>JARBWK010000012.1:56569410-57834410 GCA_030556195.1 Anolis apletophallus | reverse complement strand
AGAGCTCCCAGTGGTGCAATGGGTTAAATCATTGTGCAAGCAGGACTGAAGAAAGTTGGAGGTTTGAATCCAGGAGAGCGTGGATGAGCTCCTTTGTCAGCTCCAGCTCCCCATGCCAGGACATGAGATAAGCCTTTCACAAGGCCAGTAAAACATCAGGGAGTCCCCTGGGCAACGTCCTTGCAGACAGCCAATTTTCTCACACCAGAAGCAACTTGCAGTTTCTCAAGTTGCTCCTGACACCCTCCCGACATTTAATTAATCAATTCTAAGCATGGCTCCTTGATGGTAAGTCCACTATGTTTAATAGACCTTACATTCATAGAAATGTGTATAGAGTTGCAGATATCAATTGATACACCTCAATGATCACAATAATAATTTATTGAGGTCAAATTGCAATAACACATTTAATACAAAACTGAATGCCATGAAATTGTGCCTTAACAAATAAGATATTAATACGTAGAGGTTTTCTAGAAACTACATCATTTAGGTGTAAGTGAATCCTTTAGAAAATATTGCATAACACTGTTTTAAAAGATTTGAATCCTTTAAAAATAGGCTGGGGACTGCATGCAGTCCTCAGGCCACACTTAAATCACATTTGCCTAAGAAGATCATTTCACCCAGACTACAGCACTGTAACATGTTTGAAATATAACTTTTCAAAACAGAACAAAAATAGTTTGTCAATGTTGCTTGAAAAAACATAGTCAATGCATATATACAATTCCTCACCCCAGTTTACAAGTTAAGATGTCATTCCAAAGTCCATCATGAAAATTGGTAGATTTTGAAGAGTCAGTGAATCAGTGAGATGGGAAAAGTGCATTTCCCCAGATGTAATAACAAGGCTTACTTGATTTTTAAAAAATGGTTCAAAACTCGTTTCGGATGTAGAGGGTGCTGGCGATTCAGATCTGAAATAATTTCTGAATTTTTTCAGAAAGACAGTCAGAAATATCCAAAATTCCTGAAATTTCTGAATTGCACCATTAATGTCAGACACGCATGCGCAGTAAGAAAGAAACAGCACTGGGAAAACTTCAGGGATTATCCCTCCCTCATTTTTAGACCAATCGTGATGGAACTTGCTACAATGGTAGAACACATGGATCACTTAGCTCACCAAATTTCATAACTTTTGACTTATCCATGGATTTTTGGCAGATTTTCAAGGTTTTTATAAAAAGACATCTAGACTGACCCCCTTCTTTGGGATCAAGAACACGGTTTCTCACCAAAGGGAAGGGAATGGGGTCTGAAGAGCACAAGACAATGAGACAACAGAAGACACGTGAAGCTTTTGAAGCAATTTTATATGCATGAGAAAAGTAGTTTCCCAAAGTACTTTAGCAAGCCAGACTCCCCGGTGCAGCTATCCTAGTGGACTCTAAAGGGATGGATGAAGGAAGGAATGTATTCAAGTTTTGGGAGAATCGGGGCTAGACTGACCCCACTACAGGAAGAAGAAGAACTGGCTTCCCACGGAAGTATAAATTCTGACAAGGTTTTACTACAGGGCTAGCGTGGCTCAGGTAGAGCGCGCTGGCCTCATAAGCATAAGTGGGTTCGATCCTGCCAGGGGAAAATGGCAAAAAAAGAAAAAAATGTGGCAAATAATGGCAAATAGCGAGAGGCAGGGCCAAGACACACATTTTGCTGAAAAGGAAGGTGTGTAAAGAGCTCCAGAAAGATCTCTCGAAATTGAGTGAATGGGCAACAAAGTGGCAAATGCATTTTAACCTAAACAAGTGTAAAGTCATGCACATCGGGGCAAAGAACCCCAACTACACCTACCAATTGATGGGGTCAAAGCTTTCCGAGACAAACCAGGAAAGGGATCTTGGGGTTTTGGTGGACAGCTCAATGAAGATGTCAACCCAGTGCGCAGCAGCAGTAAAAAAGCAAATTCTATGCTTGGCATGATCAGGAAGGGAATCGAAAATAGGTCGTCAAATGTTGTATTGCCTCTCTACAAATCTATGGTGAGGCCACATCTGGAGTACTGTGTACAATTCTGGTCACCGCACCTCAAGAAGGATATAACGGAACTGGAAAAGGTACATAAAAGGGCAACAAGAATGATCCAAGGGATGGAGCAGCTCCCTTACGAAATCAGGTTGCAACGCCTTGGTCTTTTCAGCCTTGAAAGACGGCGTTTAAGAGGTGACTTGATCGAAGTGTATAAAATCATGCATGGGATAGAAAGGGTGAATAGAGAAACATATTTTCTCTGTCACACAACACTAGGACTAGGGGGCACCCCTAAAGCTCCAAGGTAGGAAAGTTAGGACTAATAAAGGGAAATATTTCTTCACCCAGAGGGTCATTGGGTTATGGAACTCACTTCCAGAGGAGGTTGTGACAGCGGTCAGCCTGGACAGCTTCAAGGCAGGATTAGACAGATTCATGGATACCAAGGGAATCAGTAGCTACTGAAATGGACATCCAAGTGCCACCTCTGTGTTGATGGAGGCAGGCAGGATTTCCCGGGTACTGGTTGTGGGGGTCGGGAGCAGGTGAGGGTTTTGCCCTCCTTTCTGCTAGAGATCCCTGTGTACAACTAGTGGGCCATTGTGTGACACAGAATGCTGGACTAGATGGGCTGAGGCCCGATTCAGCATGGCTCTTCTTATGTTCTTATGAGATTCATGGAGGCTCCCCTTTTGTGGTAGACATGTGCTATCTTTATTGCAGGGAAAGGGTTTATTGCAAGGAAAGGCTTTGCTGCCTTCTCTTTAGACACCTTTGTAGATTCAGTTTATTTTATATTTAGACAAAGACTGCTGCTCAACCATTTCGGCTAATGAGCAGCAAGGCAGTGTGGCATTATTCTGTAATGTTCGGATGTCTCCCATGGTTATTTTGATTTTCAGAACCATTAAGCAAGCAACTTTGGTAAAGCCTAAACAAGCAGTTTTAAAATCTCACAGTTTCCCTTCCCTGGAGAGTGGCAATACAAAAAGGCATGAGGTGGGCATGGCTAAGCACAGCTATTCTTGAAGGCTATGCTCCCAGTGGTAGAGATTGCAAAAGGTCCTGCTGTTAAACTACAGGACCTTTTGCAATCTCAACCACTGGGGGCGAGGCCTTCAAGAATAGCTGTGCTTAGCCACACCCACCTCATCCCTCTTTGCATCGCCACTCTCCAGGGAAGGGAAACCACAAGATTTTAAAACTGTTTGTTTAGGCTTTACCAAAGTTGCTTAATGGTCCTGAAAATCAAAATAACCATGGGAGACATCTGAACATTACAGAATAATTCTGAACAATGGGTAAGTGGTTCAAATTTGGATTTGTCCCTCCCACTTTTCCTGCATGGTTCAAAAGTCCAAATTCAGTAGGTTTTTCCGAATTTTAGGTTTTTACGAACCGAACCTAAACAAGCCTAGTAATAATACTGCAATTCCCAGTAACTTTAACCATTAAAGCAACTGGCAAGGAGTACTGGGAACTGCAGGCAGCATCTGGCAGGTAACACTTCAACTATTCTTTGTATAGACTAAGCTTGGGGTGACTCCAAGTTCCAATTTTAATAACTTTGGAACAACTAACTATCTCAGCATATAAATGTGCATAGCCAGTTAACTTTTGGAGGGTAGATAAGACACTTGTATAAAGTTCAACTCGTTAGTAAACCCCAAATTTTTTTGAAGGCAACTGTGCAATCTAATTGGACTCTTTT
The DNA here is from genome assembly GCA_030556195.1 of Anolis apletophallus. Taxonomy (NCBI): domain Eukaryota; kingdom Metazoa; phylum Chordata; class Lepidosauria; order Squamata; family Anolidae; genus Anolis; species Anolis apletophallus. The sequence continues at coordinate 57,830,719 of JARBWK010000012.1, read as the reverse complement.
CCTATAGTATTTTAAAGCTGCATCTTCTCAGGAATTCCTATAACCCAATATTTAGAAATATAAGTTTTGTTCTGGAATGGAGATATGGGGCCAATCAAAACCCTCATGGAAGAAAATTCGGCAACCAAAGAGCAGCTCTCGAGAAGCCTTTCTCCTATGTCTTCAAAAGAATACTTTATTTCTGTGTTTCATAAACGATATGATGTCAGGACTAGCAAACACAATGGAAAATACTGTTATTAATGAAGAGTACAAGCTCAAGTTGAAGGTACCAAGATGAACTCTTCATCCTTCACCTCTGCAAGGTATCATTTCTAAAGTATCATTGGCTTAGGGACACATATGAAAGAACAGAAATGTAAGCTTCCTGAACTACTTCTTAATCCTCTTCTGCCAAAAAGGTGTTCAGATTTTCTAATACATCTTAAACAAAGAATGGAATGACATCGTTCTACTCTAGATATTATGCTGTCCAATCATAACATGTAACCTAAATAAAACCAATTTTGACTCACAAAATTTGCTTTTCTACGATTTTTCTTAACTATTGTGAGATTTGTAAATTAGCATGTAATCTGCATAAACTGACATAATAATTCTGATATTATGAAGCTATTTGTTATATCAATACAATTGGTCTCAAAAACACCAGAATACCCATATTAAATATAGTGTAAGAGGAAGAGTCAAAATATATTTAAACAAAGAACAGAATACATACTGAGAAAGAGAGAGAGAAAATAGGACCATTTTGTCTATTAACAGATCTTAGCAGACAAATGAGTTCCCTAGCCTATTAGAGAACGGAATTAAATGTAGAACTGAATATAGAGGGGGGAAATCTCATAATTACAACATATATACTAAAAGATTTGTTCCATTACTTCAGTAATAGTATAATATCAAATAGAGAAAATAAATCTAAACTGGCAATTACCAATATGAAATGCATTTCTCTTAAGGCTGTCATTTGACCAAAAAAATCCATGGGGAAACAAAAACATGCCATCTGACAAAACCAAATTCGCATCAACATTATACATTTTAGCAAATAGAACAAGTTCTTGTGTTGTTCTATAAGATCTTTTGCACTTGACCTTTAACCTTCAGTTTAAAGTCTGGACTAAAAAATGCCACCCGGGGAAATCTTCCAAAGCTTCTGAATAAGACTTAGAAAAATGAAAGCTTAAAACCTCAATAGCAAACAAAAGTCAACCAATGACAATGCCTGACAGCCACCTTCAATTCTGAAGTGATGCTTCTGTCATCCAACGACTCAAAGTATTGATTTCTTTTGGCATGAAAAAAACGAAGCCAATGAAATAGATATAGCAGCCTGCCCCTTCCCCCTCCTCCGATAATAGCCATCAAGGTTAAAACAGGCAGAACACTTATCAAGGTATCTTTTCTATTTCTTCTTGTTTTAATGGACTGGATGCAATGTATTGGCTTTTCATCTCCTGCACCCTCCACCGGCTCCATCATTTATCCAGGCTTTACAGGATCAGGAGATTTAGAATCTGCATACAAATTAACTGTTTTTAAAGCTATTTATTACAAAAATGTTGTAGGTTCATCATGCTGCCCTTTCTAGAAGATCCTGGGTATTGTTAGCACAATAAAAGTAGTTACCCTCAAAAGGTGCTTTTGAAACAAAATGTTAGAAAGGCTAGAATCATAGATCAACTTAACTAAACTTCCCACAGGAGTGATCATATATAAAATATAGATTTTTAAACAATATGTACAATGCACTTAAAAAGCTTCTTACTTAAAATAGGAATGAAAGAAAACATATGGATATTTTCTTAGTATTTTTTTTATTCAAATGGTTGGAAATCTAACTGCTAAAATGTCACACGTAGCCTATAGGCCTGGGTAGGTTCGTTCGGAATCTTCTTAATTTGGAATAAATTCAGATCAAACTTCTTTTTGAAGCAATTCCAAAACGATTTGGGAACCCAGAAGTATTCTTGCAATTTCAAAGTTTTTTGCCATTTCTCTTACAAAGAGTCGGAAACGATTCAGCTTTTCAAACCAATGTGGTTTCATTCCCTTCGTTTCCTTTCCCTCCCGCATCTGACCTGGGGCGAAAGCCGTGTTTAACCCAGTTTGGATGCGGATGTCCTTCCCTCCCGCGTCAGTCTGATGCAGGAGAGAAGGACATCTGCATCTGAACTGGATTAAACACAGCTTTTGCCTCAGGTCTGACATGGGAGAGAAGGACATCCGCATCCAAACTGGGTTAAACACGGCTCTCGCCCCAGGTCTGACGCAGGAGAGAAGGACATCCGCATCCAAACTAGGTTAAACACGGCTCTCCCACATCAGTCCTAGGCGAGAGCCGTGTTTAACCCAGTTTGGATGCAGATTTCTTCCCTTTGCTTCGCCCCCCTCTGGAATAAAACAACTACTTTCCAAATAAAGACCACCCAATGAAACAGGAAATAACACTTTGAAACCATTAACGAAGGATTCGGAATTCTCGGAAATTTTGAACAATTTCGAACTTTTTTTTCTGTGAAAATTGGAATTGACTTTAGATCCGAACCACCAACACCCAAAATGAGTTTTGAACCATGTTTTGAACCATTCAGAAGACTTCTGCCCCACCAAGGCAACATAATAAAAATTAAAATGGCACAATATGTTGACTAGCAGACTTGGTGGGAAAGTTAACAACTATGTGGGAGATGGAATGGAATTGAGTAATTGGAAAGAGAGGAAGGACTGTGGAATAAATCATCGCTTTATCTGGACAACAAATAACAATTTAAAAGACTAATATATAGGGTTTTTTTTCAAAAAAGTTGAACCTAATTTGAAATTGCTGTAAACCACAAACCCCCCACAAATGAAACTCTTACCACTCGAAAGGGTGGGACATAGAGTTTCAAATGATTATAGCTAGATGTCTCTTCCAGCACACAAACAGCCCCTAACTTCAGAATTTGCAAGATGATGACCCCACAACATAAGGCATTTTGTGTTCTGCAGTTAAGCAAGACTGACTACATAATTGTGGTTCCAGCATGTTTCAATGGTGTTTTGCCACTGATTCAACAATGCTAAAGAATATGGTTATTGGTACTGACAATCTAAGGAAACAGGCTGTTTATGTAAGGGGAAGAACACAGAGTGACCATGAACAAAACGTCTTTATAATGTGGGGTTACAATCTTGCAAATGGCTGAGATTAGGAGCCACATCTAGCCGTATTAACCCTAAAGCCAGGGTTTCCCAACCATTTCAATGTGGTGACACATGTTTTAGACATGCATCATTTGTCAACACAGTAATTCAGTTTTACCAAGAAATCTGAGGTTAAATCAACCCATTATAAGAGATAGAGAGATATAGTGTGATAATACAATGTATGGGGACACAACGTATCCCAGAAGACCTTTCATTTATATTCTTTAAAATTGTAAAATAATTTGTAAGATAACCTGCAAGATCATTACATACACTTCCAAGTTTTTTGTCATTTCTTGTTTATTTCGCGCAACAAACTAACATGACTCAACACACAGTTTAGAAAGCTTTGCCTTAAGTTCTCATTCAGTCTCAATTAAGGCACAGGGCAAATTGTTCAAAGTGATAATGTATTTAATATGTTCTGTTTTTCAATACCTTTTGCTTTTTGTTTATAATTTATTGAGCAGTTTTCGATTTGTTTATTGATTTGTTTACATATTACTATCAGCATTGAATGTTTACTAATGTGTATTTTGTTTCGAGCCGCTCGAGTCCTTTCAGGGAGATGGGGCGAGCTATAAATAAATTTTCATTTCATTCCAATAATGTTTCAACTTTCCATTACACATATTGGACAATGAGGTATTCTACCAACCTAGTAGTTCGAAAACATGCAAATGTGAGTAGAAGGTAACGGCGCTCCATGCAGTCATGCCAGCCACACGACCTTGGAGGTATCTATGGACAATGCCGGTTCTCTGGCTTATAAATGGAGATGAACACCAACCTCCAGAGTCCTTCACAACTGGCTTTAAAGTCAGGATAAAACCTTTACCTACAATGAAGTATATGCTATATAAAATGCATGGTAAGAATAAAAATGAAACTACCATATTCCTTTCTTTATGTGAAAAAATTTGGTTTTTTGCTGAGAATACATTAATTGGGGCCATCTTAGGCTCTTCCAAGCTGTTTTTGTCTATTCATTTTATTGTTTTCTTGGGGGGTAGAATGCCAGGGGCACCCAAAAATAGTGCTTCCCCTATTTTAAAGATGAATAGAGGTGACAAAAATATATGAATTCTAATCTGTCAAAAGGATGACTGTGATGGATCACTGGCTCTCCAGAGCTTGAAGAACCAAAAATGATGGGATACAGCCTTCCTTCTCGGTTTCCGAAAGAATCATCCCTGATTTTAACAGAAAAACTGGATCTTCTTATTCTACTGCCACTTTAATCCTTATTTATAAGCCCTATGGTGATGCAACCTAGCCTAAGAAAACTGCTATGTTCTCATAGGTTCACCTCAAGTCACCAAGACAATTTTACTACATCAAAACAGATTATTTAAATAACACTGAAAGGACTAGATTTATATACGTTCTAATGTCTTCTTCATACAGACACAACTAAAACAGGGTTGTTGTAGGTATTTCAGGCTGTATGGCCATGTTCTAAAAGCATTCTCACCTGACGTTTTGCCTGTATCTGTGGCAGACATCCTCAGAGGTTGTGAGGTCACAACCTCTGAGAATGCCTGCAACAGATGTAGGCAAAATGTCAGGAGAGAATGCTTCTAGAACATGGCTTTATAGCCCGAAAAGCCTACAACAACCCAATGATTCCATCCATGAAAGCCTTCGACAATACAACTGAAACACACGTGGAAAGAAGGCTAACAGGAGCACATTCAAAGATAAAGCCAACTGAACTTTCAAAATTGCACATCTCTTTTAAAAAGGAGTATGAAAAATACTGGTCTAAGATAGAAAAAAAGATTTTGCATAAATCATGGCTCTTTGGTAATAAAATTGAAAAACCATGTTTGCTACCACTAGTGGCCAGATCTATCAATATTGTATTCGTGTTCAAGTACCTAGAGGGTGTCTGGTAAAAGAAAACTGTATTAGCTACAAAATTAAATTGTAAATGTGTTTAGAATAATTAAATTATAGGTAACCATATTAACTGCTCCTCCCTTGCAAGTACATAATGCTTTCATCAAATCTGTCAAGCCAGAACAATGAAAGAAAGATATAAAAATTAGAGCACCATTCTTTCTTGTTCCATGATTTTCTGTTTCCACCTACAGTAGTGATCATGTTTATTATTGTGTGTTGCTGTGTTTTCATAGATGTATTTTTATTGTGTTTATTGCTTTTATTGTGTTTATTGTTTTCTGATGTTTGTGATATTTTTTGTGATTTGTTGTTCGGGCACGGCCCCATGTAAGCCGCTCCGAATCCCCTTTGGGGAGATGGATGCGGGTTAGAAATAAAGTTTTATTATTATTATTTTTATTATTATTATTATTCACAGCTCAGAATCTGGAAAGAAAATATATAATGACCGAAGACTAACCCAGAAAAGGGAAAGTCATATTACAAAGATAATACTTCTGAGTAGGCAGTAGCATGCCACTCACAGTTAGAAAGGCATGCATTTTCTAAAAGCACTGTGTGTGCTTATCATATGCAGATATGGGGGAAATGCCTATGTAAGCAATCAGGGCATGCAACAATTAGTCCTGAGTTGAATATTCTTAACTGATACTGTTTTCTGTGTGGGAATTAAAGAAAGGAAGAGGCAATCTGTGCATACTTACTTACTTACAAGCTATTAAAGTTATTCCAGTTTAGAGATAACGGGGAAAAGCAAGGGTTAAGCTGATATTTTTAAACAAAACAGACTTCCACTGACTATGCTTTAGTTGATGTCTCAAAAATGGCAGTAGCAGAGTCTACAGGAACTGATCTGAAGCCAAGATAAGCTACCTAAGCCTCCGACTGTTCCTTGTAGTACATGCTTTACCATGCTCTTCTCCTTTTTAACTGCTAATAACCTGATTTAGACATCTAAGTAAAAGTAAATCATTGGTTTAACTTTTATCTTGATTACCTCAATCTGTATGTCAGAACATGCGGTGTTCTGGTAAAGTCTATTTTAAGAAAATAGATCAAAAGATCTTCATTTTGATAGTAATTAGCAGAATCAATCTGATTCAGGCTTTCTTATATATAGCGAACATTTCATTGCTCAGAATTGTGCCTCATGCAGAGGGGATTTCATTATCTGAACAAGAACCAGCTTATTTATTATTATTTATTTTATTGACAGTATTTATATATCTCTTTCTTCACCCCTGGGGGGACTCAAAATGGTTTACAAAAAATAATGGCAAATTCAATGCCTTATGTGCATGAACCATAATCACAACCATAATCACAACCAGGTCTTTAGCTGTTTCCTAAAGGTCAGAAGGAAGGGGGCCGACCTGATCTCATTTGGGAGGGAATTCCACAGCTGTGGGGCTACCACTGAGAAGGCCTTGTTCCTCATCCCCACCAGCTGCCCCTGTGAGGCTGGTGGGGCCGAGAGGAGGACCTCCCCGGAAGATCTTAATCTACGAACTGGTTCCTAGAGGGAGATACGTTCAGACAGGTAAATTGGATCAGAACTGCTTAAGGCTTTATAGGCTAAAGCCAGCACTTTGAATTGTACTCTGTAACTAATAGGCAGCCAATGGAGTTGCCGCAGCAAGGGGGGTTGTATGCTCCCTATGCTACCTCCCAGTTAACAACATGGCTGCAGTGTGTTGGACTATTTGCAGCCTCCAAACAGACTTTGAAGGCAACCCCACGTAGAGCATATTGCAGTAGTCTACATGGGATGTCACTAGAGTGTGGACTACCATGGCCAAGTCAGACTTCCTAAGGTATGGGTACAGTTGGCGCACAAGTCTTACTTGTGTGAACGCCCCCTGGTCACTGCTGACCAGGGGGGTTCCAGGCTCAGAGATGAGTCCAGGAGGACTCCCAAAATGTGATACAACACAATAGGACAAATTCACCACAAGATAATAAGACATTTAAGCATGAAGTAGAAGAATTTAAAACACCTAATAAAAATATTAAAATCACATGATCAAAATGCATAGACCAGGCCATTCCAGATATCGATTACACATATTCCATATTTCCTTCTTGTACTGTGTTACGTTACTAGTCAAAAGCTTGGTTCCATCACCATGTCATTGTTCTCTTTCTAAAGGCCAGGAGGGAGGGCCCTGATCTAATCACTGCTGAACTAGGAAGATTTACTGTTGAACTAGGAGTACAGGCTGAGCATTCCTTTTCAAGAATTCCCAAATCCAAAATATTCCAAAATCCAAAATTCTCCATATGTGTGGCTGAGATAGCTACACCAATGCATTCAGTGTACACCATTTTGGTTTCATGCACAAAATTATTACAAATATTGTAAAATATTACAATGTTATAAGGTCTAAATAAAACATAAATGAATATCGTGTTTTGACTTCGCTTCCATCTTCAAGATATCTCATTATGTACATATGTGTAAACAATGGATATTAATGGCGCTTCATGCAGTCATGCGGTCCACATGACCTTGGAGGCATCTACGGACAACGTCGGCTCTTCTGCTTAGAAATGAAGATGAGCACCACCCTCCAGAGTCAGACATGACTAGATGGGAAACTGTAACCTTTACTTTTATGGGTATCCCAAAATGCAAAATAGTTCTGTTTTTAATCATTTTAGACAAGGGGTATTCAACCTGAACTGGTCTAGGGGCTTATCTAGAAGAGTAAGCAGAGGAATATAACAAAATGGCAATACATTCCTTTTATTTCACGATTTCCTAACCACCAAAGAAACAGCAGTTTAAAAATAAAATCTATCACATAAAACAAATTTGGCCTGAAATACAATGCAACATTAAGAAGCAATCACATGTTTTATTCCCGATGAAGGCCTGGAAAAGAGAGTTCACTTTATTCTGGAGACGCGTATCAAAGTAGATCTCACCAAACAACAGAGGCGCATCATCTAAGGATCTTTTTCACATTAAGAATCCTATTAGAAGGAAAACACTAAAAGGTAATTGAATTTCCCTCAGTTATCTTCATCTCTGTCAGCTCCTGCTACAATAACTTACTCTCCAGAGCACAGATAACTCAATTCTGTCCAGCAAGCATATGTTATGAATCTCCAAAGCAAACTTGTCTAAATCATTCTGGTCTTCTATCAAGGTTGGCTGTGGATATGAACTCTGACAGAAAGCAAACAAATTTATTTTTATCTTTTCAATAATTCACTTTTTCATGGCTTGATAGAAGAATCTAAAGACATTTATGTTTCTAGTAATTTTGGCATTATAAATACTGACTGAACACCGACTAGAATTAAAGCCCATTTAGCTTGCCTTGTTGTTACTTACACTTTTAAATGGAAAGATAATTTGATGTGCACTGCAAACATTTCTATCAAGTAAGCCATGCTGATTATCGGTTATATTTACATAATTAGTCAGATTGGTATATTTACCTCACCTTTAATTCAAAATAACCTTATGAACCTTTCGTTGCTGTAAATGTGAACAGGTTCTGAAACAAAAGACTTGCTTCTTTCCACCCAAGAAAACTTGAACCCAACTGTATTATGTTTCAATAAATAGGTCAAAAATACATAGTATTAAAGAAAATGTAAAGGACATTAAAGAAATGGACAAATTGACATTTGGCCTAAAAGTGTCATATGGTAGACCCTTAAAGAAAATGGACTGGAAGGCTTTTGATGAGTTCTTGAAGGACAGTGGAAAATAGACAGAGAACCAAGAGAAGAACGTAAGAAGTGAAAGAAGAGAACAGGAGCGGAAAAAGGGGCCAATATAGAGATAATATAGAAATAAGAATTTATATGTAAAAACACGTAGATAAAATGATCAAGGAAGTCAAGAATCGCCAACCTTTCCCAAACATACCTAAGGCTTTACCTGCATGTCCCCACTCTCTAGAGGCATAGATTACCCTAACCCAAAACTACCCTAGAATCTTTCCCTTCCCACATATTTAGATAGGAGATACCTTTTATTGTATGGAAAAAAAATATGTTTAACCTTCAATAAAAATATATATATTTAAAAATACATAGTAAAAAAACATTACTTGTTTGATTATTATTTTATACTTGTATTCTATACTAAGCAGAAACCAAAATAATTTTAAACTATATTGTCTTGAGAAAAACTACAGGAGAAAATAAGGACAGTGAATTGTAACCAGGGATATAACTAAGGGAAAAAAGAGCAAAGAGGCAGATATCACACGGCTCCAGTGCTGTGATTCACTAGCCTCCATGGTGAATCATGGCGGCAATAGCAGGGCAAGCAATAGCCCTAGCTGCCAGCTGATTCTTCCCTATCCCACATGGGGAAGTATCATTGCTCCACCAAAGCCCCGTTGTTACTTATGGAACACAGAGTGGCTAGAATGTTGGCAGTGGCAACGTCCCACTACGCTGCTGGCCCAGTTTGCCAAAGGAGCGCCATCGGAAGTCGCTCTACATCATTTGATGGGTGCCATGGGGTTCCATGTGCGAACTAGGACAGAAATGTTCTAGGATACTTGGCTTGCCCAGTGTGGTAAGGCTGCTTGAGTAGTCTGTACAAATCACAATACTCCTTCACAGTGCAAGATCTGCATGAATGACATTCAAATCTATAATAATATATTGCTCTAGTTCTGAGTATTTTTACTACATCTGTTCTCTTCCTATAGATTATATTGTATGGGGTTTTCACATACAATGGCAATGGCTGTTAATGTTTTTTTGGAAAAATCACAGACCTGTTGACTCACTCCCAGGCATATTTGAACGCTACCATATTTGACCATTTCCAACATCCTGTTCAGGGGAAAACTTTGACGATATCATACTTCCCTTGGCAATGTTCTACAGTATAGCCTCTTTGCCCCAGGCACTCCCAAGTAAGACAGATTATCTGAAACGATACTGAAATCTGTCTCATTCAGAAACTCCTGGAGCTGGGTGGCTCCAAACCTTCTGTAAGACTCACTCCAGTATTTGTGACCAGGTCTCTGGAGAAACAGAGGAGGTTGATTTCATTCTGTGAAAATGGACACTCAGGACCAATTGTGCTCACCATCTTGATTCTATCAAGTCTCTAGTTGGCCTTTGGAATGGATGAAAATCAATTGATGATTTTCAAGTTTTTATGAAGTGTTCCTTATTTTTGTGAAAAATTCCCTATTTTTAGATACCTGTTCCTTATTCATGTGGCAACCCTAAATCCAAATCGTTTTCCAAAATGCATAGACCATTATTTAAGTTGTTAAAGTCTCAGTTCGTAGTTTCATATTCACCAAACACCCGCGTAAGAAGCCAGGTCTTAAGTTTATTTCTAAAAACCAGGAGGGATGGGGTCTGCCTGATGTCACTGGGGAGGGAGTTCCACAGCCAAGGGGCCACCACTGAGAAGGCCCTGACTCTTGTCCCAACCAATCGCACTTGCAAAGGGGTTTGGACAGAGAGCAGGGCCTCCCCAGCTGATATTAAAGCTCTTGTAGGCTCATAGAGGGAGATACGTTTGGACAGGTAAGTTGTATTTTGATGGAAAGTGGGCCACTCTTTCCTGATACGTTTTTAAATACTTCGATGCTGTTTTAATTTTATGCTTGGTTATATTATATTATGTGCTGAGATGTTTTGATGTATTATTTTTATATTCATTTTATAAATTGCATATGCAATGAGATATCTAAAAATGCCCTTAGAGGAGCCAGAAATAAATCACCATCTTCCTACTTTGACACTAAACTGGCTCGGTTTTGTCACAGAATGCCAGATTTCCCAATTTTTCTTTGGCCCAGTTGAAAAGTGATGCATCTCTCTTCTGACTGTACACGAATGGGTGTCGTCGTCCCCCCTTCCTTTTTAAGTGGGAAAAGATGACAATATTTTTTCAAGTCACAGATGGTAACTAACAATATTTCAAAATGATTACATACAAAGGACATCTATTTCTAACTTCTTCAGAAGAGAATTAATTATAAAAGGCAGTGAAGGCATTGTGTTGGTTTAGAAGCACTGACATCTCTGTGAATTTCCATGAATGAAATACTGGCAGAGGTAAATAAAGGCTCCTTCCCCACTCCCAAATCAAATAACTCAGTGTGAATTCTCCTTCACCAACTCCTCCTCCACACTTTTCCAGCTGCTAATGAGCAGCAAAATCTCAAATGAAGATATAACCCCACCCCCATTCATGCTTTCCAGAAAACAAAGCTCGTATTTGGTCTGTTCTTGCTATTAGCAATTTAATTCTCCATGTCCAATCCACATACAAGCAGATGGCAGGCACCTAAAGGTCTGCAAAAGGCAGACATTGAAGGAAAACTTCAGACATGGGCAATACGATTCTTTGTAGTGGGCATGTAAAGCTCCCTCCCCTCAAATGGAGGCTCCTAAACCTTCAGGCATGGAAATAGTGTCAAATCCCACTTGTTTTGCATTATCTCGATTAGGCACAATCACAGTTTTGTTTTAACAGATGGTGCAAATTAGTACAAATGATTACAAATTTGTAATGGATAGGGTCTGTGATGCACAGTAAGGACTGAGGAATTGAACTATTTGAGAATATGTTTGGAATCATAAAAGTAATGTATTGTCGAAGGCTTTCATAGCTGGAATCACTGGGTTGTTGTAGGTCTAGAACATGGCCATATAGCCCGAAAAAAACCCTACAACAACCCTATAAAAGTAATGTTACAGATCTCTGGGTTGTTGTGAGGTTAACACATGGGAAAGAGAGGAGCCTTGAGATGCTTGGAGGAGAGACTGGACAGAAATTTAACAAATGAATACAACATTGCTATCAGCTAATGGGATCGGGTAATTAACATAATTTTGGGTTCATGCCTTTGACAGTCTTTAGTCTTGTTTTGCTTATTGTACATATTCAGGTATAAATTGGCCTCAGGCGTAAATTGAAGGCAGATTTGGGAGCCAAAATCATGGATTTTGATGTGATCCGTGGATAAGTTGAGGATCATTCTGTACAGATGGAAAAGGACCAATACTGCCTCAGAGTCCAGCTATGCTTGGCCAGTGCCACCACTTTTTCCCCATCCAGGCATTCAAAAGAAGCCAGTAGTAGTGCCATAGTGAAGAGAGTAGAGTGGATAGGTTCTTATTTTAGGTTCTCTTAGGATGGTCTAAGCCAGTGGTTCAAGTGGTTCTCAATTTGTGGGCCCTCAGATGTTTTGGCCTACGACTCCCAGAAATCAGAGCCAGTTTTCCAACTGTAAGAATTTCTGGAAGTTGAAGGCCAAAACATCTGGGGACCCACAGGCTAAGAATCACTGGTCTGAGCTCTTGTCTTTTATCACTTTCCTCAGAGAAGGGGATGGTTCCTTTAAAAAAGAAGTAGATGCAATACCCACATTGACCCATGGATAAGTCAACCCAGGTTTTTTCAAATTTTGGACTAAAATTTCTAGACATACACATGACTATATAAAATAATTTTGATTTGTTTTGCTTTAGTATCCAGTTGCTAGTTGCTTCCACTAAATATAGCTTACAGCACCTGGTATTTCTTGGTGATCATCCATCCAAGTACTAACAAGAGCTGACCTCACTTAGCATCCAAGAGCAGACATGATCTGGTTTAAATGGAGACACTCCTGTTCTTTTCCCATTTCAAATGATGAGTATTTGATGATAGTGATAACTCCATTTGAAGTTGTTGAAATCATAACTATAATGTTTCAGAATTCCTATAATTCCCAGTCAGCAGCTGTTGTGGGAAACTTCCCGCTGCGTGGAGGGCTTCTGGGAAGAAGAAGCCTCCTGCAAGCGGCGGTTCACTTTCCGCGAACTCTGTTTTGCAGTTATGGTTCAAAATTAGTATTTTAAATATATTTTTAACATTTTGTCCTTTTAAAACCACAAAATGTATAAAAAATATATTGAAAATATTCTCAACCCTAACCGCGAAAAAGCAAGTCCACAGAAAGCGAACTGCGAAACAGCGAGAGAACACTGTAATATGTCAACGACAACTTACACCATTGATACTTAAATATCACTTTCCACTCAGCATGTAAGAGTGGAGTCATATTCTGAATACAGTGTCTCATAGTGGCCCTACTTGATTGTGCTCATAATTAGTATACACATTATTGGTGCAGCCTCTTTCTAAAGCATCAGTGCATAAACCACTCTGAACTCTAAGCATGTGTTTCCTACTTCTGTATGAGGATTTTCAGTATTTTTTCATTTGTCAGCCAACCCCTGAACTTCTGGAACTGAGTAGTCAAAATGCCTCTAAAGTGCATTCAGTCAGCCAAAATCATGGTCTTTGCTCACTGCCTCATATCTTTGTACTACAATATTACTCATCCTGCAGAACCGGTTTAGGATTGTTCTGAGCAATCCTCATAAAAGTACTGTTTTCTCTGCATTTTTCATTTATATTACTTTGCCTTAAAAAAGCTCAAGAGAGATTGAAGATGATGAGAGATTGAGAAGAGGGAGAACTCACATGTGTGCATGCATGCATCACACAAAAAATGTGTTCTAAGGGAATTTAATATCTGAGACATAAATAGATAGGGGAAAAAACTGCCGTTAACTTGAATTAAAAAACAAGAATAACAAAAGGTTGAATATTTTTTTCGTAAGAGAACATAAAAAACTTAGAAACTCCAGGAAACTGCCTTTTGAGTAAAACAAAACCACATTTGCATTAATATTCATATTCATATTCAACATAAGCCATAAAACAAAACATGCACACTTTATTGCTAAACTACAGCCTATAAATTGGCACAGGGTGAAAATTAAGGCTACAGAGAAGTCCAAGTTACACGCATGAAGAAACATACCCAAAAGAAAAGGGCAACAAATTTTACAGCAGCTGGAAATGTGAGATTTAATTATTGGAGGGAAATCATGCAGAGAAGTTAGCTGCCTAATATGATTTACAACAAAGAAGAAAAGTCAGATGAATATCTCAATTAAATCGACAAACTGTCAATAATCAAAACATGGACTGTTGCAATTTGTGAGAAATGCATGATTTATTAACCCAGCAGAAAGAAAGAAAGACAGACAGACAGACACAAGAGAAAGAAAGAAAGAAAGAAAGAAAGAAAGAAAGAAAGAAAGAAAGAAAGTACAGCCTAATATTCATTAAATATTTACTGGTAGAACTCAATCTCCAAATGTTGGGTGGGGGATTTGTTAAAAAATATCAACTGTTAGTATAATTGTGGGCCTAATTAGTGATCAATAAAGGAGTCTGTCTATATGTGTACTGTCTGTCTATATGTGTTGTGTGTCTATGGCATTGAATGTTTGCCATGTATGTGTACATTGTAATCCACCCTGAGTCCCCTGTGGGGTGAGAAGGGCGGAATATAAATACTGTAAATAAATAAAAAATAAATAAAAATCCTTTTAAATACTGTATTTATGACTACAATATTATTTGGTATCTATACATATTCTGCAATGTTAGAAACATTATATTTCAGAAAAGGGAACTAACAAGTTTACTTTATAAATGTTGGTTGGAAAGCACCAAACATGAATGAAATTAAAACTTCCCTATGCAAATTAGCTGATGGAAGAATTTATTTATTATTTATTTACTTTACTCTGCCTTTCTCTATCCCAGAGGCTTACAAATCCGGCAAAATTCAGTGCCACACAGGTACACAATAAACACATCTCATCAAAAGATAAGCAATCTAAACATATAATCAATTAAAACACATATCGATCAATTAAACATATTAAAACCATATAAAAGAAGGCCCTAGTTTCAATGTCCAAAGCCACTTTTGACCTAAAACTACATTTTGTCCAACAAAATTAGATTTTTCGGTTATGCTAGACACTACTACTGCTATCATTTTTAAAGGAACTGCCTACTTCAACAAAATGTTGGCAAAATAACCCAGATAATGCTTTCTCATGGCACGATTTGGGCTAGTTCAGTGGTTATGTAGTGGATGATCTTCGCTGGGAGCTCGACAGGGGGAGTGTGTCCCTGTTGGTTCTGCTAGACCTCTCATTGGCCTTTGATGCCATCAACCACGGCATCCTTCTTGGATGCCTCACAGGAATGGGCCTTGGAGGTACTGCTTTGCAGTGACTCCGGTCCTTCCTCTAGGGTCGGTCCCAGAAGGTGTTGTTAGGGGACTCCTGCTTGGCCCCATGGCCATTGTACTGTGGGGTCCTGTAAGGCTCAGTATTGTCCCCTATGTTGTTTAACATATACATGAAGCCATTGGGGGAGATCATCTGGAGTTTCGGGGTGTGGTGTCATCTGTATGTGGATGATGTCCAAGTCTGTCACTTCCTTTCACCTGCTACTAAGGAGGCTGTTCAAGTCCTGAACCAGTGCTTGGCCGCTGTAATGGACTGGATGAGGGTGAATAAATAGAAACTGAATCCAGACAAGACAGAGGTGCTCCTGGTCAGTCGCAAGGCCGAACAGGGCATAGGGTTACAGCCTGTGCTTGATGGGGTTACACTCCCCCTGACAGCGCAGGTTCACAGCTGGGGAGTGATCCTGGATTCATCACTGAGCCTGGAACCAGGTTTCGGCAGAGGCCAGGGGAGCTTTTGCACAGTTAAAACTTGTGCGCCAGCTGCGCCCATACCTTGGGAAACCTGACTTGGCCATGGTGGTCCATGCTCTGCTTACATCCCAAATAGACTACTGCAATGCACTCTACGTGGGGTTGCCTCTGAAGACTGCCTGGAAGCTTCAACTAGTTCAACATTGAGCAGCCGGGCTGCTCTCCAGGGCTGGGTACAGGGAACGCACAACGCCCTTGTTACGCCAGCTCCATGGGCTGCCTATCAGCTTCCGAGCACAATTTAAAGTGCTGGCTTTGGCCTATAAAGCCCTGAACGGTTCTGGCCCAGTTTACCTGTGCGAACTTATCTCCCGCTACAATCCACCTAGGACCCTAAGGTCATCCAGGGAGACCCTGCTAGTTGTTCCCCCATTGTTGCAATTGCGTCTGGTGGAGGCAAGGGACAGGGCCTTATCTTTGGTGGCCCCTCAGCTATGAAACTCCCAAGTGAAGTTAGATCTGCTGCATCCCTCTTGACCTTCCGGAAACAAGTGAAATCCTGGCTATGGGATCAGGCCTTTGTAGATTAGGTTGACTTGCTGATGTGACGACGTTTATAGAACTGACATACTGCGCCTTGGATGATGATTCAAACCGGCGACTGCTGATTGCGTGATTGTTTCTATATTGTTTTATACTGCTTTATACTGGTTTTTTACTGTTTTATTGCTATACTGCTGTGAAATTGTAGATTTATTTTTTGGCATGGACACTACGGGGTGCCGATTTGTTAGCCATCCTGAGTCCCTCTGCGTAGGTTGAGATAGGACGGGATATAAAAGCCCGAAATAAATAAATAAATAAAGTAGATTAACTAGGGAGATGATCACAGTAGTATTTAAGCCATGTTGGAGACTCCCTTGACATGAATAAAAACACTACGGCATGGCACCAACCTAATTTCGTCTCAAACCAAGCTACAAGTCAGGTCAAAGTTGCATTGAACAAAAACAGTTTCTCCATTGTCTTTTGGCTTCTGAACACACTTTCAAACATTTTCCTCCAAACAATGTGATTGTGTACTTCCCAAATGTGTGCTTAGACATATATGGAAATCTTGTGAGTTCAGGAAGAATAAGACTTGGTCCACAGAGAAACTATGGCTGCCTCATCCAATTTTGATAAACAGAAGTGCTGTCTTTCCTGCAACCTTGCTTCTGTGTAAGTTCAAGATGATGTGAATTAAATCCCTTGAGCCATCACACTGAGACATAACAGAGCCAAGACAGCATCAGATCAAGAAGTGTCAGACAACACTTGGCTTAGAAGGTTCAAAGACATAAGAATTGTACAAATAGTAAGAATACATGGAAATGTGTTTGTTTTTTTTAAAAAAAATCTTATTACATTAGTTTAACTGATGCGATAGCAAAAGGTTACAGTTAAAGGAGAAAATATTATCAGCAGAAAGAAAAGAGGAGCTATCATCCTAATCAATGAGGCCATGCCATTCATGGTGTGTCTGCATAAAACCAGAGTATAAGTTGTCACCCTTGTCGCACTCCAATGATTATCAGGCAATGAACTAAAAAAGATGTATATTTCATCTCCACAGGACTGTCTACAAAACCTTGATTCTTTGATGTAACAAATGAAACCTGCTTGCTATTTCACGAGCACAAAATGACACTGTAGATATCTGACAACATCTCTGTTTGCAGGAGCGGGTAACTAGCTCTAGATGAAGTGCAGACAGCTTATTAAACAATGCACAGCATGAATCCCAAGGCCAATACAGATGATCTTTAAAACATTCCTACTGCCCAAGACAAATATGCTTTCAACTTCTTATGTGTTTTAAAACAGAAATATGTGAATGTGTTTAAAAAAATAAGTAGGATGTTTAGACTGTTTGTTTTTAAGAAACATGAAGGTAAACTCAAGTAAAAATATATTAATATAATTCCAAAAACATTCTTCTGTTATATTTTCTTTTTCTTCTTCACTGTCGTGGATAATTTATTTATTATTGATTATTTAAAACTTTTGTACCCCGACCTTCTCACCTCCAAAGAGGGACTCATTTAAAATCTAAAACATTATAAATTTACAATAAAATTATCAATTACAAATACAATAAATACATTTTAAAACCTTTGGCCAAAGTAAAATCGAGTCCAACTACAGTAAGTCATCATGTAAATGCTGTAACGAGTTCAAAATTGAAATTATTGTAGTTTAATGAGCTTTTACTCATATATATATAATATATATATACACACATATTCATATATTATATTTAAATATGGCATGCTTTATTTCACTTTGGCATTACAGCTCAAATCTTCTATGCTTCTACAGAAGAAAAAAATCAGAATTTATTTTTTGTAGTACATGCATAAATGTAGATTTTGGTTGCACAAGTGAGACCATTAAAACCCATAAAATTAACTAATGCTTGGCTTATATTTTTATGTAGCAGTAATCCCGTTACGGCAGTGCACGTACAAGGATTTGTGGGGAAATATTTTCATACCTTCTATACCATCATGCAAACAAATCACTTGTTAATCTAATTTTCTTTAGAAAATTGTGAAATTTGTAATAAAATATACCAGAAGATCTGAAATGGAATTTGTGGTTCACTCATCTTTGTCCATGAACAAAGTAGCTCTAGATTCAAAGTAATATCAATCTATTAGAAGAGAGTTTAGCAGCTCGAGTCTCTTTACTGATTAACATTGCAGTAACTCTGGTTCAGTGAAAAACTCTGGTTCTGTTTTTCACAGTGTGTTCACCAATATGAGCCTGTCTACAAACAGTTCCAAAAGAGCATGTAAGCCAAAATAATTTCTTTTGATTTAGTGCTACTATCTGTATAATTGCAGATGGTTGAAAATGTGTTGGAAAAATTCATATAAAGCTCAGTTTGATCTAGAGATCCGTGGTTTTCATCCCAACAATATATTGTTTTGCTGCATTATCAAACAGTTAAAAATTCCCCTAGAGCAAAAAAGAAAGAATATAAGCCATGCCCACAAGGACAGGTAGAGACAATATCCTTGAAGAGGATTAAGGAATCATACTGATAAGGTTATAGTTCAGCAGATCCATTTGCCATACTATGTCAGAGAGGATAATGCGATCATAGGATGCATTAAGAGGGAAATAATTTGTTATGTGCACACCAACAATTGTGTGTGAGAGACATCAGTAAGATCATTATTAGTATGCACCACATTAAACTTTGAGTCCTGGAATATTATCCGTATTTGACCAAAGGAACAGTTTCTATGGCAAGTCAGGAACTCAACATTTATTAGAAGCAAGACTAAGAAAATTGCAACCATGTGAGTCACTTCATATTTTGACATATTAAAAAGGTGAAAATTGAGTCAAGGAGCATTTCCTTCCTGTGGATTTTTAGTTTTCAATAATAAATAGTACTATAAAAATTGCAAAGCAAAGTTCCTCCAAAAATTGACTCAAAATCGGATTCAGTTTATCTATGAGTTAATGTATCTTTAAGTTCTGTAAAACAAAACACAGCAAGATATTGGTCTGTCACAGGAGAACCTCAAAGAAACATTGACCCTCTCTATTCTCTCCTCCATGCCAGCACATCTGGCCCCCTGAGGTGACTATGATTTCCCCTTCTCTGCAGAGTAACTCTCAACTTAATTCACAGATCACATCAAAATCTATAACTTAGGACACAAAATTTACCTTTAACTTATACATGAGGTCAACTTATGCATGAGTATATATGGAATATACAATACTCAACTGAAAACATTTATGTTATACAGAATATTGTTCTTGTTCTTGTGTGTCTTTGACTTGTTCCTGATTTATGGTGACCCCATCAAAGGATTTTCTTGGGGAAATGAAAATAGAGGAAGTTTACCTTGGCCCTCCCATGAGAGTATGGCTCACCTGAAATCACCCAGTGGGTTTCTGTGGCCCTGGTTTTCCAAAGTCTAATCACTATAGGCTTCCCCCCCAAACCTGGTTTACTCATGAATTTTAACTGGTTAACCAATTTATGAGTAACCAGGTTTCTTTTTTAACCTGACACATTTCAGGGCAGGGTTGAACTTTTAAATCCCCCTCACCTGCACCCCCAACTGCTTATAGGCATTGCATGCTGCAAGAATTTCATTTTACC
This sequence comes from Anolis apletophallus, assembly GCA_030556195.1. Lineage (NCBI taxonomy): Eukaryota > Metazoa > Chordata > Lepidosauria > Squamata > Anolidae > Anolis > Anolis apletophallus. The sequence continues at coordinate 57,810,934 of JARBWK010000012.1, read as the reverse complement.
TCAAATTCAGCATGCCTGTGGATATCTTCAGCACGTTGTCTACTCAGGATAAATTCGGCTTCATTTGCAACTCTCACTAGATGATCCTTCATTGTTTGGCTCAGTAACCTGAAACAGAAATCAGAAGCAAATCAGAGATTACAAAAATAAATTCTTCAGTTTAATCACACAAATGTACTAGATCCAAGAAGGAAGTTAATATATAATCACAGTTCCTTCACAAGGAAAGAATTCCCTATTCATTCCAAAGCATGGATTTGATTCATCCATATTGACTTACAGGTGCAGAGTGGCTGCCTTCAATGAGGAGAATGGTCACCATAATACAAGTAAGAGATTTATTTTCAAAAAGACACACATACAGGTCTTTGTTCCAGGTGTGATGTAGGCTTTAACCAATACAAGCTCTCTGCTCTCTGCTAGGTCACTCACAACATAAAAACAGCCGAATTTGAAACATTTTCTTCAAAATTAATACAGTAGAGTCTCACTTATTCAACATAAATGGGCTGGCAGAAAATGTTGGCTAATAAGGAGGAATTAAGAAAAAGCCTATTAAATGTCAAATTATGTTATGATTTTACAAATTAAGCACCAAAACATCATGTTTTACAACAAATCAACAGAAAAAGCAGTTCAATACACCGTAACGTTATATAGTAATTATTGTATTTACGAATTTAACACCAAAACATCACAATGTATTGAAAAAGCTGTGGATACGGGTGGGAGGCAGACTGTGTTGGATACAGAATGTTAGATGAATGGAGGTTGGATAAGCAAGACACAACTATATATTAATTCATAAAATTTACAACACCACCATTAAAATATGTTATTATAATTGAAAGAAGGTAAAAGAAATGGTTACCATATCACATGATTCATTACTTCTGGGAAGAATTTGGAAAGCTTTGCCATTTTGCCCATTTTAATCATTTCTATTTAGCTCTAATTTATTAATTCAGTTATTAATGATTTTTTTTCATTTATTGAATTCATATCCTGTCTTTCTCTCACAACGGAATTCAGCAAATTAACAAATTACTATTATAATTCTCTCTTAGGGCCTTAAAGTGAATTAACTAATTTTCTTGATGATGTAACATATAATGTAAATACTAATATGGATGTTTCCAAGCTATGATTCTAATGAAATGTTTTCTAAAACACAGTTCAGTATATAAGCTCGGCTTACTATAAGAAAGCACAAATAATGACATTCAGACTAAACTCAAATACAATTATTATCCTTTCTACTTAAGCTATGGAATATATTGATCCTATATCTATATAAATAAAAATGTAATTTTCGTTTGTGAGATTAACATAACTTAAAAACCACTGGACGAAATGATACCAAATTTGGACAGCATACACCTAACAACCCAATGTATGTCCATTCAAAAAAAGAAAAGGAAAGCAGAAAGGACTTCTATACCCAAAATTCCTACAGGGAGAAACAGGCATGTCCACAAATACACTCATGGCCACACCCCCTCCTCTGCGCAGCAGGCCGTTAAAACATTGGGAGCCAGACGCACGTGAATGGCCACACACACAAGCGAGAGTGGGCACCATGGGGGTGGGGGTGGAGGCTTGAAGCATGGAGCCTCTTCTTTCCCTGCTATGTCAGGAGGGTGCTCTCCTCCTCCTCTGCTTCCCCATTCCTCTTCTTCCTCCCCCTCTCCCCCCCCCCCCCCACTGGCCACTGGAGTGCTCGTCCTTGGAGCAAAGGCACACCGCAATGGTGAGAGGGTGGCCTCTGCCTCCTCCCCGCACTGGCTGCCAGAGTTGGCGAGGTCAGAGTGGGTGGTCAATGCAGGGGGGAGGGACTTTTCTTTCCCTGCTATGGCAGGAGGGTGGCCTCCTCCTCCTCTGCTTCCCCATGCCTCTTCCTCCTCCCTGCACTGGCTTCTTCCCTTCTCCAAGCTTTTTTCTCTTCCCCTTCCCTTTACGACCTCATCCTCCTCACTCCATTAATGCACCCAAAGTCACCCCTTCTACACTGCCATGTAAAATCCAGATTATCTGCTTAGAACTGTATTATATGGCAGTGCAGACTCATATATATGTCTATGGATGTTGGTTGACTGCTATATACACACATACTTACAATATTTTATATATTACTATTTTATATATTACTATATAATATATATGTATAGCATTATATATAGAGAGAGAGAGATAATTACAATAGATTACTATATAATATGTTACTATTATATATTACTACTAGCTGTACTCGCCACAACGAGAATCAACAAGAGAAGGAGGGAAAGATGGAAGGAATGAAGGAGGGAAGGAAGGCAAGAAAGAAGGGTAGAGAAGGAAGGAAGGAGAGAAGGAAATAAAATGAAAGGAAAGAGAGAGGGAAAGAAGGAGAGAAGGAACGAAAGACAGAAAGAGGGAAGGAAGGAAGGAAGGAAGGAAGGAAGGAAGGAAGGAAGGAAGGAAGGAAGGAAGGAAGGAAGGAAGGAAGGATGGATGTAACCAAAGAGCAAAGGAAGGAAGGAAAGAAACAGGGAGAGACAGAAAAAAGAAGAGAAATCAGAAGGGAAAGAAAAAGAGAGAGGGAAGGAAAGAGGGAGGGAAGGAAGGAAGGAGAGAAAGAGGGAGGGAAGGTTGGCCACAGCAACGCATAGCTGATACACCTTGTGGAACGTATTGATCCTATATACTCCTTATAAATAAAGAATTGCTTCCTGGGTATATTTTATTGACAATTAATACTGAATGTTTCATGTTCCAGTAGGTAATGCTGGTTGACCTGTTTGCCTCTTGTTTTCATTGTAAAGTACCCAAGAAATGAACCTCTTTCCTATACACAAATACCTCCCTTTCAGACTTCTAACATGCCCTCAAGAAATCTTGAAGTTTCAGTCTGAGCCATAAAGCACTTCACTGACATTGGTTTCAACAAAGTGAGCAGGACATAGAATTAGTTATAAACAAGAGCCTTATTCATCTGCAAACAACTCTGAGATTTTCTATTAAGTTTACAAACACACATGTTCTCAATTTGGGCAAAGATGTTTAAATGCCTGCAGAAATGATCAAACAGAATTCAAAGCAATAAAAGCCAAACTTTAAAAAATATACTTTTTTATGAACACTTTAACACAAAATGTAAAATCACTATGTGGTCTTCAAAACACCAGCAGGATTCTTCTTTCAATCCTTTTCAGAAGAACACGAGACATCATTTTTATTTACACCACTTTGCTTTCAGTTATGCCTTTCAATTTTATCCAGTATGTTTTTAAGGAAATAGCTTTAAAGAACCCAAAGTATTAACATAAGCTTGTTGGTTTTAAAACAGAAGTTGTAGATTACAATTAAAAAAAATATTTAGATTACAATGAACAATTCAGTAGTCTTGCATATTAGATACTAGGTCAAGGTTATTTAAAGTGAGTGTCTAACTGTGGAATGTTTTAGTAGCAAGTGCAAAACTATTGTGTGTCATGTTAATTTTTCTTGAAAGTCACAAGTAAAGTGTAGTTAATCAAATAATAATAAAATAAATAATAAACTATATTTATACCCTGCCACCATCTCCCCGAAGGGACTCGGGGCGACTCACAAAAGCACTCCAGAGTACCACACATAAAATAAACAATAAACACATTCTCAATCTTACCTTAGTTGTTCCTCCCTAATTTTTAAAAGTTACTTAAATACATTGTCTTTTAGAATACTGCACACTATAGGAAATATAGTCAGTTTTCTATTTAAGATGAGGAGGTTGGGATATGGGGTGGGAGGGGAGATAATACTGCTAATATGGATTGAGCATTGGACTATGACTCTGGAGACCAACTTTCAAAATTCATGTTCAGCCATGGAAAAAGGACTTTGGGGGATGACAAAAACCACATGACACTCTAATTGTTCCCTTTCCCAAAATTTAGGTAAAGTTACTAGAGCTGTTTGAGCCAAAAAAAAAGTTTCAAAACTCGTTTTGGATCTAGTCATAGATAGTGTTTCGGATTATTTAGACTTCTGATAAAATTGCGATAAATTTCAAAATTGATTCAGAAGTATTTCCGAAATTCGGAAGTCTTCAGAAGTCTTCAAAAATGGCTTCCGCTTTCAAAAAATGGGCAAAAAAATCAGCAGAAAGGAGAGTCAGCTGTTAGCCATCAGCCAATGAGCAATCAGCAAGAAAATTCAGAAATGACATCCGAAATTCAAAATTCAGAAATTTGGAATTTGGATTTCGGAATTTCTTTTGGAAGGGCTGCTCTCGAAATTGCTTAAAAGTCAGACGTATCCGAAAAACTTCCGAAATTCAGGAGTATCCAAAATTTTAAAACAGCCCTAAAAGTTACCTCACATCAACTATATAAGCATAATGGCCTATATGTAGGTGTATTTAAGTACCTGAATCTCATTTGTATACTAGCTTTTCTCAGCAGATTTTTATTGGTTTTATTGCATATATCACATATCATTGTAATAACATGTTTTTTTAAAAATACAATCAATAATATGTTATTGTTTTAGTACAAATAATCACCCTGGGATTTTTTTTGAAAATGGAATACAGGTAGAATTAAATAACTGAATTTACCTTCAATAAATTCAGTTCTAAAAACGCATTTTCAACCAAAACAGAATAAATTCCTGTCTCTTAAATTATATATGTAGTCCAGGAGTATTTATTATTTCAATATTCAGAACATTAGTAGACAGAAGGCAATGTATTGAGGAATTTGTGACACACGTGTAATATTTATCCCCAAATTTCCCAAGCTTGTTCTCAGATCTCTGTCCTCAAAAGATGCTGGGGAAAATAAATTTTATGGCAAAAATATTCAAAGCCCTGCCACAGTTGCCCACTTCTAACATAAACTTTTTCAGGCACAATAAAAACAAAGCAGGAGACGTAAGCAATACTAATGATGATCTGTCCCTATGATAATAGGATTTTGAAAAAAAAAGGCTTGTTTTGGAAACAAAGATTGGTGATAAAGCTTCAGGGGAGATAACTTTTCCCCATGATAACTATTTCAGGAGTAAATTTCCCTTCCGAGGGGTATATTTATTATCACGTCCTGTTGTCTCATCCCCACTCTTAACAATGAATCATTTGTAAGCTAAATGTTTTAACTTGAGGACTGCTGGTATCCTGCTTTATTGTTGTTTTAGTCTGAATGTTGTGTATCACCCAGTGAGTAAACATGCCAAACAAACATCCTATAATATGTAATATGCAACACTGACATTATGTAAAATGATACCTTCAAAATGCTTAAGATACGATTATGGAGGTATGTAAATTGTGTTCTGATGAAATACTTAAACTTTGCTGTAAATCAGTACCAAATACATTTATGAGATATTTGTCACACCTGTAAAATGGTAAATATTGCCAATGGAGCACTGCTTAGAAAGGATGTGTAAAATATCTTTAATAAGTAAAAATTATCTTCATCTATTTACTTCACTAATAAAATAGTACAAATAAATCTAAACTAACTTTAACTGGGAAACCACTATTGCATCAAAATTTAACAAAGTGAAATAGATGTCTTCTGTTATATTATCCCTGTACCCTCGGTAATATTACGTATTTCAATACATCCTGCTATCTTGCTATGCAATATAGTTATTCGTGTTGGTTTTTTTATTCCCCCTCCCCCCAACAAAAATTAAGGCTTTTGCTTTCCCTCTTAGGAAACATTTGTAAAACCAAGGGGGGTTAATGTCTTTGAAGCTCATGTCTGTACAGAAAATGCCGGATAAAATGGCTGTGTCTTCAATTTCACTATCTCCAGGGATTCATCTGAACCATAGTTCACCCACAGAAATTTGTACAGAGTACTTAATCTCAAACATTGGAAAGTAGGGGGAGATTCGTAGTTCAGGGGTTTAGCTCTTAATTTGGGGGGGAGGACCCTCGAAACACTATTTTTAGACATTGTGAACTATAACTAAATGGCTCTAAGCACTGCCCTTATATCTTAAACTATATTTACATGAATGCAACTGTTTAAAAATTGTTGTTTGTTCTAACATAAAATACATTTTATAAATCCTAATCTAGAAAGTTTACCAGAGAGATCTGTAAGGTTTTATGTTGATTATCTTTTGGCTGACCAGCACTCCAAAATTACTGCTAAAGTTGCTAGCTTTTGTGCAGCAGCAATAGCTTGTTGGCGCAAGATGCTGTCACACTCTCAGAAGGTGTTAATATTTACTTCAGTTTTTACCATTGTCATTTTAGCATATAAATGAGTAATACTGTTTATGTTGTAGTAGAGCCTCTGAGTAATGTTGCAAGCAGGAGTAAAGCTGCAAACAGGGGTGTGGTCGTTAGGAGAGGCGAACGGGTTACTCGGGAGCAGGGATCGGATGATGAGCAACAAAGGAAGAGGATTCGGCAGATACTTACAGACCCCACAGATGAGGAATCATTTGAGGGCTTTTCTGGGGATGAGTGGTCTGATGATGAGGAGTTTGTTATAGGGTAAAAGTTATAGGGAAAGTGGGTATGGGGATTTGGAGGATGGGTCTGGCAGCATGGACTGGACTAAAGTGAGGGAAGTGCAAGATATCTGTGAAGAACCCATAAGCAGTGATACTTTTGTGGGGTTTTCTGGGGATGAGAATTGGGGCTCAGAGGATCAGACTACATCTTGGGGAGAGTTAAGTCTTGACAGGAGATGGAGGGATTGGAGAGGGAGGCAAAGAGCTTCACATGAAGCTGTGGGCACAGATATGGAAGTTTATGAGAGGGTGTTGGCTCATTCAAGCTCTGATGAAGATTTGTAAATAAAAGAAGGGCTGAGGTTTGAAGCAATCTGCAGTTGGCAAAGTGTTGCTAGTGCCTGTGTCTTGTGATTCCTGTGGACCTGCTGTCGTTCCACGTTTGGCGTGGTGTGCAGTGCTACATTCCGATCTCCTGTTGCCTGCTTCGTGTATGACCCAGTTTGTTACTTCAACATCACTGACTTCTCCCTTCCCAACCCAGACTGGATTCACTTCTGATGCTTCGCTTCTGCCAGAAGCTACGCATTGGCTGCTTTCTCATGTGATGACTTTGGACTCCATTTGATGCTTCTTTGCTCTTCGTATTTCTTCCTTTTGATGACTGTTGTTTTTTGTGTGCTTTTTTCCTTGTTTCCTTGTGTTTTGGGAATTCTGCCAGTTTAACCTGGGTTTTCTGCGCTTTGAAGTTTTTGGACCAATTGGTCTCTATTATTGAGTTACTTTATCCATTGCACTGAAGTACTAAGTGTATTTGGGACTTTGTTATCTTTTTGAATAAACTCAACTTTAAATACTGCTTGGTCTGGCCCTTTAAGGCATCTGAGTTGCAAGAGTTTAATTATCATATTCAATCCTGGGTTCTAACTTTGTTTTTGAGATTGTTACTTAATGCCTAAATGTATATCTATATGGTCTTATTCTGATATTTGTACATTTCTTGGTGCTGGTCTGTGTGTGTGTAATGTATATAAGACAGATTGACTCTACCTAACTAGCTGGTTCTAACAAAAGTAGATCCATTAAATTAATTTCTGGATAGTTGGATTTATATTTATTAGAATAAATCTTTATTTGAGTAAATATTTATTAGAGTAGTCCACGGTTTAAGAAGCATACTTATGAAATGTTTTTGGAAATGAAATCACATTTAGAATGCTTTTTGACCTACTTTTGTATTATAGCCACCTGAGCTCCTGTCATTAATTTTTCATAATATTGTCCCTCAAAAATATTGGTCTAGTGCAGTGATTCTCAAACTGTGCTCCTCCAGGTATTTTGGACTTCAGCTCCCAGAAATTCTCAGCTAATTTACTAGCTGTTAGGAATTGTAGGAGCTGAAGTCCAAAACGTCTGGAGAAGCACAATGTGAGAAACTCTGGTCTAGTATATGGTATTTACTCTTTTCTCTTTGGTATTTTAATTGAATGCAGAAATTTTGCTAGAAATAATGTATGAAGAGTTTAACAGATTTTCACCTTATCTCAAAAAGTAATTTTAAGCCTCGGTAATTACTGTTTTCTTGGACAGGACACCTGACTTTGCCCAGTGGAAGCATTATAGCAATCATTGGTCAACTATAAAAAAAGACTCTTTATGACTGTGGCAAGATTATTAGCATCCTAGTCAGTATTTATTTTATTTATTTATTTATTTATTATTCGATCTTATATTCCGCTCCTCCCTGCAGACTCGGGGCGGATTACATACAATAAAAACATGCTGCGCATACAACCAGCAGCCGTACAATAAACATAAAACCTAAAAACATAAAGCCAATATACAGTAAAAACAACAGGATTTCAATTTCTAGGGCTCAAGGCATGGACCCCTCAGGCAGCTCGATTAGTCGAAAGCCAGTTTGAAGAGGGCAGTTTTACAAGCCCTTCGAAATGGGCCGAGCTCTGGGATCGCTCGGGTAGCATCTGGCAAGGAGTTCCACCACATTGGGGCCGCCACGGAGAAAGCTCTCTGCCTAGTTGTGGATAGATGGCAGGTGCGGATCGATGGAACCAGTAGCAAATTTTGTTCTCCTGAACGTAGTGATCTCGGGGGAACGTACGGGGCAAGGCGGTCCCTCAGGTACGCAGGCCCTAGACCGTGTAAGGCCTTAAATGTTAAAACCAACACCTTGAAGGCAATTCGGTACTCTATAGGAAGCCAGTGCAGTTGCCGAAGGATGGGAGTAATATGCTCCCTCACTGGTGCTCCCACCAGCAAGTGAGCAGCGGCATTCTGCACCAGCTTGAGTTTCCGGATTGTCGACAAGGGAAGGCCAACGTAGAGGGCATTACAGTAGTCCAATCTCGAGATGACCGTCGCTTGGATCATCGTGGCCAGGTCGTCCCTGGACAGGTAGGGTGCCAGTCGCCTAGCCTGACGAAGATGGTAAAACGCAATTTTGCTGACCGTGGAGACCTGGGTCTCCATGGTCAGCAAGGGGTCGAATTGGACACCCAAGCGCTTGACAAGAGATGACGGGCTAAGTTGCCCGCCATCCAGGGTAGGCAACCGGCACTCATCCAGCCCAGGGCGACCAGGCCACAAGATCTCCGTCTTCGATGGGTTCACCTTCAGCCGGCTGGAACGCAGCCAGCCAGTCACGGCTTCGAGGCATCGATGGAAACAATCAGGTACGGTATCCGGCCTGCCGTCCATTCTCAGCAAAAGCTGGGTGTCATCCGCATACTGATAACACTCCAGACCAAAGTCGCGAGCCAGCTGGGCCAGGGGGCGCATATAAATGTTGAATAATAAGGGGGAGAGGATGGCCCCTGGGGACCCCACAGCAATGGGAGTCTCCCAGAGACCCCCGCCCCTCCACACGCTGTCCCCGATCCTGGAGGAAAGAGGCCACCCATTTAAGGGCGGTCCCCTTAACCCCAGTCACGGCTAAGTGGTGGGTCAACAAGGCGTGATCTACTGTGTCAAACGCTACTGTTAGGTCTAACAAAACAAGCAGTGCTGATCCACCCTGGTCCAGCTGGCGGCGAAGTTGGTCTGTAATGGCGACAAGCACGGTCTCCGTCCCATGCCCAATACGGAAGCCGGACTGGAAGGGGTCAAGCCCAGCTGTGTCGTCTAGGAAGCATAAGAAGCAAGCATAAGAAGTCTGATCTCATTGATTATTCCATGTTTAGAATTAATTGCATTTGTTTTCAAATGACACATTTTAGATGTGAATTCTCTAACTGCTACTGAAGAAGGCCAAACAGGGTTCGTCTTTTTAAAACTTGTGACATTATTTTTATTCACTTGAACAAAAACGTTTTCTATTAATTGAAAAAGATAATAATTCTACTAAAAGTCAGTGGCCAATAAAGTTCATAGTTATGCCAACACCTTTTGTCCTTTTCATATCATATGCCTATCAAACAGGCTATTGTATTAGGTGCAAAATGTACAATATGTACAATATACATTCATATGTTGTCTGGATTTTTGTAAAATAAAGGGGCAAGGTACAAATATCACCAAAAAATCAAACCCATTTGTAGTTCTAATTTAATGGTCATTGTGCACAATTGTGCATCATGTCTAGGCCCAGAAGCAGATGACAGACATTGCAATAGTTTTCAAGGGAGAGAAGAAAAGACAGTACAGTATCTGCTGGACTTAATCCCCTTTTCTTTCATGACATGTATTAATTATATAGTTATCCCGAGGGCAGAAAACCATTCTATCACTTGGAAAGTGCCATGTACAGTGATTGAGCTATAGAAATTTTTTTTTTTATTATTTACAATTTTTAAAAAATATTGTGAAGGCTGAATATAGAATACAGTTGGCCCTCCATATCTATTGATTCTTCATCCATGGATTCAACCATCTATAGTTAGAAAATATTCCTCCAAAAAGCAAGACTTGATTTTTATCATTTTACATAAGGGGCACAATTTTACTACTACATTGTTCTATACAACAGGACTTGAGCTTCTATGAATTATGGTATCCATGAGAGGTCTGGGAACCTAACTCCAGCAGATACTAACAGTGTGCTGTACTATATATCTGAACTTTTTGGCCTTCTATAATATGAAAAAATACCATATCAAGCACAAGCAACTAGCTCATATCTGCCTGGTAGTTGACAAAATCCCAGGTAAGTAGAACAAACACACGTTAGCAAGTAGGTAACAATCTGTGCTGGTTTCACAACATGCATGACATCATTATGGCTACAAACATGAAACAACACTGGACCTGGGAAATTCAGGAACTGCAAGACTATCTAACTAAACTAATACGTTGAATATTTCTATAAGAATGCAAACATTTTCTCACAAACCCTGAATAAATAATGTAAAAGTTCTTTAGAAGTCAACCAGCAAAGCAAATTAACAGGGATTTGCTAATTTGGAATCATAACCGGAATTGAAACTAGGATAAAGTATGATAAAAATGAAATAGGAGGAAGTTACCTTCCTTCATTGACAAGCTCAATGAAAGCTAGGCCTGCATTCTTCTGTATTGAGTTCTGCCATTCCTACAATACAAAAATAACAAAAATTAAAGGAAAATTAGGTTATGAAAAACACATTAAAGAAAACAAATGTACTTAAGTTAAAGTAATAAAAATAATATAATTAAGTTGGTGACAGATGTTGGAAGACACAACAGAATATTGCAAGATATCAAAGCTTTTGACTCAAGGTTCATGTACACTTGCACAAATAGGGGGTTGGGGGTTGGATGTGCTAACTATACCAATTATTTTCAGTATATGTGATCAGCTGAAGATCATGCAGTGGGACCATGCAGATAATAAAGACGATCAAAAGAATGACTGATTCTAAAACTTAAGATAGTATAGTGTTCCCTCGCTACTTTGCGGTTTGCTTATTGCGGAATCGCTATTTGGCGGATTTCAAAAAATATTAATTTAAAATATATATCATGGTATTTTCGCTGTTTTGTGGGGTTTTGCCGCTGCCACTCTCCAAGGCGCTTTCCCTTCTCAGTCCTCTCTCCCTCCTCCAGCCTTGAAGGACTTTTCCTCCCTTTCCTTCACTTTATTTTAAGTTTATAGAGACTTAAAATAGTGCATAAATACTAAAATAATGTAATTGTTGTCATGTCACTACTGCTGTATTTTTTAAAGGCCAGTATATGGAACATGTTTTAATGTTTATATTGGAAAGGGCTTGTTGTACTTTTGGAAGTTGTATATTTTATGTCATGGCCTATGGCTAGTACAATAAACAATTCAATCATTCATTCACTAAAATAATGTATAAATATTAAAATTAATAGAGTATCCCTACATCAGGGTTTTTCACTTATTGCAGGAGGTCCTGGAACCTAACTCCAGCAATAAGTGAGGGAACACTGTACTTCATTGTAACCGTTCTGACACCAAATAAATTATATAAAAGCCCTCACAATCAATTACATTTAAAACAAATTGTCATATTTATTCAAATCTAATGCTCATCTTTTTGTCTAAATTACATCACTAAAATGTAGCTAGCGCACATTAGATTTGATAGTGTGTTGCAGTTGCACAACTTAATCCGCCTGTGCTGTTGGGCATGGGATTCCAGCTGAGGACAGAGAAGGGAGAGCCTGTGGTGGCCATGAAAAAGTTTGGTGGGCAGCTGATAGGAGAAGTACTGCTTCCCACCAATCTTTTCATGGCCACTACCAAACTTCTAGCAAGCTTGATGGAGGGGAGCAACTTCCCACCAATCTTTTTGTGACCCCCACTGTGTGGCAGGCATTACATTTGAAAGCAAATCATTTTTTTTTGTAATGCACACCTTCAAAATTGAGATGCACATTACATTAGATGGCACATTACACGCAAACAAATACAGGCAGCATTATTTTTCCTTGACCCTGGTTGCTTAATTTCAAGAAGTTGCTTCTTTTTAAATCGTGTACCACTTTTTACTCTGTTTTTTTCAGCTGATAAAGCTGAACTACTAGGTAAGCATTAGAACAGGCACGGATAGATACTGGCCCAAGCTCTTGCTATTGATGGTTACAAAGAGGCAGGAGACAACTGAAGGAATTTGCTCTGGGACTTTATAAAGCAAGGCCATCATATTCAGATCCTGTTCACTACTCATCCCTATTCCAACATTATCATCATATTACATATAAGAGCCCACAATGTTAATGGTTTCTGTAAGGGGCAGCAACAGCGCAACCAACATCAAAACTGTTCCCCACATCATGTACCTTCCAAGTGGCCCTGTTGATACTACAGCAAAGTGGTACAACCCATGTTTTGCAGGGAATACATTCCAAGAATCCCTGTTGATACTTGAAACCATAGATTTCAATTATATTCTAACTATAAACAGTGCTAATGAAGCACCTATATTTTAATTATACAGTTGTAGTATACATGGTATCTGCATCCATGGATTCAACCATTCAGGATTTGAAAATATCTTCCCCCCCCCCAAAAGCAAATGTTATCACCAAAAAACCAACTTTGATTTTGCTTTTTAACATAAGGGACATCTTTTATGCTATCATTGTGTATAATGGACTTTAATATCCATAGATTTTGGTCCTGGAATCTCAGCAGATAACAAGGGCACACTATACTTGGACTGGAAGCATGACATAAAATAACACAGAGAAATATTTTAAGCATGTGTAAACAAAATCATGGATATCAAATCTAGGAATCTGTGGGTTGTACTGTACTATAAAATGGATGAGGGTCATTTTATGCATGCTAGAATGACTCAACATAGCAGAGTATAGAAATGTCCTTCATTCCTCAATAATTTTTATCTGGATAGCTAGAATTAGATGCAGAACCTAGTAGGTAAATAGTAATATACTATTAAATCACAGAGCTACATAGCAATCAGTTATAGTTATTAGCAGAAGTATTTCAAGTAAGGGAAATAAATAAATTTCAGTGACACAACTGAAGGACACATATTTGTGACTGCAAACAATGGCTTTCTTCTTGAATTATACTTACTAGACTGCTTCAAAACTTAATTATTGAAGACAGAAGTTGCCAAAACTAACAAGAAGGGGCATTTATCATCACCCCTTCCACATAACTCTGTGTATCATAGACAAATATCAAAGAAGGCATTAGTCTAAACAATTTTTATAAGCCACAAGCCAATGCTCCCCCAAGCATGTTTTAATAGTTGGGAGGGGCATATAACAGCCATTGTCTTTCATGTTTAATTCAATGTTTCAACACAGTACATATACCTTCCACTGCAATTACACTCACAGAGCTGGCTATGTCGTTATGTCAAGATCTTAGTTATTCTTCTCCCTTAGGTGCTGATGAAAAAGATGTTAAAAGCCTCAAAGTCAACCACTAATGTAGCTGAATAACTGCAGAATGCATTTCAGCACTTTCAAAAGGAAGGGCTGCAAGGGGAGATCGACCAAGTCAATAATTTCATACCTGCTGTAATTGACTGCCATTTCCTATGTCTATAAAATGTTTACAATTTAGAAATTGTCCTAATGTACACCGTCATTATGCATTGTGAAATCTATACCAAATCTATAACTCATAAGCAGGGATTTAAAAAAATTATAACCAACTCGTACAGTGGAAAGAGTCAGAGAGTGCTAAAAAAATCTTGATTGGGGACTGATGAGGGAAAATACAGGGAAAGTCCAGAAAAAGGGGAGTCAGTTCTGGGAAACTGAGGTTGAAAGAAGGCAGACACTTAAAAGACAAGGGCAAAAAGTCGTGTCTCTATTATTTATACCTGTCTAGTTCATCTAGAAAGTTCATACTTCATAACAAAAGCCAAGACTGTACACACCTATTATTTGATCCTTCAAAAGAAGGCAGTGAGGTTTGAAGGGAAACAGAATTATGTTATATTTATAGAGTGGGAAGGGACCTTAGAGATAAAGCGGCTCAACTGCCTACACAGTGTAAAGCATGTGCAGCATCCCAATAAATGGCCATCCTTGTATCTTCTCCAGAAACACCACTCATCCATCTTCTGAGGCAATGTGCTTTACTACTTTGACATTAACATATCTGAATGTTCAGCCAGTCTGCTCCCTTGTAATCTCAACCATTACACTGCTCTGAGCCCATTAGCATATGTGATCACCTTTCAAATATCTTCAAACACCTAACATGCATTCTCCTAATGTATTTTCCAAGTAAGTATTCGTCATGCTAGATTCCAGCCTCAACCTATCTGATATTGTTTACAAGTTTTATTATTATTAATAATAATTTTATTCTTATATCCCACCACTATCTCCCCAAAGGGACTCGGGGCAGCTTACATGGGGGACCAAGCTCAATAGAAAGAGAAATAGAATATAGCACAAATTAAAAACATTGCATTTCAATTATTAAAACGATAAAACCAGACAACAAACAAATAAATCGATGAACCAATTAATCAAAGGAACATTGAAACATCCAAGTTTTCAGGTCATTACAGAAGGTAATGGGAGAGTGTTCCAGAGTCGAGGGGCCACCACCGGGAAGGCTCCCCCCTCATCCCCACCAACATTGCTTGTCATGGAGGCGGAAGTGAGAGAAGGGCCTCCCAGCAGATCTTAAAGCCCGTGCAGGTTCATAGGGGAAGATTGGCAGGACCCAAGCCGTTTAGCGCTTTGTAGGTGATAGCCTGCACCTTGAATTGGGACCAGAAATTTATCGGCAGCCAGTGGAACTGTTCAATGGGGGGTTGTCCACTCCCTATAATCAGCTCCAGTTATCAACCTGGCCATTGACCTTCGTACCAACTGCAATTTCCGGGCCATCTTCAAAGGTATCCCCACATAGAACACGTTACAGTAATCCAATCTGGAGGTAAGTAAGGCATGGGCCACCATGGCTAAGTCAAGACTTTTCAATGTACTGTCACACAAGCTTTAGCTGAGCTAAAGCCCTCCTGGCCACCATTGACACTGGAGCATCAAGCGTCAGTACTGCATCCAGGAGGACCCCCAGACTGCGGACCTGTGTCCTCAGGGGGAGCATAAGGGTTTAGGCACAGGTTCTGAGTCAATCCATATTACAGGTTCAAGTTAGAAATAATTCAAAATAAATCAAGTCATAATTAAATAGGTAGATATTATGCCATACAAATAGAGCCATTATCATTAAAATGGATACACTAAAATCTAGGCACATTGAACAAGCCAAAGGTAACACAGCTGTAGTTAGAGACTTCGGCTTGATTTTAACAAACTTCCTTAGAAACTAAAGGTAAAAAGTAACCCACCCACCCACACCCCCCACAAACACACACACCAATACAGACAGAAGTACCAGCAACTCTGCACACATCTAACATCAAACTTTTCCTTTATTTTTCTTTGACTACAACATGTATCCTGAAAATATTCTGAAAGTAGCAGAAAAGCTACCAAGCGCTTCCTACGTAGCAGGAAAATTACTCTTGGATGATGATTTGGAATTGCAGCTGTACATGGAGGAGCAATATATGTAATGTTTTGTGTCCTGAATTACACAAAGACCTTCCAAGACTGTTTATATGTGTAGGAAAACTGTTTTTAAAGCAAACACTAAATGAGTCTAACAATCTGTATGTGCCTGTCTGAAGAAACATGGCTTAGCCAGGACAAATTCTTTCCCCAATCAATACAAAGGATTTGATTTCAAAAAAGAGGTGATAAAATTTGCCCGTAGTTTACTCAACTACAAATTCTCAACAGATGATCATCATTAAGCCTCTATCAAGCTCCTATGTATTGAATTGTACAAATGTGTTCTATTAGTACATAGTCTGACTGTTTGGCAACTTCAGTCCTCAAGACAAATGGCAGTTGCTGCCCTCTGAGGTCTGAAGTCAAGTCTTCAGGGAATCTCAAAGCCCAAATGGAAAAAAAGAGCCTGTTCATTAGAGACGGCTTCAGGCTAAAAGTTTCAAGGCTGCCATTAAAGGCATATACAGGCTAATTATTTTTATAAGGCCAGAATGTGTTTAGATGTAGACATAAGAATGTTTCCACTTTATTATATTTAAATGAATATTGCAGTTTTGCCAGAATGCTATTGATAGAAGATATTAAGGAATTAATAAAATTAAAGTGTTAAGATTTCTCACAATACACAAAAAATAGCACTGTTGTGCTCATTTCTATTTCACTACAGAAATCTATGTAGGATTGCACTTTGTAATCAGTGTATAATAAATGGGAAGATGAGAATTTGGTGAAACACACTTGAAATGTAAACATCATGGAAATTCCCCATTTATTCAATGACACATGTAGTTGGGGAGGAATAAAATAAGTACCGGGGAAAATTACATATAAGGGAGGCTGCTAGTTCTCATACAGAGATCTGTTGAACATATAAAATCAGATGCTCAACATAAAAACTTAATCAGTTACCAATATTTATACATCTTTCATTTATTTATTTATTATTTATTTATTTATTCAGTGAGTCGCCAATCGGATTTACTTACAGTGAGTTGAATATTCATTAAGAATGTGGTGACACACATGAAACAATGAATAGAATCATTTGTTTTTAAAACGTCACTTGGAAAAATGATAATTTCACTTCTTATAGAAAAACACTGGAAAACAGCTATGCTCAGAAATAGGAAAATGTAAAGAAAACAGATTGAGAATGATTTATATGAATGCATAGTGCTGAAGTTAATTACAACTAACCCAATAAAATAGTGCCTTTATTATTGTACAGCAAGTAATAGCCTCAGACATAGAAAGCAGAGCTCTCTCTGTTCTTTTTTTTGCATGCTCAGTCCCACAGCACACTACATTAAGAATTAAATAAGTTGTAAATATGCCATACAGAAACAGCAGTTTTTAACTAAAAGCAGAAGACTCCCCTGCTGTTTAACCATTTGGTGTATTCCACTCTGAGCAGGCTTCCTATAAACTGGTGTTTATATTGTTGTGTAGTAAATACCTGAAATTACCTTATAATGAGAATTTAATTTCAATGCTTAAGGGAGAGTTTAGTTTGCAACAAAGTTTGTAGACAGTGAGAACATGAGGTAATTGTTTATCTTTTAAAGGCAATAAGCCGTAAGTGTCATAGAACCATCGTGCCACTTACTGAAAAATGGACATGTTTTAAATGTTTGCATCAATCCATCGCATACAAAGAGATTTCTTAAAAAACCAAATAGTACCCAATATATTTCTAAATCATATAACATATAGTGGCACAACGTTCATGTCAATCAGGATTTCTGGAATAACTACTGGTTCTATGCAACCTTTGGTTGGCACCATAAACTTGAATAATTCCTCATTAGGTAAGAATTATAGAAAATATCAAACACCTAAAACATTAAATCATATGGACAGAGGCATCAGTGAACACGTAAAAATGATTAGACCCAATTATCCTGGATGTTGGGTTAGAAGTGTGAAACATTGGCTCATATGAAAGACTTTCAATTTGTTCACAGATATTCTTACAGACCCAGAAGGAAAGCCCATGGCACATTTATTTTAGATTTTAGCTAATAATCATGGGAAACAATTTTAAGTCTGCAGAGCAGATGGAAGAAAGAGAAACAAGACTACTTTATCGCTTCTACTGAGAGTCCAGACCTTGCAGTCTTCTTCCATTGTCATTATCCAACAATTCCAGCAGACTGCAGAGTTGAGAGGAAGAAGAAAAACAGGGCTACATTACTAGGTCTGCGGGGTAGGCAAATTGCCTTTGGTCTTTCCACAACTGTCACCTAGAAATAGTAATTCCAGAAGACTGTCTGCGCCAGTACATCCCAAGAGGTCATTATAAGAAAAGTTACTAATATCTGTTTTTTTCCCTTCTTCCCCCAACCTTTAATCCTTCATATACCTTGTCCTAAAGTTTTACTAGAAATCTGCATCTTGTTTAGTTGCCTTGAGTCCTAGACTGGGATGAAGGCAAGATACAAACAAACAAATAATCCTGGGGAAAGGGACTATCATTGTATTTTACATTGTTCTGGGCTAAAGGGCAGAATACAAATGCGTTAAACAAATACAACTGTAATAGGTAGTGCTAGATACAGTTGGGGTTTGTTTGTTTGTTTGTTTTTGCAGTATGTAGGCTTTAAAAGAAGAATGCATATGACTGACCTGCAGCAACTGCCTGTGTAGCCATGATTTATATAAACCTTGCAACGAACTGAAGCAACCTACTTAAAATGATACCATCGGTGGTGGCACACATGACCACAAGTGGTCATACTGCTAGTGAAATGTCCTCATGGGTTGCCATAATATAATTTCTTCCTCTGCAGCTCAGACTACTTCAGATATATGTCTGCTATGGCAATAACAGTCAAAATACTATATAGAGTAATGGTTCCCAACTTGTGGTCTATGGATCACCAGTGGTCCACAAGAACAAAAATATTTGTTCTTGTGAACCACTGGTGATTCATAGACCACAAAGCCACGCAGCAACAAGAGCAAATGGTCTCGCAAAACCCTCTTATAGTGTCGAGACAACAGGGATGTTAGGAGGGGAGACGCTGACTACCCATGAAAGATTACTACTACCACATCAGCTCTAGTTTATTAAATATGATTTTCTGGGGGCGAGCAGATGTTGACTAGTGGATGGCATATCGTCTGTATCAGAAACTAGAGTTGATCTGGTCTATCCAATGCAATATTCTGAATCAGCACCCCAAATAATCAAACCAAATCTAAAGTTGACCAAAAACTGATTCATAACCCTTTTGGTATTAATGCTGGTCAAGTGGTCACTGGTCAAGTGGTCTCTGGTTAAAGTGGTCCCTGATCAAAAAAAGGTTAGAACCACTGATCTAGGGGTACTAGGGTAGGCAACCACATTAATTTGGAGATCATATACTTTGATATTATGACAATCCGATATCAAAATTGTGTTTTAGATTTTGTTGCATGGCTAACACTGCTACTCCTGAATATGTTTCCACCATTTTCTGTTTTTCCCAATATTTCCTGGAGTACAAGATATAGTACAGCCCAACATATCTATGCCAATATATTCTAAAAGTGAACATGAATAGGAAATCTTCAACCCCAAATAAGTTTGCTGCCCCAGATAATTTGCACTAATCAACAGCTGAGTGATTTTTCACAACACCACATCGGATTAAAGTTATAGTTTTAAATATTGTGCCTTTGTCTATACCCAGTGCAAGTGACTTATGCTGCAAATGTTAGGTTTAAAAGGCACACATAACGTACTCTGTATCACGGAAGTGACTAGCAAAAACAGGCAACGTACATTTGACCTGGACCTCCAATGAAGTGGTTATGACATAATTAGCAGACCAACACTGAATGTACACAGGCCAAGGTGTTCCGTAACTGTCTTTTAAATCTAGCAATATTACATAATAGTTTTACCGATGACAGTATCAGGCTCCTTATCTACTCAAAGTAACATGGAAGCACTGCTTCTGCATTTCTAATTACAGTGAAAGGCATACAATCTGCTACACATTAAAATTTTCTACATTTCTATAACCAAAATTCAACTTTTCCTTCGTCTAGCCTCTTTTGCTAACCTTTCAAATTAAACAGAGAAGCTGTAAAACAGCAGGTTCTCAAATTAAAGCATACTTTATTTTCAGGGGTCTCCACACTTATAGGCTGACTTCCTGTCAGGAAGAGCTCTATTTCACTGCCTAGCCCAATCAGCAGGGAGTTCACAGAATTAAGTGCCAGTTGATATTACTTTGTTTTACATTTACCACCCATGAGAATATTGTTCAAAGATTCAGTTAGAAAACCAGCATGGTATCATCCTACTGACTAGACTTCCAAACCACAGGGTGTGCTCTCTTAGCACAAAATTCACCTTAAATGGTTGGGGTTTTTCAAGTCCTAGTGTGCTGGTGAAGCAACCGTATGCCTTAAAGTTTGTGGGGAGGGGGAACCTCTTACTTTTGTAGCTAAATTATGGCCTTTTAGTTCTTAACATCTGCAGTGGAATACTTTGACTTAGAATTGCTGAATCAGCTTGACTTTTTAAGTTCCCTTGACAATGCCATGAAACTTTTAAGTAATAGAATAATACAATCTTATTAATCCAAGTAAGATCATTAAAATAAATAATAAATCAGAAGCAAACATTTACCTATTGCTAAAAAAAATTGTCAAGGGATGAGAGCCATTTCATGCCTAAAATCTTGTTGCAGTCGGTCTACAAACCTTTATGCATGTGTCTATGTGCCTTAAATCACGACTTGGCCATCTCCTATCTAAATACTAACCGGGGACAACCCTATTTAGTTTCCAAGATCAGTTAGCATCCGGTGCCTTAGCATATTTTGGGGTGTACATAGGGTTCTTTTGGAAGCACCTTTACTCTATTGAGCACAACCCGAAAATCAAGCTCTGGATGGCCTAAACTGATCTGTAACTCTGAAGAAGCATTCAACTATTAATAAGCTAATCATGGTCCTCCATGATGGCACCACTAAAACTTTCTCACATAAAGTTACTTTACTAAGTTTAGTTTTTGGTTTAATAAGGTGATGACTAAAGATGTATACAACTAGATGAAGGATGAGGAAAGGAATAAGGCTGTACTAAAGCAACTTTTCCTCATCATTGCAACTTGTGTCATTTCAATGCAGAAATTAAACAGAAATTAAACTCACAGCACATCTTGAGAATTCCCTAAGAGCTTCATATTCACATTGAATCTACCTTCTCACAATGATTTTCACTGGAGTTTATGGGACAAAACTATTTTCTTGGGTTCAAAAACTGTTTACTATTCAGGCCATTGGTGGTTTGTTTGATGTCTGTTTTTATACTGTCTTATGTTGTGGCTTGTTTTATACTGTTTTACGATGTTGTTTTATGAACTTTAGTGTGTTAGAGTTTAACTGTGCTGATTGGGCTTGTCCCCATGTAAGCCTCCATGAGTCCCTTCAGGGAGATGGAGGCGGGATACAAAAATAAAGTTGTTGTTACTATTACTATTAATATTTAAAACACAAAAAGATTAGTACACAGCAAACAAGGTCACTCTGCTGGTTGTTGTATTGGATCACACGTCAGTCACTTCCCAAGTATCTAGGACTGTGTGATGTATCAGCAAATAATGCATGCAGATCGCAGTAGGGTAGCCTTTTGCAGCTGACAGATGGTAATTTTGTCAGCGCCGATTGTGTTTAAGTGCAGGCCAAGGTCTTTAGGCACTGCACCCAGTGTGCCAATCATCACTAGGACCACCTTTACTAGCTTGTGCCAGAGTCCTTGCAGTTCGATCTTTAAATCCTCCTATCAAGTCAGCTTTTCCAGTTGTTTCCCTTCAATCCTGCTGTCACCTAGGATTGCAACATCGATGATCCATACTTGGTTTTTTAACACGATGAGGTCAGGTGTATTGTGCTCCGAAATTCTGTCAGTCTGAATTCGGAAGTCCCAGAGTAGTTGGACGTGTTCAATTTCTGTAACTTTTTCTGGCTTGTGATCCCACCAGTTCTTTGTCATAGGCAGATGGTATTTGTGACACAAGTTCCAGTGAATCATCTGAGCAATGGCATTATGCCTCTGCTTGCAGTCTGTCTGAGCGATCTTCTTGCAGCAGCTGAGGATGTGATCTATTGTTTCATCTAATTACTTGCAGAGTCTACAATTGGGATCTGTCGGCAACTTTTCAATTCTGGCTTTGATGGCATTTGTTCTGATGACTTGTTCTTGGGCTGCCAGAATCAGGTCCTCCGTCTCCTTTTTCAAAGTTCCATTTGTGAGCCACATCCATGTTGTTTCTTTGTCACATTTGCTCTCAATTTTTTCCCAGGAACTGTTCACAGAGAGCCTTCTTTCGCCACTTTTCTCTTCTGCTCTGGATTGTGTTTTCACAGTATTCCCTCTTTATCTTTTGCACTTTAAGCAGTTTTCTACTCTTGACTTCCCTCAATGTTGGTTCTTGACTGTATTTGACATAATCTGCCAGTGCATGTTTCTCTTCTACCATTTGTTTCACTTACAGAAGCCCTCTGCCTCCTGATTTTCTGGGCAGGTAAAGTCAGTCGACATCACTAGGTTGGTGTAATGAGTAGTGGATTGTCATCATCATCATTATTACTATTGGTCTTTTCAGTTGACCCAAAACAGGTAGCACTGCTTTGTGGATTTTGCATCTGTACATAGTAAATCATGTATTTAACATCATATATTATATAATTACTCCCTGAGCAAAATTAGGTCTGTATACTTGCTATCCTGATTACATTCACACATAATTCCTATGATGTAATTTAAGTTCATTTAATTCCCATTAAAAACACCCAAAGGCTTGGGCTCTTTGTATCTATGTGACCACTTAGAAAACATATACACTGGATCAAGATTTTCTCATTATAAGGAAGCACTTTTGTAACTGATATATTTCCAACACACTTGTGTTTTTATATTGAATTACAGTTAGTGTCATGGGAAGCTGTGACATCATCCTAAACAGCCTAGTTTATTAAAGTAGACCTGCTTCTCTATATTGAAGTATACAGTGACAATTTCTGATTGCTTATCATACAGCAGGTGTCCTTCCATTCTAATCAGTTTGAAGGTGAAGGATAGTGAATGATTTTCAAAACTTATACCTCATGTTTTCTACAGTTTAAAATGAAGCATGCTTTTTCTACAAATGATAGTATGCAGGATGAGCGAGGTGAGATGGTACTCGTGGTACTAGTGGTCCAGAAAGGGGACCAGACCTGACTATGTTGCATGTGTCTTTCTCTCTGTAGGAGCAAAAGAGAGAAGTCCTTCCAACTCCAGCCTAACCAGACCTCACAAGGCTGGAGACTATCCTCCCTCCCCATCTTTGCTACCTTGCTCTCCCTTTGCTTCTTATAACTTCAGGGCCACCTTCTTTGCTGCTGGGAATATTAAGATAATTCTCCACAGGATGCCCAACAGCAGGTCTCTGAAGTTTCTTCCCAACCCGCAAAAGGCCAAGCAGAAAAACACCTTCCTTAAGTCAATCCCCTTCTAAATCAGCTGAGGGTCCTTTTCTGTTGGGCTCAAAATCACCATTCAAGGTAAGAGATGCTTACCTACCCAGCCTGTAATCATACACCATTAGACCAGATCCACTGTTGGCAAACATTTTGGATACCCAAACAGTATGAGTTCCATTCATTGTTCAATATACTCTGAAAAAAGATGTTTTACTCCCTTTTTAGAGAGAAAAAATTGGATGATGATTATGGTAAATACTAATAATAATAATCAGAACAAATGCAATTAAGGCCAGAATCGAAAAATCAGCTGATGACTCAAAATGCAGGCTGTGCAAGGAAGCTAATGAAATCATTGATGATATCCTCAGCTGCTGCAAGAAAATCACACAAATAGACTACAAACAGAGGAACAACTCTATGGCCCAAATGATTAATTGGAACTTATGTCACAAGTAGAGCTCCCATCTTTGTTGTGGACTTCCCTAGGGTGCCATCCTCTTGCCCCTATTGTTTAACATCTACGTCCAACCACTTGCTGGACTGGTGCGGAGTTTTGGCCTGGAGTGCTACCAGTATGCAGATGATACCCAGCTACTCTTGTGTCTCGAACCCGGGACAACTGCAATACCTGAGAACTTTAAGCTGTGCTTGGAAGCAGTGATGAGCTGGCTACGAGCGAGTAGATTAAAAGTGAATCCTGCAAAAATGGAGATCCTCTGGCCCGGCCAGCCACTAGAATTAACCCAGTCTCTGCCTGATTTTGATGGGGAAGCTTCCGTCTGCCACTGTTAAGAGCCTTGGGGTCGTGTTGGACTCAGCGTTGACGATGGAGGCCCAGATCACTGTTATAAGTAAGCAGGCCTTTTTCCATCTTCGCCAGGCAAGGAAATTGGGCATCCTACCTCCAGCTGTGCCATTCCTTCTACCCGATTTCTTATTTTAGGAGAAGATTAAAAATGCAAAGCACATGACATTTTCCAGAAAACTATTCTAGTGTGGATTGTATTTCAAAATACTGCATTTCAATAACCTAATGTACAGTTAATTCAAGGATACAGCTCAGTTAACAGATCTGATGAATAAGTAATTGTACACAAGAGAATGTTCACTCACATGCCATTGAATCTTTACATGCAACCCTGCAAAATTGTGTGGTGTTTTTGTTCTACATAGAGTTTGACCATATATTATAAAAGGACAGCATGGTAGCACAGCATATAAATGGCTCTACATATATTTTGTACGTGTTGCATTCAAAGATGAGCATCGGACTGTGCATTTCATTCTTTTGGCTGGTTTAATTACTTGGACAGGAAGCTGGGCCAGACTAGATGGTGCTTCTCGTTTCAATGTACTGTATGCATTTCTGATAAATGGGAAAAGAATAGATGACCTGGCAGAAGGCTCAGACAATAACACGTGATTTACAGGACATAAATGCAGCTACTATAAGATTTATCTGACAGCCCTCTACGATAGTGGACTGTTGAGTATCCGATGGAATGATTTCTAGTCTTGAAAGTCTACTATTGAGTAGCCATACACATTATTTATTTATTAGATGTTTTGGGTTGAAACCATTTTTAAATGATGCACTTCACAATACTCAGCCATAAATTTAGCTTTAAACTCTGTAGGGGAGGTAGTGTTATTGGAATGTATGTCAGACTGAATTAGGATGAGCCACACAATGCTTTTATAAAGTGGCCTTGAATGCAAAGCTGATTCTTTCAAAAATGATATTAATGTCAAATAAGCAGAAACGTGTTTAACTTAATACGTAATGCTGATTTTCTTTATGTTATTACAGAATTATATAAAGATAAATATTAAATCCAAGAATGTGTTGTCCATTAAAAACTGCTTTAAGACTATGGAAGATTTTGGAACATGCAGCTGGATAGTAGATGGAATTACTATCACCATTTTAACCAACTTGACGATTTGCATACAGCAAAGAAAAATAAGAAAGACACTCTCCAAAAGTACTATATAAAATCCTGCTCCACTAAATAGATTTTGGTGTATAACAGTGAAGAAAGGTCCTCCATAAAATAGGGTTTTTTAAGATGAACTTTTTTTTGATCATTTGTAAAAGCAATACAAACAAGAGTAACACAAGGGAGTAAAGAACATTGTAAGCAAGCAATTGTAAATGATAAGGTATGTATCACGATAGAAATTAATCAAGTAGTGGTATAATTTAACATTATGTCTGACAAATTTGTAAAGTTCTAAATCATATTTACAGATGCTTACTTGTAACTATAGTGTGTTATTTATGTGATTAAAAACTAGTTTTTGACCTGATCTTTCGATCTTTGGCACTCCATCCTCTCCATCTCTTTTTTAAAAATTAATTAATTTTTTAGCAAGAGGGTCACTTTACTTCCCACCTTGTCCTAGTCCCACAAAAAGAAAAAAATCAATCAAACTCAAGCCTATCTCCTCCCAGTATCTATAAAA
This sequence comes from Anolis apletophallus, assembly GCA_030556195.1. Classification (NCBI taxonomy): domain Eukaryota; kingdom Metazoa; phylum Chordata; class Lepidosauria; order Squamata; family Anolidae; genus Anolis; species Anolis apletophallus. Next base: position 57,785,087 of record JARBWK010000012.1, on the reverse strand, counting down.
TGTCAAGCTGAAATTCAATTTCATATCTCTCAAGCGTTCATGTAAGAACAGACAGTTTACCTCTTAAGAAAATAAATCACTCCTGTGATTGCCATGCTGACCTCTTTGAATTAGGAAAATTCAGAGTGAAAAATGTAATTATCACCATAGATTAGATCCTTATACATCTGGAGCTAATTTCAGTTTCACTTCCTACACAACTTTTGCATCATCTGAGAAAACATCACAGCTACTCTAAAACAACATTATGAGTTCTTTTTACTGTATTGGTTTATTTCCAGTGTTTCTTATAAAAGAATGGACTTTATTGCTACCAGCTCAGCCAATCCACGACCATATTCTATACTTGATTAGATTTCCATTAAACAGCACTGTGACATGTATGACAAATAGGCACATTAGAGCATGTCATTTACTCTGTTTTAGATCACATCAGCACCTACAATGTCCGGCGTGAAGAGTTCCAACATGAGCAATTCTCAATTTGTACTTCGTTTTGCTTTTTTCTAAAGTCAAAACTAAAAAAACCCCACAAAACATTGTTTAAATACGTAATAAAGTTTAAACTAAGAGCTACCATTTCAATTCATGCAATTTTACATACTGAAAGATAACGTTCAATAGAAGACTTCAACAACATTTTAACTAGCATATCTGTATTTCCTCTGACAATGGAAATATTAAAATGCTGTATTAGAATCAATGGTGATCAAACTGTAGATGCTAACAGGCTTGTATGTATTTTGGGAAGAAACCAGGATACTGTTAACATTGTTCTGACTGCAACACTGAATAATAAGCTACAACCATAACTGTTCTTCACTAGTTCATTGTAAAAATCCATTAGGTGTAATCTCCAGAAGTAATTGTTTTTATTGCGCTTTATTGTCAATGCAGGTTATTGATTTTTCACACCTTCTATGATTCTTTCATTTGTATTCATGAAATGTCCATCAGCACAGTCTAAATACATTTGGCAATATAGGCACTAAAACGAATAAATCGATGTAAAAAAAACATTAATTTTACATTATCCTTATTCGTCAGGCAAGTAAACCATAAGAGCTTTAAATGAAGGTCAAAGGTTTTGAAATGGGTCAAAACCCTTGACCTCCAGACCAATAACCTTCCCATTAAAAAAGGCTATTTTAAAGTTTTAAGTAGGGGAATTTACTACCAGGAAGGTATCATTTTTAAAAGGCCAAAACGAAAAGCTCAATAGCAGCCTCCAATATAATTACAATGGATAAAAAATAGAAGATGAGTAAAGTGTGCTTATATGATGTACTACATACTAGTGTTTGTTGACAACTCTAATTTTTCAGATTAGATTTTCTGTTAATCACAATGATGTGAAACACTGTTTCCAGAGCAGCAGACATTTCACATTTCACAGATCAGAAAACAATTCAAATAGCTGGCAATTGTGGTTTACTTTCTCCTCAGTGTGGATATGTCAAAGACAATTGGTAAGGAGCACCAGGTATTTATAGACTTGCTTAAGGATAAAAAGAGATTAAACCCCATTAACTACTAGCCATGGTTTCGAACCCAAAAATGGCGATTCTAAAATCAAATGGGGGGTTTGATTAGTAAAAGAAAGACTTACAAAAAAATTTCCAAAAATTTCTAAAATGTAACTTAATTACTAACGAAATTCGTTAGTAGTTTGTATGCCAGCGCATGCGCATTCCAGATGGTTTTGGCCTACAACTCCCAGAAATCCTAACAGCTGGTAAATTGGCTGGGATTTCTGGGAGTTGTAGGCCAAAACTTGAATAAATCACACTGAATTCTAGATGGGACTCTCCAAATAGGAAGGAGAGAAGGAAGGAGGGAGGAGGGAGCGGGTATTCTATTCTTGGAAGCAGCAAAAGAAAAGGAGGAGGAGCCCCCCCTCGCTCCTCGCTGCCTCTCTCTCACCCTGATCCCGAGGGAGCAAGGGCCCAAGTTTGCCCAGGCTGGTCATATACCTACATTCCATGCACATGCAATAATACAGCAGTAATAACAATGGGTATAAGAAGAGGTAAAATTCAAACCGAAGTATTCTGACTGGTCCCTCCTCATGCGGTGCAAGCGGGCTCTTCTCTGTGAGCCGGGAAAAGCCAGCGTTTTCTGCTTGGGTGCACACACATACATATTCTTTGGGGGATTTGCTGCAGAATCTTCTCTATGAGCCGGGATTCTGCAGCAAATCCCCCCGAATATGTATGTGTGTGCACCCAAGCAGAAAACGCTGGCTTTTCCCGGGCTAATAGAGAAGAGCCCATTTGCACCGCATGAGGCAGGGACCAGTCAGAATACCGGTTTGAATTTTACCTCTTGTTATTGTTATTACTGCTTTATTATTGCATGTGCATGGAATGTAGGTATGGCCAGTTGGATTACTTATAATATTAGGCACTTACAGTAGCATTCATTCTATTATACATTAGGTTGGTTTCTCACCCCAATACTCTTTGATGCTTTAGATCCTGGCAGGCAGGAGAGGCAGGGAAGCCTGGAAAAATGTAAACAGAGAGGTTTACTCAGAAGTAAATCCACAAGGAGGGCACTTCATCCAAAGTGCCCTCCTTGCAGATTTACTCTGAGTAATCCTCTCTGTTTACATTTTTCCGGGCTTCCAGCCGAAAGAAGGAGCAAGTTTAGGGCTTGCCTTGCCATAATACTTATTGGCAAGGGAGGCGGGAGGGTGGTGAGAGAGAAGGAGGGTGCCCCCCCCTTACGACCTAATAACGACACTTAAGAAAATCCTGGCCCCTGAGTTCTATAAAGAAAGTCCACTTCCTGGTTGGCGTTCCAGGTGCGGAAATACTCAAAAGTAGCATTTCTTATGAATTTCTTACGAATCATTTGATTTTCATAACTTTTTTCTCATGCCTATTAACTACATATGGTTTAACCCAAATGTCATCATGCTCAGAGGAGATTCACTAAAATTAAGGAGATTTGAGTCACAACTAACGTAAGTCATATTTACTGAAGTCGCCTTAAATAAGTGTAATTAAGGCTGTATACAATAGTTATTATTGTTGTAACACTGTGATACTATGTTTATATCAGAATCTCTATTTGATGAATTTGACTACTAAATATCAAATTATTAAAGTATTATTAAAAGGAAATAAATATTTTAGAACATTTGCCATAGCTGATCGCATGAACTGTAACTGTAACTCCTTTTCTGCAAGTTCTCCAAATGTTGCTGTGATGCAACTCCCAACATTTTCACTATTGGCTATGCTGGGTTAGCATTCCTGCTATTTAAAATCCAACAATATCTAGATGGCCACATGATTCCCACCCCAACAGAAGCATCCATCCCCAGCTTGGTGCTGCCTAGATCTGTAAGAGAACAACTGAAGTGTTATCTTGGAAGATAACTGAAATCATCCATGGCCAGCATGATTGTTCCTAGGGATAATCATAGATGTATTCCAACATATGGGGAGGATGGCATGTTTGGGAAACCTGCTGGAAAGCGACCATCTTCAGCAGGTAGAAGACTTTCAAGTAGGTTTGACCTGGAACAGCATGATCACTAATTTTGGTTTGGATTTTTTTCTAAATGAAGACCAACACAGCAGGGACAATATAGCAGCAGGAGGTGAAGAAAAGCGGCATATAGGCAGAGTTGGGGAATAAACGTAAGTAACATCATCCAAGTTAAAGCTAAGGGTGTGTCCAAAAAGGTGAATCCATTCTACTATGAACAGAACTGCAAAGTATCCCTTATGAAGCTCCCCGTCCCCAAATGCCAGATCAATTTCAGGCCAGCTGGAACTCACCTGAGAACAAAGCAGCATAACCAACTCCACAACAGAACTACTGGATTTCATGCACACAAGACCTAAAAATAAAGGGGGAAAATAATTCAGTGATCTACTTGTATTCATTTTGCCACTCTTATATTTACTACCTTTTTATTTTTGCTGAAACGGAACATACTGTATTCTGATATTTCAGGTCAGTTAGTACTATGACTGTTTTGTACATTAACAAAACATGAAATTGTAAAGCTTCACTGTACTTTAGCATCCAAATGCTAATACACCAGTATGAAATATGCTAAAAGCAAGCATCATTTTTATCAGTGCCATAGAGAATTCTGATATAAAAAGATGCCCTGGAGCTATTTAACTGACATTACATAAATATTTGTGTTTCAAGTTAATAAAAGCTTACATAGCATATGGTATATTGATTTATAGTACTTACATTTCTTCACCTTGGAGTGGATTGATCATTATATATGCAGAGAAGGGAAATGGCTCTATGACCTTTGCTTTCTCCATTGAGCTCTCTCCCTTCAGCCCTCCAGCTATCAATCAAGTTTCCATTTTGTTTCATGGCAGCAGACATCCCAAACACTCTTATTAGTACTTTGACCCTTGACCCTCACCTAAACCTTGGGGGTGGGGGATGGGGAGTGCAAGCTGTAACCTATACATTTGTGATTAGTTTATGAACTAATTTGGTTATTACTAGCAATTCACACTTCATGCTATTTCCCCACTATAACATTCAAAGGTGTTTTCATGCCTTGAATGCTAGAGGTTCTTTTTACTAATCTGCTCTTCAACATCTGAAGAACTGGGGGGTTTTGCTGCTCTTTGGAATCAATAATAAAACTAAGAAATTATAAAACAAGCCAAATCAGAAATTTACTGGATTACAACCATCTTTGGAAAGTGCGGATGAAACCTTCAGTAAATATTTTACTCATTCTCTCAGAGAGAGGCAATTATGAGTCTTCTCTAAGGCAACCATGCCTAAAATACTGTTCAGAATCTGATGACTTCCAATGCAATGCTTCTGTCTTATCATCTTACTGGAGTATGTGTTATTGAATCATTTTTATGATTCAATATTGAATGATTTTTATTATTTTAAATGATGGATTAAGATTTATTATAAAATATTAAGCATTATATAAAAGCAAAAATATGTATCCTTGTAATCTAAATAATACAGGTTGAGTCTCCCTCATCAGAAATGCTTGGGACCAGAAATGCTTTCCTAATTTTTTTTTCAGATTTAGGAAAGTCTGTATTTGCATGTACAAATATCATGAGATATTATTATAATAATAAAATAAAACTTTATTTCTAACCCGCATCCATCTCCCCAGAGGGGACTCGGAGCGGCTTACATGGGGCCGTGCCCGAACAACACATCACAAAATATCAACAACATCGAAGAAAAATAAACATAATAAAAGCAATAAACACAATAAAATACATCTGTGAAAACAAAACAGTACAGGTGAATCTAAAAACAGAACCGACAGGGCGGGCCACATGAACATATAGGATGTTTAAAAAAACTCGGGGGAGAAAACTGGAGTAGTGTCGAACACAAAGGGTCACATAAGGGAAAAAGGTTTCGCAGAAACGGGGGCATTTGGGGAGCCTAATCTCCAAAGGCCAGGTGGAAGAACCAGGTTTTCAGTTGTTTTCTGAAGGATTCCAATGAGGGGGCATTCCTAATCTATTATCCATTAATTCCTGATATGAATATTCAAAAATATTTTGAACTTTCTAGAGGTGGTCTTTTCCAAAATGCATCCAGTTGAGGGATCCAGGTCTACACAAAACATTTGTTTATATTTATGTTTATGACATCTTATACACATAGAAGGTCATTTTACACAGTATTTTAATAAGTTTGTGCATGAAGCAACATCTGTGTACTTTGAACCATTTGAAAAGCAAAGGTATCATTGTCTCAATCAGCCAAAAGGACAACATTACATTTTGGAGCATTTTGGATTTTGGAAACTCAACCTATATGTAGTTAACATTGCTTCAGCAATGTTAAATAAATATGAAGCTTAGAAAAAAAATCACTTTATGAGTCATCTTTTAGCTGAGTTATTCAGAGCAACATAAATGATTACAAAATAAAAACACAATAAAAGTTAGCATGTTTCTTTCAAAATGTCAAATTTATTAATAGTCACAAGCTTGTATCAAAGTTGCTTCTTCAAAATGTGGCTGCTTCAACTCTTTTTATACTATTCTGTGAAATACCCAACAATAGAAACACTGATGGGATCATCTTTACAATCAGATTTTGCTACCAAACTCTTTCTTGAAACACTAGGTATACTATATTATTCTGCCAATCAAAGTTGTGTATAGAAAGCTATTTCATAAACAACTATGCTAAGTGATAAGAATGAAATATACTTTTATTCAGCATTGAGACACTTGCTTCTAGGTATTTCTAATGGGCCTCTATTTGCAAGAAAGGAGTGATAGTGATGTTCCAAAACTGCGCAAAACACATGCAAAAGCGGAACACACTATTGCCCCTCAGCTGCCATACTTTCTGAAAGGGAGAATTTTGGTGCATAGCATAATTGTTAGGAAAATAACAGAAACTGGATATCAACTGGAATAGAGTTGTGTCCATAAATATATTTTAATCACCAAGAAAATACAAGCCTTTTAAACCTGATTATATAGTTCACAAATGATTTCTGCCTCCTAAGGCTCTACTTGAGCCCTGCCTGCAAAAGACCACCATCTGCCCACTCTGTTGTAAGCCAAGTCTCTGTCTAAATCAGTCTCAGATGTTCAAGGATACTGTGTGTTTCCTGCTCTCCTGTTTCTCTAGAAAATGCCTTCCCCTTTCATGTTTCTGTGCTCTGTAAATGTTTTCTCCTGAACTCTGGCATCAAGTTTACATGTGAAAGGGGAAAGAGAGTGGCTCATTAGATGGGCCAAGCCTGTTCTCCCACATCATTTTATCTATCCCTCAAAGTTTTCAATGCCAGGACAACATAGTTACATTTATACAGTCTTACAATTACAACCAGCCCTTTGAAGGCAACCTTTAAGGCTGACATGGCCCTAAGTGAAAATGAGTTTGCCACTCCTGCCCTAAAGCATTTAAGTGGCTGGGATAGAACCAACTATCAGTGGTACTGATGGTTGGTTCTATCCCAGGCACTTAAAATGTATTTTATAACTTATTGTTTTATTTAATGTCAATTTGTGTTATATAGTTTTGTTGCATGTATTGGCATCAAATTGCTGGATGTAAACCGCCATGAGTCCCCCCTCAGGGGTTGAGAAGGACGGGATATAAATGTTTGAAATAAATAAATATTGAACATATAATGGATTTTCAACTGTCCCTCTCCTCAGCCTCTATGGACTCCAAGGCCCAGACACACATCGTGGTGAATCCATGGGATCCCGGCAGGGAGCATGGAGAAGGTTAGGTTGCTTACCTGTAACCGTGTTTCTTCGAGTGTAAGGTATGTGAAATTCACACAAGTGGGTTTACTCCTGCGCATGCGTAGAATCTCGGACATACTAGCTAAAATCAAAGATTTACATATGCCCCTCCCACTCCCCGCCCCCCTCACCCCCTGATCTAGCTACCTAGGCAGTTCCTTGCCGCCAGACAGCAGCAGAAACCTAGGCATGACATCAGAGGGGAGGACGGGTGGGTTCTGTGTGAATTTCACAGACCTTACACTCGAAGAAACACGGTTACAGGTAAGCAACCTAACCTTCTTCTTCGTGTGGTCTGTGAAATGTACACAAGTGGGTGACTTAACAAGCTTATGTACCTTGGAGGTGGGTCATGCCACACAGGAAAACAGTACGGCTCTGCCGAAGGACGCGTCCTTCTTCGCGAGAACATTGAGCTTGTAATGGGCTGCAAACGTCGAGGGGTTCACCCAGGTAGCAGCCTTGCAAATCTGATCAACAGGTACACCCCGCAAAAACGCTTGGGATGTAGAAACTGCCCTTGTGGAATGGGCTTTAACACCAACAGGCAATTCCTTATGGGCTAACTGATAAGCCAATCGGATTGCCAGGACTATCCAAGAAGCCAAACGTTGAGAAGTAAGGGGAAGTCCCAGGGAATCTTCCCTATACTTTAGAAACAACTTAGGGGATTTTCTATAGGAGGCCGTCCTATGTAGATAGAAAGACAATGCCCTCTTAACATCGAGGGAGTGGAGGGCAATCTCCAAGGGAGATGAGGGGTTGGGAAAAAAGGCTGGAAGGACAATGTCCTGGGTCATATGGAAATGGGAAACAACTTTAGGAAGAAAGGTGACATCCGTCCGGAGGACCACCTTGTCTTCATGAAAACGAATGAACGGCGGGTCGGAACGGAGTGCCGTAATTTCACTAGCCCTCCTGGCCGAAGTAATGGCCACGAGGAAGGCCGTTTTCCAAGACAGATGGGAAATATGGCAGGTTGCCATAGGTTCGAAGGGAGGTTTGGAAAGTTGGGAAAGGACCAATTCTAAACTCCAAGATGGAGGTGGAGGAGAAACAGGAGGGAAGGACTTTTTGTATCCCTGTAGAAACATGCCCACCATGGGATCCTGAAAGAGGGACGGGAGACCAAATTTCTTCCTGTACCAGGAAAGGGATGCCAAATAGCATTTGATGGAGGAAAGGGAGAATCCTTTTGTGGAAAGATGAATAAGGAAATCTAAAACAACTGACGTGGGGGCCGACTGTGGCAAATGACCCAGTGGCTGAACAAACGCACGAAACTTGTCCCATTTGTAAGTGTATGCCTTCCTGGTAGAGACCTTTTGGGCTGCCTGGATTATTAGGCGGACAGGATCGGAGAGGTGGGAGAGGGCTTGATCCTCCACGCTGTAAGGTGGAGAGATGGAAGGTCCGGGTGGAGGATGAGACCCTGTTGAAGGGAGAGGAGGTCGGGATCCAAGGGAAGATGGAGGAAATCTCCCTGAGAGGCCTGGAGGAGGGGCGTGAACCACGGCTGACGGGGCCACCAGGGGGCTATCAGTATGCAATCCGAATTGTTGGATAGAAGTTTTGCGACCACCCTGGGTAGGAGTGGAAGCGGAGGAAATGCGTAGAGGAGACCTGGGGACCAATGGTAGAGGAATGCGTCTCCTAAGCAATCTGGGGATGCGTGAGGGTGGAGTCTCGCGCAATACCTGAGGCAGTGGGTGTTGAGGTGTGAGGCAAATAGGTCTATTTGGGGAGTGCCCCAGCGCCTGATCAGGGAGAGGAAGTGGCGGGGGCTGAGCTGCCACTCGTGAGTGGTGGACGACGTCCTGCTCAGTGAGTCGGCTAGAGTGTTTTGAAGACCTGGAAGGTGAATAGCCTGGAGGAATGTGTTGTGGAGAATACACCATTCCCATATTCGGAGGGATATAGAGAGAAGAGTGGGGGAGCAGGTGCCCCCCTGTTTGTTGATGTAATACTTTACCGAGGTGTTGTCCGTGAGGACTTGGATCACCTGGTTGGAGACTACGGTCACAAATGACCGAAGTGCCTTTTCTACCGCTGTGAGTTCCAGGGCATTGATGTGGAGTCTCTTCTCGTAAGGGGACCAGTGACCGCTGATGGTCAGGTCTTGGAGGTGAGCGCCCCAGCCCGTGGATGACGCATCTGTCGTCAGAGACAGAGACGGCTGGGGAGGGGAGAAGGGGAGGCCCGAGCACACATTGGATCTGTCTGTCCACCATGACAGGGACTGCAGGACATGGGCGGGAGGGTGGAGGATCATGGTCTGGCTGTCCAGCCCTGGCTGGAACACAGAGAGGAACCACGCTTGGAGGGGGCGGAGGCGGGCGAACGCGGTAACGTTCGTGGTGGAAGCCATATGACCAAGGATAGATTGGACGGTCCAGGCAGAGCACCGGTGGGTGATTTGGATAACCTGGATAGAGTGGCATAGATTGAGGAAGCGATCCTCTGGGAGGTACGCCCTCTGGGATATTGAGTCTATTACTGCACCTATGAACTGCACCGTCTGGGCAGGTGAGAGGTGAGATTTCTCATGGTTGACAACGAGTCCCAGGCTCTGCAAAAGAGATAAGGCATAACTGATATCAGATGACAATTGGTCACATGACCCAGAACAAATAAGCCAGTCGTCCAAGTAAGGGAATACGGTGACGCCCTGCTGGCGAAGGTGGGAGGCGACGACCGCCATACATTTAGTAAAAGTCCTTGGGGCCGTGGAGAGGCCGAAGGGAAGGACATTAAAAGAATATGGGACACCGTCCACCATAAAGGTGAGGTACTTCCTGTGGGACTGCCTAATTGAGATGTGGAAGTAGGCGTCCTTAAGGTCAACAGTAGCCATCCAAGCTCCCTTCGGGATGAAAGGGAGGATGGAGGGGAGAGTGACCATTCTAAATTTATGTGGTTTGATGAATTGGTTAATTTCCCGGAGGTCCAAAATGGGCCGGAGACCACCATCCCTTTTATCCACTAGGAAATATCTGGAAAAAAAGCAAAATTGAAGTAGGTGGGATGGGGTAGAGGAAATGGCTCCCTTAGCAAGGAGAGCGTCAATCTCTGTTAGTAAAGCAGGGGAAGTCTGAGTAGAGACAGGTTTACCTGGGGGTGGAAGGGAATCGAACTCTATGGCATAGCCTCGGCGGACAATGTCCAACACCCACTTATCAGTGGTGATGGACTGCCAAACTGAGAGGAAAGGCCGCAGCCTGTCGAGGAACAGGCTAGAAGCGGCGTGTCTTATTGTTTGAGGACCTACCACCTCGATACTGACCCCTGAATGGAACAGCTGGGCGCTTGTATCCCTGTGAGGGGAACTGCGGTCGTTGTCCTCCTCTATACGGAGCGGAGTTGTAGTATCCGCGAAAGGACTGATGGTGGTAGTAGGGACGCCAACGCTGCCTATAAGGTTGATAGGAAGAATTGGGCTGTTGGCCATATTTATTTAGTGTCTGCTTCATTTTGTGGGAGTGTTCTAATTGAGAGTCTGTCTCAGGATTAAACAGGCCAGCTTCATCCATGGGGAGATTTTCAATCAGTGAGCGTTGATTGGACGACAATGCTGCGGATCTCAGCCAAGCATGTCTCCTAAGGGCAACTGACCCAGCAATCAGTTTGCCCGAGGTATCCGCCCCATGTTTGGCCAAGTCCTTTTATAGGGTGGCCAGAGTGAGGGCTTCTTGGTGGAAGGCCTTAGCCATGGGCTGCTCAGTTGTTGGAAGCAGGTCCAGATAAGGGCCTATCTTATTCCAGAGGTACGATTGATAGACGCTCATATAGACGCCATAATGTGCCATTCTGCCTGACAGGCAGGCGGAGGCATAAAATTTCCTGGCCATAGCATCAAGCTTTCTACCTTCTTTGTCAGAAGGAGCAGCCTGGTTGTTCTGAATTGGCTTAGGCTGAGCATCGGTCACAATAGAATTAACTTTCGGAAGTCTGGCCAACCAGGGAGTGGTGGACAGATCAATCCTATAGAGGTTCTCTGCCCGCTTAGATGTGCCCGGGACGGAAGCCGGGGCGACCCCAGAAATCTTCAAAAGTTTCACTAAATAAGGTATAGTGGGCAAAATGGTAGACTGCTGTGTCTGTTGTTCAGCAGAAGTGAAATAAGGGTCCTGAACCACATCTTCAGATTGAGGAGGCTGTATGCCAAGGGATCTGGCCAGCCTGATCAAAAGAGCAGAAAACTTTTTGTATTCTTTTGCCTGCTGAGGATCAACCTCAGGCTCAGGCAAATGAGGGATGGGAGTCACATCAGAAGAAGCATCTATATCCGCATCCATATCATTCTCTGGGAGGTGGGGGGGATTGGACAGAAGGAGCAACTGCAGGGGCAGGGGCTGGGGAGCGGGAGGGGGAGGGGAGGGGGGGGAGGAGGAGGAGGTGCCACGGATTGCGAGGGATAGGGAGAGGAGGGCCACGGATACCGGTACGGATCCGGGGCCTGGAAGGGTTCAGGGGAGTAGTAATGGTGAAAGTAAGGAAAGGGGGGGTAAGGAGGAGGGTAACCAAAGGGGTAACCATAAGGAGGGTCCCAAGAATGGCTCCGGTCACCGGGCGCTTCCTTGAGCGGGCTCCGGGACCGGGAACGATCAGGCTCAGCAGGGGAGCGCCGCGCGGCTGCGCGGCGCTGAGAGGGCGAGCGCGCGTCCGCGCGTGAAGGCGGGAAGCCCGAAGCGCTGTGCGGAGGCGGGAAGCTTGAGGCGCTCGGTATCCGGGGAGAGAAAGGAGGCCGCGTGGTGCTGGCCTCCTCCTGCAGCAAGTTTACGGTCTCCGGGGAGGGAGAAGGGGGGGGGGCGCCTGGGCAAGCGGCGGAGAAGGAGGTGAGGGCAGCTCCGGCTCGGGCACCGAGGAAAGGAGCTGCAGTGGAAGAAGTTGGGGGGGATTTTCCACCCCCAGAGCCTCGTCATCTTCAAAGAATTGCAGCGTCTCTGCTGCTACCATAGGGATGCAAGGGCTGGGAGGCGCAGGGCCGGCCAGGAGCCTTGACTGGTTCTGTGCCACAGCCTCTGAAGCTTTTTCTTTTGGCTTGATCTTAGAAGCTTTTTGCTTCTTTTTCCGGAGTGGCTCAATGGCAGCGCCAGAGGCCAACTCACGGATGGCACCATCTGTTGAGGCACTCAGGGGAGTAGGGCTCGGAGAGATAGAAGGCAGGGGGGGCTGGCTCGTGGAGGGAGAGAGCCCATTCCCTGTGGAAGTAATGGCTTGCTCAAAGAGAGCAGCCTTGAGCCTAAAGTCTCTGGTCTTTAGGGCCCTAGAAGAGAAAGACCTGCAGATCTTGCAGGTCTGGGGAATATGAGATTCCCCCAAACAGAGAAGACATTTAGGATGTCTATCCTCTTGGGGCAAAGTTGCTCCACAATCGGAGCACTTTTTAAAAGAAAGGGAAGACATCTTATCTGATAGTCGAGGCAATCCGTGGTCTTTTATCAGGAGCTAGCAGTCGGAGATCCTTTCGCTGGCTAGGCGGAAAAAGGAACTGCCTAGGTAGCTAGCTCTGGGGTGGGGGGGGGGGAGGGGGAGGGGCATATGTAAATCTTTGATTTTAGCTAGTATGTCCGAGATTCTACGCATGCGTGGGAGTAAACCCACTTGTGTGCATTTCACAGACCACACGAAGAAGAAACCATTTCTCCACATCCTGCATTGTGCAACTTAGTTTTTCCTCCATCCCATGGGGAGAAGTGTCACTGCCCGGCTTCCCTCCATTGCTAGTAAGTCAACACAGGAAGACTCCTGTCTTGCCGCAACTGTGGCATATGCCACTTGCTCTCCCATTTCTAGATGGAGCCCAACCAGAAGTACATGTACATCATGTAAAGAGCTCAGTTCTAGAAGGGGAGAACAAGCGTTATAGCTTGGGCCAAGTAGCCTATCTGATGAGGTTGTATAAAAGACCGGGCCTAAGGGCTAGAATACTCTTAAACAATATCTGATAAATCAGGTTCAACCAATCTATATTACACGGAAACACTTGATGCATGCAAAGGGCTCTATAAAACCATAGCAGTGGAAAAACAATGCCATAACTATCATATAACTGTTAATGCTAGACATGTTCTCAGATGGTATGAAGATTAGATTATTCACTGTAACTAAAAGGAAACTAAAATACTGATGTCAGCCTCCAGTGTCAAACTGTGCATTTTTTAAACATTAAAATTAAAACTACTTAATCTTTAAAAAGGACAGAAAATGGAAACTTACTTGTACCTTCTATCAGTAGCTCTTGCCCATGGCTACCCAAAAGCGTACGAGAAAGAAAAGGAGCAAAATCCACAAATATCTCCCTCAGAAGAGGGGCGGCCTTTTCCAAAGCATGCTCAAGTCTCTCTGTAATACTAAGAAAAGGACAAAATTAAAAAGAACAAGTCTAAAATTCTGCAAGGAGAAAAATGCAGTGTACAAAATGCATCAGTGAGAGTGCCTAAGCCAATAAGTCAATCACCACTGGGTTTAATTTTTTTCATTCGCTTTACAGTAGTAGTGATAGAAATCTAAACTTCCTACTGACCTCAGGAGAAAGAAGTGTAGAGTGAATCCCTTAATTACTTAAATAAATAGGAAAGTGATAGCCTCAGTTCAAAAAACTCACATAGTTTTTTTTAAAAAAAATACCTCATGTTTGAAGCGGAATCCTCAGGCACAGAAGAAACTGTAGGAACAGATGGTAACCTTGAATTCGATGATCCACTGCCTGCAAAATTACTTGTGTTAATAATTTACATAGCACATGAACATATGAAGTGACTATAAACCATGTCAGACCATTGATCCATCTTGTTCAGTATCGTCTATTCTGAGTGATAGGAGCTTTCTGTAGCCACTGGCAAAAGTCTTTACCAGTCTGACTATCCAAGATGCTCTTAACTAGAGAGGCAACAAATTGAAACATGGGACTGTTACAAACAAATGCATATGTTCTGTTGTAGTGAGTTATAGTTTTGTTTGTATATGCAAAAAAATACTGGTAAACATAGTGGGTACAATTTTTAGCTAATTTATTAACTACCCAATATACAGATGCAAAACTATCAATATTAAATTTTACATGTTTTGAAATACATTTCACCTGCTTCCTTCTAGTTATTCAGTCGAGAAGATCTGTGCACTGCAAAATGATTTCTGGATCAAAGACTTAGATGCAAAACTCATTTGCCTTGGAATTCTGACAGCCAAGTTTAAATTTTTATGTCAATTTAAGAAGGTTTTATATTTATGAAAGACATAAACTATTATTATTATTCTCAACTATATCTATACTCCACCTTTCTCCTTGTGGGGATGCAAAGTGACTAACAATCCCACACTTTGGTCATAGTTTTAAAAGTGCAATAAGGAAGTTTTTAAAAAAACAAAGAGTACAGTGTGGATTAGGGTTAAACAGATTAAAATATAATAAATCTACTTCAAATAGCCTTTAAAAACTCATGAACACCCCCCCGAATCGCACCCACAGGGAGAGTGGCAGAAGAAGGTCTTGATCAAGAAGGCCAGCAGGGATGGGGCCATCCTGGTCTCTCTTGAGATGGAATTCCACAATGACCACTCAGTGTTCCCACTAAACACATTTGAGCAGGTGGTGGAACAGAAAGAAGGGCCTCCCTAGTAGATTGCAGATATCTACCAGGTTCACAGAAAGTGATACGTTCCTTCAGATAACCTGGACCAGAGCCATATAGGGCTTTGTAGGTTAAATCCAGCACTCTGAATTGTGCACAGAAACATGTTGACAGCCAGCTGAGCTGTTGTAACAGAGGAGTTGTATGCCCCTTGAAGTCAGCCTGTTTGCAATAGCTATTACAAAGTTCAGAAATCAAACAAGCCCTCCAATCTGTTTTAATTGGCTTTCTTGCTTTTATGTTGCTCCCAGCCCCGACCCTCCAGAATAAGACAAGCTATAAATCTAAAGGAACAATATTACAGGATTTTTTTGGTTTTTTTTTAAAAAAAATTTTTTTGAGATATCAGCTCTTGATTTGGTATATTAAGAGAAAAGCCAACTGGGATGGCTTACCTCCTCAATGAGATGATCAAGAATAATACTCCACAGCCAGTTTGTGCTATACAGACCATCATTGCTACAGAAATATGTTTGCTGAAAACACAAGGTTTTCTCAATGACTGTGTCTAAACTGTGCAATTACTTCCTGCCAATATACAATGACCTTTTCATATAGACAAACATTTCGCCATTCGCTGGTTGCTGTGGAACTTCAAAAAGGGGTGAAATGGCATATATTTCATCTTTTTAAGATCTGTAATGTCTTAAATCAGGGGTGCTCACACTTTTTCAGCATGCAAGCTACTTATAAAACAACAAGGTCAAAATGATCTACCTACCCACTACAAAAATGTGAAACATATAACTCAATATCTGCTTTGAACTGGGTTTTCTGAGTCCACACTGCCATATAATCTGATTCAAAGCAGATAACATGGGCTTTTATTCAGCTGTGTGGAAAGGACCTCAGATAACCCAGGGCCCTTCCACACATCCTATTTTACAGTTGACACACACTGTCCTCCCGCCCTGCCTGCGATCTACCAGGACACTCTACGCGATCTACCAGTAGATCGCGATCTACCTAATGAGCACCCCTGTCTTAAGTGATCTAGATTTCTTTTAATTCATTTCTGACATATTTATTAAAGGTATTGCTGTTTTAATTGGTTTTGTAAGCCACTTAAAATTTTATAGTGGCAGCATATAAATAAAATAAGTAAGTAAATTTTGCCTGCTTTAAATATACGAGAATGACCAAATTATTGAGCTGAATATGTGGGAAATGTTTTATAAAAACATGAATTTTCTGTGAAAATTTCTGGTTTCAAATCATGAGTCAATGCCAAACAGACCTCCTAAGGTTTTGCACTGACAGAACATTTTCTGTTGGGTGCACAAGGTATTCTCAAAATTATCCTGTAGATAAAAATATTTTCATAGAGCCATCACTTCAGCCCCTTTAGAAACCGTAGTCCAAAAGAATGCATTTCTTTATTACAAAGTCGGATTCCTTGAACAAAACCCCCAGTTAACCAATGTAAGTGACTTCAGAGCACTATTTCAAGTAAATGCTTTAGATAAATGCATGGGGTATAGTTTCCAACTGAGTTTTCAATAAAGAAATGGCGTGAGGAAAAAAGACACTTTCAGAAGCATGTTTTCATCTAAAGCACACATGCAAGTAAGTGCAGTAGCTACTTCAAACATGTGGAACCAAAGTGACTTATCTCTCTTATCCTTTCACTGATAAACTGGCTCCTTCAAACTGACAGTTTTACAGACGTTCGCAAGGACATAAAAGAAAATGCAAATAGATCATCTGTCTAGCACCCTTCTAGTGAAAGCTTATTGTTTATTCAAGGTCCCCAAGGGTCTAAACAAATAATGTCTCTAGTAATAAACTGTCCTTAAAAGGAAGTTCGTCTCCCAAAACACTTGGATGTGATGTCTTTGAATGTACATATGCAAAGAAAGTGATACCTACTGTGCACTTTAATGACAAGACTGTAGCTACTAGAAAACAGGTTTTATTCCTCCTTTCCTAACAAAGTCCAGGTTTAGAAACAGGATTTTTAGAAGGAACATCTTGTTAAGTAATGAATTAATTCTGTTACTTGGCAAACAATGAAGTTGTTAGGCAAGGAAACCTATAGAACACTATACAATATTGTGTGCTAGAAACAGAGAGAATGGAAGAGAACTGGGAACTGCTCGCCATTATTTTACTGGAAACCCCTAATAAACATTCAAGAATAGCATTCAGACATCTGTAGATATCTATCAACATTGTGAAAAAATCATTGTATACCAGTCTAGCTCCACAGGCCCACTATTGCCATAAACGTTATTAGAAATACGCCACGTTTTTCTAGAACCAATGTTTTATAGTGCCTTAAATGTTGGACTACAATTTTGGAGGCCAGGGGTTGAATCCTCACTAGGCTATAGAAACCCACTAGATGGCTTTGGATCACTCACACTCTTTCAGCCTCAGAGGAAGGTAAAAGCAAACCCCTTCTGAACAAATCTTATCAAGAAAACTCCATAATAGATTTGCCTCAGGGATGCAAAAATTAGAACTAACTTGAACACAGATAGAAACAAGTTGCCAAAACACCTCTGCTTCTTCTTGGATTTTGGTTGTAGGAGTATCTTTCTTACATCTCCACCACTGAATACTCTTTATTTGGTTCTTGTTTCGTTGGAGAGAACTTCCATTGCTACTGTGGCTGCCACTGAAGACTGGTTGCATAAGCAAAGCAAAGCAAAGCAAAGCAACGAGAGAAGGTCATAACTTAGTGGCAGAGCACCTGTCTTGCAAACAGACAGTTCTGTTTCAACATCCAAGATTGCTGAAATGTCTCCCTGAGATGTTAGGGAATTGTTCTGAAGGTTCTGAAGGTGGAAGGGCCAACAGTCAAAAATCAGAAAGACAACTTCATATGGCCTTACCAGAATTAGCTATTGATTATTTTGTAATGTGATTAGTCCTGTTGGAGGAAGATACTTTGGGGAATCTTGGGGAGCTAGAAGATCAGTAATTTTCCTCTGAGTGCTGGAGAACTCCTCGTCTGAGCTTCGCGTCCTCCTCCTCTTCCTTTTCCCTTTAACTGTCAGGATTTTATCAGACTCCTTCCTATTGCGTTTCCTCAGCCGGTCTTTCATAATGGCGGCCTGAAGGGCTCTTCTCCACTATTGGCCTGGTTGTTCTATGTCCTATTTCCTTTTTCCTTTTCCTTTTGGAGTTTATTGGCCACTATATCCACTATAGGACCAAAGGCCGGAAATCGGTGGAGTTCTGCCTTGATTGTAATTTCCTTCTCTCTTGGGCTTATCCCTGTGGGGCCAGCAGTAGAATAAGCAACCTTCAGGCAACCTTGAACCACCGGTTTCTAATGTGATTAGTGATAAATCACATCCTCTATCAAAATAATCTCAACAGCATTCTGAATCTTCTTTATAAGACGCTTTTAGAAAAGGAGGTCTACATGTCTTTAGAGCCCTAGAACATTTTTCTTGTTATCAGTTTGAAGAAAACTAAAGGTAAAGATAAGATAAAGATTTCCCCTTGACATTAAGACAAGTCGTGTCCAGCTCTGGGGGGTGGTGCTCATCTCCATTTCTAAGTTGAAGAGCCGGCGTTGTTCATAGACATCTCCAAGGTGATATGGCTGGCATGACTGCATGGAGTGCTTCTACCTTCCTGAAGAAGCGGTACCTAATTAATCTACTCACATTTGCATGCTTTCAAACTGCTAGGTTGCCAGAAGCTGGGCCTAACAGTGGGAGTTCACCCCGCTCCCCAGATTCGAACTGCCGACCTTTTGGTCAGCAAGTTCAGCTCAGCAGTTTAACTCACTACACCACCATAGGGCTCTGAAGAAAACTAGAAAGCATAAATGAATTTCTATTATTGGGGCAGGGAGGGGAGATATTTAAGGTGGTTCTATACCAAGAGCATCAACAACTCCTTCCACCAAACTGACAAAGATCCTTTCTGACATTATGTTGACAGTATAAAATGTAGAAATAGCACATGTGTTCTAGTCTTGCTCAAAACAATACAGGAGGCCTACCGTATTTATTGGCTCATGACCCACAAATCCAACTCATTTTGGATTCAAATGCAGATAATACTGCACATTTGAATTTGAAGGGGGGGTTGCAGGAAAATCTGGTTCTTTTTCTGGAAGAGTAGTTTTTACAGTCAATTTGAACATTTAAAAAGCAGACAAGAGCCTCAAAAAGAGGCGAGGGAGCCTCAAGAAGGCACTCCTGGCAATGTGTCTGGCAATCACACTGATGCCTCCTCAGCTGCTGTCCAACGCCATTTTTAACAGGGACTTATAAGCCTTGTCTTGGATTTGTAGTCTCTCTGTGTCTGTGCATGTGATGCAGTAGTAGTAGTAGTAGTAGTAGTAGTAGTAATACTTTATTTGCAGATCACCCTATCTCCCTGAAGGTACTCAGGGAAGTTTCCAACATATATGGCAAACATTCAATGCCAACGAGTTTATAAACTTAGATTTAAAATGGCATAAGGCAGCAAGTTCTGGCATTACCAGAAGTATATTCTTGGGACTCTTCACTTCTGTCTATGGAAGAATGGCTATTCTTTAAATCAATTTGAACACTGCAAAGAAACTGCAGAAATATTAATGACTTAAAGCATCCCAAGTTTAGGGAGGCAATTAGTGTGAACTGCACATATGAACTACAATCTCTTTCTTTGACATTTTATTTTGCAGAACTTGTCCTTCTTACCAGGAGATCCTCTGATTACGTCTGGAGCTTGGGCGGAATCCAAAGAAGAAACCACACTGACCGCATTTGTGGGCATGTTGACTGCAGCTGTAGTTGAAGCCACCGATTTCTTTGGTGCCACAACTACACTCCTGTGAAGAGGAAAACACAGTAACATGTTTTACTTTAAGCCTGGCCCAATGTGGAATGCAGTTTCTGATTTTCGTAGCTATTTTGGTTCAATAGATCAGTAATTTTCAACCTTTTTTGAGCCGCGGCACATTTTTTACATTTACAAAATCCTGGGGCACATACCAACCAAAATGACACAAAATGACACTCTAATACAGTAATACATATAGTTAATATGTTTTTAAATATATTTATACACTCACTTAGTGTGAAACCTGGGCCTGTTTCGATGAACACAAAATAGATATCCTGGCAGGAATGGTAGAAAGATACACATGAAGCTCTTGCTCAACAGCTGTCACTCTCTCTCTGTTTTTAGTTTTTATCACAGTCAAGCTTGAAAAGCTCATCTCACACAGATATGTGGTTGAAAACGGGAGCAATGTCAAAATAGCTTTGTTGGCCAGAATGGGGAACTCCCTTGCAACAGATAACCAAAAACTGTCCAAAGGAATATTAGCAAAATTTAGCTTTAAACTACAATCTTGTTTCAGTTCAATGAGTTACTCTTGCTCCTTTAAAGTCATGTCCTTTCCAGCAACGGATACTGAGCTGTATGGGTCCCTAATCCAGTCAAGGCATTCTGTGAAGACTGAATGGAAAAAAATGACAACTTCTCCTCAAAAACTTCTCTATCACTGTCACTCACTTGTCTTGCTGTGATCCCAAATTGCCACTGTCACTTGACGCGCAGCTGCAGCACTAACTCTAACTTTGTTTACTTAGCCGCGTCTGAACGAATCCATGATGGCGCGTCCGTAGCTCTCTCGCGTCACTTCTTAGGTGATGTGAGAGTGCTATGGTTCCATTTCTTAAAGGGACAGATGTGCCTTATAGTTTATATATGAATGAAGTTCGAAAATAATTTCCCATGGCACACCTGATGATCTCTCACGACACACTAGTGTTACGCAGCACACTGGTTGAAAATCACTGCAATAGATCATACAACAATTCTTGCTTTTGTCAGACTAAGATATACGTACTTTCCATAAATACCAACACTATTGATCAAAACTAACTGATCCAAATAAAAAGTATGCCACTATGGGAGGCAGTAATATTTCATGCTTGTAAGTTTGATCTGAACTAGAGCTTTATGTTCAAACTGAGGGTGAACTGGGCAAGTCTAACAATGTGAACTTAGAACATTCAATTATTAAGTAACTTATTGTAATTTTTTTTACCCAAAATGGTATAACTCACATATTAGTATACATATAGTTATATAACATAGAGTTCAATGTTTTAGGCATCAGGGAAAACAATCTAATTTTACATTACTAAAACATCATTATGACAACTAATTTCAATTAAACAGCAATGCTTTATTCTGAATACCTAAAAGGCCCAGTTAAACATACACTAAAGACACTCTTAATTGCGAGTTACCTCCATAAACATGCAAAACCCCAGCTAATGAGCTAAAGAGTACAGCTGATATATTGTAAGCTCCCAAAGCAGTGCTTCCTTTTAATTACCTGGTGTTAACTATAAGCCAAAAGTCTTCAACATTCCATTTATTTAATCACATCTTCTTTTGACAGTAGTGTATGCACACATTTAAAGTATTCCCTTAATAGCATTAAAGTATACAGTTCCTAAATAAGATATTAAAGCTGGCTCCGAAAATGAGAGAACATAAAAACTTTCAAAAGGTTTATAAATTTAACTTAAAGGTATATTTTTTCTTGGTTTGTTCACATTTTAAGGCTTAGGGATTATTCTGTATTCTAGATACAGGTCTCATCATCCAATTGCTCCATATTCCTATATTCATTGCACTGCCTATTCAAATGCCTGCTTGAACAACCAGGTCTTCACTTTCCTCCGAAAAGCTAAAAGGGAGGGAGCCAATCTAATTTCTGTAGGATGGGCGTGCCACAGCCGAGGGGCCACCACTGAGAAGGCCCTATCGCTCGTCCCCGCCAGACGCACTTGTTTTTTTTTTTTTTTTTTTTTGTTTTTTTTAAATTAAATTTTTATTGAAAGTTTTGAATACATACAGATGAAAAAAGGGGGTGGTGGTTTTGGGGTAGGGCGGATTGAGGGGTATAGGGAGGGATGGGGGGGTAGGAAGGGGTAAGGGTTAGGGGCAGTGAGGGAGGTTGTTTGGTCCGGGATCTGGGAAGGATAGTAATGGGTAAGGGTGATGAGAAAAGATAGGGATAGGGGTAACTTGTTTTCTTCTAAGTTCCTTGTTCATGGATGCTTCTTGTTTTCCTCGTGCAGTCTCTCTCCTTGTTAAGCTGGACATTTCTTTTTTACAAGTCTTCTTTTTAGGCTCTTTTTCCTTCTTTTTCCAGAGACGGGTCTTCATAACCCTCTTAGTATAAAAGCGATCTGTTGTTTTTAGTTTTTGTCCCTTTTTTAAAAACTCTTTTCCCTTAGCCTTCAAAATCTTTCCCGTGTTTGGTGTCCATTGTCCGTTCCTTGTCTTTTAGTGTAGCTGGATCTGTACCTTTTTCGTTTTCCTCGGCTTCCTTTCTAACCGTTCTCTTTAGGAGATTCGAGGCCTTTTATATCCATCCCCAGGATGCCACATCTCGTAGGCCTAAAATACGCCTCCAGAGAGTAGGGGCAATTTTTCTCTAGGTTTTTCTGTCTTCCTTGCTGGGTTGTTCTCCTCCAGCTTCTCTTCCTATTGGGCTGCGTCCCAGTCTTTTTGTTTTCGTTCTTATCTGTATCCGGGATGTGGCTTTTGGGTGTTGCAGCGGCCTCTTGGTTTTCCTCTTCTCTCTTTTTTGGGGGGCAGAGGTTTTAGGGCCCTTCGAAGTCATTCTTGCAACTTCCAGTGAAACTTCCTCCCTATTTTTGGAGTGAGGTCCTCTTTCTTCTGATATTTCTTGCGGTTTTGTATTCTCCTTCCCTCTCTTCTCTCTGCCTTCATGTATTGTTGCGTTTTCCCCCTTGACCTTGATTCTAGCTATGCGACGCTAATGAGATGTTTTGCTGATGTTTAATTGATTGTTTGCGCCTCTCCATTGGCGCCCCCTTGCAGTGGGGGAGAGGCTTGCGTACCCTAGTGAAGTTGTGAGCTATGCTGGCGGTGGCATAATAGCCGGCGGTAGGGCCTCCCATGCCAGACAGGTCACAACCGAAGGGTCTGACAAAGAGCGTCAAAGGGCAGGATGGGCTCTCTAGCCTTTTGGCAACCATCCTAAGAGAAGGAAAACTCTGATTTCAAACCCGGGCAGATGGTGCTCGTCTAACCCTGTAAGGTCAACCATCTAAGAGAAGGAAACTCGAACCAAACCTACGACCTGAGGACCTCGCTGCCACCGTCCAAGCTTGCTAGGCCCTGGCAGATGAACCTTTGGTTTAAAGGGTGAGGCCAGTTCTGTGCACGCTGCGCTCCACCAGAAAAATCCATTGCACAGGCTCGAAGGACACATCCTTACTTCCGAAAAAGCCCTGTAGCGATAGGCGAGGGACGAAACGGTAGGTGTAAAGATGCACTGGAAGCCGCAGACCCAACCCTGCATGCAGGCGGTTCAGGACTTTGGTCGCTCGAGACTGACCCGGAGATGACAGTCTTGTTCGGCAGCATCCTGAACGACCAAGCAGCCTTTTTAAGGAGAGCACTGCTTGCTCCGTATGGAGAGGGGCCTAGAAAAGGTGGCCTAACGAAAGCTCATCCCCGTCTACCTGGTTGGCTAGCCGCGGCCAACGGGCATCTTCCGATGCGGTCGAACAAAGACAAAGAAACAAAGGCCAACACCTGCCTGCAAAGGTGCAAATAGACTGACACTTGCATGCTGGAACATCAGAACCATGCAAGATTCTGCAGATAGTGGACGTCCTGAGCGTCGTTCTGCTCTAATAGCCCATGAACTATCACGGCTTAACATTGACATCGCTGCTCTTAGTGAAGTTCGTCTCCATGAGGAAGGCAGCCTTAAAGAACACGGTGCCGGCTACACACTCTACTGGTCTGGCAAACCCAAAACTGAGAAACATCTTTCAGGAGTAGGCTTTATGATTAAAAATTCCATCGCCTCTAAACTCGAGACGTTGCCGACAGGTCACTCTGATCGCATTATCTCCTTACGCCTCCCACATGCTGTTCTCTTCAGTATATATGCCCCAACTATGCAAGCTGACCCTGTGGAGAAAGACAAATTCTACTCAGACCTACGCCACCTCATACAAAAGGTCCCTGCAGAAGATAAAATCATTATCCTTGGTGATTTCAATGCCAGAGTAGGAAAAAACTTTGAAGCCTGGAAGGTGTATTAGGCAAGCACGGTGTTGGAAACTGTAATGATAATGGGCGCCTTCTGCTAGAGTTTTGTGCAGAACAGCAGCTGACTATTACAAACACCATCTTTCAGCAGAAAGATAGCTTGAAGACCACCTGGATGCATCCCGATCCAAGCAGTGGCACCTCATTGACTATGTTTTAGTGCGCCAGAGAAACATTCGTGATGTCCGTCATACTCGAGTGATGCCCAGTGCAGAATGTCAAACAGACCATCGCCTTGTAAGATGTAAACTAAATCTACACCTTAAGCTCAAACCTAAGAGGGTGGCATCTTAAAGAGGAGACTCCAAGTCAACAGTCTTCAACAGGCTGTTGTGAGAGACAACTTCCAGGTAAATCTGCAAGCAAAACTTGAAGTCCACCCTACAGATTCTTCTCCTACAGCGCTCTGGCAACACATCAAAAACAGTATCCTGCAGTCTGCTGAAGAATCCCTAGGATTCTCCCTTAAGAAAAACCAAGACTGGTTTGATGAAAACAACCAAGAGATCCAGGAGCTGTTGGCAAAGAAGAGAACCACTCACCAGGCATTCCTCGCCCAGCCATCTTGCCATGTAAGAAAAGCAGCCTTTCGTCTCGCATGTAGTAAACTCCAACAAAAACTCAGAGACATCCAGAACAAGTGGTGGATTGATTTATCAGAAAAGACACAACGCTGTGCAGATCTCGGTGATCACAGAGGTTTTTATGAAGCTCTCAAAGCAGTGTTTGGACCTACTTATCAGGTCCAAAGCCCCTTATACAGTACAGATGGTCAAACACTAATTACTGATAAAACCTCCATCCTGAACCGATGGGCTGAACATTTTCAGGGTCTCTTTAATGCCAGCCGAGTAGTCCAAGGTTCAGCTATCCAACACATGATACAACAACCAATGAAAAATGAACTGGACACAGCTCCACTCTGGAAGAGACCATTGAGGCCATACAGCAGTTGAAAAATGGCAAGGCAGCCGGGATCGATGGAATCCCACCTGAAGCTTGGAAACAGGGAGGTCATGTACTGCATGCTAAATTCCACGAGCTCCTTGTGAGTTGCTGGGAAAAAGGTGAACTGCCATCAGATCTCCGAGATGCAGTTATCATCACCCTGTATAAGAAAAAGGGAACAAAATCCGATTGCTCAAACTATCGAGGTATAACACTGCTCTCCATTGCTGGAAAAATCCTTGCAAGGATACTCCTGAACAGATTAGTTCCGGCTATTGCAGAAGAACTTCTCCCTGAAAGCCAATGCGGCTTCAGAGCAAATAGGAGCACCACAGATATGGTTTTTGCCCTTAGACAACTGCAAGAGAAATGTAGAGAGCAGAACAAAGGACTCTATGTAACATTTGTCGACCTCACCAAAGCCTTCGACACTGTGAGCAGAAAAGGTCTGTGGCAGATCCTGGAACGTCTAGGATGTCCCCCAAGTTCCTCAAAATGATTGTCCTGTTACATGAGGGCCAGCACGGTCAAGTCAGATATGGCGATGCTCTCTCGGAGCCCTTTCTCATAACTAATGGAGTGAAACAAGGTTGTGTTCTTGCACCAACCCTATTTACAATCTTCTTCAGCATGATGCTCCAAGGGCTATGGCAGACCTACAAGAAGAAGACGGCATATATATACGCTATCGTACTGATGGTAGCTTGTTCAACAAAGCCGTCTGAGGGCTCGCACTAAGACTCTAAACTATCTAGTCCGTGAGCTACTTTTTGCTGTGATGCTGCCCTTGTCGCCCATTCAGAAGCAGCCCTGCAGCGCCTCACATCCTGCTTTGCAACAGCTGCAGAGCTGTTTGGGCTGGAAGTCAGCCTGAAGAAAACAGAAGTCCTCTACCAGCCCGCACCACAGGAAGAACACCACCATCCTCACGTCAGCATAGGCACATCTGTGCTTAAGTCCGTTCAGCAGTTCACCTACCTGGGAAGCATCATCTCTTCAGACGCCAAGATTGACAAAGAGATAGATCACAGATTATCAAAGGCATATAGTGCATTCGGAAGGCTTCACAAAAGAGTCTGGAGCAACAAGCACCTGAGACAAAGCACCAAAATCAGTGTGTACAGAGCTATCATACTGTCCATTCTCCTCTATGGGTCTGAAACATGGGTCACCTATCACCAACACCTACGACTCCTCGGCGCTTTCATCAGCGCTGTCTTCGCACAATCCTAAATATACACTGGACCGACTATGTGACGAATGTTGCTGTCCTTGAGCAAGCAGGGATCACCAGCATTGAGGCCATGCTATTGAGAACACAGCTGCGCTGGGCAGGGCACGTCTCTAGGATGGAGGACCACCGCCTCCCAAAGATACTACTCTACGGTGAACTCGCCACGGGTCAGCGCAAGAGAGCGCCCCAAAAGAGATATAAGGACTCCCTGAAACAACATCTCAGGCTTGGCCAGATTGATCACCAACAATGGTCCACCCTGGCCTCACATCGGGAGGCATGGAGAAGCACTATCCACAATGCTGCGGCCTCTTTCGAGAAGACACGCGAATGGGTCTCGAAGAGACACGCCAACGCAGAAAGAACCGCAACTTGGAAAACACATCACCCACGGAGACTGTCTGCTGCGCTTTCTGCAACCGAACTTGCCTATCTCAGATTGGCCATTTTAGTCATCAACGCGCTTGTAAAAAGCGTGGGATGAGTCCTTCCTGAATCTTCGTTCGCGAAGTAATGCCGAGAGAGAGAGAGAGATACAGGTATTCACCATAGTGTTATGGAATATGGTACATCACTGCTAATATTAACTATACACAAAATTAGAAGGTCACACAAGTAACTACCTGAACCCAAAGGCAAGAGGCTATGTTTTAACCATAATTTTTCTTATGTTTACATATACAATCACAGTGCAACACTGGAGTAGAGAAGTCATTATCTGAGTATATGAGCTTTGCTTCCGATACTAAATACAAGTATTCAAGAAAAGGTACTGCTGATGTAAATAAAATGTACACATAAGACTGGGGTCATCCTGGGGTCAATATTTGGATTCTTGGAAATAATGCTTTAATTTAATTTGAAATTGTATGGTTATAATTAAGAATGACCAAATAAGAAAATTGAAAAATGAGAATACCTTTGTCCTATCTAGAAATGAAGATAGGCATGTGATAGGAAGTTCATATGAAGGATATTCTGTATGTCCTTGCATGTAAGTTGAATTCTTCTATCAAATGCACTTTTTTTAGAGCAGGATATACTTAGGACGCAGTTCTGACCTGCGTCCTATCCCCAGACACGCTGTTGGTAGACATCCAGCTTCTCCCCCTTCCACTCTGGTGCTGGTTAACGCACGCTCCATTCGGAATAAGACTGCCACGGTCAGGGAATTTTGTGAAGATCTCAAAGCGGACCTGTTCTGTATCACAGAGACCTGGCTTCAAGAGAGCGATTCCATCTGCCTCCATGAAGTGGTTCCCCTGATTACGTTGCCACGCACCAGAATAGGAAGGAGGGACGGGGGGGGGGGTGGCAATACTCTCCCGTGATGGATTACACCTTAGAGCGACCCCTGCACTTGTCACCCCAGGATTGGAGAGTGTCGGCCTAGTGTGGGAGTCCCCGGAGAGCCTGGCGATTCTGCTGGTGTACCGTGCGCCTAGCGCACCGGCAGAGAGCCAGGCGCGGCTGCTGGAGACTGTGTCGGAGTGGGCATTGAGGTTTCCCAGACTCATTGTCCTGGGTGACTTCAATGTCCACGCCGACGCAGCCCCCATTCCATCTGCAGCCGCGGACCTAATTTCGACCATGGCGACATTGGGCCTCTCCTTATGTAACTCGGGACCCACGCACTCGGCTGGGCACACCCTCGACCTGGTGTTTAGTGCAGGGGTTCAGTGACCTAGCCTCGGTAATCGAGGTTCCATGGTCGGACCACTGTGCTCTAAGTATCCGGGTTGAGCAACCGCCTCCCCATGCATGGGCGCCGAACGGATTTTTGTTCGCCTAAAAGAGACTTATGGAACCCGAGAGGTTCCTGAATGCTCTGAGGGATCTGGAGTCTACCAGCGTCTCAGTCGATGAGCTGGTGCAGGCTTGGAATGCCTCACTAGCTAGAGCTCGACGAGATTGCCCCTAGGCGCCTCTCCGACCGCAATCATCGGTCCCCTTGGTATACAAGGGACCTCAGGGTTATGAAGCGGGAGAAGAGACGGTTAGAGCGCGAGTGGCGGAAACTCCGTGACGGAGCCTCAATATCGGCTTATAAGTTATTCAAAGAAACTTATGAGCAAGCTGTCAAGGCAGCCAAAAAGTATACTTCTCTGCCTTGATAGCGTCTGCTAGCTCACGCCCGGCTCAACTCCTTAAGGTAATTCGATCTCTGACGACGGTCCCTACCGTCCCAAAAACAGCGATCAGGCCCTTACCGCCGGTGTTTTCCAGAGCTTTTGCAGACAAGATACTGAGCCTCCGCCGGACCTCCCGGCCACAATTGATACAGTGAGAGAGCTCGAGACTCCGTGGCCCTCCGCCGGGCCCACCATCGACCGGTTCCGGCCACTGGACGCAGATGCTGTTGATAAGATAGTGGCTGCGGCTCGCCCACCACCTGCTCCCTCGACCCGTGCCCCTCCTGGCTTGTTAGATCTTGCCTGGAGGGGTACGTGGCCTCTGTTGAATGTCATAAACAGCTCCCTTGAGCAAGGAGTCTTTCCAGAGTGCTTAAAAGAGGCGGTGGTGGCTCCATTACTGAAGAAACCATCATTGGACCCTGCGGTTCCCTCCAACTACCGCCCAGTGTCGAATCTTCCATACCTGGGCAAGGTAGTTGAGAGGGCAGTAATGGAGCAGCTGCAGTCCTTCTTAGATGATGCAACATGGCTTGACCCCTTCCAGTCCGGCTTCCGTTCGGGGCATGGGACGGAGACGGTCCTGGTCTCCATCACAGACCAACTCCGCTGCCAGCTCGACCAAGGCGGGTCTGCGCTGCTCGTGTTATTGGACCTCACGGCAGCGTTTGACACGGTCGACCACAATCTTTTGATCCACCGCCTGGCCATGGCTGGAGTGGGGGACTGTCCTTAAATGGCTGTCCTCCTTCCTCCGCCAGCGGTCTCAGCGTGTGAGGAGGGGGGGGAGGTCTCCGAGGGCTCCCCATTAGTGTGTGGAGTCCCTCAGGGGCCATTCTCTCCCCTCTATTATTTAACATCTACATGCAGCCGCTTGCACAGCTGGTGCGGAGTTATGGGCTGGTCTGCCATCAGTACGCCCGATGACACCCAGCTCATTCTGAGGATGGAGGGCAGGCCGGAATCCGTCCCCGATAATTTCCAACATTGCCTCGAAGCCGTTACTGGATGGCTGCGAGCCAGTAGGTTGATGGTGAATCCGGCGAAGACGGAGATCTTGTGGCTGGGCGGCCCGGGCGGGGTGGGTGCCCGGCTTCCGACCCTGAATGGTGCGGCGCTGCATCCAGCGCCGTCTGTGAAGAGCCTGGGTGTCCAGTTGGACTCCCAGCTGACCATGGAGGCCCAGGTCTCCATGGCCAGCAAGGCTGCTTTTTGCCACCTCCGCCAGGCAAGGAGGCTGGCCCCCTACCTCTCCCGGAGCGACCTAGCCACGGTGATCCAAGCCACGGTCATCTCAAGGCTAGACTACTGTAACGCGCTTTACGTTGGCCTGCCTATGTCGTCGATCCGGAAGCTCAAGCTGGTGCAGAACACTGCCGCCCGGCTCCTGTCTGGGGCACCAGCAGGATGCCGTATAACACCAATTTTGCAGGATCTGCACTGGCTGCCTATTGAGCACCGGGTCGCCTTCAAAGTGCTGGTTCTTACCTTCAAGGCCATACACGGCCTGGGGCCAGCGTATCTGAGGGACCGTCTCACCCCATATTGCCCAGCGAGATCACTTCGGTCCGAAGAGGCCAACCTGTTGGTAGTACCATCTGTAAAGTCGGCACATCTAACATCGACCCGCCGGAGGGCGTTCTCTATTATAGCTCCCACACTATGGAACGCCCTCCCGGCCGAAGCCAGAGCCCTGAGAGATCTGCTGCCATTTAGACGGGCCTGCAAAACTCATTTGTTTAGGCAGGCCTTCGGCGAGTAGGCCTCGTCTATACTCTCTGGGCTGTGATATCTCCTGCTGCTCAATTGTTATATTGCATTTTGCTGTTTAATTGTTTTAACTGTTTTTAACTGTTTTTATGTTTTAACCTGTGGCGTTGTGCCACTGGCTCTGTGAGCCGCCGCGAGCCCCTGGGAGTCGGCGGCGAAGAAGCCCCAATAAATAAATAAATAAATAAATAAATACTTGGGGCAGAATTATTATGCTGGTGGATAGTCTACACCTGCTTTTGATGAGCAGAAGGCAGACCCTTTGCAACCCAAAAAACAGTTGCATCTGTCAAGTAGGAAATTTAGGTACCACCTATGTGTGGGGAGGCTAACTTAACAAATCTACGAGGCTATAAAAAATCTCCAGCAAAAAGCATGCGGGGAATGCGGAAAGTACTTCATCAGTGTCGCAGCTCCCCTGGTGGCCAGAAAAAAGTTAAATAGCCTCTGCTTGTCTGTCTATATGTGTTGTGTGTCTATGACATTGAATGTTTGCCATGTACGTGTACATTGTAATGCGCCCTGAGTTCCCTGCAGAGTGAGAAGGGCGGAATATAAATACTGTAAATAAATAAATAAATAAATAAAGAGGAGAAACTCATTCTCTTTGTGAAAAGAAGACCAGAAGCAGATTGTGGCACAGACCGTGACCTCCCCTTTAGCTTTATTTTATAGATATAGATATAGGTAGCAAGCTAAAGAGGAACACCAAGTCCACCACTGTGCCAAAATACAACCTGAAGAATATCCCTATAGAATTTAAAGGTAATGTAAAAAATAAATTTGCACTAATAGGTCTAATTCATCAGGAGCCAGAAGGACTCTGGGTTGAAGCCAAGGTGAAATAAAAAAAACCACACACACAGCATGAAGCCATAAAGCTCGAATGGAAACTCCTCAAGCAGTTAAGCATAGATGAGAAACAGAAATAAAAGCTAACAGGAATCAAGTCAGAACCCTGAACTCTAAAGTAACCAGTGCATTAAAATAGAAGGTGACAACAAAAAAGGAAGAGCAAGATACCCCTTCCACAAGATCCTAGAAATCAAAGGAAATGTAAATCAAGACACCAAACTACTAGTTGAAAATAGGAAAAGACTTGGAATTATTGCTGTAGAAAATGAAGAGATACTATTATGAAATATTAAATTAGGGTTCCCCATGCCACCATATTTCCAATTTCTATGTACGATTGTAGAAAATTGGGCAGTGAAGAATGCTGACAGGAAGAAAATAAACTTATTTGAAAAGTCGTGCTAGAGGAGAGTTCAGTCCTACATTTCATGGGTTGTTAAAAAGGTATATAAATTGGTCCTAGAGGAAACCAAGCCTAAACTCTCCCTAGAGGCCAAGCAAGTTCCTCAGCTGCCCTGAGGGTCCGACAGAAATCTGAAAACAAAATGTATAGAAAGAGGAATAGATTATTATGTTTTGGAGTTGGACCAGCAATTTTAAGTAAAGTTTGTTGGAGGGTGCACTTACACTATGAATATGCAACTTGTCTGGGGCCCCTTCCACACAGCTGAATAAAATTCTACATTATCTGCTTTGAACTGGAATATATGGCAGTGTGAACTCAGATAACCCAGTTCAAAGCAGATATTGTGGGATTTTCTGCCTTGATATTCTGGGTTATATGGCTGTATGGAAGGGCCCTGTGTGATACATATCTGACATTTGCTTTACTAAACGCCAGATATTAGGGAAAGTACAAAAAGTGAACAAATTTGAGCCAGAATACATGTTTGAGTACAGAATTCTCTACATTAAAATGTGGAACAAATGTGGAAAAATCAGCAGTTTTAAAAATCTATTTTATAGTGGTTGAACCTTTGGATTTTACACTTCAGTCAGCAAAAATATGTTTTATTTCCGATGACATCTAAAAGTCTGTTGTAGTTCTGGGGTGATGGTGGGTGGAATAGGTTATGACCCCTTATTCAGGAAACTGGAGCTGTGTTGAAAAAAGTTTTTTTTATCTCTAGGGACTTACCATGATACTAACATTACAGTGGGAAACTTTGGAAGAGCAGACTTCAGGATACTCAGTGGAACGTAGTGTGTCTGGTTTATATTTAATATATTGTCTGGTGCAGAGCACAAAGCCCAGTGAGTTAATGTTTTTCAATGTTTTGGATGGTGGTGCGGGGGATGAAAACACCTTGTTAAAAGTTTTTCCCATGTACCGGTTTTACAGCAAAGTATCTCTGGGAATTTCAAAGCATCTCTCTGATCCTGCATTTATCTCAGGAATGCTGTGTCACAAATCAAAACTCTCCTCATATCTTAAGGATTATCAACTTTCCAGCCATAGCTGGAGAGTATACAGTAACAGCTATGTGAGTGAAACCTTACTGAAAGTCTGCCAGTTTGTGGGTTTTTGCAAACAACAAGGTGTGTGAGCTTGTTCCCATGCCAAAAAATGTACTCTTTTATCTTACGCGGAGATCCAATCTGGTGATTAGTGGGTGCCAAGGATTTATCTTGATAAAAGTTCAAGGCCTGATCTGACTCTTCCATTAAGCCAAGAGAGACACTGAATTAGCAGCCTTTGTGCAGCATTTGTCCTCTGTAACCTTTTAGGAACAAATACACACATACACACACTTTTCTATTACTGTAAAGATGGTCCTTGATAAATAAGACAATTCTGTTAAATTAAACAAATTGAATCCATATTTGAATGGTTAGTACTAAGAATACTAACAGCACTGTTTACATGTTTCCTTTAAAAAAATTAATATTACACAATTCATTATTGTGTGCAGTAAAATCAGTTTTGGAAACATCTGCTCATTAAAGCATTTTAGAGGTTACGTTTTTAAGGTAAGTATTAAAACGATATAGTAAAACATGTTTCATTTTCGGGAACATTGTCAAACAAGATCTATGGCATGGATCTTCTGTTCATTTTGTCATGCAACTTTAGGAGCAGATAACTGAGAAGATACAGATAAATAATTTAAACTATTCTTTCTCCTCTACTTATGTCTCGTTAACATTTCAACCGTTTTCAAATGTATCTTGACTTATTGCTTGGAGGCTTGAAGCCAAATATTTTGCTAACTTTAAAAAAAATAGTGAACGAAAATCAGGTATAATTATTTTACAGTTGTTTAGATCCTCTCTGGCCATTTTTGTTGTTGTTCGTCAGTTATAGACACTCTTTCTGCTCTTTCTTCCTTAACTTTCAACAGTAGTTCTTCTAAGACTTTCCTATTTCCTGCTAGTAAAAATCTGTTATCTGTATATCTTAAAGTTATTACTGTTCCCTTCTAAAAATGCATGCTTCCTTCCTCAAAGTGATCCTGCCTTCCATATGATATTAAGTGCTTTAGTTCCTGAATGGCAGGGATTGGAGTGGATGGCCCTTGTGGTCTCTTTCAACTCTATGATTCTACAATATATCTGTATATAAATTAGTACATAGATAGAGTGATAGAACACAGTCCTGTATGACACCACTTTTATTGCCATGGCTCAAATCTATATAATACTGGGAGTTGTAGTTTGCCGATAGATAAATAGATAGATGCTACAGTCCTGAGGACTAATGATGAACATAGCCCATAGAGGTCTTTAATTTGTTATCATAAGTTAAAGTCAACTTGGCAACAAATCGCAACCAACCAGGTCTACATTTGTTCACAATATTTATTTATTTATTTATTTATTTATTATTTGAACTTGTATGCCGCCACTCCCCGAGGGCTCGGAGCAGCTTTCATTACATTACATCAACCAACTAAAACTATCTGATATATTTATTGGTTGACGGAATGAGTGTGCAGATGTTGTAGGTTATATTTCAGAGGAAGTGGCAGAACCACCTGAGTATTTCTTGACAAAGAAAATCCTACAAAATGCATGTGGTCACATGAGTTAACAGGTGATATGAAGTGCTGCCTGCAGACTATGCATTATGCAAGAGCTCAATATGAAGTTTCAGTATCCATTTCACAAGATTTGGGGCAAATTTACAAAACATTTCTTCAAAAGAAGAAAATGACAGCGACTTTTCCTCTAATATTATTAACTTCCTAACTTTTTCCCAGTTCTATTTTGCCAATATAGATAAAAATAACTTGCTTGTGACAACAAAAGCAGAATACTTCTCATAAGTAAAGTCATTTTTGTCACATTATTTCCCTCATCACTAGTGAACTAAAGAAAAATATAATTTCAAGAAAAACATGCTGTATATAACATTAATTTGAACACAGGAAGGTGGCTTCGTATTTTTTAAAATGTATTAAAAAGCTAATGATCAAGGATAAATGGTTATGAATTTCCAGTGATTTATAATCTAATTAACAGAATACTTGAAGACTTTACTTAGTTTTACTAAGCATTATAGTTTGGTTAATAAACTCCATTCATATGATACACATATTCTCTCTTGCACATTTAATATTTTAAAACACTATTTAGGTATTTGAATTTCTCGTTATTACACTGTTAGGTCAGTTTACAGATATACATTTGGGTTCTTGAACTTTTTCACCTGAGAAATTTTTACACGACCCCGGTTTATATAGGTATTGAAAATAGGTATACATATCGAACAATTACAGATAAATCAGTATCTGTAAGACTTGCTTAAACGGGCTGATTTTCCTTTTTATGAAGCACAGCTGAAGCATTTTCCGCAGAGCCTGCTGTAAACACATCACATTTCTGCTAACAGATTTGTGAAAACCACTAAACTAAATTGCAAAAACCTTTTACTGTTGCCAAATGTTTCATGATCATTTGGGGTTGGAACTGTTCAAGGAGGAATGATCTAGATATACCTAAGATTATTACTGAATAAAATAATTGACATAAAATGTGAAGTGATCTGCCCAAAGTGCCTTACAGCATTTTCATCTGGTTGACTTCAACAAATCCTTCTGTAACCCTTTATTTTTTATTGCAAAAGCCATGTTCACCTACTTTTGTTTTGCAAATGCTGAATACTGCAAATACATCAGATTTGTTTTTAAATATGTATACTATTACACCATTAGATACAAGAACCATACATAATTCAATGCTACTTACCTGTCAAATGATTGAAACTGCACAGGTTGTTCGGCAACACCATCCCCAAGGACGCCAAGAAAAGTTGGTGGAAGAATAGCAGGATCAACTATGGCCCCACCTGCAGGGGCACTGACCAAGCTTCTTAGGATGTCTTTTACATTGACATTCTTTGCAGCTTGTAAAGAGGATGTGTTACTGTCCACCTCACTTTGCAACTCACTTCTACTTTCCTGAGATTTATTCACTTCGGAAGAAAGTGTACACAGTACTTCACTGATGGCATCTGGGCCTGCACTGACAGGCTGTGCTTCTTCTGTAACAGCTTCGGAATCATGCTCTAAACTAGAATGTGCTTCCTCCTCAATACCCGAATCTCGTCTTTGTACTGATGTCACACTTTCTGTCTTCTCAGCAGGTACAGAAGCTAAAGTAGTAGTAGCTCCAGTTGGGCTTTCAGCTTCTGGAAAGAGATGAAATTCACACCATCAGCATCAGCTTTGCTTAAATAGGTCAAAAACAATTTTCAAAGTGCTGCATTAATAAATGTTGGCACTCCACATTTATGGATTTGACTTTTCCGTTTTTCGTTATTCATGGATTTGATTAAAATGTTCTTGCTAGGAATCTCTAGATCCTGAAAGTTGATCATAGAGTCATGCTGCAAGACCTGGAGATTCCCAAAGAAAACACCTCTCTAATAATCTGTAGGTTCTCCAGTATAATCTGGCGGAAGTTGAT
This sequence comes from Anolis apletophallus, assembly GCA_030556195.1. NCBI lineage: Eukaryota > Metazoa > Chordata > Lepidosauria > Squamata > Anolidae > Anolis > Anolis apletophallus. The sequence continues at coordinate 57,749,290 of JARBWK010000012.1, read as the reverse complement.
CATAGAGTCATGCTTCAAGATCTGGAGATTCCCAAAGAAGACACCTCTCTAATAATCTGTAGGTTCTCCAGTATAATGTGGCAGAAGTTGATCACAGAGTCATGCTGGAGAAATGAGATATATATTTTCTCTGATAAAAATGTAGCAATTTTATTATTTGTGTTTTTTTCACTTTTTGCAGGGGTCCTATGCCCCTAACTCAGCAAATGTGATGGCTAACTATAGTTGATTTATCAATAAATGAAAATTCACAACAAAAACATCATACAAACAGTAGTCCCTTCGGAGAGATGGGGCGGTCTACAAATAAATTGTTGTTGTTGTTGTGACACTGCTGGTTAACATATCCAAGAAAAGTAGGTTTCATTTAATTTGAGCCACATTTATTTAAATAGCAGTGAGACAATGTTGTGCTAATAACTCCAGTGGAAACGGAATATTTCATGCTAAGAACAGTATAGGTAACATACTCCTTTTGAGAGGAAATACTGAAATACTTAATATTTCTTTATTTATATTCCCATTCCTTTCAACATGGGACCCACTAGTATGGCACATCCTGGGGCTTAGAGACAAATAAATGGAGAGATATCCTGAATCCTCAAAAAACCAAAGCACTACAATTCCACCATTGTTAAACCAGGAATACACACAGTGATATAAACTGCTGACCCATGGCAGGAATACACACATTCAATTCAGTTATCCATCTGTATGGGCAAAAACAACCCAGTGCGCCATAGCTAAACACATAAATACAACTGAACTGAAAATAGCCATAGTCACAGTTGTGTCATCCCAGCATTTAGTATCATTAGCTATCACTCTATCCAATACTGTATGACATTTTCAACAGAGAAACATCTGCTAATATTCTCTTTCCTTTTCTCCACCAAAAATAGAATTCTGCTGTAATAAGATATATAAGATGCTGAATCATGGTTTTCAAGGGAAGAATTATCCTGGAAGATGAATATTGAGACCGTTTCTTCACCTATTTATTTGCACACAAAAAGCCAACAAAAATATTAAAAATTAATGTTCTGGGAAGAAGGCAACAGCATCTTTGAGAAATAAATTCTACTTGATTATTTTCAAGTATCCCTCAGGGCTCATAAGCCAACTCAGTATTTAAAAGTAGTAATTACAGCAGGTTTCTAACATCGGTAGTGGATTATGTCTACTAAACATTTTGAACCTATACACATGGAAATAAGTAAAAGAACACATATCACAAGATTTGTATCAGCTATATATGGTGACTTTCATCACAAACAGTAACACAGAACAATGTTATCAAAATGGCAGTCCCTGGACTGGTGCTGTTGGAAGTCATCAACTGTAGAGGTTTTTGTTTTGGTTTGGGGTTTTTCTTTGGGGGGGGGTTGGTTTTTTAAAGAAAGAATTTTTTTAAGTGGGAACAGGTTCAGAACCAGTCCATGTGACATTGGGGGAAAATAATTACTGGTCACCTATATCAGACAGCCTGCAAGCAGGTAATCATAGCCAAATAAGTACATATTGAAGCAATATCCTCACAGTGTTCAACAGAGTTTACTTCCACATAAAAATGCAAAGACTATCATTGAGTCAAATCACTAACCTGTTATTGCCGTCTTGAGTGGCTGAGCAGACTGAGGTTGCCTCCGTTCATCCTGAGGTCCCAAGATATCTCTGTATTTTGATACCATAAGGACTGAGATAAAATACACTACAGCCAGTGCCAAGAACTGAGCCTGCTTGCTATCCTCCTATATAAAAACATTTAAAAAATAAATATGTAATATATACAAAATAACTATACTCCATCACACACACACACCACTATTTCCTATAAACTTAAATTAGTCAAAGGTTTTGTAACTTAGTCACTTGAAGCAATAAGAACAGTTGCTATATTTCACTATACATTTTATCTGAACACATACATTTGATATCTATAGGACCTTAAGGACCTCATCACATGGGGGGGAAATCCGTTCTAGGATGCTGCCGAGACACAGCTGAGACGAAGCCCATTACATGTCCCAAGGCTACTTCCAGCAGGGCTTGATTCTGGCTCTGTGCATGCTGTGTCTTGGCAGTGTGCTAAGAGGCAGCCTTGAAAAGACAGTTGATTACCTGTGTTCCCATAAATTAAGTTGGGTACAGCACGGGATGAAGCCAGAGGCAGACAGGGAAAGGCGTGCAATGGTACAGGGGTGATGCAAGGCACTGCCCAACAATTTCCCCTGCTACCCTGTGGATTTGCCCTGCTGCCTGACTGGTTCACTTTCCATCCCCTGGACAATGGATCTCCACGTAATGAGGTCCCTATTTGCTACTAGTCTATATAGGCAGTGCAGGGACATGGAGGAATACTGAGCTAGCAGAATACAATAATGTAGAAAATTGAATGATCTGCTACAAAGAATTATTTGCAGAAAGAAAACTATGATAGCAGTAAGAAAGGTTCTAAGCAAGCCCTTATTGGACTGTTAATAGAGTTTAAATATGCATGTCTTAATAATGCATTTACAACTGTTATCATCTGCCTGACAAGCTGAAATAAGTTGAGAGAAGGGCAAAAACGATAAAAGGTATGGAAAGAATGAAGAGTGGCTTAAGGAGCTGTGTATATTTAGCTTTGGAAAAAAAGAGCTTAAGAAGAAACATGAGGACCACGTTTAAATAACTGAAAGGATGTCACCTTGAGGAGGGGACAAGCTTGTTTTCTACTACTCAAGAGACTAGGGCATAGATTTAAATTGCAGGAAAAAAGATTTCACCTAAACATTTGTAAGAACTTGCTGATGGTAAGAGCTGCTCAACAGTAGAATAGGTCACCTCATAAGATGGCACATTCTCCTTCTCTGGAGGTTTTTAAACAGAGGGTAAATGGCCTCTATCTGGAATATTTTGATTGTGTTTTCCTGCAAGGCAGGAGCTTGGACTGGATGGCCCTGGTGGTCTCTCCCAACCCTCGGATTCTATGATTCAGAACCTTTGTCACATTCTACAGCATCTGTAACTCAAACTTCATACTGGGTGTTATTTGTAAAGTTACCCTATGTAGTTCCATGCTTAATTTGGAGACAGAAAAAGTCTTTGTCTCTTGCCACATGATGTTTATTGGAAAATGAAGAGGAGGTCTTCTACACAGTACTGCTGGACTTCTCAGTGGTATTAAATACTAGGCATGGTTCTAAATGGTTCTAAAGTACTTACAAAACTAGAGGGCGCTAGTGCTTCGCTTCTAAAGTGTTGCTAAAGCTGGTGCTTTGCTTTTCTAAACTGTTGCTAAAGTTCTGGTGGTGAAAAGTTCAGAACTCTAACAAAACTTTCAAATGTCATTATTATTGCGTTATTGACCATTTTTATGACAGAACCAATTAGAAACTGCCATGTATAACGAAATTTTGAAAGTTTTGTTAGAGTTTTGAAATTTTCACCACCAGAACTTTAGCAACACTTTAGAAGCAAAGCACCAGCACCCCAAAGTTTGGTTAGTAGTTTAGAACTACAGTATTTAGAACCATGCCTATTGAATACCAATGACTTTGATATTTTCTGAGTTAAATGGCTTACCGGGAAAATGGCTTACCATTTTCTTGTGATTCCAACATTTTTTGACTGAAACCGCCCAGATGTTGATACTGGGAACTGCTGCATAACCCCTGGTATTATTGCTTGGGCCAATTATTGCTTGAGAATATAAGCCAGCATTTGTGGGATGCCTCATTATTCATTACATTAATCCCCTCTCCTCCCACAGCTCTCCCTCTCACATTGGAAACTGGTTCAATGAGTCTATGGACGTTTCCTTTGATTTAGTGAGGAACTGAATGCTGGAAAACTAACTGAAACCAGAGAAGTCTAAAATCAGAAGACGAGTGTGCACTAGATTGCTGTCTTTGTGAATAGTGGCTTTCCAGCTTGGAGATGGTCTTTGCTCCAGTACTGCTTTGAGAAAATTAAGTGGCTGTGGTGGCCAAGAGTGCCTTCATTTAGCATTAGTTGCTACACCCGTTGACATTATTTTCATGATACCATCTCTTGTTGAAAATACTATAAAATATTCTATATGTGTGTGTCCTTAAAAAGTATTCTAAAGTTACAGCAAGACCATGCAATTTATAGACCATTTAACTATTTTTTTTAACTTCAATTCAAGAATTCTCGTTCTTATCTATGAAACTTAGGACAGTTTGGACACAAAATATCTGAAAAATCACATCCTCCTGTACAAACCTGCTTGATTGTCATGACAAATGATATTTTAGCCTAGTGGCAAGAAGAAAAGTAGAAAAACCCTCGTCCTGATAGTCCTCTCTTTATCTTGTTTCAGAAAGGTGAATTTTAATAGCTAAATGGCTAGCAACATTTGTTCTCTTTTGCCTAGAAAACCCATCAACTTTCAGAAACAAATGAACAATTTTAAATGAAACAATTTGGTAATAGGAGATTGGGTCAGGAATAAAGAGAGTACTGTAAAAGATAGTTATACATTGGGAAACTCAAGGATCAAGAGCAAAAGTGGAGGCAATGCTTATGCAGGAGCAGCATTTTATGCAAAGCTTAAGCCTTTTAGAAGATCCCAAAATCTTGGTCTCATCTTCCCACGGAATTTTATGATTCCCATAAATAGATTCTGGCACCATGTTGGTTCAGAAAATCAATTAACAAAATTCAGTGTATGTCAAGTTTTGTAACTCACTATGTCTCTGAAAACCACTGCACGAAGCCGATTAATATCCATATCCTGCAGAAGTCTGTCAAAATCTCTTACTGGAGAAATCCCTCCGGTTACAATATCAACTGGGCTCTGTTCAGAATAAAACAGCGCATAAATCATTTCATTTTGTGAATAAAAGAATAATAAATGGGTCCCAAACCATTACCACTTTCTTATTATTGCAAAGGATAACGGTGATGATGATGATGTTGATGATTTAAAGATCAAACTGCAAAGACTCTGGTACAAACCAGTAAAAGTGGTCCCAGTGCTGATCGGCACACTAGGTGCAGTGCCTATAGACCAGGGATGGGCATTTGGCGGCCCGGGGCCGGATGCGGCCCTGGGCGCTCCCATCCGGCCCGAGGGGCCTTGGGCAGCGCTGCTTACCGGGGGAGAGAGGGAGCCGGTTGCAGCGCTGCTTACCGGGCGAAAAAGGGAGGCCCGGGCAGGTAGAAAGCCATGCGTGGCTTTGTTTACGGCAAAATAAGCAAGGGCCAGATACAAAGCAAAAAGCAAGCATAGGAGGCGAACGCGAGGTCCCCTTCCTCTCGTTCACGTTGCCAAACAAACTGCGGAGAGCGCCGCCCCTGAGCGTGTTCGGCGATGCCGGCTGCGACGTCATCGCGGGAGACACTCAGGGGCGGGACATCCTCCAGAGTTTGTTTTTCAAGCGTCTTGCGAGAGGAAGGGACCCCCGTTCACCTTCCTTGCTTGCTTTTGCCATAAACAAAGCCACGCATGGCTTTCTACCTGCCCGGGCCTCCCTTTTTCGCCCGGTAAGCAGCGCTGCCACCGGCTACCTGGCTTCGCCAGGGAAGGCGCGCTGCCCGGACCTCCTCTTCCAAAGGAGGAAAGAAGAGGTATGTTATTGTGTTCTGGGAGATATAATATTAAATTGATTGCTTCATTGATATAATTGTGTTCTGGGAGATTTAATATAAATTTAATTGCTTCATGGATATTATTGCCCACCCCTGTACTATAATATAATAATTATGATAATAATACTAATAATATATGAATATTTCTTGATATATTAATATGTTAATATTAATGATGTGTACTATATGGTAAATATAGTAAGTGAAATAAATAAATTATGTAGATTAGCATGTAGTTCCGCCTTTAGGTGCGGCCCTGCATAATATTTTTTTGCTCTCATGTGGCCCCTTGGAAAAAATAGTTGCCCACCCCTGCTATAGACCTTAGCCGGCACTTTACCACACTAGGTGCTGACAAAATTACCATCTGTCAGCTGCAAAAGGCCACCCTACTCGGATCTACACACATTATTCACAGATACATCACACAGTCCTAGACACTTGGGAAGTGTACAAAAGCCAGTATGGTGCGCTTGTTTGCTGTGCACTAATCTTGTTATGTATCAAATAAGAATAATAAGAACAACAACAACAACAACTTTATTTTTAACCCGCCCTCTCTACCTGAAGGGACTCAGGGTGGCTTCCAAGGACAAAAATGGCAAACATTCAATGCCATATACAATCATAAAATTAAAACATTTACATATACAATTAAAACAGATCAAATGACTTTGGCTAAAAAGATATAAATCGATCAGTCAGGCATCGCAGATAGCACAATTAGGCAGTTAAAACGGTATAAAATATAGCTCTTCGATAATTTAAATGATTGTTGTAGACTATGTCAACCAGGATGGTATCATTGATATTATTCATCCTCCTCTCCATAAGCTAGTGAACAGAAATAGTTTTTTTAATTAGGAGAGGAGTGAGGGGACTGTTCTAAGTTTTTAGGGAGGGAGTTCCAGAGGGAAGGAGTGACCACAGAGAAGATCCCCTCTCTTGTTCCCACCAGCCATGCTTGAGACAGGTGTGGGAGATGACCCCCCCCCCCCCCGCAATGATTGCAGAGTCCAAATGGTTTGCAGACGGGGTTGCGGATTGTCAAATAATCTGGGCCTGAACTGTTTAGGGCTTTATAGGTGAAAGTGTATCCAATAATATACACAATCATTAAGGATATACATTTTACAAAGAATTGCACTGTGATAGAAAACTTGAAAAAAGAATATGTAAGTATTTAATCCATATTTGGTTCTGTTCTTTCTCTGCTCTCTGAAAAATTACCACTTGAAAGTTTAACATATACAGTTTTAAATGAATTTTCATTCCATTCAAATGCCACATTTTTCTCTCTGGTTTTTTAAAGAAGCTCCAGAAACTTATCCATCAGGTTACAGAGATAACAGTATCAACATCTGCCTGCGTTTAATGTCAGAAGATACTTGCCTTTGCTCCAGACTTTCCTGCCGCTATCAGGCTTTGTGCTGTTTTCTGACACTTAACATTTTCTCCACTAGATTTCATTAGAGCATGTTGCTGCTGACACTCCAAACAATTTCTGACTGCTACTGCACACACTGAAATGAAAGAATACAGAACACGCTTAAAAGATCATTTGAGGATTTATTGCAAAAAAAGAAAAATGAATCTCAAATGTTGTAGTCCTAATCTAAACAAAACTAAGAAAGGCAGGATAAGAGAAGAAGTCAAAGCAAAAAAAATTCCATCTTCTTCCATCCCCAAATCAAGTGATTTTAAAGAAACATCTAATAACTTCAATTGAACATTTTATTCCTTATGTAAAACGTCACTAAGGTCTGTATTAATATTTTAATTCACTTTGAGTAGAAACTAGACTTTCCATGCCTACACTAGCAATCTTTTTGTATAGTTTTTAATTATGTTGTTTTTAACATGTTGTGTTGATGTTGTGATTTTATTGTATTGTTGAAATAGCCTATTGATGGGGCTGAATGTAAGCTGCCCTGAGCCCCCCTTCTGGGGTTGAGAAGGGTGGGTTAGAAATATGGTAAATAAATAAATCATGAAATGCTGGATGAAAGGAGAAGGTAAATTTTCTGCTGTTTATCCTTCTCCCTGCAGGTCCACTAACAAGGTAGTTTTAAGAGCAGCAGAGAGAATCAGTGGAATACCATCATGTAATACCTATGCAATAACACAATCCAACAAAATGTCTTGTAGTCTTGGTTTTTAGGCCTATTCCTGGGGTTATTTAGGGTGCTGATTCAGAAAACTGCATTGGACAGACTACATCAGCTCTAGTTTCTTAGTTACGGTTATCATGATTTTCTGCGGGTGAGCAGATGACTACTGGTAGATGGTATACGTTCTGTATCTCAAAAACTAGAACTGATAGAGGGAAACTGGTCCATTTTGCAATCAACAAGTCAACTATACCAAGAAACAGATGTAACATTTGAGGCACCAAAATGTTTCTTGACCAGTGCAATAGATCTCTAGCTTCATAAGAGAGAGAGACTGAATTCAATCTAATGTGTATAAGTATCTGAGTCACAAAGGATAAGTTGAGAGCTCTCATTAAGTACAACCTTGGTTGTACAACATGAGACAATGCTTCCCTATGTCACTACAATGGCATATTGTCACTATAGGCAATTGTCCCAGTGCAAAAATTTAGAACCAAAAATCCCTGTATCCTTCAGTTTTATGGAAGAATATATTTTACTTGTTCTATAGGATTTCAGGCTGGTTTTTTTACATTTGTTCCACACCATCCCTTCATTCCAGAGAGGATTTCTGAGTGGTGCATATTTTAATAAATCAATAGAACTCCTCTTGTACCCATAAAATGTAAACACAGAAGGGCAAATATTTCAGCCAACATCAAAAATATTTATTTAAATGCCAAAATACATAGGTTTGAATGTTATTAAAAGAAACACATGGGCATATAAAAATGACTAAGCCTGCCATTGATACAATTTTGGTACCAACCAACTTCCTATGGTAGGGAGTTCCAAAGTTGGAGCCCTGTCATAAACAAGGATGTTTCCTCTTATGTCATCCTCTGGTGACTTTAGTCCATAAAAGAGGTTGTTATTGAGTCTGATGCTTTCAAGGGCTCAAAATGTGGATTAATCCAAGTGATTCACTAATATTATATAAAATAATCCTTACAAAGGACACATTAGGATAGGAATCCCATTGGCAGATGTCTTGGATTGACAGATTGTTAGGTTACCTAAGAAAACCTAGAAATAATTTTTGTCTATGCTAATTTTTGACAGCAACCTTCCAGCTTATATCTGTAGTCTGCATGTAACATCAAGATGGAATTAGTACTTAGAATGTAAGTAATCTTAGAATTAATTACATTGTGTTTCATACCACAACTGAGGCTACCTTCATGTAAATATTCTAAAATAATCATCCATCAAAATGTGCAGTAAAGCTAAACAATTCTTTTTTTTCTTACCCAGGCGAAGACACTGTCGTAAAATTCCACCAGATGACATATTTTTTTCTGATTCAATTTCAGTAAATCCAAGAGAGCTTGCAAATATTAGTACATCCACAAGGCTAATTAATCTTTGGAGGAATGCAACAGACGCTTCTATTGACAGTCCTTGAGTTGGCTCAATATTTTCTAATTCATGCTGCATAATGAAACATTAAAAATAGCCTTTATTTCTATAGGTTTCCCATAAATCCATTCTCATAATCTAATAATGCTATCATTTGGTCTGTAAATTGGAAGTCGCTTTTTGAACACTCCGCAGAAATGCCAAAGACCAATCTAACCATTTCAATTGCCAGTCACCTCCAGGTGACCACGCAAGAAAGCTTTATTTAAATGAAGAGCAGCTTCTTTTCTAACATTGCAGAATGCATTAGCCAAAGGCTTTAGCCATTTTATTTGTTTGTGAGCTAGTGACCTTTGTATTTGAACATGGACACAAGACCAAAGAAAAGGAGGGATAAAAATCAAGTCAATAGTCCAAAACATAAATTGAAAAGTGAAGATAGCAAGATTAACATTTAATGTTAGTTGAAAAATTTCCATCAGCTCTATATGTGACTGTACGACACAACAAATACAGCCACTATATACTCAGATAACTACAACATGTCCTGATTAACAATGATTAACTAAATTTCTGCCCTCACTATTTTACAAATTTGCTGCTGCAGTATTATGTTTTCTCCCCTGCTGTACTGATATTTGTAACATTAGGTTTTTTTAATTACTTGATTTTATTAAGATTACGTTTTTGTGACTTCCAATGTTTTATAGTTAATGAGAGTATAAATATTCAACAGTTTCTACAAAGAAATGAGAAATCTGGTATAGTAGATTAAGTGTTGAGCTTTTTAAAAATTGTGTCAGAAGCGACTTGGGAATTGGCCGTCTGCAGAGATGTTGTCCAGGCGACTCTCATCTCCCCACATGGTAAGCTGGAGCTGATAGATGAGAGCTCATCCCGTCTAGTCGATTTGAACTGCCAACCTTCAGGTCAGCAGTCCAGCCAGCACAAGTGTTTAACCCATTGTGCCTAGAACACAGAGACCCCAGGGTTTACCTCTATGCTTGGCCATAGAAACCCACTGAATGGCTTTGAGCAAGTTATACTCTCCCACCTTCAAAGGAAGGAAAGGACAAACTTTATCTAAACAAATTCTGCTAAGAAATCCCTGTTAGGTTTGTCTCGGGGTAGCCATAAGTCACAAATTACTTGAAGGTACACAACAACAACATGGTCAAATTCATGTAAAATTACCAAAGCATGTCGTTACACAGTTATCCATGAACAATGTGTGTCTGAGTCACAGCTTTGATGAAAAAGAACGATTCCCAAACTCTCGTCCCACAGGTGTTTTGGACTTCAACTCACAGAAGCCAATGAGCAGAGATTCTGGGAACCAAAGTCCAAAACACCTGGAAGTCCAGACTGGATAAAAAGGAGAGAATGAATAAAGTAATTGGATACAATGTCTTTTATATACCATAAAAGGAAAATTGTAAATTAATTACTTTAAGAAAATAGATACATAGTGCGAGAACAAGCTCTAACAAAAATTGTAATTATATCTTGTCTTTTTGCAAGAAATGGAAAACCATGTTGATAGATCTGTGGTTTGAAAGGTACAGAAGAGGAACTAATAAGCCCTTACACAGACAGCCAAAACATAATTTGGAATCATATGTGAAACAAGTTGGTGTTAAAACATTTTATTTATGTCAACAATGGCAGAAAGGCTAAGAGTGAAAAATGTCCCCAGACCTTGAGGAACTGCTACAGAGCTTCTATCAGAACTACTTTGGGGTGATATATTCTATTTTACCTTTACTAAATCTAAGCAGATGCAACAGTTGTGTTAAGAAGCATGGTCATTTGCAAAAGTAGGAAGAGGTCAACTGCGGTTGGTAATTAAAAATACAAAATGGGCCAACACTGCAAATCTGAGGGTGGCCCATTCCAAAACTTTCTTCTTACAACTGACTAAAAAAACTTATGTATTTAGCCTGAAACCATCAAGTATAGGCATTTGGAACAAAGAGGAAAGAAGCCAAATCTAGGTTCCTCTGCTCCTAAATAGGGCTGAATTGGACTAGAGCTGTGGTTCTCAACCTGTGGGTTCCCAGGTGTTTTGGCCTACAACTCCCAGAAATCCCAGTCAGTTTACCAGCTGTTAGGATTTCTGTGAGTTGAAGGCCAAAACATCTCGGAACCCACAGGTTGAGAACCACTGGACTAGAGGGAGGTCTACTCAGAAATCCAGAAGGGCACCATGAGGTTAAGAGCACACAGCCATTTTGCTTGGCTTTGCTCCCCATACAGTTCCCTTTTCTTGTCCCAGTACAGCACTAAGCTATTTCTCCAGAACTATATGAAAGGCACCCTCCCAGAAAGTATCCCTTCTACATTAGAAACTCAATTTCTTACCGTAGTAGATGTAGCAGCAGAAAGCAAAGGCAATATGCCACCACAAGCCATAATCATATTATCCATTACTTGAGAGATGAGATGAATTGTGTTATGTACAAAGATGACATTGTCACTGCTATTCACAAAGTCCATCACAGTCTTGGTGGAATGGCTAGCCAAAAAGCAAAACACAACATTAAAAAACACAGAACACAGGTAACTTCAGCTATATTTTTATAAAGTAATTTTATGCCCTTATTTAGCTAAATGAGCCAGAATGTCTCCTGGAGCCAAGAACCACAGATCAGTATCCTCAACTGTCAATGCACCTTTGTCTTGACCTGAAAATGCCCTTTCCTTATGCTTCTAATCCTCTCCAGAACACCAACTGGCAACTGTGTCTAAGTGTGTGGTGAATAATTATTTATTATTATGAAGTCTGATTATCTACTGCAGCAAAAGACACTGTATAAATCATCACTGTTAAGTTCCCCTTGAGATATAAACTAGATCTGAACTCAAGTCTCTTAAGAGGAAACCAGTATCATGCAAAGAACGCATAAGCTTTGTCTTTTAAGCATACATATTTTAAAGATATATGAAATATAAGGAAATTTAACACATTGACTTCCATCCTTGGTTTTCTCTATGGCACCTGTAACATGTCTAATTCAGTCCCAATTGTATACTTTATGAAATAATGGTTTATACTTAAAAGACAGAGCAGCAAACTAAGGGAGATGATAATAATAACAATAACAATAATAATACTTTATTTACATCCCACCCTATCTCCCCATGGAGACTCAGAGCTGTTTCAAACATGGTAACAGGCAAATATTCAATGTCTATATAAACAAAAAAACTAAACATTTAAACAAAAGACCATTTTAAACATTGTACCGTAAGTTAAAATAAACAGTTACATTAAATAATTATCATTAAAAGCAATTTTACAAAACCAGCCGAGATAAAGTGTCATATCAGTTCTTTTCCGTTTAATTTGTGCTATGAGCTTTATCCCTCTTTCACATTATATGCTTGGAAGCATAACAATGTTTTAAGTTGTTTCTTAAAAGAGGGGGCTATTTTGATCTCCTTGGGGAGGGCATTCCAAAGGCAGGGGGCAACTACCAAGAAGGTCCCCTTTCTCGTTCCTACTAGCCGTGCTTGAGATGGGGGTGAGACTAAGAGTAGGGCCTCCTCGTTAGAAAACTTTATAGTTTCTGCTCCAAGAATGTGTATTGCACAAGGAATTACTTTTAAATATGTTGAACTGTGATTTTCAAAAACAGAATATTTATGCATTATGGGACAAAGAGCTAAGTTTAGTTTCAAATTGAGTAGTCTCATGGAAATACTAAGGACTCCTTATTCGCCACTTCCATAAGTTTGATTCTTTTCAATGTATCTAATTTACTACAACTGAAACCAAACACTCCATTTAGACCTGGCATGGGCAAACTAAGGCCTAGGGGCCAGATGTGGCCCTCTGGGTAATTACCTCAGGCCCTTCTCACTTTCTCTGTCCTCTGGCATAAGGACACAGCAGCCAAAAAGATGGTAGATGAAGGCACACAGCAGCTAAGAGCCCCCTGGAGCACTCTCAGTCATTGCCTGTCTCGCCCTCCTCCTGGCATAAGGACTGTGAAAGTGGCCCCATCCTTATGCCAGGAGGACAGCTCAAGGAAAGCATGTGGTGGCTGAGAGTGCTCCAGAGCACTCTCAGCCGCTGCCTGTTTCACCGTCCTCCTGCCATAATGCCAAGAGGACAGCACGAGGATCAGGGGAGGACATGTCCTGCCTTCCTCCCTGCAAAAGGATGGGCAGGCAGCCCCATCCTTATGCTGGGAGAACCTGAGGATGACTCAAGCCCTGCCCCCTTCTGGCCCATGTCTTCCGGGCCCTACTTCTCGTGGGGCCCCCAGCATGTGAATGGCCCCCCTCCCTCCCAGGCCTGATTTAGACATAAACAAAAAATGGATGGAAAAACAATAGCCTGCTATTACTTCTGGGTGTTGATAAATTTGGAAATAGATTTTAAAAATTGAAATATTCCATAGAGTAACATCAGTCTTCATAGAGTGCATTACCTTCTCCACATCTGTACATCTGTTTCTATTGAAAAGAGGAGGTCTGTGAGCAACCGTTGATGCATTTGTGACCATCGGAATTCAGGAATGCGAAACATGGTAGACCTAGAATCCCTCCTTTGTCCATCTGACACAGCTCCTATACTTTGACCTGATGGGTCTTGTTGCCTAGATGTCTTCATAAATAAAATATACATTAAAAATCAAGCTGATTTCAAACTGGAAAATTCTAAGAGAAATCAAAGTTCAGGAAAACTGTTCATACCTAAAACCATGTGGGAATGACTAATTCTAGTGACGGCAATAAAGTCTGATGACTACATCAAAATGGTGACTAATTATATCAATTCTACACACTACAGAGCAATAACACCACCATGTCTGTCAGCCAAAACATGAATAAGCAGCAGCTAGACCTTACCACATAGGGTGCATATATTGCTGCTGAATGTGATCTACCTCCTTTAAGGAAGTATGGTGTGCAATGATGGTAACCCATTGGAAGACGTCTCTGTAGGAGGGAAGCACTTAGGTATATCACTCTTTACTATCAAATCATTTAGCATCCCTGACACAAATGATGAAGGTTAATGAGTAAATAATTAATATCATTTGGTTGTTGCAGTTTTAATTTATTGGAGAACATTATTACATAGTAATCTGTTATACACCTTGTTTTTTTAACATAATACACTCGCCTAATAATCTCGTGAATTCCAGCGAAGTTTGAAATGTTGATTAGGCTAGGGTTTTTGCAACTAAGAAATGGCAGTCATTATGAAACACATATCTACTGAAAAGAGACTGGGTGGGGAAGAGTAATAAAGCCCTAAAACAACATAAAATTTTATAATTTGATAAGCAAACTTTATAATTTTAGACTAAATAAACAATTAATGATGGTGCAAAACATACCTCAGGAATTGACCTAACAGGCTGATTTATTTCCAGAGTTGTGTTTGACTTTAACTCCAATCTTTCGGTATCTGATGCAACACTGGAAACATCAAGTTTAGCAATTTTCTTTTCTGAAGCCACCATCTCTGAAGTATTGGGAGGTGTATTATCTGTAGTTGTTTTACTTTGGGGATGATCAGTATTTTCTTCATTTATCTTCTCCACAGCATTTGAATTTGGTTGATCTTTTCCATCACTTACTTCGGAAGCACTGATCCCTGGCAAGGAATCTGGTTCTTGTTGTGTTTCCTCAGATGCCACAACACTTTTGGATTCTGAATCTGTTAAAATAGATTCTTTCAATGGTGGTATTGCTTGTGCTATTTGGACTTCCTCTGTGGTGTGTTCTTCATTAGTTTTAGGAGCAGATTCCTCTGAGGTAAATGGTAGGTTGCTCTCGTCTTTTAAATCAACGAAATCTTCTTCCTCCTCCTCTACTTCTGGTGTTGGCTTTTCTAATATCTCCGGGCTTTCAAGTGTCTCTCCGTCTATATTTTCTGAAGGTGTCTGTGCTTCAGAAACAGTTAAAATGTCCTCCTTGTGGTTTGTTTCAACTGTTCCGATTGAAGTAGCTCCTGAATTCTGTTGAATAGTTTCAGGCGGTGAGGGAAATTCTATGTGAGGAACTGTGTTTACATCTGAGGATCCCTGACCATTTTCTTCATTCACTTTTGAACTGGTTGGTTCTGCAAAATCAGATGGTTCCTCCTCATCTCTTAGAGTACTGTTTTTGACATCATCATGCCCAACATCATTTCTAGAAATATCAATTTCTTTTATTTCCAAATGTTGTTGCCTTGCTGAAACTTCAACTTCTCTACTAGTGCCTGAGACAGTTCTAATTGTGGTGGATGAACCAACACCACAGTCTTCCTCTTCTTTCTCCTGATATTCCCTGAACATTTGTGAAAGGTTTTCTTTGTGCATTTCAAAGGATACCTATAAAAATAAGAGTTCCAATTGGGTAAATAAAGTTTTAAAGTATCCTACAAGTTCTGACATAAAGTGGTCTGCCCTAACTGGCCATTCCAATATGTGCAAGTTTCGGAGCAATATTATCACAGTGTACCACAAAACAGATTAATGTTGACTTGTATATTATCCATTGATTGAATCTCTAAAAATCACTGTATTTTAAATTTTCAGTTCAGTGGAACAAAGATCCCACACTGTTTTCCATAGACACAATGCTGAATGGTAGAATCTAGAATCAGTGTTGAAAGTAGTCTTAAAATACTGGCAACTCAAGCCAAACTGGGTTATTCAAATAACACAATTCAAATCAGATTTAAGCAAGAAAACAGGGTCACGACTATCAGGTTATTTTGCCCAGGGCAGTATTGTCCTCAAACACGTTACATGTGAAGTTACGGTTCATATCAGGGATGATTGTCCATATGTGGAGAATGCAGCTCTCTATCAGAGATCTCCCTTCCATGGATGTGGAGGAACCAGTTAGATAGTTGGATAATGATGGCTGTGCATACATTAATGCAAAGACCTTCAACTACATGGGGCAGAGCCAAATGTATAGGCTGTTAAGATGTTCCATTACTTCTCAAAGACAATGTGTTCAGCTGTCATGAAAGAAACTAAGTGAGATTAGATACCCACAAGGCAGCTTTTATGTTTTAAGGTTTTATAAGAAAACACAACTATCTGCCTCATTAGGAAAAAGAAGCATGGTTTCCATATCATAATGTCCACATTCTAGACTCAAAACCTTGGTTCTTAATTTGAGATTTGTCATTATTAGTCCATTATTATACTGATAAGAATATTAAAGCATACGTTAGCTGTCTTAAGATAAGAGTCTCACAGAGTAACTCAATTTTAATATACTTTCCTGAAGCTCTATGCTGATAACTACACCGAAGAATGAAATTAATTAAACTTATATTCTTCCTCCCAATAATGCAAAAGGAACTTCCCCAAAACCAACCAAATACATTTATTTATTTTATATATAAAAGCACCATCTATGTGTAAACACAAAATACTACATTAACAATCCAGGAGGCATGATAATATCAACATAATATTAAGAATCTCCCAGATAAAAATCTGAGATGTTCATATGGCATATACAATTGCCAGCTTCAGAGAAAACAGATTAAGTGAAAGTAAAATAATGCATCTAAATAAGTAGATATCAAACTATTTCAATTGAACAAAAGGCAATGGTTTTTTGTTAAACCAAAGTGCAGCAGTATTTTGTTCCTAGTTGGTATCAAGCATTCATACACTGTTTAGTTCAGCCCCTCTTTTCTATGTCAGTAATATATTTTCTCGTTCCTTTTGACAAAAATGTGATGAGTTGAGAGATTTATAGTTCAGGTTTCCAAGATTCATTTCCCAAAGTGATGCCCTAAGCATTGTAGAGTTTTTCATCAGCTAACTTGGTATCTGCAGCATTAAATATTCTTTTAGGAAAACCAGTCTCAGAGCACTAAGTGTTTGGCAAAGAAATTCATGTACACAATTCAGTAACATATTACATATCCTGAAGCTGAATCTTACGAAGAAGGCATTGTTTTGGTGAAGACTTCTCCAAACCAGTACCTCACATATGTGTTATCCTGACTAGTGTGGAGATGATGGGTAATGTACTACAACCCACAAGAAGGTACCACAATGGACAAAGCTGGTCTAACTGGTGCATTAATCACAAGAAAAACTGCCTAACACTTAATTAGCAACAAAACATATGCCAATCAGCACTACTCTCTTCTTCATAACATAATACATATAACAAAAGAAAGGAAAATAATTGGACAAGCTTTTGGAAATAAAATTAACCTCCAATTATCATGTTTTTATTTATTAAGTCATTTCTATTCCAGGTTTTTACTGAAAATTTGAGATTAGGTTTTGTAATCAAAACAACTCTTTTATGTATTCATAAATATGGTTTAAAAACCCTAATGTTTTCATAATAAACTGAATTATTCTGAGCCTCCAATAGTGCAGTAGGTTAAACCACTGAGCTGCTGAACTTGCTGACTGGTTCAAATCTGGGAAGCGGAAAGAGCTCCCACAGTTAGCCCCAGCTTCTGCCAACCTAGCAGCTTGAAAACATGCAAAGGATGCCACCAATAGATACCATTTCAGTAGGAAGGTAACAGCTCTCCATGCAATCATGCTGGCCACATGACCTTGAAGGTGTCTACAGACAATGCTGGCTCTTCGGCTTAGAAATAAAGATGAGCACCCCCAACGTCAGAAATGACTGGACATAATGTCAAGGGAAAACCTTGACACTATGTGGTTCTGATCCAGGTTAAGTGTCTATACCGTTTTCAGCTATGAACTCTTAAAAGAGAACACACAAAGTGTTAAAAAGAGCCGAATGATCTGCTTCGGAAAACTTTACTTTCAAACAATCTTAGGAATAAAATAAGAATATGTTAGAATAACAATAAGAGGGAAAGGGAAAGGTGAATCAAATTAGTTTTCAAACACTCACAAGTCCTGATCCTGGAAGTTTTATCTCTAGAATTCAATAGACTAGTCAGCTCTTTCAATAACTGTAACGGAAGTCACAAAACCCATTGTATATAAAGTATAAATTCTGTTATTGAACTTTAACTTGTTTCTTGAATCATAACTTGTTTCTTCTGGCAGATTTCTGCCAACAGGATTTCAGAGAGGAGCATTTTCAAGCCTTGCTTATGGTATAGCAGGGGTGTCCAAACTCTTTGCTAAGAGGGCCGGATTTGGTGAGTGAAAATGTGTAGGGGCTGACCATTCAGCCTGACATTTTTTGAACTATTAAAATGAAACGTAAATGAACTATGTTATGGAATTTTGCAAATTTTCATTCCTTCACACAGAACACAAATTTCATGTTAGGAGAGACTGCAACTACAAGTTGCTTCTGGTGTGAGAGAATTGGCCATCTATCTGCAAGGACGCTGCCCAGGGGACGCCTGGATGTTTTACCATCTTGTGGTAGGCTTCTCTCATGTCCCCACATGGGAAGCTGGAGCTGACAGAAAGAAGCAAACCCCAGGTTAGGATTCAAACCTAAATTCGAAACATGTGAACAGGAACATAACACCAATGGTTATCTTATTCAGAATTACAAAACACTGAGGGTCATGTGTATTCATGTATCACTCGTTCTTTCATTTTTCAATTAACCGTCAAAAATAAAAACCAAAATATGTTATTTGATTTTGAATCAGATATCAAAAATGAAAAGGACAAGTTTTTCATTATTTCAATGGTAGAATTGGCTAAATTTCATTTTAATATTTAATTTGTCAGGTTTACGAGACCTGGTTTGATTGTCAATTTAAAAACAAAAGAACAAATGATACATGGATTGAAAAGACCGAGTGCATATTCAAAACTGTGGTTTTGATCATCTTCTGGTGAAATATAAAATAGCTTTTTTGTACACATATATTTTATACCCTGGCCAACAGTGCAACCAAGTTGCATATTATGGGTTTTATGGCAGGCTACGGGCCACTGGAAATTTGAACTTGGCCCACAAATGGACCTTAGGCTGGACTTTGGACATGCCTGTTGTAGGGGATTAAATTTGACATCTTCTTGTATGCCAAGAATATGCTCGATATATGGGTTAAATTCAACTGAGGTCCACAAAATGTCTGATGAAAAAAAATGTTTTGTGCCACATGTTCCCTGCAGCCCTGCATCTGGCCCTGCAGAAACCTTGTTAACGCCACACACATTACGCAAATCATGGTGAGATGGCCACAACTGGTCACATGTTCCCCCTGTCAAATTCATCTCCCTGTTAGGAAGTGGTCCACATTTCCATTGTATGGCCATGGATAGTTTCCTCCACCCCCTACCCGGCTTCATGTATGTGAATAAACATGATTTTGGTTAAGTAGAGGTGAACTAATACTGATATCCACATGCCCAAACTGTCTTTTAAATTCATCCAGGAAAAGAGCTTTTGCCTGGTGGGAATGCTCATATTCCACCAACCCGTTCCAATACCACCAGGAGAGCCAGGCAGACACTGAGAAGTCCAAATCTTTTGTGAAGCCTTAGCTTAAAAGGCAAGAATTTTTAGAAATGGGTTAAAGCCCAAAGAAACACACTGCAAACAAATTGTCATGGATACCGTGTGTCAGAATCAGAACGCCTACAAGGTGAGTACAATTTTTTAAGTCAATGTAAAGATGCCCTTGGTGAATAACCTATATTATTGATATGTTTCAAGGAAGGATGCAGAAAAGATTACATCAAACTGACTTGCCCATCTAAAAATATACATTTATTTTCTAAAACACAATATGTTTTGAAATATATATATATAATTTAAAACTTGGCATTTTAATTTGTTGCAAATGTCATGCAGAAAAAGAAAATAAGTTAAGCATTGAACATTAATATATGAAGTTTAGATGCCTGGTTCCTATATGAAACAGACCATAATTTGCCAAATTAAGATGGTAGCCAAGCATAAGAAAGATAGCTTTTTCTATGTTTTTCTTGAATTTGTCCTAACAGTTTGAGTCTTGTGGTAAAAAATAACATCTATGTTGTGTCATTATGCTTTTATAGAACAGAGCTCGTGCACTTAATGAAGTGTGTTCTAGTCTATACATGTTTATGTCCTAATTTATCCATTCATCTTTAAATATTATATTATTAATTTATTTTGATTATTTGTATTCAGCCTTTCTCCCATTATAGGGTCTCAAGAAGGCTTAGCATTGACACACCTTAAGATGATGGGTATAGAGTTTGTTGGAACTAATTAGGAAGATGGCGATCTAATTTTCTATTAAATCTATTCCATTTAACACTTTAAAAGCCCTTACGTTGTTACTGATAAGGAAATACACCCTAGTACAGAATTATGTGCAAACTGCATATTAATGTGTAGGCCCTGCTCTTGATTCCACCTTCCTCACAGGGCCTTCTTTGTGGTGGCCCCTTGGCTATGGAATTCCCTCGCTAATGAAATTAGAGCAGCTCCATCCCTACTGACATTCAGGAAGAAAGTAAAAATATGGTTATGTGACCAAGCTTTCAGATAGCAAAGCTCATCGTGCAATAAGATAATAAGGAATAGTGAACGGACCAACAGAATAACTACGCACTCTATTTCGGATGGCGTGATTTTAATAACTATTTTTAAATCGTGTTGTTTATTGGGTTTAAATATAAATGTTATTATATTATCAATGTTTAATTTTTATGCTTTATGTTTTAATTTGGTTAGGCTAATTTATAGTTATATGTTATTGTCTTGGTATTATCCTTTGGTTTCACATGTATGTACAACATTGAGTTTCGCCTTTATAATATTGGAAACCGGTTTGAGATCCCTTGGGGGAGAAAAGCGATATATATAATTATAGTAAGTAAATAAATAAATAATGGTTGTTATCTAGCTTGCAAGTTTTTTTCCAATCTATTATCTGCTCTCTGGAAAGACATTTTTGAACTCTTTGCTTTTTACGTATATGTCTAAAACTAGCTCTCTCTCAAAAAGAAGGTATTTTCTTACAGAGAAAAAATTAAAAAGGTAAATTTGAAATAACTTTAAGGCTATGAAGCAAATTTCACACATACCTGTAACTGTTCATTTTGTATTTCCTTTTAGACATTTGTAACTGGTAAACTAATACTTTATAATAAATGACCAGATCTTTCTTTAAATTAGCAAGCTAGAAGACCATTCATTAATCTTCACAATCATTTGATGCCTAATCTATAGCCATTTGCAGTATTCAGAAAGCGCCTATATGCATTACTAGTTAAAGACAGTTGCAAGCTAATAAATACAACATTCCCCTTTCTCATCAATTTTACCTTAATTTGACATTTAACATTTACTAATTGCTAAACAGGAAGATTAGAAGTCATTATACAAAAAGGTTATGATGATATACTTGGCACAAGAACCACAATACGTAGGATGAAAATTGAGCTATTTATGAAGACTTAACATTTGTTATTCCTCATATCTTGTGTGCATTATATGGATGATGAAACCAAAATTCAGTGAGAGAGGCAACATAGTACCTTTTTAAAAATGCTACAAGATTTCCTGGAAATTAGCTTCTGTGCTGGTAAACTCCATCAATAAGCTATTCATAATTCCAGCAAATGTTACTATTTTTTATCCTAATGAGAGCTTTATTGACCTGTTTTTCCACCCTCCTAGGCGCAACGCTAACAGCTCAGGCCTGGAAACTCTCCATGCCATTCAGAAAACAAATCAACTTTGACTGGAGGCACCAATACCTGCTGATATCAATCCCAGGAAAATGAATCAGTCAAAGAAGAACAGAGGTACTGTACACACAAAAGCTTTTGCACATTCTGGCACTTTCCCCAACATAACAAATCATTTGGCCCCCATACCGGCAAGCTTCTTACAACACAGATCAAAAGACTTTATTAAGTCCAAGCAATTTAGTTTAACTGTGAAAAGATAAATGAAGCTCCATTTTAATATTCCGTTAAGGGTTTTATTTTATTATGCCTATGCCATATATTTGATTGTTGGTGGATAATATTTTTTTCAAGTGCTGTAAAAACCAATCATGCCCACCAACTGTATTTTCATTATAATCATTGGATGAATGCATTTTCTGAACAGTGCCAAAGTAGTGAAATACACTACAAATATTGATAATTTATCAGTGCTACATTTCCTGAAATAAATAATTCTGTTCTGAAAAGACAGGCATGCTTCCCTCTCTGCCCTGATTCTCTGTGTCTGCATATCTGAGAGGCATGTGCACCGTAAGTGCATTTCTTTACCAATGCACTTTGTTTGCCTCTTTGCATCAATGTCTAGTCTTTTAGGCATATGTGTAAGAGAAAATTCAAAATCCCAGTTACAGTGTCAAAATCACATGTATATTTTATCAGTATACTTGAAAACTCAGAATGGATTACTATTTAAAAATTAAATCCTAGAACAAGGGTACAGTACCACAGTCAGAATTTTAAATTATGGTCTAAGGGTAAGGTAGAGAATTTTAGTGGGTCTTTGGACCAGTTACCCCTGGGAAGTGCAGAGAGTAAAATAAAATACTAAAAAAATGAAGGGAATTGTTGGAACTCGCCTTTTGTTTTTGAGATCTGATCATTTGGCATGATGGTTTCAGAACCATTACATAACACTTCTCCCATGATGCCATCAGATGTGTCTATGAGATTGGAAACCTGAGGTCTCTTCCAGAGATCTCAAAATATGGGCAAATGTATATGGTAGAAGCTTGTCCTTGTGGACTTGAATTGTATGGGGATTTATAATATATGATGCAACAACCTTATTGAAGGTAGATTTGCCCAGATGGAAGATACTTATGAACACTAAGCATTCTGCCTTGAAGTCCCACCATACATCATAAAAACCTTATCTGTTCCAGTTGGCTGAAGAGGATGTGTTGGGGAATAAAGCGTGGTGGTTTTGTTGTTGTTTTGCATTACCACTACAGTGTCAGAATTATTTTGAATTTAGGGCTAAATTGTTTTAGTCTTTCAGAAAGGAAGCAGTTCTACACTTGCCAGTGCGATGATTTTTTCCCCGAGTGACTTAATGGTTTTGTACGGCCTCTCGTCCACTCTTACATTTTAAACACATGTTGGATTCATTATTGAATCAAGCTAAACTTTACTAAGGAAACAAAATCTTTCCTGTTCATTAAATCACCTAGGATACCATTGGCAAATATCTTTCATGTTACTTCCTACCTGGAAAGGTGCCATCTGCATGCAAAGAAGGCGCTGTGGTATTCAAATACCATTGCTTTCCTGGGCCTTACTTACCTAGGCTTGAGTCAAGCTCATATGTCTTTTGAGGGATAGAGAGGGTAGAAGGGGAAATAACATTGCCAATTCCCTTAATATCTTGGGACTTCTCTTGGGAGATACTGCAGCTTTCTATTTGGAATGCTCTCATCTCTTAGGCTCAATCAGCCAGTTTCTCCCACCCTGAAAGCTCTCATCATGTCTGATTTCAGAAGCTCAACAAGGCTGAGCCCACTTGGAAACCAACAGGGAATAATAAGAATATACAAGAAAAGCTAAGGAAGGCTCCTGCCTGAAATTATGAAAGTCCAGTCAGAGGCACCAATGGTGGGTTGGATGGACCACAGGCCCTAAATAGGAATAAGCCATTTTTGTGTGTCATTATGTTTAATCAAAATTACAACTGTCCAAAAATGTGAACATACAAATGAATGTCAATCTTATCCACTACTCAAAAGCAAAAAAGAGGAAGAAGCACAGCACATGTTCTTCTTGTCACTGATGACTCCAGTCAAACTGTATGCCAGAATGCTAGAGAAATGGCATCCAAACCAGTTATAGTTAGTACCAAATGCATGGTTACTCCCACATTTCCCATATCCAATACCATGGGTTTAACGTGGGGGTAGAGGATATTGTAAATTATTAAAATCAGAATCATCCTGGCTACAGTATTTCCTATTGTATGTATGCTTGTAAAACTGTGCAGTGAGAAAATCTGATAGGAAAAAAATCAACTAATTTGAAATAGGCTACTGGAAAAGAGTTCTATGGGTTCAGTGGACTGCTAAAAATCCAAATGAGCAAATTAAGTCTCAACTCTCACTAAAAGCAAAGAGTTCTATGGGTTCCGTGGACTGCTAAAAATCCAAATGAGCAAATAAGTCTCAACTCTCACTAAAAGCAAAGAAGACTAAATTAAGACTGAGTTACTTTGGACATATTATAAGAAAATGAGGCTTACTAGAAAAGATGAAAATGTAGAAGGCAGTAGGAAAAGAGGAGAGCTACGTAACTACTGGAGTGACTCAAGCAAGTAAGCCGGGTCCTTGAGTTTCCAAGGCTAGTGACAGGATTTCAGATGTATCTCATTCAAAGGACTGTCATAAGGTAAAGTTGATTTGACAGCAAGTAATAACAACTAAGCAGATATGTCCACAAGCTATCCCTTACCAAAATATTACACCTTAACTGTTGCGTATGTCTTCAAGTTGCCTGTCAACTTATACCAACCCCATACATTTTTCATAGGGGTTTCTTAAGCAAGAAATATTCATGGTGGTTTAGCCAGTGGCTTTCTCTGAAATATCACCTAGAACAGGGTTGCCCAACTGGCGGCCCGGGGGCCGTACACGGTCCCCCAGCCTGTTGGACACGGCCCCCACTATGCCCCCGGCCGCCATTTTTAATTTTTTAAAAAAAATGCTATTTTTTTAAAAAAATGGCGACCGGGGGGGGGGGAGGGGGAGGCGGGGCCGGGAGGAGGAAGTAAGCCAGCTCCTCCTCCCTGCACCGCCCCCTCCGTCCCTCTCTCCGTGCCGCCGATGCAAACCGGGTCGCATCGGCGCCGGTGAGAGAGGGACAAGGGGTGGTACAAGGAGGAGGAAGAGAGCTAGCTCCTCCTCCCTGCACCACCCTCTTCTTCCCTCTCTCGCCGGCGCCGATGCCTTGGAAGGGAGGGGGGTCCCCCGCTGCGCCTCCCTCCCTTGCAAGGCATTGCGGCAGTGGCTGAAGCCGGCGTCGGCTTCCGCAGCTGCCGCAATGCTTTGCAAGGGAGGGGGTCCCCCGGCGGCGCCTCCCTCCCTTGCAAGGCATCGCGGCAGCGGCTGAAGCCGGCAGTGGGAGTAACCACTATAACTATAACTAGTCTCCAATCTAAGTGCTAAGCAGAACTTGACTCTGCTAAGATTCAAAGATCAGACAGAATCAGGTGCCTTTAGGGTATTTAGTAGGCTTGTTTGATTTTTAAAAAAGGTTCAAAACTCGTTTAGGATGTAGGGGGTGCTGGTGGTTCGGATCTAAACTCAATTCCAATTTTCACAGAAAAAAAGTTCAAAACTTTTCAAACTTTCTGCGACTTCAGAGTCCTTCGTTAATGGTTTCAAAGTGTTATTTCCTGTTTCATTGGGTGGTCTTTACTTTGAAAGTAGTTCTTTTACTCCAGAAGGGGGAGGGAAGCAAAGGGAAGAAATCCATCAACTCTGGTTAAAACCGCTTCTCTCGCTTAAGACTGATGCGGAAGGGGGGAGGGAAAGGAATCCATCCACACTGGTTAAAACGCTTCTCTCGCTGACATGGAAGGGAAAGGAAAGAAAGGGAATCCATCCATACTGGTTTAGAAGACTTCTCTGACTTGAACTGAGGCCAGGGAACAGAAGTGGGGGGAAATCAAATCATTTCCGACTCACTTACTGATTCGTAAGAGAATGGTGGAAAAAGCTTTGGAAGGGCAAATGGACTTCTGGTTTCCTTATAAACTTCGAAACTGCTTCAAAAAGGAAATCTTTCCAAATTTATTATGAATTATGAAGATTCCAAACAAACCTAACCATGCCTAGTATTTAGATCGATAATCTAACTGTTATTAGATAATAATTCAATTAACCTGCTAGCTCAAGTTTGATAAAGATGAGAAGGAAAAATACTATCAGAACATATAGTTTTCATACATTTCTCTGTCTTGATCCACACCACAGATCTAACTTTTTCTCACCATTCTCTTTCCTGTAACAACTTTCTAGTTGAATACTGGCCTTGTCTTACTCAACTGCCAAGTATGCCTGCCTTGTTTCGCACATGCGAAGCAGGCAAACGAAACATGCCGAATAATCACAGAATGTCTCAAACCTACACCTGTTGATAAACTCTACAAGTTGGCTGGTATCCCTCTAGGCCAGTGTTTGCCAATCAGTGTGCCGTGGCATACTAGTGTGCCATGAGCGATCATCAGGTGTGCCGTGGGAAATTGGAACCTCCAATTTGAATACCCCTTCTTCCCCCTCCTGCCGAACACTTTTTCTTCTCCACTCAGGCTCCCTTCTTCCCAGCCTCGCTCTGCTCGCTTTGCCTTGCTTTGCTGTGGGGTGGGTCTTCGCAGTAGTGCCCGCACGGGTCACGTCTTCCTCCCCCCCCCCCTCCTGAACATGCTCACGCTGTCCCCTCGGATCAAAATGGCGGCAGAAGCAGCAGTGTAGAAGAAAAAGAAAGTGTTCAGCAGGAGGGGGAAGAAAGGGCGCGAAGGGGAAGGGGGAGGAAGAGGTCTCGGTCGAAAGCTGGCATGGGAAAAACTGGCCTCAGGCTCTTTTCCTTTTCCTCCCTCAGCCATTTAAGCAGGAAATGGCTTCAGGCTGTTAGGAATGGTGGGAGTTGAAGTCCAAAGCACCCAGAGGGCCGAAGTTTTCCCATGCCTGTTTTAGGGGCCTTAAAGTGGTGAGCCTCATTCCAACATTGTGATTCTGGGTAGAAAACAAACAACAACGTAACATAACATTGTTTGAGTCCACAGTGCTCTCTGGGTGTACGTGAACTACAACTTCCAAACTCAAGGTCAATTCCCAAGAAAACCCTTTCAGTACTTTCTGTTGGTAATGAGAGTTCAATATGCCAAGTTTGGTTCAATTCCATTGTTGCAAGAGTTCAGGATGCTCTTTGATTGTGTGTTAACTATAAATCCCAGAAACTGTAACTCCCAAATGTCAAGGTCTATTTTCCCCAAACTCCATCTGTGTTCACATTTGGACATATTGAGTCCACAGTGCTCTCTGGATATAGGTGAACTACAACTCCAAAACTCAAGGTCAATGCCCACCAAATCTTATAGTATTTTCTCTTGGTGATGGGAGTTCTGTGTGGAAAGTTTGTGTCTTTCTGCCATTCCTGCCAGGATATCTATGTTGTGTTCATCGAAACAGGTGCAGGCTTCACACTGAGTGTATAAATGCATTTAAAAACATATTAACTATATGTATTACTGGGTTAGAGTGTCATTTTGGTTGGTGGTGTGCCCCAGGATTTTGTAAATGTAAAAAATGTGCCGCGGCTCAAAAAAGGTTGAAAAACACTGCTCTAGGCAGCCAAACCAGGAAATCCCAATTGGATGACCCCCCATGAGGGTCTGCCTCCAGGGACAAACCAAACATGGGCAACTTAGAAGTCCCTGAACAGACTCAGAAGTGGAGTGGGCAGATCAAAAGACAACCTGAAAAAATAACACTACCTAAAATAACCCTCCACCTTGTGCGACTGTAGAGCAGAACAGACAACTCTGCATCTTGTCCACAATGTCCTGCCTCATATACAGAGGAAGAATTGATTGAGGCTACAGACAATGTGGTCGCTGTTGCCCATTTTTGGTGAAAAGATATTTACTCGTGCTCCTTCTATTTTTATCAATTTTATGCTAATTTATGCAATGCTTTTGATACGAAATAAAGAAATAAGTTGAATGCTTAATTTCTTATGCAACGCATCTACAGTTATCTTCACTGAGTCCTGCTTTTTATATGTAGTTCAGCTGCAACTTCTTACTTTTTAGCCCTCCCTCTGACCCCTCTGTGCTTGTAAACTCTGTTCTTTTGTTGCTTCTTATCTCAGTATCTCCATTCTTCCTGTTCCTCTATACTTGTTGGATCTTCAGAGATCTTGCTTTGTCTCTCATCTCCACTCAGTATTGCTGTGCTTTTACCATTTGTTTTCATTAAATAAGCATAATTCTTCAGCTATTTCTTTTTAAAATAAAATCTATTATTTTTCTTATCTGTATCTCTTCCTTTATTCCTCAGTTTAATTTTTAATCTCCAACTTTCATGATACATGTCCTAAATGCTATGACATTATCCTAGGAAAATTACATTTTAATTACTATATTTAAACTATTCTGTACTCCATTTTTATCTAAATTGCCATTTGAGTGTTACATTTTCATAAACCACTTAATATAGTTCAGCTTGTAATATAATTTAAAAAATACACAAGTCAACCCAGAGATATATGAACAAAGATCACAGCTGATATCCACAATACAAGACAATTATACAATATCCTAAGTGCATATATGGTATATTGAGCAGATGTTTAGGATCTTTTGTTCTGCCTTAAATCCATTGTCTTTCAGATTTTATCTCATTGTTCTGGCTCTTTGTTTTACATAACTCAAGATTAGCTTTCAAGTCTTATACATATTTTTGCATTTTTTCTAAATATTTTTGAATAGTGAACAACAACATATTTTGAATACAAACATTATTATTTAAATTCCCACCTTTTACTAATGTAAGGGAATCAAGATTCCAGTCTCCCAAAAATCAACTTTCCAGGATTCTGAGGTAAGTCTGGCGGGGGAAACTGCCCACTATGTGGTACAATCACCCCCTTTTCACACTTTAAACTCTTTAATTGCTCCCCATAAATCAATCTTGCCTAATGAATCATTATTGCTCATCTTCTATTTTCAATCTGTCTGCGGCTGCAAGGCTCAGCAAGTCAAGCAAATAGCTTTCTAATTCAACCTAATTTTATGGACATTGGTTCTACTGAATGATACTACCTGAAATCGTAGTGAATGTTGTATCTTTCTCTAATATTAAGTAGGAAAAAAATCAAATTTGCTTTTTTTTCAGTTTATGGAAAGCTAAACACCTATTTACAGTTTATGTTAAAAAGAAAGCACCCAAAATGTATCATGCACGCAGATTAATACATTGGATGAGTAATGTAGTAGTATTTTAAACATACTGGGGAACGTAATTTAAATGTGTATAAATAGGATTCAATATCTTCTCTTTAATGAAAATAGGCTTTAGATTGTAAAAAAAAATAAATATATACTTTAAATATTTTTCAAAACATTCCTCACTTCAAAAAAGGAAAATAAAAATAAATGTTAAAAAGACAATTGAACACCTCAACTTGAAGAGTATGTTAAAAGGCCTTGAAGCAATACCACAACCAGCTTCCTTTGTTTAGTTTGCATTAGCCATTCACTAAGACAATGTTTTAAATGCATTTGTGGTAGTTTTCAGAACTAATATGGTTCTAATACATAGGAGACACTAGAAAAACCTGACTGTAACATTCAGAAAGAACATGGTTATTAAAACACTCAGATTAAACCACATTTTTTTGTCTTGTACAAGTAGTCTGGAAGCTATGCAATAAGATAAGAGTGTTGTTTTAAAGGGGGGGGGGGAATCAAGCCATCACAAAGGAATTTAGCTTTAAGAGGATTACGCACACCTTTAGTTCCTGAAAGAAAAAGAAACCAATGTAGTGCAATTACGCCACAAAAGCTATCACTGCTTATAAAGCGTAGTGCAGCTGTTGGAGAAGAGGGCTACAGTGACAAACAGCTTCCCTGCTACAAAGGTGGCAGGAAATCTATCAAACTGGACAATAAAATTGCAATTGAGTTTCTTTGGCTTTTTATAGCAGCTGCATGTATCTTGATGTGTAGCCCTACTAAACCGATCCAATTTTGCAGTGCCAGTGCTCTACAAACTTGCTCCTTATCAGAATGTGGGGAATATTAGTAGTATATGTATACAAATGAAATGGAAATACAGTAATCCTATTCAGTCGGCGGCGCTAGGGATCGAGAGACATAAAAACACATTTTTAAAAATCTCTCCCTGCAACTAGGTGCAACAAAACATTGCCTCAGCAATTTCATGTTCCTCTCTATTTGGATATTAATACAGCTCTTATTCCGATTAAGCACATATGTAAAGAAATATTGCTAAATTATTCATTCTCCACGAGACAAGTTGTTTCAACACTTTCAAAAGGCCTGCTGAGGGTTCATTAATCCCTGCAAGCTTTCTCGCCTCTAAGAGCAAGGCTACGAACACTCATTCATGGAGGTTTCTACAATCTGCTCAAAATGACTGTGCACAAAACTCACATCTTTTCTCTTTGTGAAACTAAGCCGAAACATAGGGAGCAAGCACAAACTAGTGGAATGATAAAAAAGGCATAAAAATCCCCCTGATCTAATGTTTATCATTTTTTAAAAAAAATTACAGAACAAGGGACCAGCTATTGTAGTTTAGCTTCGCAATTTTCACCATTTGTATTAGAATTGTTCTTGCAAATGCACAAACTCCTGAAATCAACAAAAGGCATTTCACCATCTCACCATCAAGGAGAAAAATGTTATCTCTTGCTTTTATGAAAATGAGGCAAGAGAGGATTTCAATTCACAATAATAATTCACATTCTTACAGAAGTGTGTGAATCTGAACTAAAAAATCTTAATTATTTTCACAATGTAAAAATGGAGAAAGTATCAACATTTTAGGTCATTTTTTCTCATGACTCCAATAAAGATATTCAATTGAGAATTCTATTTTATTCAGGGAAGACTGAGATAGAATGAATTTGAAATCTGGCTGAATTGACTATTATTAATTATTCATTAATTATTTATTTTTTGGTATTTGTATACCGCCCTTCTCAACCCCAAAGGGGACTCAAGGCGGTTCACAGAGTTGGCAACAATTTAATGCCATCGACAAAAACAATATAATATATCAAAATTGACCCTCCACTGATAAAATATTAAACACTATTAAACACATCACATAAAATAACACACAAAGGCATAGCCATCGTTGTATGATATGATATTTCAATTGAACTAGCTTAAATTTTCATTTTCTTTACTTATAATATTTCAGAACAGTAATTTTAGGCTCCCGTGTTCACCTACCCCTTAGGCAACAAAGGTTATGAAATGATTTTAAAAAAAAGGGAAGCAGCAGGGGGTCCAATACCACGTAGGTTAAGTGGGGGAAGCAATTTAATTTCAATTCAAAACTAGGAATAGGACTAAGAAACTTGAATCAGAGACTACACTCTGCTTAATTGTAGGGGTAAAACTATGGAAAGGATAGTAGGTAGATAGGGAGGAACTTGAGAATTAACAGGAAGAATAGTCAAATCACATACATGCTCAGATCCTGTCCTATATTTCCCTGAAGCCAAAGAGTAACACCATTTATATGTCTTAATCTGAAGCTATTCCTATAAATCCCAAATGTAAGGGTTACTAGAAGAATACAGGGACTGCACATGAACTAACGAGAAGGGCAAAATAGTGATATCAGACCAGAAATTAAACTGTATGCAATGTCAAAAGAACAAGTCTAAACCATCAACAGTATATTCAAGAAGTAAGTTACATCTCCTCCTCTTGTGGTTTTATTTCCTTTCCTGCCCCTTTCCCACCATCACATCTCCCAAGAGGAATTCTCCTCTTCGCTAAATTTATTTCCACTGTCAAGTGCCTAGTTGGGGGTGAAGAGAAGAAATTCTGGTAAGAAACTGCAGGATGTGGGGATGTCTCATCTCCCCACACCTGCAGCCTCTCTGTGGTCTTAAAATCCACCCCACCTGTCCTCTCTATACACCACCAAGGCAGGCCCAGGTCCAGATAAATGACTCTGTGGCAACCAAGAGTAGGTTTTCTCAGGGATATTAGAAGAAAGCCCAAAATAAATGATGGCAGTGAAAAATATGTCAGTTTAGTAATGAAATATTAAACAAAAGCAATGAAATATTTAACAGAAATCTCCAAGTTATAGGAAAACCATACATCAAGAATCCAGAGTGACAAACAATAATTATCAACGCATTTAGTGACATCAAACAATATCTAGAAAATATGTAGGCTGCCAACATATTTATTTAAAGCCAGTCTTCAAAGTTGTCTTCTGATTTTAAAAAAAAACAAACTACTACTTAAACCAGGTGATAAAATTGAAATTTGTTGATTTTAGGTTGTTAAAACTCCACATGAATTTATAAGATTAGCAAGAGTATCACTAGAAAATATGGACCAAGATTTATCATCCAGAATTCATTGATCTGTTTGAATATATATTTTTTGAACATGTATGAAGTCTGCTCATGTCAAGTCTTCCATAAACAAGACTTGGGTCAACACTAAATGAGTCCCAATTCAAAATGACAGTATTAAAATTCAGTTTCATTACATCAAAATTAATTTCAATTGAATTACATTAAAATTCAGTCTCAGAAACACGTGTATATTTGACAGAGCCAAAAAGACAGAGCCAAAAAGGAACAATAAGAACAACACATAGGATTCAATAAGTGCAAACCATCATAGTTTAAATTTTGTGGTTTCATCACATTATAAAAGCAAAATCTTGTTATGTTTCAACTGTTACTCAGCAATTTAGAACATTAAAACCGATTCAAATGTAACCCAGATTATTTCACATGGGCTACAAATGATCACACGGAAGTTTGAATAACAATAAAATATATGAAATGAGATGCTATTTTAGATTTTAGATTCACTGTAGAGCAGTTATCTTGTCACACTTAAAGCACAAGAACAATCTTAGAAAGGTAAACCTGTTGAATTACTTTTGTGTTGCTATGTAGACTCACCTGGCATTAGCCCTCACGTAACAATACAGCTGACAAAATAATTTTTACATCTAAACTATACTGTCTATACAGCAGACTGCCCACAATTCATGCATTGGTCAATTAGGAAAAAACATACCTTGCTTTTTTCTTAAGTTCCATATCCCCATCTGGAAACTCGCCCAGAATTATATTTAAATGTTTAGGGGAACAAGAAAGAAGGCAGGAAACAAAATACAACTTCATTCTAAAATCTGCTTCTGAACGCAAAGATTACCATAAAAACACTTTCCTTCAATGTTATTGTGGCCACAGAAACCTACAGCACTAGAAACAAACTTGATTTATTCCTAAACAGGAAAAAAAATACAATTTCTAGCTTCTTTTCTTCTCTTTGTTTGAATGGAAAGCAGATTTCTTTCTAGTTTCTTCATTATACTTTAGGAATTTGTTGCACAGCCGCTTGGTCTTCTGCAAGGGAATCACTTTGGGCTAGAAATAGACTAGGTGCGCCACCTTGTGTCCCAAAGTCACAAAAATCCACAGAATGCACATCAGTGTCACAAAACACAAAGGTACTACCGAACCTGCGACTACTGTTTTTAGAAACAGTGATATTTTACTCCATTCTTTTGTAACCATTCAGAAAATCTCAATCACTTTTTCCGGGTTCAACACAAATTGTGATTTCTTTGAAATTATAAATAATTTATACATTATTTCACATGGGCAACAAATGATCACAAGGCACTTTTAAAATCAAGGAAGTTTGACTAACAATAATTTATCTTGTCTTGACACACTTGGCTGTCTTGGCGCACTTACCTTTGAGTGTGTGATCGCTAGCGTATCTACCCAAACACGCCAGCCACCCCATTCATATTTGATTGCATGATAAAGTAAAATTCGAAAAATGGCATACACCATTTCTGTTATCTTCAGTTCATCAGAGGTTTTGGGATTGAAGTAGCAAAGGGAAAGCATCCATTCCTGCCACACGGAGCACTGCAGTAAACTCCTGCAAATTTATTAAGACAATATCAGCTTCAGTCCTAGAAACTATCACCATCATATTAAAATTATTATAATAGATGGCCTTTCTCTCAGATTCTAGGTTCAAGGTGAAAACGAGCAAGCCACAAGTTAAAGACAACTGATGTTACAAACCAGCATGAATTAGCATAGACTGACTAGAAATGTTTTTGGCAAGTTTGTGTGGCATTTTCACATTTGAAAGGCACTTCCCATATCAACAACTATGTTAGAGCTTTATAAGGCATATTTTACGTAAAGATATATATTACATACTTACCGCCTATTGTCTCTGCTGCTATTAAAAAGCTTAATCATATCAGAAAGGAAAACTCGGTGGACTTCTATCGTTTCTGGGCACTGCGGAGAGTGACGCAACAAGGTTGCAATAACTTTCAGAACCTCTGCAGAAAAAAAATAAAATAAAACATCTAATAATCTGGAAAGGAGAGAAAAGCATCTCTCCAGTGTCTTCAAGTTAAACAAAGGCTATGGAGTGAGGCAATGGAAAGATGGATAAGTAACAAAAAGGGTTTGTACAATTTGCTTGTGCAGTATCCTGTGAGTACAGCTGTAAAGTGTACCATATTTACTTGAATCAAATGCTTAACTTTTTTGGCTAAATGACATGTTACAATCACATACATCAGTGGTTCCCAACCTTTTTTTTGACCAGGGACCACTTTGACCAGATACCACTCTTCAACATTAGTATCAAAAAGGTTATGAATCAGTTTTTGGTCAACTTTAGATTTTGTTTGGTTATTTGGGGTGCTGATTCAGAAAACTGCATTGGACAGACCACAACAGCTCTAGTTTCTGATACAGAACATATGCCATCCAATAGTCGCCATCTCCTCACCCACAGAAAACCATATTTAATAAGCCTCAGCACTGGTTTAGCGAGATCAGTTGCTTTTGTTGCAACGGTGTTGTAACAGTGAGGCCGTGGACCATATTTTATTTCTTGCAGACCACTGGTGGTCCACAGACCACAGGTTGGGAACAATTGGCATGCATAAACCCACTTGTGTGAAGAGGCCTGGAGGAACCCAGAACTCTGTGGCGCCCAGAGGAGAAGCACCCAGCTGGTGATCCAATTATTCTTGCCACTTAGCCATTGATCCTGTCTCCTAGGTGGCTCTCAGGGTCTCTCACCCACCCCTATCTCCCAGGCTCAGTCCCACGTTTCCCAAATGGCCTCACTCATGAGGCCTTCAACTCCCCCTCCCCCAATCAGTTTTGAAGGGCTTGTGAAAGAGGCCAGTTGGAAATCGTGCCCAGCCACAACGTGACTGTGGAGCATGGCTTCCGAAATGGCCCCATTCATGCTGCTTGCCTCCCTGATGTAATATGCATACGCTGTTGGGCATATTACATTGGAGAGCAAATCCTTTTTTTGGTAATATGCACCTTCAAAACTGAAGTGAGAATTACATTCAATGGCACATTATACTCGAATAAATATGGGCATATTGGATTATGAAGTGAACGCAAAGTTGCCCTGGAAGACCCTGATATTCATAGAGGGAACATTGTAATCCAATACCCAAAAATTAAACACACACATACAGAGTGTCAAAAGTAATACTAATTTTGCTTTTCACTTAACTTTTTATAATTGACACAATGAATTATCAAACGAAAATTGAAACGTTCGGATCTAGCTTTCATTGATGAATTAATTATTCCCCTGTCTCTCTTCAGCCCTTAGTGTACATGCGTCGAACTCAAGGCCCACGGGTATAATCCAGCCCACCATGTCATGTTATATGGCCCTACAGATGCTTGACTACAATTCTTGTATTTCTCATCATTAGACATCATGAGTAGAGTTGATGGGAGTTATTATATTAATTATTATTTAATTGTTCAATTGTTTTATGTTTTAATTGTTATGTTTTAATCCTGTTTTATGCCCCTGGCTTTGTGAGCCGCCGCAAGCCCCCGGGAGTCGGCGGCATAGAAGCCTCAATAATAAATAAATAAATAAATATAGTAATGTCTGAAAGGCGGTTGTGTCTAGTCAGGCTAGTGGGGTTTGAATTGAGCTACAAGGCTTGTAGATACGATGTCTGACTTTAAAATGTCCTTTAATCTTTTCCCTAACTTCAGAGCCACAAGTGCTGTTGGGTTGCAATTCCAATTATCCACAGTTCACATTGTGGATCATCAAAAGTGATGGGAGTTGTAATTCAATAGCATCTAGGGACCCACACTGGGTAAAAACTAAAGAGCGCTGACCACTATGTAAATATATATATTTGGCCCTCTGTTTCCATGGATTCAACGGCCCTTTGAAAGCAACCATAAGAATGATGTGGCCCTTGATGAAAATGAGTTTGACACCCCTACTTTAATATATGTATACGACTGTTCTGGAAGGTTCACAAGCCTCCATGTTGACAAGGGATAGACGAATAGGGAGAATGGAAAGAGAAACATCAGCAAGATAATGGATTCCAACCAAGGACTAGATTATTCTTCTTTCCAGCTGTTTGTATACCAAAGATAGTTTACCATAGAGGTTTCATCCATAGTTTGCATTAATTAGCACTGTCAGACTAAATGAACTCCAAAATATAAACAAAAGGAAAAGAAGAGTCAACATTATTTCCAATATTTATCCACTTTTTGTACAGATGTTTGCATACAGTTGCTTCATAGTTTATCTTAAAGGAACATAATGCTTACGAGGATTTTGTATTTTCACTGTGGAATCTGGATCAGGGTGCTGCTTATGTATCACTTGAGTGCAAATCTGTTCAATAAGAATCTGAGGACAAGATATAAGAGCAAAATGTTACATTTGTTTAACAAAACATTATTCATTATACTATAGGGTTGTTTTTAAGGCTAAAGTTTAGCCATCTTTGTTAAACTATGATCTGTAAAATAATTATCTCCATACATAGTTGTCTAATCCATGGAATGTTTCCAAAAGAACTAAAAAGAGGAAGAAGTGGGATGAATTTACATACATTACAAAGCTGAAAAAATTAAAACTTATTTTGGAGAACAAGTAAGGACTACTCAAGATATCTTCTTGTAATGGTAGGAGCAATTATTTGCCCATATTCAGTGACAGAATAGGATTAAATGGGCACTTTTTCACAACTGGAAGCTTTTTGTGACCAAACTAAGTCTGATTTATAACTACATAACAGAAGGTTGGTTTGTTGTTGTTGTTGTTGTTTGGAGGGGGGGGTGCTAGATGAAAAAATATCAGCACACTTATTTCACTGATATTTAGAAACCTGGTAGACAATATATAAATTAATGGTACCAATTATTTGAAATCCAGTTAAAAAATCTAAATTAAATGTATCAGCTGAAACATAATAGCACAACATGAAACAAATTTAGAATAATTTATAGATAATTAAAAAGCCTAGTACCTCAAATAGGACATTGTATGTTGTCATGGTAATTAAACTTGTCTGAAGTGTGAGCCTCTCAGCCAGCAGAGAGAACAATCCATGTCCAAGCATGATTTCAGCTTTCCTCCTAAAATTATATCAACACAATATAAGAATAGTTAACAGACACTGATATCCAAATGCTACTGGTATGTCTGTCTCCTGAATATATAACATTTATAAATGACCATAGTCATACAACCAAATCTAGGTTTAGTAAACTGACATTCAAGAGTTTTATATATCTACACACAATATTTGTATTTATTTATTTATCCTATTTATATCCTGCCTTTCTCTACCCCGAAGAGGACTCAAGGCAACTTTACATATAGGCAATTATTCAATGCCTTTGGACAATATACAGTTAAAATTAATCCACAATAAAACATATAAATCATTGCATTCACTAGTAAAATCACATCATCCACAATTGAAATCTGGGGCTATTACAACCATCATTCCACATATTCCATAGCGGTTATTGCACTATAGTTAATCTCCAAAGGCTTGATCCCAACGCTTTTAAGTGTTTACCTATTTATCTAAATTGTAAAATTTTGGTTTTGCTTCAAATTTCTTTGAGATCTACAAAGAGTTATCCACAGTCTTCCACAGGCGACAGTCAACTGACTTCATAGTCAACTGACTTCCAAACAAGCAAGTTACAGAACCAAATTTAAAACTATAATTTCATGTTCTGGTTTGTTTGGAAGCTCCTAACAATGGTTTCTATCAGGAATCCAGGGTTAACTGTGACTTCCTGACTTGTTTCTCAGCTTATGCAAATAGAAGGATGAAAAGGAATCAAACTGGCCGCATGCAAATGAATACAACTGAGACACTTCAAAATCAAGATGCAATTTTCAAAACACACCCAACATCCAATATCCGCAAAAGGTGTCTACACTAGTCATGAAATAGTTACAGTTGCAATTTTAATCCTCTGTTCCCAGTACAAATATTGAACCAAAATTTTACAATTTAATGGTACCAATTATTTGAAATCCAGTTAAAAAATAGGTAAACACTTAAAATACTTATTACTTTAATATCAATTTGATGTATTAAATTAATATATATTAAATACCTACTGAAATGGACATCCAAGTGCCACCTCTATGTTAGGCAATTTCCCCGGGTACTGGTTGTGGGGGGTAGCAGGTGAGGGTTTTGCTCTCCTTTCTGCTAGAGATCCCTGTGTACAACTAGTGGGCCACTGTGTGACACAGAATGCTGGACTAGATGGGCTGAGGCCCGATTCAGCATGGCTCTTCTTATGTTCTTATGTTCTTATGCTGCTGTGGCCAACCTACCCCTCCATCTTTCTCTCCTTTCTTCCCTCCCTCCCTCTTTCCTTCCTTCTCTCTTTTTCTTTCCCTTCTTATTTCTCTTCTTCTTTTTTCCGTCTCTACCTGTTTCTTTCCTCCCTTTCTTTGCTCTTTGGTTACATCCTTCCTTCTCTCTTTCCTTCCTTCCTTCCTTCCCTCCCTCTTTCTGTCTTTCGTTCCTTCTCTCCTTCCTTCCTTCCCTCACTCTTCCCTTTCACTTTTTTATTTCCTTCTCTCCTTCCTTCCTTCTCTAACTTTCTTTCTTTCCTTCCTTTCTTGTAGTTCGAAGCCATCTCTCGTTACTTCCCAACTGTCTCTTCCAACTCTATTCTATGAGTCTATTTAATTTGTATTATATAGTAATATATAATAGTAACATATTATATAGTAATCTATATAACAGTAATATATAAATATTGTGTATATGTATATAATTATATATATATAGCAATATATAAAATAGTACTATATAAAGTATTGTAAGTATATATGCAACCAGTCAACCAACATCCATAGACATATATATGAGTCTACACTGCCATATAATCCAGTTCTAAGTAGATAATCTGGATTTTACATGGCAGTTTAGAAGGGGTGACTTTGGGTGCATCTACACTGTAGATTTAATGGAGGGAGGAGGATGACGTTGGCGAGGGGAGGGGAGGATAAAAAGGCTTGGAGAAGGGAAGAAGCTGGTGCAGGAAAGTGAGACCCCCGCAGGGAGGAGGAAGAAGCATGGGGAAGCGGAGGAGGAGGAGACCACCCTTTTGACATAGCAGGAAAAGAGAAAGGGCTCCATGCGGCAAGCCTCCACCTCCATAGAATAGAATAGAGAGGGGTGTGCACGCATGTCTGGCTCCCAATGCTTTAATGGCTGGCTGCTTCCCCGTGCAGAGGAGGGGGCGTGGCCATGGGTGTCTTTGTGGACATGCACTGTTTCTCCCTATAGGAATTTTGGGTATAGAAGTCCTTTCTACTTTTTTTCTTTGTTTTTTTTATTGAAGGACATACATTGGGTTGTTAGGTGTATGCTGTCCAAATTTGGCGTCAATTCGTCCAGTGGTTTTTGAGTTATGTTAATCCCACAAACGAACATTACATTTTTATTTATATAGATTCGTTATTATTTTAATGTCAATTTTATATTGCTTTATTACTAAGTACTTCAAACTTTCGATTCTTAAGTACACTGTTTTGAATTGGTTTAAAACATGCACATTCACATGGGATTCAGAACTTAGGTTTTCTGTGACTCAAGTTTGGTGGAAGTCTACTTGATACTTACTTGGGTGCCAAATGCTTCAAGAAATAGCCCATCACCTTTAGAGCTTGTACCCTGATCCCTTCACTTTTCGACGCAAGGAGTTTGTAGATAACACTATATAAGAGAAGAAATAAGAATTCAAAATAAAAATGTAGATAGGTTAATAGTACACCTAGACTCTGATACAACAGCTAATTTTAAGTGATGCTACACAATCACTGGTGAAGAAAACCAACTAAATATATGGGCACGTAAGTAAATAATACATCAAATTCAGCTGTGTGTTCCCCTTCTCTAATTTCTCGAGAAAGAAACAAATAGGTGTGACACTTATCCCTGGGTTTGCATGACACACAAACAAATCAGCACAGTGTCATAATTAATAAGCCAGAGGTCTCACAATTCCCTGAGTTATCATGTCATATGAAGTAGGCCAAAGAAAGCAATGGATCAGCTTAATAACTTTCAACTGGACTCGAACCGTCATCAATGGGAGTTACAGCACGTAGTGTATGAATTGATCTTTGTACAAAATGAAATGATACACATATTTTAAAAGATGGAAATAATTATAGAATATCACTGAAATATGAAAGAACAGCTTTCCAAGATATCATTTTATAGAGAACATAATGTATAGGAGAGCAGTATAATTGTTATGAATTCCTTTCAAATGCTGTTCCTTTACCCAGTTCATAGTGTAAGAAAACACATTTATTAGCATTTCAACATTCCAAGTGACAGGACTAACATTTCTTAAAAGCCCCAGTCTCTGGTGAGGGAGAAATGTATGCTAACAGTAATATTTGACATGTGTCCCCTGCTAGTCATATATGACAGCTCTAAGAAGAGAGGGGGAAATTAATGCTGTCACCTGACATCCTTTTCATTTCATTCACACACTGTGCTTGAAATTACTACACAAAAACACAAGGTTAATTCTATACATATCAGAATCTTAACACAGCAATCTTCCATTTAACATTGCAGAAGTGCAGGCATTATTCTGTCTACATCCTGTTTGCTTTCTGTCTTCCTAATAACAGTTCCCTGCTCAGATTTTAAGGGGTGTTTCTTAATATATTATATTAAATAACTTATATTACACATTTAATATTATGAAGTTAGTAGCTATGATACATACTTTTATCACTATGATTAAGAAACACTGCAGACATTTACCTGAATATACTACTGCAATGTGCTCTACGTAGGGCTGTCTCTGAAGACTATCTGGAAACTCCAAGTAGTCCAACAGGCATCAGCCAGATTTCTTACTGGAGTGGCGTACAAGGAATATACAACCCCCATGTTACGTCAGCGCCACTGGCTGCCAGTTAGGTAACGGGCTCAATTCAAAGTGCTGGCTTTGGCCTATAAACCCCTAAACAGTTCTGGTCCAACTTACCTGTTCAACCGTATCTCAATTTAAGAGCCAACTAGAGCTTTAAGATTGGCTGGTGAAACCCTGCTCTTGCTCCCACCCAAGTGTGACTGGTGGGGACGAGAGACAGGTTCTTCTCAGCGGTGCCCCCTCAGCTATGGAACTCCTTGCCCAGTGACATCAAACTGGTCCAATCCCTCCTGGTCTTCAGGAAAAAGTTAAAGACCTGGCTTTGTACACAGGCATTGGGGGAGTAGCGTAATGCAGAATTCAACCTCAATCTAGCAGTTTGAATAATGATTACGGGAAAACCAAGAAATAAATATACCCTGTACATCCAATGTTGGCAAATGCTACAAAAAAGGAACTACTTACTATATATATACTCATGTATAAGTCTAGAAAGTTTAGTTAAAAATCCACCCCAAAAACCTGGACCAACTTAGTTTAAGAACTGTACCTAAAATCCAGTAAAAAAGGAAATTATCCCCTTATTTGAAAAGAGTATATTGAAAGATAAAATGTTGGTCTGTTCTTGGAAAGCCTAAAATAAACACTGGCCCCCACTTCTGTGTCCACCGTGGCACCACTTTCAACCTTTTTTTGAGTGCTTTGGACAGGAAAATGATGGTAGGTGGTTGCAGCAATTTGGCATTTCCCTTCCAAGGAGTACTGAAAAAATATTTGCTGCTTTTAAAAAATATATATTTTCATGAGGTGCACTAAGTTCTCATCTTTTGCCAGTCTACTCAGATAAGTGGATGGTGTTGTTGTTGTTGTTGTTGTTAAGAGCTAACAAAAAAAGCACAATGCCTTTTTGAATGCCTGGGCAGGAAAATAGAGCTGGTCGTAACAACCCTCTGAGGTGGTGTTGACATTTAACTCCCTCCACTCAATGAGCTTCTACTTAATTTTGCCCCCCAAACCTGCTCTTTTTTGAGGAATGCAGTTGGCACTAGGGATCATGTGAGAAATGCGGGTCTTAAAATAGGGCTTTGGGTTTCTAAGTAGCTGCAAAACCCCTATTTATATCCATCACCCAAAGACAATGAAATTGAAAAATACAAATACAGCAAAGATGAATTTAAACTGGGCCACAGATAATGTTCTGCTGGAAGCAGTAGGTTCTATATTGCTTGTGTTCTTTTACTGTTTTGTGTTTGTTTAAAGGACACAATAGCACAGGCATTCATTGAAAATTGTAGTGGAGTTCACCATAGCCTCTGAATCCTATTGCAAGGCCAAGCTTAATCATTTGCAATTACAGTATATGTTATAGATTTGCTAAGTTTGGGCTTTACAACACTATATTTATTTTCCTGTTGGTTATTTCTTGCCAAAGGGAAGTACGACAAACAAGAAAAAAAATTCAGTGTTTCATGTTATACAAATGGGAGTTTTTCACATGTATGTAAAGATATGAGAAATGAATCTCTTTTTTTCTACAACAGGCCCGGTCGAGTTCTAAAACACGTGGACCAAGGTGGCATTCCCAAAGAACCATACCTCATAGGTGGATATTACAAATATATCCAATTGCTTTTCTGTGTAGTATGACTATACAGATTCCATTCTGCTGTTACAGCCCAGCAAGACTTATTAAGTAAGGAATAATCCTGTTCCACTGCAGCAGCTACTTCATATACATATTATTACCAGTCTTCATTTCAGACTACATACTTGCTAATGTACTGATTAGCAGTATGCTGTACACAATGTGAAAACTGAGTAAGAAGAAACAGAGTCAGAACAAGCTCACTCAATATTCAGATCAAATTATTTAAATGAATTCCATGAAGCAATTATTCACTGAACTCTTCTCTTGGCTTTTCTTCGCGAACGAAGATTCAGGAAGGATTCATCCCATGCTTTCTACATGCGTGTTGATTTGGAGGTTGGATGTGTCCTTCGAGCCTGTGCAATTGATTTTTCTGGTAGAGCGCAGTGTGCACAGAACTGGCCTCACCCTTTAAACCAAAGGTTCGTCTTCCAGGGCCTAGCAAGCTGGGACAGTGGCAGCGAGGTCCTCAGGTCGTAGGTTTGGTTCGAGTTTCCTTCTCTTCGATGGTTGACCTTACAGGGTTAAACAAGCACCATCTGCCCGGGTTTGAAATCAGAGTTTTCCTTCTCTTAGGATTTATTTATTTTATTTATTTATTTATGTTCGCTCTTATATTCCGCTCCTCCCAGCAGGCTCGGGGCGGATCACAACACAAATACATGGGCGGCGGTTGAAAAACATATCAACAAGCGGCCCTACAGTCGGTAAAACATAAAAACATAAAAGCCACATTTAAAACCAGTTACATAGTCATACATCGGTGAGGAGGTATGCAGCATGGTAATTGTCGGTGCGCCTAATTGAAGGCCAGTCCAAAGAGGGCCGTCTTACACGCCCTCCGGAACGGGCCCAGTTCCGTGATGGCACGGGCACTGTCAGAAGGGCGTTCCAGAGCACTGGTGCTGCCGCTGAAAAGGCCCTTTGTCTCGTCGTTGATAGGTGGCAGGAGCGGACTGATGGAATTAACAACAGATTTTGCTCATCTGAACGCAGTGATCTCGGGAAACGTCACGGGGTAAGGCGGTCCTTCAGGTACGCAGGCCCTAGGCCGTGCAAGGCCTTAAAGGTCAAAACCAACACCTTGAAGGCAATCCGGTACTCAATAGGGAGCCAGTGCAGTTGCCGGAGTATAGGTGTAATGTGCTCCTCGCTGGCACTCCTGCCAGCAAGCGGCCGCTTGGCATTCTGCACTAGCTTGAGTTTCCGGTGTGTCGACAGGGAAGGCCAACGTAGAGGGCATTACAGTAGTCCAATCTCGAGATGACCGTCGCTTGGATCACCGTGGCCAGGTCCTTCCTGGACAGGTAGGGTGCCGTCGCCTAGCCTGACGGAGGTGAAAAATGACGTCCTGCTGACCACGGAGACCTGGGCCTCCATGGTCAGCGAGGAGTCCAGCACAACCCCAAGCTCTTAACTGACGGCGATGGATTAAGCCGCTCGCCGTCCAGGGTAGGCAACCGGCACCCACCCAGCCCAGGCCGACCGGGCCACAGTATCTCCGTCTTCGATGGATTCACCTTCAGCCGGCTAGCACGCAGCCAGCCAGTCACGGCTTCAAGGCATAGATGGAAACAATCGGGGACGGAGTCCGGCTTGCCATCCATTCTCAGAAGAAGCTGGGTGTCATCAGCGTACTGATGACACTCCAGACCAAAGTCACGGGCCAGCTGGGCCAGGGGGCGCATGTAAACATTGAATAACAAGGGGAGAGGATGGCCCCTGGGAACCCCACAATCAAGTGGGGCTCTCCCGGAGACCTCCCCGCCCCCCCTCCACTCGTTGTCCCCGATCCCGGAGGAAGGAGGCCACCCACCTAAGGGCAGTCCCCCCAACCCCGGCAGCGGCTAAACGGTGGGTCAACAATGCATGATCTACTGTATCAAACGCTGCTGTCAGATCTAACAAGACAAG
Source organism: Anolis apletophallus (assembly GCA_030556195.1). Classification (NCBI taxonomy): domain Eukaryota; kingdom Metazoa; phylum Chordata; class Lepidosauria; order Squamata; family Anolidae; genus Anolis; species Anolis apletophallus. The sequence goes on along the minus strand of JARBWK010000012.1, from coordinate 57,704,735 downwards.
CAGTGCTGATCCACCCTGGTCCAGCTGGCGGCGAAGTTGGTCTGTAATGGCGACGAGCACGGTCTCCGTCCCATGCCCAATACGGAAGCCGGACTGGAAGGGATCAAGTCCAGCTGTGTCATCTAGGAACCGCTGCAGCTGCTCCGCTGCTGCCCTCTCAATTACCTTGCCTAAGAAATGCAAGTTGGAAACAGGCCTGTAATTGGAGGGAGCCGAAAGATCTAGATTCGGCTTTTTCAGCAGCGGTTTCACCATAGCCTCTTTTAATCCCCCTGGGAAGACTCCTTGCTCAAGGGAGCTATTTAAGATCGTTGCTAAAAGGGAGCTATTTAAGATGGTTGCTAAAAGGCTAGAGAGCCCATCCTGCCCATTGATGCTCTTTGTCAGACCCTTCGGTTGTGACCTGTCTGGCATGGGAGGCCCTACCGGTGGCTATTATGCCACCGCCAGCATAGCTCACAACTTTATTAGGGTTCGCAAGCCTCTCCCCCACAACAGGGGGGCGCCAACAGAGAGATCACTGAACTAGGAAGTTGGTAAAAGCAGTACCATTACATCCCAGAAGTTCCTTTCCGCTACCTTGGCAGCCACCTCTCCAGAAAAGTCAACATTGCTTAAAATCAACACTGAAATACAATACTGCCTGAGCTCTGAAAGTGCAGAATTTTTCCGAATGAGGCAGAGAATGTTTGAGGAGCACGCCATTCATAGGGAGACCAAGGTGCTTGTTTATAAAGTTATTGTCCTCCCAACCCTATACGCCTGTGAAACATGGACTGTCTACAGACGCCACACTCAACTCCTGGAACAATTCCATCAGCATTGTCCCCAACAAATCCTGCAAATCTCATGGAAGAAGAAAAGATCACCAGCATTGAAGTGATACTCCTATGCCATCAACTATGCTGGACTGGCCACATTGCCAGAATGGTCGATCACCGTCTCCCAAAGCAGTTACTATACTCCCAACTTAAGAACAGAAAATGAAATGTTGGTGGACAGGAAAAGAAATTTAAAGGTGGGCTTAAAGCTAGCCTTAAAAACTGTGGCGCACACACCGAGAACTGGAAAACCCTAGTCCAGAATCACCTACGTATCCACCGCCAAGAGAATACACTTGGAAGGCTATCATACTTGAACAACGAGGGATTGTCTAAGTAAGTAAGATGATATGATACAGTTGACTTATTCAGTTAATTAAAATGTAATTATATCTTAATTAGTATTATGCTATGTGGGAATGGAAATTATATATTCACTAGGTTGACGGAAAGTGAATATATAACAATATATTCACTTCCCATCAATAGATCAACTTTCATCAAGAAACAGTAACTACAATACTTGGAAATATAGCAGTCTACCTTTTTACAGACCACATTGATCCTATACCGATATTTCACATTTTTCTTTGATTTTGTGCTTCTTTACAGACACTAGAACTTTTTTTCCTAACCTAAGAAGTGTCCTGCACTCTGCTGAGAAAGACCAGACAGAAGCCATAAAATATTCACCATCATCAGTTGTAAACTAAGCCAGTCTTCGCAGCAGTCTTTTAAGAATGATGCAAAGATTGTGGCTGCTCTCATGACAGTTGCTTTCAAGACTGATCAGCCAGACCTGCATGTGATAATGCTACTTTTAATCTCAAAGACTGCAGACAGGCAATCTGAGAAAACCAAGGCTAACTGGATAAAGGCATGCACATTCTCCAGCAGGGCAACATAAAATATAGTCTGTAGTGTCTTTAATGTTTACACAACATTTAAAATGATTTATATATGTGATTTTTATACTGAATATAGAAAAATATATTTTGACATATATTTAAAATATATTTAATGGGCAACAATTTAAAAATAAATAGAAACAGGTTTGTCCTAGAGAAGTTATTAAAAATTAGTTAAACGACCATCAGAAAATAAGTGATATCTTACACTAGACTATTTGCACATACACACTTTCTCTGTGCTAGGTAATAAAAAGAAGGTATGTATTTTGGCACTTAAATAAAAACGAAGTAATGCATGAGGGATTTCATATGATATTCATTTTTCTGTGTGTTTTTATTCAGGTTTCCTACATGCCACATTACCATACAAATGATCACAACAACCAGGACCAAAAAAGTAGCAGTAAAAAAGAGAGGAAAAGCAATTATGAACAAGATCAGGTGACTCTGGAGACTGAAAAACTTGTAACGTGTAATACAATACAACCCAAGGTTAACCGTACGTAGTGACAAACACATATGAAATGAGAATACATTTTATACAGTAAATGAATTACTGCTCCCAATCTGTTCTAACAATCACTGTGTTCCTTGACGGCACGTTTGTCTACTGCCATCAGCCCTAAATCCATTTTAAATGAGAAAAATGCCCAACAGTATAGCCATCCATGGTGCTGTAAACTAAATGATGACATTTTCAAACTTAACTGGAATAGGAATAGCAGTAGGTACAAATGGGAGAAGGAAAGAACCAACATACAGTTCTGGCTGAAGGCAAAATGCACCTCTAATAATGTACATGAAAGTCATGAAACAGCTTGGTATTTAGTGAGCAGGGATTCCCATTTAACAGGGTAAGCTTAGGTGGTTGCAGATCGGCAACCATTGGAGCTGCTGCAACATGGGAGTTGTCCTTTCACAGTATGTTGCTTCAGTTAGTAACCTGGCTGCCAATCTCTGAACTGATTGCAGCTTCCGAATAGAGAGGCAGCCCCCCATTGAGAGCATTGCAGTAGTCCAAGTGGGAAGTAACTAAGGCATCAGGTAGTGAAATGTGTGGGATCCAAGAAAGTGCATTCATTATTATTTAATGCTAATGAATTACTTCAATTTAAGCCATCCTCCTGTCCTCATTCATCAAAACATTTGCAAAACTGAGTGTTCAGCCATTTCAAATTCATATACATGGTGGATGTAGAGATTTGAATCCACCCTAGTGAAACGATTCTCAAACATGACTAAAAAGATGGAACTTTGTATATAGCACACTAATGGCGAAAGGATAGTTTACAAGCCCATGTACAGCTATCTAAAAATTCCACAGAAATTGAATTTAATACACTGCAATGTTGTTAAATAATATGTCCTCACTGGTCCAGGAGAATAAATATTCAAGCTTTAACAACAATACATGTCTGAGATGGCTCTGCCTACCGAGCCCAACAAATGTGGTAACCTCATTTGAAACATGCATAACATGGTATCGATTTAACATTTAATACATGCCTTACCTCAAAATGAGGAAGTATTCAACTGTAATAAATCTACATTTTCAATAGTGGGACTATAAAATTAATGTACAGGAGGATAAACTGAAGGAAACTCTTCTGCAGCAGTGAATTTGACAAACTCACCAGCAGTACAGGTGACCAGTTCAAAAACTGAAATACTCCTTCTGCCATATCATCTCTTCCAAAAAAATAATTACTCTTACCGTAATCCATTCCTCTGATCAAAGGCAGGGATCATAGAACTGGGGTGCTCTGACATGAGAGCAACAAGCAGTTGTAGAACATCCATTAAATTGTCGTCCTGTTAAATATAAAGAAAAACACACCTTCAAATTAATCATCATCACCATCATCATCATTCTAAAGTTGTGTTTTAAGTTTAATTCATCTCTATAGTTCTCTCCTGTCACACTAGGTTAAATGTAATAGACAGAGTCATTAGCCATGGTGGTCCACGTTCTTGTTACATCTTGAATAGACTACTGCAACGTGCTCTGCGTGGGGTTACCTTTGAAGACTGTTCGGAAGCTTCAAATGGTCCAAGGAGCGGCAGCCAGATTGCGCCATCTCCACAGACTGCCAAGCTGGTACCGAGCACAATTCAAAGTGCTAGCTTTAGCCTATAAAGCCCTAAATGGTTCCAGCCCACAAACACAAACATCACTAGATCTCAAATATGGTCAATAGACCTCACAACCTCTGACGATGCCTGCCATAGATGCAGGTGAAATGTCAGGAGAGAATGTTTCTAGAATGTTTCTAGAACAGGGGTGCCCACACTTTTTCAGCATGCGAGCTACTTATATTAAAACCAAGTCAGAAAGATCTACCTACCTCCTCAAGGCTGGAAAGGGCCTTGGTGGGGCTTGGCCAGAGGGGGCGGAGCCAGGCCCCACCAAGCCCCGCCCCTCCCCTCTGGCTTTGGAGCTCCCAGCAGCTTTTCCAGGCTTGAGGATGGCAATACAAAGCCATTGGTGACATAGCTAGCACAAGGCTGGCTTGGCACTGCCATCCTCAAGCCTGGAGAAGCTGCTGGTAGAGCGGAAGCCACAGGGAGCGGAGCCAGGCCACGCCAAGCCCCGCTCCCTCCCCTCTAGCTTTGGAGCTCCCAGCAGCTTCTCCAGGCTTGAGGATGGCAATGCCAAGCCAGTGGTGGCATAGCTAGCACAAGGCTGGCTTGGCCCTGCCCTCCACAAACCTGGGGCAGCTGCTGGGAGTGCCGAAGCCAGGGGAGGGGGAGGTGCTTGGCGCAGCCTGGCTCCGCCCCCTCTGAGAAGCGCCCCATCCGGCTGGGATCGACCTCCTTCGGTCCCGGGATCGACTGGTCGATCGCAATCGACTTCCTGAGCAGCCCTGTTCTAGAACATGGTCATTTAGCCCGAAAACATATTTTGCAGACACGTTTTGGAAAAAACTACTGCATTTCTAGTTGCTGTTTTAAACGGTTTGTAACCACATGCATACACAAACCCAGTTACCAGGTTCCATCTGCCTAAAGAAATCCTAGGCCCCTTCAAACTATTCTTCAAACAGAAAACCATTATTGGAAGCTGAATGGAATTTCAACAGCAAAGCTATGACACAAATATCTGCTGCTGAAGAACAAAGGTTGCTTTTTATATATTTATTAAGAGTCTTTATATATCACTAGGAATAAACAAAGCTCTCAGGTATGCCTAAAGTAGGTCTTTGGAGCCAAGCCACCATATACCAGCTTACAGGCCCACCACATTTGATGAATAGTGGAAGAGAAAAGGAGTTTTGATGTTTGAAAAAGTCTACTCAGAAATCTGTAGCCGTTTCTATATATTCCACATATGTCAATGAGTCACTCATGAATAACTGGGTGTAAGATTGCCGCTGCTGCCTGTAACCCTGACCTTGAATCCACTTACTGCAAAACATCCTGGTGGACAATCAGTGAAAAAAAATCTGCAGTTAAGCTTTTTCAGGCTATAATCCTTTCTTTGCAAAGGGGTCCTGTTTAAGGTTTTTTTTCAAATGTGATTTGAACCACAGTTGTGGTTTGTGCTTTATACAAGATACACCGAAAACATAATTTTAAGCAATACATGTTTCAATGCTGCTTAGAATGCTTCCTACTGTATCTGAAGCAGGCGCGTTTCAAGTGCTGTCTCTGCAAGAAGGTATAGGTGAACGCTCAGAGGTGGGATCTATATTTCTTGAAGAGAGATCTAATTAATTCTTTGTTCTACTCATTTAAAGCACCCTGAAAGAAAATTAGTTTGGCTAGATTTATGTCCCAGTTTCCCAACTCTTTGATGTTACATCTGGCAGCAAGCGTTTGCCTGGTACTAAAATATGAAGATGCAGATATCCCAATGGTAACCAACATTTATTTCCAATTATGTTTACAAGCTTTGAGTTCATTAACATCTTTATTTTTAAATTCACATTGAGAAAGCATTACTTTACTTAAAAGGCAAAATAAAAGGGAAATTACGTGAACCCTACAGAACAATTGTTAATAGATGCAGCTTTGCCATCTGTTCCTTTCCTGCCACCCCCAGTCATGTATCAAATGAATGAATCGAGTAGGAAACTATCAGAACTCAAGATGTTAATGAACTTCAATGTACTATTGAACAGGGTTTTTAAATCACTCTCTACCGGAGTTTCTAGGAATAGTTGAGCATTGTGCTTTGTTTTTCTTACTTCGGAGCCATCTTGTGGCAGGAGGAGATATTTTATTTTATTTTAAAGCTTCCTTTGAGCTTTTTAACTGCTAAATTGAGATTACCTCATGAATGGTTAGGAGATAGTTGAGGATACCCTGGAGTTCATCTTCTTTCACTCCATGATCCTGGAAAGATAAAGAACTATAAAACACAAGCCATTCTCCGGCACACAAACATATCATGGATACAAAGGGTAAACTCTGAAACAGATGAAGTGACTGTGAAATAAACAGGATTCATAAACACATCACATTTCCAGGCTTTTATCCAAAAAGTACAAGTCTATCCGGAACTGTTGCTATGTATCCTTTATGATTTCTACGCAGCCTTATATATTATGTCTTTGGATCCGAATCTACAGGCGCTCTCTCATAAATGAGTCCTGACTTAACTGTAAACTGGCTCGTAGGTATGGCAACAAAGGGTTATTTATCTAAGAAAGAACAATGACAACAGAATAACAATGAAATTTTTGAGGATGCATGTCATACAGAACAGCACACACTGTACAGCATCATCAGGTACTTTCATATTTTCCATAGTATCAATTAAGACATACATTAAATTACATGACAAGCTAGCAATTATACATTCATATTAAACCACAGAGCTTCGGCCTCTTAGCATACTGAGAGTGGTATCCCTTTAACATAGCCTAAATATTGCTTACTAGCAATAGCTATCATCATATCTGGTCAGTTAAAAAAACCCAGAAATAGCATTAAAGTCTGCATGGCACCCATCCCTTCATACACTAGAGACTGGCAGAACCAGTCTAATTGCTAGCTCCTTTTTATCCTTTTTATTCTTTCCCTAGCTTTTGTCCAGCCTACCAGTTTTTCCACCTTGTTTGCATCAACACTCCTCTCCTCCTATCTGATTGTTGGACATAGGCCGTGCATAGGTAAATCATTACTTCTGATGGTCTTCTAACCTGATTGCAATAACTAGACAATTGCATCAGCCATCATTGCACCTGCATGGCTCTATTCTTAGTCAAGCCCAGAGGGTGCTCTCATATGTTGTAGACACTTAACTAATAAACTCCACATTTTAATACATCTTAACTTTACATCTTAAAATGTGCATTTGTTAATATACTCTATAGTAGTGTTTCCCAACCTTTTTTGAGCCGTGGCACACTTTTAACATTTAAAAAATCTGGGGGCACACCACCAACCAAAATGACACAAAATGACACGCTAACACAGTAAAGAATGGTTGGGGGATGGTGGCCTGCTGGGAGCAGCTGCTGGGAGTGCCGAAGCCGGGGGAGGGGCCAGGCCAGCCATGCCCTGCCCCCTCCCCCCGGCTTCAGCTCTCCCACATATTCTCCAGCCTTGAGGGGGCAGTGCCAAGCCAGCGGTGGCAGAGCCAGCACAATGCTGGCTTGGCAATGTCCCCTCAAGGCTGGAGAAGCTGTGGGAGAAATGAAGCCGGGGGAGGGGTGGAGCCAGGCCACACCGTGCCTCACCCCCTCCCCTGGCTTCAGCTCTCCCACAGCTTCTCCAGCCTTGAGGGGGCAGTGTGAGCGAGGGGCAGGAGTCATGGGGGATTGGAGGCTGGCTGGGGAAATGGCCAAAGGAGGCGGTGCCCCGGCCCCTTCTTCTTTTTCTTTGCCACCACCTGGCCCTTCCTCTTCCTCCCCCAAGCAGCAGGAATTCAGCAGGAGGAGGGGGGAAGGAAGGGGGGCAGAGAGCGTTTCTCACGGCACAGCAGGAGGTCCGTCACGGCACACTACTGTGCTGTGTCACAGCGGTTGGGAAACACTGCTCTATAGGTTATATTCTCTATGCTATTTCCAGGTCTCAATATTACCAATCAAAATAAACCTAGCTCATAATATGGGGGAAAAACTGTAACCAAGAAGCTTTATTAATGTTAACTTCATTTAACACAACAAACTAGTGTAATTAATTATACTTCCATTTTACTGGTTTCACAGCAAAACTAAAACACAATCTAAATCTAATAATCTTTTGTGGAGTATATTCATCAGTTTGAAGGAAAATCAACTCAAAGCATGCAAGTTATTTTTGGGAATTTGACATGCTGAAGCCATGTGAATTCCATAGTGATTGGTGTCACAACATGATACTACATCATTGATGGCATTAGTACATCATTGTAGTCAGTCTTCTTTAAAGCAACTTGCAAAGTTTTAAAATCTACGAACAAAGGCGAACGCAAGCACCACTGGGATGAGGTAATTTTAAAATGTCTCCACAAATATTCCCTTCCTTTGTTACACTTGGGCTCCACTAATAAGAAACCCTCTTCCTTTTGAAGTACATTATGATTCATATAAAAAAATTACCAATCGAAGTGCAATACAGAACAGCTTTCAAAGAATGTGACAATGTCACAGCCCTACCACGAATTTCAGCCATCTTACCTTCATTACCAACTGCTTGACAAACATCAGTAAAAAGGCTCGTAGAGAAAGGATTTCCTTCTGATTAGGACGAGGTCCATCTTTATTAAGAAAATAAAAAATATATTTTAGAGCACAAAATCCACAACTTCCTATCATTTGGGTCCAATTACAATAAATATCCTGTTTTATAGCATCACAAATTCATACACACTGAGGAAGTCAGTACACATTCTTAGTTAACCTCGAACACTTAAGTAATTTCTCAGTTCAGATTAGTTTTTAAATGTTATTTGTCAAGAATTGTCCAGAATTTCAAATTTGAGTATTTTTATTCAAATTAATTGGAGTATGGCCAGATTTTTCTTAACTACACAGAGATCTTTCCACAAGAAATTAGAAATCTAGGAAAGAAGTGTGGGAAGTATACTAGGTTCATAACCAGTCTTAAGGGGGGCATATATCCTACAAAATTATTGTAATATTTTTGTGTGCATTTTCTTGACATGGAGACAAACACTTAACCTCAGAAAACTGAGTTACAGCACACTCTTCCACCTTTGTGCAAATTTATCTTCACCTGCAGTTTTTACAGAAGTGACATGCAAGTTACCAAACACATTACACAGAAAACTGAAAGTTTGTAAACTCTAGTGTAATTAAAAAAGAGGTGTTCATCTCATGAAGTGGACTATAGTCCAGAAAATTATGCTTATGGAATAATAAATGTGTCCCACTATATAATGGAATAAGGTTCTTTGTTACTTTCCATTTATAGATATCTCTCTTATCTAAGAGAAAAAACAAGACTACAGATTTATACAAAATACAATTTTACCGCATGCTTCACATATCATTTCAAAAGTATTGTTCTATGATTCTAGATGTCAAACAGGAAAAATACATTTACTAAAGAGGTACTACTTAGAGATACTTTGCTGATAAAGAGAAGGAATATTTACTCATACCTAAACCTTTTGGAATTATTCCACTGCGATCCTGAGGATTCACTACCCAGTAGTAATATTTCAAAGTATGCATTGCCAGTAGAACTGTTCCAACTCGTCGAATTGCATTGTAGATATTAGCTGTGCCAATGAACTCAGTAGACAAGTAAGTGTACAGGGTCAGTTGAATCTGTTTGATCCAATTAAAAAGGGAAGAATTTAACCAAAACTTTGTATACAAAGACATTTTTCATTGATTATTCTATCCAAAATTTTATGAGAGAGAAAAAAAACAAGTCATAAAACAAATTAGACAAGCAATAAGCGAGCAGATAACGAACTAAAAATACATCCAGGGGCCATTTATACATAAACTTTTTAAAAAGATGACTTGGTACCCAAGTATGTATCAGTATCAATGACACAGACAAGTTGAGTCTGAGGACCTCATCACACAGAACGTGCCCTCCATTTCTACACACTTCAAAGTCAAAATCCCATAGATCCCATAAAATGATGTAAAACTCATTATGTGGGTTGCCCGTGGGACTTTGTCTCCCCAGGGTGTAGAAACAGATGGAATTGAAAGACAGGTTGGAATCTGTTCCACTCGGCTCCCTGTCCTTAGAAAAGGGTATTTTTCAGTGGGATGAGAAATGGTACGTTCGCTCATTTTCAGTTCCTTTTCTGACATTCCAGTGTAGGCATGCATGACAATGGTATTTTCATGCCCCTCAATGCTCCCTTTCTGCTGCAACTACTATTCAGAGACAGAAAGGGACTGGTAAATAATTATTTCCTCCTTAAAATATGTTTTGTTGTTATAACTGTGCAACTTTGAACCTTTGAAATTCTGCCTTATTAATTATTTCCTGTTTTGAAAGCTCTTCCACAATTGTGCAATTTAAAAAAGAAAAGAGGGGGAAACCCTGTGATGTAGGCAATACCTAGCTGACGGAATGGGAGGAGCTGCCTGTGTGATGAGGAATGAAAACCATGGTTTAACAAGAAACGGGCAGAGGCATATTGCGTGATGGAGACAGAACATGACAAGAAGATGAGACTTTCTTTTTCCCCTTTGCTGTGTGATGAGGTCCTAAGCAATTACAAACCCAAAGGCTTCAATGTAAAAACATTTGCAAGAGAATTTGTTGTATATTATTTGTGAACAAACAATATTGCACCGCACGAAGAAGTTTCCAAAGAAAGCTTTGCGGCGGAAAAACAAGATCTTTGGACCTTGCAGCCAGGGCACCTTTTATGCTATGGGATGGGGAGGGGAGTGGGCGGGGTTACTGCCCAAACTTTGGGTTTAAACTTTGGAAACTTTCAGTTGGAACCCACGCAGGCGCAGATACTCCACATGTGTGCATTCACAGAGTCCACGAAGAAAAACTCTTGTTTTATAGCAGCGGTATGCTGGTGTATCCTTGCATTTATACAGTATATCACTCATTAATATCATGTTTCACTCATTAATATCATGGCATATATTAAGCATGTTCAGGCACTGAGGTACATTAATGAATGAATTATGCATTCCCTTAAAAGTAGCCTTTCCATGCCTCAATGCCTATATTCATTAATGACAGCTACTGTACATCAAGCCTTTTTGCCATATACTGTACATGGAACATATTTTTGATTCTACCTTGGCTGGAGTATGAATCCATATTGCAGGGTTAAGGAGAATGTGATCACACAGCTGCTTCAGCAAGGGCACACCATGGTGCAAATTGCTCAGATATTTAGCAAAAGCAAGGCAAAGTTCTAGAACAGCTCTGCTGATGTGTGCTTTGGAAGACTGTAGAAAAAGAAAAAAATGTGTTGAAGGCAACATGCAGACAACATTTGGTACAGTCGAAACATAGACAGAATCAAAGTAGGAAGGGGAGAAGAAGGCATTTACCTTTTCAAGACTGTATCCTATGACAAGGAAGCCCTTACAAGAAAGCATTTGTTCTTGCATAGCTATTGAGTTCTTCAGCAACTCCATGATGAAAGCCAATAGAATGGAACTGAAAAATACAGTATTTGGGTATTTTATTACAATATTTAATGTTTAAAAGCAAGGTTGAACAATATTATAGTCTGATCTATCTTCTTCTCAATCTAAGAACACACATTAAAAGCAAATACAATTAATTTTACACTAACATTTCACAAGCTGTTCCAATTTATCTCCAGAAAACCACAGCCTCCTGTATTCATCTTTCTGGTGCAACAAACTTAAGTTACATTAGTAACGTGATATACTTGGGAAGGATCCAAGTAGCTTAGGTACATGATATTAAGGGAGAGGAAGCTTCTCTGAAAGTGTGTCCCATTTACGAAATGTAATCCCCAGGAAAGGCTACCTGTGCCAACTTTGCTATTTATTTTTATGGATACCAGCTTATTTCTCAAAGTGATGATTCTGTATTAATATTATCATTTTGTTTTCTCTAATAAATGTCATTGTACTTTGGTATCTGCAAGGGGGAAGGGCAGTTGAATCGTATTTTAGTAACAAATTAAATTACTGTATATACTCGGGTATAAGCCAAGTTTTTCATCCCTTTTTGGTCTGAAAAAGCCACTCTCGACTTATACTCGAGTCAAATATATTTATTATTTTACTCTTTTGTTGTTGTTGTTATTTTACTCTATTTATTGTTATTATTACATTTACATTATTTTATTCTAATATTATTTTATTACATTATTTTACTCTATTGTTATTTTTATTACATTTATTATTTTACTCTATTATTACTGGAAGGACACATAAGCACATTTACATTGAAGAAGGTTAGACAACTGATTTAATCAGAGTTGGACAGTCTTATCTTGAATTACAGTGTTATGTAAATATTCAAAAACAATTAACATACTAAAACCTCAATTAATGTAATTTTATTGCTATCTATTTTTATTTTGAAATTTACCAGTAGCTGCTGCATTTCCCACTCTCGGCTCATACTCGAGTCAATATGTTTACCCAGTTTAGGTGCCTCAGTTTATATTTGGGTTGGCTTATATTCGAGCACATGCAAGTAATTAATTCACAGACACTCTATCATTAATGCTTATGGAAGAACTGTGAATTATCAATCAAAGTTATTAAATTACCATCATGGAAAATTCATTGTGGGTTAGTTCATTCCCAGTTTAAAAGCAAACTGGACAGAAAGTAGAAAATGCAGAAACCCACATATTTTCAAACACATCCTTGATCTATAACATATAAAGTGAGGTTCTCAACTGTAATGGCCCTAGGTGACTCAGACAGAGGAAAACATATCTTGGTTCAGATGTTTCATTAGAAGTGAAGGATCAGAAACAAATGATCTATTCATCACTTTATTTATACACTGCTTTTCCCCCAGATTGGAACTTAAAACAGTTTACCAAGCACAAGAAATTACAATTAAAACACATATAATTAAAACACTTTGGATATACAAGGCATCTTTCACTGATCATGTACTGGGCCAGGAAGACAACCTCTCCTTGGTTATAACTAGCATCTCTATTTTTTTTTTTAAATACACAAACCACACATACACTTTGACAGGAAGGAATTCATCCCTGAGAAAGAGATTTTCTATTCCCCGCCCCCTCACTCCATAAATTACATAGCTACTGAATGATGTACACATTTGTGTAGAAGACTTGGAGCCAGTAATCTTGACTTCATCTCAAGGTCTTCTCTGTACAAGAGATTTAGAATGATCTAACCTTGAAAATATAAATAATGTCCCCAATGCTGTAATATAATTGCATTATTTGGGGATATTTTTTTCCATAAAGCTAAATTGGCTGTCATGACATCTTCACCTTGGCTATATTTAGATGTGCATGTCAATCATTTAATGTGGATTTTTTATTATTATTCAGCTGATGCTGTTTATCAAGGCGAACCCAACTTAGCCTAGTCACAGTAGTTTCTTGGTCAGAAAAGTCAAACATATTTTTTTCTATTAAAAATTGTGGGTCTTTTGTTCTAACAGGCATTTAAAATGAGAATTTAAAAAGAGAATTAAAAAATCTTACCAAACAGTTGTGTCAGGTTGATCCAATGAATGCTGCGTATAGTCCAACTGTGCAAACAGAGGGAAAAGCACCTGCACACCTCCAATTGAATGCATTGCACTTTGGATAGAATGGGTTACCACGGCTTTTACGTCCTGTCAATGCCAAACATGAACAGATAATAAATGGATATTGTTGTTGTTGTAGGACTACCTCTAAGCATTCAAATGCTTCAAGGACAATCTCTAAAAAAAATTCTTGTTGACAAGACAGAAAATATAAGGGAGCAAAAACATATGTGACTAACAAGAAGTGTCAAAGAAAATCAGTTAAAATAAATCTATCCGGCATTAAAAACATTTGGTCTATCTGAGTTACAGAAAAGAGGGAGAGCATACAACTCCCCAAAACAAATGAATTTAGAGATGGAGCAGGCAGGTTATAAATCATATGGCTTCTATTAGTCAAATCAGAGTACAAAAGCTAAAGGGAAGGGAAGCAAAGAAAATTCCTATCCTCTTGAATTGGAAAATAGGAACACCAAAATACCTGTAGCATGAGGGCATGTGGTGAATGAACAAAAATGGAAAGGTTGTCCTTGGGTGAGGATTCTAAGCAGAGTTGTGCATCTGTAGCCCTTGGGTTGTATGTAAAAGCAACAGCATTCGAGAGCTTGCCGTCATACAGTAATTGTTTGTGATGGTCAGCAAGGAAGAGATCACTTTCCCCTTTGAATTTAAAAGTTCCCTGTAATGGAAGCAAATTGTAAAGACAAATAAACTTCCTCATATAGAATGGGGTTGGAAGAGATATTTACATACAAACAACCACCTGAAGACTATTTATCCTTAGAAGTTCAAAATGCATTTCTTGAAATAGCTGCCATTATTCTTACACAGCCCAACCATCCATAGAGAGAGAGAGAGAGAGAGAGAGAGAGAGAGAGAGAGAGAGCCTGTTTGATCCATGGTTCTAATCTAAATGCTTCAAAAGTACTTACAAAACAAACGTTCTGATGGTGAACATTTCAGAACTCTAACAAAACTTTCAAAATTTCGTTATAAATGGCATTTCCTAATTGGTTCTGTCTTAAAAACCGCCAATAATGAAATAATAATGACATTTTGATAGAGTTCTTATAGAGTTTTGAAGCATTTAGAACCATGGATCAAACAGGCCGTGTGTGTGTGTGTGTGTGTGTGTGTGTGTGTATTCATTCATTCATTCATTCTTGGTGTTTTGGTTTTAATGCATGTTCCTGGGGTTCTTCGGGGTACTGTTTCAGAAGATTGCATTGGATCACCCACATCAGCTCTAGTTTCATAGGGCACATCCCGATAGCACCTATATTGCCCACCGTCCCATGTTTTCCCCTGGGGCATCCAGATGACTCTTCAGGGAAAAACTAATGCTTTCAGCATGAAGCAGCAAAAACCCTGCTTTGTGCCAAAGTAATTCATCTTCTAGAAAGACCTGGGTCTTTAGAAGGCCCATGTCCTTCTAGTTGTGGGGCTTTGTAGATGGGACCAGGGATCACAATCACAAAACCCAAGACTTTTTATCATCATGACATAGGAGGAGAGGTAAGAATGGGTACATGAGCCTCAGAGGTATGGCTCATCCTCATAATGCTAATTCATGATTTTTTTTCTTTAGTTACAGAAAGTTCTGGATAAATAGTTGAAAAACTATTTTTTATCACACAAAAATTCCAAAACATGTAAAGGATTCTTAGGCCCCTTCTACACTGCCATATAATGCAGATTATCAAAGCAGATGATCCACATTATCTACTTTGAACTGGATTATATAGCACCGTAGACTAATAATCCAGTTCAAATCAAGATAATTGACATCGTAAAGCAACAATATCCTGTCTTTTAAAATATATTTTTATACTGATTTCTAGTCTGATTTTAAATAACTGTTTACTGGGGAGTTGTCCTTCTCCTTTTAGGGCGCTTGTGCCCGCTTTGTGCTGGTCTGTGACCGTAATAAAGTTTTGATTGAAATCAAGATAATGAGGATTTTCTGTTTTGATAACCTGGATTATCTGGCAGTGTAGAAGAGGCCTCAGAAACCAAATCCAATACAAATGTACTTTTAACAATGAATATACATTTACAAAAAGGACAAATAAACCATGGTCACTATTTCTATTTTATAGCATTATCTCCTGCTGAAAACATTGACACAAGTGTTAAACACTGCATTTGTGTAGACACTTGTGTAGATAGATATTTATTTACGGTCGAAGACCAACATCATATTATACAGAAAATAGAACAATATAAATGTTAAAACTCCACTTGTGTAGTGTTTAACTGCTTTTATGTATATACTTGAAAAAAACACTCTTTAATAAAGATTTTTTTAAAAAAAACAAATGCAGTTAAACAGAAGACACAATAAATGTATTGGTTACATATTGGTGTTGCATAAAATAAAATCATGGCTATTTTTCATTTATGCTTTCCAATGTAGTGAGATATCCTAGTTGTTCAATGCAAGAACACTGTAAAACAGTTGAAAATCTGAATGTCGATTTAGAACCTTTTTGAAATAGCCCAGTTACATGTTTATTAGTTCCATTTTGATTCAGAAATATCTTAATACTCTTAAGACAAGAAATACCTTGTATCCCAAACCTAGTTGATAAATAGCAAAAATCTGAGCAGCATTGAGAGCTTCACTGAAAAGATAAACAGCTGTCATCTGGCCACAAAAAACTCTGTTGGCATCGGCTGTTTCTGAAGAGCCCAGGAAACATTTGTCAAATGTCTAAGAAAAAATACAGAATATTCAGGTAAATGACAATTAAACAATCCATTTAATGTTAACATCATCATCTTTAGAATGGAATGTGTGTGTGTGTGTGTGTGTGTGTATAGACACACACACACACACAACTTAATGTATAGCGCACACACAAACTTTAATTTTGTAGCATATTCACACCATAGGTTATTAGGCGCTGTTATTGTTTTATAGGCGATTGTTTTGTCTTTTATTGTATTGTGTACAAAAATAGAGTTATTATTATTAATAATAATTAAAGTGCATTTTAATATCTGTCTGGCTCTAAGCTGTTCATGTCAGCACTGATGTGGATGGGAATGGGGAAGCCCCATGTTTCTAGTTTATTTCATATACATAGCTAACATCTGGTATGGGGAAGGGATAAGGAAACGGAATGTAGAATTGTGTTAAAACATGGTCAATCTTCTGTTTTCCATTTCTATTTTGAGGATATCTGCAGTATGACAGAAAAGGTCCAATGATACAAACATTGAAATATCCATCTCTGACATTTCAATTTTTAAAAAGAAGTAGGGTTGAGCAATTGTGTTATGTGAGGCCTGGGAGAGCCATGGGAGACACTACTATTTAGAGCACTTTGTATTGGGATAATTAAACTAGTGGCTTGGCTGCATAAATATTCAGTTACACTAGAGATGGGAAAGAAGTCCTCTCAGGTAGAATTTTGATACAATGCTACCAAATTCATGCCTCCTAAAAGAACTATGGACACCTGCACTGAAACCTGTCCTTGCTGAAAAGAAAAATGTATATATTAGAGAAGTTAAAGAAAATGTGAAAATTGCTTGCAATAAATGTGAAAAACATTTATGTGAACATAATATGTATGTGTACATAGATATGTGTAATGAACACATTAGAAATGATAGTGAATTTTACACATAATTAGTAACAATATCCATATAAAACTGCGGCAATATGAAAATTTTAGAAAAATTTCTTAAAGTATACACAGTGATTTCTATAATATTACCAAGACTGTAGTCAAAATGTTGCAAGGTGTAGCAAAGACCTGAGATCAGTTAAACACACACTAGTTAATTTTCATTTCATATACTAGTACCACCCTATTATAAATTAACTCTGACTATATGAGGATGTATATTTTTACACAGTGTCAGCGCCTGTAAAACAGTTTGGACCCAGGTATTTGACATCCCGCATACCCGTTTATATACTGGCTCAGACTCTGCAACCATTGGAGGGTGCCCTCCTCTTGATCCCACCCCCATCTCAAGCGCAGCTAGTGGGAACAAGAGAGGGGGCCTTCTCTGTGGTTGCTCCTTCCCTCTGGAACTCCTCCCTAAAGAAATTAGAACAGCTCCCTCACTCCTCTCCTTCAAGAAAGAATTAAAAAACTACTTTTGTTCATTGACATATGGAGAAGAGGATGAATAATAGCACTGTTGACATCTTAGTGGATCAAACTGACAATGATTAAGTTAATTTTATTGAAAACCTATATTTTATATAGATTTTAATTATTCAGTACGATCAAAGTCATGTTCTCTGTTTTAATTGTACTTGTACATGTTATTGTTTTGTTTCTATTTTTGCGACATTAAATGTTTGTCATGTTTTCATTTATATTTGGAAGCCGCCCTGAGTCCAGGTAAGGGTTAGAAATAAAATGTTATTATTATTAATGATATTAGAATACCAAGAAAAAATAGCCCATTTAACTAAAAATATAGTGACAGAATATGTGTCCATTTAGAGTAGGAATGAGGAAAGTGCAGGTAATTGACCTCATGCAGGGCCAGGGCCATTTTTGTAATCCTCAAAACTGACAATTTAAGAGAAAACAGAAAACAGAAAAATATTGTTGACCTCAGCAATTGCATCATCATTTTAATCACCCATTTTAGACAGAGAAAAGGCCTTTTTTCTTCAAGGAAATGACCCTGAATGTAACTTCAGAGTGTCTTCATGATAGAAAGAAGATGTCCCATCAGCCTAAAATAGTGGTTCTCAACCTGTGGGTCCCAAAGTGTTTTGGCCTACAACTCCCAGAAATCCCAGCCAATTTACCAGCTGTTCGGATTTCTAGGAGTTGAAGGCCAAAACACATACAGGTTGAGAATCACTGGCCTAAAATGACTCAGAGAGAGACCAACACACAGTGATATTTTGGGGCAAAAAACAACTTCCAAACATTTTTCAGGGCAGACAGTCCTCCAAGATCTCTATGGGGCAGACTTGGGCATCTCACGGCCCGCGGGCAGCATGTGGCCCACTGGCCGATTCTGACCGGCCTGCAGATCCCAGGAAGGAACGCCCTCCCTCTCTCCCTCAGGGCTTCGTTCCAAAAGGCAGATTCTGCCCAGAGACTAGTGACGCCAGAAAGGGAGGGGAACTCCCATTGGCGGATCCCGGGCGTTATGGGGAAAAAAGGAAGGGAGGGAGAAGAGTTTCTCCGTTGCTGTCCCTCTCTGTGGCTTAAGATGAACTTCCGCAAAGAAGCCCCGCCTCTCTGAGGGTCTCCTGCCCGAGGCCGCCATGTTTGTGGAGGATGAAAGTGCAGTGAGAAGAGGAGGAAGTTTCCTAGAGTGGCAGGGGAAAATCAGGAGAGGAGAGGCCAGGCGACACCTTTCCCTGTGACCTCACTGACGCAAGCGGGAAAGAAGAGGCCTTCCGGGGAGAGAGCAGGAGGAAGTGTGAGGAAGAAGAGGAAGAGGTAAAGGCAGGTTGGGGTCTGTGGGTGGAGTGGTTGGGCCCCTGTTTATGGGGAGAGTCTTGTGGACACAATGGCTGCTAAAAAAGGAAGGTAGATGAGGAATGCAGGGTTTTTAACAAAACATGGACTATTAAGTATTTTTCCTATGACAACCTCTCTTTTTCATTGCTTATAACATATACTCTTATCAGTCTTATTAATATATCACAAACGCAATTTAGTGCCTTTAGAAATTCAATTGATATTATGTAGAATGTAGTTCAGCCTTTAGGTGCGGCCCTCCATAATATTTTTTGGTTATCGCGTGGCCCCTTGGGAAAAAATATTGCCCACCCCTGCTATAGGGTGTGCAAAATGATAAAGAGGTTTTTTTCCATTCCTGCTCTTTTATTTCTACTCCATCAAAAGGAACAATTGGGGGGGGGAAGCAGTAGTACAATAGTTTGATCTATCTGTCATAGTTACTTGCTTACATTGTAAGTATTGATAAATACTTACATCACTAGTATTGACAAACCATGTTATCTCTCCATAAGATGCTAGTTCTCCATTCACATAACATCTGAGCTCACTGTTCTTCCATCGGTTGTAGATATGCACTATAGTAACCATGTACCACTACAGAAGAAATCAAGATGGGTTAGAATACATCTATAGCAGGGGTGCCCACACTTTTTCAGCATGCGAGCTACTTCTAATAAAACCAAGTCTGAAAGATCTACCAGGGTGGAGCACGGGGAAGGGGGCGGAGCCAGGCCACACGAAGCCCCGCCCCCTCCCCTCTGGCTTTAGCGTTTCCACAGCTTCTGGAGGCAAGAGGGGGGGGAATGCCAAGGCAGTAGTGGCTATCTATGCCACTACTGCCTTGGCATCCCCCCCCCTTTGCCTCCAGAAGCTGCGGAAGTGCTAAAGCCAGGGGAAGGGGGCAGGGCTTTGTGTGGCCTGGCTCCGCCCCCTCCCCCTCTGGCTTTAGTGTTTCCACAGCGTCTGGAGGCAAGAGGGTGGGGAATGCCTCCAGAAGCTGCAGAAGCGCTAAAGCCGTGGGGAAGGGGGGGGCTTTGCACGGCCTGGCTCCGCCCCCTCCCCCTCTGGCTTTAGCATTTCCACAACTTCTGGAGGCAAGAGGGGGGGAATGCCAAGCCAGTAGTCGCTATCTATGCCACTACTGCCTTGGCATTTCCCCCCTCTTCCCTCCAGAAGCTGCGAAGTGCTGAAGCCAAGGGAGGGGGCGGGGCTTCGCGCGGCCTGGCTCGCCCCCTCAGAAGTGCCCCATCCAGCTGGGATCGACCTCCTTCGGTCCTGGGATCAACCAGTCGATCGTGATCTACCTAATGAGCACCCCTGATCTATAGTGTAACTTTCATAAATTAGAACGCATGATATATTAATCAGTTTTGCTACTTGGTCTATAGTGATGTTTGACATTTACTATGAGATCATCGCTTTGAAATCTGGTCTCTAACCTGAACAATTCGATTTTATCAATTTAGAAGAAAAACTCAGTATTCTAAAATGAACCATCATCAATTTAGAGAAACACTGAAATAATGTTATAGAAAGTAAACTCATTGGGGGAAAAGTAACATGACAAGTTAAGGAATATCTTCTTACTGGGTTTAAAACTCTTTCTATTCTTTACTACAAATTCTTTATTACTATATATTAAAGTAATAATACATATATAACCATAGCTTAAACAATTAACATATAATTAAACAGTAAAATGCTAACAGTAAAATCAAAGTAGGAGCAAAAACAGTTAATGGGAGTCACAATTTATATTCTTTGATAAAGAAAAATTGTTTAATCTGGTGCTGAAAGTACTTGTACCAATTACATATATCTGCTGAGGAGATACTCCATAGGTGGGACATAACAAATGAAAAGGCTTTCTCCTTTGCTAAATTTACTTAAATATCCTTCTGATGATCTCAGACATTTTCAGCTACACAATAAATTCAGATATCTTTTATCTCCGTCTCTTTTTTTTTTTTTAAAAAGAATACAATTTCAGAAGTCATAGGTTCTGATAGCAAATTATTCATTCAATGGTAGAAAACAAAAACAACCCAAAATAATTAAAAGCAAACAGTACATTATCTGTACTTTTGTAAAATCATAAAATTCAAGTCATTTGAATGCAAAACTCACCTTTTGGGGCTTGAAATCAAATTTCACACAGTGTTGGAAGCCTTTCCCTTTTGATTTAATTGAGGTCACAACTAAACAGCCTCCAACAAAATGTGCAGAATAACCAAGTCCTTTGCTTGTCCGAAAACTGCAGCAAGATATTTAAAATGGTAAGATTTAGCACTAATTCACATGGCGTTATTATATATAATAAAAGGTAAAGGTTTTCCTTAACATTAAGTCTAGTCATGTCCGAATTTGGGGGTTGGTGCTCATCTCCATTTCTAAGCCGAAGACCAGGCGTTGTCCGTAGACACTTCCAAGGTCATGACTGCATGGAGTGATGTTACCTTCCCACAGAGGCAGCATACTCACATTTGTATGTTTTGAACTTCTAGGTTGGCAGAAGCTGGGTCTGACAGTGGCAGCTCACCCTGCTGCCCAGATTCGAACCACTGACTATTCAGTCAGCAAGTTCAGCAGCTCAGCAGTTTAACCCACTGCACTGCCAGGGACGCAGCTTATTATTGTTGTTGTTAGTTGAATAATACAGCTTATTATTAACAAAAAATGAACAATTTAAATACGCTATAATTGCAGATATGCAATAAATTGGTGAACATCATCTTTAAAAGCTGACTTAGAGAAACACATTTCAGAAGATATAAAATAATATATACATACCAATATAAGTAAGGCTTATCCTTATCTACGTTGATATTATTTACAGGGTCCATTCTTAACCAGGTATGAAAGGTAAATCCATTCTGATAGGGCCACTTGGCTATAGGAGGTAAGGCGATTGCCTAGAAAAAAGAAGTTAATATAAAGCAATTGATCACCATAAAACAAGGGATTTGGAATATAGAAAGAGATGGAGTCAAGGATTTACATGGTTAAAGTAAGTGGAATGGATATTGAAATCTGCTTTCATACTGAAGTCATAACAAGGGAGCCTGTTAAACATGATCATACCTATGATATCTAATATTGAAGAATGCCTAAACTCTACTAAAATGGAAGCTATCAAATGTCTTCTTTTGTCTTAAACTTCTTGGAAATTTATATTTATTTCTGTTTGACAGACAGATCTTTGTTTTCATTACTCCTCATTAATGCTAAATACGATGGGATGCTTTGCTGCCTAGATGTACTTGTCTTGCAGTATATACATCGAAGTAAACCAACAGTGCACAGTGTTACCATTTCTTGAATTGAAAGAAGGTTCAGCAATGGTTTGTTTGAAAGAATACCAGGGGCTGTAAGCTTCTTGCCTTAGAGAAACCGATGAAATTCATGGAGTCCCCATAAGTCAACATACAACGTGAAGACATATATACAGTGTACACACATACATATGGACTTAATAAGGAATATGCCCCCGCTTGCAAAATACATAAACAAGATCTGTGCTATCACACCAAAACTGCTTTAAATGTCTTTAGCATTAACATGTCCTGACTTTCTATCAGCTTGGGTGATGTTGGATTGCCTTCCTGCTTGAGCAAGGAATCCCACATAATCAATATCCACACTATTGCTTTTAAGAACCGATTAACAATTTATTAATTGGTCTTGCGCCTATCTCCACCCAGGCATTATCTCCACCCAGGCACTATCTTGATTTCTCCACAACGAAGTCCATACTTAAAGTCTGAAGATAACGGGTTGTTCTTGCAGTTGCTGACCATGGATGATTCCAGAGATAAAGGACAAATGAAAGTTTCTCTTGCTCACTTTTTCTGGTAGAAGGGCCTCTGGAGTACCCAATGCCCAAGGTGATCAGGCCGGAGGTAGAGATAGCAAGCCCCTCCTATTGAGGCCTGGTACCACGCTGAAGGTGCTGGAAACTCCACAGCAGTGTTTCTCAACCTTCCTAATGATGTGACCCCTTAATACAGTTCCTCATTTTGTGGTGACCCCCTATCATAAAATTATTTTCATTGCTACTGCACAACTGTAATTTTGCTACTGTTATGAAGTGTAATGTAAATATCTGATATGCTGATGTATTTTCATTCATTGGACCGCATTTGGCACAAATACCCGATGCACCCAAATTTGAATAATGTTGGGATTGGGGTGGGGGTGGGGTAATTTTGACATTTGGGAGTTGTAGTTACTGGGATTTGAAGTTCATCCACAATCAAGGAGCATTCTGAACTCCACCAAACTTGGCACACAGAACTCCCATTACCAACAGAAAATACTGGAAGGGTTTGGCAGGCATTGACCTTTAGTTTTGGAGTTGTAATTCACCTATATCCCGAGAGCACTGTGGCCTCAAAACAATGATGGATCTGGACCAAACTTTGCATGAAAATCAACATGCCCAAATGTGAACTCTGGTGAAGTTTGGGGAAAATAGACCTTGACATTTGGAAGTTGTAGTTTCTGGGATTTATAGTTCACCTAAAATCAAAGAGCATTCTGAACCCCACCAAAGTTAGAATTGGGCCAAACTTCCCACACAGAACCCCCATGACCAACAGAAAATGCTGTTTTCTGATGGTCTTTGGCAACCACTCTGACACCACTTTGCGACCCCTCCAGGGGTCCCGACCCCCAGGTTGAGAAACACTGCTCCACAGACTGTCACTGACCAGAGGTAGGATGTGTTCCCAGGTTTGTTTGTTAGTTATTGTCTTGAAATGACTTGTCCAAGCCTAGTTCTTGCTGGGACCAACTGTAGACACATCTTGCTTCCAAGATTCCCTGGTGGTAATAACCCTAAACTAAAGATGGCTCTCCTTTCCAGGGCAAAGGGGTGAGCAAACTTATTGATTCAAACTAGGAAAGGTTTTCTTAAGTTCCACCCTCATAAAACTAACAGAAAAAATGACTATTTTCAAACTGTGGGTGAGGCAGCCTAACAAAAGGAACTGGGACTTATACAGTTCCATCTCAAGTTCCATTAATTCAAGGAAGGGTCCACTCTTTCCATAGTCAAGCCTTGGGATTGTGCATGTACATGTACAAGTGGTCCCCAACCGACCCTCAAAGGCATGAAATTCAGACAAAAGAGTAGACCCCACGCTGAATTAATTGAACTTGCCTGTAGTTTGCAAATGTTGAAACAGCAAATTGTCAATACTGAAAGGTAGGGGAAAACCCACACTCATATTTACAGAGAAGTGTGTTTTGAAATAAATATTGCTACTAAGAAGCTTTTAAAATAAAAAAACTTTTATAGTTATAATCAGATCTTTATGGTTATTTGTTCTCTGCTCAAATATACAATACTGCATAGCAAACAATTTCCTCCCCACTGTTGCTCTTCAGACTTACAGCATAAATCTCTACTGGGACTTCTGTAATCCTGAAGTGAAAGACACTGTCCAGATGATCAATAGCAATGAACAAAAACATCAAAGAACTTGAGTGTCAGCATACTTCTCATTACATTGCTAAACTCTGCAGCTATCCCTATCTATGCACCGTGCCATAAATCCTTCCAGAGAGGATCTAACAGTAATCAGCTTGTATCTCTGAACAGAGCATTCCTGGGAGAATGTTAAGTGCAATAAATTTTCAACTGGCATTATTCCTTAATATCTCATCCTTAATAGGAAACATTTCAATATTGTCGCTATTTAAATATCGAGCAAACACTAAAATACCTGCTCTAGTTAAGAATACTGTATGCCAATTTTTTTAGTTAATACAATACCTTGCTTAAAAGAAAACAGAAATGATGCTATCAATTCAAAAAAAATGGAAGGAAATACAAATACCACATATTGCTCCTTTTCTCAAAAGTAAACAGTCCCACATCTGCCTTTCTAAAGGAAACTATAGAGACTTCATAAAAACAGAGAAGAAGGGAATGCAAGGGCCATCAAGTACAACCCCAGAGGGATCGTCATCCAACTGCGTTGCTGTGAGCTTTCCAGGCTGTAGGGCCATGTTCCAGAAGCATTATCTCCTGATGTTTCACCCACATCTAAGGCTGGCATCCTCAGAGGTTGAGGGGTCTGTTGGAACCTAAGCAAGTGAGGTTTACATATCCGTGGAATGTCCAGGTTGGAAGAAAAACTCTTGTCTGCTTGAGACAAGTGTTCCACACAATATTTGCAATTGGTGGGTAGTAAAAGGGGACGGAAGTACACACTCAGCTTGTTTTTAGGGTAGATAGATGTTGTTTTTGTTCATTTTTGTTTGTTTGTTAGTCTGCTGCTTTGTTTGTCTAACGTAGACCTGTTCTACGGCAGATGTAAAGCTGTTGTATGTTATATGTATATTTGATATTTTAATATTTGAAAATCAATAAAACATTGAACTATATAAAAAAGCAGACAAGAGTTCTTTCTTCCAACCTGGACATTCCACGGATATATAAACCCCACTTGCCTAGTTTCCAACAGACCCCTCAACCTCTGAGGATGCCTGCCACAGATATGGGCGAAACGTCAGGAGAGAATGCCTCTGGAACATGACCATAAAGCCCAGAAAACTCACAGCAACCCAGTGATTCCGGCCATGAAAGCCATGTGTTGTTGAACACATTGGTCATCCAACTGTTGTTTAAAGATCTTAAGAGAAGGCACTCTACTCCAAGGGAGTCTATTCTACTTCTGACAGCTCATACCATAAGAACATTCTTCCTGATGTTTAGGTGGGAGTTATAATACCATGGACAAGTCAGTATATTTGTGTAGATTCTCTTTGACAAATGGCTCTGTTTTCTTAAAAACTCCTCATGTGTAACAATATTTTTTTTTACCTGAGGCTCGAATATTACCATCACATTTTCAATATCAAGGTTTTAGTAAGACTAGGAAGAGCATCTGATTATCATTTAATTAGGCAAAGCATTAATAGACAAATGTTAATGCAAATGGAATAGAAACAGAAGGAAGGGACTTACCGCAGCACTTTTTCCTGGAAAATTGAAGAAGGCATCCGGTCCATATTTCTGAGGCATATGTTTTAATACAGACAACAGCTTTCCTGCATGTAGGGGCTATTCAAAGAATAATTGTACATGAAATTCAGTTATATATTTCAATATAAAATAATTGGTCTTTAGCATTTTTATTACAATCATGCTATTTAACATAAATGATCACACGTAGACTTATTGATGATATAGATGATGTCTACTACTACCATGATGTTATTGTGATAATTTATTTCTTTATTTACTTTATTTATTTACTGTTTTTATATCCTGCCATTCTCAACCCCAAACGGGACTCAGAGCGACCTTACAATCAGCAGCAATTTGATACCATATAAACAGAAAATAAACATGTGCATTAAAACAAAAATAAATGTATATAAACATTTTAAAATTAACATAATAACAAAATATTAATATTACCTGTAGTACATAAGCCGATCAATACAGGTAAATTTACATTGACTTATTATCACTAGGTGACAATATTCTACATATTACTTCTATGTAATTTTTTTCCTATTAGCTATACAAACAATATATATAATATGACCCATGGGAGGTACACACGGTCTCCCTTCTCCACCTCTTTTTGAAGTTATCATAGAATCACACAGGAGGAACTAGCAAATTCCTAGACAAGATGCCTCTATAGGAATTTTTTAGCTCATCCAGGGCAATCCAATGGTAACTTTTGGCAGAAGCTGTTCATTTCAATAAGGTTTGGTATTATTTACAATTTCCTTTTCCCACAGTAACTGCAGGACTGTATCACCCACAGATAATATGGTCATACTGTACATTGGTATGAAGATTCAATTAAATCCTGTTCAATAAAAATCAAAACCATTGCTTTTTGCTCATGGAGAATCCTACATACCCATTTTCCTTTGTCTCCTTGAAGTCTACTGAAGTACAGCTTCAATTCTCGAACTGTCACACTGTAGCTTGCTAACACTCCAAGCATGTCAACTAGCAAGTCTGAGGGAAATGAGTTATTAACACTTAGATTAATAAGAATAACATTTTATTACACCAATAAAAAGTAAAAATGTATGATGCAAAAATGCTGTTGTTTAGCCCAGTGTTTCCCAACCACTGTGCCGCGGCACACTAGTGTGCCGTCAGCGATCATCAGGTGTGCCGTGGAAGAACCGACCACCCCACCAGGAGTCATTTGGGCAGCTTGCCTCTTGCTCTGTCTCTCCATCGTCTCTCTCTCTCTCTCTCTCTCTCTCGCTCTCGCTCTCTCTCTCTCTTTTTCTCTGTGGCGCCAGCAGGGCCAATCAACACCGGCCAAGAAGCAAGCCCCGCCTCTCTAGGGGTCTCCCGCCCGGCACCATCATGTTTGTTCAGGGCGGAAGTCCCGAGGAGGGAGGGGACGAGGCCCCAGCTTCCTGGAGAAGCGGTTGGTTGGAGGCTGAGGAGGGGAGGGGCCAGCTGGTGCCTTTCCCTGTGAGGTCACTTCCGGAGGAGGTGGAGAGCTTCCGAAGAGGAGCGTTGGGCTTTGTTTTCCTCTCAGTTCCCTGTTTTCCCCTTCTGGCTCAGGATTCCTTCGGGCTTTGGGGCCGAGGTGGCTCTGGGGCCTCCTCCTTTCTTCGTCTCCTGGCCTGGGCTCTGCCTCGACCTCTCCTGCTTTCAGGCCTCCTTCCTTCCTTCCTTCCTTCGCAGCCTGCCTCTCGGCTTTGGAAGGGAGCGGCCTGCCCCTGCGCCTCCCTCCCTCCTTCCCTCCCTGCCTGAGGGAAACCCAGGTGAGCAGCAGCCTTGAAGCACCGGGTGGTGATAATAGGGCAGCGTCGGCCCAGGCGGCCCAGTTCGAAGCACACAAGGCGGGATATCTATGTTGTGTTCAGCGAAACAGGCCCAGGTTTCACACTGAGTGTATAAATACATTTAAAAATTATTAACTATATGTATTACTGTGTTAGAGTGTCATTTTGTGTCATTTTGGTTGATGGTGTGCCCCAGGATTTTGTAAATGTAAAAAATGTGCCGCAGCTCAAAAAAGGTTGAAAAACACTGGTTTAGCCAAAACCACAGCTACTTGCTATTCAAAGACCTTTTAAGAAATCATACCTGAAATCATATTGTCAGCTTTATCAATTCTCTCAAGCACTTGCTCAACGAGACCCACTTCTGTACAAATCTGCAGATTTCGTATACTTTTCTTCAGGATGGCCGTGAACATGCTCCATACCTCAGCTTGGCAAGTGACATCACACTTATCCAACAAGTCCACCATGCAAGTAATGCTCTCGCCTTCTTGTATAATAAAATTCATTTCCAGATCAAAGTGACCTCCTACAAGCTTCAATAAAAAAAAAGATCAATGTCAGTATTTTTTATCTCTTCAGAATTATTTTTTCTAAGTGTACAATACTTAGTAAGAGCATTTCTTTCTTGGTGCTATATGGTAAGAAAATTTGGATCAGAACAAAACTGATTAATTATAAATTTTATATTGGTCATAATTTACAAACTATGAGACTGATTATACAGTTCTGCATACCTTTATATAAAAAATATTCTTTAGTACAGCATGTGTTGAGAAAGACATGCTGCCTTCTGAATCAGATAATTCTGGCTCTGCAAATCTAGCACCCCCTCTAGAGTATCCAGATACTATAAAGAAGAATCACAACTAAAATTGGATTATTTCTGCTTGTTTCTACCACCTAATCTTACTTCATGCTGATACATTTCATTTACTATCTCATCAGGTGGACAAAACTGTCCGTCCTACGCCAATTTCACCCCTCTTCAGGCACGGAGCCTGTTGGCTCCCATTACACGCTGTTGATCTACTTCCAGCATGGCTCAGTGTCTGAAGAGGGATGAAATTGGTGCAGGTGGCAGCGGCGGCCACGTGGGAGGTTTCCCATTTCGCATTGAAAACAGCAGAGGGAAGCTGGGTGACAACACTTCCCCCCTGTAGAAAGAGGTGAAGAGGAAGGCGGGCGATGTAGGGTGATGGGTTCCCCGCGTCTGCCGTCAGATTTACCATGATCCATAATGAATCAGGAGCTTAATGTGATAAGCTTACTTAACTACACTCTTTAAAAGAAGCACTACACTGATGACCACAGATTGGGGCCCACAGTCCCCAGTCTGTAATACCACCTGTCAGTTCTTCTGACAAGGGTCATCACAGTAAGGACTGTACTACATTTAAAAACAGACATCCATTGATTATACAAAGTTCATAATGGTGACCTGTAACAAAAGGGAAATTAACCAGGTAGGATTTTTATATACATGAAAACATATTCATTCTGACATGAGATTTACAAAAGACAGTTACTCTTCTTTGCTCTTTCCTGAATCCCATCAGTTACTACTCATTACTCGGGGTTTGAAGTGTTGGAGAGATATATACCGTAAGTTGGGAAGCACATTTTTCAGTATTTTCAGCATAAATCAGCAATGATGTCGAACATCTCAAGATTAGGAAGCTATAGTAAAATGTATCTTGAATTCATAAAGAGAATGTGCAGATATTTAAAATGAACAAACAAGCATTTTTCTCAGTATTTACAGTCTCACTGAAATAATAAAAAGAATGGAACATGAAACAAGGAATACCTTTCTTCAGCATTTGTGGATGCAAATCAATGGAAGAAAAATCTTAGTATCTCAAAGGATTGTGTTTGCTTCCTCACATTGCAGTACCTAGGAGCATCCTTTGTTTGGGAGGTGTTAACTGGCACTTCATTGCTTGTTGTCTGGAATTCCCCTGTTTCTGAGTGGTTTTCTTTATTTACTGTCTTGATTCAAACAAAGGATCCAAATAAAGGATGCCCACAGGCAGCAGCAACCAGGTTTTGCACCTACAAGGCTACTGAATAGTAATCAAGCTGGCTAATTGTCAACCTTTGCAACCCGAAAGACAGTTGCATCTGTCAAGTAGGAAATGTAGGTACCACTTTGTGGGGGGCTAATTTAACTGATTTACGAGGCCATAAAATCTCCAGGAAGTATGAAAAAGAATGAAGGAATGCAACAGCTCCCCCTGGTGGCCAGAAGCTGGAATGTTAAATTGCCTCTGAGTGTCTGTCTATATATGTTGTATGTCTATGGCATTGAATGTTTGCCTGTAAATGTGCATTGTGATCTGCCCTGAGTCCCCTGCGGGGTGAGAAGGGCGGAATATAAATGATGAAATAAATGATAAAATAATTGCAATAGTCACTCTTGCTTTAAACACAGCAGTTCTTTATCCAACCCTGGACATTTCACAGAGATACACACACACACACCTCATTTGTAACAGACCTCTGAACAAACCTCTGAAGATGCTTGCCATAGATGTAGGCGAAACATCAAGAGAGAATGCTACTAGAACTTAGCCATGCAGCCCAAAAAACGTACAGCAACCCAGTGATTCCGGCCATGAAAGCCTTTGACAACATCATAATAACAATTCTACTTGTAAACTATTTACCATAGAATCAATTTGGAAGGTTTACAAAACAAAACTACAATAGAAAGACCGCTTTTTGAAAAACTAAGGTTGAAATAGGCACACAGAAATCCAAAAGTAGGTAATGTTCATTACCTAACACTTACTGCTATGGAATTTGAAAAAAGTATGTACTGACACTAAAAGTCTTATTTTAGTCACTATTAGCCAGATAGCCAATATCTTAAGACACCGATGGCCAGTCTGATGAGCACAGGTTAGAGCAGTGTTTCCCAACCAGTGTGCCGTGGCACACTAGTGTGCCGTGAGCAATCATCAGGTGTGCCGTGGGAAATTGGCACTCTTCCCCCTCCTAGCAGCTCTTTCTCCCCTCTTTCCCTCCCCAAAGATCCTCCCCGAGGCAAAGGAAGGGCTCCGCCAAATGCCAGGGCCAGGCCCGCCTTGAGGAAGCCTTCAGGAGCCTCAACTCACCATGGCTCCAGCTCCCGCTCAGGGCTGCTTCAGCCTCCCGATGCTCCTATACGTTTCATAGATCTGTGTGGCCTCTTTCGCTGCCTCCCTCCTCCCTCTGCAAAAGCAGAGCACTGGGCGGAAGTGATTGAGTCCGCGTTTTTGCGTTTGCTTGGATTTCTCGCGAGAACAGCCAAAGCTGAAAGCTCCACGTCGGTGGATTCGCCAGTGAGCGAACCTGGGAGCCTCGGGAGGCTGAAGCATTCACAGGTTTCCAAGAAACAAATTGAGCCTCTCCATTTGGAAATGGTTTTTATTTAAAAATTTTCACTCAGGGTGAAATTTCACAAGGGTCTGGAGAGCAAGCCCTATGAGGAATGGCTTGAAGAACTGGGCATGTTTAGCCTGAAGAAGAGAAGGCTGAGAGAAGACATGATAGCCATGTATAAGTTATGTGAGAGGAAGTCATATATATGTTGTTTTCATCGAAACAGGCCCAGGTTTCACACTGAGTGTATAAATACATTTAAAAACATATTAACTATATTTATTACTGTGTTAGAGTGTCATTTTGTGTCATTTTGGTTGGTGGTGTGCCCCAGGATTTTGTAAATGTAAAAAATGTGCCGCGGCTCAAAAAAGGTTGAAAAACACTGGGTTAGAGTTCAGGCAACTTGTGAAATAACCAGGTATAGTTATTCCGTGTTTTGTAAGCAAGTACCACAGCCTAAAACTATTATATCAAATAATACCAGAAAGAATGTATAGTAAGTATGTGACCCCCATATCCACAGGACCAGTTTCATTTTGTGTCTGACAAAAAATGTCCTCTCTAGACATGTTCAATGAGTCCTTCATTTCTATAGTGTTAGCTATTATCCGTAGTTTTATGCCTCCACATGAAGTCTGGGAATGTATCCCTCATTGACACAGGGGTCACACTTGTATGTCTACAAAGCTTATGAATTCAAGCATATGATTAATACTGGAATTAATTGAATTAATCAACATTTGTGGTAGTGAAAAATTATGGAAAAATCTAGCTCAGTGGCTTCTTAAAGTTCATTTCTATGGCCATCAACCCCCATGCCAACACTTTATAGACCATACATTTTGCTGTTAACTAAAGTGACCTTACCTTCACCTCAATTCTCCACCACCCATCTTTCACTTTTGGCTACAAGTACCATTGTCAGTAACCACCCATCCAAGAAGTTGACAAATTAGTTTTCCTATCTAATCTGCAAAACACAAATAATTCACTAGCCATTAGAAGTAGCACAATCTTAGGATCCAATACCAGATACAAGTCTTAAATATCTCTTATTTAAGTGTTTTATAAAATTACTTTTAAGAAAATATGGGAAACGCTTTCATGTAATTTGTACTGAATTTGATATATGGTTAATATGCAAACATATTATAGATGCACATAGTGCACACCTCTACAGTATGTCATATTAACCCTTTCTAATGGCAATTTGAAGCTGATCAACCTTCAAGACACAAATTTGCTGCCAAAGACAGGGATCACATAATCCAGGCCTATACACAGGCTAGTTATTATCTGAGCTGCAGTAATGGCTGTGCACAGCAAAATGTAATCTCGGGAAATGTCACAGTAAGTTATGAATATCTGAGCAGCCTAATGCACCTTACTAGCCATGAAGTGTGAGAATGTAATCTTATTACCTTTTTATGGTTGTATTTTTTTGAATAATGTAGCCTTTGAACTGATGTATAGTCTTTCCCTGCACTTTAGCATGATTTGGTCTCCCATGTCATACAGTTCATTTTTCAGAACTCCCCAGTTCAATGTATTTTAAGTCTTAGGCTCAACTTCATAAACAATCTTTATAACAACCCACTGGGTGATATAATATTTTCCATCACTAGATTGTGGTATAATGTGCAAGCATACAGCAATGATTTTAAAGCAACAGATTTGAAGCATTCAAATACATCTTCATGAGTTTTACATTTCATTTTAATATTTGCCTTGGCTATTCGTAAATTTAAATAAATCATAAATATATCAATATCTGGGTGAATACAAGACGAAATGGCAATCCTTTGTAGCTGACATTTGCAGATTACATGTCTCAATATCAATTCTTCCCCCACTAGCACGTGAAAACAACTCTAGTGGAGGTTTTTTTTTTTTCCTATTCATTAAAGGGTATCTATAAAAGAAAATTTTGATGCTTCCCAAAATTAGTCAAGAAATAATTATGTATCGGCATAACAAAATGCAGCCATACACTTTCAAAAGAGGTCATATGTATTGTATAAATATGATTTTCACTTGAGAAAATACAAGATATCTCAAGGACACTACCCAGCATAGACTATGGGGATATGTTGCTTCTTTCCATCTCTGACCAAGGACAGCAAGTCTCACCATTGCATCACCCCGAAAGGACAACCCCCATTTCTGCCTCTGCTCTCCCCACTAAAAACTTCTGCTCACGGACCTCCGTCTACTTGTACAACTAGGCATTTGGGTGGTGCTATACTATAGATCTCCTGCCTTGATTTTGGGGCAATCATTGGAGAAAGAGGAAAACAGCAGACTTGATCAGTGGCTGTGCTGCTGCCAATGGGGTTGCCCCTTTGGGGGTGATTGAAAGGGTGAGACTTGCTATCCCTGGTCAGAGATGGAAAGGTGCTGTTTAGACCACATAAACCTGGGATCAGTGTCTTTTTAAGACCTGGCCTATTGCTAATAAATAAAGATGTGCTTCATGGGCAGTGAAAAAGTAAGTCAGTGAACAACCACTAGAAATGCAAAAGCAGAGGAAGATACTTATGGACACACAGTTGCATTGCCATTTGTCAACCATACAATGTTGGTTGTCCCCAAACATATGGCTCTGAGATATGGACACCTAGGTTAAAAATACTGCTGAGTGCTAATTTAGTGAAAAACTAAGCCACTGATCTTGTGCATTCACTTATATTGAGTAACGTCAACCCAGCTTTTCAGTTTACTAAGGAGATGATGGCGACGAAATGAGTGACAGACTGACTATGGTGTCAGTGGATGAAAATCTTGGGAGCCAGTCTGACCAAAGCTAAAGGTCAATGGAAGATCTACTTACTACATGGCAATGATAGAGGCAATGATAGAAACTACAGGCTATCACAGAGTAATCCATTAGAGGTGTTGTCAGAGATCAAAGATTTAAAATTTGCAAAATACTTTGCAGAGAAAATCACTCGCATACACTGACTTAGATATTGTATTTTATGCAGGTCCGTTAAATGTAACTTTGCCATCTTCTAAACCTGTGTTACAACATACATTATAAACTGCAATCTGACTGTGTGAACATGGTACTTGGAGAACTTCCTCTTTTCCTGGCACATAAAAATGGTCAGGAGGATAATAACTAAATATATAAGTTAAAAGCAAGACATAGTTGCAGCCGAATTAAAGGGTTACTGAAAAAAGCCCTCTCTGAATCCCCATTGCACCAGCCAACCACCTACATTGCATTCTTAGGCAGGGCATTGTAGCATGTGGTGGCCTCCCATCTTGTGTGGTTCCTCAATTACATAGATTTTTGAATAGCTTTTTTATCAGGCTTCAGACCCAGTTATGAGACAAGAGACAGCTTGAATTGCCATGGTGGTGCACAGAGAATATATCCCTGTTGATTCTTCTGGATCTCCAGCTGTTTCTCAGCTATGGTATGCCCATCTACACTGACCACTTAATGACTTGACGTGCCCAATGTTGTTCTCAATAACCCACTTCAACCTCCCTTCTAAAATAGCCAGTGCAATCATGTTTATGTTCATCCTTGGAATATTTACTATCCAACTTTTTCATAGATTAACAACAAAACGGAAAAGATCATATAGGAAAAGCAGACAATATACGGTAGTCTGATACAATTTTAGTTCTAAAATCCTACTGGAAGTTGCTGTACAAAAACAAACATTTAATCATTGACTTCAATGTCCACTTTGACTTGCACTACATATAACCTCCTCTTGCAAAATAACCAACTTTCAATTATAGTTTAATCCAGATACCAAGATAAAATTCTAGCCTGAAGTCATATGCAAAGTACAGTGTGTCTTCCTGTACAAAATGATATTTTCAAAATCTATTACATCACAGATTCATATATGAACACTGAAAGCTAATAAATCACTTAAGCCATGACACAGAGGCCTTTTTTAAAATTTGCATTTGCCTACAGTAAATACTGCCATGTCCTTTAATAGCATGCTAGTGCAATCTTATCAAACTACTGATTTACGACTATGACAACTTTTCAGAATCGGAAATCCATCACCGTATGACATCCACTAGAAAGTCAGTTCAAGTTGCATTAGTCTAAATTTAA
Organism: Anolis apletophallus; assembly: GCA_030556195.1. NCBI lineage: Eukaryota > Metazoa > Chordata > Lepidosauria > Squamata > Anolidae > Anolis > Anolis apletophallus. The sequence goes on along the minus strand of JARBWK010000012.1, from coordinate 57,669,703 downwards.
ACTCTGTGTAATATGGAAGTCACAAAGCAAAAACACTATGCCGTGTTGATCTCCCCCCCTACTCTTCACATCACTCTAGGGATATGTATGATACATATTTATATACACACCTGTACCAATGTACAGCATTATTCAAAGAGGTTTCTCAACATTTTGTTATGAGCATAATAAAAAGTAGGAAAATATACCTTAGATATGAATGAAATTTTCCCACATCAAAAAAAGCTCCAAAATAGTGGGCATCAGAACTACTTCTCTATATTTAACAACATTTGTATAGGAAAAGCAAACACATCAAAAGAATCACCATACCTTAAGGAAAAACTGAAGTGATTTTATCAAAAGAGCATGACCTTGAAAAACCTCAAAGAGCTCAAAAATGGCAAACTTTATCAGATATCAAAGTGGAATTACTGGCTCTCTAGGTGTTTACACTGAAATCTTCCTTCACCTTTAATGGGTCTGTTACCTATCCATCAGAATAGTCAAATGAAAAAACCAGAAGTGTTTTGCTTAGTTTTCATGCCAAGAGACCATGCCATGTTTAAGCTGATCAGACATTTACTGAATTAACAATAGTTATTTAAAATTTCATCACTCTCATACAATATTATGGTCCTCCTAAAAATAATTCCCCCTCTTGACTTCTCAGAACATAAAAGATTATCCTTTCTGTAATTTTCTATTGAGTGATGTTCATACCTAGTAGTGACAAATGTTCATACCTTGCATTTGGAATGAAGTAGTACTAACATCTCATTTTGACATGCACCTCACTATTCCAGAATTTGACAAACCAAGTCAACATGTCAAATACATGGGAAGCAATATAATAATTAACCCCACACAACACTATATACTACTAGAGCGCACTTCCCCGGTGTGGAAAATCAAGATGTTTTCAACATCACATAAGCTCCAGACAACATGGACAAGAAGAAACAGTGTTGAAGTTGCAGCTAAAGCCCTTGGAAAACAACAGACCACAATATAACATCTTTAGACCTCATGAAAATCCTTAAAACAAACCATACTGAGGATTAGCAGGAAGATATACTGATGAGGCTCTAGAGCAGAGGTCCTCCAGGTGTTTTGAACTTCAACTCCCAGAAATCCCAACAAGCTTAACAACTCTGTAAAGAATTGTGAGAGCTGAAGTCCAAAACACCCGGAGAACCACTGCTTTAGAGTAAGATATCCACTGCTCTTAATAAGTGTATGTCTTGATAGACTTTTAACAACTCACAGACAATAATTTCCAGCGATACATGTGACAACATGTGACTAAAAAGGCCCCCATGTATATACTGGGCCACCATGCATACAATCGGTGACCAATAAGGGCCACAATGCAATACAGTGACTTGACACGTATTTGATAATCCCATCCATCCCATTTTTTTTCAGCCAGTCCTACAATAAGAACCAGAAGTTTATTAAGTCCCTGCTGGATCACCATATATGGATAGCAGACTGTTTATATTTTATATGAATTTTATATATACATAATTGAAAATGTCATAACTCACCGATTTACAATCTCAAAAATACTCCCCCATCCCCATTCTTGCAAAGATCCTGGTGAACAGTGTGAAAGTGAGAGTGCAAGTACTTTCCTTTCACTAATATTAATACAATTTCCCTCTCTCATCTGAACACATTAATTCAAGTCCTAGCCCTATAGGAAGTTTGGTCCATCATCTATGTGATGTAACAGGTCAACAAAATTGGAAGATACTATTTTATCACTTCACCTTTCTCGCCTCCTCAGGCCTCTCACACACAGCCTTTCAATTTCTTTATAAGAGTCTGTCCATAAGTCATACCCTCTACCAATACTGTCACCTTCCATCTGAATGCACTTTACTGATACCCTTCTTAAATTTTTATGACAAGATTAGATGCAGTACTTCAGATGATGTCTGTCTGCGATAGTGCATGCAACTGCCAAGGATCAAACAGCACAGAATTGAGTACAAAGGGGAAGAAAATATCTATGCATGTGCATACATACAAAGCCTGTTCAAGGTCCTAAGTCTCTTCAGGGTGCTGCTACTAATTTCATATTTTCATAATTCTATTAAGGGTCTCAAACCAGGACAGTTACTTCCTATTTTGAAGAATAGCCTGTATAGGACAAAATAAGATTCTATAAGCCGTAAAAGTTGTTGGGGCCCACCAATGTGTTTAAATGGCCAATCACATCCCATAGATGCTTAGAAATGTTTTTTTGTGGAGGAGGGTAAGGCAACCCCCCCACACACACACACACAAACACACACACACATACCTCTCAATTTGCAGGGTTCTAGAGAGCTTTCTGCAAAAGTTGTATCTATTTTCTCGACCTATACTAGACTCTAGACCAGTGTTTTTCAAACTGTGCTCTGCAGAGCCCTTAGGGCAGGGCTGCCCACGAAGTCGATCGCGACCAACCAGTCGATCGCGGGTCCAAAGGAAGTCCTTCGCAGCCGGATAGGGCGCTTCTGTCCTATGCATGGAAGGTGTGCCGCTCGGAAGGTAGATCTTTTTGACTTGGTAGTTTTGAAAGTAGCTCGCATGCTGAAAAAGTGTGGGCACCCCTGCCTTAGGGGATCTATGTTAGTTACGAAAATGAAATGTATTTAGGCCCAGGTTAGATTGGGCTCTTTGCCAAGTAACTCATGCTAACAACAACAACATTATTTGTATCCTGCCATCATCTCCCAAAAGGACTCAGAGCGGCTTACAGAACAGCACATAATAGTGCCATAATACACATAAAATATAGGTAAAATTACATCAACATCCTCAATTCAAGAGAATAATGAATAAAACACAGCAATACTTACTATTAAAATGTATTAAAATGAACAGTACAACATCCCAGCCACAGCCAAATTTCAAACATTAAAGTGCCAGTGTCAATAACAATGTATTTGGTCCTCTAGATTAGCTAATGTCTTGGTCATTTTCCAAAAAAAAAAATCTGCCTAAAGAGTGATGTTTTCAGCTCTTTGTGGAAACACTGTGGTGTGGGGGCTAGCATAATGTTCCTGGGGAGGGCGTTCCAAAGCCTCGGGGAGGCACCACCAAGACGGCCCTCTCTCTCATCCCACCAACCGTGCTTGAGATGGAGGTGGGGCCAAGAGGAGGGTGTCCTCGGCAGATCTTACAGCCCGTGTCAGTTCATAGGGGGAGATGTGGCCACGAAGGTAGGTTGGATCTGGACTATATAAGGCTCTGTAGGTAATAACCTGCACTTTGAATTGGGACCAGAAACTTGTCGGCAGCCAGTGGAGCTACTTTAGTAGGGGTGTGGTATGCTCCCTATAGCTGACCCCCATTAGTAATCTGTTAGTGAACTGCATAATTTTCTGTGCTAGAACAATTCCATGTACCAAGGTAAAACTTTAAACTAGGACTGGTTGGTAGTTCTCTAGATCCTCTTTATATATACACATGTGTGTGTGTGTGTGTGTGCGTATGTGTGTGTGTGTGTGTGTGTGTGTGTGTGAGAGAGAGAGAGAGAGAGAGAGAGAGAGAGAGAATGAGAATGAGAATGAGAATGAGAATGAGAATGAGAATGAGAATGAGAATGAGAGAGAGTCTATACATGCTGTTCAGTATAATTACACTCGGATCTCATAGGACTTTCTAATTAATTTTAGCTACAATATTGGCATTGCATTCATGTTAAAATAATTTCCATTAGTATTGTTTACTACTACATTATTGTAACCTAACAACCATGTTTGGTCAGCAGTGTTTATTCTTCTGTATAAAACAGAATTACTACATAGTTAGATTATGTTTTCATGTATTCTGTTATTAAGATGACAATATAACTTTTACAAGCATAGAGCATAACAATTTTCCCAGCCTTATGTTAAAGTGATTTGATGCATATGATTAAACATTTCATACAGCACAACTATTCTGCTAAAAAATGAAAGATGAGCACCATCTCATGGGCGTTAGAGGTAATGTGCCGAAAATAAAATTCACGTGTGAGTCTCCTCTGTTCAGTATCAGGTTTTCTCATAATTCTCTAAAATCCCTGAAAATGATTCATTCATTCATTCATTCATTCTATGTATACCCCGCCTTTCTCTACACCGAAGGGAACTCAAGGCGGCTGAGTTATACACAATGTATGCTTTAAGTCGCTTTTTAATCATTTTAAATGAGTTTAAGGTCTCTTTACACTTACACAGAGAAAAAGTTTTAAATAAATAAACAAACAAATAATAAAAACTTTATTTATATTCTTGCCCTGTCTCCCCAAGGGGAACTCAGGGCATATTCCAACATATTTATTTATTTATTTAAGATATTTCTATCCCGCCTTATTCAAGCCCAAAATCGACTCAAGGCGGGGTTGGTATTTTTGGTGATATTTGTATACCACTCTTCTCAACCCTGAAGGGGACTCAGGGCAGTTCACAGTGTTGGCAACAATTCAATGCCATCAATAAAACAGTATAAAACATTAAAATTGGCCCTCTCCTAATAAAACTTGGAACATTATTAAACACATCATATAAAATACAAATTGGCAGCAATTCAATGCCATAACAACCCAATATACAATTAAACATTTAAAACATTATAAAAACCATACATAAACCATTAAAACATATAATAACCAATGTCTTCCTGTTAACCTCATTTTCCAGTAGCATGGTCTAAGCCAGGGGTGCCCACACTATTTCAGCACGCGAGCTACTTATAATAAAAGCAAGTCAGATCTACCTACCTCCTCAAGGCTGGCGAGGGGAGGGGCGGGGCTTGGCATGGCCTGGCTCCACCCCCCTCTGGCTTCTGCTCTACCAGCAGCTTCTCCAGGCTTGAGGATGGCAGTGCCAAGCCAGTGGTGGCATAGCTAGCACAAGGTTGGCTTGGCATTGCCATCCTCAAGCCTGAGAAGCTGCTGGTAGCTCTAAAGCCAGAGGGACAGAGCCAGGCCACGCCAAGCCCCGCCCCACCCCCCTCTGGCTTTAGAGCTCCCCGTAGCTTCTCCAGGCTTGAGGATGGCAATGCCAAGCCAGCCTTGTGCTAGCTATGCCACCACTGGCTTGGTATTGCCATCCTCAAGCCTGGAGAAGCTGCTGGTAGAGCGGAAGCCAAAGGGGGAGCGGAGCCAGGCCGCACCAAGCCTTGCCCCCTCCCCTCTGGCTTTGGAGCTCCCAGCAGCTTCTCCAGGCTTGAGCCAGTGGTGACACAGCTAGCACAAGGCTGGCTTGGCACTGCCATCCTCAAACCTGGAGAAGCTTCTTGGAATGCTGAAGCCGGGGGAGGGAAGGAGCTTGGCGCGGCCCAGCTCCGCCCCCCTCTGAGAAGCACCCCATCCGGCTGGGATCAACCTCCTTCGGTCCTGGGATCGACTGGTCGATCGCGATCGACTTCCTGGGCAGCCCTGGTCTAAGCCATTTCATGTTTCAATCTTACATGATTCCGTGTTTGTCTATTGCACTGCATTTTCAAAGGCTTGTTCAACGAACCAGGTTTTTAATTTTTTTCAGAAGGTCAGGAAGGAGGGGGCTGATCTAATATCCCTAGGGAGGGAGTTCCACAGCTGAGGGGCCACCAGTGAGAAGGCCCTGTCTCCCGTCCCCACCAGACATGCCTGTGAAGAAAGCGGAATTGAGAGCAGGGCCTCCCCAGATAATCTTAGAGGATCTTAGATACCTAGATGGTTCATAGGGAGATATACAACAGCAAACATTCAAATCCTCCATAAACAGACAAATATTAACATAATCCAGAGGAACGCCACATATCAAAAATTATTAGCACAAATACTATGGAAAATGTTGTGTAATATTTAAATTACTAACTACACTTATTTACTTATTTATTTATTTACTTTATTTATATTCCACTCTTCCCACCCCGAAGGGGACTCAGAGCAGATTACAGTTACACATACTTAGCAAACAATCCCTGCCGTTTCCACATACACACATATAGACGAACAGAGGCAAACTCTGGCCACCAGGAGGAGCTGATGCACTCCTCATTTCTCAGCGTTCCCAGCGTCCCTTGTTGTCCCTTCTGCATTCCTCAGCGTTCCTGGAGTTCTTTAATGGCCTCATAATTCAGTCAAAATTTGCCTCCCCACTTAATGTGGTACCTTTATCTCCTACTTGACAGATGCAACTGTCTTTCGGGCTGCAAAGGTCGACAGCAGGCTACACTTAAAGGTCAAGCACCCACCTCAACCCAAGCAGGCCTCGAACTCATGACCTACTGGTCAGAGATATCTTATGCAGCTGACACTTAGCCAGCTGCGCCACATTCCTGGTGCTTATCCATACTTTCTTAAGAAAAGATAACACAGGATATATGTCTAAAGTGGCATCCTACTCAGGCCATAAAACCAAGCAGTCTTTCCTTGAAGAAACATTGCACAGCTCATTTTGTATAAATAAGGATATGTTTGTAGTGTTGCACACTAGTTGTTAAGTGAAAAAATACAAATATGCTACTGAAGACGCAATGTTAATGTTGCTGCAATGTAAGATTTGTTTTGCTTATGTTTCATTAAATGTACTAGTGTAGACCCGAAATCCTCTGCAACTTCATTAAGCTTTTTCACAACATTCTTAATTTTAAACAATGATAGTACAGTGGAGAAAGATTAACTAACCCAGATAAAATAATTCACTCGAGAAAAATGAGTCAAACCCATTTTTATTGTGACAAAGCTGGGGCTTTCAATTTCCTCTACGCTGTCTGTTTTACTTCAACCAATGTATTTGATATCCTTGAGTACAGTTACCTGCTGACCTGAAATTTTACCCGTTAACAGCAGTTATCGCAGGGAAGTGCAGCACCAGCTTCTCTGTCAGTTCAGGTTACAACCACCTGTCTGCTGCCATGCAGCCTTTTGGTCACGTGTTCTTAAACCGAAGTAGTATAACAATACATCAGTCTAAAAGCACAGTCTTCAATGGCCAATTGAATCCAAACTCTTTTCCAGGCTAGGAGTAACTGACATTTCCTATGACTACCCTTGCAATGGCTAATTTTGAACCAGAAGTGTGGCTCTGGAGTACTTGGATCTGGGATAATTCAGCTCCTCTCTTGGCTTACCTCCTTCCCACCCACTTTTTGTCCTGGCAGATATTACTCAGCAAAGCAGCAATTTGCTCCCTCAACTGAATGTTGGAAGAGCAATTCTGAGATCAGATGATGTTTTCTGAAGCTTACATCCCATCTTAACTACTAGATCCAGAACAGCCTTGAGTTAGGGTGGTGCCTATATACTATTGCAAACTGATTAACACTGGAAGTCTTTACAGAAATAAAACATATTCAACTTGCTAGCTAAAGTAATAAGTAGTAATTATGAGGATTTATAATGATAGAATAATGTATATTTATTTATTTATTTGCAGTATTTATATTCCGCCCTTCTCATCCCGCAGGGGACTCAGGGCAGATTACAATGCACACATACATGGCAAACATTCCATGCCATTTAGACATACAACATATATAGACAGACACAGAGGCAATTTAACATCCAGCTTTTCCAGCTTCATGACGGTATGCTCGGTTCTGGCCACAAGGGGAGCTGTCACTTCACTGACAACTTATGACTTTGATGAAATACTTCCTCATTCTTCTGCACGCTGCTGGAAGGTTTTATGGCATAGTAAATTAGTTAAATTAGCCTCCCCGCGTAAAGCGGTACCTAAATTTCCAAGTTGACAGATTCAACTGTCTTTCGGGCTGCATAGGTCAACAGCAAGCTAGATTATTATTGGTCGGGAGCTCACTCCGACCCAGGCTGGCTTTGAACTCATGGCTTTGAACTCATGACCTCTCAGTCAGTAGTGATTTAATGCAGCTGGCTACTAACTAGCTGCGCCACAGTTGCAGTTTCTCAAGTCGCTCCTTACACGGGGGGAAAAACTTAATATAAAGTCGTCCTTTTAAGTATTTCTGAAGAGAAGCATTTAAATTTAATTGGCACGTTTGACAAATGCAGCAATGCTATGTATAGTCACCAAATATTGCTGAGAAAAATGCAACAAGTACTACTCAATGTACTCATGTATAAGTCGAGAAAGGTCACTTTAAAAAACTGGGTCAACTTATCCACAAGTCAGTGTAAGTATAGCACCTGAACTCTTACTTTAAAAAGGAACTATCCCTTTAGCTGAGTAGAGCAGCAAAAGGTTGGAGGTTAGTCAATTGCAGGAAAACCTAAAAGAAGCACTTTTCTATCTCTGCTATGACACCACTTCTCACCTTTTTAAATGCCTAGGCAGGAAAATGGCTGTGGTGGTTCAAGACCTGCTTTCCCCTCCCCAAGGAATGACCTCAACTTCTCTATGGCTCATATCAAAATATATATTGGCTCCAAAAACCTATCCTTGGCTTATAAAATAGATAGATAGATAGATAGCTTAGTGATATATATCACTAGCTGGAGGTCAGCTGTGACCAGCAGTGCTGTGGAATTTGAAGGGGTACAAATGAAGAGCAAAAGAGGAAAGTGCATCAAGCCAACCCTGGCCGGGATCGCCTTCCATCTGGAAATCGATGTCCGCACTGTGGAAAAATATGCAGGACAAGAATAGGACTCTACAGTCACCTACATATCCACTGCCAAGACACTACACTTGGAAGGCCATCACACCCAGACAACGAGGGCTTGTCTAAGTAAGTAATGTTGTGAGTGTACATATGGTATATTATTTTTTAAACTTTGGAGGAATTATACTATGATGAATTAAAATAGTTTTGCAGAATTCACATTTGAAAGCTCTTTTTACACAAACTGAGATTCTTTACTTGAAAGACAGAAAGAGCATTTCGGATGGCTACTGCAAAATGAAGACCACAGAACCAGAAACTTACATAAGTTCTACAAAGATATTCATTGAGTTCAATAGATCAACATACACTAAGATTGCTAGTTAGATGCATTATCCATCTATGATTAAGCATTTGTTAATGGAACTGGAGATGTTAAAAAATAACAAATACAAATTTGATTCAAATCTATTTTGTTTTGCTTAGCAAAATAAATACCAAGTGTTATATTGTCATTTATGCATTATTAGTTCTGTTGATAATGAATGAATGAATGAATGAATGAATAGTTCTGTTGATAACTTCATTAACTTGTTAAATTTAGCTTTTGAATTGTGAATGAATTTTGAATCTCATTCTGACTGATATTTTGCTACTTACAGAATGTGAATGTCTTTCTATCATTTTTGATACCTCTAAAAAGCAAAAGCTTTCCAGACATCTTACAAAATAAAACTTAAATACACGCAACATGAGCTTCATTTACAATGTCAGCAGATCAATGTTCAAACAGTAGAAATAAAGTAAAGCACGGTATAGTTTACAATAATATAATCGGGTGGCCTATACAATCTTACCAGTCTTATTTTGGACAATATACAATTTCTGGATCATTTTCAAAGGCAACATATTGTATTAATTCAAACAAGCGGTTGCTAGGCAGTCAGAATATCTGTAGCCAGATTGTCTCTTTCCAGACATAATCCTAATTGGTATATAACCCTCATGTGATAAGATTCATGATGAGGCCACCTGTGTCTCTGATGACAATAATGAATCCAAGAACAAACCCCTCTCACAGCCTAATCTATGAACATGATATTTCGGTGATACAGTAGAGTCTCGCTTATCCAACCTTCGCTCATCCAATGTTCTGTATTATCCAACGCAGTCTGCCTCCCACCCGGATCCACAGCTCTTTCACTACATTGGGATGTTTTGGTGCTAAATTTACAAATGCAGTAATTACTACATAACGTTACCATGTATTGAACTGCTTTTTCTGTCGATTTGTTGTAAAAAAAATGATGTTCTGGTGCTTAATTTGTAAAATCATAATGTAATTTGACGTTATATAGGCTTTTCCTTAATCCCTCCTTATTATCCAATATTTTTGCTTATCCAATGTTCTGCCAACCTGTTTATGTTGGATAAGCAAGGCTCTACTGCAGGCGTGGGCAACCTACGGCCCGCGAGCCAGAAACGGCCCAGCAGCCAACTCTGTGCAGCCCGGGGAGAAGGGTGTTGGGGGCGGGGCCAAGAAGAAGGGGTGCCGCTGCCACCATCCTATCGCGGCAGCTTTGGAGTGCTCCAGGCCCTCCGCCTCTTCCTCATGCCTCCGGCATGGAGAGGCTCCAGATGGCCAGCATGGGAGCGTCAGTGCCGGTGGCATGGTGGGGAGGAGCCTTTGGATGACTTCCTGTAGTCCCGGATGAGCTGGCTGACACATTCTGGGAGCCGTAGGAGTCAGGAAACTACAGTTCCCAGAATGCATCAGCCAGCTCATCCGGGGCTACAGGAAGTTATCCAAATGATCCTCCCCGCCACGCCCCTGGCACTGACGCTCCCATGCTAGCTATCCGGAGCCTCTCCACGCCAGAGGCAGGAGGAGGAGGCGGAGAGACCGGAGCTGGTGCTACCTCCATCCTCGGGCCCTCCCTCACTCCACCAACATGCGACCCTCCATGCAAGAGGGCCAAAGCCCAGGATCACCACCGCGAGGGCACTCCGGAGCCGCCAGAGAAGGCAAGAAGGAGCCCCCACTGCCCTGGTGCAGCCCACGGCGGCCCCCGCTTTGAGGCACAACCATGGCAATACGGCCTGCCGCTCCTCCTCCCTGTGCCCTCCCTCTGCCCCCCTCCTCCTCCCTCCTCCCTTCTTTCTAAAGTACGTAGTTGGATTTTCTTTTAATTATTATTATTTTTAAATAATTTTATTATAATAATATAATAAATAATATAATATAATGTTATAATGTTATATTATATTATAATTTCAATATATTATAATGTCTATATATATAAACTATAATATAATAATGATATTAATACTAATAATATATGAATATTTCTTGATATATTAATGTTAATATTAATGATGTGTAATATATATTAAATATAGCAAATAAATAAATAAATTATGTAGATTAGAATGTAGTTCCGCCTTTAGGTGCGGCCCTCCATAATATTTTTTGGCTCTCGTGTGGCCCCTTGGAAAAAATAATTGCCCACCCCTGTTCTACTGTATTGTTAAATGAACTTGAACATTCGCTGCTTTGCTACCTTAGCCTGTACATCCCCACCATTCTCTATTAATAAGTTGGACAACAGTCAGTTGGGCGAAAAAACCCACACATGAATAGTACCTCCATTTTGTCAGGATCAAGTTGCAAGACCTTCATCCAATCTGTTGCCACATTCTGGTAACGATTCTAGCAATTGAAAGCTGCTATTCACATGCATTTGTTTTATTTGAGAGTGTATAAATCCCCCACAATCTAAATATATCTGAACAGTACAGAACAGCCTCCCATCTTAAGGAGATGGGTCTGCCATACTGGATCCCTGGGTCCAAAACTCTACTCAGCTATGGAAACCACTGAGTGACCTTGAGAAAGTCACACTCACTTATCATCAGAGCAAAGCAAATGCAAAACCCTTATGAACAAATCTGACCAAGATAAACCCATTATTGGGTCGCCATAAGTCAGAAATGACTTGAAGACACACAACAACAATAGGACTGAGAAAACATATGTGAGCCCCAAACAAGGCAAAATTAAAATATCTCTTGAAAACTGGGGACTGTTAAACAGGGGAATTTCAACTTGTCAGTGGAAGGTTCACAGAGAAGCCGGTATAATAGAACCAAGATCCAGAAAGGTTTTTGACCATCTGTGATTTACTGAATCTGGAGTGAGGTAAGAGCAGTAGGGGAATATACTAGCAGAAAACTAATATGCTGTTCAACAGCAGATTTGAATCATTTGAGAATTAGTGGCCTGTACAGGCTAAGGCAGACAACTAATTAGAAAAAGGCTGTTAATTCCTGTGTCATTTTGTGCACCGCTGTCTCATTTCTAGAGAGGCACTCTAGCAGAAAGAGTTGTGAACAATTAAGCTCTTTAGGAAGGTCTTTGATAACTACAAGCCACTTCATTACACCAAACTGGACAATTTATTGACAAGATGTCTTGTTCCAGTCTATACAATTGTAACAGAAGAACAACTAAGAGGGTTGAAAGTCACATTGAACATGAAAAAAAGACTATTCTGAAAATGGTTAATTGAGATCAGATGGAGGGCTACAAGACATTCAAATCAATTTTGACAAGACATTGTTTCATTGTTAGAAGTTGGAAACTAGTAATAAGCAGTAAAAGGCCAAAGGAAAAACTGGTCCAATTATCATGTCAAGCAATCACAGTTGGCCAAAGACCCAATAAAAATGCAAGGTCAGCATTATCACTTATTTGACTGTCTTATAACCCTCCATCTGATCTCAATTAATCGTTTTCAGAATAGTCTTTTTCCATGTTCAGTATGCCTTTAAAGTTTGCATCATCAGTTAGAAAATAAATGTTGTGAATGTTAAAAAAAAGCACACAAAACCCAGACATTCCTCACTTTTTTTCTGGATTAGATCCAGAACCTGTATCCCACAGACACGGAATTTTCATGGGAGGCTTTTGGTCTCAGCAAGAAACCCCAGTGATGAAAATTCGAGGCGGCTGTGTATGTTGCATCCTTCTTCCCTGCCACTATTCCAATCTGGAGGATTGGAAGTGGTTTTGGCTGAGTGATATGACTCTCAGATACTGTTGATTATGCAGTTCTTCATTCCATCAACCATTGCATTCTTCTGGAATGGGATTTGGAAGCATTGTTTTACTGTCTGTTCCTTCCTAAAGAGAGAACCCAGAAGGCAGTGCTAGGGATTTCCATTCAGTGACTTGGCTGTTGAGCTATGAGTTCCTCAGGGCTTGGTTCTCCCCACTGTATTATTAGATGTCTACATAAAATCGCTGGGAGAGGTTATCTGGAGGTTCAGTGTCACCAGCATGCAGGGAACACACAGCGCTATTTCTCCCTTCCCCCAACAGCCAAGAATCTGAACAGTACGGAACAGCTTCCCATCAGTTCTAAACCAGTGTCCAGCGTCAGCAATGGATCGAATGAGAGAACACAAATTGAAGCTTAACCCAGATAAAAAGAGGTGCTCCTGGTCAGTTGAAAGGCAGATAAGGAAAAGGGTTTCAACCTGTGCTAGATGCAGTTTGTGTGTCTTCCTAACACAGCCTTTAACCCCGGAGGCCCAGGTATCTGTGATAGCCAGGAGTGCTTATGGATACTTAAAGCTTATGCACTAACTGCACCTGTTGACACTCTGGCCACAGTGCTCAATGCCTTAGTTTTGTTTGTTTGTTTGTTTGTTTACTTTATTTATATTCCGCTCTTCTCACCCCGAAGGGGACTCAGAGCGGATTACAGGTACACATACAGTACTTAGCAGACAATCCGCTTCCAAATACAATACATATAGACGAACAGAGGCAAACTCTGGCCACCAGGGGGAGTTGACGCACTCCTCATCTCTCAGCGTCCCTTGTTGTTCCTTCCGCATTCCTCAGTGTTCCTGGAGTTCTTTAATGGCCTCATAAATCAGTCAAAATGTGCCTCCCCACTTAATGTGGTACCTTTATCTCCTACTTGACAGATGCAACTGTCTTTCGGGCTGCAAAGGTTGACAGCAGGCTACACTTAAAGGTCGAGCACCCACCTCAACCTGGGCAGGCCTCGAAATCATGACCTACTGGTCAGAGAGATCTTATGCAGCTGACATTTAGCCAGCTGCGCCACATTCCCGGTGTTCAGTTTGGATTATTGTAATATGCTCTACACTTTGAAAAGTGTCCAGAAACTTCTATTGGTTCTTCAAGTTGCACCTAGAGTGTTAACTGGGCCAGGACATTGAGACAATACAGCTCCCCAATAACAACTCCTCCTCTAGGTGCAAGTTTGTTTCTGGGCACGATTCAGAGGGTTGATTATAATTTACAAAGCCTTGTATGGCTCAGGTCCAGACTGCCTTACACACTCCATCTCCCTGTTCGAGACTCCTGGAGATGTCCTTCTCTGAGTCCCACCACCAACTCAGGCATGGCTGATAGAGAGATATCAGATAGAGCTTCCTTGGAAGTGGCCCCTAGACTGTAGAACACACTTCCTGGGAAGATCAGAATAATGTCCTTCCATGAGCTGGAAAAACATTTTTGTATTCCAACAGGCTTTTCTGACTTAGACATAATTAAAGAAAGTGCTTCAGAAGGCGAACCCTTGTTTACATATTAATACATATGAATACAAGTTCCTGATTACTCAAGTAATTTTTTATTTTGAATCATAAACACAACTTAAACAGTATTAAAATGTGTATTTTGTGCACCTTCAAGTTACTTGTCAACACTATTAATTTCATAGAATTTCTAAAGCAAGGAATACTCAGAGATGGTTTGCCAGTTCCTTCTTCTAAAATATAGCCTTCAGAGCCAAGTATTCATTGGCAGTCTCCATTTCAGGTACTAATCATAGCTGGCTTTGCTTAATTTCCAATATCATTAGGATCTGGCGTATGCAGGGTATTTAAAATAGCAACCAAAAAGAATTCACAGAAAGCCATGAGATTCTACCGGGTATGGCACTTTGTAATTTTCTGTATTAAAACTGGCATAATCACAAAGAGGATTTTCAATCAACTCACTTTCCTCAATAGCAAACTGCAACAAAATCAAGTCATAATATCATTAGTATCAATCAATGCATTTCTTGATGTTTGTCCTATATTTGAAGAGAGGGAACAAAGACCTATTTAATTTAAATATCAGATTTGCACTGACCTTGCAAACCCAGCAGGAACTAGAGGTTATAAAGCACATGTTGAGAAGTGTTGTGTTTTATGGGTAATTAGGATGGGGAACATGTAACAAGAATTGGAAAAGACATACAAAGCAAAACTGCAAAGTCAGTGGCGTAGGAGAAAAAAGATCTTATTTATTTGCGGTATTTATATACCACTCTTCTCAACCCCAAAGGGAACTCAGGGCGGTTCACAGTGTTGGCAACAATTCAATGCCATCGATTAAAAAAACAGTATAAAACATCAAAATTGACCCTTCCCTGATAAAACATTAAACATTATTAAACACATCACATAAAATAACATCACATATCACACAAAGACATAGCTGTTGTCCCTAAACAATCCTGGGTCATTGCACTTTCAACTTTCAATATTTCTATGATAGGCCGAACGCTTGGTTCCACAGCCTGGTCTTTAGCTGTGTCCTAATGGTCAGGAGGGAGGGGGCTGATCTGATCTCACTTGGGAGAGAGTTCCACAGTCATAGGGCCACCACCAAGAAGGCCCTGTCCCTCATCCCCACCAGTCGCACCTGTGAGGTTGGCGGAGCCGAAAGCAGGACCTCTCTGGGAGATCTTAATCTACTAACTTGTACATAGAGGGAGATATGTTCGGACAGGTAAGCTGGATCATAATGTAAACTATTCTTTAGTTTCTTCATTGCACTCACAATATGATCAAGAACATCATAAGGTCAAAATTATTTTTGAAAAACCAATTACCAACTTTAAAAGAAGCATCACTGTTTCCATTCAATTTGGGTTCTAACAATAATACACAGTTTTCTAATGCTCTAGACAGCAGTATCGTAACGAGTTTTGAGGGGCATTTTCATATGAACCCTGAATGAGTAGTACACGGGTTACCTGAAACAGCATATTATAGGTCTTGGAGCAGTGTGACTTAAAGTGATAGTCCAAGGACCAGTGCCAGTCCATGAGCCACTAGTTGGTGTAGCCAGTGGACACAATTATGGCCCTGATCGCTGGAATATTGAGGAGGAAAAACAAAGAAACACCCCCCACACACACACACACACACATCAGATAGTTATCCAGGAGGAACAAATGGTAGAAACAAAATAACACACAGCTTGTGGTGATTGACTCCACAGCAAATGCCCATTGATCTATCTCACACTTTACTTCTTTTCGAAAGCGGTGAAGAGAATACAAAGTTGGCTGCATGAAAAAATGGGGGAGCATGAATACTTTTACAAGGAAGAGGAGATAGAACTGAAAAAGAACTTGTGAAAGCAAATTGGAAAGAGGGAGAATTAATGGTAGAAGATTTGGTATTAAAGCAGTAGAGAGAGAAAACATTTCTGGTACACCTGGCATTGAATCGCTAAAACGCAGTAGAGCATTAGCCGAGTTTGATTGTTGCCTAACAACATAAGAGGATTCCTACTCAGGCAGATCAAGGTTCACTTAGTCCAGCACGGTTTCTACCAGTGGCTAGCTAGACACCTCAACAAGCTCACAAACAAAGCATGAAGGTAATGGCTTTATTCCTGTTAGACACAATATTTCCTTTCAGGAGTCTTTGAAGACAGTGTCAACTCTCCATATGTCTATATTTTCTTTTTCCAACTTAACTGAACTACAAAACACGGCCAAATTCTACTATAACATAATATATGATACATATCTGGCAACTGCAATACTGTCTTCAAGGTTTGCTTTGTCAAAATACATAATGTGCCTTGTTTTGGCTTTGTTAACTTGAAGACAGGGTGCAGTGGGTTCAACTGCTGAGCTGCTGAATTTGCTGACTGAAAGATCAGCACTTCGAATGCAGGTAGCAGGGTGAGCTCCCACCGTTAGCCCCAGCTTCTGGGGCTAGCAGTTCAAAAGCATGCAAATGTGTCAAGATCAATAGGTACCACTTTGGCAGGAAGGTAATGTCACTCTATGCAGTCATACCGGTCACATGACCTAGGAGATGTCTATGGACAACAGTGTAGACTAGACACCATCTCCAGAGATTGAGAATAGCACCACCGCCCAGAGTTGGACATGACAAAACTTAATGTCAAGGGGAAACCTCTACTTTTACCTTAACCTGAGAACAGCAGCAGAACAACTG
Organism: Anolis apletophallus; assembly: GCA_030556195.1. Taxonomy (NCBI): domain Eukaryota; kingdom Metazoa; phylum Chordata; class Lepidosauria; order Squamata; family Anolidae; genus Anolis; species Anolis apletophallus. Next base: position 57,652,888 of record JARBWK010000012.1, on the reverse strand, counting down.
TTTCTAGACCAACTCTGGGCTTCCCCACTGAGTCCACTTTCATATTTACTCTTTGTGAAAGGATGTGGTTAAGGACAACACTGCTCCCATGAGATGAGGCACTTTGGGCTGGCTTTGTATTACAAGTTGTTCTATTTCCTCCACTAATTGGAGCTTTTTGTGTAATCTAACACCTCTTTCTCAGAGGAGTGTCCTCTGGGTACAAGGTGAATTGGACCCTGAAATTTCTGGACACTTAAAATGTCATTACCCAACATTCAGGTATATACTGCCCCTTATTGTGGCAGGTCTAGTTAATTACAAGAGCTCAGAGAGAGCTTATTGGGAGCGCCTCAGAAAAGTTAAGTAGCACAAGTACCACCAACATTTTCGGATGAACCATATGCCACATGGGTTGTTGTAAGTTTTTTTGGGCACTGTGGCCATGTTCCAGAAGCATTCTCTCCTGATGTTTCACCTGCATCTATGGCAGGCAACCTCAGAGGTTGTGAGGATGCCTGCCATAGATGCAGGTGAAACATCAGGAGAGAATGCTTCTGGAACATGGCCATACAGCCCACAAAAACTTACAACAACCCAGTGATTCCATCCATGAAAGCCTTTGTCAATACATATGCCACATTCTATGATTGCATGGAAACTTGCTGAGAGGAGAGCACAGACATTTATTTGCAACAACATCAAAGGCATGATATGGAAATATATATGATGCTGTACATCAGAGGTAGGAATAAAGAGTAGATGAAAATCAACAAGGCTTTCCTGGGGAATGCCAATCATGACACAACAGCATTCAGGTGTTGAATGGAAAGTATCTATGTGGGTTTTTTGGCAGATTCTTGTGATGGCTGCAGTCCCAAATACTCTTGTTCATTTGTTGTGAGAAGTATCCTGATGTTGAGAAGGATTACAAATAAAAGCAATAGTAAGAAGGAATGAGTAAGAAGAAGGTGCAAGGAGTAAGAAACGATCAACAAAGACAGAGCCTGGAGTTGGGAGGTATTTACTTACAGCTGACCCCTCGCTGAAGAAGCTGGTTGACACAAAAGGATACCGGTTAGTTGAATTACTTCTTCAAAGACTGGACATTGCTCTATAAATATTTGCCTGGTATATACCTTGAGTGTTAAATTCAAATGATGTTTTTATCACTTTATATTATTGGCATCTTACATTTAAAATTGGCTCTGTCTGCTTTGAGTGAAACAGTAATTTTTTTAAAAAATGTACCTAATACAGTGGCAATCTTGGGGAATATGTATTCTAATTATTAGTATTCATGAGCATACATAAAGTGGCCTTTTTATATACTTTAGAAGCATTTTCTTTTTATCTTATATTTTCACATTGTTATTTTTAAGTAATGAACTAAATTAACTTCCATATTCAAACATATATTTAAAAGCTAAATCCACAAACCCAACAGCTCTACAGTTCCCAGATTATCATTTATCATTTGAGAGAATTAAACTTTCTTATGAAAAAGATAATTAATGATTTCATCTGCAAAGTCAAATCCAACTTTTTTCTAAGTGGAATAGAAAACCTATTGGAACTGGAACGACAACTCTGCTTCATATGACACTTTCCTTTCCAGACTATCATATGACATTGGCTGAAATTTAACTGCTATACATTAGCCCTTTTCAATGTAATGAATAGCATGTGAAAATATATATTAAAAATATTTCCACTCACCAAACACAAAATGAAAATTTCAGAAGCAGACATTGATACCAAGTGCAATTAACCATTCAGTAATAGAACTCAATTTTTAATATGGATTCATCACACATCATTGTACTAGTTTATCAAGCCTCCCTTCCTCAAAGGTGACTCCTCATTTAACAAATCCACTGTCCAAGTGTCATCTCTAATAAAGTATTCAGCTGTAATGAAGCACTGGTGCAATTGGCTTACAAGCAGTGTTAATTCTCTCTCGTGGTAAGGTTTTTAAATTCATGTCAGTTTGGCTCTATTTTTTATAGAGTAACAATGCACATCTTCCAGAGTCTCATTTTCTTAGGAGATCAGAAAAACAAGAATCTTCCACTTCCACTGATCAAGCCCAGATTAACACCTTTTTGCATCCTAGGCCACTCTTTGGAATTGCGCCCCCTTTAAGCCAACCTCTACTGCACTCCCCCCCACCACACACACACACATCCTTTCATCCCTCTTAGGGCCCCGCATCCAGCTCTCCCGGTGTGACCCCACTAGGTCCGCCACAGGAGTTTCCCTCTCGGCAGGCACTATGGATACAGGCATGGGGGGAGGAGCCTCCTCCCTGATGCCGGGGCTTGAGGCAATTGGCTCCTACCCGGTATCGGGGATTGCGCATGCGTTGCAGTCAGCAGCTGTACCGATGCCGCGCTTCTCCCCGATACCGTGGCTTGTCACGTTGGGCTTCTCTCCTATACTGGGGTTTGCGCATGTGCCGTAGCCAGCAGTTGCACTTCTCTCTCCAGTAAGGAGGAGACGAGGAGTCTCCTCCTTGTGTTGGAGGAGGAATACCAGCTTTCATGGTGTTAGGGCATGCGCAGACTGCGCAATGGAGTTTTCTGTACTTGCACTGAAGGAGCCAGCAAGTGGATGCTGTCGGCATCGAGGGAGTTAATTGTTCCTCCTATCGATGTCGAGGCCAGTGTCGAGAGCCCCTGCACATATGATGTTTGCGCAACAATAGCAGAGGCAGGAGCTGGTATTCAGGAAGGAGCAGGGGCAGGGGCAGTGCCGAAAAGGAGGACCTCCGGTATCCTTCCTTCCTTATCTCCATGCGCGTTGCGTTTTTATTTGTTTCAATATTTGTAATTTTTTTGGTCTGTGATCTGCGCCCCCCCCCCTCAGCTTGCACCCCTAGGCCATGGCCTAGGTTGGCCATATGGGTAATCCTGGCCTGCCACTGATCCTTCTTTCACTGGTGCTCAGAAGTATGCATGGTTTTAAACTTGAGCCTAGCTTTTCCGAATCTTTTTAGCCAGTAGGAACCTTGACATAATTTATCTCAGGGATCCCTAACAAATTCTTATGAACCTTTGAATTACAAAGATGTGTTCATAGCCTGTTTGAACTAACTTATAAAACACAGATTCCCAAATTCAGATGGAATAATAATGAAATACCACGTAGAAGCAATTTCGAAGTCCTCAAATCTGACCATAAATTACACAAAGTCAAAGGCCTGTGTAAAAAGCCATGTTTTAAAACTAGCCTGAAAGGCTTAGAATACCCTCTCTCTAAAGAGCCAGGGGGCAGCACCAAGAAGGCCCTCTGTCTTGTCCCCACCAACCATGCTTGAGTCAGTGGTGGGACTGAGAGAAGGGCATCCCCAGCAGATCTCAAAGCCTGTGCCAGTTCATAGAAGGAGATGCGGTCTCGAAGATAGGCTGGACCCAAAGCGTATAATATAGGTGATAACCTGCACTTTGAATTAGGTCAGGAAACTTCTCAGAAGCCAGTGGAGCTGCTTTAATAGGGGCGTGGAGTGCTCCCTATAGCTAGAATGAGGAACAGCAACTCGTTTAAAGCAATATCATGTCTTCTGAGAGAACAGAATTGCAAAAAGAGCAGGATGGAAGCACAGCCTGGACACACCGGGGAAAGCAATGGTTCCCTGTTATATCTCAACTGACATGATAGGTGTTTAAGAATATACAGGCAGTCCCTGAGTTACGCACATCTAAATTACAAACAACTCATATTTAAGAACGGACAAAAGGAAGTGAGAGAAATTAGGAATGGAAATTTACTCCTGGAAGAGTTATCATGGGAAATAGGTGTCTCTACTGAAGCTTTCTCAGCAATCCTTGTGTAACGACTCTCCAAACTTCGGTAGGGATCACGCATAGACGTCAGCTTGGTCCAACACGATTTTATTGAAGGTACGGCACCCGTGAAGCTAAAGCACCGCCCGGCCACCCAAACACACCTTATATACCCGGTAGCCCCTCCCCTTCCATGCAATGTCCAGACTGGGTTTCATCAGCATTTCATGAATCAGCACTCCCAGTAGTCCATAGGGGCATGACCCCAGGGTCAACCACGAGTCCCACTGTCCAATGTCCAAGCCTGGAGGAGTTACCTCACTTCCCTCCGAGGCTCCTGGAAGTTATCTCACTCCCAGTCTTGACTCAGCAGTCTTCACGAAAAAGTAGGACAAAGGTCGCACCAGGAATAGAGGCAAGGTCGCTGCTGCCTCATGACAGGTTGGGAACCTGGTCTTCCCCAAAGCTCAGGTTTCTCAACCCTGACATAACGGTCTCCTCCACCTCGTCCCCCCTGAGGAAACAAGACACATTCAATCCCTCGGGGGAAATGGATTCACATATTTCTTCAAGAAGCTGCAATGGAAAGTGGGGTGAACCTTCCCTAGACTCTTAGGCAACATCAGGGTGTATGATACCTTATTCACCACTCTCCCCACTTTAAAAGGCCCAATATATTTCGGACTTAACTTCTTAGATTTATATCCTAATTTCAAATTCTCCGTAGACAGCCACACTAAATCCCCTTCACCATACTCCTCCCTTCCTGCCGCTTGCGATCACCGAATAGCTTATAGGATCGTTGTGCTCTCCCCAGGGCTTCCGCCACTTCCTTCCAAACCTCCCTGGCTTGTCCTTTCCTTTCCACCTTTTCCACTTCCCCTCCATCTTCAAAAGTTGAGGCAATGGTGCCACTTCCTGCCCATAAACTATTTCAAAGGGGACTTCCCAGTAGAAGAATGTATGGAGCTGTTGTAAGCCACTTGGCGTATGGTAAAAGATCTGACCAATTATTCTGCTCTTGGTTACTGAAGACTCGCAAATATGTGCCCTAACGATTTATGCATCCTCTCCACAGCACCATTACAAGAAGGATGATAAGCAGATGTCAAACGCCTTTGTGCACCCAGCACCTCCAGAAACCTTCCCCAAAACTGAGCTGTGAATGGACCCCGGTCACTCAACATCTGCTCCGGACAACCATGTAACCTATACACATGCTGCACATACAATTCCGCCAGCCGTTTGCGGATGGCAACCCCTCAAAGGAATAAAATGGGCCTGCTTAGAAAACATATCTAAGACCGTCCAAATGTAACGATAGCCCGGCTGCATGGCAATTCACCTACAAAATCTGTGCTAACATGTGTCCACGGTTTCACCGGATTAGCTACCACCTGTATCAATCCTGGCGGTTTAGCCGAGGAGCCTTGCTTCTAGCACATCTTTTCGCAGCCCTCTACATACCGCCTTATTTCCATCTTCATGCCAGGCCACCAATACCTCTTCTTCACAGCTAACACAGTCTTAGTCATACCCCAATGTCCAGCCGTCTTATGGTCATGCATCATCTCCAACACCTTAATCCTCAACTTATTGGGGATATAAACCTTACCCCCAACCATCCACAATCCCTTAACCAACACACATTCCTTCTCATGCTCTCGTAACCATGGATCATCCACATAACTCCCCTGTAACTCCAAACTCCACTCATCCACAACTTCCATCTCCTCCTTAACCACTACGGATCCTTGCGACCGGGTTTGCACCGCACAACCCCACTGCTCTCGGAAAAGACCTCACCTTCCCTATGCAACCCATTCTCTCCTGCACTAGGATACCTAGACAAAGCATCAGCCACCACATTCTCTTTACCTTTAATGTGCTGTAACTTGAAGTTAAACCTATTAAAAACTGGGACCACCTCACCAATTTCGGGGACAACTTTTGCGGGTTCCTCAAATATTTCAAATTTTGGTGATCAGTCATAACAACAAACGGGAACACAGCCCCTTCCAGGAACTGCCTCCAAGTAACTAATGCATTGCGCACTGCAAATGCCTCCTTCTCCCACACTGGCCACTTACGTTCGTGCTCTCCAAATTTCTTTGAAAAATACGCACAAGGTCTCAACTTCCCTTGGCTATCTTCCTGCAACAAGGCCCCCATAAGCCCAAGCCGAGCGTCACACTGAACGACAAAAGGCTTGTCAACATTAGGATGCAACAGCAACGGTCCTTCCGTGAACGCATTTTTCAACTTAACGAATGCCTCCTGACAACCCTGGTCCCAATTCAACACCGCTCCTGGGGACTTCACCTTTCTAGATTCTCCTCTGCCCTTAGTCTTCAGCAACTCCGTGAGCGGAGGGCTATGGCCGCAAACCCGGGAATAAAAAGTTCGATAGAAAGTCGCCAGTCCTAGAAAAGCTTGCAACTGCCTACGGGTGCGGCGGCGCTTCCCAACTCACCACGTCATCCACCTTCGCGGATCCATATCCACACCACTCTCACCAATCCTATATCCCAAGAAATCAATCTGACTCTTACTAAACTCGCACTTACTCAGCTTCGCCAAACAGGCTAGCCTGCCTCAACCGCTCAATACTTCTCGCACTAACCTAACATGCTCCTCTTTTCGTACTCGTCGCCACAACAATGTCATCTAAGTACACAAAGACTCCTTTATATAAGAGGGGTGCAACACTTCATTAATCAATTGCATAAACAGACGGGAGACCCTGCTAAACCGAATGGCATTACGAGCCATTCGAATAATCCTAGAGAGACGCAAAACGCGGTTTTCCATTGGTCACTTTCCTTAACCCGGATCATATGGAACGCATCAATTAAGTCCAATTTTGTGAAGAACTTACAACCTCCTAGCAGTCCCAACAGATCCTTGATCAGTGGCGGGGGGATAGCAGTTCGTAGTGCTAACGGCATTCAACCCCCTATAATCAATGCACAGCCTCAACTTGCCATCCTTCTTTTCCCTAAACAACACTGGTGCGGCTAAAGGGGACTCCGATCGCCTAATAAACCCTCTCTTCAAATAGTCATCTATCTGCTCTCTCAAGGCAACCTTCTCTTGGACCGTCATTGCATATATTTTGGGTTTGGGCAACACCGCTCCTCCTTTATTTCTATGCTACATTGCACATTCCTCAGAGGGAGCTTCTGGGCTAGTTTCGGGTTGAACACGTCAACATAATCCCAGTATTCTTGTGGCACCCCTTTCACGTCACTACTTATACTCTTCTCCATATTAGGGTACATTGCACCTTTCCCGTCCTCCAATCAATCTTGGGGTTCACTTTTCCTAACCAGGGCATGCCCAAAACCACTTCATGCCCTTTTATGGGAGCCATAACAAAAGCAATACTCCCCTCCCAGGGCCCTCCACGCCCCTTTAACCCTTTTGTCCCTGTGGAGAAAGGTCCACCCTCAATGGTTGTTCCGTCTAACTGCTTAAAGACAACTGGGGCTTTTAACGGTTCAGTCTCACCCCCAATTCCTTAACCAACTGAGGTGACATGATGTTTTCCGAACACCCGCAATCTATAAGAGCTTTTTCTTTACCACAAGATTCCCTTTTACTAACCCCAAAGTACATTGTATATTATTCCTCACCCTATTTCCACACTTTCATCATTGTCCACCGCAGCAGCCTTGGCTGCAGCCACTTTCACTGCTGACTTCTGTGGGCACTGATAAGCAAAATGCCCGGGTTGGTTACAGGCGTAACACCGCATCCGGCTCATCATCGGTTTCCGGTTACTGCTGGAACGGCTGTCGCCACCACTTTTAGCCTCCGACCCTTTAGGCCGACTCTCTCTCCACACGACCACCGCCTCTCGATCTCATCGGCTGCGCCTGTCGTCTCCGCACTTGGGCCAGGATTCCCTCCACATTTCCTGCCAGTTGGATCCACCCATCGATATCTCCTGGATCATCACGGTGAAGGCACCACTCCAACACCTCCTTCCGCAGACCGTCCTTAAACATCTCCAACAAGGTAGCTTGGGACCATTCTGCCACCTTCCCTGCGAGCCCCATAAACTCCTCAGCATACTCGGTCACCGACTTGGCCCCTTGAGTCAGACACCGCAACGCCTCCTTCGCCTTAATCCTCTCAAGGGGATCTCGAAATCTGCTCCTGATGGCACACAGGAATCTCCTCACCGACCCAAGGCAGGGATCTCGACGATCGTGGCACTGTACATACCACTCAGCAGCACGGCCCTTGAACACAGCCCCAACGGCTCTTACTTGGCTGCTTTCACTGGGATACAAATGTCCATAATCCTCCATATGGTCTTGTACTGCCGCAATAAAGAAGGCAACTTTGGATGCTTCGCCTTCAAACTCTACTCGTAATGGTTCCTTCTTTATACGGCCTCCAAATTCGTGGGACGCCATCCTATCCCTGGGTAAGTCTCCAGGTCTCGCCATACCTCTCCCCATTCCAGCAGATGGGTTCCTTGGACCTTGCTCTCCCATCATCCTCACTCCCGTAGGAGATCTAGGACGTGCTGGCACGGGACTCTCTCGACCTCGGCTCTGGTTCCTCACTCCCGAAGGAGATCTAGGACGTTCGCCACAGGTTCCATCCATCCAGGAGTAATAAGTAAAATCTCCACCTCCTGGGGCCTGCCACATTGACTCTCTCCGGTCCTTCTCATCCAACCTCTGGGACAACCGGTTCATCGTCTGCACCACCGCTTCCATTTGACAGCTTAACACATCAAATTTTGAAGGGGACTCTGGCTCTGGGGTCTCACTACCCCCTCCCGTGGTTAGGTCCACCTTACCATCTTTGGCACACCTCTCCGGATCCTCATGGATCACCTCCAGGCAGCGCCCTGGCACTCCACCGCCTGGTCCACCAAGCGAGCCTCCCTGTGTTCTGCCGCCTGGATCATTCCCAGACGACCACCTCGACGCTCCACCGCTTGGATCGAGCTCTTGCGCCCTGCCATTTGCCAAGCCCCTTCTCTCTCCTTCGCTCGGCAGGCCATCCGTTCATCCACTTGGGCTTGCCAGAAATGCTCTCCCTCACGGAGTCTCATCTCCTGGGCCATCAACTCACGGGACACATCTGGACTCCCCACATGATCAAGAGTAGTCCACTCCCACTCTTGGGTCCTCCGGATCTCCTCGTCCTCATCCAAGACCCAGCTGTCCAGATACTTTTCCTCGTTCACGCCAACCTCGCCATTGCTGGGATAGTTGGTCAGGGGCTTTAGCTTCTGTAACGACTCTCCAAACTTCGGTAGGGATCACGCATAGACGTCAGCTTGGTCCAACACGATTTTATTGAAGGGACGGCACCCCGTGAAGCTAAAAGCACCGCCCGGCCACCCAAACACACCTTATATACCCCGGTAGCCCCTCCCCTTCCCTGCAATGTCCAGACTGGGTTTCATCAGCATTTCATGAATCAGCACTCCCAGTAGTCCATAGGGGCATGACCCCAGGGTCACAGAGCCAGCGTCACGAGTCCCACTGTCCAATGTCCAAGCCTGGAGGAGTTACCTCACTTCCCTCCGAGGCTCCTGGAAGTTATCTCACTCCCAGTCTTGACTCAGCAGTCTTCACGAAAAGTAGGACAAAGGTCGCACCAGGAATAGAGGCAAGGTCGCTGCTGCCTCATGACAGGTTGGGAACCTGGTCTTCCCCAAAGCTCAGGTTTCTCAACCCTGACACCTTGTTTCCATGAGAAGCCATTTTTTTCAAAAACCAATTATCATAGGGACAGAAAGTGAGGTGAAATCTTCGAAACAGGGGCACATACAGCAAAACAAACACCACAGGCATGCTAACCTTTCTCCATGCTATCCAAAACTCTTGTATATATAGGGGGGGGGGCAGAGAGGGAGAGGGGGAGAGAGAGTTTTGGATAGCATGGAGAAAGGTTAACATGCCTGTGGTGCTTGTTTTGCTGTATGTGCCCCTGTTTCTGGAGTTACACTTACAAAACATACCTGTTCCAAATTATATACAAAATCAACTTAAGTACAAACGTACAGAACCTATTTTGTTCGTAACTTGGGGACTGCCTGTATTGATTCCACAAGATGACATCCAGACAGAACTGAAAGAACTTACTTCTACAAAGAAACAATTTACTTCTACAAATCATTTCATACTAGCTGATCTTTTTCCAGAAAAACCATATATGATTTTCACATAGCAATCTTTAAGGTATATACTCAGACATCCTACTGAATGGACTTATTTCCTGAAGCATGTACAGGATTGTAGCCTTTATGGATTTAATAAGAAATGAAGAATTAAAACAAATCTAGATCTTTCCATTTCAAATGCAGCATTCAGAATGCTGATTATTGTCACTGCTCATTTTACAGCTTAGGAAAACAAAAAAAAATACTTTTCTACTACACACTTTGAATTACTTAAGGGAACTATAACTCCCAGCTGTTGAGCAAGACCTTCATATGTGTCTGCCATTCCTGCCAGGATATCTATGTTGTGTTCATCGAAACAGGCCCAGGTTTCACACTGAGGGTATAAATACATTTTAAAACATATTAACTATATGTATTACTGTGTTAGAGTGTCATTTTGTATCATTTTGGTTGGTGGTGTGCCCCAGAATTTTGTAAATGTAAAAAATGTGCCGTAGCTCAAAAAAGGTTGAAAAACACTGGTTTACTGCATCTATTTCTTGTATAAAATGCATATGAAATACTTTATAGAAATGTATCAAAATGTAGCTCAGAAGCAGTCACCCCTCCATGGCCCTGGTGAAATAATCCCCCAAGAATGGAAAAGTTGGGCAAATCCCTCTGACTATTTCCCAAGACAGATAATTATCAAATTCATTGTATGTATACAGAGATAGGTGATTTCCCTTGCAGCCAGATAAGCTCAAAACATTTGTGTGATTCACCTGAGGCTGAGAGCCTGCTGCTCCCCTGGAGAAACAGGGACTGAAGAGGATGTGCATGTTCTAACTCTTAAATTGACAGCCAAGCCCTTGATTGCCCAGGATCAGCACCTTTGTTTCCCAAGCTCCATAACTTTGTTTAGCATGGGACTGGACATTTAAGCTAATCAAAAGCGCAGCAGCATATCTGTGGCATTACTTTCTCCCAGACTGTGCCCTCCCTGCAGCTGATTGGTCTTTCACTCTGACCAATCTCCAGCTTCCATTCTCCCTGCCAAGAGAATCCTTGCCTGGTAGCCATGATGCCCATGGAGCTTTCAGCCAATCCCAGTGCAGATCCTAGCCAACTTCTTCTCTAGCCAAACCGGGGAGGGAGAAGGGGGTTTGAACGGCTGTCAGAGGTCTTGCATTCCTCTGTATCTTTATGCTTGTACATTTTGATGCAAATTGCTGTACTTGCATCCTTTTTGGCCAAATCGTAATAAACCTCTGTGGTTTGTCTTCAACCTGGTGAGTTGGTTTCTCTATCCTGGCCCTTCTGGTTTAGCACATGCTCACCAGGCAGGGACCCTCTAACCACGGTCCTAGTTAAATCACTACATTAAGACAAACATTTTAAAACACCAAATAAACCACTCTGTTCAAAGCACAAAGTAAAATCAGGTTAAAACTTTTAAAAACATTTCTTTTTAAAAAGCACATCCTATTCAAATATCTTTCTGCCAAGAGTCAGATAGAAAGAGATACCTGTGCAGGATTCCAGCTTTAGAATCCCAGAGTTAAAAGAACCACAAGGATTATCTAGTCCAGGGCTGCCCAGGAAGTCGATCACGATCAACCAGTTGATCGCGGGACCGAAGGAGGTCGATCGCAGCCGGATGGGGCGCTTCTGCTCTGTGCGCGCACACCTTCCGCCTGTGCGCACAGTCCACATTGCGCACCATCCACGTTTGCTTCCGGACGAGAGAGAAGCAGGGCGCTCCTCTCTCTCGCCGGCAGCGGAGGCTCCAGGGTTGCTTCCGGACAAGAGAGAGGCAGGCGGAGCATGAGGCGGACCCTCCGGAGGCCCCGCCCCCTCCCCGGCTTCAGCTCTACCTGCAGCTTCTCCAGCCTTGAGGAGGGCAGGGCCAAGCCAGCCTTGTGCTAGCTATGCCACCACTGGCTTGGCACTGCCATCCTCAAGCCTGCAGAAGCTGCTGGTAGAACTGAAGCCACAGGGGCAGCGGAGCCAGGCCGCGTCAAGCCCTGCCCCCTCTCCGGCTTCAGCTCTACCAGCAGCTCTCCAGGCTTGAGGAGGTAGGTAGATCTGTCTGACTTGGTTTTATTATAAGTAGCTCGCATGCTGAAAAAGTGTGGGCACCCCTGATCTAGTCCAACCCCTTTCTGCCATGAAGGAAAAGCACAAAACACTCCTGAGAAATTGCCATCCAGCCAGCCTTATGTTATTATGTTAAAAAAATAACCTGAAGTCACTCCATTACCAACAGTATAATAATATAAATATATATTCATCAGTTCATTAAGGTTTGCTCTCATGAGTATGCTAAGGATATCACTCAAAATAATGTAAATTACAATCTAAATATACCATGTGGATATAATTCTGACACACCTCAATAGGACTAATGTTCAAACAGACATACACAGGACTGGACTATTGGTTATCAGAAATAACGTAATTTGTTAAAAGCATTACACTTTGAAAATAATATTTTGTGCAACATGACAGTTCTGTTCCATTTCTTCAGTTTTAAAATAACCATATTATCTTCACACCATGGGCAAGTATTTGGGTCTCATTTATACACTTTACTCAAGAGACTACTATAATTCTTTAGGCCACTAGAGAAAGAGAGAGAGATAATAAGAGCAATTATCCACGTTTCTTAATCCAGTACTCCAAGAAGAACAGAGACACTTGATAGAAAACCTTAAAATAACAGCTACAATGCAGAACTGAACAGTTTAAACATACTCTCTCTTCTTCCAATAGTAAGTGCCTGATCCCTCCCAAAAACTGAAAATCCAGGAAACCTTCATGACCTGGTTTTGGGGCAGTTTCTAGCTCTGTTATTCAGAAAAGGAAGGAAATGAGCTCTAGTGACATTTGACAGCTGTGCTGGACTTAGTCAAAAGTGAACTATATATTTTTAAATGGTTTTAGTATTGTTAGTTGCTTTGGGTCTCTTTTTAGAGAGAAAAAGCAGAATATTATTATTCAGTCTCATTATCATTATTGACCTAACAATAGAATTTAAAAAAACATTACATTCATTACCTTAAAATGAGTGCAAAACAGTGTAGAAATAGATATAGCCAGAACCTAACCAAGGGAAAAAATGAGAGCCATAGAACATCAGCCAGGATTTAAGATCAGAAGGGAAAATCAGAGAAGAAAAATGAATAACCCAGATTCCCTACTAAGAAAGATGCCATCAGCTTCATTATTTAATGACAGTATAATTATTTTTGTCTGTTTACTGTGAAGTTTTAGCTTAATATCCTACATTTGTTACATATGGCACCACAGATGGTGACAAGTAGCTCAAGGAAGTATGAAGTATGTTTCTGAAAACATCAAGGCAGTCAGGGAAGACTAAATTGTTACATCCCAGTCTCAATTCCCTCCAGATTTTGAACAAATTCTAATATGGCATTTTTTGTTAACCATAATTAAAGGACCCTAGTGTATGAGAATGCCATAACCATCTCAGATACCCAGCTTCAAAAAGATAGAACGAAGGTATAGAAATATATGCTAGCTGCCAGCATAAACAGTAATCCAGTATCCAAAACATGTGATTGTTCTCATTATTATGAGAAAAATATAATGCTCCTCTACTCAAAAAGTAGACCTGTGCTAGGTCTAAGTCAGTGGTTTCCAAACTTCTTTTGACCAGGGACCACTTTGACCAGGGACCACTCTCCAACTTTAGTACCAAAAGGGTTACGAATCAGTTTTTGGTCAACTTCAAATATGGTTTGGGGTGCTGATTCAGAAAATTGGATTGGGTAGACCACATTAGCTGTAGTTTTTGATACAGAACTTATGCCATCCAGTAGTTGCCATCTGCTCACCTACAGAGCCGATGTTTCGTGGGTAGTCAGCCTCTCCCCGCCCAACATCCCTGTTGTCTTGGCACTTTAAGAGGGTTTTGCGAGACCAGTCACTCTCGTTATTGCATGGTTTCGAACAATGGTGTAGTAATGGTGAGGCCGCGGACCATATTTTTGTTCTTGCAGACCACTGGTGCTCCACAGACCACAGGTTGGGAACCACTGTTCTAAGTTAACTGATTTCCCTTGCCCAATTTTAAAAAGAATTCGAAGGAAGGAAAGGAGCAACATTAATATTACATACAATTGTGACAATACTGAACTTTAAATGAAGATGTCATGTCATGCAGAGGTTTTACATTCTCTTGTGAAGGCAGACAATTCAGCTACAAAACAAGGAAGTGTAGCCAGGAATCTCCTATATGTATTGCATGATATGACAGGATATGCAAAGCAAAATGTTTTAAGTTTTCAAGTTTCAGACTCTCTCAGGGAAGTTGTCACTGCAACACTGAATAATACTTGCAAAACAATCCCCAGTGCAAAGTAAAAAAAAATTAAGCACTTTGAAGTATTTTGTGCATTTCTATTTTCTATTAATCAACTCAGCTAAACTTAACGTTTTTACCTCTTATTTTGGAATCAGCAGCAACCTTCACAAAGGCTTTTAGTTATCGCCACATGCATTGCTTTCATAAGGGGGAAGAAACAAATGGAGTTTGAAAGGCTGTCCTATTCCATTTGCTTTTTTCATGTGTACTTTGCCTCATTTCTGACTCACTTCTCAAAACAAAACACCAAAAGGACTCATGCCTTGTTTGCACTAGTTCGTTGCCATTTTACTGCTAACTTGTCATTCTTTTTCTCCTATAAAAAAAACAGTGTCAACAGCTTATAAGCATGGGTTGCTGCTACAGAGAGATTATTATCTACATGAGAGAAGTGGGAGACGCCACAAAGTATTCTGAAGTATTATTTCCTCCTAAGAGATGTGATTTATACCAAGCAGCCTGCTGTGTCTCTCCAGTTATGTCTCTGCGGAAGGCTTGCTCCCAATTTTCCATTTCTTTTTCTGACATTCGCTGTCCTATCTTCTCTAAAAGATACATGCAGAGCTAAGTATTCATATTATCTTAGGATAGCAGAACTTAATACAAACAGAGTTTCTCATATACTTCTGAAAAAATTTGTATGGAAGCTGTTCAATGTTCTTAAGATGCACTTTTGCTTTAAGTCATATACCTCATTCCCACTGTGTGTCTGTAGCCACAAGTCACTACAAAAACCAATCCACTGTAATTTCATACTTGTAGAAACCTAATCTATTACAAACCAGTGTTACTTTATCATGGGCACAATGCAGAGAATGAAGTGACAGAACTAGGATAGCCAGAGCTAGAGGTGTATCCACCGGAGGCCTAGAAGAAATTATACAATGACAGTTGTGCACACTTTCATTTCATTTCATACAAAGTGATGGTATACACACACACACACACACACCCCACTTACAGTAAGTACTAGCAAATAAAGGGCAACTACATCTTGTAAGGACTGGGAAGTTTGTTTCAGGAAATGGGAAGAGACAAATATAATTTTGTAAATAGGAAAAACACAACTCTACCGCAGTTTTGGATCACCCACTGCTACAATACTCTCACTTTTTGTTTTGAGTACACTTATAGCTTAGCATCAACAATATTAAAATAAGGTGTTAAATCTAATGTGTTAAATCCATTCAGAGCCAACTCACCAAATTAACAGCATTTGCCAGTCACAAATTTATGAATCTCATTGACCTTAGCAAGACAAGTCTAGTAGGGACAAATGGTGAATTCAATACAAGGCATGATTTCATAGATGTTATTATATAGGTGACATTCTTCTTAAGAAAATCTGCCATTTGAGGACGGAAACAGCTCTTACTTTGACTCATCCACTACGTTTAAAGTTCCACATCATAGAGAGATCCAGCAAAGGTTCAGTGGACCTTCTAATTACACAAATGTCCCAATGTATGGCAGACGGGACTGGATTTCTAAGGATACATTGAGGAAGGCAAATAATTCATAACTGTCTGAGCAAGGTTGCATTGAAGTTGTCTCTGCTGTGTCTTTCTTCAAAGTCTGCATGAACGGGACAAGCTTATACATATATACGTAGTAGGCTATATGAGTTCTTGGGCCTCACTTCTTTAGCAGTGACTTTGGTATCAGAGGTAGAAATAAAATGTAGAAGGAATGGGAAATAAATCTGTCAGAGCTGGGAAATCTGAGCTTTGAAGAAGTTCAGATTCCCAGTCTGCCTTGAGGCGGTATTGACCTTTGTCCCAGTTCTGTGGGAGCTGTGCTGACCTTTGCTCCAGTTCCTGAGAAGCTGTGCTGTGTCAGTCTGGAAGTGATGCAACTTCCAGGTGCCTGCTGAGTCCTGGAGGAAGTGAGGTAACCTCCTCTGGACATGGACATTGGACACTGTTCTAAATATGCGGACTCAGAGACTTATGAGGTCATATCCCTGGACTATGGGAACTGCTGACTCACCGGATATGGTGCAACCCTCCTTGGACATTGCGTGGGGAGGGAGGGGTTGGGGTATAAAATGTGTGTTTGGGTGGCGGGCCTTTGCTTTAGCTTCACAAGTTTTGTACCTGCAATAAAATCGTGTTGGACCGTGCTACTACCTACGTGTGGTTCCTTACCGTGGTTGGAGAGTCATTACAAAATCTTTACATGATTCAGCAAACTATTCAAAACTAACTTTTTGCATATGTCTAGTAAGACTCACAAAAGTAACAACATTTAGTATCTTCTAGATTGAGTGTCTTACAAAACGTAACCTAGGATTATTTTTTCCCAACACTTCCACTTTGTGTAGGAATTCTGTTTTGTTTTCAAAACATATAGATCAATGCTTTTTCAGCATACTATGGTAGCTGCTGAAAGCAGACTAATCTGCTTTCCCCTTTTTCTGTTTTGTTCAGTAAGTGATTCTGGAATTAGCTGTCTGCCTTGCAAATTGTATGTTAGATGTATACAGCTAGAGTAGGATCCCCCAGAGTTCCCATTCTTTCCCAAGTCATGCTTTATTGCATTGTTTACTGAAAACATGCTGTTCCAATCGAACACTGAGTCTTTCTCCAGCTCTCTTCACCATCCTTTATATGTCAATGATGCAAAAAAAAATGGAGCTAGAGAGAGAGGACAAGAACTGGGCTTTTGTAAAAAGACTTTGTAAAAGTTTCTTTGTCAAAGGTTTTGTTAAGTGAGGTATGCCTGTACTCAACAGTAAATTTGTACTTCTGGAAGGTGAGACCCAGCACAGCTCGCACCTCCCAAAAGTTTGAGCATTGGTTTATGAGTCTATGGACCAGGATGTGAATCCCTGCTTGGCCATAAGAACCTACTGGATGACCTCAGGTACTGTGAGCTTTAGAGGGAGGAGAAGTCACCCCCACCCACCAAGTTAATCTTGCCAAGAAAACACAGTGATCAGGCTGCCATAAATCAGAAACAGCGTGATTGCAAACAACAATATGCATATGGTAGTTCAACCTTTGAATAATAGTCTATATATATCGACATGTGCCTGCAAGTTACCTGTCAGTTTACAGTGACGACATTAATTTCATAGGTTTTCCTTAGTCAAAAAATACTTAGAAGTGATTTTCCCACAGTTCCTTCCTCTGGATTACACTGGCAGTCTCCCATTCAAGTTCTAACTAGGGGCCCTTCCACACAGCCATATAACCCTGAATATCAAGGCAAATAATCCACAATATCTGCTTTGAACTGGGTTATCTGAGTCCACACTGCCATATAATCCAGTTCAATGTGGATTTTATACAGCGTGGATTTTATACAGTGTGGAAGAGGCCTTGGGCTGACTCTGTTTAGCCCTCAATGTCAGGTGGGATCCAGTGCTTTTGGGATATATTAGCAACAGTTCCTGCACCAAAATCTTAATCTACAGTTCAATTAGCATATGTGTGTATATATCTATATATCTATCTCAGGCATTGGCAAACTTTCTAATTTTAGGGCAGCATGGCGAGTGAGTGGGCCAGGAGGGTGGGGGTTCTCCCCAAGTCCCCTCCCTGCTCTTTCCTCCCCTTCCTCTTATCTTCCAGAGGCCGAAAGTGAAGGAACAATTGGAAACATTTGGATCTCAAAATGGTTAGACTTGGTCAGGATGAGATGGTGGACAGAAGAGAAAAAGTGTATCCATTAGACCAGGGGTGCTCAGAATGGTAATCGGGATCCCCAGGGTGATCTTCGGGCCTCATCCTGGTGATCTTCAGGCCCCTGACCAGGTCTTTTGCAGTTGGTCCTCTTCATGCGCCCCTGCACGCTGCAAAGAAGTCCTCCGTTGTTGCTCCTCCCCGCTCCCTGCTCGCGCGCTGCCTCCAAAAGCTCCAGAGTCCAAGAGGCAGAATGGGCCCCCTCTTTTGGATTCCTCCTCCTCCCTCCGTCCTTCTTCAGCCACTCGTAGGAGACCAAAGGGGGCGAGCCTGGATGACGCGATGCATGGCTGGCCCCGCGCGCATGCGCAGAAGCGCCCATTTTGCCTCTCGGACTTCTCGTGAGCTCTTGGAGGCGGCACACATGCTGGCGGCATGGAAATAGGAGCAATGACGAAGGAGGAGGAGAAGGACGCTTTGGGGTCATTTGCTTACCGCATCTCAAAGATCGGTCTTTTTACTTTGGGGTGGGTGCTTGATTGTACTGTGGCATGTCTCTTTGTTTATTTTTAATGTTTAAAAATGGCCTTTTAGCTCCAAAGCCTCTCTGCTTGCTTTGTTCCTTGAGAAATATATGTTGGGGAATATGGAAATGTGGGAGAAATGGGGTGGTTGTTTGTATTTTTGCATGACCCTTTGTTTAACTTGCTGAGTATTAAATGGGCTTGCAGTTCAAAAGCCTCTCTTCTTACTTTCTGGCTGATAATATGTATGGTAATATGGCAGTGTGGGAGAAATGGGATGGTTGGATGTATTTTTATGCTCTGTTTTATATTGTTGTTATTAAATTGAAATGTTGATGTTTTATAACTTCATTTTATGTAAACTGCCCTGAGCCTGCTGGAAGGAGCGGTACATAAAAATGAATAATAAATATAAATAAATAAATAAGAAAATAGTTATATGTTTTACATTTCTGGGTGGGTGATCTTTGGGACTTGGTTTTTTAATCAGTAGCTCCCATGCTGAAAAAGTGTGAGCACCCCTGCATTAGACCCTCATTGCCGACTCCTTATATAGAATCCCAGAGATGGAAGAGACCCCCAACAGCCATCCATGAAAGAAAGCACAATCAAAGCACTCACATAGACAGCCTCTGTGGAAAAGTCTCCAGAGAAGAAGACACCACCACAACAATAACAACTTTGTTTTTATACCCCGCCACCATCTCCCTGAAGGGGCTCTAGTGGCTTACATGGGGACATAGCCCAACATACAGCAAAATTTACCATCTAAAACACAGGTCAAAACATAATAACACAGTTAAATACATAATACTACACTTCGAGGCGGCCAATACTACTCTCCAGAAAGATTTTTTTCAGTTGAATCTCATTCCTTGCCATTTGAAACCATTGCTCCCTTGGGCCCTGGTCTCTAGAGCAGCAGAAAGTCAGCCCACTGCCCCTCAATGGGACACCCTTTTACATCTTCAGATATGGTTCTCATGTTTGAAGATGCATTCGGCCCCCAGGCCAGGATTTATCCATACTCCCCCATATCAGAAAGTTCACAGACTACACCCCCTATAAATGTTAGCAAAAAAACCAGCCCCAAAAACCTCCATGGGTCAATGTGAGTACTGTAGTCAATCCAAGAAGAAGTTAAAAGAAGCACCAACTCCTACTACTGTGTCCACCGTGGCACCACTCTGGCCTTTTTGAGAGCCTGGGCAGGGAAATGGCAGCAAGAGCAGCCAGAGGTAGCTGACTCCCCTGAGGCAGCATTGATGCTTTGCCTTCTCCACAGAATGACCCTCAACTTTCCCATATTAAAATTCATAATTTTGCCCCCCAAACCTGCCTCAAGTTATATAGGAGGCTGACTCATACATTATGTTTTACATAATGCATGCATATTTAAAAAGATATTATTCTAAAGATATGTTACAGGAAAAAAACAAATTGAAAATTATTGCTTTACTTTTGAAATATTTTGGTAAAAATCTTTTTAAACCCCCCACCCCCACCCCCTATAAATACAATATACAGAGACAAGGACCAGTGGAGGATAATTACTGAGTTCATTATTTACTAGATTTCTTGTAAAATAATAATAATAACACTTGTTTCTGTACAACTCATCATGTGGCCGTAAACCTTTCCCACCATTGGAATGGTCTAAAAAAATTATTTTAACAGTTACTTCCACAAGCTGTTCCCCATATTTAATGCCACCTTTGCTCAGGGGCATGCTGCTATGCATTTGTCATATGCCACAGGAAGCACCAACTCTGACTCTGGAAATGATCACAGAAGTAATTTAGATGAAAATTAGAGTATAACAAGATCTAATATAGCAAGATCTAATATAATATTGGGTTATTATCGGTTTTCTTAGAGAATCACTCATACACCTGTTTTAAAATACATAGTAAATTCAAAAGCCTAAACTAGGAAATAGTTCTAGTTCTAAAAGCTCCTGTCTCAGAAAACCACAGGCACATTCGTTGATTTCAGTAATGACAAAAATTGCATCTCTCCCTGAAGAGAGATAGATTTCTTTATTGATTATTCCTCTGACCATATCAACAGCAAAAGACAAAAGACAAGTATACAAAGACACAATAAACACACATCTCTATCCTATCACTCCTGCAATAATTACTTAAAATACATGTAAGCACCTAAAAAAGATGGAAAAATAAATGGTTGGGCTAGTGAAGGAAAGAAAAATTGAACTTCTTTCATCTCTATATAGATTCAAATTATTGCATGTTTAGTGTTTAAATGTTCTGATTTTATAATGTTGCACTGTTTATTTATATTGGTTTTGTATTTTATGTATTTTTTTCTCCTTGGTGTTCTTGTGTTATCTTGTGATATATTGTGTTACTGTACTGAAGGGTGTGGCATCATGTAAGCCACCCCGAGTCCCCTTGGTGGCGGGGTATAAATAAAGATTATTATTATTATTATTATTATTATTGCATGACGTCTTTCCTAAAATACTAAAGAAAAGCCTTGACATTTAAAACTTTTAATGTCTTCAACCTGTAGCTTTGCTGACTGTCATTTTTTAACAGTAAAAAACGAGCAGGCTGGTATTAAATCTAACACAAACAGCAGTGTATAAATGCCAAATGGTCGTTAGACTGTATCCGCTGAAAGTATGAATGAAAACACAACCCCAATGTATGCAAAATAGCAATCTATTAGGCAATAGGAAATTTCACAAACATACAATAAAGAGGACTCAATATCTCAATGCAATTGAGAGGCGGACGGATATCCAGAAAAAGTACTTGCAATTAGATGGTGCTGGTGGAAGTCCACCCCTTGCTGTATGTACACGGCAAGGCTGTCCGGGCTCGGCGTGGGCCGGCGCGGCTAAGGATGGCGCCGAATTGTGACGTTGAGCGGCGCTGGTTAGCAACGTCGTCCACGCTATGATGCTGTAGTGACGGCAGTGCGTAGTGGGCGGGGAGGAGGATAGCCTGGATCAGCTGGATAGCAATAGCGGGGAAATCCCCAAACAAAGATCCCAGGGAATCCCCGGCGTCCTTCTCTCGAGTAATCAAGAATCTCACACCCCTCCCTTGCCGGGTGAGCGGCAGGGCGCGTCAATGGAGCTCCTCAGGAGGGAATCCCGGGAGATAAGACACGGAAGGGGGGATGTGATGTCTAGTAGGGTGGGTAGGATTCACGAACATTCAGCAGTCTAATAAAGAGCGTCAATGCTCCATGAGGGGGAAATACCCCAGGACTTGTATGCAAGAAGAGGCGGTGTAGCTCCTTCTTCATACAGAGGCTCGGTGGACAGCTGAACTATAGTTCAGCAACAATTTTCCATTGGCACAAAACACATCTTTCATAGGAAATGGTTCAGGAAATATAGAGTAACCTGAAAATGTGCAGGAATATCACATGCTTTGGTGTTAGGAGCCTCTCGCGATTTGGTTAAATATAACAATACTTCATCTGAAAGAAAACTTCTCTTACACCACCATCCTATGCACAACTACTCAAGACCAAGACCCATTTCATTTAGGTTTGCAACTATTTCTTTATTCTTACAATATCAAAACACCTTGACTTACATTGTCATAAGAAAGATTGTAAGGAAGATTAGCTAATGATACTGTTACTATACCTCTGATTAATATCTGTCACCCATATCCGGGCCCTGTTTACCTTGCTTGCCCAGTTAGCAATTTTGGCAATAATCAACTATACACCCCCAAGGAATTCGGTCAGCTCTGGCAAATTGAGGCTTCTGTTATGATGTTTGTATATGTATTTTTATTATGTTATATTGTAACTCTGTTTGACTGGGCTTCGTCCCCATGTAAGCCACCCTGAGTCCCTTCGGGGAGATGGTGGCGGGATACAAAAATAAAGTTATTATTATTATCATATGCTTTGTTCTATGTTGATATAATTTATTTGATAGGTTATGTTTTATCTTAGTTTTAGATGTAAATTTATAATGTGTTTTTATATGTTGGGTTATTATTTTTTGCTATTATGTATGTATTGGTTGTTGTATTCAGACTTTGAATGTTACATGATTAAAAGGAACTTCCAGAACTTGCTTTTTTGTGACTGGAATCTGCCCTGAGTCCCTTTGGGCAGATAGAGCAGAATAGAAATAAAGTTGTTTGTTTGTTTGTTGTGGTACACTATTTCAAAGAAATTATGGGTCATTTCAATAGAGGAAAAAGTGAAATGCTTGGCAAGGATCCAGTCTTCTTCATTTGACATGATCTTTGGGCAAGTGATTTCAGAGCAAAGGAATTTCTTCACAATTACTTAGTACAAATTACTTAGTACAAACGTTCTAAAAGTAATATATTTTGCAGTTCACCATACAGTTTTATAGAGACATAAACATAAAAAGGGCTTTTCGGTGATAGTACTTTGGTGTTATTGTAATAAAAAAACTAGTGAAAGATACTGAAATAAACTTAAGCCAAATTGGCCCTACAGCAGTCAATGTGTGACAGTATTATGTAGTCTTGGATATTAGCAATGATGCTGAATCTATGGCGTTTTTCTCCTGGGAGTGTCTACACTGTAGAATTAATGAAGTTTGACACCACATGAACTGCCATGGCTCAATGTCATGGAATCATAGGACCTGTAGATTGACAAGGCCTTTATCCTTTTCCGCCACAGTGTTGGTGCCTCATCAAACTACTATTTATTGATTGATGTATTTAAAACTTTTATATACTGATCTTCTCAACCTCAGCAGAGGGACTCAGGCCGGTTAACAGCAAGGATTCAACGCCAAATTACAATTTAAAACATCATAAAAACAGTAAAAGATTAAAATACAAGTAGATTAAAATACATAAAAATACACATAAACCAGATCGCCAAGATTCCCAAGATTCCATAGAATTGAGCCATAGCAGTTCAAGTGGAGTCAAAATTGTAGATGGACTTCTAAACTTCCATTCAAAGTGGAACATTCCAGTCCTGTGGTGTAAGTGAAGTGTGTACATAATACAGAACTGGCACAACTTTGGAACTTAGCCATTTTCTTCTCAAGCCCTATACAACTGGTAACTTTTGCAACTTTGCAAAGGATGAGGGAGCATCAAACCTTTCCCGCCTCTACTCAATGGCCGTTTTGTATGTGCATCTATTAATGATCACTGTAGTTGTTGGGATTCCCTTCCACCAGTGTCCAGATCCTTACCTTACTATCCCTATCATAGATCTGCTTGGACCATTATGTGTCTGATAGAGAGGGGGCTACAATTAGAGAAGCTTCTGGCTATGTCATTACAGCCAGACATTAAATGATGATATCAGCTGCTGAAATGTCAAGAAGAACTCAGTGGACTTCAATGGGTGATGTAATTGCTTTGCATATGATTACAGGGACACAGCCAGACAGGGAGCAAGCTTGTTTTCTGCTGCCCTGGAGACTAGGATGCGGAACAATGGCTTCAAACTACAAGAAAGGAGATTCCCCCTGAACATTAGGAAGAACTTCTAATGTGAGAGCTGTTCAGCAGTGGAACTGTCTGCCCCAGAGTGTGGTGGAGGCACCTTCTTTGGAAGCTTTTAAACAGAGGCTGGATGGCCATCTGTCAGGGGTGCTTAGAATACAATTTTCCTGCTTTTTGGCAGGGGGTTGGACTGGATGGCCCATGAGGTCTCTTCCAATGTTATGATTCTATGATTCTAATTCTATACTCTCCCTTTCACTCTACACCAGGCACAGAAAAGCTGTGAAATGACCTTCAGCATCCTATAGTAGGGCCAGGGGGATGTAAAAAGCTCAGCATAGCAAAGCTTACCCATGTGGGATTGGAGCCAGTGTCTGCCATTTTTCCCAAGGCCTATCAAGAAGCAAGAATTCATGCTGTTTTCCTAACAAAGACATCAGTAGATGATTAAAAGGAACTTCCAGAACTCTAATTACGGAGATGTGAAGTACATCAGCCTACATATTTTTCTTGACAAAATCTTATCTCATCCCATCCCCAACAGGTTGTCTTTTCAGCGGAATAGAGGTGATGTGCCGACTTTCAAAACACTGACAACATTATGACCTGCATTCAGAAGATTTTTCAAAGGACCAGAACTTAAGATCTGTTTTACCTCATAATAAATTGCCTAAAAGTCAGCCTCATCTAATTTTACTTGCTAAACACTAGGTTCAGAAGAATGATGATAGATCTACGTGAAATCAAAATATAATTGGATTTGAACAGGCACCAAGAAACATTAAGACCATCTCTTTAAGATGCAGGAAAGTAAACTTGGTGTCAGAATAATTTTGTGTATGATGGTATCGGAACAGCCTTGCCCTAAGTATTAATGGAAAGCTGGATGAATTGTATTCCACCATTACAATCAGAAATTTGAGAGACAATAGCCAGAAACAATAGTGGTGAAAAAGTTGCATTGCCCATTTCTTAGGGAGCTATGTTATCTATTTAACTTTTAACAATTCATCTTTATTAAATTGAACTTTATACTTTAAGGATTTATTTTAAATAATTTTAATTCTATGGTGAGTATTTTAGTAACTTTTTGTTTATGTTTACTTTAGTTTTGTCAGTGCTATTTATTTTCACTTCTGTTAGCTATCTTGAGTACAGTTTAGGGGAAAGATGGGATATAAATTAATTAACATTGGCATTTTTTTTTTTTTTTTGCAATTAGCAACTAACTGCACCCTTTCCTTTAAATGCCATATCTGACTACACTAATACATGTACATGTCATATTTACATCACATTTGGATAACTGTAATACATTCTAGGGTGGGAAAATGAGTAATCTAACATCATCATGAATGACAGTAGTGGCATAGTACAATATAGTAATATATAATACTAATATTGTGCTATGTTAATATAATATATTACATATACATATAATATTGATAATAATATTATAATATAATACAATATAATACTAATGATACAATATAATAACATAATAATATAGTAATATAGTAATACTAATATATTAAACATAATTACTAGTGATAATATAAAATAATATATAAGGATATACTGTTTTATTATTGTAGATGTACATATTTGAATTTGCAATGTTTTTTATTGTGAGCCGCTCTGAGTCTCCGACTGGAGAGATAAAGCAGGATATAAATAAATAAATAAATAGTTTGGCTCTCCAGGTGTTTTGGACTTCAACTCCCACAATGCCTAACAGTCAGTTGCTGTTAGGAATTGTGGGAGTTGAAGTCCAAAACACCTTGAAGGCCAAAGTTTGCCGGTACTTAATCTATAATGTCATTAGCCTAAAGCAATGTGACACAACTTTAACTGTCATTGCTCAATGCTATGAAATCATGAGAGCAGTAGTCTTACAAGGTATTTAACCTACTTTGCTGAAGGGTACTTACTGGTGTGTCACCAAACTAAAAATCCCAGGATTCTATAACATTGAGCCATGGCAGTTACCATGGTGTGAAAGTGCATTGATTCTACACCAGACCTGGGCAATTGCTGGCCCTCCAGGTGTTTTGGACTTCAAATCCCAGAAATCCTAACAGCTGGTAAACTGGCTAGGATTTCTGGGAGTTGAAGTCCAAAACACCTGGAGGGCCGGCAATTGCCCAGGTCTGTTCTACACTGTAAATACACTCTTAAGTAAAGGTAAAGCTTTCCCCGTCTTTAAGTCTAGTCATGTCCAACTCTGGGGGATGCTGCTCATCTCCATTTCTAAACCAAAGAGCTGGCGTTGTCCATAGACACCCCCAAGGTCATGTGGCTGGCATAACTGAATGGAGTACCATTACCTTCCCACCAGATCAGTAACTACTGATCTACTCAGTTTTCGCACTGTTAGTTTGGCAGGATCCAGGACTAACAGCGGGAGCTCACCTTGCTCCCCAGATTTAAACTGCCAACCTTCCGGTCAGCAAGTTCAGCAGCTCAGTGGTTTAACCTGGTGCATCACTGGGGGCCCAAAGATAGATACAACCTTAGTCTGATGCCATTTTAAAAGTTCATAGCACAACAGGTCAGACAGCTCACAAACACGGTCCCACTGATATCCATATTCTTCTCTGGATGGACATGGAACCATTGTCCCAGGTTCAAGTTTTGCCATGTTCTGTTTCAATTAACATAGGCAAAGCTGAGAAAAATCAGTCTCTCTCTATGCACACACACATATATATATACATCAGAATCTTATTACACAGCTGTTTAAATTACTTTGGATTTTAATAGAAACTTTTTTCCCTCTAGGAAAAGTTTAATGCCCCAAACATAAGCAGTAGTAAGTTTGTAGCTGCACCTCAAGCCTAAAGAAAAATCTGCAAAGAGGCAGTGGTACAGACTTGTCATTCCACAGTACAAGCAAGTAAACACACCTGTCTTACATCATAACTCTAAAGTTTGCTGGACTAGCAATTGTGCACTTACAATGGTGTGCTGTAACTGCTGGAGTAGCCAAACATTGCAAAACAGTTTTCCAGAACTGCCGGTAGATGTACCAGCATGCACACCTGGAATCAAATTACAAGTATATTGCACCCAAGCTCTCTCAATTGACTTTTATGAAGTTGAAAGTCGCACAGAGTTACTTTGCAACATACCTTCCAAGAGGAAAAGAAAGTATTGCAAAAGAGAAAGTAATGCAGTCTCAAAGGTTTTTTTAAAAAAAATCACCAAGGATCTCTTCCAGGAAAACACCTCCCTGTGACAAATCAAGTAGGCAGGGGCATTTCTACTTGTAGAGCTGAAGCAATGGACGGAACTTAAAACCTGCTTTTCTCACATTTCATCGCATGCCCCTCCTTCTCCTTAGAAAGGTTCGAAAGGTGACTCACTTACCAGATTAAATACAGTGTCTACAATATCCCTATTGGACACTTCGCCAACTTCCACCAGTCCCGTCAGCACAGCAAATTTCATCCTGATGCCACGGATAGGGATTCCTGGATTCAAAGACTGCATGTTGCTCTCCATTTCGGGCAAGATTCCTTCTTTTCCCCCTTCACCACCAAGCCCTCCTCCTCCTCCGTCGTCGTCACCTGTTGGTCGGGGCGAAGAAACCTGTTTGTCTTCACTAGCCATGGCTAGTTCACTTCCGAGCCACCAGCCAAAGCTGGCCGTCCAGAAATAAGTCACTCAGCCTGCAGTTTAAGTCTTCAGGTCCAGTTTGTAATGTCTTCCGCAGACCTTGCCCTTCCTCCCCCGGCACCAGAATATGGACAGTAGTCTCTTCAATCTGAAATATTGCAGAAATAATAATACAGTATTTCTGTGATTCCAATACGCCACCGATTGCAAGACACACTAATTTCAATACCATCAGCAGAAAAAGCATTATTCATACACAACACACATAATATATCTTCTATACATCTATATCAGGGGTGCCCTACTTATAATAAAACCAAGTCAGAAAGATCTACCTACCTCCTCAAGGCTGGAGAGGGGAGGGGCAGGGGAGGGGCATGGCGGAGCCTGGTTCCGCCCCCCTCTGGCTTCAGTTCTACCAGCAGCTTCTCCAGGCTTGAGGATGGCAGTGCCAAGCTAGCTTTGTGCTAGCTATGCCACCACTAGCTTGGCATTGCCATCCTCAAGCCTGGAGAAGCTGCTGGTAGAGGAGCCAGAGGAAGCGAGCCAGGCTGCACCAAGTCCCGCCCCTCCCCCTCTGGCTTTGGAGCTCCCAGCAGCTTCTCCAGGCTTGAGGATGGCAATGCCAGCCAGTGGTGGCATCTAGCACAAGGCAGGCAAGCCTGGAGAAGGATGGCAATGCACCAAGCCCCTCCCCTCTGGCTTTGGAGCTCCCAGCCAGGCTTGAGGATGGCAATGCCAAGCCAGCCTTGTGCTAGCTGTGCCACCCCCCTCTGAGAAGCGCCCCATCCGGCTGAGATCAACCTCCTTCGGTCCCAGGATCGACTGGTCGATCGCGATCAACTTCCTGGTCAGCCCTGATCTATACACATAATAAAAGTTAAAATATGTATGTATGCGTGTACGTGGCTGGGGTGTCCACTTCACAGATTAGCTCCCGCCTCCACAAATAGCTATAGCTTTCACTATTCAGGGAGACACCAATTGCTCTCCCACCAATGACCTTGTAGGTTATAGTGAGCACCATTACAAGAGCCCTGGCAATGTCCTCCACAAACATAATAGTGCCCACCACCCAAATAAAGCTTTCATACAAGGGCAATTTCATCTTACATTTTATGTGTTTCCTCCGCCACAGACAACCCAGTGTTTCTTTCTCTCTCCATTGGTGTGGAATTTGCATGATCCCGCCCACTGCCTATCCCTTAACCCTTTCCCATGGTGCACAGCAAACAGAAGAATTGATCAGCAACTGAACATACTAGAAAGGTTTGGGAGAATTCACCATTACTTATCGGATTTGTAGGTACTGTGATCTATAGTTCAGCTGTTATCTAAGAGCACTCTGAACTCTACCAATGATGGACCTTGAACTAACTTGGCACACAGAACCTCCATGGCCAATAAAAAAATACTGGAGGTCTTTGGGGGGATTTAGAGGAGTTGTAGTTCACCTACATCCAGAGCGCACTATGAACCCAAACAATGATGGACCTGGCCCAAACTTAGCATGCATCCCCTATATGCCCAAATTTGAATACTGATGGGTTTTGAGAGGAATTGGCCTGGACATTTTGGAGTTGTATGTATTGGGATTTATAGTTCACCTGCAATCAATGAGCATTCTGAACTCCTACAAAGAAGAAATCGGACCAAAATTGGCACACTGAGCCCCCATGACCAGCACAAATACTGGAGGGCTTTAGGCTTTCAACTTAATTTGGGAGAGTTGTAGTTGACCTACATCCAGAGAGGACTGTGAACCGAAACACTGATGGATCTGGACCAAACTTGGCACACATACCTGCTATGGTGAAATTTGATTACTGGAGAGGTTTGGGAGGAACTGACCTTCCTTTCTGGAAGTTGTCGTTCACCCACAACCAGAGACACTGTGACCTCTACTGATGATGGACCTGGACCAAAAATTTCACACAGAACCCCCATGACTAACTCAACCTACTGGAGGGGTTTGAGGGGACTCACTCACCATAGTGAGAATTGTAGTTTACCCTACAGCCAGAGAGCACACCAAACCCCACTGATGATGCATCTAGAGCAAACTTGTCCAACATAACAAACTTACTGGTGGAGTTTTTCAGGGTTAACCTGATATGATGTGAATTGTAGTTCACCCACAACCTTATGCATTTTGTACAATGAAAAAAATGACTTTTTCAAATAATCTGGGCAACAGCAGGTACCCAAGGTAGTATGTATATAAAATTAACCCTCAATTCTAATATGCACCCCATTTTCATAGATATTTATTTGGGAAAAGTGTGGTGAAGAAATAGGGCAATACTCTAAGTGAATTGAAATTCAAGCAACCAAAACTCTCAAACCAACAAAAAAATGAAAGAAATAATACTTTAAACTTTAAAAGTTGTTTTTATAATGCAGTAAAACTGTGTTACATTAAGTTTGTCTTTGTCTTTGTCTGCATTTCATTGTCAATATTAATATTGTCAATACAGAATTTGTGGTATAGTATAGGGCAGTGTTTCCCAACCAGTGTGCCATGGCACACTAGTGTGCCGTAAGCGATCATCAGGTGTGCCGTGGGAAATTGGAATCTCCAATACCCTTTCTTCCCCCTCCTGCTGAACACTTTTTCTTCTCCACTCAGGCTCCCTTCTTCCCAGCCTCGCTCTGCTCACTTTGCCTTGCTTTGCTCTGGGGCGAGTCTGCGCAGTAGTGCCCGCATGGGTCACGTCTTCCTCCCTCCCCCTCCCCTCCTGAACACGCTCACGCTGCCCCCTCAGATCAAAATGGCAGCAGAAGAAAAAGTAAGTGTTCGGCAAGACGGAGAAGAAAGGGTGCGAAGGGGAAGGGGGAGGAAGAGGTCTCTGTCAAAAGCTGGCATGGGCAAACTTGGACCTTCCAGGTGTTTGGGACTCCAACTCCCACCATTCCTAGCAGCCTCAGGCACTTTTCCTTTTTTCCCCTCATCCACTTAAATAGGAAAGGGCCTCAGGCTGTTAGGAGTGGTGGGAAATGAAGTCCAAAGCACCCACAGGGCCGAAGTTTTCCCATGCCTGTTTTAGAGAGACCTTAAAGTGGTGAGCCTCCTTCCAACATTGTGATTCTGGATAGAAAACAAACAACAACATAACATAACAGTGTTTGAGTCCACAGTGCTCTCTGGATGTAGGTGAACTACAACTTCCAAGGTCAATTCCCAAGCAAACCCTTTCAGTACTTTCTGTTGGTAATGAGAGTTCAATATGCCAAGTTTGGTTCAATTCCATTGTTGCAAGAGTTCAGGATGGTCTTTGATTGTGTGTTAACTATAAATCCCAGAAACTGTAACCCCCAAATATCAAGGTCTATTTCCCCCAAAATCCATCTGTGTTCACATTTGAGCATATTGAGTATTCATGACAAGTTTGGTCCTGTTCCAACATTGTTTCAGTCCACAGTGCTCTCTGGATATAGGTGAACTACAACTCCAAAACCCAAAGTCAATGCCCACCAAACTCTTATAGTATTTTCTCTTGGTTCTGGGAGTTCTGTGTGGGAAGTTTGTGTCTTTCTGCCATTCCTGCCAGGATATCTATGTTGTGTTCATCGAAACAGGTCCAGGTTTCACACTGAGTGTATAAATACATTAAAAACATATTAACTATATGTATTACTGTGTTAGAGTGTCATTTTGTGTCATTTTGGTTGGTGGTGAGCCCCAGGATTTTGTAAATGTAAAAAGCGTGCTGCGGCTCAAAAAAGGTTGGGAAACACTGGTTTAAGGTATATTACTTAGGCCTATTTTTCATAGTATATGGGCCCCCTGGTGGTGCAGCAGGTTAAACCACTGAGCTGCTGAACTTGCTGACTGACAAGTCGGCGGTTCAAATCCAGAGAAAGGAGCGAGCTCCCGCTGTTAGGCCCAGCTTTTGCCAACCAGCAGTTTGAAAACATGCAAATGTGAGTAGATCAATAGGTACTGCTTCTGTGGGAAGGTAATGTGCTCCATGCAATCATACTGGACACAAGACCTTGGAGGCATCTATGGCCAACACCAGCTCTTTGGCTTAGAAATGGAGATGAGCACCATCCCCCAGAGTTGGACATGACTAGACTTAAGAAAGAAAAGGTGAACAAAGAAAAAATATTTTCTCTGTCACACAATACTAGGACTAGGGGGCACTCCCTAAAGCTCCAAGGTAGGAAAGTCAGGACTAATAAAGGGAAATATTTCTTCACCCAGAGGGTCATTGGGTTATGGAACTCACTTCCAGAGGAGGTTGTGACAGCTGTCAGCCTGGACAGCTTCAAGGCAGGATTAGACAGATTCATGGATACCAAGGGAATCAGTAGCTACTGAAATGGACATCCAAGTGCCACCTCTGTGTTGATGGAGGCAGGCAGGATTTTCCCGGGTACTGGTTGTGGGGGTCGGGAGCAGGTGAGGGTTTTGCCCTCCTTTCTGCTAGAGATCCCTGTGTACAACTAGTGGGCCACTGTGTGACACAGAATGCTGGACTAGATGGGCTGAGGCCCGATTCAGCATGGCTCTTCTTATGTTCTTATGTTCTTATGAAACCTTTACCTTTACTTATGGAGTATAATATTACATAGGCCTATTTTTCATAGTAACTCTCAAGCGACCAGAAGCTACATTTATCTGGCATCTCCCAATCCCCGTGGGTGCCAGTTAACTGAGAGTCTACTGTAATGATAGCAAGAAGAAGTGCAGATACTTTAAGAGGGCTGCCATCTTTCTAAATGGAAGATTCTCCTTTCTCTTTTTGCACACAACCTTCCCTTTCCAGGAAATAAAGGCAGCGCCTCCTCTTGTGGCATTTCCGCCCAGGCCTTCAACCCTCCTCTCAAAGAAGATATCTGGTTTCCCAAGAAGAATGTAAACAAAATAATAATAATAACAATAATGCATGAAGATATACGTTAAGAAGGCTGCCATCTTTTTGAAACAGAGGGAAAGCACCTCCCCTGCTGCATTTGCATCCAGACTTGTTTGCAAAGAAGAAAGTTAGATGGTTTTCCAAGGAGAGTGTAAAAGGAAGAAAAGGAAGGGAAGAAGAAAAGAAAGGGGACACCTGACTATTTCTTGCTTGCAAACAAGGGGGAGGAGGGGACCTGGAGAAGGAGAGAAGGAAGGAAGGAAGGAAGGAAGGAAGGAGGGAAGGAAGGAAGGAAGGAAGGAAGGAAGGAAGGAAGGAAGGGGTCGGTGGGTAGGTAACTATGTCTTCCTTGCAAAGAAGAGGAGAGCTGGCTTCCCAAGAGGGAGGGAGGGAGGCAGGGAGGGAGGCAGGGAGGGAGGGAGGGAGGGGAGGGAAGGAAGGAAGGAAGGAAGGAAGGAAGGAAGGAAGGGGAGAGATAAGTGGGTAGGTAGGTGGGTGATTATGTCTTCCTTACAAAGAAGAGGAAGAGAGTTGGCTTCCCAAGAAGGAAGAAGGAAAGAAGGGAGGGAGGGAGGAAAGAAGAAGAGGGAGGGGGAGAGAGATAGGTAGGTGGGTATGTAGGTGATTATGTCTTCCTTGCAAAGAAGAGGAAAAGAGCTGGCTTCCCAAGAGGAAGGAAGGAAGGAAGGAAGGAAGGGGGAGGGAGGGAGAGCGGTACATATTTTGGTAGATGATTATGTCTTCCTTGCAAGGAAAAGGAAGAGAGCTGGCTTCCCAAGAAGGAAGGAAAGAAGGAA
Organism: Anolis apletophallus; assembly: GCA_030556195.1. Taxonomy (NCBI): domain Eukaryota; kingdom Metazoa; phylum Chordata; class Lepidosauria; order Squamata; family Anolidae; genus Anolis; species Anolis apletophallus. The sequence goes on along the minus strand of JARBWK010000012.1, from coordinate 57,619,736 downwards.
GGAAGGAAGGAAGGAAGGAAGGGGAGAGCTAGCTAGCTAGCTAGGTAGGTAGGTAGGCGGGTGATTATGTCTTCCTTGCAAAGAAGAGGAAGAGAGTTGGCTTCCCAAGAAGGAAGAAGGAAGGGAGGGAGGAAGGAAGAGGAGTTGAGGGGGAGAGAGATAGGTAGGTGGGTAGGTAGGTGATTATGTCTTCCTTGCAAAGAAAAGGAAGAGAGTTGGCTTCCCAAAAAGAAGGAAAGAAGGAAGGAAGGAAGAAGAGAAAAAGAGAGAGGTAGGCAGGTAGGTAACTATGTCTTCCTTGCAAAGAAGAGAAGACCTAGCTTCCCAAAAAGAAGGAAAGCAGGAAGGAAGGCAAACAGGAAGTGGAAGGGAGGAAGGGAGGGAGGGAGAGAAAGAGGTAGGTAGGTAAGTATGTAGTTTGGTAGGTGATGATGTCTTCCTTGCAAAAAGAGCTGTCTTCCCAAGTAGAATTTAAAGGAAGGAAGGAAAGAAGATAGGAGAGACCTGACTTGCAAAGAAGACAGCTGATTTCCCAAGGAGAATGTTAAAGAAAGGAGAGGGAGGGAGGGAGGGAGGGAGGAGAGACCTGATAATTTCTTGCTTGCTAAGAAGAGTGCTAGTTCCCTACAGGGAAAGGAAGGAAGGAAGGAAGGAATAGGAAGGAAGGAAGGAAGGAAGGAAGGAAGGAAGGAAGGAAGGAAGGAAGGAAGGAAGGAAGGAAGGAAGGAAGGAAGGAAGGAAGGAAGGAAGGAAGGAAGGAAGGAAGGGACCTGTCTCCTGCCTCGGCTGCCCTTTCTGCTGCTTCCTCCCTCTGCTCTTCCTCCTCTTCCTCTTCCCCGCAACTCCGGCAACGCAGCAAGCGCGGCTGCCTCTCCTCCTCCGCCCGCCCTCCTTTCCTCCTTTCCTCCTTCCTTCCTTCCTTGCCTGGCAGTCACAGGTGCAAGGACAAAGTAGGGCCACTCCGCCCAAGCGCGCGCTCACCTGGGCCGCAGGTGGGGCTGGAAGGCGGCTCTGCGTGCCTCCCTCCCTCCCTGCCTGCCACCACCTTGAGGAAGGAACTGGGGAGGGGGGGGGGGGGTGCCTGCCTTCTTACCTACCTGCCCGCCAGCAAGCAAGCAAGCAGCAGAGGAGAAGGAGGGGCTCCCACCTGAGCCAAGGGAGCTGAAGTTTTCCGCGCGGCTCCTCCTCACTCCCCCGTGGGCGCCGCTCTGGGCTCCTCCATGGCTCGCTTCCTGCCTGCCTGCCTTCGCCCGCCTTAGGAAGAGTTGCTGCTGCTGCTGCTGCTCTCTGCCGCCATGACAGCGCTGAGCCGAGCCCCGGGAGGGTTGCCGGCCGAGCGCCAGTGCGCCTGCGCGGCCCGGGAGCGCGAGGGGCGGGGAAGGGGAAGGAGCGAGGGACTGGGAGGGGGGGGAGGAGGGAGCCCTGCGCAGGCTCAGGTGTGCACAGGTGCGCCCAGGTGAGGGAAGGAAGGAGGACAGGCAAGGAAAGGCAGGGAGGAGCAGAAGGAGGGGGAGGGAAGGAAGGAAGGAAGGAGAAAAGGCATCATCATCATGAGGGAGAGGAAGGAAAGAAGGAAGAGAGGAAGGAAGAAAAAGAGGTGGGAAGGAGGGAAGAAAGAGAAGGCAAGGGAGAGGAAGGAAGAGAGGAAGGAAGGAAGGAAGGAAAAAGAGATGGGAAAGAGAGGGAAGAAAGAGAAGGCAAGGGGGGGAGAGGAAGGAAGGAAAGAGGGTAAGGAAGGAAAAAGGTGGGAGGGAGAGGGAATAAAGGGAGGAGAAGGGAAGAAATAAAAGGCAAGGAAAGGGAGAGGAAGGAAGGAGGAAGGGAGGAAGGAAGACAGAAAAAGAGGTGGGAGCGAGGGAATAAAGGGTGAGAAGGGAAGAAAGAGAAGGCAAGGAAGAGGGAGAGAGGAAGGAAAAAAGGAAGGAAAAAAAGGTGGGGGAGATAGAGGGAATAAAGAGTGAGAAGGGAAGAAAGAGAAGGCAAGGAAGAGGGAGAAAGGAAGGAAGAGAGGAAGGACGAAAAAAGTGGGAGAGGGAGGGAAGAAAGGAAGAGAAGGGAAGAAATAAAAGGCAAGGAAGAGGGAGAGAGGAAGGAAGAAGGGAAGGAAGAGAGGTAGGAAAAAGAGGTGGGAGCGAGGGAATAAAGGGTGAGAAGGGAAGAAAGAGAAAGCAAGGGAGAGGGAGGAAGGGAGGAAGAAAAAAATAGGTGGGAAAGCGAGGGAAGAAAGGAAGAGAAGGGAAGAAATAAAAGGCAAGGAAGAGGGAGAGAGGAAGGAAAAAAGGAAGGAAAAAGAGGTGGGGGAGATAGAGGGAATAAAGGGTGAGAAGGGAAGAAAGAGAAGGCAAGGAAGAGGGAGAAAGGAAGGAAGAGAGGAAGGAAGAAAAAAGTGGGAGAGGGAGGGAAGAAAGGAGAAGGGAAGAAAGAAGGGAAGGAAGAGAGAGGAAAGGAGAAAGGAACATGGGAAGGGCGAGAGAAAGGAGGAAAAAAGGTGGAAGGGGGAGAGAAGGAAGAGAAGGTAAGAAAGAGAAGACAAGGAAGGAGAGAGGAAGGAAGAGCGGGAGGGAGAAAGAAAAAGAGAAATAAAAGAAGGAAGGGAAAAAGAAGAAAGAAAAGGAGGGAGGGGGAGGAAGAAGAAATCACACTAGATGAGATTTTATTATGCTTTTAACTAAATATTTTATATTGTTTTAACAGTTATTAGCGTTTAACTAATTATTTTATATTGTTTATAGTCCAAAAAACCTACAACAACCCAATCCCAGAGTAGTTTGACGTTTTCATTTTCTGTAACTATGCCTCTGCAATCTTTTTGCAGCAGCTGAGTATTTTTCGGCAGAAGCTGAGCAGCTGAGTATTATGCTTATTTGGAAGGAATAAAAGAGAGAGAGGTGGGGGAAGAAAGGGTGGAAGGAAGAGATAAAATAAGAAAGAAATAGAGGTAGAGAGGAATGGTCCTCCTTGGCTTATAATAATAATGATTATTATTTATTTATTTCTTACCCGCCTCTCCTGGAGGTGGGTTACGAAACAATTAAAATACATAAGCACAGCAGAAACACTACAAGTATATCTCTCTCTCTCTCTCTCTATATCTATATATATATATATATATATATATATATATAAAGGAATGGTCGTGTGATGTCAGGTATAGGCAGGAAAGCTAGAAGCCCCAGAACCACAAAAACCACCCAACACATTCAAACATACCACAAGGTACCTACAGGGCCCAAAAAACCCGCCCTAGGTACCTCACAAGACCCCCAAAAATTGCGCCCAAAAACGGCCAACGGAACCTGGCGGCACGGCACTTGGTGAATGGCAATGGCCTCCTTCCCCCACCAGGGGGAGAGAGAAAGCCCTGCTCTATAATGGCGCCTGCGCACACCGCTCCCCCCAACACAGCCCCTCGCCCTCACCCCTCGCTCACCGATTCCTCCACCTTCCCCCCCCCCACGCCACCACGGGAGGGAGGGAGCCGATAGCGGCGACGCCTGCAAGGCCGCAGCCGACGCATTACACATACATATATACAGATGCACACACACACCAAGACCATAAGTAACATCAATTCCAACCCTTACATACTCAGACTTTCCCGCATCTTCTAAATAGGGCACAGCAACGCGTCCCGGGTACAGCTACAGTAGTTGTCTATAAAATCACCTTCAGGCTATGTGTATAAGGCAGGGATGCTCACACCTTTTCAGCATGCGAGCTACTTATAAAACAACCAAGTCAAAATGATCTACCTACCCACTACTCAGAGAGCCATAAAAGCAAAATATTTGGAAATTTATTTCAGTGAGAGCCATATAATATATTTTAAGACTGAAATCAACTAAATGTGAGTATAATAAGCCCCTGAATTTATTCATAATAATTATGATGATGATATTCAGTCAGTCTTTGCTGCTGCTACTACTACTACTAATAATAATAATAATAAAAGTAACAACAATAGGTTCCAAGAGTAGAAGGAGACCTCCAAGGGCCATCCAGTCCAACCTCCTGCCATAAGGAAAAAAACACAATCAAAGCATTCCTCACAGATGGCCATTCAGTCTCTGATAATAAATAATAATAATAACAACAACAGCAATGGGTTCCTAGTGTACCTGAGGGACCGCCTCACCCCGTATGTCCCCCAGAGATCACTGCGCTCGGAAGAGCGAAACCTATTAACTGTACCATCATTTCGCTCCTGCCATCTGTCTACCACCAGGCAACGAGCTTTTTCAGTTGCTGCCCCAACATTATGGAATACATTGCCGGATGATGTCCGCGCCATCACTGAGCTCATTCCATTCCGGAGGGCATGCAAGACCATCTTATTTAGGCTTGCCTTTAACTGAAATTCCGGATATTGTAACCTGTCCATTGCTTATCGCTTATGGCATTTTATGGCATTTTATCCACTACTCGTTTTATTGTTATTGTTGTACATTATGTGTTCGGTTTGGCTGTATGTGAACCGCCCCGAGCAGTATACAAGATCGTGGGGGGATTAAATGTTGGATGATCACAGAAGGCTATTTTCACACATAAAAACAAAGATTTTGTATCAGCATCTCATATATGAATATTTTTGGCTTGGCTACAATAATCTACAGCTGTTTAAATTCTTATTTTCTGATTTCAATAAAGTGAGGGCTGGCAGAGGTTTAAAACACTCTAAATTGATTATTTGTATTCATTTTTATTGGCAATTATTTATTATTATTTGTTGTGTCAGAAGCAAATTGAGAATACAGTTAGACTGCATAAAAGACCACAAAGTGGCACAATGGGTTAAACCCATGTGCTAGTAGGACTGAAGGCTGACAGGTTGTTGATTCAAATCCGGGGACAGCACGAATGAGCTCCTTCTGTCAGCTCCAGCTCTCCATGCAGAGACATGAGAGAAGCCTCCCACAAGTATGGTAAAACATCAAAACATCCAGGTGTCCCTTGGGCAACGTCCTTGCAGATGGACAATTCTCTCACACCAGAAGCGATTTGCAGTTTCTCAAGTCGCTCCTGACACACAAAAAACAAAACAAAAAAATGACAAAGTTAAAAACTTGGCATTATACTAAATTTCCTTTGACCAGAAGCTGGCCACTTGACATGCCTCTGGTGATGCTGTGAGAAGGTCCTCCATTGTGCATATGGCAGGGCTCAGGCTGCATTGTAGTAGGTGGTCTGTGGTTTGATCTTCTCTACACTCGTATGTTGTGGACTCCACTTTCTAGTCCCATTTCTTAAAATTGGCTCTGCATCTCGTGATGCCAGAACACAGTCTGTTCAGCGCCTTCCAAGTCGCCCAGCCTTCTGTGTGATCAGGTGGGAGTCTCTCATCCGGTCTCAGCCACTGATTGAGGTACCAGGTCTTAGCCTATCACTTTTGGACTCTCACTTGCTGAGGTGCTCCTGCGAGTATCTCTGTAGATTTAGGAAGCTATTTCTTGATTTAAGACATTGGCGTGCTGGCTGATATCTGAACAGAGGATGGGCCAGAGATGTCAGCTCCTTGGTCCTTTCATTACTGGCTGCTAGAACACGTGCAACTTGCAGATTTTTTATTGGTTAAGTCAATGTTAAAAGAAAATTGCATTTTAATCAACCCATTTTAAAAGCCCTAAACGGTTTGGGACCCGCCTACCTTCGTGACCGGCTCTCCTCCCATGAACCAGCTCGAGCCCTTCGCTCCTCAGGTGAGGCCCTCCTTTCGCCCCTGCCAGTCTCACAGACCCGGCTTGTGAGCACTAAGGAGAAAGCCTTCTCCTCTGTGACCCCCTGTCTTTGGAATTCTCTCCCGGGAGAGATTAGGAATCCCCCTCACTGGAATCCTTTAAAAAACCACCGAAAACCTGATTTTTCCACCGGGCCTTTGGAGATTAGACTCCTAAATGTCCCCGTTTTCTTGAAGAGACCTCTTCCCCCCCTAAGCGTCCCTTTATGTGTTGACACTACTCCTGTTATTTCCGAGTTTTTAAACATTTTATATGTACATGTGGCTCGCCCTCGTGTTTTTGTTGAGATTCACTTATGTTGTTGTGGTTTTATAGATGTATTTTTATTGTGTTTATTGCTTTTATTGTGTTTATTGTTTTGTGATGTTTGTGATATTTTTTGTATTTGTTGCTCGGGCACAGCCCCATGTAAGCTGCTCCGAGTCCCCTTTGGGGAGATGGATGCGGGTTAGAAATAACGTTTTTTATTATTATTATTATTATTATTTTAAAGATAGGCGATACCTCATTTTCAGATGGGAAACTATCCGCTATCTTAGGAGAATTATTCCCTCTCCTGTAAATGTGGGATATTGCTTTAAAATAGTGTGTTACTTAGATTAAACTTTTAAAAGTACTGGATTGGTTTAAAGTTAAGTGCAATTTCAAAACATTGATGCATTTCCAATTAATTGGAGGTTCAGTTGATCAAGAGTTGAATTTACTAAAGCAATTGAAAGCACCTTTAAGGGATGATATTCTGTATCCTGGAAGAGTGTAATGAGAACTATAAAATGTTTTGGATATCCCATTCTCTAGGTGAAATGGGATCCCTAGTCAAAGGCCTTTCGGGTGAGGACCATTTTAGACAGGCCGTTTATCCCAGGATCTATTCCCAGGTTTACTATTTATCCCAGATTATTAGTGCAGACTCATATAATCCAGTTTTAAGCAGAAAACCTGGGATCAGATCCTGGGATAAATGGTGCTAAGTCACCAAAATCTTTCATAACAATCAATGATCAGACCAAAGTTCACAAAAGGGTGTTCTGCATTTGCTAGGAGTAATCATGAATCCAGTGGAGCCTAAGTTCACCTCTTCCATGAAATGCTTCCACATGAGTCCTAAAAGTGTGTTAATCCTGGAATTGGTATAATACCTCCTCACTAAATTCAGTTTGAGGGGATTTTTTTTAAACTGCTGCCAAGGAAACCAATGAAAAGCTTAGCCAGTTTGAGGAAGCCAAGCTTAAGATAAAACCGAATAGCTCCATCCCCAGGTAGTTTGGATTCTTGGGTCCAGTTACTCCAATAGCATCTATCCTTAAAACGATGTTGTACGTAGCTATTTTTACATAATTGCTGGTTTATATGCCTCCCATCACCGTTTTCTCTCCGAGAAAGTCAAAGAAGCAAGGAGTATATTACTTAAAACCAAAAACCAATAATTACAATTGTGCTTTGAAGATTGCAGAAACAGTAATTGCATCATTAAAATGTTCCTTCTTGCACCGACTTATTAAAAATATCATTATAGTTAGTATGATATCACACACAAAAATGCTCACAATTTGGAGAAGTGGTTGGTTCTGATAGGTCTCAAACTAATTCAATTTTTAGTATTATAATACTGTTATAAGATTATAATTAGGTGTACACAGTAACACTATGTAACACAATTTTTGTTCCTGGATTATAAATGTCATTTCCTAATTGTTCCTATCATAAAAACATGGGAAAAGTTTATTATCCTGAAGCACATTTTCAATGAATATCTCATAGATTCTCAACCAATTCAACATAGTTTGTGGAAGCCGCAAAACTGAAGTTTCTGGAGGATAACTATTTTCAAAGTACATACTGCACGATTAAACAGGAAATAACACTTTCAAACCAGGAACAGAAACGTTTTCAAATTTTGTTACGTAGTGTAATAGTTTATATGTATATCTTGTTGAGAAATGATAATCCAATGAACACATATTAAGTGTTCAGGGTGAACTGTTTTGGAGCTGCTTGTGTTTTTAGTATTTCCAAGGCCAACTTCACAAATTAAGAATCTGCCATATAGTAACTGTCCCTTAAGTAGAAAACTGAATTTGTGATAATGGATGAAGACCACTGGAAGTAATTTTCAGCTACGTTTATGTTGTCTCAGCACAAGAAATACCCAGATATATTACATAACACTACCAAATGTAGGAATAAAGGCTTATTTTAAAAATTACACTACAGTTCATCAGCAACAGTGTATTGTAAATAGTTACTGATAACAGAGAAATAAACACAGTCACCCAACAAGTATATTGTGAATAGCCACTGATAATAGGGAAATAACCACAGGATGTAATTTCTGCATTTCATTTCCTTCTGACTTTGTTGTATACATTTTCATACATAGAGCACTGTACATACATAGACCAGCAAGATATAGTGGTTAGAGTGGTGAACTGGAGCACTGGAAACTCAAATTCTCATCTTCAGCAAGCTAAGAATCCCCGTGAACATGAGTACCAGGCACAATCATGTGCTGAACTACAACATCACGAAAATTGCTACCACATCAACTCCAGATTAGTAAATATGGTTTTCTGTGGGCGAACAGATAGCGACTACTGGATGGCATATGTTCTGTACCAGAAACTAGAGCTAATGCGATCTATCCAATGCAATTTTCTGAATCAGCATCCCAAATAACCAAACCGAATCTGAAGTTGACTTAAAACTGATTTGTAATCCTGTTGGAGAGTGGTCCCTGGTCAAAAAAAGGTTAGGAACCACTGGTCTAAAGCCTTCTCTTCCAAAGAGTGCTGGAGCTTCACCAAACTACAGCTCCCATGATTCCAGAGCATTGAGCCATTACAGTTAAAGTAGAGTCAAACTGCTCTAATTCTATAGTATTGATGCACCCTCTGTCAGGCTTAATTAATTTATAAGATTGTAAAGAGAGCCAGGTACACTGCCTTGAGCTGACTGGAGGAGAAGCAAGTGATAAGAATTTGTTGTGTGCCTTCAAGTCCTTTCTTACAAACATATAATGGGGTTTTCTTGGCAGCACGTCTTTATTTGAGATATTCTATTGCCTTTTGAGGCTAAAAAGGTATGACTTGCCCAAGGCTACCAAATTGGTTAAACTTCAAACCCTGCTCTTCCAGAGTTCTAGTCCTACATTATGTCACACTGACTTTCTAGTAATAATATATAGTGCTAGTACAAAAAGTAAGGCATAATACCTTACAGGATTCTAACCTTCAAAATCTGTTTGTCTTCAAGGTGCCGTAAGATTACTCATTTTTCCTAAAATGGTGGGGGGGGGGGTATTAAAAGTCCTAAAAACTTCAAATCGAAGCATAAGTAAAGAACTAAAATATTGAAATGTCTACCTCTAATTTCCGTTTCCCCATCATTGCTTTATTGCTCTCTAAATCTTATAGGTGAATTTTTAAGAGGTTGGAGAGGGGCGAATTATGTTTCTGAAAAAAACCCACAAAACCAACAGCTTCAGTTTCAGTTCTTTCAAGTGACTAGCTCTTCTTTGGATCTCTTCTCTGTATAGTGTGAAATTGTTCGTTTCAGCACAGGTTTATAGAAAATTCCATTGGGAAAGTACGCAGTGAGAGAAACTAACAAAAATCTTATGCAATACTTTGAAGCCTTCTCAAGTGAAAAATAAAGTGGTCTGCCATACGAAAGGGTCCAAAGTTCAACCAAATTGCAATACAAGGTTTCGTGTTATTCTTGGAACATATTTATTGCTGTTGTATTTGCTTTTTAAATTTGTTTTATCTCTCATACAAAATATAATAATCCCAGTAATTTTTGCAGTAATAATCTTTGCACTATGTTAAAAAATTAACTTGGTTCCATCTTTCACATCATCACAGTTACGTTTTAATTTGTTTCTTCTCCCAGAGTCTTTATCCATGGGTTTGAATTCAGTTTCAAGCCTTTCCGGAAGAGTCAAAGAATCATAGTGAATAATGGCAGGGCTGAAAACTATCCCAGAAAGATACACAATACGCGTTTTATACGTCTAGTATGAGGGATGAGGTCTGTGAACTGTAAAGATGAATATTTATGTACAATATCTTGATTCTGTGTAAATGCCTATCCTCCCCATTTCATGTGGTGAATAAACTGCACGAATGTGCAAAACCACATACTTTGCTTTTTCAGGTCACACTTAACTTCCTGTTGTAATTTTTTTTCTGTGTTCAGAAGTTTGCAGACTTGCAACAAAAATGCAGGATATGATCTAGCACATCTCACTTGTGTTGAGACAATGTGCTCATTTCTTTCTGCTGCAGAATGGCTTTTACCGGTTGTGTTTACACCATTAAATCAAGTTATGCATGCTAGTCAGGTTTTTTTTTAAAAGAAAAAAGGTAAAAGATCAGCATTACACAAGCCCATAAAAGATATGGTATAGCTGTTTGTATGTGAACTCACTTCTCTAGTAGAACATTAGCCTGCTAATAGGCTGCTAGCCTGTGGATGTCCCATGAAAATCAATGACACTTACTTCTGAGTATATATATGCTTTATTTATATTCTACCCTATCTTCCCAAGGGAACTCAGGGTGGATTACAGTACACATATACGACAAACATTCAATGCCGTTATTCATTAACAAAGACAGACAGTACATAAACAGAAGTAAAGGCTTCCCATCATTTCCATCTCCGTCATCTGGAGGCTGTGCTCGGCTCTGGCCATGGAGGTACTGTTGCTCCATCTTCCAGTACCTATTTATCTACTCACATTACTCTTTTTGAACTGCTAGGTGAGCAGAAGCTGGGCTGACGGTTGGGAGCTCACCCCAACCCAGGCTTGAACTGTCAGTCTTTCAATTGGCAAGATTTTATGCATCTAGCAGTTTAACCCGCTGTGATAAAGCTTGGGTTCAGCACAGCAGGTTAAACAGCCAACTGCAGAAAATACTACTGTAGCAGTGTTACCATGTTTTCCAAACATCTATGAAGGTCAGCCAAAACTCATGGCATACAGGGCTAATTTCAGTTTCCTTAGCCATGTCGTTCTCTGTAAAACTATCATATTGTTCATTCATAAATTATGTGATGTGTATGTTTGTCTTTCTGAAGGGCCATACCCAAAGCTACAGAATAGTTTGGATTATAATTCTGTCTATATAAAAGGAAATGATTTCCAATCCCCAAATTGGAGACATAATACAGAACACCTGCCAGCCTTATAAGGGGCAAACTTTGTGGTCCTCCAATAACACTTTGGAATAAACATGGAAAACATCTACTAGTGGCTGGTAACATCTCCGTACCATGCACCCTGAGTTAACGTTGTGCCCCCCACCCCCAATGGGACCTCCCACCAAGTCAAGAACAGTGGTCACTCGAGCTTGGATCCATGACCCATGCCAACTGCACTTGCAAAGTTGTGATAAATAACAATACCTCATAAAACAAGGATGGTGGGATAAAAGCTCAGAGTGAATTGAGTCGAGCTTGCTCCAGCTCCCCAGTTTTATACCTGGTTGTTACCCAACAGGATGGGATCTGGAGCCATTAAGTTATTTAAGCCATCAAATGTTCCTTTGGTGGCATTATGGAAAGGGGTATCCAATACCTCTTTTCACTGTACCTTTCACAGTGACTCCAAGTGCAGTCCATCTTCCCAGTTGCTGATTAACTGTGAATGCAGAACCCATGCATATGGAGGGACCACTGTATTCATTTTAAGGTTCTCAACTTGCGGCTCCCCATATGTTTTGGCCTTCAACTCTCAGAAATCCTAACAGCTGGCAAACTGGTCCAAAACACCTGGGGAGACTCGCAGGTTGAGAACCATGTTTTAATATGTTACTGTGTAGTGTGTTTTTATTGTGTTTTTTACCGTATTTTTAATGATCTGTAAGTGTTTTAATGATTTGTAAGTCACCCCGAGCCAGTCGGAAGGGGCTACTAAGAAATCGAAATAATAAATAAATAAGTAAGCACTAGGACACACTTTCTATAAAATTATTATTATTCGGGGAAACAAACATACCATCATATGAACAAACAAGACATAGGCAAAGAAACCAATTAAGGCAAACTGTCTGATTTGTTCACGCATTCAAGGGCATGTGAATCTGGATCTAGATCAGCTATTGATTTTTTTTAAAAAAATAATCATTTTATTTTTCTTATGATACACTGTTTTCATTGAGTAAGCAATTGTCTATTTATATTGGGCATTTTAAAGCTCCTTTTGGTCCAGGAGCAGATTGAGGGAGTGATGAAAAGCTAAAGTATTTTTATGTTGCACAACGAGGACACTTTTTACAATTTCCATGCAATTCTTTTAGTTTCTATTAATACTTCAATCTTTGATATATGTGATGCGGCTATGCTTTCATCACAGGCCCCTTCCATACTGTCCCTATAACCCAGGATCTGATCCCAGATTATCTTCTTATCCCAGATTATCTGGCAGTGGAGACTCATATAATCCAGTTTAAAGCTGATAATCTGGGATCAGATCCTGGGATAAAGGGCAGTATAGAACGGGTCACAGCCTCTTTGGGCCCTTACAGACAGGCCCTATATCCCAAGATCTGATCACAGGTTTTCTGTTTATCCCAGATTATCTGACAATGCAGACTCATATAATCCAGTTTAAGGCAGAAAACCTAGGATCAGATTCTGGGATATAGGGCCTGACTGGAAGGGCCCACAGAGACTGCCTAGAATTGCATATATGTCACTTCCCCTAAAAAACATCCACTAAGATTTCCACTAGAAAGCTTTCCACTAGAAAGCTCTCCGCCCATGAATCAGTAGTTGCTAAGATCTGTTGCACTTGAAGGAAAATTCTGATTAGATACGGTCTTCCCCTTTAGGAATTTTCCATATGTAGAAAATTAACACCAGAGTAGTTTCTGATGGACAGTGGAATACATTGAGTAGTTCTGGCAGTGGGTGTAACTAGTTGATGCATTCCCAATTACTTCCCCTTTCCTTTAATTACAATCAAAAGTTCCTCCTTCCCCCAGAGCTTTATTTAATTCAAGATAAAACTAAATGTTACAAAACTAACAATATAAAGCAGAGATCTAACAGTATAATGTGAATCATTCAAGGGATTCTGCCACATTTTTCCATTTTGTGGTGCTCTCTTGACAACATGACAATATTTGGAGCATACTGTACCATGTCCCTGGCTCTTTTACATCACCAAGAAGGAGAATTTTGCTTTGTAATGCTTTGCAAGCTGTAATATAAGTGCTAAAACATGCAGATATCTGTTTATAAAAAGGTCATTTTGTAGAATGCCAGTAAGATACTCAGTAGAATTGTTTTGGGACTTGAAACAATAAAGAGTATGATATTGCCCCTAATCTGCAAATGAATTACTTGGCAAGATTTTTTTAAATGAATGATTGCTGTATTTTCTGTAATTATCAAAATATCCATTCCATTTTTGTTGTACAGTAGAGTCTCGCTTATCCAACCTTCGCTCATCCACCGATTTGTATTATCCAATGTAGTCTGCTTCCCGCCTGGATTCACAGCTGTCTCAATACATTGGGATGTTTTGGTGCTAAATTCGTAAATACAGTAATTACTACATGTAGCACAGCAGTTCTCGTTTGTGCCTGGAGGGCAGGGAACGGGTCCCGGGGTGCCATTAGCATTGGGGCCTGCAGCAGCAGATGTGGATTCAGAGGATGAGCTAGATGACTGGGGTGAAGCACAGGGCCCTTCGGATGGGCCTCAATCGCCTACAGAGAGCTTGGCATGGGATGAGATGATGTTTGGGCCTAGCATAGATTCCGATCACCAGGTGGAGATGGGAAGCAGCGAAGGGAGCTATGAACACCCGGGGGGGAGGAATTCCCAAGAGCTTGATAATGTAAACATGGACGAAGCCGAATGGGAAAGTGCAAGGGAGGAAAGCTCTCAGGAAGATAGCGACACAGCTGCCGAGAGGCAAGGTCGAACTTTCGATAGGAGACGGAACATAGAGTCTAGGAGGAGGGATTGGTCCCGAGCCCTAGATCGTCCGAGGTCCGTCAGCAGGGATTGGAGACGAAGAAGCCTAGAGCGCCGAGGACCTCGGCCGAAGGATTAGGTACAGGATCCGTGGGAACGCATCCTCAGTTCTCCGGCCACGTCGTACCTGTACTGGCGAAACGGAGTAGGACCACAAGCGGTGGTCACCACGCATTGCCTTGCTTTACCTTGTCCTGTTCCTGACTCGCATTGGTTTGCGAAGCCTTGCTCTGTTTCCTGATTCGCATTGGATTGCGAAGCCCTGCTAAGCCTTGGACTATTTGCTACGTTTTGGACATTGTTACTCTAAGCCTTTTGGATACTCTTTTGGACACTCTTTTCATATTGGACTATATTCTTAAGCTGTTTTTATACTCAATAAAGTAGTTAGCCTCTAGTATGTCTCCGTGTGTGTGTTTAAGGGGCCGGTAAGTCCGTGATTGTGACACTACATAACGTTGCCATGTATTTAACTGCTTTTTCTGTCAATTTGGTGTAAAACCTGATATTTTGGTGCTTAATTTGTAAAATCATGACGTAATTTGACGTTTAGTAGGCTCTTCCTTAATTCCTCCTTATTAACCAACATTGTTTGCTTATCCAACATTCTGCCGGCCCATTTATGTTTGATAAGCAAGACTCTACTGTATTTTTAATTTGATACCTCAATTTAGTTTTAATTTCAGTCCCACTACATTGTGACTCTATGGCACCAGACCTAGTTTTGTTTACTGTACAGCATCTGGAACAGTGTGATAAATAGATTGTATATCTTAGGCTGAGAGAGTGTGTCTTATCCAAGGCCACTATGTGGGTTTCATGAATGGATTATAGTACTAATGATTAAAACAAACGTTCCTAGGAGGAAAAACACATAAGATCAGAAAATGTCAGAAGATAATGCTTCTAGAACATGGCCATATAGCCCGAAAAACCTACAACAAGTACATAAGAAAGGCCATGGTAGTACTATTCCGTGTGTCATAACACTTCTTTCTGCTAGGATGCCAAGAAAATACCTCCTATATATATAATTTATAACTCTTAGGTATTAGGATAATTACTTTGAACATGGTTTAGAGGTCATATTCCAGGAAAATTAGATATTTTACAGATTATCTCAGTTAGTTTAACCTGATTTTCTCGTACAAAATCCAGATTTTCTGGCTACCGGTATCTGAAAACAAGATGCTTTCTGTAAATAAATCGGGAAGTGGAGGTAGAGCAATCTGGAAATCGTGGTGAGGCAATAACCCTGCTAGCACCACTCCTTAAAACAGCAGTATGTCTATAATTATACCATCTAGTACAGAAAGTGGAAATATATGGTTCTCCACGAGTGGCAGGACTGTAATTCCCACAGTCATCTATGCTGGCTAAGGCTCATGGGATCTGCAGCCTGGGAAACATTTGCAGGGCCATGCATTACCCATCCCTGGAATGAATACGTTTTCAGCTAGACACATGCACAAAAATACAAATAAAATTAAAGAATGATCATTAATAATATTAAGCAACAGTGTAAAATGTTTCAGATAGGCTTTCATGGCCGGAAAGACTGGGTTGTTGTAGGTTTTTGGGGCTATATGGCCATGTTCTAGAAGTGTTATCTCTGAACGTTTTGCCTGCATCTATGGCAGGCCTCCTCAGAGGTTGTGATGTCTGTTGGAATCTAGGAAAATTGGATTTAAATATCTGTGGAGTGTGCAGAGTGGGAGAAAGAACTCTTGTCTGTTGGAGCTAGGTGTGAATGTTTCAATTGGCCACCTTGATTAGCATTTAAATCCACAAGTTTGTGGACAATTTCAACAAAAATGAAGAAACCATGAAAATGAACAAAATTTGGCTACCAGCAGGTCCGTAGCCAGGATTTTGCTTCGGGGAGGGCTGAGTTTGATTCGGGAGGGGCTGAGTCTGAGTGAGAGAGGGACTAAACTGGAAAAGCTATTCAGGTAGAGCAATTAGTACAGTAAGCAATGGTATGTCAAAATATCGTATATATTCACAATCAAATAGTAAACATTTCATATGCCACAATGGGATGAATCAAGTACAAAAGTAAGGGTACAAGTGGATAAACCACAATGTGAGTACACCAATACAATGAACATTCAGTTAGTAACATGCATAATAGCAACATATATACAGTATAGTCATCATAATAGTCAATGGAGAAGGCAAAAGCCAAGAAAGAAGAAAATCCTTCCTTGTCGTTAGGTCGCTACAGTTCTAGATAAAACTTAAGAGTACCGTTATCAGTGGCTCAGAGCTGTAGGTGGTGGTGGGAGGATCCCAGGGTAGACCATGTCAAGCGGAGAGGCAATTGGAGCACAGGAGACGCTCAGTGTGGCCAGGAATTACAAGGCGCATGTGCGCATAATGTACCAGTAAGGCCTCCTCACGGACCACCCTGAGAATTTCGGGGGGGAGGGAGAGGGCTGAAGCTCCCTAAGGTCCCCCCCCCCCCCCCGGCTACATGCCTGGCTACCAGTATTTTTTTAAATAAAAAAAACCTCTAAAATTATAACAGCAAATAACACAGCAACACTCAAACACAGGAAAACTCCAGACAAGAAACAATCAGGGACAGCTGATCACCCCTCAACAAAGGATTTCCCCAGGCAGTAACAAGTCACACCAAAAAACTGTCAGGCCATCAAATGCTAATCAAGGTGGTCAGTTGAAACATTCACACCTAGTTCCAACAGACAAGAGTTCTTTCTCCCACTCTGCACATTCCACAGATATATAAATCCAATTTTCCTAATTTCCAAAAGATCTCACAACCTCTGAGGATGCCTGCCATAGATGCAGGCAAAATGTCAGAATATAATGCTTCTAGAACATGTCCATATAGCCCGAAAAACCTACAACAACCCAGTGATTCCAGCCATGAAAGCCTTCGAAAATACCTTGATAGTCACTATAGATGCAAAGGAAAGGCACCTGCTTCTTCTTTAGTCAAACAATACTAGGGAGTAATCCCTGTAACTTAAATAGTAATATCAATTTGGGGGCAAACTATAGTTTCTGAACTTTCAAAATAGGTAGCTGCACAACTGGGTAAACAGAAGGTTAGCACAGTATAGGTAACTGGCAAGAAAATTAATGTGGCAGAAGCTTTACGTCTATTTTTAAAAAACATTAGCTTTTGCGGATACAAACCACTTCTTTGGATGCAGTACTGCATGGTATTAAGGACTCGTGTACATACCATATTTATACAGTTGTGGAATAGTATCCAGAAAGATGCAAATCCGGTCTCTCGTTCTACATTTTCAAAGGGCTGGATGAGGTGATGCAGGTCTTTCAAATCTTTCCCATTGTCAGTGTTGATGTATGAAAGCAGTAAGTCTTCATGCCAAATGTGAGTTTCCCAGATTCTTTTATCTCCGAGAAGATTCCTTTTATTATATTTGCTGAAGCAAGGGCTCTTCTATTAATAACATAATTGTGCTCAAGTTGCCTCCATTCAGGTGGTGTTTCAACCAAAGTAGATTTAAGAAGTCACTTCAAATCCCTGAAGTCTCTTGAAGGTCAAATAATATTGCTTGATGAATAAAGACGCTTTCACCACAACATTGATCTCAAGGTATGACCTCATGTAGAATAGGATGAATAGGATGGCCTTCCAATCAAGAGTATCTTGCCTGAACAGAGAGAGCCCTCGTACACTGCACAATATTATTATTATTATTCCACTCCAGCTGCCGTGGCTGCATCCTATGAAATCCTGGGGTTTGTTCATTTGGTGAGCAAAGAATTCTAAATACCTCTCTCTAAACTCCACGGCAGTTAAAGAGAAATATTGATGCTTTATTTATTTATTTATTTATTTATTTATTTATTTATTTATTTATTTATTTACAGCAATTATATTTGGTCCTTCTCACCCTGAAGGGGACTCACGACAGATCACAGAACATATACATGGCAAACATTCAGTGCGGTTAGACATATAGGACAGACAACAGATAGAGATATTTGTCGACATTTTTCCGACTTCGGCATCCTGGAGGTTGTGCTCGATTCTGGCCACAGGGGGGTATGGTTGCTCCATCCTCTATGACAGGGGTGCTCACACCTTTTCAGCATGCGAGCTACTTATAAAAAAACAAGTCAAAATGATCTACCTGCCCACTACTCAGAGAGCCATAAAAGCAAAATATTTGGAAATTTATTTCAATGAGAGCCATATAATATATTTTAAGACTGAATTCAACTAAATGTGAGTATAATAAGCCCCTGAATATTCATTCAGCCTCTGCTACTACTAATAATAATAGTAACAACAACAATAGGTTCCTAGAGTAGAAGGAGACCTCCAAGGGCCATCCAGTTCAACCTCCTTTTGCCATAAGGGAAAAACACAATCATAACATTCCTCACAGATGACCATTCAGCCTCTGATGATAATAATAACAATAACAACAACAACAATGGGTTCCTAAAATAGGAGGAGACCTCCAAGGGCGGCGTCTGGAGCCTGCAGGGCAGGATTGAACCTTCCTCCCGCCCTGTCTGCGATCTACCAGGACATCCTACGTGATCTACCAGTAGATCGCAATCTATCTAATGAGCACCCCTCCTTTATGACGACGACCCTTGATCACAGACTTTTCCCCCCTGTTCTTTGATCACCAGCATTGTCTGGTATTTCCTTTTTATGATGCTGTAAAATACCTCCCTGCTTTATTCTACTCACAGCTGTTTTCAAACTGCTTAGGTGGACATTGAGTGGACTGAAGGTCAGGTGCTCACCTCAGCCCGGGCTCAAACTGCAAACGTATCTATTGCTGCTGGTGATAAGCCAGTTGCTCTAAAGCCTGGTCCTCTATATTTGTAGAATGTAAAATCGCTTTGAGTCTCATCTTACCGAGGGTTGGATTGACATCAGCCACACTTCACTTGTGTCTGATGAAGACAGAGTTGGGTATTATCTTCCTCCCAGCAATACTTCAGACCAAACCTCTGGAACTATTCCAGCAGTTTCATGGAGATTAGTAGTTTTTAAACTCTGGTTCTGCAAGTATTTGGGACTTCAACTCTCAGAAGTCCTAGATAGAATATAAATATTCAGGAAGCATGGAAGTTGAAATTTATTTATGTATTTATTTTACAGTATTTATATTCCGCCCTTCTCACCCCGCAGGGGACTCCGGACGGATTACAGTGTACATATGCATGGCAAACATTCAATGCCATAGACACATAACACATATAGACAGTCAGAGGCTATTTAACATTCCAACTTTTCTGGCCACCAGGGGAGCTGTCACTTCACCGTCCATCTGCAACACTGATGAAGTACTATCTCATTCCTCGCATGCTTGCTGGAAATTTCTTATGGCCTCGTAAATTAGCTAAATTAGCCTCCCCACACATAAGTGGTACCGAAATTTCCTACTTGACAGATGCAACTGTCTTTCGGGTTGCAAAGGTCGACAACAAGCTACACAAGTTGGTCGGAAGCTCACTCCGACCCGAGCTGGCTTCAAACTCATGACCCAGCCAGCTGTGCCATAGTCCTTTGAGAAACAAGAATTTGAGAACCATTGAAGTAGATGTTAAACAGCAAAGTAGGAAGAATACAACCCTGAAGAAGTCAATCATGGTTGGCAAAGGGTCATTAAATAATTTCCCAATACTACTCACTGGAAAAAGCCACCTGCCTTTGGACAAACTGACACCCTGGCCAGCCTGCCACTGCTTTCCCCCATTTAGTGGGAAAACATGACAACTACAGTTCAGTAATTTCTTTCCCCCTTCCACAACTGATAGAGACATTCTCCAGGCACAAATGATATCATAACACCACCCCCAGAACAGTGACATTGTAGACTGATCTTTAAAAAATAAAATGGCGATAACGTGCTTGCCAGATAGAGGACGCCATCCTCAAGCTGTCCCATCCCCCAACTACACCCCATTGCATGATGCCACACCAATCTAGGGCATACATTGAGGGGAAACAGCAATAAAAAGTGAGTTTTTAAAAATCGCTTTCAAAATCAGGGACTTTTCCATCAATCTGGGTTATCTTAAATATGTTGAAGGTACTTATCTTCTCTTACCTTCCAAACATGGTAGGGGATAGCTGTGACTGAAAGTTGGAGTTTGGGAGATAAGCGAGGATAGACACCTCCATCCTGCTCAACAGCGTTTTATGATAATTTCTCCTGCTCCACAATATATTCAGGATTAAAATTACAAGGGTCCCATTCTGAATCCAATCTGGCAACCCTTCCAGGCCATGAGGAGGTATAGGTGCCTAATGCAGGGGTCCCTAAACTTTTTAAACAGGTCACAGTCTTTCAAACTGTTGGAGGGCTGGATTATAATTTGAAAAAAAGCATGAATGAATTCCTACGCACACTGCACATACCTTATTTGTAGTGCAAAAAAACCTTAAAAACAATACAATGATTAAAATGAAGAACAATTTTAACCAATATAAACCTTTTAGTATTTCAATGGTAAATGTGGGTCTGCTTTTGGCTGATGATATAGGATTGTTGTGGTTGTTGTTGTGTGTTTTCAAGTCATTTCAGACTTAGATTGACCCTGGGCCAGGTAAATGACCTTGGAGAGCCATATATAGCCCCGGGCCTTAGTTTGAGACTCCTGGTCTAATGCATCACAATATGTTATCAATGGTTCTGCCATAACTCTCTGTACCAACCAGACCAGTTTCACATCACCTCCCAAAAACTGCCTGGAACATCATTAAGAGAACACAATAGCTGAGCAGGACAACTATCCTTTCACGTATATCACCACTAATGAGTAGGATCATGGTGGTTTTCCATTGTGTTCAATTGAATTTATCATTAGTTTTTCTCCTTCCATCCCAACAGCTTTCAGTCTGTGTTACTGTCTGCTCAAGTAAATATTAAGAAGATATGAGTGAGCAACATTTACAACATAAATAGAGTGATCTCTCCATGACAAGAGAATGGGTGTTCACTCATGTTTAGACTTCTGTGTCTCCCTGTCCAGTTGGGAAAATCGAGTCTAGAGCCCAAGTTGATTCATGTGGGGAGATGATATTATTATTATTATTAATAATCTTTATTTGTATCCCACCCTATCTCATAAAAGGGACTGACGGCATATTGGAACTTCTAAGCTTCCCCATAAAAGTCAGTTCTCACATAGACAATGAAGATTGTGAGCAGTCATCATAGGAGTCTTCAGCACAAAGTCCAAAAACATGTCTACCAGATCAGGCAGTGGTTTCTTTTAGCAATTGGGGGGAAATTAAACACCCATCAGTGCTAGCTGTTCAAGATGCTCACTTGTATCTTCTTAAAGAACTTCCTGAGAGTAAGAGTTGTTGGAGAGTGGCCTAGGCTGCCTGGGAGTGTGGTGGAGTTTCCGACTCTGGAGGTTTTTCTGCAGAGGCTGTCTATTGGGAGTGCTTTGACTGTGCCTTCCTGCATGGCAGGGGGTTACACTGGATCGCCATTGGGGGTCTCTTCAGCTCTAGGATTCTGTGATTCTATATCAGGAGTAGGCAATATGGGGTCTAATGGGTACACCTTTTCTCTCCCATCCACCATCTCATCCTGACCAATGCCAACCCTTTTGGGATCCAAATGTTTTCCGTTTTTCCTTCACTTTTTGCCTCCGAAAGAAAAGAGGAAGGGGAGGAAAGGGCATGGAGGGGTCATGGGGGGACCCTCTCCCTCCTGGCCTGCCCACTCCGGCCTGCCATGCGGCCCCCCAAATTAGAAAGTTTGCCCATGCCTGGACTAGACCTACACCCAGCTACTATGGATAAAAAACAGGTCGGACTCTTCATCCATGATTAAATCATGGAAGAGTGAAAATTTATTTTGGACGGACTTTGCTATTCAAGAGCAGCACCAGGAGGCAAGAGGGCAATATGATAATCAGAAAGCTTCCTCTTGGGGTAGCAGCTGTAAGAGGGAACAGATGTTGGATCCTTATTCCCATTTGGGAGCTTATTTTGATGCAATCTCCTACTGAGGGAACACACCATTTCTTTATGTACTTAGTCTTTGTTTATTCTTAGCTGTACTTAGAAGAATAATTTTAATCAGGAAAATATATTCAGCAAAGCTTTGTACTGCATATTTTAAACAAAGGGTGGTTGGCAGCTTATCCAAGCCAAAGCTTGAAAACCAGTTGCCACAGCTAACATTGTCTGTGTCAATTTCTCATATCTTTCCCTTCATTTGCTAATAAAATATATTTGCACTAAAACATCAAGGGGAAGTAAAGTGCACTCTGCCAGAATCCATAGCCTCTTACAGACCTATGTGGAAGATTTCTGGAAGCTATAAATAGTGGGGAGGAGTGTTAAGTCTGGATTAGTACATCTGCAGTCAGAATTTGTCATGAGAGTGGGAAATAAGGAAGCTGCAATTCGAATGGTGTCTGTGGAAAGACAAACAGTGTATATGGAAATACATGTTCACCCTAGAGGACAAAGTAATGTACCATGAGTACTGATGTGTTGACAATTTGCCATAATTTTATTTAGGTCTGACATAAATTTTCCCCATAAAGCCTGGTGAAGAGTGTCCCAGTGTGCAAGGCTGATTTAAAATGTATGTGTAGGCAGTAGTGTTTCATTTATCTAGATCTTCCCTGTCCAGATCTTGTTATATGCTGACATACTTTATGTTCTTTGACACATCAATATTGGGATTGTATTGTTCTACAGGAGTCGTAATGTTTCTTCCTGGAACTCCCCTTTGTGTGATGCCTATAATAAATGTGACAGTAATCGGACAATTTCTCATGGACCTCAGGATATACATATTTAGCTTTCTTCCCGAGTGTTCTTCTTTAAAGGAAATACGATTTCTTACAGTGCTAAAGTTAACCATGAAGTACGGATACCCTTGTTCAATATTCTATTGGTATGTTTTGTTTTTTCCAACTACTCTTGTGTCATTCTGTTGACTCTTAAATCAACAGTTCAGTCCTGATAGATAACCTCCCCCATATGTTACATTAATCCTTGAAATAAAATAGTGTGCACTGTGCAAATAAATCCATACAAAGATGAGACTGAATATATAGTATTCTGAGATGTGAGAAATCATGTTACATGATTAACATACTGTATTACACACAGCTGGATAGGATTGGGAAATATTTCAACATCCAAGCATTTGTATCTTTAATACACCTGTACTCATAGGGGAAAAAATGCTGGCAGCTATAGACTGCAGATCTTAACTTTACTCATGATAAATACAATTGCCATTGTCTACAGCAGGGATTTGCTTTATATAATTACTGGGCAGCGCAGTGTAGACAACAGGAACTATTTAATTTGTGATAATACAATTGTCTCTCTTAAATTATCTGGCCAGAAATCCTGCTACAATAATGTGAAATATCAGACTAGTAAATGTAGCCTGAATTGTATTCCATAGCTACAACTAGTTCATCTAAAACAGTGTTTCTCAACCTTCCTAATGCTGCGACTCCTTAATACAGTTCCTCATGTTGTGGTGACCCTCAACCAGAAAATTATTATCATTGCTACTTCATAATTGTAATTTTCTAGTCTTATGAATCTTAATATAAATATCTGATTTGCAGGATCTATTTTCATTCACTGGACCAAATTTGGCACACTTACCCAATACATTCAAATTTGGATTCTGGTGGGGTTGTTTTTGGGGGATTGATTTTGTCATTTGGAAGTTGTAGTTCCAGGGATTTATAGTTAATCTACAATCAAAGAGAATTCTGAACTTCACCAACAATGGAATTGAACCAAGCTTGGCACACAGAATGACTAACATAAAATATTGGAAGGGTTTGGTGGGCATTGACCTTGAGTTTTGGAGTTGTAGTTCACCAATATCCAGAGATATTCCTGCTTCAACTTTGCAATTTAAAAATGAAGAGATGGGGTTGGGGTCATGTTCAATCAAGAATGCTTAGCATTCCTTAATGTCCCCACTCAACGTATGTTAATTTCCTCACCCCTTGCACTATATCTCCATCTTCAAGTAGTTCCACTATCCCATTGGAGTAGCTTTTTAGGCATTTCAGTAGGATGAACAGATGAGTGGGGCTTCCATCCAGGTTACTATGGATTATTGCAACAACTATTTTTCAAGACCAGAGTGAAAAAGAACAGTTGGATAGGTGTACAGCAACATTTTCAAGGACTACAAAAGACTTGCTTTCGTACACATAAAGCAATCGAGTGGGTGGCGGAAAGAGGAGAGGGGGCTTTAGTTGCTCTGATGTGGTGGAACATGTGGTGACTCTGACGTACTCCTTCTTTTATTGCAAAGCACGGGATCACTGCATTCCACAAGGAAGAGAACAGCCATGCATTTTATGTCAAACTCTTCAGAATTAAGTGGTTTCAACAGTGTGTATCCATAAAGCATCTATAAAGTGTGCCCCATGACTCATAAAGGATGAAACACAAATGATAAATATAAACGATGGAACTATATGCATTTTTTTTCCAGTTTTTACAGTTTCAAAATCATTCTAGAGACGTTTCCAATTAAAATTTGCTGCTGAGTGTGATTTTTGAATTTTCTTGTATCTGATCATAAAACAGGAATTTAGCCATTTTATTAGTTTTCTCTTAATACTATCAGGAGTAAACTGTTAAATTATAGAAATGCCTGTAACTTGAAATGCAAAGCAATTTTCTATCTATTGTTGTAGAAGAGCCACAAAGTTGATATTATCAGTCTCTGGTTTGTGCACTTGACATTTTAATATTAGAAGGTCATTCAGACTCATGTTTCTATTTATATATATTTGAACGTTTGATATTTTCCCCCATGACTTGCTTTCCATTTATTCAGTTTTGTTCACTGACAATATTGTGCAATTGTCTCATTGACAAGGATGTGTGCCAGATTTAGATACGTTGGCCATGCTGACCAACAGCTTCTGGGAGTTGTCATCTTGAAAGTGAAATTTCTAAGCTCTGCATGTGTCCCTGCAATGTTAACTCTAGAGAATAGAGAATTTCACAATAAATATTCCTTTCTCTGAAGAATCTCACATTACTTTGCCATAGAACAAACTTTTAGATCGGGGTGTAAAACTTAGATTCACTGAGGGCCACATCAGCCTCATAGTTGCCTTCAAAAGAGTGTTGGATCCATGGATGGAGAATCTATGGATACAGAAGACCAACTACAGAAGTCGGAACGCTTCTCTCCCTACGAACCCTCAAGATGCTTAAGATCATCCAGAGGCGCGATTGGTGGGGATGAGAGACAGGGCCTTTTCAGTGGTGGCTCCTCGGCTTTGGAACGCCCTTCCTTATGACATCAGATCAGCCCCCTCCCTCCTGACATTTTGCAAGAAGGTCAAGACTTGGCTATTTGACCAAGCATTTGTAGATGTAGTATGATTATCAAATTGAAACCTCGGAACGACAACGATGCAATTGGAAATGGATTTAATAATGAGACGCTGATATTGTGTTTTTAATGTTAAGTGCTAATTTGTACATGATGGAATTGTGTTGATAGTTGTTGATGTGTTTGTCTTGGGCAGTTCTTGCCATTTGTACACCGCCTCAAGTCGCCTTCGGGGTGAGAGAGGTGGTCTAGAAGCAAAGTAAATAATAATAAATAAATAACTATGATTTTTTTTTTACATAATAGTCAATGCTCTTTAATTTTTACCCAATTTGTGTTCTCAGATATTATTGAATGGTGACTCCCATCACTTTTGATTATCTGCCATGCTAACTGGGGATAATGGGAAATGCAACCCAACAGTAGCTCTAAGGTGAAGGAAAGTTTAAAAGACATTTTGACATCAGACATGTATCTAAATTCAAGTCCCACTCTCGTTAATAAACAGAACTGCAGCTTCCTAGATGTTACTGTATCACAACTGTCATCAACTTTAATCATGAGGAACACAAGCATTCTCTGAGTTACAAGCATCCAACTTACAAACAATTCATAGTTAAGAACATGGTTGAGACAACAGGAAGTGAGGGACATCTACCCCTCGGAAGGGAAATTCACTCCTGAAAGAGTTATCATAGGGAAGAGGTATCTCAACTGAAGCTTGAATACCAATCCTCATTTTCATGATAAGCCAAATTTTTCAAAATCCAATTCTCACAGGGACAGACAGTGGGGTTAAACCTGAGTAGAGGCACAGAAAGCAAAGCAAAAACCACAGGGGTGTTAGCCTTTTCCTATGCTATCCAAAGCTTTGTGTGTGTGTGTGTTTATGTATATATGTATGTATGCGTATGTATGTGTTACACTTAAAAATGTACCTGTTCTGACTTACATACAAATTCAACTTATGAACAGACCTACAGAACCTATCTTGTTCGTAACTTGGGATCTGCCTGTATATACCTTTATACCGAAGGTCACATAAAATTTTCTCGAGCTGAAAGGTGTCTTGAGTGGAAACGTTTAAGAAGCACTGCTTTTGGGTTGCTTGGCTTTTGGCACTTATGTCATAGATTGCATGTTACATGTTTTGGTTGAGAAATCTCATATTCCATTTTTTTGCAGCAATTTTCTCTCTCTATGGGAAATACCTTAAGACTTGGTGCAGCCATTGGTGAATGAAGTAAGAATCCAATCCAGTCTCCTTTATTATAGGGATCTTTCAGGCAATTGAGCATTTGGGATCAGTCAAGATTCTCCCTTGCATTAAGGAGTCTGTGTATGTAGGGTTGGAGAGCAAGCACACTCTGTGAGGTCAGGAGCCAATTTTCCATCTCTCCAATCAGTTCTCTAACACAAAGGACGTCATTTAGTTTTCTAGATGGGAGCAAAACAAATAACGAGGTCATACTTTGAAGGAGAAATCACCACTTTAACGGGATTCCAGGAATGGCGATTCTCCTGGTCAGGTTGTCGTTGTTTTTGTTGTTATTCTGCAATTGAGAATTTACAAAGACTCCAATATTCCAACCTTGATATGAGAATCTACCCAATGGGTGCATTGCTGCTATAAGCATTAGTAGGCAGGCAAAGCTAACTCCACATTTTCCTGCTATCAGAGGGATTATGTGAACTGCCCAATATTATATGTGATTTTCCATAAAGCTGAACTATTAAACTGAATTACAAAAAGACAGTGTGGATATTTCAGGTGCTTTTACTACCCATCCTCCAAGTTTCACAGTTCAATAGTCAGCTAATACAGATTACTTTTTTAGACAGCAGTGTCAGCTTCCATTCTATCATCTTCTGCGGATTTCTTAGAGCTAAATGAATGCTTCCTTTGCCAGGTCTGATCACTAAAGGCTGCTGGGTTGTGAAGCAGACACTGGAAATGGAAGGGGCTTTAAAAAGTGGCAAGATGTATTTTTGTTCTTAAGGCAATGGAGGCATGCACTGCAGCAGTTGAACCCAGGCATGTCTAGCATTGTTATTTTTGCAAGAATTTCTATTATCTCGGAAGCATTGTAAAATTTAGGTCACCATTCCATGCCATTATACCGTCATAACAATAGTTCCCAATTTTGTCTCGGCTTTATTGCACAGCATCATTGTTCTTCCAGTGCTGATTTGGGGTACAGTCATAGTGAATATGATTTTATATCATATTCACATTAATCTGTAATGACACCGGGAATGTGGCGCAGTGGGCTAAGTGTCAGCTGCATAAGGTCTCTCTGACCAATAGGTCATGAGTTTGAGGCCTGCCCGGGTCAAGGCGGGTGCTCGACCTTTAGGTGTAGCCTGCTGTCGACCTTCGCAGCCCGAAAGACAGTTGCATCTGTCAAGTAGGAGATAAAGGTACCACATTAAGTGGGGAGGCAAATTTTGACTGAATTATGATGCCATAAAGAACTCCAGGAACCCGGAGGAATGGGGAAGGAACAACAAGGGATGCTGTGAACGCTGAGACATGAGGAGTGCGTCAGCTCCCCCTGGTGGCCAGAGTTTGCCTCTGTTTGTCTATATGTGTGTATGTGGAAACGGCAGGGATTGTCTGCTAAGTATGTGTACCTGTAATCTGCTCTGAGTCCCCTTCGGGGTGAGAAGAGTGGAATATAAATAAAGTGTATTATTATTATTATTATTAACCCCTTTTCCAGAAATGATTCAGTAACCAGTTTGAGTGCGGATGTTTCATTCCACTTCATTATTAGTGGATGTGATGTAGAGGTGATTAGGTTGTCCCTCCCTTGGATACAGAGATGGACAACCAGACTACACACCACAGTGTTGCTACCACAACATTGTTTTTATTTTTTAAGGTTGCAATGCAATAATAATCATTTGAACACCACAGTTCCGGGAGGCCTTCAATCCACATTAAGTGGTCAGTGTAGATGTGCCCATAGGCTCAGGGTTTTCTAGTTTCTAAATCTCTGGTCCAATGGTGTTCTGACACCTTTGCCTCTGGGGTTTCTGGTTCTCCAATGGTGCTGATGCATTGTCTTTTCTGCTGACACCACAGGTATTTCAATTTTGGTGTCTGTGTCCAAATCAGTACTGGAATCTGAGTCAGAGCAAGACTGAAGGTTACAAACGGAAAACGATAATTCCAACTCCCTGTGTTTACTCCTGTGTCCATGGAGATTAATGGTTGCGCTCTTAATTAAATGTGGGTGCACTTTTTAAAGTTTATGCAATTTTCTGAGCAACACTTTGAAAGTTCAAATTTCACAGCTTGGTATCTAAGTTAGCAAAACGTTTCACATTTACTGGATGGTAAACCCCACGCTCTATAATGGGACTTTCTTTAGAATGGGTATATTCAAAATTTAGGTATAAATACCCCAAAGGCGCCAGATTCTATTTGATCTTGGAAGCTAAGATACGTTAGAATCTGAATGAGAGACCACTAACAAATACCAAGTGCTGTAGACTATATTTCAGAGAAATTAACTGTGGCAATGCCAAATATTTCTTGTAAAAATAACCTCAGCTATGAAATTAATGGGGCCACCATAAGTTGACAGATAATTTGAAGGATCATACATATATAAAACTGGGTTGGGAAACATGTTGTCCAGTTTTTGCCAGACTATAAATCATATCATTGACTGTTTTGGATGGGAATTACAGTTTACAAACATTATCAAGTGCCATATTTTAAAACAGATATCATAGTCTTCCGAGTCATTATGAATTGCAAGGCTCAACAGCCCTTGTTAGAATAGTCAATGGTAAAGAATAATGGGAGCTGCTGGAGTCCAACAACAACTGGAGGGCTGTATGATGCTCATTTCTGCTTTCAAGGGTTTGTAATATGTTATCCATAACAGGGCAAAGAGGAGTGTCCCTCAGAGTGCAATCCTATACATCCTATACTGTCTTGAGTCACCTTTCGGGGGTTGAGAAGGACAGGATACAAATGCTATAAATAAATAAATAAATAAATAAGTATGTTCTCAAAATTCTCCCAACTTGGTTTAATTGAATTTTCTTTCAGGAAGTTGTATGCGGGAATAAAGCTTTCATGAAATTAGGATAAAAATATATAATGCTTATAGAAAAGCTTCAATTTGGAGCAAAAAATAAATTAGGAAGGGTGACAAAAGATATATGTCTCACCGTGTTCTGCTTTAGAACTATAGAAATACAATGGTTTATTATGGTATCTGCTTCTAATGATCTCTATATCATCTTACAAAGGTTCATATTACAGCAAACCCACTTCTCATCTGCCATACTGCACTTGGCAACATTTCCTTTATGTCACCTTTTACGGTTGAAGTGCTTTCAGGAATTAAATCAAGCGTAATAGCATTGGTAGGAGCTAGTGCAGGAGTGTCCAAACTTTTTGTAAAGAGGGCCAGATTTGGTGAGGTGAAAGTGCGTGGGGGCCGACCATTCAGCCTGACATTTTTAAACCATTAACATTAAATGCAAATGAACTATTTTATGAAAACAAAATGCAAATGGCATACGTCTCAGTTTTTCACACAGAACACAAATAAATCTAAACATTGTAAGTCTCTTTTAAGAGAGGAAAAAGCAGGATATAAATAATATCATCTATAATTTATCTGTGTAAGTGCATGTGCAATAGATAGACAGACAGACAGACAGACAGACACACACACACACACACACGTATTTTAAAACAAGAAATAGAAATCAAGCACCACCTTTGAGACTCATTCATGTCAGCATGTGCTTTTATGGATTTCAATCCAATCCATGGATGTATTGGTGGAGTTAATAATAAAGCACCATGTGGGAGAGGAGCATAATAGCATACAGAAAGAAACAAACTGTAATTGTGCTAAAAACATGAAATATTTCTATGAAACATAGATCTGTTGAGCTTTTAGTAATCTTGAAATTTGAAAATACCTAACAAATCTGCATACCTAGAGACTTCCCTGGAAACTCTCTATGGAAATCCCTCCCTAGTGAAATTAGATCTGCTTCATCTCTCCTGGCCTTCAGGAAAAAACTAAAAACATGGCTCTGGGATCAGGCTTTTGGCCAGTAACTGGAGTAGTGCAATATGGGACTATAAATTAATATAATAATGGCTCGGACGGGTCCTGGAATAAGATTTGGATCATGTGATTTTAATTGAAGTTTTAATGCTATGTTTTTAATGGGTTTGGTGTTAACATTTTTGTTTATTTACCAATGTATTAATATATGGCATTGAAGTTTATTGTCTTTGTAAGGCTGCCAAGTCCCCTTTGGGGTTGAGAAGGACAGGATATAAATGTGGCAAACAAACAAACAAAACTGTAACTTTTGGGGGGAGAATTCACTTGTTGCACCTATAGGTTCACCTCCCCCTCCCCCCCGCTTGACCTCCTCCTCTCCCCATTTTTTAAAAATATATATCTTTATTAGTTTTCGAGAAAAGATTTTTAACATACATACATTTAAAACAAGAGTACAGTAAAGTGAAAGAAAGAAAGAGCCCATATATGGCTTGTTAAAGGGTGAGTAATAGATACAGCAGTGTAGGGAAACAATGTGAGAAAAAAACAGGTGCAGTTTGGAGAGAAGAGATTTTTTCTATAGTTGAGTTTTCTCCTTCTCGCCATTCATTAGATCAGTGTTTCCCAACCTTTTTTGAGCCGCGGCACACTTTTAACATTAAAAAAATCCGGGGGCACACCACCAACCAAAATGACACAAAATGACACTCTAACACAGTAAAGAACGGCTGGGGGTTGGTGGTCTGCTGGGAGAAGCTGCTGGAAGTGCCAAAGCTGGGGAGGGGGCAGAGTCAGGCTGTGCCATGCCCCGCCCCCTCCCCCCGGCTTCACCTCTCCCAACAGCTGCTCCAGCCTTGAGAGGGCAGTGCCAAGCCAGCGGTGCCAGAGCCAGCACAATGCTGGCTTGGCACTGTCCCTCAAGGCTGGAGCAGCTGCTGGGAGTGCCGGCCGGGGAGGGGCAGAGTCAGGCCGCGCCATGCCCCGCCCCCTCCCCCAGCTTCAGCTCTCCTACAGAGGAGGAGCATGAGCAGAGGAGGCCATTTCCCCAGCCAGCCTCCAATCCGCCATGACTCCCACCATGACTCTCGCCCCTCGCTCACTGAAGCCGCGTGGAGGAGGAGCCCCTTCAGTGGGCGGGGCTCCTCCCCCACGCGGCTTCAGTGAGCGAGGGCGAGAGTCATGGTGGGAGTCATGGCGGATTGGAGGCTGGCTGGGGAAATGGCCGAAGGAGGCGGTGCCCCGGCCCCTTCTTCGTTTTCTTCGCCACTGCCTGGCCCTTCCTCCTCCTCCCCTAAGCAGCAGGAGTTCAGCAGGAGGGGGGAGGAAGGGGGGCAGAGAGCTTTTCTCGCGGCACAGCAGGAGGTCCATCACGGCACACTAGTGTGCCACGGCACACTGGTTGAGAAAGACTGCATTAGATGAACCCTGTCTCAAGATCTCCAGAATTACTTGACATAGAGCTCTGTGCATTCCCACTGGCCCAGCAACATAATGGCATCACATGCGAAACCTGAGGTACCTGGCCATTAAGGCACAGAATCAACAGGGTAGTTTATTTATTTTTTAGAAGAAACACCCAAGGGAACTGAAGGCAGCGGGCTTTGAGGCCCTGGTCAGCTTGAGTGCCATCTTCTGGTGAAATATCAAATACTTTTTTTGTACACATGTGGTCAACAGTGTGGTCAACAGTGCTGGTGGTCCGCATGTTATTGATTTTATGACAGAGGCTGGGAGCCAATGGAAATTTGAACAAGGGCCACAAATAGCCCCTGGGCCGGACTTTGGA
Source organism: Anolis apletophallus (assembly GCA_030556195.1). NCBI lineage: Eukaryota > Metazoa > Chordata > Lepidosauria > Squamata > Anolidae > Anolis > Anolis apletophallus. Next base: position 57,587,851 of record JARBWK010000012.1, on the reverse strand, counting down.
TATGCCTGAGCTAGTAGTTCCTCTGGAAAGATGTGCCATCCTGCCTTTGGGCAAATCTATGTCCTATGTCCAAAAGTATACTTTGAAAGGGAAAAATTCCTCTCGGCTTGGACCTGGAAAAAAAAGTAGCTAAAAGAAACCAGAGGGAGGAAACCTCAGTAGCTAAAAGTAGCTAAAAGAAACCTCAGTGAAGGGAGGAGGGCGGAACCGGCGAGGAGAAGGCGCCGCTGGAAATCCCGCCGCTATGGCGACTCACGCGGCTTTCCCCACCGCCGCCCCGCTCGTGTTTGGGGCACGGGCAAGCGGGCCGGTGGTGGGGAAAGCCGCGTGAGTCTCCCTAGCGGCGGGACTTCCGGCGGCGCCTTGTGCGTCACGCCGGTTCCGCCCCCCTCCCTTCACTGAGGGAGAAGGCGCCGCTGGAAGTCCCGCCGGAGGGGCGGAGCCGCTGCCGGCGTGACACACAAGGCGCCGCCGGAAGTCCCGCCCTTAGGAAGACTCACGCGACTTCCCCCGCCGCCGCGCTCGCACCGGTGCACCTCCTCTCTTTACTGAGGGAAGGAGTGGCGCCCGCCGCGTCAATTGCCCTAGGGGCGGCGGGACTTCCCCCCGGCTCCGGCGCCACTCCTTCCTTCACCCCTTCCTTCACGGCCGGAAATGCCGCCCCCAAAATCCGCCGCCCGAGGCCATGGCCTTGTCTGGCCTTATGGGTAATCCGGCCATGACTGTCCCCAATGTTATTTAACATCTACTGTACATGAAACCGCTGGGGGAGATCATCCGGAGTAAGATGTTATCTGTATGCGGATGATGTCCAAATCTGTCAATCCTTTCCACCTGTCACTAAGGAGGCTGTTCAGACTTTGAACCAGTGCTTGGCTGCTGTGTCGAACTGGATGAGGGCTAGCAAATTGAAACTTAATCCTGACAAGACAGAGGTCCTCTTGGTCAGTCATAAGGTCGAACAGGGAATAGAGTTACAGCCTGTGTTGGATGGGGTTACACTCCCCCTGAAGACGCAGGTTCGCAGCTTGGGAGTGACCCTGGATTCATCGCTGAGCCTGGAACCCCAGGTTTCGGTGGTGGCCAGGGGAGCTTTTGCAGTTAAAACTCGCGTGCCAGCTGCGCCCGTACCTTGGGTAGTCTGATCTGGCTACGGTTGTACACGCTCTGGTCACATCCCAAATAGATTACTGCAACACACTCTACGTGGGGCTGCCTTTGAAGACAGTTCAGAAATTGCAACTAGTCCAACGGGCGGAAGCCAGATGACTAACTGGAGCTACATACAGGGAGCATACCACCCCCTGTTGTGTCAGCTCCACTGGCTGCCGATCCACTTCCGAGCTCAATTCAAAGTGATGGCTCTGACCTTTAAAGCTCTACGGTTCTGGCACAGATTACTTGTTCAAACGCATCTGCTTCTACATCCCACCTCGTAATTTAAGATCATCCGTGGAGGCCCTGCTTTCGCTCCCGCCAACTTCTCAAACGCGGTTGGTGGGGACGAGAGATAGGGCCTTCTCGGCAGTGGCTCCCTGCCTGTGGAATGCGCTTCCAAGTGAAATACGATCGACCCCATCCCTCCTAGCATTTAGGGAAAAAAGTAACATCTTGGTTATGGGACCAGGCTTTTGCATATTAGCACAATGCAGCACTTTGGATTGGAATTGTACTGGCAAGCTGATGGATATGGCTCAATGCTTGTTGTTGACAGAACACTGTTTTAACTCAATTGAATATGTATTATGTGTTCAATGTTAACTGTATTTTAATGCTGAATGTTTATGGTTTTATATTGTATATTGTGTATCAGCATCGAATTGCTGCCTTTTGTCAAGCCGCTCTGAGTCGTTCGCCGCCGCCCCCCCCCCCCCCCAGAGGGGTGTGTGTGAGAAGAGCAGCATAGAAATTTTGTAAATAAAATAAATAAATAAGTAAAATTCCAAATTATATCAGTTCTTTGGTCAAAATTAAAATGCCGATGCTGGAGAATAAATATTCTCCCCATGCCTACAGTTCTATATGTAATTACTGGGATTAGTTTAATTTAATCTGGTGGAATTTCAAGTGGATATGCAAAAATATTTCACACCGTATATGGAAGGCTATACAGGGCTCTGAACAATTTTCATTGTGCTGATCCATTAACAAGAGCAAGGACATCGTTATTGAAATGAGGGTTGAAGGAGAAAGAGTCTCCGAACTTCCTAATACAGGAGTGCTAAATCTCATTTTCAACAGATTTTTTCCCCAGTGTGTGTGTGCGTGTTTCTGAGGACCACAGGGGTCACAAAATAGCCCTTGGTGATACATGCAGCCCATGCCGACATTAGCTTCATCCCTGTGAAAGACTTACATATGCCATTTTATAAACAAGACTTAAGAGATGTGCGAAATCCATTAGTCTGCAAAGGGATTTGAAGACTCACTGGAGCCTTAATCCTCAACAGATTTGGTCATATGAAAATGTACTATAATTCACTTACATTATACCTCAAATTGATGGGAGTTGTAATAATGTAACAGATGGAAGGCTGGAGTTTGTTTTGTTTAGTCAGAATAGTGGGGTTTGAATTTAGATGCAAGTCTTGTGGATGTGATGTCTTTCCCCAACATCAGAGCTACAAGTGCTGTCGGGTTGCTATTCCCATTATCCTCAATATGCATGGCGGATAATCAAAAGGGATGGCAGTTGTCGTTCAGTTACATCTGGGGACCCAAAGACATCTGAGGTAGAGACACTTAAGACACCTAAGAACTCTAACCACTATGTTAAAAAGTTATAGCTGGGTCTCCATGGTTCAATGTAATGGAATCATGGGAATTGTACTTTCACAAGAACTTAAGCCTTCTCTGCCAAAGCGCGCTGGTGTCTCACCAAAGGACAATTGCCAGGATTCTATAGCATTGGACTATAGTTATATATAGGCAGAGCCTTCTACGGCTCATATCTGCTGTTTTAACTGATGTATCTATGTTTTTAAAGGATGTAAGTCGCCCGGAGCACCATTGGTGGAGGGCGACTCACAAGTAATAAAGTATTATTATTATTATTATTAAAATGGTGTCAAACGGCATTAATTCTGCAATGTAGATGCACCTAAATTGTACATAGACAGGGTCTGTGAATACTCATGGAGAGTCCTTATAATACACTAGCTGTACCCGGCACGCGTTGCTGTGCCCTATTTAGGAGATGCGAGAAAGTCTGAGTATGTAAGGGTTGGAATTGATGTTACTTATGGTCTTGGTGGGGCCATGGCTGTGTCGTTGTGGGTTGTTCTGGTGGGTGGGATGTTGAAGTCCTGTGGAGTTGTCGGTGTGTGGTGTTCCTGGCGTTCTGCAGAGCTTGTGGATATACAGTTTTTTGCCTTTCCGTCTGTTGTGTTGATGTAGAGGTTCTGTGGTTTCCCAACTCTGGAGCACGCTACGTAGAGTTGTCCGTGGGAGAAGCATTCTGTGTCAAGGTCTATGCCACAGATTTGTAGTGTTTGTCCTTGAGCCTTGTTTATGGTGATGGCAAAAGCTAATGTAGTGCAGTGTCTTTCTGTTCTGGCGTTTGTTCTGCCCTTTTTTGTGTGTTGTGTGTAGCGTTGCGAGTGTGTCGTCTGATGCTGTTCTTTTTAGGAGGCATGGCTTGTCTTTTGGGTCAGCTTATGCCTGTGTGGAAGGAAGGAATGGCATACAAATGGGTTGAGCAGTAGGCGCACGGTTGTGTTATGTGCGTATTGTGTTGTGTGTAGGTATTACTTTTGTGTTATTCTGGGGGTATGTGTTTGTCAGTGGTCCCTGTGTCCCTGGTGCCCTATTTGTCTCCCTCCTAGATCTTGACTGTGGCAGTTTAACCCTCAACTGAAATCACTAAGCATTCTAAGTGGCTTTGCCCACCGTTACTATGGTAACTGATGTTGACCAATGGGTTTCGCTGGCTGCCGCAGAGGATGCTGGGAAATGTAGTTTTTTGTATCATTGTTTTGGGGGCCTTTTAGGTTTTTTGTGGGGGAGTTTCTTTGCTAAAAACCTTCCTTGCCTGAGGCCTATTTGTGTTGGCAAGTTTGGTGTCTCTGCCTTGGAAGGTTTCTCTGTCTCTGTCAGTCGTTCGACGACGGGACCTCCTTTATATAATAGATTTCCAAACTGCCAGGCTGTGAGTGTTCTTTGAACATATGTGAAAGGAAAAGGAAGGGGGGGGTCTTACTAATTTCATCTGATATTGACACTTTTTTTAAAAAAACATGGTCAAAAGCTCACATGGAACCAGATATGTGGCTCTACAATGGAACTTCTGTTGCAGCTTAAAAATATGTTTGCTTTGGAATTCATTGATATACTCCAGGAAATGCCTCAAAGGTGAACTGTTGCTTCCAAAGGCTTATGCCAAACAAAACATTTTCATCTTTAAAATACCACAAGATCACATTTTTTTCAAAAAAAAATCAAAATGATTACTTACATCATTGGGGTAAACAACAGACTGAAACATAATTTTCTTCCCCTCAGTATGGGGCCGGGGCTTTAGCACAGATGGTAAATCACCAGCAATAAGATCTACCAACCAAAATATAGCAAGTTCAAAGCCCTGGGTCGGCATGAGCACCCCACTGTCAGCCCTGCTCACTGTTTACCTAAGCAGTTTGAAAACAGCTTACAGCTGTGATTAGAGAAATTAGGTACCGCTAATGCGAGGGAGGTATTTTACGAGACCATAAAGAAAAAGATCAAAGAATGCCAGTGACCAATAGGAAGGAGGAAGTCCTGTTGGATCTTCATAGAGGATGGTGTGACAGTCGCCCCCCTTGTGCTTGGCAATTTCTAAAGGTGTCGACAAGCTGAATGTTCAACTGGATGTCAACACAACACAATATACCTCCTTTCTGTTCTGTCTTTCTCCCATCCAAAAATGGCATTGAATGTTTGCTGTGTATATGTACTGTGATCTGCCCTGAGTCCCCTTTGAGATGAGTGTTGTTGTTGCTGCTATTATTATTATTATTATGTTTCTAGGTTTTCTCAAGCTTTCACTTCTTCAAAGCTATGATCTTATACATATTTATCAGGAAAGATGTCCTATTGAAAAATGAGCACTTGCATTTGAGTAGATACCTTCAGGACTGAATGTACTTGTGTGGTGAGTAAACCATTCAATGTAGCCATTATCTCCCCGGGCTTCATCACACAAGGGGGGAGCCTCTGGTGGCGCAGTGGGTTAAACCCTTGTGCCGGCAGGACTGAAAACCAACAGGTCGCAGGTTCGAATCCGGGGAGAGCGTGGATGAACTCCCTCTATCAGCTCCAGCTCCTCATTCGGGGATATGAGATAAGCCTCCCACAAGGATGGTGCAACGTCATTGCAGATGGCCAATTCTCTCACATCAGAAGCAACTTGCAGTTTCTCAAGTTGCTCCTGACACGACAAAAAAAAATCACACATATCGTAGCATTCCGTCTTGAAAGAAGATGGAAAATTTATTCAGCCTATCACACAAGATGTGCTTCAGGCCATTTCTAGTTAAATCATGAGCTTCATTCCTCAACACACAAGTGACTGTTGTCTCCTCCCAATCTGTCTCTGGAGTGCCCATGTCACAGGTTTTTTTTTAATTCATTTTTTTAAAAGTGCAATTACGGAAGAGTGGCGTATGAGACCAAAACAATAAAGCAATAAAATCTAGCCATACAGGCAAAACAGGAAATTATCAATAAAGCAGATTCACAGTAGTTTGAAATGACACATACAGCAGCAACAACAAAAGGAAATAATTATTTACTAGTCCTTTTCTGTGTCTAGAGAGCAATGGCAGCAGATGGAGCATCGAGGGGCATGAAAAGACTGTCATCATGCATGCCCACACTGAAATGTCAGAAAATGAAATGAAAAAGAGCAAATGTACCATTTCCCATCTCACAGAAAAATACCAGTTTCTAAGCACAAAGAGACAAGTGGGCTCGAGCCTGTCTTTCAAATCTACCCATTTCTAGACACTGGAGAGACGGAGTCCCACGGGCACCCCATGTTCGTATGTTATTTGATGGGATCCATGAGATTTTGTCTTTGAAGCATGTACAAATGGAGGGCACCTTCCACGTGATGAAGTTCTGAGATCACACTGCCAATCTGATTATTTATTTAGGTCCTTAGATTTAAAAAAAACAAACAAACCTGTAGTACCATCTTTATTGCTAAAGGAGAAAATGAATCTAGATTCTCCAGTGACTTGTGACTGCAATATTAAAAGTTTTCGGATTGTGTACTAATTATGATTGGCTCGGTAATTTTCTTTATGGTGCTTTCTTTCCATCCTATGTTCCCTCTTACACTTTGTCTCTATCACTTTTCTTTCTTCCCTTGCTTTCTCTTATATGTCTGCTGTCTCTTTTTTCTTTTCTTTCTCCCTTTCTCTTTCTCTTTTCCCTTCCCCTTTCCCCTTCTTTCTCCCCTTTTTTCTCTTTCCTCATACTTTCCCCCCTTTCCATTCTCTTCCTTCCTTTCTTCTTTCCCTACTTTTTTCTTTATTCCACCCATCCACCCACTCATCCTTCCTTTTTTCTTCTTTTTCTCTATCTTTCCTTTTATCTTCTCTTCCACACACTGATGTCACTTAGTATCAGCCAAGTGACATTAAAAGCTGGTTCACTCCCTTTCTTTCCCAGTGACATCACAGAGGGACACTTCACGTAGCAACAGCCACTTTCCTTTGTTATTTTCCTTTCCCACAGCTCTGGGCCTGAAAGACATGAGAGGTTTTTTTTTCTTTTCTCTCAATTATTCCTCAATTATTTTAATTGGATAATGAATGTTATATGTATCAAGTGTGGTCCAGATCCATCAAGTCATGTGGGTGCCTTTGTGGAACCAACCAACCAACATATATACATACTTTAATTTTTAATGTATAGATAGATATGTATGTTTCAGTAATGTTTCTTCCACTGAACTGGCAGCTTCTTGATCTTAGAGGAGCAAAGCACTTGACCAAACCTAGATGTAAGTGGCATGTATATTCCAGGAGGATCACTAAAGGTTGCAATTCTTTACCCAATCACCATAATCTTGACAGATTGTCATTCGCAATTTTGTCATCATTAAGATGCCTATAATGTTTGCAAATATCATTTGGAAAAATATCTATTTTTAAAGAAGATTGCAAGTAATTGCCTTGAGGATCTAACATCTCGACCCTAACACCATAATTACTGTCACACCCATAACGCTTGGTTGAGAAGGTGGTGATTTTGTAGTCATTGTGCAACCAGAGCTGGATCTGTTGGGAAATAATCATTTGAATACATTGCTCTTGCAATCTTATACAAATCTAATTTTCTTTTAAAATCTTTAAAGAAGAGTGCTATGCGTTAAAGGCTTCTAAGGCCCCATTCACACCGCTGAATAAAATCTCACATCATCTACTTTGAACTGGAATATACAGTGTTCCCTCGCTACTTCGCATTTCGCTTTTAGCAAACTCGCTGTTTCACAGTTAAAAATAATTTAAAATATATAAAGTGGTATTTTCGCTGTCTTGCGGGTTTTTGCCGCCACTGCTCTCCAAGACGCTTTCCCTCCTCAGTCCTCTCTCTCCCTCCAGCCTTGAAAGGCCTTTCTTTCCTTTCCTTCACTTTATTTTAAGTTTATAAATATTTAAAATAGTGTATAACTACTAAAATAATGTATAATACTAAAATAAATATAGTGTCCCTATATCGCGGTTTTTCACTTATTGTGGGAGGTCCTGGAACGTAACCCCCGCAATAAGTGAGTGAACACTGTACAGCAGTGTGGACTCAGATATTCCAGTTCAAAGCAGATATTGTGAGTTATTCTGTCTTGATATTCTGGGTTATATGGCTGTTTGGAAGAGCCCTAAGATATCCATGTAGTACATTTCCAAGCTCGTCTAGAATCATAGTTGGAAGAGACCTCATGGGTCATCCAATCTAACCCCCTGCCAAGAAGCAGGAAAATCACATTCAAAGCACCCTCAACAGATGGCTATCCAGTCTCTGTTTAAAAGCCTCCAAAGAAGAAGCCTCCATCACACATCGGAGCAGAGAGTTCCACTGCTGAACAGCTTTCACAGTCAGGAAGTTCTTCCTCATGTTCAGGTAGAATCCACATCCTAGTCTCCAAGGGGAGCAGAAAGCAAGCTTTCTCCCTCCTCCTCATGACTTCCCCTCACATATTTATACATGGCTATCATGTTTCCTCTCAGCCTTCTCCTCTGCAGGCTAAACATGCCTAGTTATTTAAGCTGCTCCTCAAAGGGCTTGTTCTCCAGACCCTTGATCACTTTAGTCGCCCTCCTCTGGACACATTCCAGCTTGTCAACATCTCCCTTAAATTGCGGTTCCCAGAATTGGAAAGTGTCATTCCAGGTGTGGTCTGACCAAGGCGGAATAGAGGGGTAGCATGACTTCCCTGGATCTAGACACTATACTCCTATTGGTGCAGGTCAAAATTCCATTGGCTTTTTAAGCTGTCGCATCACATTATTGGCTCATGGTTAACTTATTGTCCACGAGGACTCCAAGATCTTTTTCACACATACTACTGTCGAGCCACATGTCCCCCATTCTGTATCTTTTTACTTCATTTTTTTCCTGCCTACCTGGAATATCCTGCATTTGTCCCTGCTGAACTTAACTTTGTTAGTTTTGGCCAATCAACTCTCTAACCTGTTAAGATTGTTTTGAATTCTGCTCCTGTCTTCTGGGATACTGGCTATCCCTTCCAATTTGGTGTCGTCTGCATACTTGATGATCATGCCTTCTAACCCTTCATCTAAGTCTTTAGGACTGAACCCTGTGGCACTCCACTTGTCACTGTTTTCCGGGATGAATAGAGAGCATTGGTGAGCGTCCTTTGCAACAATACACAATATAAAACACGAATACAACAAGATTAAAACATCAACATTAAAACGTTAGCTATCCAGTTAATTTAAAATTCTATCTATACAATGCACATTCAAATAATCAATCAACAGCGGAAGCCGTGTTTCATGTCCGTCGTTAAAACAGTCAGTTCCAAATAAAGTGCTGCAGTTACTGTGCGAAGGCCTGGTCCCACAACCACAATTTTACTTTCTTCATGAAAGCTAGGAGGGATGGGGTTGATCGTATTTTGCTTGGAAGTGCATTCCACGGGCGGGGGGCCACAGCCAAGAAGGCCTTGTCTCTCGTCCCCGCCAGCCGCAGTTGAGTTGCTGGCGGAAGCGAGAGCAGTCCCCCCCCCCCCCCCCCGGATGATCTTAAGTTACGATGTGGGACGTAGCGGCAGGTGCGTTCGGACAAGTAAGCTGGGCCAGAACTGTATAGAGCTTTAAAGGTCAAAACCAGCACTTTGAATTGAGCTCGGAAGTGGACAGGCAGCCAGTGGAGCTGACACAACAGGGGGGGGGGGGGGGTGGTATGCTCCCTGAATGTAGCTCCAGTTAGTAACCTGGCTGCCGCCCGTTGGACTAGTTTTCCGAGCTGTCTTCAAAGGCAGCCCCACGAAGAGTGCGTTGCAGTAATCTATTCGGGATGTGACTAGAGCGTGTACGACTGTCGCCAGATCAGACTTCCCAAGGTACGGGCGCAGCTGGCGCACGAGTCTTAACTGTGCAAAAGCTCTCCTGGCCACCACCGAGACCTGGGGTTCCAGGCTCAGCGATGAGTCCAGGATCACTCCCAAGCTGCGAACCTGCGTCTTCAGGGGGAGGGTGACCCCATCCAACACAGGCTGTAACCCTATGCCCTGTTCAGCCTTGCGACTGACCAGGAGGACCTCTGTCTTGTCTGGATTAAGTTTGAATTTGCTTCTGGAATATGGCCATATAGCCCGAAAAACCTACAACCCAAAGAATAATAGTACCTGCCCCAACAAGCTGCAACTCCCACCATTCAACTGCATGTTAAAGTTAAAGTGGAGTCATTCACCTCTTTCCCCTAAAGATCAAAGTATATCCAAAGTATATCCAATGCTCTGCTCCCAACCGGCCGCTAGAGGCCGCTGTGACATCCCGCGCCCATTTGGCTATTGCACGAACTCTCGCGCGAAACCGACTCTCGCATATTCTCGCGTGCTTTTGAAGTTCCGGCCTTTTGGTTCCCGGCTCGGCGCTATGGCGGTTGGCAAGAACAAGCGCCTCACGAAAGGAGGCAAGAAAGGCGCCAAGAAGAAAGTGTAAGTCCGGCCGGGAAGGCGCGCGGGAGGGAGGGGAAGGCGGCGGAGGGGCGGCGGGCGCCGAGGGGGGGCGGATGGCTCCGATATTGGTTGGATTGAGGAAGGGGGGGGTGCTGGTGGAAAGCAGCGCTGCTGGCATGGCCGCCGCTTAGGAAAGGACAGCAGAGGGAGGGAAGGGGTGGCAGAGAATAACAGTCCGGGTCCAATTAGGCCCCCGAAAAAAATGTTCCGGGGGACTTGCATCCTGTGTCCTGAAAGTGAGCCTCTTCACTGGGCTTTAGCGTTCTTCTACGCTATAGAATCCATGCAGTTTGTGGCCTACGCTCAATACTATGGAATCTTGGACGTTGTAGTTCCAATCCCACTCTCAGGAGCAGCTAAAGTGGTGCCAAACTGCATCAATTCTACAGTGTAGATCAGGCACTGGCAAACGTGGGCCCTCCAGGTGTTTTGGACTCCCACAATTCCTAACAGCCTACCGGCTGTTAGGAATTGTGGGAGTTGAAGTCCAAAACACCTGGAGGGCCCAGGTTTGCCAGTGCCTGGTGTAGATGCACCCTTAGCCTCCTATTCAGCGATTTCTGTCCATAGTCTTCTCTCGCAGAGGGAGAGATTGGGTGACATCTTGCACACTTCAATTGTTATAAAGGGAAGCTGAGGGCCCTTCCACACAGCCCCACGTCCCAGAACATCAAGGCCCTTCCGCACAGCCCTTGAGGGCCCAGGACACAGCCCTATGACTTGAGGGCCCTTCCACACAGCCCCACGTCCCAGAATATCAAGACTTGAGGGCCCTTCCACACAGCCCCCTTCCACACAGCCCTATATCCCATAATATCTGGGCAGGAAATCCCACATGACTTGAGGGCCCTTCCACACAGCCCCATACCCCAGAATATCAAGGCAGGAAATCCCCCATTACTTGAGGGCCCTTTTACACAACCCCATGTCCCAGAACATCAAGGCCCTTCCACACAGCCCTATATCCCAGAATATCAAGGTAGGAAATCCCACATGACTTGAGGGCCCTTCCACACAGCCCCATGTCCCAGAACATCAAGGCCCTTCCACACAGCCCCATATCCCAGAATATCAAGGTAGGAAATCCCACATGACTTGAGGGCCCTTCCACACAGCCCCATGTCCCAGAACATCAAGGCCCTTCCACACAGCCCTATATCCCAGAATATCAACGTAGGAAATCCCACATGACTTGAGGGTCCTTCCACACCCTAATATCATCCCAGAACATCAAGGCCCTTCCATGACAGCCCCAGCCCCTATCCCCTTCCACACAGGCCCTTCCACACAGCCCCATATCCCAGAATATCAAGGTAGGAAATCCCACATGACTTGAGGGTCCTTCCACACAGCCCCATGTCCCAGAACATCAAGGCCCTTCCACACAGCCCCATATCCCAGAATATCAAGGCCCTTCCACACAGCCCCATATCCCAGAATATCAAGGCAGGAAATCCCACATGACTTGAGGGCCCTTCCACACAGCCCCATGTCCCAGAATATCAAGGCCCTTCCACACAGCCCCATATCCCAGAATATCAAGGTAGGAAATCCCACAAGACGTGAGGGCCCTTCCACACAGCCCCATATCCCAGAACATCAGGTCACACAGCCCCATATGACTTCAGGGCCCTTCCACACAGCCCCATATCAAGGCCCTTCCACACCCTTCCACACAGCCCTATATCCCAGAATATCAAGGCCCTTCCACACAGCCCCATATCCCAGAATATCAAGGCAGGGAATCCCACAACCCCACATGACTTGAAAATCAGGGCCCTTCCACACAGCCCCATGTCCCAGAATCTCAAGGCCCTTCCACACAGCCCCATATCCCAGAATATCAAGGTAGGAAATCCCACATGACTTGATATCCCAGAATAGCCCCATATCCCAGAACATCAAGGCCCTTCCACACAGCCCTATATCCCAGAATATCAAGGCCCTTCCACACAGCCCCATATCCCAGAATATCAAGGCAGGGAACCCCACATGACTTGAGGGCCCTTCCACACAGCCCTATGTCCCTGAAAATCAAGGCCCTTCCACACAGCCCCATATCCCAGAATATCAAGGCAGGAAATCCCACATGACTTGAGGGTCCTTCCACACAGCCCCATATCCCAGAATATCAAGGCCCTTCCACACAACCCCATGTCCCAGAACATCAAGGCCCTTCCACACAGCCCCATATCCCAGAATATCGAGGCAGGAAATCCCACATGACTTGAGGGCCCTTCCACACAGCCCCATATCCCAGAATATCAAGGCCCTTCCACACAACCCCATGTCCCAGAACATCAAGGCCCTTCCACACAGCCCTATATCCCAGAATATCAAGGTAGGAAATCCCACATGACTTGAGGGCCCTTCCACACAACCCCATGTCCCAGAACATCAAAGCCCTTCCACACAGCCCCATATCCCGGAATTTCAAGGTAGGAAATCCCACATGACTTGAGGGCCCTTTCACACAGCCCCATATCCCAGAACATCAAGGCCCTTCCACACAGCCCTATATCCCAGAATATCAAGGTTCCACAATCCCCATACATGACTTGAGGGCCCTTCCACACAGCCCCATGTCCCAGAACATCAAGGCCCTTCCACACAGCCCCTACATGACTTGAGGGCCCTTCCACACAGCCCCATATCCCAGAACATCAAGGCCCTTCCACACAGCCCTATATCCCAGAATTTCAAGGTAGGAAATCCCACATGACTTGAGGGCCCTTCCACACAACCCCATGTCCCAGAACATCAAGGCCCTTCCACACAGCCCCATATCCCAGAATTTCAAGGTAGGAAATCCCACATGACTTGAGGGCCCTTTCACACAGCCCCATATCCCAGAATATCAAGGCCCTTCCACACAGCCCCATGTCCCAGAACATCAAGGCCCTTCCACACAGCCCCATATCCCAGAATATCAAGGCCCTTCCACACAACCCCATGTCCCAGAACATCAAGGCCCTTCCACACAGCCCCATATCCCAGAATTTCAAGGTAGGAAATCCCACATGACTTGAGGGCCCTTTCACACAGCCCCATATCCCAGAATATCAAGGCCCTTCCACACAGCCCCATATCCCAGAATTTCAAGGTAGGAAATCCCACATGACTTGAGGGCCCTTCCACACAGCCCCATATCCCAGAATATCAAGACCCTTCCACACAACCCCATGTCCCAGAACATCAAGGCCCTTCCACACAGCCCCATATCCCAGAATATCAAGGTAGGAAATCCCACATGACTTGAGGGTCCTTCCACACAGCCCGTGTCCCAGAATACCAAGCCTCTTCCACACAGCCCTATATCCCAGAATATTAAGGCAGGAAATCCCACATGACTTGAGGGCCCTTCCACACAACCCTATGTCCCAGAACATCAAGGGCCCTTCCGCACAGCCCTATATCCCAGAATATCAAGACAGAAAATCCCACAATATATGCTTTGAACTGGGTTATCAGAGTCCACACTCAGATAATGTGGGATTTTCTGCCTTAATATTCTGGGATACAGGGTGGTGTGGAAAGGCCCTATGTTATCTGAATCCACACTCAGGGCCCTTCCGCACAGCCCAATATCCCCAAATATCAAGGCAGAAAATCCCACATTATCTGAGTGTGGACTCAGATAATCCAGTTCAAAGTAGATATTGTGGGATTTCCTGCCTTTATATTCTGGGATATAGGGCTGTGTGGAAGGGCCCATGGTGTAATTAAAGGGGAGAAAGGAAAGAAAGGGAGCTCACAACCTTAACAAACTAATTTAAAGACCTACCTCTAAGTTGAAAGAAGGGCTCTCAGTTCAAAGCAGATATTGTGGGATTTTCTGCTTTGATATTCTGGGATATAGGGTTGTGTGGAAGAGCCCGTAGATTATCATTGATGATGTGGCCTTCCTGAAACAAAGGGAGGGAAAAAGGCATTAAAATCTCCCGCTTAGCTGTAGCTTTCAATATGTTTGCTGATTTGCAAGCACAGTATCTGCTAGGATTTGGTTCCAGGTTTTTTTTTATTCACGGAACATTCAGGGCCCTTCCACACAGCCCTATATCCCCAGATATCAAGAAAATCCCACAATATCTGATTTGAACTGGGTTATCTGAGTCCACACTGCAATATATTCCAGTTCAAAGCAGAAAATGTGGGATTTTATTCAGCTGTATGGAAGGGGCCTCAGTGGTTTTGCCACAACTCCTTCCTCTAATATAAACTGGAGCCCAGTATACATTGGTGTCTCCCACACACAAGTACAAACTGGGCCTAAGCCTGCTTACCTTCCATGTTTAGATGGCATTGTCATGTCTAGGCCACATGTAGGTGCATCTACACTGGAATGAATGCTGCTGGACACCACAAACAGCCCTGGCTCAATGCTATGGAATTAGAGGAGTAGTTTACCAGCTCTTTAGCCTTTGCCAAAGAGTGCTGGTGCCTCACCAAACTATAACTTCCAGGATTCGATTGCTTTGAGCCATGGCAGGTTAAAGGGATCAAGCTGTGTTAATTCTGTAGTGTAGATGCATCCCCTAATAAAACTTTGTGAATAGATGTTGCATAATAATCTTCATTTGGAAGAAAATGTATATAGAAAATCACATACTATATCTGTCCTGAAATAGTACAGTGACAAAGGGGATCACCAGGGAAGCATTATAAACAAACAAACAAAGAAGAGCTACCTATGTACTGTACTAACAAAACTCAGGGCGAAACCAACAAGAAAAATAAATAATATGTCAATACCTGGCAACAGTACCTGGCAAAGTGTGATGATGTGTCTAATAAACAGTGTAAAATCAGTTTATACAAGTAGAGTAACTGCTTTGTATTGAGTGATGAGTGTTATCAATTCTAAAAATCAATTCTTAGAATTGATAACACTCAGTACTCAATACAAAGCAGTTACTCTACTTGTATAAACTGATTTTACACTGTTTATTAGACACATCACCACACTTTGCCAAGCACTATAATGTCCCATGTACATACAATTGAATCCCCAGAGAAGGCTATAAAACATTATTTTCTGAAATGCTGGGAAGCCAATTCATGAAATTGTGGCGGAGATAATCTGTTATACACAGGCAATCATATAAACTCCCTCAGGTTTCGCCACCAGTATTTAAAAACTCTAAAACTGGGACATTAAATAAAGAGCAACACTCAAAAAGCAGGGCAATTCCAGACAATAATCAATCAGGGCTAGCTTACACCTCCCAACAAAGGATTCCCCCAGGCAGCAACCAGTCAGGCTTTGAAGCTGCAAGGCCATTAAATGCTAATCGAGGTGGCCAATTGCAACATTCACAACTGCCTCAAGCAGATGAGAGTTCTTTCTCCCACCCGAGACATTCCACAGATACATAAACCTCATTTGCCTAGTTTCCAACAGACCCCTCAACCTCTGAGAATGCCTGCCATAGATGTGGGCAAAACGTCAGGAGAGAATGCTTCTGGAACATGGCCATATAACCTGGAAAACTTACAGCAGTCCCTCAAATTTATACATGAATTCTGTACTTAACAATATTATAATTATAATCTAAAACAGGGGTGCTCATTAGGTAGATCGCGATCTACTGGTAGATTGCGTAGGGCAGGGGTGCTCACACTTTTCCAGCATGCGAGCTACTTATAAAACAACCAAGTCCCAAAGATCTACCTACCCACTACTCAGAAAGCCATAAAAGCAAAATATTAGGAAATTTAATTCAGTGAGAGCCATATAATACATTTTAAGACTGAATTCAACTAAATGTGAGTATAATAAGCCCCTAAGCATTCCTCACAAATGGCATGGGAGCCATACACACTGTGCCTGCGATCTTCCTGGGATCTACCAGGACGCCCTTTGAGATCTACCAGTAGATCACGATCTACCTAATGAGCACCGCTGGCATAGGGCATCCTGGTAGATCACAAGCAGGGCGGGAGGAAGGCTCAGTCCTGCCCTGCAGGCTCCTGACGCCGCCCAAGGTGCTGCCGGCCAGTCAGCGTGGCAGCGTTGCTATGGCCCATATGGGAGCCATACACGGTGGTGGTATTATTAGTAGCAGAGGCTGAATGAATATTATCATCATTATTATTATGAATACATTCAGGGGCTTATTATACTCACATTTAGTTGAATTCAGTCTTAAAATATACTATATGGCTCTCACTGAAATAAATTTCCAAATATTTTGCTTTTATGGCTCTCTGGGTAGTGGGTAGGTAGATCATTTTGACTTGGTTGTTTTATAAGTAGCTCGCATGCTAAAAAAGTGTGAGCACCCCTGACCTAAAAGAATAACAGAAAGCTTTCTCATTCTTACATAGAAATATTCTGAGATACTCGTTTCCAACTGGATCATAGGTATTATGCTTTGCTTTTCAATATTTACTTTCAAAGCAATACATGTTGAGTATCCCTAATCTAAAATGCTTGTAACCAGAAGTGTTTAGGATTTCAGAGTTGGGAATATCCATTACCTTGGAGATGGGTCTTGTGTCTGATCACAACAGATCATGTTTCATATACACCTTGCTGAAGGAAATATACACATTAGTTTTTTTAATAATGTCCATGAAGTAAAGTTTGTATACAGTCAAACTTTAGAAAGCAACGGTGTCACTATCTCTTGTTGGGAGCATTTCGGATTTCTGGTTAAGAGATACCCAGTCTGTAGATGTTGTGAGTGTATGTAGCTTCAAATCACCTAGCAACCCTATACATTTCCTAGAGCTTTCTTAGGCAAGGAATACTCAAGGGGTTGCTTTACTATTTCCTTCCTCGTCTAAACCATATCTGCAGCACCCAATCTTTCATCCAGATGCTCAGCCAGGG
This sequence comes from Anolis apletophallus, assembly GCA_030556195.1. Classification (NCBI taxonomy): domain Eukaryota; kingdom Metazoa; phylum Chordata; class Lepidosauria; order Squamata; family Anolidae; genus Anolis; species Anolis apletophallus. Next base: position 57,570,830 of record JARBWK010000012.1, on the reverse strand, counting down.
CTGACCCTGTCTCATCTCTCAACTTCAGATAGGATCTGGTAGCTTTTGCATATTAGGCATTACTGGCAATTAATAATGTGAAATTACATTTTGTCATGTCATAAAAAGGAGTTTCAGCATTTCGTACCGTAATTGGAAATCCTGGAAAAGTCTGAGTTGATTTAAAACTATTTCCCTCCTTTTCTCAAAATCAGGGTTGATCCTTTCTCAAAGAAGGACTGGTACGATGTCAAGGCCCCAGCAATGTTTAATATTCGAAACATTGGGAAGACATTAGTCACCAGGACTCAGGGAACAAGTAAGTTGCATCAATATGATGTCTGTGCTTTACTTCTAGTGTTGTAGGACCTGTTAGATAATACTTGATGAATTGAGGTGTTTCTACCAATCATTTCATACAGTACTTGGTGTTTTTAGTTTAAATGTAAGGGTTAAAGTCGTCTAATCTAAATTGAGCTATATAGGGAAAATCTTAAATTGTGTTTTTTTCTATTTCTGGTAAAGTCTAATTAAAAGAAACCATAAAAGGTCAGGCTTAATCTGATTGTTAGTGTGAAATAAAATAGACCCATTGAATCAGTATGAACATTTATGTAGATTCCATTGATTTATTATGTTTGCCTGGTACTAAAATTTGGATATGGAGTACTGTGCGTTGTCGAAGGCTTTCATGGCCAGAATCAGTGGCTTGCTGTGAATTTTCTGGGCTGTATGGCCATGTTCCAGAAGTATTCTCTCCTGACATTTCACACACATCTATGACAGGATGGCTGCCATAGATGTGGACGAAACATCAGGAGAGAATATTTCTGGAACATAGCCAGACAGCCCAAAAAACTCACAGCAACCCATAGGGTACTGTTTTATTAATATCTAGGCGGAGACCACCAGGGGGCGCTAGAGAGAGGATTGTCCCATTTATTGGGGAGAGGGGTTAAAGGAGGAAAACCATTTCTCCCATTTTCCCTGGTCATCTCCCCCCCCATTCACATGATTGTTTCCACAACGGGGGCTATGGGTGGGAAATTGTTTTCCTCCTTCAACCCGCCCTCCACCCCCATAAATGGGACAATCCTCCTCTCTCTAGTGCCCCTGGTGACTTCCACCTGGATAATGGAACAGTATGGACAACATTGAACCTTAAGAGTATACTGTGCTTTTTACTTACCATTTTAGTACCGTATTTTTCGCACCATAAGACGCACCTGCTGATAAGACGCACCTAGATTTTAGAGGAGGAAAATAAAAAAAAATATTTTCGCTCCTCTAAAATCTAGGTAAGTCTTATCAGCAGGTGCGTCTTATCCTTTCTGACGCGAAGCTGGTTCGCTCCTCCTCTGCCTCCTTTTCCTTCCCCTCCGCCCTTTCCTCGAGGGAAGAAAAGGTGGGGGGAAAGAAAAGGAGGCAGAGGAGAAAAACCAGCGCCGCGTCAGTTTCTGACGCGACGCTGGTTCGCTCCTCCTCTGCCTCCTTTTCCTTCCCTCCGCCCTTTCCTCGAGGGAAGAAAAGGTGGGGGGAAGGAAAAGGAGGCAGAGGAGGAGTGAACCAGCGCCCCTCCGCCGCCGCAACGGCCCAGAGAAGAGGAGAGGCGGCGACAGGGTGAGTATATCACCGCCCCTCCCTCTGCTCCAGCGCCCCCGCCTGCATCTTCGCTCCATAAGACGCGGCTGATTTTTCATCCCACTTTGGGAGGAAAAAGCTGCGTCTTATGGTGCGAAAAATACGGTAATTTATGGTGAAAAGATGATACGTTTTAGATTGCAGCATTAGCTTAGTATTTTAATATTTAGTATTAGCCTGTTTATTTTAATTGTGTAAGTCGCCCAGAGCACCTTTGGTGGAGGGCGAATCATAAGAAATAAAGTTAGTTAGTATAATGGATTTTGCAACAAAGGCCTGATGAAATATTAACACAATTTAATTATTACAGAAATTGCCTCTGATGGACTTAAAGGCCGTGTGTTTGAAGTAAGTCTTGCTGATCTACAGAATGATGAAGTTGCCTTCCGTAAATTCAAACTAATTACTGAGGATGTGCAAGGAAAGAATTGCCTGACAAACTTCCATGGCATGGACCTGACACGTGACAAAATGTGCTCGATGGTCAAAAAATGGCAGGTTAGTAATGCTAGCATATAGTTGTACTAAGCTTTAAGTGTTTCATTTCTTTGTGGGATTTTTAGACTCTGTATGATGGCTAAATATTGTAGGTAACATACCTTCTGTGCCAGTTGGTGAATTTGGCATGAAGGATGGTCTAGAAACATGGGTATTTGACGAAATTATGCTGGTTTCTTAAGCCTGAATCATGGTAGTTCTAAGGGCATTTAATCATGTTAATCTATAATGTTTTGGTATTCAACACTTGTCTTAAGTGTGGTCTTATGTGGGGTCCCTGGTGGTGCAGCGGGTTAAACCACTGAGTTTCTGAGCTTGTTGACCGAAAGGTTGACAGTTCGAATCCAGGGAGTGCAGTGAGCTCCTCCTGTGAGCCCAGCTTCTGACAACCTAGCAGTTTGAAAACAAGCAAATAGGAATAGATCAATAGGTACCGCTTTTGCGGGAAGGTAACACTGCTCCATGCAGCCATGCTGGCCACATGACCTTGGAGGCATCTACGGACAGTGCTGGCTCTTCGGCATAGAAATGAAGATGAGCACTACCCCCCAGAGTCAGACACAACTAGACTTCATGTCCGGGAAAACCTTTATGATACGTTAAGTCTTATGTTTTATGTTATTTTTTTCAGACAATGATTGAAGCCCACATTGATGTCAAAACTACAGACGGATACCTTCTGCGCCTTTTCTGTGTTGGCTTCACCAAGAAGCGTACCAACCAGATTCGCAAGACTTCCTATGCCCAGCACCAGCAGGTCCGCCAAATCCGGAAGAAAATGGTGGAAATCATGACACGAGAAGTACAAACAAATGATCTGAAAGAAGTTGTCAACAAACTGTAAGTTGATTTGTTTTTTTTAGAAAGGCAGTCTTTACCTTAATGTGTACCAGTGTTCTTGTTTCTGCTTTTTGCTTGCACTCTCCAAAATGATGTTTTGAGTAAGCAATTTCGATGCCTCTGATATAGCCCAACTTCATGCAATGCAATATTGTATAACAGCAGCAGCATTTTATCTTGCCATTTGTAGATAATCTTAACGGTTACATTTTACTGGAGTGGATCCACACTTGATTGTACGCAATTACGGGGGCTTAAGTTGCTTACCCCTGATCTGTCCTGTAAATTTTTGTGGATTTGCTTTGCTGTATCTAGTAGTCTAGTTTGATCCCATTGTAGGTATTTGTAGACAATTTTTCAGCCATACTTGGGATTATGCTGTTATTATAGACATTGCAATGCTTCATAAATTACAGGTGGTAATCAGATTTGTTAATTAAAAGGGGGGAAATCAAGTTTGGGTTAATGTAAGATGACATTCTATTTTACAAAGAGGGGACTGTGCTGGTTTTGATGCTATCTACTGTTGTGCCTCCATCACGCACATAAGGATTTTCTGTATCATCAAAATCGCATTGGATGGCAAATGATCTATTTTAGCTTGAAAATAGATCATCACATCTGTTTTAACATGGGGAAAATCCCACCTGCAAGTGGACATCAGAGACCACTATCATAAAACACTCACATTTCTGTCTATCTATATTTCTGTTAGGTTTGGTAATTTAGGAGAATGCTAAGAGAAAAATTTCTTTCTTTTAGGATTCCAGACAGCATTGGTAAAGATATAGAAAAGGCATGTCAGTCAATCTATCCCCTTCATGACGTCTATGTTCGTAAAGTCAAGATGCTTAAGAAACCCAAATTCGAATGTAAGTATTGTTTTATAAAAGATTATCATTCAGTATATTCATTTGGTATGGGAATGGATGATGACACCTTGTTTCGGTCCCATATGAATCAGTGATTATGCTTTTCTAATGCTGACATTCCCATACACCACAAAAGAGTAATTTTAAAAGCTTTGTGAAAGATGCAAAACAAATGTTCAAGTAGCTTAATATGAAATGTGGTTGGATTCCTTAAAGGCCCATGGATTAATTTAAACTTGAATTTTCTTTTGTAGTGGGCAAGCTGATGGAACTGCACGGTGAAGGTGGTGGTGCTGGAAAGCCAACCAGTGATGAAGCTGGTGCCAAGGTAGAACGGGCTGATGGGTATGAGCCCCCTGTGCAAGAATCTGTCTAAACTCAGTTAACAACACAAAATAAAAACAAAAGATTTAATATAACCTCTGGTGATGTGTTTTTGTGTGTGACACATTTTATTGTGGTTTGCTAACTTCTCAACCTGTGGGTCCCCAGATCTTTTGGCTTTCAACTCCCAGAAATCCTAACAGCTGGTAAACTGGCTGGGATTTCTGGGAGTTGTAGGCCAAAACACCTGGAGACCCACAGGGTGAGAATCACTGTGCTAAAGGTCTCTGACTTGGAAGTGATTTCAATAGTTGGAATTTTCTGTTTCGCTTTAATTTTGGGAGCAAAATTGGTCAAAGTGTCTCTGTTATGTTTCATGGTAGCTTGGGGCACATCCACACAATTTACTAAACTAAATGTCAACAAATCACCAGGTCCAGATGGCATCCACCCCAGAGTTCTTAAGGAACTCAAGTGTGAAATTGCTGAACTTCTAGCTAAGATATATAACCTTTCTCTAAGATCAGGCACTGTACCCGAGGACTGGAGGGAGGCAAATGTAACACCGATTTTCAAGAAAGGATCCAGAGGTGATCCAGGAAATTATAGACCAGTCAGTTTAACCTCAGTTCCAGGCAAAGTGATGGAAACCATTATTAAAGAAAATATTACTAAGCACATAGAAGAACAGGCATTGCTGAAAGAAAATCAACATGGTTTCTGCAAAGGCAAATCATGTCTTACTAACTTGTTAGAATTCTTTGAGGGTGTAAATAAACACATAGATAAAGGGGACCCAATTGATATTGTTTACCTTGACTTTCAAAAGGCTTTTGACAAAGTCCCTCACCAAAGGCTCCTAAATAAGCTCTTCAGCCATGGAATCAGAGGACAGGTCTTGTCCTGGATTGGAACCTGGCTAAACTGTAGGAAACAAAGAGTGTTAATAAACGGACATTTCTCTGGGTGGAAAGAGGTGAGAAGTGGCGCACCCCAAGGTTCAGTTTTGGGTCTGTTACTTTTTAATTTATTCATTAATGATCTGATGTAGGAGTGAATTCTGAGGTAGCAAAGTTTGCAGACGACACTAAATTGTTCAGGGTAGTTAAAAATGAAACTGATTGTAAAGAGCTCCAGAAAGATCTCTCGAAATTGAGTGAATGGGCAACAAAGTGGCAAATGCATTTTAACCTAAACAAGTGTAAAGTCATGCACATCGGGGCAAAGAACCCCAACTACACCTACAAATTGATGGGGTCAAAGCTTTCCGAGACAAACCAGGAAAGGGATCTTGGGGTCTTGGTGGACAGCTCAATGAAGATGTCTACCCAGTGCGCAGCAGCAGTGAAAAAAGCAAATTCTATGCTAGGCATGATCAGAAAGGGAATCGAAAATAGGTCAGCAAATGTTGTATTACCTCTACAAATCGATGGTAAGGCCACATTTAGAGTACTGTGTACAATTCTGGTCTCCGCACCTTAAGAAGAATATAACGGAACTGGAAAAGGTACAGAAAAGGGCAACAAGAATGATCCAAGGGATGGAGCGGCTCCCTTATGAAACCAGGTTGCAACGCCTTGGTCTTTTCAGCCTTGAAAGACGGCGTTTAAGAGGTGACTTGATCGAAGTGTATAAAATCATGCATGGGATAGAAAAGGTGAATAAAGAAAAATTATTTTCTTTGTCATAAAACACTAGGACTAGGGGGCACTCCCTGAAGCTCCAAGGTAGGAAAGTTAGGACTAATAAAGGGAAATATTTCTTCACCCAGAGGGTCATTGGGTTATGGAACTCACTTCCAGAAGAGGTTGTGACAGCTGTCAGCCTGAACAGTTCAAGGCAGGATTAGACAGATTCATGGATACCAAGTGTATCGGTAGTTACTGATAAGGACATTCAAGTGCCACCTCGGAGTTGGTTGAAGTAGGCAGGATTTCCCTGGGTACTGGTTGTGGGGGTTGGGAGCAGGTCAGGGTTTTGCCCTCCCTTCTGCTCGAGATCCCGTGTACAACTGGTGGGCCACTGTGTGATACAGAATGCTGGACTAGATGGGCTGAGGTCCGATTCAGCATGGCTCTTCTTATGTTCTTATGTTCTTAACTTTATCCCAAGAGCTCCCAGTTCAAAATGGAAGGTGGGTGGCCAAATTACGTTCCCTGAAAACGGGTGGAATCGATACAAAGCACTAAAAACGCGAGATTTTCAACTGTGGGTGTTCCGTCCTCCAGACGTTTCATATGCATAGCCCTATAGTTTTGTTTTAAAAGGCAGCATTTTTCCTTTTGCATTTTTCCTGGGACTGTTCCAGGCACTCTAACCTTGCCTGTTAATTATTAGCAGGGTTGCAGCCTGGTGCAGAATTTGCCGCCTAAAGCTCTGCAAATGTATCTTTTTAGTTGGTGTCCGCCCCTTTTTCTTCCTGGGGATTGGCCTCCATTTTAGAAAGTGTTTCAGTTCCTTTCAGAGAGGGAAGGAATTCAGATGTGTTTTTGGCCAGCCAGGATTGGCTCTGAAAGGGTCACCGTAAGTACTGGGTGCTAACCTGCATGCTAACCTGCATGCTGACCTGCTGATTGCTATTTGCTTGACCATTAGCTGGGGGACTGCTGGAACCAGATGAGTTTATGGTACCTTGCAGAGACTGGCTTTGCATGCTGTATAGCAGGGGTGCTCAGAATGGTGATCGGGATCACCAGGGTGATCTTTGGGCCTCATCCTGGTGATCTTCAGGCCCCTGACCAGGTTTTTTGCTGTTGGTCCTCTTCACGCGCCCCTGCACACTGCAAAGAAGTCCTCCATCGTTGCTCCTCCCCGCTCCCTGCTCGCACGCCACCTCCAAAAGCTCCAGAGTCCAAGAGGCAGAATGGGCCCCTCTTTTGATTCCTCCTCCTCCCTCCGTCCTTCTCCAGCCACTCAGAGTCATAGGAGACCAAAGGGGGCGGGCCTGGATGACGCGATGCATGGCTGGCCCCGTGCGCATGCACAGAAGCGGCCATTCTGCCTCTCGGACTTCTCGTGAGTTCTTGGAGGCGGCACGCATGCTGGCGGCGTGGAAATAGGAGCAACGACGGAGGAGGAGGAGAAGGACACTTTGGGGTCATTTCCTTACCGCATCTCAAAGGTCGGTCTTTTTACTTTGGGGTGGGTGCTTGATTGTTCTGTGGCATATCTCTTTGTTTATTTTTAATGTTTAAAAATGGCCTTTTAGCTCCAAAGCCTCTCTGCTTGCTTTGTTCCTTGAGGAATATATGTTCGGGAATATGGAAATGTGGGAGAAATGGGGTGGTTGGATGCATTTATGCATGCCCCTTTGTTTACCTTGCTGAGTATTAAATGGCCTTGCAGTTCGAAAGCCTCTCTTCTTACTTTCTGGCTGATACTATGTGTGGTAATATGGCAGTGTGGGAGAAATGGGGTGGTTGGATGTATTTTTATGCTCTGTTTTATATTGTTGTTATTAAATTGAAATGTTGATGTTTTATAACTTCATTTTATGTAAACTGCCCCGAGCCTGCTGGAAGGAGCGGTACATAAAAATGAATAATAAATATAAATAAATAAATAAGAAAAGAGTTATACGTTTTACATTTCTGGGTAGGTGATCTTTGGGACTTGGTTTTTTAATCAGTAGCTCCAATGCTGAAAAAGTGTGAGCACCCCTGCTGTATAGGATAGACATCTGGTTACCAGCCCAGCTTTAGGTCACCTTTGGACTGGTCTTAGGTTTAGAGGGGGGAAGGAGTGGTTCCTTCAACCAAACACCTAGGACCAGGGTGGGAAATATCGGGTTTCCTGCCATCCAAAGGGAAGCAGTAGGAATCTTCTGAGCAACAACCCAAGGCATTTCCAGTCTTCCTTTTTTTTTGCAACCATAAAGCTGTGCCAAGTCCTGCAAAGACTTTGTTACTAAATAAACCGTTTGATTTTCAACTTTAATTTGGAGTGTTTTTTTGGGTTGCCAGACCACCTAGCTTTTTCAGCAAGCGCTCTGCAGTCCACCAGGTAGAAAGGACAACACATCTGCCAGTTTTAATTTTAAACAGACCTGGCGTGACGGCATAGTGGGAGTATCCCCGATCTGGACGGAAAATGTGGATATTCGGATCTCTATGTCCTTAAACTCAGAAAATATGGGATTTTTTATATTGGTTTGTTCCTGGGTTTACCTGTTGGTTCCTGATTGATTGTATCCTAACAACATGGAAACAGTTGACTAGAGGGAGAAAATTTTATCCTGGCAAAAGAAACGTCGTGTTTCAGAAACTTAATGAAGTTTCTGAAACACAAAGGTTTTGCCATATAATCAACTTTCCCCATGTTTTATGATAAAAGCAACGAAGAACAGACATGTAAAACTCAGGAACATCACCCCGTTGTTCCCAGGTACAAATGACCAAACCTGTTTGGACAGATTGCCATGCAGCCTCTGAATGATAGTAGTAATGACAAAGTTCTGTTCCTGGCTTGAAAGTATCAGTTCCGATTTAATAGTGTGGGTCTGACATTGAAAGTAGTGGTCCTACTCCACAAACTTTGTGTGCCACAAACTTCATTAAATGTGTGGAGGACAAAGTTTTTGCTTCCTAGTCGACTTTTGCCATTTGTTCAGGATAAAAACAATGAGGAACAGATATGTGTGACCCAGGAACAAAACTCGTATGAACAATGCACATATTTGCACCTGTGCATTTAGGGTTTTTTTAAAGCCGAAATTTCTGGCGGACATCCCGCAGCAGCCATCTTGCGGGCTTTGAAATCCTATCACCAGAAGCGACGTGCAGTATTTTGAAAATAAAATTGTACTTCTTAAATCTGGGATGTGCCTACATATCCTCCTGCTCTGGTTTCTGCTCTGTATTGGCATGAGCCATTATGTTACTAACTCTAGGTGGTTTCATCCAGACTTCAGTTAGGTAGCAGAAGTTGGCAGGCAGGGCTCTTCAGTTTCACCTGGGATTCTTGTCTCACACTACTTAGAAATAAATGGTGTTCTCTAGGTATCTTCTGTTCAAGGACTAAATAGACCCATACCAGTTTACCTGACAAGTTGTATCTAGGGTGGTAAGTTAAATATAATGTGCTTAAAACAGCACATTCAAGCTTTTAAGTATATGGTATGTAAGATAAGGATTATACATATACTTTTTAACTGATACTATATTTTGAGAGCCCTTTAGGTGGCACTGTTGGAATGAGACTAGTACATTTGGCAACAGTTTGCAAAACTGAGGTGACTCAGCCAGATGCTTATTTACATTTATGAAATGCTAATAGATACAATAGCACCAATTTACTTCGCACAAAATAATAATTAATGCATTTTCCATTAACAAGGCCAAAGAAACCCACACGGATTTCGAAGTACCATTAAATATCAGAATTAGCTCTTGATCAAAATATGAGTGTTTGTTATTCTAATGTTTCAAACAAGTAAACATTGTGTTTAGTCAGCTTAGAATTGGCTTTCAGTAAACACCTCAAGTGGCCCTTCATAGCTAATGCCATAGTTGTAAGAGTTGCACTGAATTCTGTGTTAATGTAAATTGACCTTATCACATGGTAGGTTTCTCTACGGAAGAAGGGAACTATTGTTTTCATATTTTACATTCACGCATTATGCTATCATTTGGACTAATAGATGCAATTGTTTTCCTTACTGTGTCTCTTTCTGTTGGGATACTCTTATCTCTTTCTATTGAGATTTTAATTGGGATACATCTGGCTTTGCAGCCATTTTACTTTGCTGAGTGAACTCACCAGCCTAATTAGAAGCAGTTCATGGCTACTTAATATACGTATTTATAACGTATTCTGAAACATGTCAGACTTAAGATATCTCTATATCTTCCCATACAAAAGTTTAGTTACCTAATAAGTAGACACCAAGATGGATTGATATATGAAAATATGCTAACACCACAGAAATACTAGTACTGTATACATTAAAACATTGTAATATTCAATTACACTAGAAATATGTGAAGTTGTATTGGAAATCAAACCAAACATGTTCACTTGAGATAAAAATATTTCCTTGAAAATAACAATTTATGCATCCTCAAAGTACTAGCTACAGTACTTTCAATTTTTCAAAGAAGTACATCTATTTTGAGCCCAATTTTATGCAATGGAAATAAACCCTGAATGGAATCAAATGCTTTGACTGATCAGCAGGAGGAACCAGCATTAATGTCAAGATACAGTGGTGAAGTGATTTGAGCATTGGACTCGGATTCAAGTCCTTGTTGGGCCATGGAAACCCATTGGGCAAGTCACTCTCTGAGCACCAGAAAGCCCAGTAATAGATTCACCTAAGGGTCACACAAGTCAGTAATGACTTGAAGGCAAACAGATCGTCAGTGATCCCTCACTTATTGCAGGGGTTACGTTCCAGGACCACCCGTGATAAGTGAAAAACCGCGAAGTAGGGATGCTCCTCTCATCCTCTACCTTTCTCTTTCTCCTCATCGCTGAATGGGCCTCTTGCCGCCACTTGGGCCCTGTGATTGAGGAGGCAGCGGAGGTGTTGCAAGGCCCAAGCAATGGCAAGAGGCTCCGGCGGGGAAGAGGACCAAGAAGACGAAGGTAAGGGGGGCGAGGAGGGAAGAAGAGCTATCTCCTCGCCTTTTTTACCTTTGCCTTCCTGCTCCTTGTCCCCAACGGCAGGCTGCTGGCGGGAAGGAGGAGCAGGAAGACGAAGGTAAAGGGGGCGAGGAGGAAAGAACAGTCCGTCCCCTCGCCTTTGCCTTCCTGATCCTTGCCGCTGCTTAGGCCCCGCGATTGAGGAGGCAGTGGCAGAAGCAACACAGGGCTCAAGAGGCAGCAAGAGGCACAGGCAGCAATGAGGAGGAAGAGGAAGGTAAAGAGGGAGAGGGGGCGGCTCTTCTCTCCTTGCTACAGTGTGCCCTCACTACTTAATTTTAAATATCTACTGTATGTATATAATAAAAGTCAGTGTTTGCCGGCGGTGGGTGGGTGGTGCGACCGAGCGAATATGTGCCAGCGTTTCGATTGGCTCCCACTGTGGGATAATTTGCATAAAGGACTCCCATTGGCCAGCCAACACAAACATTCCGACCCTCTAAAGTGCCAGAGGGGGGTAAGGAAAAGGCCTGAGGCAGTCAGGCATGGGGGAGTTTAAGTCCAAAACACTTTGCAGCCCCCAAGAATGAGACAACAAAACCAAACTTGGCACACAGAACCCACAAAACCCACTTTACAGTTTGAGGGAGGATGTGGCATGGATTGGCCAGCATTCCAACATCCCAAATCTCAAAGGTGCCAGACAAGAGTTCTTTACAAAAAGCCTTTCCCTAATTTTACAAACTAGGCCTCAGCCTGAATTGACAGTAAGGCTTCCTCAACTTGATTCTCCTGACTGGGCCTCAGCCTGAATTGACAGTAAGGCTTCCCCAACTTGATTTTCGAGACTAGGCCCCCAACAATGACAGAACAAGACTACAGTTGGCACACAGAGCCCCCCCCCCCCCCCGACCCACTCTACATCCTGGTGCAGTTTGAAGGAGGGTAGACCTTGGAGGATGGGACTTGCTGTACCTTCACTCACTTACTCTGACCAGCACGGGTGACGGACCTGGAACAAACTTGGCACACATAACCCTCATGATGGCCTTTACGTCCTGGTGTAGTTTGGGAAAGATGGACCACGGATTATGAGATTTGTAGTACTTCCAAGTACTTTGCTTCCCAGAGACCATTGTGGCCCCCAACAAAGACCGATAAATATCAAACTTGGCACACAGAGCCCCCATGACCCACTCTATGTCCTGGTGCAGTTTGGAGAAGAGCAGAGCATGGATGATGGGGCTTGAAGTACCTCCACTCACTTCCCAAGACCGCTGCGACCCTCATCCAAATTTGGCACACAGAACCCCCTACATCCTGGTGCAATTTGGAAGAGGATGGACCATGGATTATGGGACTAAGTACCTCCACTCACTTCCCGAAACCACTGCGAGCCAAATGAACAACTGATACGGACCAACCTTGGCACACAATGCCATCCTCAAATAACCCAGGCAGCAACGGGTCCCCAAGCTAGTTTATCTTTAAAAACCGAGAAACAGCGAGTTCACGGTAAGTGAACCGCGAAGTAGCGAGAGAACACTGTATTTTTTCACCCCAGTAATAAAATAAGTAATAGCAACAAAAGGGATAGGTTTCTAAATGAAGAGTCCTTATATGTGACAACCACTCTATAGACAAGGCATTGACAAACTTCAGCTCTCCAGATGTTTTGGACTTCAAGAAATCCCAGCCAGATTAACGGCAGTGGGAGTTGAAGTCCAAAACACTTGGAGGGATGAAGTTTGCCCATACCTGCTACAACATAACCACTGGAAACAGATTTCCTGTATGCAATGTACTCAGGCATGTAACCCCGAAATTCTCAGGGTGGTCCATGAGAAGGCCTTACTGGTACATTATTTAAACTGTTATGTTTATTCATATCATGATCTGATCACCATGCTCATTATATCCCAAATTAATGGGGTTATTGGGATAACAATACAAAAGGTTTGCTAGGGTAGACCCTCTTCCACCCAGTCTCAGCCCCCGATCCAAACGCAGCCCCCCCCGAATCAAAATCCTGGCTACGGCCCTGAATGTACTGGTTTTCTTGTCCACTACATTCATGTACAAGTGTTTGGATATGGCTTATTAAATTTAATGGAGCCACCATGCATTAGATTTAACATACCTTCCTCCATTTCTAAGCTACTGGGATAACTTTGGCTTTAGTAACATTGTCTCTAACCAGGGTAAGCATATCATCGTAGCACTAATTTATATCATACTAGCTTGGGTATCTGGCGTTGCCCAGGTTATTTGAAAAAGTCATTTTTAAATTTTTACAAAATGCATAAGGTTGTGGGTAAACTACAACTCACATCATGTCAGATTAACCCCCTGAAACTCAATCAATACTTAAAGTTTGTCATGTTAAGTTTGCTCTAGATGCATCATCGGTGGGGTTTAGAGTGCTCTCTAGCTGTAGGGTAAACTACAATTCCCACTATGGTGAGCCAGTCCCTTCAAACCCCTCCAGTTGGCTGAATTAGTTATGGGGGTTCTGCCAAATTTGGTTCAGGTCCATCAGTGTTTGGGTTCACAGTGCTCTAGATGTAGGTGAAGTACAATTCCCACAAATCAAGGTGGATTTTCCCCAAACTCCACCAGTATTTTTTGCTGGTCATGGGGGCTCTGTGACCCCATGGCCAGCAAGTTTGGTCCATTCCATGTTTCATGGAGTTCAAGAGTACTCATTAATTGCAGGTGAACTATAAATCCCAGTACCTACAACTCCAAAATGTCTAAGCCAATTACTCAAATTTGGGCATATCCTGGTATGCATGCCAAGTCTGGTCCAGAACCATCATTGTTCAGGTTCTTTGGAGGGATTTATAGGCGTTTTAGGTGAAGCAAAACTCCTATAAATCCCTCCAAAGACCTCCAGTATATTTTTTTGCTGTTCATGGGAGGTTCTGTGTGCCAAGTTAGTTCCAGGCCCCTTGTTGGTGGAGTTCAGAGTGCTCTTAGATTGCAGGTGAACTATACATCCTATAAATCATGAATTCTCCCCAAACCTCTCCAGTATGTTCAGTTGCTGATTAATTTCTCTGTTTGCTGTGTGCCAGAGAAAAGAATAGGAAAGGGTTAAGGAAGAGGCAGTGGGCGGGGTCATGCAAATTCCACACTAATGGAGAGAGTTAGGAAACATTGGAGTAAACACATAAAATCTAGGATCAAAGCCTTCATTTGGGTGGTGGGCAGTTTTGTGTTTGTGGAAGACATTGGCAGGGCTCTTGGACATGTTCGTGGTGCTCACTATAACCTGCAATGTCATTGGAGGGAGAGCCTTTGGTGTTTCCGGAGTAGTGAAGCAATAGCTGTTTGTGGAGGCAGGAGCTCATAAGTGGACACCCCAGCTACATGCACAGATACATATTGTCATTGTGGACTCCCCAGACACACGCAAACACATATTTTCTTTTTTATTATGGGTATTATGGTGCTATACTTCCACATTTTCATTCCGCAAAGGGTTCCCTTGTTCCCTGCCATATAGGTTTGTTTCACAGACTATGTGATAAAGCATGTTTTCTATTAGAAACACTTCAAATGATTTAGCCCTTTTTTTTGGGCAGTCTCTGGCTGCTTTGTGATAAAATGTCAGGATGTCCTCTGCAGGTTGTTGCATTTCTGCCTCTCATGAAACCAGGATTTCTGCTTCGTCTTTATTGTTCTTTTGGGACAAAAAAGCACCCAAGTTAAATAAAATATATTTCTTCTGCCAGTCGTTCATTGCAAAAAATATCATATGACAACTGGCTGAAATTCAGGAACATTATGTAAATTATGTTAACATTAAAAAGCTTGCCTTGTGGATCTACATCAGGAACATTATGTAAATTATGATAACATTAAAAAGCTTGCCTTGTGGATCTTCATCTATGAATTTAACAGAAAGAGGGTACTAAAATGTGTTGCAGGTTGACAATTACAAACGATATCCTACTGACGGATGAAACATAATTCTTCAAGTTCCACATTTATCTTTGGAAAGTAATTGATTATGGAAGTTTACCAAGAAATACCAGGTGCTGTAGGCGATATTTCAGGGGAATGAAGTGGGAGAACCCTTCTCAAGTGTTCCTTGCTCAAGAAAACTACAATTTTCATGGGGTCATCATCTTATTGAAAGGACATAACACACACTGCAAATGCCAGTGTCTTATAAAGCTGTGAAGAACTGTTGGATTTGTCTAAAAGAACTATATGAGAATTTCCCAGGGCAATATTGGAAAAGATTATGTCCTACTATCTATAAAAGCTGGAAAAAGGTAAAGGTTTCCACTTGACATTAAGTCTAGTTGTTTCCGACTCTGGTGGGTGGTGCTCATCTCCATTTCTAAGCCAATGAAATGGCATTGTCCATAGATGCTGCCAAGGTCATGTGGCCAGCATGACTGCAAGGAGAGCCATTACCTTCTCACATTTGCATGCTTTCAGGATTATGTGCTGTTGCATTTAATTAAGACCTTCTGTTTGAGACACTCACACCCCATCCGCCTGATGAAGCATTTGGACATCTGGACTATTTCTACCTACAGTACATAAAGACTTTCTTGCGGACTTTTCGGGAACCTTAATTGGAATTACCACTGTATGGACTACGCTGGGTTTTTCTCAAACTAGAAACGTCGGGAGATTGGATAATATATTTTATATGACTACAAACGGTATGTATGACTTTTTATCTTATTCTCTACAGCCATAACCTATAGTACCTGGTGGGTATGTATCGAGATTTCACCGTTGTAGTTTTGCGTTTAACTACTGGCCCGCTCGTTGTTTTGTTCTGTTAACAGCAGGAGGTCACCCCGAATTCGAACCGTGACCTTTTGGTCAGCAAGTTTAGCAGCTCAGTGGTTTAACCTGCTGTGCTACAAGGTTGCAAATTCATGAACATTTTAAGACAAAGTTTTCCACATACGTAATGTTTTCAGCAGGCCAAGAACACTGTAATCCCAGTGTACATAATTGCTTTTGGAGCTTCATTGTTTCTTACTCCAGTTACATTTTTCTGTATTATAACTTGGAGCTGTTTTCAAGACTAATAGCAAGTATGAAAGGACAAACACTTAGCACAGAAGCTTGGGCTAAATGTGGGTTTTGTTTCCAAAAGATACCAAATTGAAAAAATGAGTTAAAGGTGGCAGTACATTGTTGGCTATGAGTAGAATGAAATTATCACCTACAGAATAATAATACTGTTTATATATATTCACACAATGGGGACTCAGTGCGGATTACGACAGACAGTCCCTGTCGGAAGACATACAAATTACAATACACAGTACACAGTGCAATTTTCGAAGGATTTCTTCTTCCTGGCAGCTTCACAGAGTGTGTGTCACAGGATGTAATTGCTCCATTATGTCATTGTTGTTATGTCATTGCATCGTTACGTCACAAGGGGGGGGGAGAGGGTTCCTCTCATCTCTTCAAGAGTCTACTGTATACGATACAGCTGTGGACAAGTCTACATAGGAACCACCAAATGCAGCACCCAGACACAAATCAAGGAATATTAAAGGCACTGCAGACTAATTCAACCGGAGAAGTCAGCCATAGCAGAGCACCTTATTAAAAACCTGGACACAGTATATTATTTGAGAACACAGAAATGCTGGACCACTCTATTAACTATTATGTCAGACTGCACAGAGAAGCCATTGAAATCCAGAAGCACGTGGACAATTTCAACAGAAAGAAAGAAACCCATGAAAATGAACAAAATCTGGCTACCGGTATTTTTTTAATTTAAAAAACCCTCTAAAATCATAACAGTAAATAAAGCACAACAGTCAAAACTAGGGGAACTCCTGACAAGAAACAATCAGGGACAGCTAATTACCTCTCAACAAAGGATTCCCCTTGGCAGTAAGAAGCCAGACCTTACAAACTGCTAGGCCATCAAATGCTAATCAAGGTGGCCAATTGAATCATTCACACCTACCTCCAACAGACAAGAGTTCTTTCTCCCACCCTGGACATTCCATAGATACATAAACCCCATTTTCCTAGCTTCCAACAGACCTCACAACCTCTGAGGATGCCTGCCATAGATGCAGGCGAAATGTCAGGAAACAATGCTTCTGGAACATGGCCATACAGCCCGAAAAACTGACAGCAACTCAGTGATTCCGGCCATGAAAGCCTTGGACAATACATTGTATGAAATAACTTTGATCCACGGCTTGGGCAATTGCATTTCGTAGCAAAATAATGCTTATTCTCAACATATTTTTTTCACTTCTTATAAAATTTATTTAGATAGATATGGTACATTTTTGGAAACAAAAGCCACATATGCCACTCCTTTAGATGCTTCTTTTCCTATATTTTAGTAAACTTCCCTTGAATGAGGGAAAGCTGGAAATGCCAAATTTCACTTGATTTATTCCAGCATCTTACTGTGTGTGTTACGTTTGAATTGTTTTGAAGATACAGTGGAAATCTAATAGAAAAGGCAAAAAAATGAGACTCTTTTGTAGTAATGACACCATGCAAATTATCTCATTATTTGAGTAAGCATCTATGGCAATGAGACGTTGTTTAACATACACTTATCACTGCTTTCCAACATGAAACACCAGATACTTTCTTCATAAAAACATGGTTCTTGAAAACAGACTTCGTGAAAAGACAAGTGACTTACATGATTTTGAAAAATCTATAATGATAAAAGAAGGAAGGATACAAAAAACATACAGAAGCCTTCTGGACATAAAAACAATAGATAGGGCTGTGGGTCCCCATATTTTTTGGCCTTCAACTCCCAGAAATCCTAACAGCTGGTAAACTGGCTGGGATTTCTGGGAGTTGTAAGCCAAAACACCTAGGGACCCACAGGTTGAGAACCACTGAGATAAGAAGATCCCATTGCTCACAATGACCTTTCCTTGAAATTTACCTGTTTAAAATAAATGGGGCAACAAGCCAGTTTAGTTGCAAAATATGTGTCTTGCACACCCAATTCATTTCAGGTTCAATCCTTTCCATGTTTAGGTTAAAAGGATCGTCTAGCAGACAATAGAAAATACAACTGCTTTAAGACCCCAGAGAATCAGTATCAGCGTAAATAATAAGGGGCCAATCAGACAAAAATGTTCTAACCCATTGTAAAGTATGGCTTGTTCAGATAGCTATGTAACTAATTCCAGAGAATCTTGCTGTTTCGAGATATTTTAATCTCTTCTGTCATAAAATAAGTGATGCGTTAAGCAATGGATAATTTACTTGGCCTGAGTAAAAGAAAAGGTAAAATAAACCCCCAAACCCTGTACTTTACCCTGATAATACTATACATGACAATGTATTGCTTTCACACGGTGGCTGAGAAAGTGTACCATATTCTTTGCATCAGAAATGAAGAGGTATAAGTCAATGCAGTTGTACTTGAGAGTGCTAAAATGGCTAAAATGCAATCGGTTTAAATAGGTTCTGTATCAAATTTTGTTTCTTGGAACACTAAATGAGGGAGAAGCAGGGGAATGCTTGTGTCAACTGGAAAATAAGTATTTTACAATCTAATGTTTTTAATATAAAAATAGTGCAAAAATGCATTTGATAGTCAAAAACTTTGATCAAATGATCAAAAATGGCAACCTCTGTTGCCCAGCGTATAATGTGCTTTTGTGCTAATAAGGTATTCATTTGTATTGGCAGATTGTTCAAAACTGTTTCAACCTTAGAAAAGTTCTAGAATCTGGACAAAGTTTTTTGGAAATATTCCAGATTTGCCACGTAGTTTCCCACTCAGCCATTCTTCATCTAAAAATTCCAGTTCTGTTATAATATCACCAACCTGTAGGAAGAAATAATTGGCATCAATATAAAACAGTGGACCTGGATATATCTCATATACACTAGCTTTCAGTATTGTCCAGTTCTTTAAATCCACCTCCCCATGATATTTTGCTCACAGTATTTTTAGTAGCTTTTCAGGTTAGGATTAAAATTAGGAGCCAAAGTGTAGTTTAGTCATGCCCGGATTACCCATAAAGCCAACGAGGCCATGGCCTAGGGGCACAAGCTGGTGGGGGGGGGGGTGCAGATCACGGACCAAAAAAAACCAAAACTGGTCTGTGCCCCTCTTTCCCCCTTTCTCATGCCACTCCTTGCTCCTTCTCCCGGCAAAGTCTCTGCTCCGTCCCCTCCGTCTCTCTCTCTCTCTCACGTGCGCGCACTCTCTCACGTGCACGCTCTCTCGCCCGCTCTCTCACACATGCGCGTGCGCTCTCTCTCTCACGTGCACGCTCTCTCGCCCGCTCTCTCACACATGCGCGTGCGCTCTCTCTCTCACGTGTGCTCTCTCGCTCTCTCGCGCAATCTCTCTCTCGCACACGCCTTTGGAGCGAGTTTGCACCTGCTGCGCTCTCCCCAAGCCTCCCGACTCCCGAGGAGACCTTCAGAGCACAGCGGAGCTTTCCAGCCGGTGGGAATGGGGACCTTAGAGGTGGCGGGAGGTTGACTTAAAGGGGGCGTAATTCCAAACTTTGGCCTAGAGCGCAAAAAAGTGTTAATCCGGGCCTGATTACAGTGGCTTTCAAAATCGCACGTGGCAAATTCTGAAGTGCAATATTTCATTTTTTTTCTCTGAAGGGTCTTTCTACTGTGCAACTCATCATATTCCACAGAAGTTGAATAACAAAACAACTATTAAGATTTAACCCAGAGCAAAACACCTGTATGATAGGTCTTCACTTTTAGAAATATGATTGACAGACTGCCTAAATTTAAAATGTGAGGGTTCTCTAGAAAGTAAGGTTACAAGTCACATAGTTCTCACAAGGAATTTTCTCGACGGAAGTTGATATCACTGCCGTGTAGTGGAAAACAAGCAGAAGTGAACAAGCAGTTCCAGTCATCAGTAGATCATCGACTGGCATTGTGGTGAAGGTTAGAGATGAGCATCATCATTCCATTTCCCTCCAAGTGCGAAGTTCATGCTGTAATATGCTACCTAAATGCTAAGGGCATTAACTCTGCTGCAACTCATCATGCAATCTTTTTAGTTTATGAGTAGAGGACGTAAAGTCAAGACAGCATGTGATGTATGGAATATATTGTGAGACCATGAAGAAACTTTGCAGAGCTATCCAAAACAAGCGTTGTGGGATGCTGCTCATGCAACACAAGAGTTGTTGACTTCATTTGGTTGGAATGTTTTAAGCCACCCCTCTCTCAGCCCCGATCTCACACCCAGTGACTGTAATCTGTTCACTAATTTGAAGGAACACCAGGGTGGAAAACACTTTTCTGATGACGAGTTGAAAATCGAAGTGACAAATTGGCTGAAAAAGGAGGAAGGAAGCTTTTATGGCACAGGCATCAAAAACTTGTCCCACAGATGACATGAATGGTGATTATTATTTGGAAAAATAAGGTAATACATATGCCACAATTCATTTAAGTTTTATTAAAATATATTTATTCTTTGTATTTTAAAAAAATCTTGTAACCTTACTTTCCGGATGACCCTTGTAGCTGGGAAGCAGAAATGAGGTAGTACTGAGAAAGCTTAAAGTTAGAAAGCATGCTAAGCATATCCTTCAAGATAGACCTTTCAAAGCTGGGATGCCACCACTGAAAAAAGCCCTTCAAATTGTTTATTAATAGTAGAGGCACTTGCAGTAATGCTGGGGTGGAAATCAAGGAACTTTCCAGATGTTGTTGAGCTGAACTTCCAGAATTCCTTGCCACTGGCTGCTATAAGTTGCAATCCTACAACATCTAGAAGCCCACAGAATTCCTACCACAGAGTATGGCCTCAGCAGAATTTCTTGAAACACAAGCAGTTTAATAATACAAACATTTGAGATCAAGTCAGATTCACTGGAGTTTACTTATCACAATAAATGTTTGGGTTAAATTGCCAATAAAATGGAATTACATTTTATCAATCTAATTGATCACTGCAATACTTACAGCGGATCACCACTATATCCCTTTGCTACTTTAAACAGTCAGGTCATTAGTGAAATTAGCTCGGCACTCTTGACGTTAACCAAAATCAAGTCTCATGTTTCTGGCAAGGATAAAGTTTAAACCTCTTGCAACCAACACTTAACCTTCAAACTACTGCTGGACCTTGGACTGCTTTAGGAAAGGCTCAACACTTCAGCCATAAACTGAAGATTAAGCAATGTATTGGGTCAGACGAGCCAACAGAAAGGAAGCTGGTATTAGAAGCAGTTTTTTTTATGGTGTCAGAAGCGACTTGGGAAACTGCAAGTCACTTCTGGTGTGAGAGAATTGGCCATCTGCAGAGGATGCCCAGATGTGTTACCATTCTGTGGGTGGTACCTCTCATGGGAAGCTGGAGCTGACAGATAGGAGCTCACCCTGTCTTGTGGATTTGAACCACCGGCCTTCAGGTCAGTAGCTGGCACAAGGGTTTAACCCATTGAGCCACCACAGCCCATTACAAGCAGTAATACACAAGTAGTAACTATGAAGCCACAATTAAAACCTCTTTCTATGTACATGTTTCAAAATATTATCTAGAGAAGAAGACATGTAGTATCATCTCCCTACCACACAAAATGAATTAAAGATGCTCACTTTGAAGGAGAGTTCATCTATGTTCTCAGCATGGAAGTCATACAGAGCCTTGGCTTTTCCTTTCTTCCCATTTGGAGGTTCTGATACCCGCACACCTGTAAGGTATCATTATATCACTGAAATGCCATTTTTGGTCAAAGCTTGGAAGGAGTTAGGTGTCTAGGATTTTTTTTAACTTTTCAGATCATGTGGCCTAACTTGGATGTGTCCTTTGTTGCATATAGAGAAATAAGGAACAGTTGTCTCTCCACATCAACAGATTCTGTATCCATATATTCAACCAACTATGGATTGAAAGTATTCAGGGGGGGGGGGGGACCCTACATATTGACATTTTATATAAGAAAAACTATTTTACTATACCATTGTATGTAATGGGATTTCAGCATGCAGAGATTTTGGTATCCAGAGGGGGTCCTAGAATCAAGTCCCAGTGGACACCAAGGGTCCACTGCATCCTGTTTTTACTATAAGTTAAATTGGGATGAGTCACGCCGAATGAGTCTCGAAGAGAAACTACAACACAGAAAGAACCGCAACTTGGAAACAACATCACCCAAGGAGACTTTCTGCTGTGCTTTCTGCAACCTGACTTGCCTATCTCAGATTGGCCATTTTAGTCATCAACGTGCTTGTATAAAGTGTGGGATGAGTCCTTCCTGAATCTTCGTTCGCGAAGAAAAGCCAAGAAGAAGATAAATTGGGATGACACTATGCCAAAATAGGTCAATGTGTCTACAGTAGTAGCTTTTGCAAAGGGAGTTTGGGGAGGGGGCGATAATGTAAAAGGCCCTCTTTTTCATTTCCACCAGTCAGGGGTGGGATCGAGAGCAGGGCCTCCTCTGCTGCCTGTAGCATCTGAGAAGGTTTATAAGAGAAGATGCAGTTTATTGAATAGCCTGGATGTGAACTGTTTAGGGGTTTAAAGGTAATAAACAGCACTTTGTATCTAGCTCGAAAGCAGACCGGCAGTCAGTGGAGCTGCCGCAACATGGGAATTGTCTGCTCATTGTAAGGAGCTCCAGTTATTAATCTGGCTGCCGATCTTTGTACCAATTGAAGCTTCCATGCTGTTTTCAAAGGCAGCCCTATGCAGAGAACATTGCAGTAGTCCAAACGGGATGTGACTTAAGGCTTGTACTACCATGGCCAAGTCTGGCATCTCAAGGTATGGGCGCACCTGGCACACAAGTTTTAACTGTGCTAAGCTAAGGCGCTCCTGGCCACTGCCGACACTTGGGGTTCCAGGGTCAGCGCTGAATCTAGGATCACCGCCAAGCTGCGAACCTGCATATTTAGGGGGAGTGTAACCCCATCCAAAACAGTTAGATATGTTTATATGTAGAATGTTTATATGTAGAACTGAATGGATATATCTTATTAATACATAATATGATATCTATAACTCACAACCTCAACCTGAAAATAAATATGGAGGGTGACTTGTGTTTTGTGCACTACCAAGGTGTTACATAACAATCCAATCATTTTAATTGGACTTTTTAATTGTGTTAATTGCTGTTGTTTTGTACTGTATTTAATATGTTGGAAGTCGCTTTGGCTCCCTGTGTGGGAGAAAAGTGGGATTTACCGTAAAGAATGTATATTATTATTTAATCTAACTCTGCCAGTATTTAATATGTTTTTCCTCTAAGCTGTCAGCTTTTGAATTTCAAGAGTGATTATTTTATTTTAGAAACTGTAAGCAAATCTCTCCCTGGGATGGATAAACTGTTAGTTTGATGGTAGAATGTGCACTGCTTCAAGGACCAATCAAGGCTGTGAATCAGGGACATCTGGATTATCTGCAAATTAACTGTGTTTGCCTGTTGGGTAACTGCTTCACAATGTGAGCAGTGCACAATGTCATACAGTTTCTTAAAGTGTGGAATCTGCATCAGTGGCGTTCAGAGCGCAATGAGCTAGCAACAGTATTATCTAAGTGTACTCATTTATAACTTTATACAATTCAACAACACCGAGAGTCTAGGAGCTTTTTAAATCTGGCAACTTCAAGGACAAAAAAAAACATGAAAGGAAGCATATTGGTGTTAGACTGCATGACATTTTTGCATAATAAAATTGTTACACTGGAGTGTAAGCATTTTTAAAAATACAGGATAGAAATAAAATCATGCACAGAAAAAGCCTGAATTAGTGGATACATCTTAAGCAGGTATCTAAAATGCAACATTGTCTTCGTCTGCCTAAAATTAATGAAGGCAATGTTCCATGGGCAAGAACTGTAACAATACAACATCCACAACATCAATACAGCATTGCAATAAATGCCTCTCTTGAGGATAACAATGCAGCAAGGTTGGAATGATCTTTGAGATTACCTGGTCCCAAATGCTTTAACAGCTTTATGAGCCAATAACAAAGCTGAACTTGAGCCAGTATTATTGGTAATTGTTATGCTGCAGAAATATACATGCTCCATCAACCAATTTCAACCCAGTGCTGAAGCTAGAGATTCAAACCAGCGCCTCTGCATTTTGAAATCTATACGGTGTGTGTGTGTGTGTGTGTGTGTTTGCACTACAGAGGCTGTTGCTAGGTGAAGACACCCTTTGTGTTGTCATTGGATTGACTTTCGATAGATGAAGGATTGGCTGTTGCCAAGTGAAGTCGCCCTCTGTGATGTCACAAGGAAAGAAAGGTGACGTGTATGAGAGTGAGGAAGGAAGAAAAGACAGAAAGAATGAATAACTAATAGCCATGTTGCCATGGAAAGCATGGTCCTGCGTATGGACATTTTTCCTACTCTCAGGGATGTTGAATTGCGGCCCTTATGTGATCTATATGTATACAAATTAATATATACACAGGTAAAGTATTTTTGGACATGTACTACAAGATTCAATGAATGCCTATGTTCTTTTCCACAGCCAACAAAGACATATTGAAGCAGCATGAGAAGGACATTTGGGAAGAAGGGGGTATCATATTCACCTACCACAGCTCATCAATGCATTCTGAAAGTTATTTATTTGTTTATTTATTTATTTACATCATTTATATTCTGCCCTTCTCACCCCACAGGGGACTCAGGGCGGATTACAATGTACATATACAGGAAAACATTCAATGCCATAGACACACAACATATATAGACAGACACTCAGAGGCAATTTAACATTCCAGCTTCTGGCCACCAGGGGGAGCTGTCGCATTCCTTCATTCTTTTGCATACTTCCTGGAGATTTTATGGTCTCGTAAATCAGTTAAATTAGCCTCCCCACAAAGTGGTACCTAAATTTCCTACTTGACAGCTGCAACTGTCTTTCGGGTTGCAAAGGTCAACAACGAGCTACACTATTTGGTCGAAAGCTCACCCCGACCAGGGCAGGCTTCGAACTCATGACCTTCTGGTCAGTAGAGATCTTATGCAGCTGACTCCCAGCCAGCTGTGCCACAGTCCCAGTGCTTGTACTTTGGATTGGCATCAAATCTATATAAATAAAAATGTAATGTTCGTTTGTGGGATTAACATAACTCAAAAACCACTAGACGAATTGACACCAAATGTGGACACAATACACGTTTCAGGCCTATGAGTGACCATCACTCATAAAAACACTGGGGGGAAAAACAGCAGAAGAGACTTAAAAAGCCAAAAAAAAACACCCCATTACAACGCATGCACATATATACACATATACATAAATATATATATACGCAAAACACATATACACAAACTGGGCCATAGCAACGCGTGGCAGGGGACGACTAGTGTATTATATTTAAGCTGTCCTGAGTCTCTTTGGTGAGATGGAGGCGGGGTATAAAAATAAAGTTGTCGTTGTTATTATTATTATATCAATAACTGAATTATTGCTTAGTGAACTGCCTTTTGCTATAACTTAAATATACACATTTACCCTAAAATGAGATCAAGAAAGGTATTTTTCTTTCAGCAGTGTACCTGAGCAAACCTGGACAAACACAGCAGGGAAAATCCCTTCCTTTCCATTTAGTCTCCCTCTGCACCACTCTGAGTCCAAGCGCTCCAATATCAGGATGCGCTCTCCTTTTCGAAAAGATAAATCTTCCTGGGTTTCTGCTGTAAAATCATGGAGCGCATCACACCACTCTCCAGTTTGTCCATCCAACTGTGAAAAATGAAAATGAGACTGAGGTCAGTGCATTATGTGAGAGCGAACTTTCCTAGTGCTGTTTAGAAAGCAACCCTGCCCCATTAATTCTGCACACATCATTTAATAGGCTTAAAAGGGATTAGTGACTTGAGGTTAAATGTGAGAAAAGCTTTATATCAATCCTACCCGGTGCGGCACAACGGAAAGATAGTGAATCTTTTGGCTCAGCTTAAGTGGCATAACTGCAGTGGGCTGATTATTTCTTTGTGTGCTCTTTCTATGAGAAATGTTTTAAATGACTATTGAGTCCAGATCTCAGAAAAGGAGTCGGCCAGCAAAGAATCCAATGAGTGCTAGAACAGACCTCCTCCCAAATGAGACCTTCCTCTTCTTAAGGAACACGGCAATGGAAGTCTGTGCCTCTCTTGCTTAATTCCAGATTTTGAAAAGCTACTTGTAAAAAAATATGACTGACTGAAATTACAGTAGCTATTATTTTTATTACTATTTATGAAATGAAACTTCCTATTTTGCAAATTAACTCAGTCATTTTTGTTACATTTTAAGGAAAAATGGATTCCTACTAATTAATGGCCTGGTTGTTGCCTCAACATTCACAATGGAGCATCAGTGTGAGCCTTCACTCAAAGCTTGTGATATTCCTCCTCTTCCATTGAGTAAAGTCTCAATCTTGTATATAGGTGGAGTTGTATCACAAAAGAGAGAGGCATTATCCCTCCTTATAATGTGACATAGGTGAGCCTTCTTTCCAGGAAAAAGGAATGGCAAGTACCTGGCTATTTTAAAACCATTATTCCCACTTTTCTCTTCAAAAACGTTCCCATTCCTTGTTCCAGTTTTACTTTCAGTTCCTCATTTTAAAAGCGTTGGTGGTCACATTTTAGAAACTGTCCGTAATCCTAAACTTAATCCCTTAAACTTTTTTCCATTTACAAAGTGAAAACACTGGATATCACTCATATTAATGAAATACATATTTATCAGCATATTTATTTTTCAAAATATCTTACACTGACTACAATATTATCAAATGTATTATTACCTTTTTAACAGGAGCAGGATTCTTGTTTTTCAGTGGTGCTCCACCAACTATATAAAAATAATACAGTATTATTATTTATCACTAATAAAACACCTAGCATGTTCTAATTGCTACATAGATTAAATGATAAAAAGTCATTCACTACCTGCAAGATAAAGAAGGGAAAAAGGAGATGAAAGTCAACAAATTATCGCATTTCAAATATAAGACAGTGGCCCTTTCTCCAAAACCGCCCCCTATAAACAGCTAAAAAAGCAAACATGTCAAAGACAGAAACAATGATAAGAATAGATACTACACTTGATCTCAGCCAAAAGACCAAGAAACTTATCAGGCTTCCCCAGATCTTTAAATTATTCTTAAGACATGCAAGTATCTAGAAACCTTACAGTGATTAAATATTGTACACTCTTTACATAGACGAAACTAAACACATTTCCCTCAGAGCTGCTAAGTGGAAAGCTGTCCGGAATCCCTTACTCCCAAAGACTATGCCCCTGTGAAGGAAATGAAGTAGAAACAATATATTATATTATATTGCAGTGCCACTACTATTCAGTGCAATGTTGCCAGCTTTTATATCCAATTCTATCCCATATGACCAGCCATCCTCCACAGGAGATTGTTAGATATCTCTTAGAAGACAAGTGCCACAGGGTGACTCTCACATTGGCAAAATGTCTTGCAATGGCAACAAGACTGAGAAAGAAACTAACCTCTGATAGGGGTATTACCTAAAATCATGTACATGTATCTTGCATAATGAACTTCTCCTGAGATGGGAGAATTTATAAATGTCTGTTCTTTTGCACTGATGGGTCTATGAACCGTAATAAATTGTTGTTGTTGAAACAATGACAGATGCAACATGGCAGAGCATTGTGCCTTTTGATATTATTATTATTATATTGAATTGAGATTATTTCTCATAAAAAGGTTTTCCAAGATAGATTTTTGTCTATAAGAAGATATTAGTGAGGTTTAGACTATAAAGCCTTTGTGTTTTTCCAATCCTATTATATTTTAAGTTGATGGAAACTATTTTTCAATGCTTCTTGTTGACTATAACAAAATCACATGTTTTTGCAAGATTTCAGTAATCCGTTATAATCCACTCCCTTTTTACCTTGTTCAGGTAGATCTTCAATGATTTCTACAAAGTTCAAAGGGAAAATTCCCGAGATTCCTCTCAGTTCTCCTTTGGCCCACTCGTCACTGACATATTCCTTCAAAATTATGATTTCACCTTCTGCAAAGCTTAATTCATCTTTGAGGTCTCCAATGTATTCAAATCGAGCTATACACCTAGGCCCTCTAAAATAACATACATCAGTCAATCCAAGGAACGTCATAGTTAATTTTTTAAACAATATTTTCCAGTTTCTGAGTCCAAACCATTACTACACTAGTTGGGGCAGGTACTGAGAACTCTTAGGAGTGCATTACTGCAAGTGTACAGCAAGATTGCTAACAAAAAGACTGCAAACTATTTCTATTAACATTGAAGTAATTCTAGGACATACTTGCCACAAAAGGTAGCATTTTAATTGTGATCAGCACAAAGCTCAGGAACACAGTAGCTAAAGCGTTGGTGTAGAATTGTTCTGAAGTGATTCACATAATGTAAAGTCACATCATTTTACCTTTAAAGCAATCGTGGATCATGGAGATAACTACACAGAAATGTACTCATGGAAAACTACACACAGAATTCTTCCACTTTTCGAAGCAACCACAGTTATAGCAACTGATTCAATTACATGCCACTTAGCCTTAACAAAGAATCTAGTTTTGAATCCTCTTTTTGGTTCAAATTTGGAAATGAATATTGCTCTCCTTTTGCCCAGCTGGCGGAATACCTACTGCGATTAGCTGAACCTAGACTCCACAATGATTTTTTAGGGGGGGGGGCTACTATTAATGTGGCAGAACTGAGTGTAGAATTAGAATTCTTGCTGCTTAGCCAGCAGCCAAATATCCTGAAGGGAATTGGAAAAATTGTCTGTAAAACAGTGATGGGGTGTGAAGAAGATATATTTTTTTTTCTCTGTCACAGAATAAAACCTGAGGCAGAAAAAAATTCTGAAGTCAAAATGTTTGTCTCATTTTCAAGCAAGCATTTTAAGCTTCTGAATTTCTCAAATCAGGAAATACGAGTTTCAGTTGTATCACTATTTCTCATACAACACATGTCAGTGTGATGAGGTAGGGATCTTTCTTTCCATTTTGGACACTAGCCCAGGCTGAACCAAACAAGACATCTGTAAGGTGAAAATGAAAAAGGAGGCCAATGTAAAGAATAAGCATGTCTTTGGAGGGTAGAAGCAGGGCTGCCCAGGAAGTCGATCATGATCGACCAGTCGATCCCGGGACCGAAGGAGGTCGATTCCAGCCGGTTGGGGCGCTTCTCAGAGGGGGGCGGAGCCAGGCTGCACCAAGCCCCGCCCCTCCCCGGCTTTGGCACTCCCAGCAGCTTCTCCAGGCTTGAGCATGGCAGTGCCAAGCCAGCTTTGTGCTAGCTATGTCACCACTGGCTTGGCATTGCCATCGTCAAGCCTGAAGAAGCTGCTGGGAGCTCCAAAGTCAGAGAGGGGCGGGGCGGGCCTGGCTCCGCCCCTCTGGCTTCCGCTCTAGCAGCAGCTTCTCCAGGCTTGAGGATGGCAATGCCAAGCCAGTGGTGGCATAGCTAGCACAAGGCTGGCTTGGCCCTTCCCTCTTCAAGCTTGCAGAAGCTGCTGGTTGAGCTGAAGCCAGAGGGGGGCAGAGCCAGGCCACGCCAAGCCGCCCCCCCCCTCTCCAGCCTTGAGGAGGGAGGTTGATCTTTCTGACTTGGTTTTAGCTCGCGTGCTGGTAGAAGGAAAGAAGGAGGTTGAGCTCACTATATAATGGGCTCACTGCACAGTTCTATGTGAGAAAGAAAGTTTATCTCAATTTTGATAATGAAAGAAAATAGCTTAAATAACTTTTTATCCTCTACAACTGTTCTCTATCTTCTAAACTACCTTTTCTACCATGAGAGAAAGCCCGATAATTAATCAAATGTACTATAAAAGAAACGTTTCCCCATTATTCTTTTGAATGATTACTGTAATTTTTCCATAGTCTACAGAAGAAGAAAAATAAATTATATTTCAAGGGGGAAGAGGAGAAAGTCTTATTGTAGAGAAATCTTACAGTACTCCAGCACTCAAGAACCAAATTTAATTAATCCGATGCTTTAACTTTCATTTTAAAATGCTATAATCAGTATTTCATGTGGCAAGCCTGTAAGGCTGAATATATATGTTTTGATTTTGCAGCCACCTCCTATAAAGATGTTTGCAATGGTTGCCTTCCTGACATAACTCACTCTTTAATGAGAATCTTGATCAAAATTACTGTTCTTTACCTCCATACATTTTACTGCCTATCTACTTCAGGCAGAGACTCCACATCTAGCAGAAATTAACATAAATCCTTAAAAGACTTGCTTGAGAAATGATGCCATCTGGCAGTTCCTTTAATCATTGCAAGTCAACTGATGCTTAGATCTGAAGCACAAAAAGTCTTACTCTTTACCTTATGTTGTAATTGATTTTGAATGGGGAAGAAGAATATACCCTCAAATTTTAAAGTGCGATACTATTAGTAGTACAGCATTATACATTTCCTTTTCTTTTTTTCTTGTAATTCACAAACCCTTTAGGGCCAAGATGAAAGTTTTCCAGCTTTTTGTGGGCAGGAGCTAGAAATATCCAAGGAAAAGGTCAGTGGGTGTATTATAATTCTAGTTCAGGCATCCTCAAGCTGCGGCCCGCCAGCTGTTTCAGCCTCTAACTCCCAGAAGCCCTAATGAGCTTGTTCAATTGTGAGGAATTCTGGGAGCTGAAGGCCCAAACAGCAGGAGGGCCGCAATTTGAGGAAACCTATTCTAGTTCATCATGCAAGTATGGCAATGTATACACATCCCCATAATTACACAGAGTTTCATAAACTACAGAAACAAGTTTTCAGAGTAGTACAAGGGGCTGCAGCAGGGAAGCTTTGTTACCAAAGTGACACTTTGCTCATGACTCCCCTCAGTCCCATTCATAGATATTTACTTTTATTACTATCTTAAGGTGAACATCTGTTATCAAAACATACACGATGCTTGGCGATGAAAAGTGTACTTTTCTCCTGTTGAGTTCTTCTGGAATATCAACCTAGGAAAGAAAGAAAAAGAAAAGCATTTAACTAGCTCAGATATT
The DNA here is from genome assembly GCA_030556195.1 of Anolis apletophallus. NCBI lineage: Eukaryota > Metazoa > Chordata > Lepidosauria > Squamata > Anolidae > Anolis > Anolis apletophallus. The sequence goes on along the minus strand of JARBWK010000012.1, from coordinate 57,540,130 downwards.
TACTCCATTTGGCTTTAGAGGAAGTTGCTTGATAAAAAAACTGCAGTTCCAACCATGGCCTTTTCGTGGCAATGCTCAATTGTTCAAATGCTTTAGTCACTCTTCAAAACTAAAAGGACTTTTTCATTATCAATTTTTCTTCAGTATTCTGGAAGACACGCCATGTTCCGCAGTTTGTTATTGTCGATCTAATAGCACAGTTCAACACCAACACTGTTTGCTAGCATGCATGAATGGAGGAAATCAACACAGAATGTAATTATATGCTGTTGCCTTTGGCTCATGCTCCTAATTGATATTACAGTCTATTATCTGCTTGTTTGTGTCACAATGGTCAGAACAATTATTCGGATGTATCAATTCCCGGACTTTGATCTCCTACATCTCACCATTTGCAAGCCAAAACATATAGACATATGGCACAAATCCTATTATGTTATTCCTACAGAAGCAGAATTTCAAGAAGCTGGGTGTTTTAGTAATAAATTACCCAGAGGCTCTCTATGCTTCTTCCTGACACTGTAAGCAGGAAATATATCTATGGACACTCTAGGATGACTTTGGGAAAACCTATTGAGAAACAGTAATTGTACCTGGTACTAGATCTCTTATCAAATGGCAGAACTGCGATTGTGCCTTGTTATCTTCGCACATATAAGTATTATTTTATTATTTTTTAATTATTATTATTTTATTTAAAACCTTTATACCCCGGCCTTCTCACCTCCGAAGAGGGACTCAGACTGGCAAACAGCAAGTATTCAATGCTAACATTTAAAATCTAAAAACATCATAAATTTACAAAAAAATGATCAAATACAATACAATACATAGATTTAAAAAGCCTTTCGCCAAAGTAAAATCAAGTCCAACCTAATCCATATATTCAGTAAGTCACTCCTTTCCCAAACTGTGCTAATTTCTATGTTAATGTAACATTTGATTGCTGAATGAAAATATTTGGGGTTCAATTCAAAGTGCGGGTCATTACTTATAAAGCCCTAATCGGCTCGGGTCCAGCCTATCTTTGTGACCGCATCCCTCCTATGAACTAGTGCAGGCGCTAAAATCTGCTGTGGAAGCCTTTCTTGCGGTCCCGCCACTGTCACAAGCACAGTTGGTTGGGGCCGAGGGAGAGGGCCTTCTTGGTGGTGGCCCCCTGGCTCTGGAACGCCCTCCCTAGAGAGATTAGGCAAGCCACAACACTGTCGTCCTCCCGTAAGGGCTTGAAGACCCGGCTGTTTAATCCCTAGTTGACCTACGCAATTATTATGCAGCCTTTCACTTCATCCCATGCCCTCTTCCCATGGTAACAGAACTGCACTTCTCTCATTCCCAGTTCGATTACTTGCCCCATTGATAATATGCACTGTTTTTAATTGAGTGTTAGTTGTTGCTTCATGCTTATATGTTTTATTTAATTACATTATTAAATTGTTTTCATGTTATGTTATGTGTTTAGGCACCTTGTGCCGTGTGTGAGCTGCCCCAAGTCCCTTCAGGGAGATGGTGGCTTGATACAAGAATAAAGTTATTATTATATCATTAATTAAACTACTTATTGTCATCTTAATTGTTAGAAACAGTGAAGAACAAACACACACATCCCCTCAGGAGTTTTCTCATTATTGATGATGTCATAGAACAGGGCTGTCCAACTTCTACAGGCCCAAGGGCCGGAATTCCGGCCACTGATCACCTGGGGGGCCGAAGGGTCTGCCTCCGCCCCCGGCTCCTTTGGATCAGGACCAAACTTGGCATGAATACTCAATATACCCAAATGGGAACACTGGTGGATTTGGAGGAATGTTTCCTAATACCTTTGAGCTATTTGAGTCCACACTCAAATTGGGACACACCAAAAAAAAACCCAAACACCTCAATGCCGTCGCAGGGCTTGACAGGGCCTCCTTTCCCAGAGGCGGGTGGAGGAGGCCCAAAGAGCTCCCTCCCTCCCTGAAGGGAAAACAAGCCGTGGGGGCAGGCACAAAGGAAGCCACGTTGCGCCCTGCACGTGGGGGAAGGCAGCACAACAAGGGGGAGGGGGCGCGGAGGTAGGGAAGAAAGCATCGCCAAGGAAACCGCCGCTGAGGGACCCCTCCCCCCCTCACCCAACATCCCACTGTTTTTAGATTGATTGATTCGAGCCAGGCCCTTCCTTACCCATACTGCGGGAGCCCCGCCACAGGGCCGAAGCGCCAACACTGCCCCCATCCCCGAAGAACCCCGCTGGAGCCGAGGCCAAGCTCAGGCCGGGCACAGCGGCTCTCCCATCCGTGGGGCGGGAAGCGAGGGCCCTCCACAGGAAGAGGATGGAGCCAGGATGGGCTTTCCCTGCCTCACTCCCCTCCTCCCTCTCTCTGAGGGAATGGGGGCTGGCCTGGAAGCAGCCGCGAGGGAGGAGGAGGCGCACGCCCAGGCCGGCCGCAAATCCCGCGGGACCCGAGATTTCGGCAGCTATTGCGGTACTACGCAGCCACAGACAGGATTTCGACCTCCCTCGAGATCCCGTCTGTGGCTGGCGTAGTCTCGCGATGCTTGCCTAAACCCGGAAGTAGGTATTTTATTTATTTTATTTTTTATTTTATTTTATTTTTTAATTTGTATTTTATTAAAACAAGTTAGGGGGCTGGAGGGAAGGGGCTCGGGGGCCGTGTACGGGCCCAGGGCCACCTGTTGGACAGCCCTGTCATAGAAGCTGTGTTTACTTTTTAGGTGTGTTCATCCATTCAACCGATCACCTTTGTTCAGATGAAAGTCTACATGCTGTATTAAGACTGATAAATGATCAACAGCTCTTTTAGCTCATTGCTATTATCTATAACTACTGATTTCTATGCCACTGAGCAATATAAATATTAACAGGGAGGTTCACACAATAAATGGTCAGATATGCCTGAAGACGTTGCAGAAGCAAGGCAATAAGGCATGTCTTGCAATACCCTGTAGATGAGTAAAATGAAGAAAAAAACAAAAGCATGTTCTTGGCACTCTCTTATGAAGGATAGAATTGTCAAAATTGTAGCAGATGTTTTTGTACTTGGGAGTCCATCTGAGAGCGTGTTTAACTGTAGAGCTAAATATTTGGATTTCAGAGATTCGATCCTATATAATATATGCACCAAAAAGCAAGGCCTGCGGGCCAAATCAAGCCCTCCAGGTGTTTTGGATTGCGGCTCCCACAATTCCTAACAGCTGCAGTCCAAAACACCTGCTGACCTATATTGATGGGAGTTCAAAAACCTGATGACACCAGATTATGTAAGGCTGCTCTACGGGTTTTTGAAAAAGAACGGCACATGTTAGTGAAGTTCCCCAAATTCCTTGTAATTTCTTACTGATTTCCTTCATGACATACAGCATGGCATCTTATGACCAGAACACCTTCCTGGGCAGGCAAAACACTTAAGAGCAGCAGTGAAGATTATATAATACTACACTGAGGAGGAATCGAAAAAGGGAAAATGCTGTGGCACATGCTCTAGCATGATTTATGACTATACTTGAATTAAGTAAAGAATGTGTCCTCGCTTAACTTGAAATTATCATGAAAATGATGCCCATAAACTGTCAGGCAGAATTGTAAGATTAAACATACTTTCTGCACCTCACAAACAACTTGATATCTGTTTTGTGCACTGAAGCAAGATTTATCTACGTGGCAGGCTCAATAGCATGCACAAGGGAGAAATTAAATTAGAATCAGGATGTGTACACAGATGGAATGCACTATATTTCTCTTGAAGCAGCCTACTTACAATAACTTTGACAAAACTGGCAGGAAAAATCCCCGTGTGATTTCTGCATTTTCCTCTGTACCACTCATCATCCATTTTTTCCAGAAGATAAACAATCTCTCCAGAGTTGAGGTTCAAATCACCAGTTTGTTCTGTGGAAGGGAAAAGAATTACCATACACGATGCAATGAATCTTGCTGAATATAATCTCATTTAAAACAAAAACTACATGCAAAAACAAACCAAAGCTTACCAAACACTAAAACAAAAAGATATTTAGTACTGTCAGCAGGGACTATATTGTAGTTTGGAGATGGATCTCCAGTATTCAAACTAATGCATTACTATCACTAGGGGTACATCTATACTGTAAAATTAATGCAGTTTGATGTCACTTTAACTGCCACCAACAATGCTATGGAATCATGAGTTGAAATTTTAAAAGCTCTTTAGCCAAAGAGTGCTTGTGCCTCACTAAACAGCTCCCATGATTCCAATGGCATTGAGCCATGGTAGTTAATGAGGTGTCAAACTGCATTCATCATATGCAGTGTTAAATATAGAAATATATACAAACTTCAAGGAGAATTTTAGTGTTTAGGTCAGGCATGGGCAAATTTAGGCCTTTTAAGTGTTTGGGACTGCAATTCCCACAATTTCTAACAGCTGGTAGGCTGTTAGGAATTGTGGGAGTCGCAGTCCAAAACACCTGGAGGGCTGAAGTTTGCCCATGCCTGGTCAAGCACACTGCATTCATTATAAATAACACATCACACATATTACAAAATAATGGGCTTTCCTAATTCATATACTATCTGAAGACCAACTCAGATAGTAATTCATATACCGCCTGAGGACACACTCAGGCATCCAAGGGGGATGATATTCTTGGGCATTATATTATCTGAGAACAGAGGTTCCCTCTTACCAGCAGAGTTTGAATCTTATCAACTAGGAATAGCATTATCAACATCAAAGCTATTCTACACAGCCATGTCTGCATGTGAGTTTGACACTAGCCAAACTGGCTTCTGTCTCTTCTGAACTGGTTTTATGAGGTATATCATCCTTAACATCCCATTATCCAGGCAGGGACAGATGGTATTGGTCTAACTTATTTTTTATTCTCTGATTCAGCTGAATCACTATCCAACCTGTAAACACAATGAGGTGATTATTTTGTTGTCACTATTACAATAAAATGGGGGGAGGGATTAGGACTCTGCACTTTCCAAAGTTCTCTAAGAAGACTGGGCTAAGATTAACTTATTGTAATTTAAGCAGCTTGCAATTTCATAGATTCATAGAATCCTATAATTGGAAGAGAGCAATTATAGCATTCAAAGCACCCCCGACAGATGGCCATCCAGCCTGTTTAAAAGCTTCCAAAGAAGGGGCCTTCCACTGCTGAACAGCTCTCACATTCAGGAAGTTCTTCTTAATGTTCAGGTGGAATCTCCTTTCTTGTAGTTTGAAACCATTGTTCCGTGTCCTAGACTCCAGGGCAGCAGAAAACAAGCCGCTCCTCATAGGGCTTGTTCTCCAGACCCTTGGTCATTTTAGTCGCCCTCCTCTGGACACATTCCAACTTGTCAATATTTCTCTTCGATTGTGGTGCCCAGAATTGGACACAATATTCCAGGTGTGGTGTAACAAAGGCAGAATAGAGGGGTAGCCTGACTTCCCTGGATCTATTCATTGCAACATGCACTAAAGTCTGCATTTTACACTGGATTTAAATCTACTACTCATACATTCTGAAAGCAACCAAGCATCTGTAAAACATTTTTGGGAAAGAAAGAAGCATTTAAACATACATAGTTGTTATATATCTCTACTCACCCGCTATAAAATTATGCAGAACTTTTGCATGAGGAACACTTGGGTCAGAAACTTTCCGCATATGATCTGAATCCTTGAAAAATAACAGATTAGAAAAAATATTATGTTTGATGTATTATTTATTGGGGGACCTAATTTTGGTTTGGAGAACCTATCACTGATTAAAACACATATTTCACAAAATTATTTTGCTAAATGACACATTTAAAGAATACATTGGCCATAAAATGCAGGGCCTGATTTTTTTTAAAAAATCTGGATGTTAATGCTGCCTGATCTCATTGAAAATCAATGGTCTCAAACCAGCAGAGTACTTGCCTCAGCAAAAAGCAAATCACCTCTCTGAAAATTGGACAGAGCTGCCTTGTTACTCTAAATGAGATGTATGCCTATCTAAGCTTTTTTTTCTTACTTAGGAACTTTTCTAATCAGTTCTCAAAGAAACTAACCTTAAAAGAGTACAAGTGAAACTAGTTTTGTTTGGGAAAGTTGAGCAAATGATTTGAAAACCCATCAATCACATTCACCCTTGTAAAAGAAACAGAGAAAGCCTTCAAGTATGCTTCTGAAGAACATATCATATATGTAGTCCAAAATTACAAGTTGCTAAATAGTTCCATGCTATACCTCAATGTGTTTTGGAGTGGGATGTACTGATTGCTTTTTTGGGGTCAGTCAATGTTAAATCATTGCCCTGAATTTATTTTTAAATATAATTTTTTCACTGCAGAACTAGGAGCCCCCAGTGGACCAATGGCCAAACCTTTGTGCCAGCTGAACTGGTTGACCAAAAGGTTGGAGGTTCAAATCCAGGGCATGAGGTAAGCTCCTGTCTGTCGAGCTCTAGCTCCCCATGCGGAAACATGAGAGAAGCCTCCCACAAGAATGGTAAAACATCAAACATCCAAGCATCCCCTGGGCAACATCCTTGCAGACTGCCAATTCTCTCACACCAAAAGTGACTTAATAAAATAAAATACAGAACTGTATAAAAAGCTGGAGTTCCTGTGTGGAAGAACTCTCCATATCAGACTCTTCTAGGATTTATGTGCAAGATCTGTGTCCATTGGCTACAGTTGTTTCTTTCTTTCCAGCAATTTTGCCAAGAACCGAAACAAGGAACCACCACTTTGAATAACATCAAGAGAAAGCAACTTGCAGTGATCAGGTGGAAGTATCAAAACTAAAAAACACTATGTAAATAAAATGAACTGGAAGGACCAGAAAGCTAACTTCTGATTATGCATAACAAGAAGGGAGGAGTTGGGAGAAACATTATGTGAGGAGTGTCTTCAACCCTGAAAAGAAAATAGGTGGTTCTGAAAACTTTTCCTACTATAGAGGTTTCAGGACATATGAAATGGCCCTGGGTCATATCTATATCTAAGGATACCTGGTGGTGCAATGGGTTTAACCCTTCTGCCAGCAGGACTGCTGACTGAAAGGTCAGTGGTTCAAATCTAGGGAGCAGGGTGAGCTCCCATCTGTCAACTCAACTTCTCATGCAGGGACATGAGAGAAGCCTCTCACCGGATGGTAAAACATCTGGGTGTCCCCTGGGTAATGACCTTGCAGACAGCCAATTATCTCACACCAGCAGCGACTTGCAGTTTCTCAAGTCGCTCCTGACATGGACAAAAAATCTATATCTAACATCTACTTCTTCTACATCTAGATTTTTTAAAATGGTAAATTGTAAATGTATTTTTCAGTTCATTTTGGTACATATATATTGTATTCATACCTTCTGTCTGCTTTTTAATCTTTCATCCAGTGGAGTTATTATCTGCATTTGGGACAACGGAACCTTGCCTTTTTCTTCTCCCTTCTGACATTCAATGCAACTGTTGTCAATCTTGTCCATCAGCACAAGCACATCTCCTTGCTTTGTGGTGGGAAAAAAGCCACAAGATTCACAGTTGAATATCCTGCACGTGTGCATACTCAGATATTTACAACTGCAAACAATAGCTTTACCTTGCAAGCAAGATGTCCAGTACTTTGGGGAGGAATATCTTCCTTGGCAATTCCATGGGGCACAGGAAGCTTAAGACAAATTCATCTATTCAGTATTGCTATTAAAATGAATTTCTGTCAATCTACTAATCAATTTAATTAAAGTTTTGTTGCAGATTTTGAAGAAACAAAATAAGGACACTGAAATAGGTCACTTTCTTCGCTTGTATTCAGACTCCTGCACAAATTTAGATGAATTAGGGTTTTAATATATAATTGGTCTGTGAAATTAAAGTTAGTGCTTCGTTAGCAATATAACAGACCCACAGCTTTTGTTTGCCATGGAAACCTTGAGCTTTAATAGGGAATCTATTTCTTTCACTGTTCTTGGTTAAGGTTGGAAAGGCCATTCAAAGGAATTCAAATCTAAAGAGAAGACAATCCAACTAAAAAAGCTAAATATTCATATGCAAAATGGGCAAAGGCTCTGAAGTATTTTCATTGCTAAACCCAGCTCAAATTAAGTTCTACTTATCTTCCACCAATCTGGACCTCTCCTTGTACCAACTGCTAACAGTCTACAAATACTTGCAAAATCAACAGGGACTATTTGCCCATCATTATGCCAAAATAACAAAAGCCCGATGCCCCTGAAAAGGAGCAAAATATCTGAAGGGCTTTTTGGTTAGACATGATCACTGGTGTCTCAAGCATTATGTGGAGTTTATCTATACTTGTATTTTACCCTGCTAAACTTTAACACATTTCAAAACAATGTGACTGGCAACATTTCTTTTCAAATCAGAATTGGATTAAGCCAAAATATATTGATATTAAACTCACCATATATTTATTGTACAGAGGATGACCTGGTTTGGGTCGAGGAGGTAAAGCTGGATCAACATTTTTAATCACCTCACTCTTTGTTCGCTTGGCTTCTAACCCAAATTGACTGGATTTCTTATGTAGAGCCATGTCCGATACTGAACGGGAAAATCTGTCAGTTCGGGATGAAGATTTGGTGGACTTTGGTGGTGGTGGTCTTCCTGGTGCACCCTTAGGAGGAGGAGGGCGAGCTGGCACAACTTTTCCCTCATCAGGCCTAAAGTTTCATATGAAGTACAGTGACACAAAAAGATTTATCATTTACATGTGTACAAAAATATTCCTAGAAAAATCAAATGGAGGGGGCAGAATCAATCAAAGCCTATTCTATTAAAAGAGAAGACAATTTCTGTTGACAGAATTTAATTACAACTAGGGGTGTGCAAATTGGCAGAAATCAGTTCTGCTATCAGGTGCCCCCCTCCCCGTTCCATTTTCGGGAAGATTCTGGGGGATTAGTAGGGGGGAATTTGGATTCGTAATTTGGGGTCCAGAGTTCTGTTTCCATTTCAGGAAGAATCTTCCCTCCCAAAAAGAAGAAGAAGAAGAAGAAGAAGAAGAAGAGGGGTGCACCTAAAATTCAAAACAAAAACAGAATGGATTTCTGCTGTTTCAAACACTCCTAATTATAACCAACTACTAAAGGAGAGCCATCACTGCAGTTTTTATCTAATCCTGTGAAAGACACAGGATTTACCATGTCTAAGTTGTGTTGACTGAAAGCTTGTCCAACCAGCTAGATAGAACATAAGGTTACTGTAATAGGAATTAAATAGAATGTTACAACTGTATCTCTACAGACCTATTTTTACCACCCTACCAGTATACAGGCAGACCCGAGTTACATGCATATGACTTACATGTGACTCCTACAAGAAGTGAGAGGAAATCTACCCCTAGGAAAGGAAATTAACTCCTAAAAGAGTTATCTTGGGGTAAAGGTACCTCCACTGATGCTTTGTCACCAATCCTTGTTTCCATGACAACCCCAAATTTTCAAAATCTAATTATTACAATGACAGAAATTCAGGTGAAATCTTCTGAACTGAGACACATGGAGCAAAGCAAACATTACAGGAGTGTAAATCCTTCTCTATGCTATCTACAACTTTTTTTAAAAGGTTGACTGGAGTTGTACATATTTTTTTACCTGTTCTGACCTACATACAAATTTAACTTATGGATCGACCTTGTTAATACCCTGGAGAATGCCTGCATTATATAGCTTCATTATTTTTAACATAACATCTTTTTCCACTAAAGAATTTTTTAATTTACAGATATTCATTACAAAAAGACATTTGCTTGCAAGTTAGATGAACTTTAGACAGAAAACCATTGATAACATTTGATTTACCATTTAATAGAATGGGGAAACCCATCTCAAACTATATACATGATTGATAGGAGCATGATAGACATGACAGCAGGATATTAATTAATTAATTAATTTTCCCTATTTATACCCTGCCTTTCTCTACCCCAAAGGGGACTCAAGGCGGCTTACATATAGGAAATTATTCAGTGCCTTAAAACACACATAATTCCAGTAAAATTAAAATTAAATCATATTAAGCATTTAAAATGTTTAAAAACATTAACATTCTATATAAATCACACCATCCATAATCATAGTCCAAAGATGCTCCGTAGCCATATCCCCTAAAATATGATTAGATATACATGAATGTTCCATGTTTGAAATCCATCTTTTGTTTTTAACCGGGGCTTTCTAGACTACCTGGATTCAAATGTTCCCAAGCTGCCTGAGAAATGATGTCAGAGGCAAGAGTCACCTGGAAGCAACCTGTTTGTAAAAGGCTGCTGTAATTTCTTAAACCACCAAGATGGGAGATGGAAAAAGCATTCTGTTTCTTCCAAAGATTCTTTATCACGCAAACATGTTAAATATATCCCAGGGAAAAAGGCCAAAGCCCTGCTACTGTAACCTTACATTCAGTTTTAGAGACAGATTTTAGAAGCACTTGTTTGAAAAATCATTTCAGTCTTCTAGCCACTTGATATGAATTCTTGGACTGTCTACAGCAGACACATCAATAATGCATGTGTCCAAACAGCAGTTTTTGACAGCATTTGCTACAGAAAATTGTTTGTGTATGAATAACACTATTCTGCATCTTTATGCTAGTAAGTATTTTGTGTATATATAGTGCTAACTATTCCAATTAAATTAGTTTCAGTTCCAGAGCTACACAACAAAAGTCAAAACAGAGCGAACACTTTTGCGAAGTACTGTAAACAGCAGAAATGAATCATCTCCTTTGAGATTTGCTGAAGCTTGCTGAAAACCTGCTCTAGAGTTTAATGCTATTATAATTCCTCTTGTAACTAGCTTTATGAAATGAATAAGTCCTCTGCCTTCTTGCTATATTAGACTGGACTTTTTGACTCCCCTGATCGGTTCAAGATGCCGGACACAGTATAGATGTATTTGAAGAATAGAAATATTTACTGTACGCTTACAGTATGTAGGCTGACACGTTCAATAATCTCTGTTCTATACAGTAAACTCATTACAAAAACTTCCATAAGGCTCAATTAGTATATTGCATAAAGACTTTAAGAGCTCTTTGAAAATGGATTCATATGAATGCTTTGACTGAAACATGGCTATGGCAAGGATACAGCAGATTCTTTTTGTAATAGGTTAATTCTGCCAGTTTGGTGAAAACTCAGGATTACAATGGAAACAACATCCCTTGGGAAATAATAGCAGCTATAATGTTTTGTTTGACAGATCACTAGCCATAATAAATTGGCCATGAAATATACATTAGAAATGCTGTAATGCTTAGCTGTGGAAAGAGACAGCATGAGAAATACTAGCACTAAGTATGTATAATTAGTCTTGCTTTCCTCCAAGGCCAAAATTGTATGGGAAATAAGATTATTCTATTACCATACATATGTTCCTTCATATAAAACATGGGAGGGGGCCTTCTCTGTGTCAGCTCCTAGGCTGTGGGAGTCTTTTCAAGGAAGATTTAGACTACAACTATCCTTACATCCTTTTAACAGAAGGCAAATCCTGTTTATTCAAAGCTACTTTCAATAGTTGAGTGGGTGCTATGAATGGTGCTGTGTATAATTGTGCTATATTTTTATTCATATGTATTATTAATATTACAAAAATTATGACTGCATTATACCTTTTTAAAAATCTGCTCCAATTTAAAAATTGGGAAATGCCCTTTGTCCATTTTGGAAGAAAGATAAGATACAAGTCAAATAATCAAACAGATATAAAATATCACAATTAATTAAATAATTAATAACTTTCTTCTTGTATCCCGCCACCATCTCCCCGAAGGGACTCGGGGCAGTTTATACAAGATACAAAGTGCCCAAAACAAGACATGACATAAAAACACAATATAAAATACAATTGAATAAAACATATGAGCATGTAACAACAACATAAAACTCAGAATAAAACAGCGTACATCCATCAATGGCAATAGCTAATGCAAACATGGCCAGGCTGTCAGTAATAGGGCCACTTAATGGGAAAAGTAGAGAGCTGTAACCATGGGATGAGGGTAAGGGATAAAGTGCAAGGCTGATTAACAAAATCATAGTTCAACTAGAGACTAGGCATTCTCAAAAGCTTGTTGGAATAGTCAGCTCTTAAGGTCCTTACAGAAGGAGGACAGTATGAAGGCTTGTCTAATCTCGCTGGGGAGGATGTTCCAGGGCTGGGGGGGGGCACTATCGAGAAGGCCTTCTCCCTCATCCCCACCAACTGTGCTTGAGACAGTGGAGGGACCATGAGGAGGGCCTCCCCGGCAGATCTTAGAGCCCGTGCCGGTTGGGGGGGGTGCAGTCATAAAGATAGGCAGGGACCAAATCATTTACAGCTTTATAGGTGAGAAATTGCACTTTGAATTGGGCCCAGAAACTTATCAGCAGCCAATGGAGCTTCTTTAAGAGGGAAACAGTGTGCTCCCTATAGCTAGCTCCAGTTAGTAGTCTGGCTGCCGATCTTTGCACCAACTGCAGTTTCCAAGCCTAATGAAAGAAACAGCCTAATGAAAAGTCTGGCCCAAGAATATAAAAGGCAAGTTTTTTAACATTGAAATTAACAAATCAAATAAATTGCTGGTATTTAACAACAAAAGTTCAAGTAGATTATGACAAGTGACTTGAACAACATCAAACGTTAGCCTTAACAACTATGGTGGTAACAACAAATAACTAGCCTTAACAACATGGTGGTAACACTATTCGTTTATGATAAGATTTCTTACAACCTCTTCACGATGGTGTTATTGGCAACATGAATATTTTACTCACCTTGGGGGCATGAAAGGTTCATTCTTGTATAACTGTGTCAAATTGGAATAATCAGACTCCTATTAGGGAATAAAATGCTATCATTATTATTTATAAGACACATTTTAAATATTCAACATGATTAAATTTATATTTTTTTTAAAAAAAATGTTCATTCCTTCCATCAAAATAATTACATGGTTACCCACTCCAATTACATATTTAATTTTTCATATCCTACTTTTTCTCTAAGTGTTGGGACAAAAGGTGGCTCATGATATTTTGAAAGATATCAATAAAACGTCATAAATTATACATATTTAATTACATAATAATTGAAAATATCCATTAAAACACTTTTAAAAGGCATATTAATACATAGGTTAAAAAGTGGTTCTCAACCTGTGAGTCTCCAGGTTGTTTTGGCCTACCCCCCCCCCCCCCCAAGAAATCCCAGCCAGTTTACCAGCTGTTAAGATTTCTGGGAGTTGTAGGCCAAAACATTTATGGACCCAAATGTTGAGAACCACTGCATTGAATCATTTCAGATTCAACATGTTCTATTAGTTGCTAATAACCTGCCTGGATAAAAATATATGTCTGCCAAAGGGAAGACAACTGGAAGAGGACTAGCCTAATCTGTCTTCTACAGGAGAGTCAATTAGAAAGGATATTCTACAGTCCAGAGATTGACACAAAAAAGTCATACTGTGCTTCCACTACTGGATTCTCAACATGCTAGCACAATTATTTCAAGTGATGAGGAGCTGTTTGGATCAGGCTCAAAGAAATCAGCAGTAGAGTACTTGGTTGCCTGCTGTGACAAGTTTGTCAGATACTTGAGTAGAAAACAGCTTGCATTTGCTAGGTATTTGGTAGTACTGGATCAGTGGGTATTCTGGGCTATATTTGAGCAGGATTCTTAAGGCCAGTTTCAGTTGTTGCAGCCTAATGATGTAGACTAGACAAGTCACTTGAATTAGTCTGTCTCATCACAAGTACGCTTGATCCTTCTGCATCTTAGGTGATACAGCAGAGGAAGATTGTTCAGAAGGGTTTAGAGTTGTAAATGTCAGACTGTGCTTTGAGGAGATGGTGGTGCATTCCTGAAGAGGGCTAATCTGGATCAACAGACATGTGACAACTGCCCTGTAATTATTATCACACTTGGGGACAAGGTGCCCGAGTACATGGCATCGTACTGGACCAGCTCTATCAAATGGCAGGAAAAGGCACTGGATTACAGTGATTCTGCTTCAATATGTGGGACCAATTCTAGAAAATGGCAATTAGGGATTCCTGTTAAGAGTTTAAACTATTGTCCTATGAGGTACAACAGAGTTCTGCTTCATCCTCCGTTCTGCTATTAGGAAGATCATAAGGTGTTTTGGGGTGGGCTGCCATCAGTATACTTTTGACACCTAGTTCTGCTTCTCCTTGTTACAGCTGAGATTCCACAAGCATTCAATCAGTGCCTACATATTGTAATGAGTTGGATGATGGCCAATAAACCGAAGCAGAATCCTGTTAAGATAGAGGTTCTGTTGATTGGTTGTTCTCAATTCTGAAAATTGGATAAGCAACCAACTCCAGAAGTGGTTGAAGGAGCAGGTGCATAGCTTGGAGGATTCTAAGACTGATCTTTGTCAAATTATTCTTAAAATATTTACTTGAAAAAGTTTTTTTTCAAAATGCTTAGATTAAAAAAATGAGATGTTTTGGAGCACATATGTTAAGCTGTGATTTTGGATGGGTTCTCCAACTTGCAAAAGCAGTTTCGGAAGTGGTCCTGTGGGTAACAAGACAAATAAGAGGAAACCACAGCCGTACCCACTTCCTTTACTTTCAGCAGAATTCCTATGACTTCATCTATTGATCCAACCCACAGAAACTACCATAAACTATAACAGATCTGCCTGAACTATATTTAGCAGAAAATGCCCATGTGTCTTTATATACTAATGCTCAGATTCTCAAGAATCCCTAAACAGTGGTTCTCAACATGTGGATCCCCAGATGTTTTGGCCTTGAACACCCAGAAATCCTAACAGCTGGTAAACCGGCTGGCATTTCTGGGAGTTGTAGGCCAAAACAATCTGGGGACCCACAGGTTGCGAACCACTGCCCTAAGAATTTTCTGTTATGCTTGTTTCTCCGAAGAACAATCAGATTTAGATGTCTAAACACCATAGGATGCAACTACAAAGCATATTTGTTTCAAAATTCTCATAAGAAAATCATGGGATGTTGTATAAAGTGCAGTACTTCTTAAATTGCTCTCAGGAAATTACGTTCTGAATAAAATATTCTGTGTTGCTTTATCCAGCTCTAGGAAAGGTTAACAGAATGCTGAATTAGACAGGCATTAGGTTTCATTCAGCATGACTCATCTCAAAGCAAAGTTATAGCAGAATTATTAATCCCAAAGATAAATGTTGGGACAATACACAGTGTAGAAATTAGGGATCTAGTCTATTTGTATGTATTGCTCACGATATAGAATCAAGGGTGCCTTGTGAGCCATTTAATACAGCCTCTGGCCTGAAGCAGGATATTCAAAGCTAAAGCATTCGCAGCAGATGGCTGTCTAGCGTCTACTAAAAGGCCACAAAGAGCCTCATTACACAAACATAGTTCAAAGGTGTGGTTTCATTACTGTTTTTATGATGTCTTATGTGCAAAGAGGATGGATTTAAACATACCGCTTTTTTTGTAGTTTTGTTGTTGTCGAGTTTTCCAGCTAAAATCCCAGATGTGTTCCCAATTGGTTTCTCAATAGGAAGTGGAGGAGGACTTTCTATAACTTCATTTAAAACTGGAAAAAAATTGTCACTTGCAACAACTATAAAAGCAACACAATAAAGGGAAATAATAATATAATTTATCAATTAAATGGAACCAAATGTCTACTGGTAAGCATACATCTTTCACCTTTGTTTATCTGAAGAAAATGTGCTATCTCACTCAGGGAAACTTTATCACTTTCAGACGAAGCATACCACAAACCAAGAAAATTCCTAAAGGACATATTTTGTTAAGATTTGGGGATAAATCTTAACTTGCCTGGGTATGGCAGTTGTACTTGTAAGTTAATTCTTTGTGTTCTAAATACAAAACAAATGACCTCTGATTTTCTCCTACAGTTTTTTTCACAACTTGTTTTGATATTTTTTTATTTTGGAAGACATGGCTAAGTAAGAGTATTTTGTGGAGTAAAAGTAAATCTAAAGAACAGGGTTAAAGTCTTGTAACAATTTTCAAAATTCTTTAATTTGCTGACATAAAACATAAACATCTCTTCAAAAGCACCAAAAGAAATCGCACTGGAAACACCAGCCTTCAAACTTACTGTAGATATCCATTTATAATCTAGAAATGTTAGTAAAGAAAAATAACTAAAAAGCTGTGTCGGTTGTACCTTAACTCTTACCAAAAAGAAACTATTCCCTTCTCAGAGTATAGAGGTGAAAGGCAAGAGCTTAATCTGACTAGTGAGAACCTGAAAGAGTACCAACCCTCTTTGGCATTTCTCCGATAGGACTGCTGAGATACTACAGTGGGTTGGTGCTTCTTTTAGATTCCTTTTTATTAGAGCTAATACTATATCTTAACTTTTATTGTTTTAAAAATAGCCACTCCCTTCTCTGAATAGAGTTGCAAAAGTCCTGTGAATGAGAGCTCTCTCTCACACACACACATTCCAGAAAAGCCATTCCTTGGAGACGCAAAATCAGAGGCAGAAATTAGCTCAGGGGAGGGAGATGCAAGGGAGGAAGAGACAACTCCAGGTGGACGAGGTAATGGGCAACAGTTAGATAGAAGATTAATGTTCCATCAAGATAGGGTATCTCGTGAAACACAGCAAAGGTCAGCTTACCTATTAACCAAGAAGCCCTTATCAGTATTGGAAGGGCAACAGCATGGCTTTCTGTCTATATTAGAAAGGCCAGCAGATTATTCCCTCAGACAACATTGATTTTGGAGCCAAGTTAAGTCTTCCAAGGGATTTTTAGTTCTTTCTGTCCACATTTCCTGATTCAAAGTTTCATGTTCCTGCGGACTGTTCTTGTGTTGAATGTTTGGACTTTAACTGCTTTTGTATTCCTGTATTTGATGCCTTTCATGTACTTTGAACTCTGGGGATTATTCCTGTTTTTTTGGACATTGATTTTACACTATTTTTTTGGATTGCTCTATCTATCTGTCTATCTGTCTATCTATCTATCTATCTATCTATCTTCAATAAACTGCTCTGCTGTTTTATCTTGAACTGGATTGTGTGTTAAGTACAGAGGTGACTCCCAGCCTTGGAGTGCAATACACAGGTAATACCAAAACCTGTCATCAATTTACACATGAAATCCACTTTGTATAACTACATATAGTATTCAAAACTGGATACAACTACATTGATAAAATACTGAATTTATGAAAGAGCTGTGTGTGATGTGCCACACAGTATTTTTGAATTCAGCATGCAAAAATACATTAAAATCAGCTGCAATACTGTAAAAAGGTTTTTCATCACAGGCTTATCTAATTGTTCACTTTATCCTGTATTTGTTTTGTGAAGGATGTGCCTTTTTTCGCCAAGATCAGATTCACTGTATCAAAAACAGTTTCAAAATACATGAAATTCATCCATTCAATACCTTCAAAATTACAGCTGAAAAAAAACCCTCTAAGATACTTACCTTTTGCTGATTTAGATGGGATTCGGATTACAGTTGGCTTCCTGGCGACAGCTGGTTGAACTACTGGTTCTTTCGCAGGCTCAGGTTTAGAAGCCAAGTTGAAAAGATCTAAGAAAAATTACACAATTTTGCATACTATTTTCAAGATAGGCATCAAAAATGTCATTCACCATGGGAATGATGTCTCATATGCTCAATGAAGAAATCTAGATGACAGAAGTGTGAATCATGTTAATGTAATTCTACAGACAACATGACTGCAAAGACTTGTCCAATCTGGGAGGCTGACCTTGTAAACTAACCTGTTCTTTATGTATGAATGTCTAATGTTCTGATCAGGAATTATTTATCTTCCCATTTTAATGAAATTCATCTTGTATATGAGGCATCTCAGTTTAAATGCCATTGCTCTCGTTATGTCATTCACATGCAAAGAACTGGATTTATAAGAAAAATTAAGTGCACTTTGGATGGTTTGCTATTTGACCAAAATCCCAAATGGCATTCAATATCCTGCAGAATTGGGACTTTCACCTTTCCCTACCAACCTGCAGCTTAACAAAAAACTGCCCCAGCAAGTGTCCTCGACCCAAGAACAGGTTTTTGAATATGCATGCTAAAGCTGCAGGAGGATGAGACATTGCTGACCCTCTCAGAAGCAGAAGATCCAGCAGAACACATTAGTGGAAGCGTTTTCTGATAGGTTTTTTGGTGTCAGGGTTATGAAGCTTTTAAAACGCATGCCTCATATGGAACTTCTGGGTTCACATTTGAAGGCATCAGAGATGTCACCCAATCTCATAATTAACTGAAACATCAGCCATGCATTAACTCACAGGCCGCCTCAAAGTGCTGTTTTAACTAATTTCACCACAATTGGCAAAGAGGGAGACTTTCTCTGATGCTCTGCAGCTTCTATTCAACAGCTTGCAGAATCAATCAAGTGGAACTAGCTGCCAGAGCAATGCTGCTCTTTGAATTCCACACATAAATTGTCCAGTTACTTAAGTGAATACTTAGTACTATTCTTTTGTGTAGCTAAATTAACCAAGGCTTATGATGACCCAAAGATATCTGAAGAGGAAAATCAGTACTTTAATGGAACAGCAGATTTCACAACTCATATTTCATATAAAAATTGCCAAACATAATGACAGTTTCTTGAACTGAAGAAGTCTCATGTGTTGAATAATTATGTGTCATCAACATGTACTGTCACTATTATAGTTAGCACAAATTTATTTAACCTCAAACATTGATATGGCTGGAATTCCTGTGCTAAACATGCATCTAGAATCCAAATGTTATATAGAATCAACATATCTCATTTAAGTTTCTAAATTCAATACTTTATATAATGCTATAAAATCATAGTGTTGGAAGATACCAAAAGAGCCATCCAATCCAATCCCATGCAGAAAAACACAATTCAAGCAGTCCTGACAGATGGCCATCCAGCCTCTGCGTTAAAGCCTCCAGAGAAGAAAACTCCACTATATTTCAAAGGTCTATATTTCACTGACAAACAGCTCTTGCCATCAGGAAGTTATTCCTAATTGTATATATGATCATTACAAGCCAGAATCCTGTATCCTGTCCTGTCCTAACCCAGCTAATCCTTGTAAAGTAAGTGTGTGTGTGTGTGTGTGTGTAGGGGGGGGGGAGTTTACAATCTCAGCAACTGAGTCACAATCATAACAAAGTCAATATCTTGAATATGAAAGTGATGGAGTAAAACAAGGTAACTGTTTCACATTCACAGTTGTATATAACATTTAGGGAAATATCAATAACTACAAATCCTCAGGAGGAATTAACATACATTAGGATGGATTATTATTACGGTATATTGATCTTGTTTTCATTTCTTTTATTGGAAAACTTACCAGGCAGTCTAACTAAACTTTAATTCCAGATAACAGACCATAGATAGAGTACAACCAGCAAGAGACCCGTGGCTCCTGGACAGTGCTAGTTGTCCCATGTCCTTCGAACCATTCAACTTTTCAAATGTGTGTATCAGGGGCTTTTTTTGTTCTCTTCCCACAATGGCCAATATCATCCCCACAAAATCTCTGGGACAGTTCTATTGACTTCTTAGATACCTGTAGGTGCATCTCCCTTTTTTCGAGTATAGGACAGGTCTTTGAACCTAGAACAGGTGAGCCAGAGTGAAAAAATAGCTGGTTCTTACCCTCCTGATAGTGGAAAGCACTATTAATTAGTCTGGGACGGTGATACCCAACATTTTTTTGGGTCAGGGACGACTTGACCAGGGACCACTTGCCAACATTAGTACCAAAACGGTCACAAATCAGTTTTTGGTCAATTTTAGATTCAATTTGGGGTGCTGATTCCAAAAGTTGCATTGGATAGACCACATCAGCTCTAATTTCTGATGCAGAACATATGCCATGGTCAGCAACAGAGAAGGAGTTGCAGGCAGTGCAAAAGGAGCAGAAAGAAAGTAAATAAAATAAAATAAAGAGGAAGGAGGCTTGCAGACCAGATTTTCGTCCTTGTGGCCCACTGGTTAAAGGCCACTGGTCTAGGAACAAAATAACAGACCAAAAGACACCCTTTGAAATTCAGTGTGTGGTCCTAGGGCTGGAGTGGGGAAGATGCATCCTTTGAGTGAATCACTTTTTACCCACAGATGGTGTCTATGCCCCTACAGACCACTTTAAGCTCAGGAGAGACTTTTAAAAATCAGGAAATAAACAAAAAGTGACTCTACTCATTTTCTGTTGTCAAGAACTCTCCTGGATCTACAATGGGCCAGACATGCCTTTAAAATATTGTGAAAATGTCCACCATCCCTTGGAGTGGGTTTGAGAGCATTTAAAGGTAAAAATCTTAATTTGTTGATGAGCTTTGCAGTTCTCCAAGATCTTTCAGAAGGTTGATGTAGTCCCCTACTTTTCAGAGGTTGCCCACTCCTGCCCCAGAGAGTGCCCGAAAAGGCAATGTCACCCTGCAACACCTGCTGGTTGCCTACTAAATCACAAAAACATCCACACACATTTTCTATATAGGCCACAGATGAATAAATGTCAACTTATCTTTGATACATTTTCCACACCTAAATGATGTCACTATAAATCCACTGACATTTGTTTTGTATAATTAATAACATTTTCTACAAGTTATTTTCTATTTTGAAATCTCACCTGACTCTGTCTGTGTAAGTTCTTGAAGAGTTGCTTCTGAGCTCACAGGTAGGAAATCATCATCAAAGTTAATCAGATCTCCCTCTATCGATGGTGCACTTTGCACTGGAGCTGTTGAGAGGCCACTGCCAGGGGTCTCTGCTAGGGATCTGAAGGCACTTGTCTGAGCTGCTACAGAAAGCTTTGGAGTGGCACTTACTGGCTTGAATGGAAGTAGAGGAAGAGTAGGATTTTCAAAAGAGACAGATTTCTTGGGGACAAGTGGTCTAGGAGTAGGAACAGGAGACTTTATCTGTCCTTCACTACTCTCTGAAGCTGATCTGCTCCCTGGATTGAGTATCCCATTGCTACTGCTTTTTGCAATGACTGGTTTAGGTTTCTTTGGCAATTCAGGCTTGGTTATAACATTGCTCCCAGTGTCCTGAAGTGGAAGGGGTCTCTCCTGGGAAATGGCCTTTAGTTTGGTTTCTGTCCATGAATTCCATTCACCTGAAGTTCTGTTAGCCCCTGGCTTTGGTGCCACAACAGGTTTTTTTGCACTCACTATAGGTTTGGGGCCTAATGAGCGTGGAGATACTTCTGGCTTCTTAGTTAGTCCTGAAGTTTCCGTACTAGTTTGCGATTCAAAAGCTTTAATGCGTGACACTATACTACTTTCAGACTTGTCCGTATCCATGTCTTCCATCACCATATGACTGTCCCAAAAGTCATCATCTAGTAGCGAGAAGAAATAAATTGAGGGTGTATCCTTTTCAGTCTCTGACTGCCTTGTTTCTACTTGATTGCCCTGTGTATTATTTTGAGTATCTCTGACAACAGGTTTCAGATTGCCTTTCGATCTTGGTTTTGGCACAGGATGTATCACAGTGTTAGGTGTCTCCTGGCTTGACTGGTCTTCCAAGACAACTAAGAGTTCTGCATTTATGAGATGATTGCTATTTAGCAGAGATGATGAAGGTCTAGGTGGCTTGCGAGGAATTTGCACAGCTATACAAAATAAAAGGATATTTTAAAATGCTTTTCTTAAGATTGCAACATTTAATTCATTACTGAGTTAGGTTAATCCATTTTTATTAATTGACTTAAAGTGTCACCTTTCAATTAATCACAAAACAGTGGCATCAGAGACAATACACTCCAGCCTTCTGCTCAATGCAGGATCTACAGTCAAGCTAAAAAGTTTCTCCATATAGAAAGGAATACGATATTTTCTGGGGCCTTTCTGAAGAAACACAGCTCACAATGTCCAGAAACACTGGACACACTTTATTCTTGGTCATCAGATAACAAGCAAGACAGTTCTAACACACAATCAAAATGGTGTTTTTAATAGTTTTTTTCATACCAGCCCCCCTTATCTTTCAATTCTCCCATTCTGGTTCTCTAGACATCAGCCAGACCAGATGGCCTTATCAACTCTCCCTCTCTTATCCCTGCATTCCATCATGTCAGAATGACTGATACGGCATATCCTCCAATGATGGTATTTGGGCATTCTGACATGTTTAAGATAACATGGTTCCCATATATGCATGTCACAAAAAATTCTTTCAGAACTATTAATTTCATTCACAGCTTGGAATTAACATGCTTACATGCGACACAGTTGACTGTAATTGTTAATTTGGGTGTGTGTGTGAATGAGCCATGAAGCCACATTTCAATATAAAACTAATGAGTAGGGATGACACTGATTTGTGTATGTGTGAAGATTAACATTTTCTAATTAAGAGGCTTTGAAGTGTATTTAGAGACATTTTGAACAAAATCTTTCAAGTTTTCCTTCATACTCATTAATAACCTTAAAAAATAAACTAATGCAAAAACACCAATTAATGTCACAAGTCAGGAGGAAAAAATCCTATAATGTTAATGGAAACAAATTAAGGAAGAAAAGCATACTTTCTAACAACTGACACAAGGATGTTTTCACATTAACATTTTAAACTCTATCTTAAGTGAGCAATTAAATTATTGGATTTATAAATTACTCTTTTGATATCACTTTAACTCAGTCGTAGCCTTAATTCAGCCCCATCTTTACTAAGCATATTTAAATTGTGATTTTTCCCCTCCTCACACAAAGTTATGGGACTACATCATTTCAATTAAAACTTTTACTTTGGATGCTGCTTTAAAGGGTCAGAAGTTTGGGAGAGGAGTTTTGTGTCTTTGTAGGCATTTCGGAGGGCTTTGATGCCATGCAATGTCTACCCAAAAATAATACAGAAAAAAATCAGGAAGCACTACAGGGCTGCTGAGGGCCTTTTAGAAGTCATATACATGTGGACAAGAAGCTGCATACAGACTCTGGGAAACATTTTCCTTACACATTCCAAATAATCACAAATTTGTTTCCTAAACAGTGTTTCTATGTTCAGGGCCTTCTGAAAAGCAGATTTGGAATGACACTGGCTCTCTCTTTCAGCTCTCCCAGTTATGCATTAAAAGGAAAAGTTGAAAATGGGATGCAATTTAAACAGGATTAAGAGATCCATGCTAGTATTGAGCCCATGACTTTGACAACAATTAAATCGAAACATCTTGAAGTTGCTAAGCAGACAGCAAAGTAAGACAATTTTTCAGCACACCCATGAAAATAAATAAATAAATAAATAAATAAATAAATAAATGTGTTATCAAAGGCTTTCATGGCCGGAATCACTGGGTTGCTGTATGGCCATGTTTCAGAAGCATTCTCTCCTGACATTTCACCCACATCTATGGCAGGCATCCTCAGAGGTTGAGGAGTGTGTTGGAAACAAGACAAATGAGGTTTACATATCTGTGTAATATCCAGGGTGGAAGAAAGAAATCTTGCCTGTTTGAGGCAAGTGTTAATGTTGCAAATGGCCACCATAATTGGCCTTGCAGCTTCAATGCCCTTTAAAGCTGCAAGGCCATTAAATGCTAATCAAGATGGGCATTTGCAACATTCACACCTGCCTCAAGCGGACAAGAGTTCTTTCTCCAACCCTGGTCATTCCACAGATATATAAACCTCACTTGCCTATCTCAACCTCTGAGGATGCCTGCCATAGATGCGGGCAAAACGTCAGGAGTGAATGCTTCAGAAACATGGCCATACAGCCCAGAAAACTCACAGCAACCCAAAGAAAGAAACCTTTTTTGCAAGCAAAATTGATTTCAATCACCATACTATTACAATTAACAGTCATATACCTGGAGTGTTGTCGCGTTCAGAAAGAGCATGCAGATTATTTTTCACATTTATTCCTGGCAAACTGCTGATTATCTCTTCTGGAAAGTCAGTCTGTGTTGAAGATGTAGCAGTATTTCTAGAATAAGCAGCACTGGCAGCATTACTATTACTAGTTGTGTTGACTTGTACTTGATTGATTTCTTTGATTACTTGTTCATATGAAGGAGGCTAAAAAACAAAAACGCCATGCTGAATTATAGAAGGCACAATACATTTCTAACTGTCAATACCTCTGAAAGCACAAAAAATTCTTCCACGTGCCATGATTTCATATAGCCAGCTATGACCCCAAATGGTACCATCTGCGTTAAAACCAAACTCAAAGCTATGTTTCTTCACCTCTGCTGGAACAAGCTCATTCGTTCTCCAAACTAGTCCTTGTTGAGGGATGCGATTTCTACCTGGAAACCAAGAGGTAGGCCCAAGTGGCTCAGCTGCAACTATTGTGATTTCTGGACGTCTGAAATGGGGAAGAAAAAAAACACATACCAAGGTTATAGTCTTGACTACTGAGTAACTTGTAGACAAGAAATTTGACTGATTCTTAGATTTCCCCCCAATCGCTGTTTACTATACAACACACTCCATCTTTGCAAAACAACAGGGGCTGTTCACATTACACAATTATAGCACTATTGTTCCACTTTAACTGCCACCATTCTCTCCTATAGATTTTTGGGACTGGCAGTTTAAGGAGGCCCATTTTGAACTCTCAGACAAAGTGTTCAATTACCTCACCAAATTAGAGATGGAAACATGTAAATTAAAGTATGAACACTATATTATGGAGTATGAATGGGCCTTAAATGTCCCAGGTCTTTGAGCAGTATCATTTATATTATAAGTTCTACTGCCTTGTGTTTTGGTCTTTTTTGACATTGTGTGGACATACCTTTTGGATTTCATCTATAACTAGATAGTAATTCTTAAGAGTTTTGACCAACCCCTATGCAAGTGTTTTGGAATTTTTACAACGTAAACACTAAAGTTTGTTCTGAACTATCTATTCTTACAGTTAAAGAATCCACTGATACTTTTTCTGGAGAATGCTGTTGTTCCAACTGTGATAATGGATGGTCTAATCTTTGGCAACACAGAAACTAATTAGAGTGAGTTAAACACATTTTTTCACAACTGATATAGTGCACACATGTACAGTACATGCATACAAGGTTCTCTTCAATAGGCAGATGATTAATTTCCCATCCATTAGTAATGATGAACATTCTGCAATGTTTAAATCGCTTTTTCAAAGGATTGTACAGGATGACAAGAAGTAAGGCTAAGATCTGAGGCTAAGATTGTCAGGGGAGGCCCTGCTCTCAGTCCCACCCCCATTGTAAGCACGACTGGTGGGGACAAGAGATAGGGCCTTCTCAGCGGTGGCACCTTGTATATGGAACTCCCTCCCCAGTGAAATTAGTTTGGCCCTCTCCCTCCTGGCCTTCAGAAAAAAACCTAAAAACATGGCTTTGGGAGCAGGCTTTTGGTCAATACTGGGACCACGGCAATGAGAGATTATAAATTAATTTAATGACAACCCGGACTTGTTGGTTTTAATGTTTTTGTTTATTTCTTGATGTATGTATAATGCAGCATTGCATTGTTGCCTTATAAGGCTGCCTTAAGTCTCATTTGGGGTTGAGAAAGGTGGGATACAAGTATGGTAAATAATAAATAAGTAAGTAAAATACAATATAGTCTACTTTAAATTACTTTTAATTGTAGCATGAAACCTCACAGAACAGTAGATTAATTACGAATATTAAAAGGAATATCAGGCTTTACTCTAGTTGCTCTCGCTTCTCTTCCCCACCCCTTTTCTTTTTTCATTGGCTTCTCCAATTACTGATCCAATCACTGAATCATACATACCTCTTTCTCCTCCTCACCCCAATAGCCCTTCTCACTTACATAATATGGAACAATAACATTTCCAAACAACTCAATAACAATTACTACTCAAGATTTTAAAAAATCTTAATCAGCGGAACACTTCACAACAATACAATACCTACTAATACAATACCTAATTCAATAACAGTGTACACAACATTAAGATCCCAGTGTAAGTGGGAATGCTTTCCTGGCCAGACCAGGTGTTTAGGTTTCACTATTTTGCAGCTATTTTGAAGATCTATTGTAATAACAGGAATATGATATTCAAAAATGTTTTATCTTAGGACATAAAAATTAATGGTAATCTGTAAACTATCTGAAATAAAAAGGACTGAATGTGAAAACCCTTTCCCTGAAAAATGTTAGGAGAAAGAAAGAGAGACTAATGACTCAAAAGAAAAAGAACAGGAGACAGTGCCATCTAATACACAACCATCACACATGAATGCTAATTATTTGCCTGTTGGCACACTTTTGTTTGTGCTGATGAAAATGATGGATTAAAAATGCTATTTTTCCACAATATTTTTCATGTATTCTTGCCAATGGGCAGATTTAGGAACAGGTGGAGTTCTTGGTTAATTCCAGGTAATGAATCTGGAACAAAGGTTTAGCAAAGCATGAACAATAACAAAAAAGCAGTCAACATGCTGTGAGCTTTAAAGGAAGCTTTAAAGGAAGTCAGCACAGGAAATAGGACAAAGCGTTTCATTTTGCATTAAAGAACTCTCGCTTTTTCAGTTCAGTGTTATCTTTGCTGGGGAAAGGATGTTTATTTAAAAAAGTAATTTTATGTAGAAAGTAAACTTGATCACTGTATCTCAAATATGTTTGAAAAAAGTGATGAAAAAAATATGATCGCAAATAAAAATGAGTGTGGTTCCCAACCTTTTTTTGATCAGGGACCACTTTATTTATTTATTTATTTATTATTCGGGCTTCTATGCCGCCGACTCCCTGAGGCTCGCGGCGGCTTACAGGAGCCGAAGGGCACAGTAAAATACAGGCAATAAGCAGTTAAAAACAATTAAAAACAACAGCAGTACAGTAATTAATAACACAGTTAAAACAATGAACAGCACATCATCCTCAGAAGAACGAATAGATGGCGGGGCATGGGCAGGACTTACTCACCAAAGGCCTGCTTAAACAGGTATGTTTTACAGGCCCGTCTAAACGGGAGCAAGTCCTTCATAGCCCGAGTTCCGGCCGGGAGGGCGTTCCACAGCGTAGGTGCTATGACAGAGAACGCCCTCCGGCGGGTAGCAGTGAGCCTTGCGAGTTTAGCTGAAGGTATCTCCAGGAGATTGGAGTCCTCAGACCGAAGTGATCTCGGAGGGCAATATGGGGTGAGACGGTCCCTCAAATACTTTGACCAGGGACCACTAACATTAGTACTAAAAGGGTTACGAATCAGTTTTTGGTCAACTTTAGATTCAATTTGGTTATTTGGGGTGCTGATTCAGAAAATTGCATTGAACAGACCACATCAGCTCTAGTTTCTGATACAGAATATATGCCATCCAGTAGTCGCCATCTGCACACTCACAGAAAACCATCTAGAGCTGATTTGGTAGTAGTAATCTTTCGTGGGTAGTTAGTCTCTCCCCTCCTGACATCCCAGTTGCCTCGGCACTATAAAAGGGTTTCACGAGACCAGTTGCTGCCGTTGTCATGTGATTTCAAGGCAACAGTGTAGTAATGGCTGCAGATCATATTTTCGTTCTTGCAGACCACTGGTGGTCCGTAGACCACAGGTTAGGAACCATTGAGCTATAGGATTGGACTGGAGTCTGGGACACCCCAATTCAGATCTGCAATCAGCCATCATACAATTGGATAAACTGGTGAAAGAGTTACACTCTTTCAGCCCAATTTTAACTCACATGACTGTTGTAAGTAAAAAGTGGAGAGGAGAGCCATATATGCCACCCTGTGCTCACTAGAAGAAAGGTGGAATATATATCAAAGTAGTACAAAATAAACAAATGATAATTCTGTTAGAGATGAACTGTTAAATTAGTTAGAACAATGAAGGAAAAAACAATGGTCCCATCATACCTTCTGTCTCTCTGTTGTTCACTGTGGCCAGATGTCCGAGAAGCTAATTTTTTAAAAAGTGAAAAGTTAAAATTCGCTCTAGTTTTAATATAAGACTTATACATAAATTCCCAAGTGTCTGCCAGATGACTGAAAATTAATTATTCATTGATAAAATCTGATTACCAGCATAATAGTTTATTAACAGAAGTCATGATTAAATTAAATTCACAGGATACTTCCAGAAGCTAGTTCTTGAATTTTGGTTTTGAAGGACACTTGTTCATGACTGAGATAAGAAAACCTCACAAGGCATATCTTATGACCCAGAAGAGAAAACAAAGCAAATAGATGCCAAACTGGTTGGCAACACAATATCAATGTATATGTCTATATGTTTCAACAACCAGGTTAGTAACAACAGAAAAGCAACAATCTGGGTGAGACTGCTTGAGATTATAGTCTAATATATTCACCTCAAAAGAGGAAGAAAATATGCAAGTGCAAACATATGTGCCAATGGAGTTGCTTCTGGCTAAATTAATGGTGCACTTAAAAAAATCAGATATCTTTTCAGTTCTTTTTAATGTCATTGCAATACAGACTTAGACATTTAAAAAAATGTAGGACAACAGTGATAGTTCCCTCTTCCGAGGCCCTTCCTAATGCTTATCATGCTCTCAAAACAAGGAGGAAGCTAGGCTAGGCACTTCCAATTGTTTTCATAGGTAATCCTAATAGACTTCAGGCACTACTACCAATATTAAACAATTATGTTTATGTTAGGCTGTTAGGCTTTTAATGCATTTTTATTATGAGGAATGAGTCCACTACAGCCTCCACTCGGTATATTTTTATTAGCTTTATGAAAATTTTATTTGAATGTAACCTTTCACATTTGTCTTACATAATT
The DNA here is from genome assembly GCA_030556195.1 of Anolis apletophallus. Taxonomy (NCBI): domain Eukaryota; kingdom Metazoa; phylum Chordata; class Lepidosauria; order Squamata; family Anolidae; genus Anolis; species Anolis apletophallus. The sequence goes on along the minus strand of JARBWK010000012.1, from coordinate 57,511,478 downwards.
AAAACAATGACCAATTAAACCAGTGCTCCTGCAGCCAGGCGATTTAGGGATAAAGTCTTGTTTTCTTGTGCAGAAGCAAACTTCCCTAATTACACCAATGTGGATTCATAGGAAAAAAATCAATAAAGCACCAGCCAGGAAAGCACAACAGGGACATACCTCTTCCACGGGGCATATTTGATGTGCACTATTCATGAGTGCTGAAGGAAAAAACCGAAGGGGTTACAGCTGAGGAAGAGAAAGGGGCAAAAAAGATAGAAAGAACAAATGGCACAAATAGTAAAGATTCAGTGTTAGTCACATAGAAATATCATAGTATTTTCCCCTACAAGGTAAATTCCAGTAATGGCTTAAAATGCTTCCTCTACAATTTAGAACAAATTCACATCGGTTTTTTAAATTTAAAAATCAGCACATTTTTAAATTGAAAAAGCACTAATCTGACTTAGTATTTGTGCTTTATATTAAACAGTGACGGCTCTTCGAACACCTTCCATGAGTCTTACCCAGCAGAGCAAATTGTGAGAGATTGTTGACAGTTGCTGCAGTATTCCTGCTTTACTGAATTCACAGTAAAAATCATCCACTCACATCCTTCCATATTGCTCTGCTTATATGGTTTCTGCTACTCTGAAGTACTGCATTGTGCGGGCCTGTACAACTTGAAAATCCTGTTCCTGGTGTTATCTGCAATAGCAACATCTTCAAGCTATCTCTTTATTGTTTTATGAGACTTTAAGTTTCTTCTGTGGGCCTTTTTCTCTGACCGAGGTGTTTCTGGATTAAAGTAAGGATTTAAACAGATTTCTTTTATCTGGTCCTACAGTCTGTTTCCTCCCCCCATCCTCTCCTTTTTGCCCTGAAGCATAGCTGGCACTGATGTTGAGAGAAAAAGGGTCAAGATGTGTTTTGAATGCAGCTCTATTCCTTGGATATTGTACAAGGACGCATGCCCTATATGGTCTGCTCCCAGAAAACTGGCCATAATCCAAAGAACTGTGTGCTTTTGTTAAAATCACTTCTGCTTGCAAATGAAGGCACTGTCTTTTTTTCCTCTTCTGTCACTTCAGTCCTTTGTGCTGCTTTGAATCACACAACAAAATGTTCTCTATCTTTCCTTCAATCTCTCAGCATGTCACGTAAAATTATAGGTTGTCCAATTCTTTGGGGACTGTTCAGTTATAACATTAGGGAAGACTGACCAGTGTTTGGAGAGAATGTTCAATCTATATGGATCTTGTGTTGCCGAAGTCTTTCATGGCTGGAATCACTGGGTTGCTGTGAGTTTTCTGGGCTGTATGGCCATGTTCCAGACATACTCTCCTGATGTTTTGCCCACATCTATGGCAAGCATCCTCAGACCTCACAACTTCTGAGGATGCCTGCCATAGATGTGGGCGGAACGTCAGGAGAGTATGTTTCTGGAACATGGCCATACAGCCTGAAAAACTCACAGCAACCCTATATGGAACTTGAAAATACTTATTTTACTTCCTTGCAATGATTAACAGAGGTGGTTTACATAGTGTCTCCCTGGACATTTGATACAAATAATCCCTATTACCAAGATTTATAGGGTGGTGAAGGAGACATTATATTCTGATGGAGGCCAAGCTACTCCTAATAAGATAAGAAAAAACCTGGGGAAAATTTACTTTGATATGGAAATAGTTAACAGAGAATGCATTTATAAAACATGCAAAACATGGTTAGTAAAATCATTAAAATATTTAGTGAAACAAAAATAAATATTGTTTGGAGACACAAAAGAGAACATTTCACATAATTATGCATTTCAGGGCAGGGCAAAGAAAGGCTGGAATAAAGGATGGGAAAGTCTGGAATCAGTACTTGAAATGGGAGTGAAAAGGAAGTCCAACAGTGGCATTTAAGCCAGACCAACTCTGCCAAGAGTCCAAGTGTATCCAATTTTCTTATAAAAACCTGAAATCACTCAAAACATACTCATATATAGCACGTCTAGGTTTATTTACTCTTCCCATATGAAAAATATTCCCAAAATGGAAAAAATGCCCCCTAATTGTCCAAGAATGGAGCAAAGAGAAGAGATGGCCAGATGATTCCGAATGTATTGGTGCAGCCTGAAGAAGGAAAACTTCACTTCCCAACAGTGTACTATCCCTCCTCTGCTTTAAATAGTAATCCAATTTTTTTGTCTTTATAACCATGTAACCTATTTACTAACAAGCTTGACTACTGACGAACTTAGAAATAGTCATCAGAAAAAGAAAAGAAGTAAAATGAAGTGAAAACCAGCGTGACTTCCTTCAAAGACAGAATACGTTCTGCTTCTTTCATCTAGACTTGCCTAGACCAAAACTGTTTGCACAGCTGGGAAAAGCAGAGTCTAAAACCACAATTTAGGAAACTGAAGCTGTCTCTGCCAATATCTGCTCTTGTGTACACCAGCTTCACAAACAGTTCTAACTGAGTCAGATGACTTCTAGTAGCAATCATAGAGCTGGAAGAGACCACAAGGCCATCCAATTCAACTCCCTGCCATGCTTGTTAATGAAATATGCAATATTGCAACCCTATTCTGTATCATCCTAGAATGGCTTTATATCCGTTGAAAAGAAACAGCATACCATCCCACCTTGTCCTACTTTACTTTGAGCATGGAACAGACTATAAATGACCACCAACATTGAATTGTAGTGGAAGGAAAACAGTAAGGTCTTTTCTATCAACCTGCTTAGACCAACCCACCATCCAGTACTTTCCTGATGGACTACAACAGCAACTAACAGCTCTGAACTAGAGTAATGGATGGATCCTTTCTCTGAGTTTTTTGACCTATCTGTATTGCATCCTTTATTGGGCTAGTTCAGAATAAATGTTAAATTGTAGGATTTTAGCATAAAAACAAGCAACAACAAACCAAGTTTATGTATGCCCCATTTTTGCTATGCAGTGACAAGAAGGCATTTGGACACCTTATCTTAATTGTACATTAAGCATGACTTGCGTTGTTATTCCAAAACATCCCATAAGCTATGGTTACACATCTTAACAATGGTTATGGTGTAAATAAGCTACTTCAAACCATGGTTCATTAAAATGCCCTTCAGTAAGCTACACTTACTTACAAAGCATGGTTTAATATCAATAGCACTAAATTGCCTACAGTGGAGGTAGAAAAAATCCTGCAATCTGGCATAAGCAAACGTTCAGGTTTGTTTATGCCAGATTGCATGATTTATATTGTGGATTTTTTCTGGCTACCCTTTGTTGTAGTTTCGTTGGTACGTGGTATAGCCCTTTTCTTGACTTTTGTACAGTGGAGGTAGAAATATCTGATCTCACTCTTGCGCCTATGTTATAGAGAAAGATAAAGGGAAAGTGCTGAGGTCTGTTCCTGTAGTACACTGAACAATGGCTAAATGCATGACAATATGGGCCATGTATTATATAAAAAATGTAACTGATAAGTAAGGATAAATTTCAGTCAGGGAATTAGGTCTTTCACTTATTCAAAGCAATAGCTTTGTGTAAAATATATGTAATATATTTGTATAATGGTTGCTTGCTAGCTACAATCAAAGTATGACTGACAATGTGCAAAGTATTATTAGAGAATGTACTACCGTTGTCAATTTAAGATTACACGATATATTAAATTTGGATGTGAATATCATTAAATTCATTTTAAAAACGAACTCAGATAATGAGATGTTTTGTTGTTGCATAGTAAATGAGGGAGGATCCACTCAAATATAATTACAAGCAATTTTAGGAATCTGAGACATGTATAACACAAAGTGCAGGTAAGAAAAATGTTAGTTTAGCAACAGCTTACCAACAGCTACAAAATGTGGTTTACAACACTGCAAAACAAATGCATTTACAGAGTGCTTAATGTAGCTATAAACACTGGCCTAATCATTTCCTGTGATCATAAAAGTTAGATACCTGCTCAAAAGGTAGATAAAGCAGTTTGGAAGCATACTTACTTCTCTTGATTGCTGCTTTAATGGATGACAGAGGACCTTGGCTTGGAGGGAAAAAAGAATAAAGTTTGGTACCCATTGTCCAAAAGGAGAACGACAAAAATAGCTTACATTTATGAGGAATTACTTGAAAAAAGGTTAGGCATTCCTCCCTGGAATGTCATTTTTTGAATTGAATTTTTTTTCTTGTAGTTGACTTAGATTTCTGGATCTATAAAAAGTCATTTAACACCGCTAAGTATTCATCCACATACCAATAAAACCAAGACATCAAGCTGAAGGAACTGCAGTTTAACTTCCTTTATTTGCATTGTATTCTTCAAGTTTGTATTATGCATTCTAAAGAAAGTTTAGAACGTACAAATGAGAAAATACCTCATTGTTGAAACAGATACTGATCTAAATAGACACGCATGTCACAACCAAATTAAGGTGGGGCACCTTCTTTTTGTTTCTAAGTGTTTCATCCACATGTAGCTAGGATTCTTTTGCTTTCAACAAGAAAAGTACAAATTTATCCAAGCCCGATTAAAAAATAGATTCTACAGAATACAATGGGGCATACTTCCAAAGAAGAATAAACAGTCAGTATCTTTAACTGTTTTGATACATAAACAAACTACAGTTCCTTGTATCTGGTTATTTCAGTGCAGCTGCAATGCCTGGAAATGTTTATTCACATACACAAAACACAGTTTTATCAGATTCCAAGTTGCACTTTATGAGAGAAACCAAATTTGGTCCGTATACAATAAGGCCTCAATCCAATTGCTGGTCCAAACTAGAGCAAACTTATTAAAGCTATGGAATGTATATAAGGATTAATTTACCATTCATGTGTGGATTCAATAGGTCAACTGCAGTAGGGACTAACAACTGGATTTAGGCCTAAGTAGCAAGGTTTTGCAGCACAGGCATGACTGTATTTCCAGCCATGAGTTCCAATATGTGGTAAAGAATGTACTCATTATTATATAGTAAGCGCTTGTATTAATGATCCACAAAAGAATAATCTATACATGTGGAGAACATATTCAATTGAGCAAAATTAAGAACATTTCAAGTACTTCCTTCCACATAACTGTATTCATGGGACACATTTAGACAACATTATTAGAGTGCTATATTCCACTTTAATTGCCAAGGCAACATCCTATGGAAGCCTGAGGAACTGTAATTTGGTGAAGTACTAGACCTAGAAAGCTGAAAATTCTGAATATTACTTTTAGGGTTCCTAGGTGTTTCTGACACAAATATAGGATGATCCTTCCTGTCAACCCGTTGGCTAAAGTCTAGCGAGTACATCTGAAATGGACCTATTTATTAGTTACTACCACAACTGGTGCTCACTCTTCCTACTCTCAGCCCTACAGGCAATTGAGAAAGTGGTGCCCCACTAACCATAACCCAGGCAGGCAGTCCTCACAATTTGTTGTGTTATGCGCTAAATACTCAAGGGATGTTCTGTCAGGATAGCAGTTGTTGCACACTTTAACAAATCAAGGCAGAAGGGATTTGGAGTGTCAAGGGAATCTTAACCACTTCCTAATCCTATAACAAATGAAATCAAGAGATAAATGCATAGTGTGAATGGCCCAAGAATGGATTATGGTGACCTTGTGTTCCTAAATATGCATTGGGAAGAATGCATGTAAAGGAAAGGCTGCTGTATGCTTCCATTATCTGGAATTCTGCACAAACAGAAGGCTTCCCCTTACATACATCATCTGCCCAGACATGAAGTGATAGCAGAACAAACAAGATTCTCCTAGAAGGAAAAAAATCATTAAAGAGTTATAACTTTATAGCAGGGGTTGCCTTTCAAGGAACAGTTCACCTTTCCTGCTTCTCTAATGCTTTCCTTTGTCAGCCAACTTAAAGTTCAAATTCCAAGTGTTGTTCATGGGCATGAAATATTTTAAGCGTTTTGTGTTACGTTTGAGGATATTTTTCTCTCTCTCTGCAAGACACAACAGTCATATTTCTTATGTTACAATACTGTGTGGTATATGGTTAGCGCACCAGGAACAGTGTATGTTTATATGGCCCTAGCTGTGCTCTCCCACACCTTGCTGTGTCCATCAGCTCAGCCACCTCTTCCTGTATGAACAAGATAAAAGTAAAGTGATTTTATCCCTGATCCTCACAGTAGAAAAGCAATAACACTGTGAGCCGTTGGTTTTTTATATACTGCATGCATGCCAAAACTTAAGGTTGTTTAAAAAAAAATTCTCACAAAGGTATTCCCTACACCAGTTTTTCAACATCTTGGCTTAAACTCTGAGTGGTCTCTACTACTTTATAGAGTGAAAAGGACAGTCTGTATTTTTAATGCTCCCATACATTAATATTAGTTTTTAAACCCTACAACTTACTGCAAATGGAAAACCATCACCAGAGGGATTAGGCTCCATTTAGCTTGCTGGACTTACAGATAAATGTCTTTTTATAACATCTTAAAAAAGAAGGGAAACCCTCATCTTTGGTCTTAAGTGTCAGAATCCACTCTAACCACGTTGGGTGCTGTTCCCTGCCACATGTGCAGACAAAGGGATCCTTAACCCCTTCCCCTCCTGTTGTCCAACATACTCCTGCCATTGTTCTCCCTCCTTTCCCTCAGCTGTTCACTCCCTGGCATGAGTAAAGGCACATGGGAGATCGTGCTGCCAAAACATCTGCTCTGTTCACATTGTGAGGGAAGGGGTGAAACAGCTTTCTGCCTGTGTTGGCTTGCACAGGGATGAGTCACTGGGTGGTTTTCTGGCTCTTCCACTCTTGCTCTGTTCCAACCAGGACCCCAAATAAACATTGTATATCAGTATTTCTCTCTTTGCATACAACGATGCATCATCCCTACATGGGTGCTGGCTGCAATCTATCCAGTTTAAATACTGGTTCATGTAGAAGGGATGATTGCTTTTAGGCTTCAACATAAGAGTCTGAATGCATTTCAACAATGTAACAGTAATCAGTGGAAAGATAGATTTGAATTAAGATGACACACCCATAGCACTATAAAAGCGAAGTATGCTTGGGCACGTCACTAGACACGTCTCACAAGCACACATTTGATGTCATTCTCCCTTTGAAGCAATATGAGAAGAGAGGGAAGAAGATCCCCAGACCTCATAACCTCTGAGGATGCCTGCCATAGATGCAGGCAAAACATCAGGAGAGAATGCTTCTGGAACATGGCCATACAGCCCAGAAAACTCACAACAACCCAGTGATTCCGGCCATTAAAGCCTTCGACAGTACATAACTCCCCAATACTTCGAACAACGTTGCCTGCCTTATGAAAACACTAATGGATTTGTTATAAACTTTTGTGGCCCAGAGCTCATTCCGAGATAATTTAGCCACAAGGTGACTTTACTAAAACAATCAACCTCTCTACCTTCTATACAGAACATAGACTTTTAGAACCTGGAGGCATTGTTGTTTTGCTGCAACTAACCTACATATACTCTCTGGAATTTGACATTATAGATACTACTAAGTCTGTAGAAATCCAATTTCTGTGTCCGCACAGCAACAGCGTGTTCCACGTAGCTGCTGACTCAGTCGAGTTCCACCCAGTATTAGACATCCTAACTGGTGATAGTGCCTTTTGAAGGCTATGTGTTGCACAGAAATTCTGAATTAGTATAATGCAACCACACCCCCTCTAAACTTGTTTTTCCAGATGCAGCAAGACAGTAAGCAAAATTGTAGTAATAAAATGCTGAACATTACAATGCAAAACCCGAGACTACATGTTCACCATACCATGGCCCTTGAAAGGAATTCTCACTGAAAAGAACAATGCCTCTAACAAAAGAAAACAAAACCCTCTCACATCCCTATTTGAAATTCAGCAATGACATGCAGTTATTCAAATTGTCACTGTTGATTTTTTATTTTCTTCCTTTTCACGTATAACACTAAAAAGAAAATTTGAAAGCGGACTGAAATCATCAGGCTGAAGTAGCCTTATGAACTACAAACGAACTAGTTTAAGTAGCAAGGAAGCAGGAATTCCCTTATAATTTTTCACAATCCTTCCAAAGTTCCCATGTTCTAACATAAACATTCTGTCTTCTCGTTTACAAAGCGAAAGATCAGCAACTAAAAGACAAATACAGAGATGTTCAGATGGATCCTGAAGTCTCTATCAACATTTTAGTGACATTAATCCACAGTCCACCAATTTACAGGTAGGCTGCACCTGATATTGTCAATCAGATGCAAATGAGCAAATTAAAAGTTAATGTATGATAACTGTATGAACTGTGTGCAAGGGAATTTTGTATCACTAACTTAGATACTAACTGGGAGAATGAAGTTGACAGCATAAGCTTCTTTAGACAAAGGGTACATCCACACTGTAGAATGTATGTTGTTTAACACTACTTCAATTGCCTTGGTTTAGTCCTATGTAATCATGAATGTTGTAGCTGTACAAGCCTTATCTGCCAAGGAATGTTGGAACCCAGGTTTCCACAGCATTAGGCCATAGCAGTCAAAGTGATGTCAAACTGCATTAATTCTTCAGTGTACACTTCACTAGAGTGGTGGTTCTCAACCTGTGGGTCCCCAAATGTTTTGGCCTTCAACTCACAGAAATCATAACAACTGGTAAACTGGCTGGGATTTCTTGGAGCTGTAGACTAAAACATCTGGGGACCCAGAGGTTGAGAACCAGTGCACTAGAGCATCTATCCACTTCAAATCTAGCTGCTGCTTCCTGCAGACTTCTATGGTTGGTAGTTTAGTGATGCACAGGGCCACTATGACTGAGCAATTTAAAGGCCCCTCCCTAAACTACAAACACCAGAATTCTGCATGATACAGCAACTGGATTTAAAGTGGAAAGATGCGCCTAGTGCGATTAGGTCCTTAGTCTATGAAAGCATGCACCAGGAGATGCTGTGAACCTATGGAATCTAAAGTTCCCCCATTCCCCATATGACAAAGAATGGGGCATGACAATGCTGTATAGGCAGCTAGTAATACTTATTATACTCTTAGTGGAATAAGTAGGAAATTAAAAATCCCTAAGAAGGGTACCAAGGGGATGGAGGGTTTGTATGAATCATGAGCACCAGATTTTGTTCTGTTTTATGTTAATCCATCAAGACCAATGAAAAGATCCTCACATTCTCCCTCATCCCTTGCAATGTTTTCCTGCTTAATATACTATCGATATAGATTTTATGCATTTATTATAAACTTAGCTGTTGGAAGTCCTCATTTTCATGATGTCGGGGGTGGTGGTTGTCATCTAATAATCTGACTTGGAAATTTTCTACTCTCTGTCTTTCAATTTCTGCATGTCTAAACTCTTCATTCATTTTAATGATGCTTTTCAAACAAAACTGCAGTTATCAGAATGTCATTTGAAATACAGTAGATAATAATACATGTTCCGTATTATAAGCTAAATCACCACATAGGGAATCACAGTCCTTCTTTGTTCTGCAAAACAACATGCACCACAAATAATATGTTGGAAGCAGAATGGAAAATGACTACAGTATTGTTTAGTGTGTCTTCTTTTCGTGAAATAAAGCTGAATGTGTTGAAAGTCATTTCAAATAGCCCTTCCTGACTATTTCTGAATTCTTGATTTTTAAAAAATGGAAAAATGTGTGCAATATAATCTTATTTTTATATTTCAATGTTATTTCCATAAATTATGTAGTTCTTCATAAGATTGAACAAAAATTTGATTTTTTAAGTGTACACTTTCCAAAAGATTTCTTTTAAATATATATTTTTATATATTGTAAAAGAAAGTTAAACAAAAAGGACAACAAGGTTGTCACACCCATTTTCAAATGTGGCAGTTTAAAAATGTTTTATTTAAAGTACTTAGAGTTTCTTTAAAATCATATCATTATAATCAAGTTTAACAGCTATGTTAGATACCGGACAACCGAAACAACTACCTACAAATCTTAGTGAATAGTTGGAAACTTTAAACGGCCTGAATATGAGCATGTTTAGGTATTAACTATACATCTTTACTTAACACAGGATAATACGATATGTGGTAGCTCCTTTCTGCCTAGGACCATTACTTTCTTGAACATGAAGGGCAACCATTTAGAAGTGGAGAACCTCCATTATCCATGGAGATTGTCCACATTGGTTATAACCCTGATTCTCCAAGTTTGTCTTCCAAGTGTAGAAGATGATGGAAATCAAAGGGGGAAACATGCTGTATTCTCACATGTTCAGTAAACAACACACAATAAAGTACTATATGGTTTATATACAAATGCACCCATTACCAACATCCTGTTATACACTAGCATGACTAAGAACGAAATTTAATGGGAGGTTTATGAGCAAACTTGGTTGTCAGTGGTTGGAGTCATAGCAAAATCAGGCTCAGACTCCACAGGTTATCATTGGACAATATGTCCTTAACTTAATTTCATTACTTTCCATCTTATACATGAATGAATAGGATATGGAATAGTAAAATTTCCCCCTTGACGACACTGCTACAGTAAAAACAAAACTGACTCATTGTTTGCCTAATATAGTTACCTCATTCCTCAAAATTAAATGTTCTCCGCCTTTGTTACTTTTTGACTTGAACAGACTCAGTGAGTTCAGTTTTAATATCATGAATGACCTTAAATTATAAAAGGAGAAAAAAATGTTTGAACCAAGATCCCTAGCTTAACTGTTATGACTATTGAATGACCTCCCTTGTTGGAAAAGACCTCATGGGCCATCCAGCCCAACCCTCTACCAAGAAGCAGGAAAATTCAAAGCACCCCCGACAGATGGCCATCCAGCTTCAGTTTAAAGCCTCCAAAGAAGGAGCCTCCACCAGACTCCAGGGCAGAGAGTTCCACTGCTGAACAGCTCTCACAGTTAGGAAGTTCTTCCTAATGTTCAGGTGGAATATCTTTTCCTGTATTTTAAGCCATTGTTCCGCGTCCTAGTCTCCAGGGCAGCAGAAAACAAGCTTGCTCCCTTCTCCCTATAACTTCCCCTCACATAAATGGCAATTATGTCTCCTCTCAGTCTTCTCTTCTGCAGGCTAAAAATGCCCAGCTTTTAAGCCACTCCTCATAGGGCTTGTTCTCCAGACCCTTGATCATTTTAGTCACCCTCCTCTGGACACATTCCAGCTTGTTAACATTTCCCTTAACTTGCGGTGCCCAGAATTGGACTCAGTGTCATTCTAGGTGTGGTATTACCAAGGCAAAATAGAGGGGTAGCATGACTTCCTTGGATCTAGACACTATACTCCTATTGATGCAGCCCAAAATCCCATTGGCTTTTTTTTGGGCTCATGTTTAACTTATATTCCGTACCGGACACACTAACCCTTGTACTACTGAGCAGTCATCACACACAAAATCGACGTTGGGAACAGAAAAAAGAATCTCCACCCCTAGTCAGACTGGTTCTTTAAGAAATCTGGTTTTCTTTATGAACCCGCTAGTACAGATTGCATCTTCATTCTTTTGCTTTGAATGCAGTGGGGTTTGTTTAGAATGGCAATCTGTTTTTGCTCCTCTCCCCTCAACATTTGTATGATTTGGATTAATGCTAATAGGATACAACGAGGGGAAACCAATCCTAGATATGAGAAGGATACAGGCAATACAAAGCAAGAAGCAAAACAGACACAGATATTTTGGTTTCTTCCCCCATTTCTTTTTATTCTGTCCTCTTGCTTTAAAAAAAAAAGAGAGAACCCAGGCAATGACTTGCATGTTGTGCAGCAGGAATACTACCTGCTCCAAATGCACAACTCCACCCCCACCCACAACAGTTGCTGAGAGGACAAAGTTGTGCTCATGAGTGCCCCCAATACTATGGTGCACACCTGGAACTTGTGTAAAGAATTACAGAATACCTCCTTCCATAACAACCTTCCCCATATGTATGCCAGGGATTATGCTTGTGTACAGTATGTCAGAAAGGGGAATAGAGCTTTTGCGTCACAAACACATGGGCACCTGGGATAGCATTTATTGTTGTTGTCCTAAAAGCCCTTTTAAAATAAACCCTTTTCTAAAAATAAGTTAGTTCACAGCTGGAACAAGCAACTGTTATGAGAAGAAGACAAGAACTCACTGGGGACCCTGGGAAGAAGCCAAAATTTACTTGGGACCAGAATCAAGTAGAAGAAAGGGGCTTGAAAGAGTAGATGTCAACTGACTATTAGGCAAGAAAACTTTCTTAATGACATCTTTGGTCTAAGGATTTCATTTATTTCATGGCAAGAGTTCAATGATGAAGTACAAAATTAAAAATGACAACTGTTGCAAAAGGACACAAAATGTCTACATTGAATTCTGATCTGAATACAATTTTATAATTTATCATAAGTAATCTAACAACCCATATAAGAAATTTTGGATAATAAAAGGACCTTCTCTTCTCACTGTAAACATTTCAGTGTTGTGAAGGTGCATGATATTGAAATCCAATAACTGAAGACTGAGCAGACTATTAAACTTGATCAGAAGATTTCATTATTGTTTCGGTCAATAATTGCGAATGCTATGGATTTTAAAGTAAGCCTTTTTAGCTTATTACAACAGAAAGATTGGAAATAGGAAATAAAAAGAGAACACATCTGGTCTCACTGAAATATCTTGCCTACTAGCAACAATAAAGGGGTACAATGTGATGACCTGCATTTACTTAAATTACTATAGCAGATCTACAATGCAAAACTGTTATTTAGATATCTGATCCTTTTCTCAATAGATATTAACAGTACACAATAAGACAAATGAGAATAAACAAATTAAAAATGATCTCACCCTGATGAGCGATGGTCGGATTTACTTCTCTCAGAACGATCTGGAAAACAGAAGACATACACCCAGAAGAAGCATTAATGTTGAATAGTTCCAGCATGAACACATCATAACCTCATATTTTACAAACTATTTTTAAAGCTAGTCTCTGCTTGTCCTCTTAAAGTGGATATTTTGTCTGGTAGCAAAGAAAAAGTCTGCAACTGTAAATTTTGTTAAGCATAGCTCTTTGAAATACACCCTTCTCCTGGCTTATTAAGTTTTCTTGTTTTTAACTTTAACAGATACTCCTTTTTTAAAGTAAACATCCTTTGTTTTGCAAAGAAAGTGCAAGAGCAATGGAAAAGAAAACCACTGGATTAGTCAGCACATAAAATCATTCCATGATTCACAGCTGGAAAGGATGGGACTATGAGAAATGGATCCAACATTTCATGCAAACAGACTGCAATTCTATTCTGTATTAACTCTTTCAGTGCAATCCTATAAATGTAGCCAGATGAAAGCCTCAGTGAAGTCAATGGAATTTATGCCCAGACAAGTGTGTACTGAACCGGACTCAAAAGTCTCCCATACATTTCTGAATATCTAAATCCTTCATGTACTTTAATCTTAACCTTAAGAAATGGGGCTACAAAGTGGAGTCCACGACATTTGAGTGCAGAGAAGAGCAAACCACAGACCACCTACTACAATGCAACCTGAGCCCTACCACATGATCAATCGAGGATCTTCTCACAGCGACACCAGAGGCACTCAAGTGGCCAACTTCTGGTCAAAGGACATTTATCATAATGTCAAGGTTTTTTAAACTTGCTTTTGACACGATAAATACATAAATAAATGTTGTTTAATATATCACTTTGTTCAGGATGACATCTTTTTATTTAAAGAATTAAAAAGCAAACTATATATGGAGTTAAACTGTTCAGAACAAGATAATTTATTCATTTCTTGCTGCTACTATCATTCTTCTGGAAAAAAAAATTTGCTTTTCAGAAATCCAAGTAACGAATATGCAGTATATCTGGTTCACTTCAACACTGTTGGCTTTATTTTCAAAACCATGTATGATAAAAGTTTTTTGCCTGAATTTTAGAAGAAATTGTTCCAAGTACTGAAGCACACAAAGATTAGAAGAAAATGACACCATATTCTGTTGCTACAGATTTCATTGCTCTGCTTGCTATTATTTGGAATAGCAATTTTAAAAACTATTTTCTCGCTAAACATACAGGAATTCTTTTTAGCTTCATGTCTGATGATTTATGTAATTACTTTTCAGTTGGCATCCTTTGCTTGTATCTGCAAAAAAAAATCCTTTAAAAGCCTTTCTAAAAGAAGGAAGTCCTAAACCACAAAACACTATACTTATTTCACAAATCAATAAAAATAGTTCTTAAATCCAAGAATTTGCCTTAACAATAGCTGACATTACACACATACACACACTCGACACACAAGCAGAATGCACTGATCTACATCATTCCTTTCAATGCACAACTGAAGTCTCAATTGTTTCCAGTTCTGATGTAGCTTTCTGTTTTTGGTTAGTAATTATTTTTTTATTATTCTGTCCTCTTCCCAATCTTTTCAGTTTACAAGCTCCAATATTACATACATGCTGCAGCAGTGTTTATGTTGTGCACTGCACCAGATGTCATCATAGCCAACACACTAAACAGTGATATAATTATTTCTGCAACAACAATAAAGTTTTTTCAGCATGAAAGAAAAGATTTCCTTCTTCTCACAATTCAATCTAGTAATAATCTTACCTGAGTCTACAGAAGAACAAACAAATGTTTCATTTCAAACTGTTTTCTACTGGAATCTGGAATTAAGGTTTCTTGGTAATTCAGACACTTAACAGTAACAACGCAAGAGGGCTTTCCAAGTTGTACAACATCATAAGCGAGAAGGAGAACATGTAAACAGCATCCAAGAACTTCCCTCTACGGCCCGCTTCTGATTGGCAGCTTCATCGTGCTGTGTCTCAGAACTGGAATGCTGTCATTCAGGAAGTGAATGTTATTCCTTTTCCCCTTTAATTCTTTATTTAAACAGGAAATGGTTTAGAAGGGCTTACACAATTTTCCTGCTTAAAATAGGAATGAGGAATAGAGCTCAACACAAAGTTATGTCAAAACAAGATTTTTTTGGAAAAGAATTACTCTGCAGACAGAAAATCTGGCTAACTTAAACAGATTGATCGAGGATATACAAATTTTACTTTACGGAACGGCTGTTGGTTTCCTTTATAAAGGATATTCTCTTACTTGCACTCTCAGTTAACAGACAGGAAAATAATTTTGTGAAAATGGAGGAGGTACAGCTGTACTTTCTCTCGACTTGCTTCTAATATATATTAAGGGAGGGTTAAAATCTCCAGCGCATAAAATATGAAGCTGACATGTAAGAATCTTAAATATTTTCCAGCTCTAGAAAACAAATAACTTTCTTCAATAAGGAAAGCACGGCAATGGCCAACGTTTTTTCTAAATGTGTCATCAGAAAAATCATAATAGCAGCACTGTACTTACACTGTAATACATACAGAGCAATTCCTCCTACCAATCTCACTGTAGTGTTTTCCAATAAGCAGGGAACAATATTACACTGAATAGCTAGGCAAAGGTGTAGACCTGATGAGGGCATACTGTCCCCTAGCTAGGTAAACCTATTGAGGATTTTATGGTAAGAGCACTAATTCATGTCTGAAATAAAATTTATTGGGATGTGGAATAGTACACTGGTTATCGAGTATCTTCCATTCATTTCAGACTTATTGGGCGGTGGCACAATGGGATAAACCAGGGGTGGACAACCTACGGCCCACGGGTTGTATGCGGCCTGGCAGCCGCCTCTGTGCAGCCCGGGGAGAAGGGTGTCAGGGGCGGGGCCAAGAAGAAAGGGTGCCGCTGCCACCATCCCATCGCGGCGGCTTTGGAGTGCTCCAGACTCTCCGCCTCTTCCTCATGCCTCCGGCATGGAGAGGCTCCAGATGGCCAGTGTGGGAGCCTCAGTGCCGGCGGCGTGGCGGGGAAGAGTCTTTGGACGACTTCCTGTAGTCCTGGATGAGCTGGCTGAGACATTTTGGGAGCCGTAGGAGTCAGGAAACTACGGTTCCCAGAATGCCTCAGCCAGCTCATCCGGGGCTACAGGAAGTCATCTAAAGGCTCCTCCCACCACGCGCGCCAGCACTGACGCTCCCATGCTGGCCTTCCATAGCCTCTCCACGCCGGAGGCAGAGAGCCCGGAGCTGGTGCTGCCTCCACCCTGGGGCCCTCCATCACTCCACCGACGTGCGGCCCTCCATGCAAGAGGGCCAAAGACCAGGACCGCCTTTAGGTGCGGCCCTCCATAATATTTTTGGCTCTCGTGTGGCCCCTTGGAAAAAATAATTGCCCACCCCTGGGTTAAACCCTTGTCCTGCTGAACTACTGACCTGAAGGTCAGCTGTTCAAAGCCGTGGGATTGGGTGAGCTCCTGCTGTTAGCCCTAGCTCCTGTCAACCTAGCAGTTCGAAAACTTGCAAATGTGAGTAGATAAATAGGAACCATTTTGGCGGGAAAAGGCAAAAGATGATTCAAGTGGACTTGCTGGCTACATAACCAGGAGGTAACAACACAGGCTCTTCGGCTTGAAAATAGAGAACAACACCTCTCCCAGAGCCAGAGCTGAGCTCCACCTCCAGAAGCTGGAAATGAAAAAGGAGAAGACTTTGCCTTGTCTGTGTGTCTCTTTGTATATGACTGTAAGGTATTGAATGTTTGCCTATGTCTGCTGTAATGCCGTAATCTGCTCTGAGTCCCCTAGGAGAGAAGGGTGGAATAGAAATAAAATATATTATTATTATTTGATACACAACAAGATTAGTGCACAGTAAACAAAATCACTATACTGCCTTTTGTATTCAATCACATGTCGGACACTTCCCAAGTGTTTAGGACTGTGTAATGTATTGGTAAATAATGCATGCATATCCGAGTAGGGTTGCCTTTTGCAGCTGACAGGTGGAAATGTTGTGAGCGTCAATTGTTTTCAAGTGCAGCCAAGGTCTTTAGGCTCTGCACCCAGTGTGCCGATCACCACTGGGACCACCTTTATTGGCTTGTGCCAGAGTTTTTGCAGTTCTATCTTTAAATCCTCATATTGTGCAAGCTTTTTCAGTTGCTTCTCGTCAATTCTGTCACCTGGGATTATAACATCAACTATCCTCCTCCTCCTCATTATAATTATAATTATTATTGTGACCCTAAGGTGAACCTACAATAGGGGCTGAGTGTGTATAACCTGGCCAGGCAAACCCTGTGAGTTTTCACGGACGAGTAGGGATTTCACCCCTGATCTTTAAAATGGTATCCAACACTCAAACCACTATGGCACAAAGTGGGTCATATATGAAGCAAGATTATAGTATACCAATTCATTACATCATTAAAATGCACTGGGCTATATCTGGATAATCAAGCAAATCTGATTTTCAGAAAACACACTTTTTCCCTATATAAACACCTCTAAAAATGGAGTGAAACTTACAATTGCAAGTGTATCTTATGTATTTTGGTGGTGGTACTACTGAAATTAGTGTGCATCTTACAATCAATGGCATCTTATAATTGAAGAAATTTGGTATATCTGAAACAGGCTGGATTCCAATTCAGTCACACAGTATTTAGAGCAATCAATGCTAGTGAGATTTAAATTAGTCAGTTGTGAGTACCATAGCTTAAGTTCTGTTGGTTTCAGTAGGTCCGTCATATGTTAAGAAACCTCAGGTTGTAATCCAACATTCCTATGTAGGTGTATATATGTTAATGGAAATCAGGCAGAAATATGAGCATAGGTTCCCAAAAAGCAAGGTTCATTTTAATTTAACCAGTTTCACGACAAAAAAGACTATTTCAGGTAATAAAATCAACTGCCAGAGTAATCTATCATGAAAGGAGAATTTAAGTCACATAAGGTAAACGTTTTGCAAACTGCAACACCCCTGATAGTCTTGTATACAGCCACAAAAGAACAGTTCATAAACAGTCTGGGAAGCTCATAGAGTCTATCATCCATCTGAATGTATTCCTAGTCTAGTGGTAGGTGACACAGACCATTCTGATAGTTTGTGCTGAAGTACGCACTCACATTAGTGAAAATCTTTCTACACTTTGCTACCAGTTTCTGGCAGGTGGTTCGGTTCTATTGTTAGGGATGTATGCGTAAAATAGCACATCAAATTTCTTTAAAAATTCAAAACATTTAAGTTATAGGGAATCATGTACAACATCTTCTGGGATCCTACATGAGGCTTTTCCTAGCCTTAGCAGCACATTACTAAATTCTGGCAAGAAGATTCAAAGTGCAGAAAGCCAGACTGGTGTAACGGTTTGAGCAATGGACTATGGATGGTCTGGCAGAACAACTATTGGGAATTCCTGCTCAGCCGATTTAAGCTGTCGGTGCCCTTGTTCAAAAGATGTCACCTCATTTTCTGTCCCTGTAATAATTGAATTTTGAAAAAATTGGCTTGTTGTGGAAACAAGGATTGGTAAGAAAGCTTCAGTGGAGACACCCATGGTAACTCTTTCAGGAGTGAATTTCCCTTCATATGGGTAGATTTCTCTCACTTCCTATTGGCTCATCTCATTCTTAACTATGAGTGGTTTATAAATAGGATGTCTGTAATTTGGAGACTGCCTGTATAAGAAATTACAAGGCCAACATCCAAAAACAGGGGAGCTCTAGATAAGAAACAGTCAGGAATGGCTAATCACCTCTCAACAAAGGATTCCCTCAAGCAGTAAGAAGTTACACCTTGAAACTGCTAGGCCATTAAATGCTACTCAAGGTGGCCAATTGAAACATTCACACCTACCTCCAACAGACAAGAGTTATTTCTCCCACCCTGGACATTCCAGAAATATATAAACCTCATTTTCCTAGTTTCCAACAGACCTCACAACCTCTGAGGATGCCTGCCACAGATACAGGCAAAACATCAAGAGAGAATGCTTCTGGAACATGGTCAGACAGCCCGAAAAACGTACAACAACCCAGTGATTCCTGCCATGAAAGGGTTTGACAATACAATTACCAGGCAGTAGAGTTATGATGTGGGGGAACTTATGATGTTTTGATAATGTTTTTATATTGCTTTTACCAAGATGATTATTTATGCCCTGAGTCCCTCTGCAGAGGTCGAGATGGGATATAAATATCCGAAATAAATAAATAAATACCATAAAAAGATTCCATGCAACATTAAACAGAATAAACTGTATCCTAATTGCCTGGGTCATTTTGGCCTTCATGTAGTTAGAAAATAACAATATTTTATTACAACAGCTCAATTTAAAGGAAAGTCAAACAGAAGGTCTATACACCAAAAGGCAAAGTCATACCAAAGGAGTGTTCACTAGCAGGGGTTTTGCGAAATCTTAATCTGAACAGTGTAGGTAGGATTAGTTACTTGGCAACTACAGGGACAAAGCTGCCCCTGAAGGGAACTTTATAGCACACTTCCTCAATGCTTTTGATACCATGCTGTGTAAAACTACCTTTAACCACAGTTTGCCATGACAAAACCTAAGAACTGTAAATCCTACAAGGGGCAATGGCTTGACTCAGTTATCACCTGAAAACAGTTTCTTTTCAAGAATGGAATGAGAGCGTATCCTGCTTGCCCAAACCTGGTGGGAAATCAGGCTGAGAATAAACACAGTGCCCTTGAGCATTATGAGTGCAATTCTAAACAGGACTAATTCAGTAAACTAGGCACCTCGATTTTGAACACGTGCTGACTGTCCTCTTATATGAAGAGTAGTATGCCTCTAGTACAGTGTTTTTCAACCTTTTTTGAGCCGCGGTACATTTTTTACATTTACAAAATCCTGGGGCACACCACCAACCAAAATGACATAAAATGACACTCTAACACAGTAATGTATATAGTTAATATGTTTTTAAATGTATTTATACACTCAGTGTGAAACCTGGGCCTGTTTCGATGAACACAACATATATATGACTTCCTCTCACATATTTATACATGGCTATCATGTCTTCTCTAGTAGACCTTTTGCCTTGTAATAGTTTAGAGTTGCCTTTCTTTTTTGTACAGAACACGTTGACCCACACTAACGTGCTGTTTGCCACACATAGAGGTAATATAATTTGACCTTCCTTTCTAGTATAGCATACATGATTATTTTTCTAGCAGTTCAAAAACATGCAAATGTGAGTAGATCAATAGATACCGCTGTGGCGGGAAGGTAACGGTTCTCCATGCAGTCATGCCGGCCACAGGACCTTGGAGGTGTCTATGGACAACGACAGCTTTTCAGCTTAGAAATGGAGATGAGCACCAACCACCAGAGTCGGACACGACTGGACTTAATGTCAGGGGGAAACTTTATACATGATTATTTAGAAGATAAGAGGGTTGTACTGTAGTTGAAGCATTTAGCTTTTACACTGGAGGAACTATTGTGGGCCCTTAGCCTCCACTGGGGTTTGGTTCCAGGACCTCTTATGGATATCAAGACTCATGGATGCTCAAGTCCCTTTTACTACACAATGGCATCATAAAATGGGGTACCTTCTATAAAATGGGGAAATAAAAATTTGGTTTTAGATTTAAAAAAAAATGTTTTCAAGCCATATATGGTGGGTACATAATCCAAGAATACAGTGGGCTCACTATAGCATTCTAGATCAGGGCTGTCCAACTGGTGGCCCGCGGGCCATATACGCCCCCCCAGCCCCTTCCCCACGGCCCCCTACCCTCCTGCAAGATATCTGCTTTTTTTAAGATTAAAAAAATATTTTTATTATTTTTTTGAATATTTTTTGAATATTTTTTATTTATTTATTTATTTTTTCGTGGGGGGCGGGGCAGGGAGGAGGAGCAGGCTCCCTTCCTCCTCCTTCTACTTCCCTCCCTCCATGAGGCTGGGGATGGCCGGCTGCGGCCTTCCCTTTCACAGCGACCACAAACCTGAAGAAGCGGGCAGGCAGGCAGGCAGGCAGGCAGGCAGAGGTGAAGGGAAGGGAGGGGGAAGAAGGGGAGGCGGCAAATAAAGTGTGTGTGTGTGTTCGCCCTCCTCCCTGTTGCCTCGGCACTCTTTCCTGTCTTCTTGTTTCCCTCTCTCTCTCTCTCTCCCTCCCTCCTTCCTTCTCTCTCTCTCTTTCCCCCTTTCATTCCTTCCCCCTTGCACCTCCTGAACGAAAGAGAAAAGGAGAGAGAGAGTGCACCGAGCGAGAGGGCGCGTGGCCAGAGCAAAAAAGGGGCGGGGCCGAGTTCAAAGCGCACGGGGGGGGGGCTGCTCATCCATTCCCTTTTCGGATTCCTCCTCTTCTGAGGATTCCTGCCAAGTTTGGTCCTGATCCATCATTATTTGAGTCCACAGTGCTCTCTGGATGGAGGAGAACTACAACTCCCAAACTCAAGGTTCAGTACTTTCTGTTGCTCTCATGAGAGTTCAGTCTGCCAAGTTTGATTCAACATGGCTGAGGAATGCTTTGATTGTGTTTTCCCCTTATGGCAGAAGGAGGTAGGACTGGATGGCCCTTGGAGGTCTCCTATTCTAGGGACCCATTGTAATTATTATTATTATTATTATTATTATTATCATCATCATCATCATCAGAGGCTGAATGGCCATCTGTGAGGAATGCTTTGATTGTGTTTTCCCCTTATAGCAGAAGGAGATTGGACTGGATGTCTCCCCTCTGGACCCATTGGTCATCATCATGTTCTCATCAGGGACCCATTGTAATTATTATTATTATTATCATCATCATCAGAGGCTGAATGGCCATCTCCTGAGGAATGTAATTAATTTGATTGTGTTTTCCATTATAGCAGATGGCCATCTGTGAGGAATGATTGTGTTTTCCCCTTATGGCTGGATGGACTGATGGCCCTTGGAGGTCACCTATTCTAGGGACCCATTGTAATTTATTATTATTATCATCATCATCATCATCATCAGAGGCTGAATGGCCATCTGTGAGGAATGCTTTGATTGTGTTTTCCCCTTATGGCAGAAGGAGATTGGACTGGATGGCCCTTGGAGGTCTCCTGTTCTAGGGACCCATTGTAATTATTATTATTATTATCATCATCATCATCAGAGGCTGAATGGCCATCTGTGAGGAATGCTTTGATTGTGTTTTCCCCTTATAGCAGAAGGAGGTAGGACTGGATGGCCCTGGATGGCCCTTGGAGGTCTCCTACTCCAGGAACCTGTTGTTGTTGTTGTTATTATTATTATTATTAGCAGAGGCAGAATGAATATTATCATTCAGGGTTATAGGTCTGTGTGGAAGGGCCCTGGCTTCTTATTTGACTCCCTTTCCACACATCTGAATAAAATCCCATGTTATTTGCTTTAAACCAGATTATATGAGTGTGGACTCCAATAATCCAGTTCAAAGCAGGTATTCTGGGTTAAAATGGAAGGGCCCTGAGTCCACACTGCAATATAATCCAGTTCAGGTATTCTGGGTTATATGGCTGTGTGGAAGGGCCCTGAGTCCACACTGTCCAGCAGGTATTCTGGGTTATATGGCTGTGTGGAAAGTCCACACTATAATCCAGTTCAAAGCAGGTATTCTGGGTTATATGGCTGTGTGGAAGGGCCCTGAGTCCACACTGCAATATAATCCAGTTCAAAGCAGGGACTGGGACTTGAGACTGGGATTTTGGTGTTCATCTCTTCCTCCAAGTCAAAGCCCCGGTGTCGTCCACAGACACCTCCAAGGCAGGGAGGGGGCGGAGCCGGGGAGGGGACGGAGCCGGAGGCAGACCCTTCGGCCCCCCAGGTCATCAGTAACCGGAATTCCGGTCACAGGTCCGGTAGAAGTTGGACAGCCCTGTTCTAGATAGCCAGTTGCATGGGAATCAGTTGCTATATATCCCAGGTAAACAACTAATTCTAAACGTTGTTGTTGTTATAATTAATTTATACCCCATACTGCTGATAATGGGTCTTAATATACAATACTATGCACATAGTTAAGACTGTACAATTTATAAAATAAAAACATAAAATATAAATATTTACGAAAACAATGTATAAGTTTAACGTTCAAAAATACTGAAACACATTAAAAAGATATACACAAGCCCTTAAAAATCTTTAAAACATTGTCAGATTATAAAAGTCTGACAGCACAAAAAGTGTTTGACCTGCCACCAGAAAGAGAACAATAAGGTCGTCCTGGCCTCTTGAGGGAGTTCCAAAGTTTGGGAGCAACCACTGCAAAGGTCCTCTCCCTTGTTCCCATTAAATGAGCCTCAGAAGGTGGCTAAACAGAGAGCAAGACCTCTTCATATAATCTTAGTGCTCTAATACAGTGTTTCCCAACCTTTTTTGAGTCGCGGCACACTTTTTACATTTGCAAAATCCTGGGGCACACCACCAACCAAAATGACACAAAATGACAATCTAACACAGTAATACATATAGTTAATATGTTTTTAAATGTATTTATACACTCAGTGTGAAACCTGGGCCTGTTTCGATGAACTCAACATAGATATCCTGGCAGAAAGACACAAACTTCCCACACAGAACTCCCATAACCAAGAGAAAATGCTATAAGAGTTTGGTGGGCATTGACCTTGAGTTTTGAGTTGTCCAACAGTTGAGTCCACAGTATCCAGAGAGCACTGTGGACTCAAACAATGTTGGATCAGGACCAAACTTGGCATGAATACTCAATATGCCCAAATATGAACGCAGATGGAATTCAGGGGAAATATACCTTGCCATTTGGGAGTTGTAGTTGCTAGGATTTATAGTTCCCCTATGATCAAAGAACATTCTGAACCCCACCAATGATAGAACTGGGCCAAACTTCCCACACAGAACCCCCAGGAGGCAAGAGGAGGTTTCTACTTGGGGAAAGAGAGGCGGGCCTTCCCAATGTATGGAGAGGGAGAGGCCAAGTAGACAATGGGTGGGGAGGGGGTATTTGTAATTTTGTGCCTTTATCGAGGTAGGTTTCTTAGGGTTTTTATACTTCAACTCACTAGATGCTCCCCCCTCCCCTCTTGGAGGTTCCAATTTCCCACAGCACACCTGATGATCGCTCACGGCACACTAGTGTGCCCCGGCACACTGGTTGGGAAACACTGCTCTAATATACGTATATGAGGAGACTGGGTCCTTCAAATAACCTGGACCTAAACTGTATAGAACTTTATAGGTCAAAACCAGAAATTTGACCTGTACCCAACAACAGATCAAACCCAATGAAGTTGTTGCAACATTTAAGCTGACTGTTCCCTGTAGCCCATTGGTTCAGAACCTGTGGTTCATGGACCAACAGTGGTCCGCAAGAATGAAAATATGGCCCGTGCCCTCACCATTACTATTATTTTTATTTAATTTTTTAAAAAAACTTTTGTACCCTGACTTTCTCACCTCTATCGAGGGACTCAGACCAGCATAACAGCAAAAATTCAATGCTATACAATTTAAAAACAACTAGAACAACATATTAAAATACATAAAAACCCAGCATAAAACCACATCGCCATTAAAACAATTCCACTCAATCTGTAAACGTGGTCATACATTCAGACAATAGCCAATCTCAGCATATTCTGGGAAGGCTTACTACACTGTTGCCTCAAAACCACACAGAAACAAGAGGGACCATCTTATAGTGTCGAGGCAACAAGGATCTCGGGAGGAGAGAGGCTGAATACCCACGAAAGATTACCACTATCACATCAGCTCTAGATTATTAAAAATGATTTTCGATGGCCGAGCAGAGGATGACTACTGGATGGCATATGTTCTGTATCAGAAACTAGAGCTGATGTGATCTATCCATTGCAATTTTCTGAATCAGCACCCCAAATAATCTAAAGTTGACCAAAAACTGATTCATAACCCTTTTGGTACTAATGTTAGAGAGTGATCCCTGGTCAAAGTGGTCCCTGGTCAAAGAAAATGTTGGAAACCACTGCTGTAACCAGTCCTAGTTAACAACTTGGCTATAGCTCGTTGGACCAACTAAAATATTTGAGCACTTTTCAAAGGTAGCCCCACCTACAGAGCATTATAGCAATCCAAACAAGATGTAACTAAGGCGTATATATACACACACACAAAGCTGTATATCAATAAATCCATTCACTACTCAACAAACAAACAGAAAACATTCCTTACCTACAAGAGCTCAGACAACAAGAGGCAACATAGGGATAATGAGACATAAGCCACATGAAAAAACTTCCATGAAATATAAATGGTCACTGAGGGTGGCCCTTCTTTGGTTTCAGGTGCTGTTATATGATCTTGAATTAAACATGCCTGCTTTTTCAACAAGAAATGTAATCATTTCCCTTTATACTTGCAGATTAATGATCAGACTTTAGTCTCCAACATACTACTTTATTCCCTTTTTGTATGTTGTCAGGAAATAATTTTGAACAGACTGCAGCAACAAACAGACTGCAGGTGAATTATGAGGTGTTAGAAAATCTCTGTGTTTCATCTGCATGCTGAAAATGAGAGGCGGCCACTCTTTATGAAGTTGAGAATGTATGCAAGGATCATGCATTCCTTCCATCACCCTTCCTGCCTGCTTGCCACAAGTCAGGTTTAATGTGAACTTTCATTTACACATTAAATTTATATACCAATCAACTAGCAAACGTCTACAAAGAAGTTTACTACCAAAAATCGCAAAGTCATGGAACCCAAATAATAATATTTCCAAGGTACCGTAATTCTGAAATTTTGAATTGCCATAGTGCCATTCAATGAACGAGCTAAAAAGGATAGTCATACAAAAATCATTAACTTATTGGACCAAATGTTGTTCACACATAAACTAATGGGAACCAAACATTTCACACAGTGTGAATTGAACCCTTCAGCCTCATCCCACTCACTGTTTATCAAAATTCTGCCAAATAAGTAAAAAAACAAAATACCATCCAATGCTGACCTTTAAAACGTAGCTTATTAGTTTTTGGATTTGACCCGTTAACTGAATGAATTAAGACAGTTTGCTCCAATAAAGCTTTCATCTACAACAGGGGTGCTCACACTTTTTCAGCATGCAAGCTACTTATTAAACAACCAAGTCAAAATGATCTACCTACCTACCCACTACTCAGAGAGCCATAAAAGCAAAATATTTGGAAATTTATTTCAGTGAGAGCCATATAATATATTTTAAGACTGAATTCAACTAAATGTGAGTATAATAAGCCCCTGAATGTATTCATAATAATAATGATGATGATATTCATTCAGCCTCTGCTACTACTACTGCTAATAATAGTAACAATAACAACAATAGGTTCCTAGAGTAGAATGAGACCTCCAAGGGCCATCCAGTCCAATCTCCTTTTGCCATGATAGATAGGCACTGGAAACATGCACACATATTGTACTTCTAAAACACAATCAAAGCATTCCTCACAGATGGCCATTCAGCCTCTGATAATAATAACAATGGGTTCCTAGCATAGGAGGAGATCTCCAAGGGCCATCCAGTCCAACCTCCTTCTGCACCTGGGCAGCGTCGGGAGCCTGCGGGGTGGGACTGAGCCTTCCTCCCACCCTGCCTGTGATCTACCAGGACGCCCTACGCGATCTACCAGTAGATCGCGATCTACCTAATGAGCACCCCGATCTACAAGAAGACAGTTGTAAGGAACCTACCCCCACCCAGAAACCAGTAAATGCCAAACAAACATACTATTCCATAGGCCTCCTCCACAGAAAAACTGAATACAGGAAGTCCCTGAGTTACAAACATCTGACTTAAAAACAACTCACAGATAAGAACAGGGGTGAGATAACTGAGAGAAATTTACCCCAAGGAGGGGAAATTCACTCTTGAAAGGGTTATCATGGGGAAAAGGTGTCTCTGCTGAAGCTTTCTCATCAATACTTCTTTCCACAACAAGCCAAGTTCTTCAAAATCCAATTATCACAGGCACAGAAAGTAAGCTGATATCTTCAGGACAGGGCAGAAAGAGCAAAACAAACACCACAGAGGTGTTAACCCTTCCCTACGCTATTCAAAGCTCTCTGTGTTTGTGAGGGCTGGAGTTACACTTTAAAATGTACCTGTTCTGACATACAAACTCAGCTTATGAACAAACCTACAGAACCTATCTTGTTCATAACTTGGAGACTGCCTCTAGTGTGAAAACTGTTTCAGAAGATTTATTCGCCAGATAGATTTGGTGTGTGGCAAGTGATCATACTGGAGAACCGACCAATTTTGTTATTTACAGTTTATGATGGTTATTTCCTATGAGTCACCAACATTGTTAAGCAAACATATTCCAAGGTAAAGCTCACACCATTAAAGTATTACATGAATAGGTTCATGAGTACTAACAACTGAAGTCAAAAATCTAAGGTCAGGATTCTGTTGTGCCAAACTGCTCAAATAATCGAAGTTATAGTAGCCGTCAGTTTCTCTGCTTATGAAACAGGGACCTCATTACACATGCAAAATTAGGATTCCCAAACAGAGATTTCATTACTATGCTAGGAAGGCCTGCAATGTGCATTAAGACTGTGGCAAAAGCTGGGAAAATCATGGAACCACTGAGCTGGGACTCCAGATGTCACTAGTTACAATTTCCATGGGAGCTGTAGGACAACCTGAGACAACAGCTTCCCAAACAGGTGACTTTTCAGTAATTACCACTAGGAAGTCTCTCCTCATATCCAGCCAAAATCCACCTTTCTTCAATTTCTACTCATAGAAATCAGTCTTGTGTGGTGATTGAATGCTGGATTGGACTAGCAGAGTTCAAATCCTTGATCTGACTTGGAAATCAGATAATGGGGGAATTTCAGACATGAAACAATCAGGGCTAGCTGGCACTTCCCAACAAAGGATTCCCCCAGGCAGGAATCAGCCAGGCCTTGAAGCTGCAAGGCTTTGCAATGCTAATCAAGGTGATTAATTGCAACATTCAAACTTGCCTCCAACAGACAAGAGTTCTTTCTCCTACCATGGACCTTCCACAGATATATAAACCTCCCTTGCTTAGTTTCCAATATACCTCACAACCTCTGAGATTGCCTGTCATAGATGTAGGCAAAATGTCAGGAGATAATGCTTCTTTTTTTTATTCCAATTTATTTATTTATTCCAACTTATATCACCGCCACTCCCCGTAGGCTCGGAGCGGTTTACAGTCAGGATAACAGTACAATAAGCGACAGACAGACAACACAACATCAAAAGAAAGAGGGGGGGGCAAGAGAGGGAACAGGATGGAGTCAAGGCACGATAAGGGGTGACCAGGAAGATCTGGGCAGCGCCACCGTGCCGTCAAAGGAGGGGAGCAGGGGGGGGTCTCGAAGAGAACCCACACAGTTGGCCACAGGAATGGCGGGTGGCTAAGCTCCCTTTGTCCAAGCGTCTGTTGGTAAGGATCGAACAAGCCGAAGAGGAGTCTATTCCTGGCTTCGGGTTGGTTCGAGAGGGCCCGCGCCATTCGGCCCTCGAGTTCCAAAAGGTTCTGGGTCTGCCGCTCCTTGGTCTCCTCCAGTGACTCCTCCGGTGGCCCCGTGGCTTACCCTGCGAGGCATCACCAGGGTCGGGGTTCCCCAACCCGCAGACTCCCCGGGTTGTTCACCAAAACAGTCCCCTCAGGCCTTGGTCCACCCCGGCCCGAGCTACAGCCCTTCCTCTCGCCGCCTGCCAGTGGCGGGGCGGGTTGCAGAACGGTCGCAACCATGGAGGGCCCCTGTAGGCGGTAAAGTTCTAGTTCCACCTTGGAACAACTTCATGAAAGGTATTTGAATACCACTATCATTTCTGTCTATCAGACAGCATGAAGTCATTTCGAAGTAGAAGAAACATACGCACACATCTTAAAATAAAAGGAAGTATCAATCTGGTTCCTCAAAAACTTTCTGAAGTATTTGCTGAACTTGCATTTCTAGAGATGAATAAAGTAGATGCATAAAAATATTTATTTTTTAAAAGATGTTCAACATGTCCAATTTCCACCATCATTTTAATAACTTATAATTCCCTGTCAATTTCTACTGTGTGCCATCCCAAATCTCTCATTCAGCTCCAATGAACACACAAACAAGGGTGTAATAATAATAATAATAATAATACCACCGCCAACTATAGTCTTTTTAATAACTATTTTATTTTCTTATAGGAAGAAATATCATATAATAATAATATTATAATAATCTTTATTTATACCCCGCCACCATCTCCCCAACGGGGACTCGTGGCGGCTTACATGAGGCCAAGCCCAAACAACGAATTACAATAAAAACAAAACCAAAGCATCAACAATACAGTAAAATACAAACATAAAAATTTAAAAAACCAATATACAAATGTAATAGCCTATCTAAAAACACAAACAGCACAGCGGGCCACATGTACAGGATAAAATGTTAAAAACTCAGAGTGAGATGACAGGAGTAGATTCATTGGAAAGGGAAGCTCGTGTAGAGCATGGGTTGTAGGAGTCTTCATATAAGGAGGGGGAATGTGCTGCAGAGACAGGGGCATTGAGGGGAGCAATGGTATAAAATTAAATGGCTACTCTCCAAAGGCGCAACGGAAAAGCCAGGTTTTAAGGTGCTTTTTAAAGGTTTCCAAGGTGGGGGGCTTTCCTAATCTCTCTGGGCAATGGGTTCCAGGGTCGGGGGGGCCACAGAGGAGAAGGCTCTCTCCCTTGTAACAAGGGAGATTCTTACACCCAAATGATTTATGAAAAACATTTACTCTGAAGCTGTGAAATCATTTGTTAATAAGACAAATCCTATGACCGTGAAGCCAAAATGAAACCAATATATTGAGTAGTCAACATGACATCATATGGAACATGCAATAAAAAGCTGGGAGGGTATCTAATTTGTAAGACCCATGCTTCCTAGACAAGAGCCTGTGAAAAGTAGAAAGTAGAGGTCAGCATTCAAAGGAAATACTGAGTTACTAGAATACTTATTAGCCACATTTTACTGTTAACCAGGGTTTCCATTAATATTAGCACCTAGTATTTGAATATGAAAAATACTTGGATACTGAATATTTTACTATAGATCCATTCCTGATGTGTACAATTACTGTTATTACCAAAGAAACTTGGAATGAGAATGAATGCAAGGTGCTGTAGACTACATTTCAGAGGAAGCAACTGGCAAAAACATCTCTGATTATTCCTGACCTAAGAAACCTCTATAAAATTCATGGGATCGCCCCAATTTGACAAGTGACTTGACAACACAATCACACAAATATATCACATGCCCTAGTCACGGATGGCTTGTGTTCTTTTTTTTACATAATAGCTTCTCTGAATATAAAAACTACAGAACTATATTCCTAAAACTTTTAGGATTAAATAATTTCTCATTTGGTGGAATGGCTTTCTGCCATATATAATTTAAATGAGCAAATGGATGTGATCAAGATAGCCACTTCATAATAAACACCATCACAGTTTTCGTATCTTAATACAGTGTTCCCTCGCTACTCCGCAGTTCACTTATTGCGGACTCGCTGTTTCCCGGATTTCAAAAAATATTAATTTAAAATATATATCATGGTATTTTCTCTTTTTTGTGCGGTTTTGCCACCACCGCTCTCCAAGGCGCTTCCCCTCCTCAGTCCTCCCTCTCTCCCTCCTTGAAGGGCCTTTCCTTCACTTTAAGTGTATAAAGACTTAAAATAGTGTATAATTACTAAAATAATGTATAAATATTAAAATAAATAGAGCATCCCTACATAGCGGTTTTTCACTTATTGCGAGAGATCCTGGAACCTAGCCCCAGTAATAAGTGAGGGAACACTGGACTCTGGAAAGAGATAGCATTTAGACATGTCTTTTTCAGTTCAACTCATTTGACTCTTCCTAGAGGAACAATGAGCTTTTTACAATAAATAAGAGTGGTTAGCTTGGATTTTGTTATTGTTGTTAAAGACAGTTCTATCTATGTTTATAACGTTTAAATACATTTTCTTAACATTATCCTCTATTTTTTTTAATGTTTTACAGTTATTCCAAAAATGCAACTTTTTAATGGTTCCAATTGTTGCCTGGTACAAATGTCAGCAGACAAGTACTTTTCTGTGAAATAAAAACAGACTTTATACTTTGTGGTGGCTGGTTCATTTCCAAGGACAAGCTGCAATAGATAACAGCAAAAGAGCCTCTGTTACCATCTCTAATTTATTCTAGCAGTACTTGATCAAGTGCCAGATGACTTCAATGAATTCTTCCTACAGACTTCCTTGGACTTTAGACTAATCTCATAAGTGACAAGCTTTCAGTTTAGAGGCAATCAAGTATTCGCTGTATGCATAATTACTGGTCGCAAAGAGAGTTGTGAATCATAAAATCAAAGAACTGCAAGTAATCAAAGGCACAATTACTCCAACTCAAGTTTTAAAAGGCACGAGAGTCTATCAAGTAGTTTCTCACAAAGCAGAATCTGATCACAGCTTGTCATGGGACACATGTGACCTGTAGGAAAGGTAGATGTAGGGATCTATGAAGGCAGTTTTATGTTTTGCCAAGTTCATATAATCATTTGCATGTATTTTACAACTGTTTCAGCCTATTCATTTTTACTCCTGCTACAGACTTAGTACAGATGAATCAGTCTAGACAGCTAATCCACATGATTTTAGTGAAGCCCTAATAACAACAGCTGCAGCAGCAACAAGCATCAAATCCAGCAGAAACTCTAGCTAATGCCATGGTCTCCCCTAGTTGGGACTAACAGTCCAGTGACTTAAAAAGCCAGCTAGATTACAACTGCAGATACAATTTACCACAAAACAATTATTGTGCACAACCTCTTATCATTCCTTATTATACTTCTTAAAGTGAATCTAGTTATCAAGAGAAAAACACATCCTATCCAAAGGGTGAAAGTTATGTTGATCTCTGGATGTTGTTAGACTGCAATTCCCAGAATTCCTCACCGTGGACAGTGCTGGCTAGAGTTTACAAGAGTCTCAGTTCAACATCTGGAAGGCTGCACCATTACCATGCTGGCTAAGGCTTATGGGAGTCTCAGTTCAACATCTGGAAGGACGCACCATTCCCATCCTTTTCCTGTGCTATACTTTTATAGATTACCTATGCCCATTCTACTAAATATTTTACTATAGGTCCATTCCTGATGTGTACAATTACTGTCATTACCAAATAAACCTGGGATGAGAATTCATTGCCAATAATTTGGTCATCTGGATAAACTCTCACTGTTGAAGTTCAGCACATTCCCAAATGTTTCCAAGAAAACTACTTATGAGAAATAAACGAACAAGGCCTTTGTTCTTCGTAAACATGCTTGAGGTACAACAGAGCAGTTTGAGGCTCAAAGTAAGAGAGTAAAAAGCCCTACTGCACAGACTTAACTCCTCCCAGACTTTTTATTTTGTCCTTTTCTAAATATGTGTGTGCTTTTTTTAAAAAATTGCACTGTCCTCACTACATTAGATTTTAAAATCGGTGTATGATTGTATTGGTTTTTGTATTTTCTTGTGCTTAGGGAGGAAAGAGTACTCCTCAAAATAAAAATATGTTGAAGAAAGAACAAGTTCTTCATACATGTTATCAAACTAACTCTCCAAAAGTGTTGCAATCCTCTCATAGAATTTTCTTGGCAAGATTTATTGTGAGAAGACATGTTATTCTAATGCTGAGGGAGTGTGATTTGCCCAAGGTCACCCAATGAGAAATAATTTTAAACTTGGTTCTCCCAGAGTCCTAGTCCAACATGCAAATCACTCATGGTAAGTCATGTTGGCTCTCAAAAGACTAAATCAGGCATGCAAAAAGTTGTGTATCAATGAGGCCCTAACTATAAGCACACAGAAAATGCTAATGAAACTCCCCCCTCCTAATTAAATATGAGTTGGGCACTAATACTGCAACTCTAAATACAGCTATTAGGACCCAAACCCCACTGACTGTTCTTAAATCTGCGCTAACTTCTGAGCACATATGCACATGCAATATTCAGTGGCCAGACAATATTTTACACTTCCACCTTCTACCTGACCTTTGTGCCTGTAGTCCCTAAGGAAGTTTACATTACTGATAAAGTGTAGCTGACATAGTAGTATCAAAGACTAGAAAAGTACAACTGGTAAACAGCACTGCAAAGGTAAAAAGAAGCACTAAAATATCAGCCTTGGTTTTCCGGTTAGCTGCTGTCAATTCAACTTCCATTTATGGTGACCTGATGTATGAGAGGCCTACAAGTGTCACAGCATTGCTCAGCTCTTGGATAGGCAAAAGTGACTTCCTTAAGTCTATCCAACTGTAATGTGGTCCAACTCTTTTTTACTGCCTTCCACATTGCCAAGAACTGTGTCCAAAGTATGACAGCCTCTGTTTAGTCATCTTGGCTTCTGTGCAGAATTCTGGCTTGATTTGCTCTAATACTTTCAGTTGTGGTGTCTATAGAACCCTCCTTAAGCACCATAATTCAAATGAGTTTTCTTCCTGTCCGTTTTCTTTACTGTCCAACTTCCATAAACATACAAACAAACCAGAAATATCATGTCATGGATAATTCTGACTATGCTATTCAATTATTTATTTTGACAATTGATTTAGTCTATTTCTTCATATCTGCCATTCGAAGTCCTAGTCTTCTGATTTCTTGACTATAGTTTCCATTTTGATTTAAGACAAAGACAAGATATAAGCAATCTTCAATGTCTTCACTATCTACTTTAAAGTCATATAAATTATCTGTGTTTTTTGTTTTAAGTGTAAGACTATGTTGTGATTTCTTCTTTAACTTTCCTCAATATATCTTTCAAGTCTTTACTATTTGCTGCTAATACTATAGTCTCATCTGCATACTCTACACTGTTGATGTTCCTTCCACAAATGTTTACACCTCCTTCCTGAGTCTAATACAGCTTTCCATATGATACATTCAGAACTATTAACAAGAGACCATAATGTGGACTATAGTCTTACAAAAAAAAAACACAGGTTTTGGCGAGAATATGATGTTTACTGTAAAATATATTCCAATTATTTCTATGGAGCTTGACCTCATAAACGTGAGCACAGGATTGCAAAGAATCACATAAAATGGAACCTTGAATAAATGCAATAAACTCTACCTATATTATTGAATCGTAAACAAGTATTAACAGGCTGTAGTTCTAAACACTTTGTTAAAAGTTGCTTTTAGTTCAGGAAACCTGCATACGCACCTTCAGTATACATTAAAAAAATGGAAGAATGTATTTCTGAATGAGCATTTATCTAGAAATTGTGATGCCTCAAATGTTCCCAGATTATATCAAGAAACAGCGTAGAAGAATGAAGTTCCGTATAACAAAAAATAAAGTGTTGAACCAGAATTAATTTCAGCTAGTCCACTTCCACTTGGGCAACTTATCACCGAGTCCCTTCGGGGTTGTGAAGGGCGGTATATAAATACTGCAAGTAAATAAATCCTGACAATATTTTGTTTGGTGAATTAATACTTCTGGCACAACTTTTAGTGCTTCTATTGTTCTAAACACTGCTAACAGTTTAAATATGAAGAACAAGTCAGCACAAGTTCAATGTGGGAAGACAGAAGTTAATAAAGCTGCTGTGAACTAGATGTTGCTTTAAGGGAACTTTACACAGTTTGTCAGTTTTCTAACTTTTGCAAAACTTAAATACAGCAGGGTGACGGATACATCTGAACAAAGAAGCTATGTGACAAAAAAAGCATCAGAATAACAATATATCAGAGAAAACATCAATTCAGCATGTAACTGATTTGCAACATTCATGGTCACCACAATGTTAGGACTACAGCTTATATTTTAAATAGCAGATAGAACCACTTATTCACAGAACAAGCCCAACAGTCTTTACTCAGAAGTAAATCTCCCGAAGTTCAATGAGGAACAGTCCTTACTAAGTATAAGTAAGGCTTCAGCTTTTAAGATAACAATTAATGACACAACTATGTAGGTAGCATAAGGGTGGAAAAGCATTATATGGCAATGTAGTGGAGGAAAGACCTCCTGATGCATCTGCACAGCACAATAATGCCTCAGGATATACTCAATAATGCCTCAGGATATACTCCAGAGCTGTAGGGCCACAACACTTGATCTCGGGATCTCCAAAGGGCTATAGCTGTTATACTTGGGCATCCCTCACCGTTACCTTTGAGGCCATTTGTGGAGGATCTTGTTGCATTGTGGCAGGAAATACCCTGAACAGAATGTGTAAGTATGTTAAAATTGTTCTTAATGAGTTTGGGGCTGAAAAATAGGAGGCTTCAAATGAAATTCGTTGTAGAGATTAGAGATTCATGGGGCTCCCAAAGCCCACATGCACTCTGTTGGCCATAAAATTCCTACCCTGGTTTCCAATATTTTCCTAGCCTGTTGACCCTTTATTTACTACTAGCAAATACTGTGTGCATACTGTGTACAAATACAGTATACATTACTGGAGATACAATAATGCTGCATAGCAAACCAGGGCTCTGTGGAAACCCTATCCATGCTTTGAGACCTGCAGGAAAGTGTCATTTTTCATTTTCTGCTTTGTTAGATATTTGGTGAGGATGCAAGAGGACCTTGTTGGCTGCTCCTAAGCCTTGGAACTCCCTTTCAAGGGAGATTCGGCTGGCTCTTTACCTGGTATTCTTACAGAAGCAAGCAGAGATGTTTGTGTTCAGGAAGGCCCTTGACAACTGACTGCCTATAAAGAAGATGATTTTTTAACTGGGAAAATGCAACTGTATATGTGTAATTAAGCAACAATAAGTATTTCAACTGTATTTTAGTCTGATTGAGCATATCATTGTAATAAAGTGCTAGACCCCTCAAATTATCATGCTGCTCTATCATTAATATTGAAATTCTTCTATTCAACTGCCAGTCAAATCTTCTTGCACTTTGCATCAATGAATACAAGCTGGAGTCATGTTGTTGTGCTAGTCAAACACTTTCACTTTTTTCCAAGGGTGGCAATACTGGAGAATGAAGGCAGATAAAATCTACTATCTCCTCCAGCCTATTTCTGCAAGGCCTTACTTTTTCCCATTTGCTGCACTAGACTTGAAAAAAACTTAAGGGAAGATAACTGCATATATTACTCCTAACATGCCAAAGACTTTTTGCCAAACTTCCAGTTGGGAGAATTCATATCATTGTCAATCCCTGGGAAATCTGCCTGTCACAATTCTGCAAATCAGGAGGGAGAGTGTGTACGATTACTTTGCTTTAGAATGACGGGAATGCATAATTGTGTATCTTTTAATCAGATTTTTAATAAGTAACATCCCAGCCAAAGGGATAAGGAATGAAAACAACACTTGGAGGGCACAAGATAGCTTCCTGTTGTGCAAACACAGAAACTATTGATAATTCAGGGTAGTTAGCAAAGTTGGCAGTCCAAAGTCAACACTGCACAAAGCTTCAAATGCTGCTGGCTGCAAAATAGATGGACCTCCACTGTTCTCTCCTTTTTTTAAAAAAAAGAATGTCTTGATAAGACTAATTCTCTTTACTAAGAAAATTACCTTCAAAAAGTTTAGTGCTATTTTCACTGACTGGTAACATCTGTTCAGCTTTTCAGAGACGCCTGTTCCAGCCCAACCAAGAGAAGTCAGAGATTGAAACTAGTAGCTTATACATTATAACCATGAGCTCTGCTGATTTTACATAATCCAAAGGGCACATTATGGTAATACCTACTCATCATGCCAGCTCAAGAAGCTTCAAAAGTGAACTTCTAGAATTTTGTAGTTTTTGTTTATCCTAATAAATGTATCCTAATATGTACTTTGTAGTTTGCTTTACGGTCAACATATTTATTTATTTATTTGTAGTATTTATATGCCACTTTTCTCACCCCTGCAGGGACTCAAGGCAGTTTACAGAGAGATAATGGCAAAATCCAATGCCTTACATCAGTGTTTCCCAACCTTTTTTGAGCCACGGCACACTTTTAATATTAAAAAAATCAGGGGGCACACCACCAACCAAAATGACACAAAATGACACTCTAACACAGTAAAGAACAGCTGGGGGTTGGTGGCATGCTGGGAGCAGCTGCTGGGAGTGCCGAAGCCGGGGAGGGGGCGGAGCCAGGCTGTGCCAGGTCCCACCCCCGACCCCGGGCTTCACCTCTCCCAGCAGCTGCTCCAGCCTTGAGGGGGCAGTGTCAAGCCAGCGGTGCCAGAGCCAGCACAATGCTGGCTTGGCACTGCCCCCTCCCCCAGCTTCAGCTCTCCTACAGGCCGCGCCATGCCCTGCCCCCTCCCCCCAGCTTCAGCTTTCCTACAGAGGAGGAGCATGAGCGGTGGGCGGGCTTCAGTGCGTGGGGCTCCTCCACGCGGCTTCAGCGAGCGAGGGGCGAGAGTCATGGTGGGAGTCATGGCAGATTGGAGGCTGGCTGGGGAAACGGCCGAAGGAGGCGGCGCCCCGGTCCCTTCTTTTAAACACATTTAAAATATGAAATATAAGAACTAAGACTTAAAATTAATGCAATCATGCCTGCATTGAAATTAAATTCACTGAACAGGTGTCCTGCAGATGTGAATTGCTCAAATAAGAAAAATAAATATTTTATGCATTAAATAATTTTAATAACAAAATATGCTTGCATGATGCTTGATAAAACTTATGTTCAAGTGAAACATTAATCTCAAACAGGAAAACAAAGTGTCTTGGAATTTGATCTCTGTACCCTTTCACTGAAAGGTGCGAAATGACTAAATATTCTGACTCACCATGAAACATTGCAAAGTGTAGTTCCTGATCATTCTACCTCAGAAATCTAGGAAGACATTTTTCATTTCCTTGATGGCCAGCAAGACAGAAAGCTCCCTGATTCACAAAGATAACCCCACCAAAAAGTGTGACTCTATTCCCCAATTCTCCTAAACATGATGGTTTAACTTTTGTAAGGTAGCTATCTTAGTAAACTGTTTTGCCTCGAAGCAGTGCAGTTGTGAAATTCATTTCCTAAAGTGGTTAAACTTTAGGAAATTACTGGCCTTGAGATAAGGTAAAAACCAATACCAAATGTCAAGTCATTTCTGATTTATGGTGACCCAAAGGCAAACCTGTCACAGGGTTTTCTTGGCCCATTTGTTCAGATTTTTAAGTTTGCTTCCGCTAAGCCTGAGATAATGTGACTTGCCCAAGTCACCCACTGGATTTCCATGACAGAGCGGGCATTCACACATTGGCCTCCAGAGTCCTAGTCCAACATCCAAACTACCGAGCCTCTTGAGTTGTAAAATGAAACACAGTGTTTCCTCACTACTTCGCGATTCGCTTTTAGCGGACCCGCTGTTTCGCAGTTTTAAATAAATATTAATTTAAAATATATATCACAGTATTTTTGCTGCTTCGCGGGCTTTTGCCACCGCCACTCTCTAAGGCACTTTCCCTCCTCAGTCCTCCCTCCCTCCAGCTTGAAGGGCCTTTCCTTCCTTTCCTTCACTTTATTTTAAGTTTATAAAGACTTAAAATAGTGTATGACTACTAAAATAATGTATAAGTATTAAAATAAATATAGCATCCCTACATTACGGTTTTTCACTTATCGTAACCCCCGCGATAAGTGAGGGAACACTGCATTTTTATTGCAACACACACACACAAAATCCATTTTTATCAGATTTTAATTTATTTGTCCTCTCCATTGGCATCCCCTTGTTGTGGGGGAGAGGCTTGTGTACCCTATTGAAGTTGTGAGCTATGCTAGCGGTGGCATAATAGCCACCGGTAGGGCCTCCCATGGCAGACAGGTCACAACCGAAGGGTCTGATAAAGAGCGTCAAAGTGCAGGATGGGCTCTCTAGCCTTTTGGCAACCATCCTAGGAGAAGGAAAACTCTGATTTCAAACCAGGGCAGATGGTCCTCATCCAACCCTGTAAGGTCAACTATCTAAGAGAAGGAAACTCGAACCAAACCTATGACCTGAGGACCTCGCTGCCACCGTCCAAGCTTGCTAGGCCCCGGCAGACGAACCTTTGGTTTAAAGGGTGAGGCTAGTTCTGTGCACGCTGCGCTCCACCAGAAGAGTCAATTGCACAGGCTCGAAGGACACATCCAGCCTCCGAATCATCAACGTGCTTGTAGAAAGCGTGGCATGAGTCCTTCCTGTATCTTCGTTCGCGAAGAAAAGCCAAGAATTTATTTGAAATTCTACTGTATTTTTATGGGTGTGGAATACATAACTGGATGGGTAAGAAAGAGTTCTATAAAGCAGTGTTTCCCAACCTTTTTTGAGCTGAGGCACATTTTTTACATTTACAAAATCCTGGGGCACACCCCCAACAAAAATGACACAAAATGTTTTATGGCGTTTCGGCACCTCTTTTTCACAACAGGCTGCGTATGCAGGGGAGAAAGAGTAGGCAAAATAATAATAATATAGTGAAACTAGCAATATGCACAATTACAAAAGTTTTATAAAGTTAATGTATCAATATAGTGAATTTGAAACACAGTGAGTTTGGCACCCACATGATGTTGGCACCTCCATGGGAGAAAAAGGAAAAATCTTCCCTTACCGCGTTGGATTAGGCTCTGTACTGGATAATCTGCAATATATAGAAGTTCAGTATATAGGAGTTATCCACAAACAGAGGGCAGCATACGACGGAGGAGAGGAGCGCAAGTGAGCGGTTCCAAAAGTTATCCACAACAAGTGGCCGTCATTTTGGAGCCGCCCACTGGGCTCCTCTCCTCCTTTGCATGCTGTGTAACGCTTTTCCCTTGCAGCAGGGGGCGTCTGCGGACAGAGCCTAATACCAACGTGGTAAGGGAAGATTTTTTCTCCCATGGAGGAGGACAAAATAATAGCGGCAGCAAAAGGA
The DNA here is from genome assembly GCA_030556195.1 of Anolis apletophallus. Lineage (NCBI taxonomy): Eukaryota > Metazoa > Chordata > Lepidosauria > Squamata > Anolidae > Anolis > Anolis apletophallus. The sequence goes on along the minus strand of JARBWK010000012.1, from coordinate 57,471,880 downwards.
GGGGGGAAGGAAGGGGGGCAAAAAGTTTTTCTGGAGGCACAGCTGGAGCTCTGCAAAGGCACAGGAGTGTGCCTAGGCACATTGGTTGAAAAAGACTGCTATAAAGTAAAGTAATAAACCTTGCCTGGTTGACTGCTATCAGACACTAGGATGCTACGTATCTTCAAGAAAAAAATATGTTGCATATGCAATTCACATGTGTTGTGTCTGAACACCAGAAAGGGCCTATACTGATCATACCTTGTCCTATAGCTCTTGTCACCCATTCGCCCGAAGAAACATGTGCCCCCAAAGGAACAACCTTTACAATATTCTCGATTTTCAAATTGATTTAACCTGCAGAAACTAGTTTCTGGAAAGAAAACACATTTGGAGTCCACCTGCACTATAAAATGACTGCAGTTTGACACTACTTGAACAGCCATTGCTCAATGCTACAGAATCATTGGAGTTGTAGGTTGGTGAGGTGCCAGCACTCTTTGGCAAAGATGGCTGAATACCTTGTTACTTTATAGTTCCCAGGATTCCATAGCAGTGAGCTACGGCAGACAAATTGCATTGATTTGACAGCGAAGATGCACCCACAGACCCACAAAGAGAGGGACTTGTGCAGTATAGGGTGCACTGTAGAATGAATTCAGTTTTACATCACTTGGACAACCATGGCTCAAAGCTAGGGAATCATAGGATTTGTAGTTTGCTGAGGCAACAGCACTCTTTGGAAGGATAAAGACAGAAATGCCTAAACACCTCGGGAGGGTATTTACCAGAACTAGATTTGAACAGCTGTATACAACGGTCAAACATGGAAGGTTTAACCAAGTTCCATATAAATAATGATTTTGTATCTGTGGAGCGTCAGAGGTAGAAGATATCACACATGTATTGTTTAGTTGTAACTTGTATAAGAGAAAAACCAATACCTCGGACCATACATTACACAAAAGACACACTGGGATCCTTATATTGAAACTACATTTTTATTGGCCGACCAGAATGCTAAAATAGCATACAAAATGGCCCTCTTCATATATAAAACAACTCACTGAGAACTGCATAACTGTAGGGGTGATGCAGATATTTGATCTGGATTGGGAACTTGATCTCTTGTTAACAGCTCATTTATTTTAACTTTTGTTGTACTGTGGGTTGTACGCTCTATGTGTTAAATGTGTTTGTCAAGTGTTTTGATATGGCCGATGGGCTAATCAATAAAACGTACTACACTCTTTGGCAGGGAAGGTGAAAGCATTGTAAAATGCTAACTCCCATTGAACTGTGGTGTTGAAGTGCATTGATTTCACAATGTAGATCAGGCATGGGCAAACTTTGGCCCTCCAGGTGTTTTGGAAATCAACTCCCACTGGCTGTTAGGAATAGTGAAAGTTGAAGTCCAAACCTCCCCGGAGGGCCAAAGTTTGTCCATACCTAATGTAGATGGACCCTTACACCAAACTCTCCCCTCCCACAGTTCTCTGGATGGCATGTTCAATGGAGGAGATGCTTCTAGAGGAGACTAATATTGAAAACCATGGCATCTTTCCCTACCATAGCCTTAGAATGATGGAAGTGTTAGAAATAACAATTTTCTTCAAGCCTTCTCTATGATCGTGTTGCTTAGTATTTGTATGTATGTTCTGGTATGCAGCTTCCTTTACTCTATGGTTCCTGAGAAGTTGTAAAAGGGGCTGCAGACCAAATGCTCTCTCCTTTTGACTATGTGACCAGTTGATAGCTCTTTTGTTATAAGGGAGATGCTCTGGCTAGATAGTACAGAGACTTATCTCAAACATATTTGAAACTGGACCCATAAGTTTTGTACCTGTGTATTTTGAACACATGACGGTTGTGAGTAAACAAAATATGATATTTTTATCCAAGTCTACTTCATTTTTGGCTCTTGAGTGCATGATATAAAACAAGTTGTTTTATGGAAACGTTTAATGAGTGGCATAGCAAGTTAAATCGCTGAGCTGCTGAACTTGCTGACCAAAAGGTTGGTAGTTCGAATCTGGGTAGGGACGTGAGCTTCCGTTAATAGGCTCAGCTTCTGCCAACCTAGCAGTTCAAAAACATGCAAATGTGAGTATATCAATAGGTACCGCCTTGGTGGCGCTCCATGAAGTCATGCCAGCCACATGACCTTGGAGGTGTCTACGGACAATGCTGGCTCTTCGGCTTAGAAATGGAGATGTGCACCACCCCCAGCATCGAACATGACTAGACTTAATGTCAAGAGAATTATATATAGGTTTTACCTTTACCTATATATAATATTATATAATACTACTATTGTGCTATGCTAATAATATAATATATTGTATATACATATAATAAGATTAATAATATTGCAATACAATATAATACTAACAATTATACAATGTAATAATATATAACAATATCATAATGTAATACTAAATATTAATTATAATGCTACCGATAATATATAATGATAATACTGTTTTATTAATATATATTTGTACATTTTATAAGTTGTATTGTAATGTTTTAAATTGTGGAGCCACTTTGAGTCTCCATATGGAGAGATAAAGCAGGATATACATAAATATTATATATACTGTAGATAGATAGATAGATATAGATATAGGGGGGCACTGAAAAAAAGCTCTGCTGTTTGTATGCACTGGCAAATCTGTTTTCCCAGCAGATCAGAGATAACAGGTTATTCAGTCTAACACAGGCATGGGCAAACTTCGGCCCCCCAGGTGTTTCCTACTGGCTGTTAGGAATTATGGGAGTTGAAGTCCAAAACACCTGGAGGGCCCAAGTTTGCCCATGCCTAGCCTAACAACTGAAACCATTACTTTGCATCATTATATCTGGTTGTATACCACAAGAGATGATTCTACTCTAAAGGGTTTTTGGCTCTCCTCTGAAAGGTCATGCTTTTCTTAAAAGTTATGATTTTTCCAAAATGCCATTTTCCAAAGGAAGAGACACCCCCTTCCAAACCATCCAGTCCAAACTTCCTTCTGCCAGGCAGGAAAATACCAAAGACCATCCCTACCCAGGCTCTGTTTCAAAGCCTCTCGAGAAGGAGACCTGGCCACATTCCTCCTCCACTGTCAACCAGAGCTCTTGCCATCAGGAAGTTGAATCTCTTCTCCTAGATTCCGAGTCCCTAAGGCAGCAGACCCAGGCTTGGCCCCCTCCTCACTCCATGTGGCATCCTTTCAAATATGGAAGCGATGCCTCTGGGTCCACCAGCCCTCTCGGCCCAGGCTGCCCTTGGGGCCCCTCACCTGCGGCGGGGTTGAGGTTGGCTCTCCTGTGGTGCCTCCTGCCCAGCTCCTTCAGCTCTTCCTCGTCTTCCTCGAGCCTCCGGGCTTCAGCCATGGGCCAGCGGGGGACAAAGGCGGCTCCGAGTCCTCACACCCGCTCCATGCGCTCTGCCGGGCCGCCTCTCCCTTCCCTGCCGCACCTGCGCCGCCCTCGACCTGGAGGCGCGCCCCGAGGAGGCTTCCCCTTCAGCCTCGCCTTGCCTCCCCTCTCGCCCTGGCTGAAAGTTTCCAAGGTTCTGCTGCTGCTGGAGAGAAAGAGGAGGAGGGATGGAACAAAGGCCTCTCTGGCTCCTTCCTCCTCCTCCCTCCTGGCAGCTGCAGGAGAAGAAAGGAATGAGAGAGGGAAAGGGCCGGAGGGAAGGGAGAAGGCGAAGGAGGAAGTCGGCCAAGGTGGCGTTTTCCTGCCCATTCACCAGGTTCTGGCCTCCGCAGGAAACGGGGCTTTCGAACAAAAGGAGAAAAGGGGGAGGTACCTGGAGCCGCAGGAAACAAGGGAAGGGACTCCTCACGCCCACCTTCTGGGCTTGGAAAAGGAGCAAAGGAAGAGCCAGGCCCTTCTCCACAACGGAAGAAACCCCTTTCCGAAGAAGGACCCCCTTCTTCTCCCTAATGTTAACCCATTTCAAAAGGACCTTCCCTCAATAATATTAACCCCCACTCTGAAGAATTCCCTCTTTACAAGGTGAAGGAAGAAACCCCTCCTCCACAGTAATAATAACCCCTTTCAGAAGAAGAACCTCTTCTCCGCAATATTAACCCCTTTCAGAAGGACCCCCTTGCCATATTTCCCCTTTCAAAAGAAGGACCCCTTCTCCACAGTAATAACCCCTCTCAGAAGAAAAACCCGTTTTTCCACAAGGATGACCCCATCTCAGAAGGACCCCATCTCCAAAGAATCTCCTTTCAGAAGAAGAACCTCCTCTCCACAATATTAACCCCTTTCAGAAGAATCCCCCTGCCATAATATTTCCCCTTTCAAAAGAAGGACCCCTTCTCCACAGTAATAACCCCTCTCAGAAGAAAAACCCACTTTTCCACAAGGATGGCCCCATCGCAGAAGAAGGACCCCCTCCTCCACAGTAATAACCCCTTTCAGAAGAACCTCTTCTCCACAATATTAACTCCTTTCAGAAGAAGAACGTCCTCGCCACAATATGAACTCCTTTCAAAAGAACCCCCTCGCCATAATATTTCCCCTTTCGAAAGAAGGGCCCCTTCTCCACTGTAATAACCCCTTTCAGAAGAAGAACCTCTTCTCCACAATATTAACCCCTTTCAGAAGAACCCCCTCGCCATAATAATTCCCCTTTCAAAAGAAGGACCCCTTCTCCACAGTAATAACCCCTTTCAGAAGAAAACCCCACTTTTCCATAAGGATGGCCCCGTCGCAGAAGAAGGACCCCCTCCTCCACAGTAATAACCCCTTTCAGAAGAACCTCTTCTCCACAATATTAACCCCTTTCAGAAGAAGAACGTCCTCGCCACAATATGAACCTCTTTCAAAAGAACCCCCTCGCCATAATATTTCCCCTTTCGAAAGAAGGGCCCCTTCTCCACTGTAATAACCCCTTTCAGAAGAAGAACCTACTTTTCCACAAGGATGACCCCGTCTCAGAAGAAGGACCACATCTCCAAAGAATCTCCTTTCAGAAGAAGAGCCTCTTCTCCACAATATTAACCCCTCTCAGAAGAACCCCCTCACCATATTTCCCCTTTCGAAAGAAGGGCCCCTTCTCCACTGTAATAACCCCTTTCAGAAGAAGAACCCGCTTTTCCACAAGGATGGCCCCCGTCTCAGAAGAAGGACCCCATCTCCAAATAATCTCCTTTCAGAAGAAGAACCTCCTCTCCACAATATGAACCCCTTTCAGAAGAACCCCTCGCCATAATATTTCCCCTTTCGAAAGAAGGACCCCTTCTCCACTGTAATAACCCCTTTCAGAAGAAGAACCCGCTTTTCCACAAGGATGGTCCCGTCTCAGAAGAAGGACCCCATCTGCAAAGAATCTCCTTTCAGAAGAAGAGCCTCTTCTCCACAATATTAACCCCTTTCAGATAAACCCCCTCGCCATAATATTTCCCCTTTCGAAAGAAGGGCCCCTTCTCCACTGTAATAACCCCTTTCAGAAGAAGAACCCGCTTTTCCACAAGGATGGCCCCGTCTCAGAAGAAGGACCCCATCTCCAAATAATCTCCTTTCAGAAGAAGAACCTCCTCTCCACAATATGAACCCCTTTCAGAAGAACCCCCTCGCCATAATATTTCCCCTTTCGAAAGAAGGGCCCCTTCTCCACTGTAATAACCCCTTTCAGAAGAAGAACCCGCTTTTCCACAAGGATGGCCCCGTCTCAGAAGAAGGACCCCATCTCCAAATAATCTCCTTTCAGAAGAAGAACCTCCTCTCCACAATATTAACCCCTCTCAGAAGAACCCCCTTGCCATAATAAGTCCCCTTTCAAAGGAAGGACCCTTTCTCCACAGTAATAACCCCTTTCAGAAGAAGAACCCGCTTTTCCACAAGGATGGTCCCATCTCAGAAGAAGGACCCCTTCTGCAAAGAATCTCCTTACAGGAAAAGAACCTCTTCTCCACAATATGAACCCCTTTCAGAAGAACCCCCTCGCCATAATATTTCCCCTTTCGAAAGAAGGGCCCCTTCTCCACTGTAATAACCCCTTTCAGAAGAAGAACCCGCTTTTCCACAAGGATGGCCGTGTCTCAGAAGAAGGACCACATCTCCAAAGAATCTCCTTTCAGAAGAAGAACCTCCTCTCCACAATATGAATCCCTCTCAGAAGAACCCCCTTGCCATAATAAGTCCCCTTTCAAAGGAAGGACCCTTTCTCCACAGTAATAACCCCTTTCAGAAGAAGAACCCGCTTTTCCACAAGGATGGTCCCATCTCAGAAGAAGGACCCCTTCTGCAAAGAATCTCCTTACAGGAAAAGAACCTCTTCTCCACAATATTAACCCCTTTCAGAAGAACCCCCTCGCCATAATAATTCCCCTTTCAAAAGAAGGACCCCTTCTCCACAGTAATAACCCCTTTCCGAAGAAGAACCTCTTCTCCACAATATCAACCCCTTTCAAAAGAACCCCCTCGCCATAATAATTCCCCTTTCAAAAAAAGGGACCCCCTCCTCCACAGTAATAACCCCTTTCAGAAGAAGAACCCACTTTTCCACAAGGATGGCCTCATCTCAGAAGAAGGACCCCATCTCCAAAGAATTTCCTTTCAGAAGAAGAACCTCTTCTCCACAATATCAACCCCTTTCAGAAGAACCCCCTGGCCATAATTCCCCTTTGAAAAGAAGGACCCCTTCTCCACAGTAATAACACCTTTCAGAAGAACCTCCTCTCCACAATATGAACTCCTTTCAGAAGAAGGACCCCCCCCCTTTCCACAGTAATAACCTCTTTTAGAAGATGAAACCTTTCTCCACAATATTAACCCATTTCAAAATAAAGTCCCTTCTCCACTGTTTCAACCTCTTCCAGGAAAAAGACACCTACACAGTAATAACCCCTTTCCAGGTTGCTAGCTAGGATTTTGATTCCGGGGGATTTTGATTGGGGGCGGAGTGAGGATCTACCTTAGCAAGCCTTTTGTATCGTTATTCCATACCCCCATGCATATGGGATATATTGAGCATGATTATCAGGTCATGATATGAATAAACATAACAGTTTAAGTAATGTACCAGTAAGGACTTCTTGCGGACCACCCTGAAAAATGGGGGAGGGCTGAAGCCCCTAAAGCCCCCCCCTGGCTACATGCCTGCCTCTTTCAGAAGAAGAACTCTCTTTTCCAAAATGATTGCCCCTTCCAGATGAGGAACCCACTCTCCATCATAATCCCCCCTTTTGGAAGAAGGACCCCATTTCCAAAACAATAATCCCTTTCAGGAGAAGAACCTTTTCTCCTTAATATTAATCCCTTTCAGAAGAACCCCTTCTCCATAATCATCCCCCTTTCGAAAGAAGAACCCCTTCTCCACAGTAACAACCCCTTTCAGAAGATTTTGGGATTTTGGCCTACATAAATAGGAATATAGTGTCTAGATCCAGGGAAATCATGATGCTACCCCTCTATTTACCCTTGGTCAGACCACACAGTTCTGGGCATTGCAATTTAAGGGAGATGCTGAGAAGCTGGAATGTGTCCAGAGAAGGGTGAGTAACATGATCAAGGGTCTGGAGATCAAGACCTATGAGGAGCGGCTTAAAGAGCTGGGCATGTTTAGCCTGCAGAAGGAAAGACTGAGAAGAGACATGATGGCCATGTATAAATATGTGAGGGGAAGTCATAGGGAGGAGGGAGCAAGTTTGCTTTTCTGCTTCCCTGGAGACTAGGAAGTGGAAAAATGGCTTAAATCTACAGGAAAGGAGATTTTACCTGAACATTAGGAAGATCTTCCTAACTGGGAGAGCTGTTCAGCAGTGGAACTCTCTGCCCTGGAGTGTGGTGGAGGTTCCTTCTTTGGAGGCTTTTAAACAGAGGCTGGATGGCCATCTGTCAGGGCGTGCTCTGAATGTATTTTTCCAGCTTTTTGGCAGGGGGTTAGACTGGATGACCCAAGAGGTCTCTGCCAACGCTATGATTCTGTGATTCTAAGAACCTCCTCTCCACAATGTTAATCCCTTTTCAGAAGAAGAATCCCTTCTCCACAGTAATAGCCTTCTTTCAGAAGAAGGACCCTCTTTCTCACAATGATGGCCCCTTCCAGAAGAGGAACACCTGCGCCCGCAATCTCAATCCCCCTCTCAGAAGAAAAACCCCATCTCCAAAGCAATAACCCCTTGCAGAAGAAGAAACTCCTCTCCACAATAGTAACACCCCACCTCCCCGGGGTGGTCTCTGTACCCGATAATTTCCATCTCTGCCTTGAAGCCGTAACTGGATGGCTGCGAGCCAGTAAGTTGAAGATGAACCCGGCGAAGACTGAGATCTTGTGGCTAGGCCGCCCGGAGGGGGTAGAGACCCAGTTGCCGACGTTCGACGGTGCGGCCCTCTGCCCGCAACCATCTGTCAAAAGTTTGGGGGTCCAGCTGGATGCTCAGCTGTCGATGGAGGCGCAGATTGGCTGCGCCTGCAAGACAGCCTTCTTCCATCTGCGTCTGGCAAAACGCCTGGCTCCTTACCTCTCCCGCTGCGACCTGGCCACGGTGATCCAAGCCACGGTCATCTCGAGGCTCGATTACTGTAATGCGCTGTACATTGGCCTACTTTTGTCGGTGATCCGGAAACTTAAGCTGGTGCAGAACGCTGCAGCCCGCCTGCTCTCAGGAGCCTTAAGATCTGATCACGTGACTGCACTCTTGCGCGAGCTGCACTGGCTTCCAATTGAATTCCGGGTCATCTTCAAGGTGTTAGGTCTAACTTTCAAGGCCTTATATGGTTTGGGGCCAGTGTACCTGAGGGAGCGGCTTACCCCTTATGTGCCCAGGAGATCCCTGCGCTCAGAGGGGCTCAACTTATTGGATGTGCCCAGTGTTAGGGTCTGTAGACTGGACACCACCCGTCGGAGGGCGTTCACCGTAGTGGCACCAACTCTGTGGAACAGCCTTCCTGAAGAGACACGGGCCACTCGAGCCCTTCTGCCGTTCCGCAGAGCAGTAAAAACGTGGTTGTTTAGAAAGGCATTCGGGCCATAGATGACTGCTGTCTACCGCACCCGCTATCCTGCTGCTAGCCTGCCACTGTACTGCAGCCTGGTCTGCAATTTGTTTTAGTGGGGGGATTGAAATTGTTTTAATGTAATTTAATGTATTTTAATGTATTTATGTGTTTTATGTTTTTATTCTGCCATTCTTGTGAACCGCTCTGGGCTCCAGAGAGAGCGGTATACCAAATCGAACTTAATAAATAATAAATAAATAATAAATAATAACACTTTTCAGGAGAAGAACCTCATCTTCACAATATTAACCCTTTTCCGAAGAAACCCATTTCCATAATGATCGCCCTTTCAGAAGAAGAACCCCCATCTCCAAAGTAATATTCCCTTTCAGAAGAGTCTTCTCGCCACAATATTAACCCCTTTCAGAAGAACCACCTTTTCAAAAAAAAAAATCAGTTTCAAAAGAACCCCTGCTCCACAATATTAACCTGTTTTAAAGGAAGGACCCTTTCTCCACAATATTAACCTATTTCAAAAGAAAGACCCCTTCTCCATGATATTTACTTGTTTTTAGAAGAAGGACCTCTTCACTACAATATTAACCTATTCCAAAAAGACCCCCTTCTCCACAATATTAGACCCTTGCAGATGAAGGCTCTTTCTCTCCACAATGGCAATCCCTTTCAGAAGGAGAATCCCTTTCTACAATAACAATTCTTTTCTCAAGGCCTCCACAATTTCACCGTCTACTTTCAGACCCAGTCCTTCCAGGAACATTCCCTGGAGCAAAGGTCCCACCCAACCACATAAATACCTTTGTCTTTAAAGAGCCACTGGGCAACTTTTGCTTTCCCTCACTCTTTGAAATCATGGGATAGAATCAGATCACATCTACACTGTAGAAATTATGGAATTTGATGCCACTAGAACTACCATAATTAAATTCTATAGAAGTGTGGGGGTTGTAGTTTTTCAAGGACTTCAGCCTTCTTCACCAAACTGTGCTGGTATGTCATCAAAATACAACTCTCAGGATTTCATAGCATTGGGCCATGTTCACTAAGGTGATGTCAAACTGCATGACTTTTCAAAGGTAACTTATTTGAAAACTCCATTTGCAAGTTACTTGCTTCAAGTTACATTGTTATATTATGTCTGGAACTTTATGATTACAGGAGGAAAGGATCAATTGAAAGAATACACTTTGAGTGGCTTTTGGGAAATACGTTTGATGCTTACCTGTTTCCCTGCTTTGGAGCTGCCATTACACCAGTGCTTAGGTGCATCTACACTGGTGAATTCATAAAAGTTTGCCACTGCTTTAACTGCCATGGCTCAGTGCTAGGAATCATGGAAATTGTAGTTTGGTGAGGCAGCAGCACTCTTGGGCAGAGAAAGCTAAAAGACCTTGTAAACTACAATCCCCACAGCACAATAGCATTGAATGATGGCAGTTGAAGCAGTGTCATTAATTCTACAGTGTAGATGCACATTAAACAAGTATGGCTAGTTTTTAAAAGCATGCCTCGGAATGGTCAAAGCTCCTTCTTTGGAGGCTTTTAAACAGAGACTGGATGGCCATCTGTTGGGTGTGCTTTGATTGTGCTTTTCTTACATGGCAGGGGTTGGACTAGATGGCCCATGTGGTCTCTTACAACTCTGTTATTCTATGATTCTGCTTTTAGAATAAAAATACTATTCGGTAGAAACAGTTTGGGAGGGATGTTTAGCAAAATCTGATGAAGGCCAGATTATAGAATTTTAATTCCACCCTGTGCAAGGCAAGAGCTCTTAATCAGCCAAAAATGCAGTTCATTATAGTTTTTCCATAAGAGCACACAATGGAGTCTTTTTAATTTTCATCAAACACAACTTAAGATAATGTACATTTTTGGAGTGTGGTGCCTAGAGTACCTCTCTTTGGTCAGTTTGGTTTCTAGGAGTTGCATTAAAAACAAACAAACCCTAATCCAAACCCTGATTCCAGCTCAACATATTTGACAGTTGTTGCATCATATAAGTCAGCAGTTTCACCTCAGCATTCTTAGCAATATTTCAGGTAATAGATGTTGTCACTCAGAAGTTTCAGAGGAAGCACAATTGCAGATACACTCTGTTATGCTCAGCATTCTTCTTGATGTTTATAAAATTTCTGGAAAATGACTCGCAAATTGCACACTGCAACGAAAAATATTAGTGCCCAAGAGCTTAGCCTATGCATTGCCACTCTAGTCCTGACATAATTTCAGAGCCCAGACATCTCTCCTCAATGCTATGGGAATTGTAGTTTTACAAAGTCTTTAGCCTTCTCTGTCAAAGAGTTTTGGTTCCTCACCAATCAATAGGTCTCATAGGGGGACATGAGAGAAGCCTCCCCGCAGGATTGCAACGCAGGATCCAGGCATCCCCTGGGCAACGTCTTCATAGATGGCTGATTCTCTCACTCCAGAAGCAACCAGAAGTGACTTGCAGCATGCAATCAAACAAGCAAGTCAACGAACGGACCTTTTCAGGACCAACCATGACAATAATCTCAAACAACATTGAAGGCATGTCAGCTGCCAAAGAACAACAGCTCTATTAACTGTGCTGAGAGAAGAAAGGTGATATGTTGTCTGTCCAAGAAACACACAGGGATAAACAACAGAAATGACCAAAAGTTCCAGGAATGATCTTAGTAGTGGAAAGACCACATGCGCCTTATAGAAGCGCTGACTTTGTAAAACCAGGCTTCCAAGTCAGCAGTGCCTACAACACTGAAGAAAACAATATAGAGGTTATAACAGTAGAGCTTAATAACATCACAATTACCTCTTTGTATAAGCCTCCAAATGAACAGTTTTGTTTCTCCTCCCCTGAGAACTTTGATAGGAAGAGCCGTAGTAATTGGTGACTTTAACAGTCATAGCCATGTATGGGGCTATGCTCAAGAAGCCATGTATGGGGCTATGCTCAAATTGGGAGGTTGTCCTCTCCTGGTCTGAACTACACAAACTATCACTCATTCATGATAGTAAGCTCCCACCATCCTACAACAGTGGGAGATGGCATCAAGGATATAACCCAGATGTCTTATTTGTGAGCGACAGCATTGTGCAATAATGCACTAAATCAGTGGGACCACCAATACCAAACACACAGCACCAACCAATAGTATGCCAAATGTTCCCAACTATAAGGCCTCAGGAAGTTCAATTTAAATGAAAATTCAACTTCAGAAAGGCAAATTGGACTAAATTCTCAGACATGTTAGATGACATGATCATATCGGTCGTGCCAATCCCTGAGGAATACGAGCACTTTATCGAAATAGTGAAAACCTGTTCACGGGCATCTATACTGAGAGGCTGCAGAACCCACTACCTTCAGGGCATTACTCCTGAAACAGCTGCCTTTTTGGAAAACTATTACAGGCTCCACAACGAAGACCCATCTAGTGAGCAAACTCTTCAGGCAGCGCAGAGCAGTTTGTCCTTCATCTCTGAAGCCGAGAAAGAACAGTGGATAAAGATGATAACAGAAGTTGACATGAGCAGGAGCAGTCAGAAGGCATGGAGGCTGCTAAGACGGTTGAGCAATGACCCCACACAAACCAATACCCCATGCCAACATAAAGGCAGATCAGATAGCACACCAACTCTTGAAGAATGGGAAACCCAACCTTGCCACCAAAGTAGGAAAGAAACCAATAGTCAGATAACCAGATAATGAGAACAACAACCTTCATGAACCTTTTATGTTTTCTGAATTGGACATGGCTCTCAATAAATGTAAAAATGGCAAAGCAGCTGGCCTGGATGATCTACGGATGGAACAAATTAAGAACTTTGGTCCAAAAGCAAGGTGCTGGCTGCTGGAGCTGATGAACAACTGCACTGCATCCTGACAGATCCCCAAAATCTGGAGAAAAGCAAGTCATAGCCATCTTGAAACCAGGCAAAGACCGCAATGATCCAAAAGGCTATAGACAAATCTCCTTGTTGTGCCATCGTTACAAAGTTTTGGAGACCATATAATTATGGGGACAATTGACCCATTTCTGATTCCACAGCAAGTTGGCTTCAGGAAAGGCAAAAGCTGCACATTGCAAGCGCTGAACCTGACACAGCACATAGAACAGCTGCAGCGGTTCCTAGATGACACAGCTGGGCTTGACCCCTTCCAGTCCGGCTTCCGTATTGGGCATGGGACGGAGACTGTGCTTGTCGCCATTACAGACCAACTTTGCCGCCAGCTGGACCAGGGGGGATCAGCACTGCTTGTTTTGTTAGACCTAACAGCAGCGTTTGATACAGTAGATCACGCCTTGTTGACCCACCGTTTAGCCGTGACTGGGGTTAGGGGGACCACCCTTAAGTGGGTGGCCTCCTTCCTCCAGGATCGGGGACAACGTGTGGAGGGGGCGGGGGGGGGGGCTCTGGGAGACTCCCATTAAGTTGTGGGGTCCCCCAGGGGGCCATTCTCTCCCCCTTATTATTCAACGTCTATATGCGCCCCCTGGCCCAGCTGGTTCGCGACTTTGGTCTGGAGTGTTATCAGTACGCGGATGACACCCAGCTTCTGCTGAGAATGGATGGCAGGCCGGATACCGTACCCGATTGTTTCCATCGATGCCTTGAAGCCGTGACTGGTTGGCTGTGCTCCAGCCGGTTGAAGGTGAACCCGTCGAAGACGGAGATCTTGTGGCCTGGTCGCCCTGGGCTGGGTGGGTGCCAGTTGCCTACCCTGGATGGCGAGCAGCTTAGCCCGTCATCCCTTGTTAAGAGCTTGGGTGTCCAGTTGGACCCCTTGCTGACCATGGAGACTCAGGTCTCCATGGTCAGCAAATGGCGTTTTACCACCTCCGTCATGCTAGGCGACTGGCACCCTACCTGTCCAGGGATGACCTGGCCACGGTGATCCAAGCGACGGTCATCTCGAGACTGGACTACTGTAATGCCCTCTACATTGGCCTTCCCTTGTCGAGAATACGGAAACTCAAGCTAGTGCAGAATGCCGCTGCTCGCTTGCTGGTGGGAGCACCAGTGAGGGAGCATATCACTCCCATCCTTCGGCAACTGCACTGGCTTCCTATAGAGTACCGAATTGCCTTCAAGGTGTTGGTATTAACCTTTAAGGCCTTACATGGTCTAGGGCCTGCGTACCTGAGGGACCGCCTTGCCTCGTACGTTCCCTCGAGATCACTACGTTCAGAAGAGCAAAATCTGCTACTGGTTCCATCAATCCGCTCCTGCCATCTATCCACAACTAGGCAGAGGGCTTTCTCTGTGGCGGCCCCAGTATGGTGGAACTCCCTGCCTGATGCTACCCGAGCGATTACAGAGCTCGGTCCCTTTCAAAGGGCCTGCAAAACTGCGCTCTTCAAACTGGCCTTTGACTAACTGATCTGCCCTGAGGGATTCATGCCTGGAGTTTTTAAAGATTTTATGGATTTTATGTACACTGGTTATGTTTTTATGTTTTATGTTATGTATGGCTGCAGATGTATGCGCAGCACGTTTTAAATGTATGTTGTAATCCGCCCCGAGCCTGCAGGGAGGAGCGGAATATAAGATCGAATAATAAATAAATAAATAAATATGGTTTTTGAAAGGTAGCGGATCACAGGAGCTGTCTTCATATACCTGTCAGTGGCTTATGATACTGTAAACCACCGCCTCCTTCTGAGAAAAATGTATAATATCACAAAGGATTACCACCTCACCCAGCCTCATAAGAAATCTGCTACAAAACAGGAGCTTTTTTTGTTGAGTTCCAGGGCCAAAGAAGCAGATGGCGAAAACAGAAGAACAGCCTGCCTCAGGGGAGCGTGCTTGCTCCATCAATGTTCAACATTTACACAAACGACCAGCCACTGCCAGAAGAGACAGAGAGTTTCATCTATGCTGACAATTGTGCCATTACCGCTCAAGCAGGGAGCTTTGAAATGGTTGAACAGAAGTTCTCCGAAGCTCTAGGTGATCTTACTGCCTATTACAGGGAAAACCAGCTGATTCCTAACCCATCTAAAACACAGATATGTGCTTTTCATTGTAAGAACAGACAAGCATCCCAGGCTCTGAGGATTATCTGGGAAGGAATCCCACTGGAGTATTGCAGCACTCCCAAATACCTCGGAGTTACCCTGGACCATGCTCTGACCGACAAGAAGCACTGCCTGAATCTCAAGCAAAAAGTGGGTGCTAGAAACAATATCATACAAAAGCTGACTGGCACAATCTGAGGATCACAACCAGATACAGTGAAGACATTTGCCCTTGTGTTACGCTACTCTGCTGCTGAGTATGCATGCTCAGTGTGGAATGCATCTCACCACGCTAAAACAGTGGATGTAGCTCTTAATTAGTCATGCTGCATTATCACGGGGTGTCTGCGCCCGACACCACTGGAGAAATTACACTGTTTAGCTGGCATTGCACCACCTGACATCCGCTGGGAAGTAGCAACCAATAGTGAAAGGACCAAGGCAGTGACATCTCCGGCCCATCCCCTGTATTGGTATCAGACAGCACGCCAACAACTTAAATCAATAAATAGTTTTCTAAGATCTACAGAGACACTCGCTGGAACACCTCAGCAAGCGAGAGTCCAAAAGGGGCACGCTAAAACCCAGAACCTCAATCAATGGCTGATATCAGATGAGAGACTCCCTCCTTGGCACACAGAAAACTGGGTGACTTGGAAGGCGCTGAACAGACTGCGCTTTGGCACCACGAGATGCAGAGCCAACCTTAAGAAATGGGGCTACAAGATGGAATCCACGACATGTGAGTGTGGAAAAGAGCAAACCACAGACCACCTACTACAATGCCCTGCTATACATACACCATGGAGGACCTTCTTATGGCAACACCAGGGGCACTCCAAGCGGCCAGCTACTGGTCAAAGGACATTTAATAGAATAACTTTGTGTTTTGTTTATTTGTTTTTAATGCAATACAACTGTTTGGTTTGCTCCTGACATGATAAATAAATAACCAATCTATAAATCTCAATTCCATAGCATTCAGTCATGGCAGTTGTGCCAAACTGCATTAATTCTGCAGTGTAGGTTTTTCCTGTGTCAGGAGAGGAAGAAATTGACCATGGTTTTCAGTATAGTATAAGTATTTGCTGCTGTGATGGTACCTGAAATGGAAATACTATGTTCTCCCTGCACACTTTTTTTGGTTAAACAAAAGGAAAAAAGCTACAAGCTTTTGCACTACATAAACCTTTTGTAGAGAAAATGGGCCACTACTGATACAATTTTTTAAATAAAATTGAAATAATATGGTTAGTAGTACTGTTAGATATATTGCAGTTCTTCAATCTGTTAGAGATTGTAGAGGCACACTTCTTATCCAGTAAAAAAGTTAACTGAAAGTCTTTGGAAATATGTCACTGGAGACTTACTATGCAATGTTTTTCATAATATCCATGTTTATATACAAATATACACATTTAACATACTTGGACTCTTTAAACCCTTTACTAAACATTATTACCACAAAAAGATTATGGAGAAACATCCTAAGATATTTTACCAGGGCTGACCTACCATTACGCATTGGAGCAGAAACCAACAATGAGATGTCCAGCAACTCTGTAAGTGGGATTACAGTACTTCAATTGGTGAGTACTGTTTATGTGGACAAGCTGCTAGGGCAAGTAGGAAGACAACCTTCTTTCTTGATCGCTGTCCATCTTGGTTGGTCATCCAGGAAGGAGATGCAATTCAATCTCAAATGAAACAAATTATTAATGCATCTCTCGAGAAGGGAAAATTTCCATCCTGTTTAATAGAAGCAGTAGTTAGACCACTGCAAAAAGCCCTCTCTTGATCCCCTGGACCGTAATAACTACAGACCAAGGTCTAACCTTCCTTTTTTGTGCAAGGTGATTGAGAAGGCAGTTTCCCCCCAACTCCAGGCGGTCTTGGATGACACACACTTCCTTAACCCATTTCAAAATGGCTTCAGAGCAGGATATGGAGTTGAGACTGCTATGGTCGCCTTAGTGGATGATCTCCGTCTCAACATCCACAGAGGAAGTGTGTCCCTGTTGGTGCTTCTAGACCTCTCAGTAGCCTTCAATACCATTGACCATAGTATCCTTCTGAGATGCCTGGAAGGATTGGGAATCGGAGGCACTGTGCTGCAGTAGTTCCAGTCATACCTCTCAGGCACGTTCCAGATGGTGGTGCTTGGGGATAGCTGCTCTTCAAAAAAGGAGCTGTTATGTGGTGTCCCACAAGGTGCCATTCTATCCCCAATGCTCTTTCATATTTACCTGATGCCACTGGGAGAGATAATCCATAGATGGGGGTGGGGGTGTTAGCTTCAACTAGGGATAGTGTGTCTCCTCTGCCTGGAGGAGGTAATGGGCAGGATGAGAAAAAAATGAAACTTAATCCATACAAAACAGAGGTGCTTGCCATCAAGGGTCCTAATCTGAGGATTACACTCCCTCTGAAAGACTGTGTTAACATCTTGGGAGTGCTCCTGGATCAATCTCTCCAAATATCAGCCCAGGTAGATGCAACAATCAGGAGTGCTTACTACCAGCTTCTGCTAATATGTCAGCTGCACCCCTTCCTAGATTTGGAGGACCTGAAGATGGTAATGAATGCATTGGTAACCTCAAGGTTGGACTTCTGCAATGCGCTTTACATTGAGCTACCTTTGTACCAAGTTTGGAAACTCCAGTTGGTTCAAAATACAGCAGCCAGATTGGTTATAGGAACATCTAGGAATGAACATATTACATCTATCCTAAAGTAACTCCACTGCCTGCCAATTAGTTTCTGGGCAAAGTACAAGGTGTTGGTTTTGACCTTTAAATCCATACATGGTTTGGGTACAGGTTACCTAAAGGATCGCCTTCTCCTGTACAATCCACTCCAAACACTTAGGTCCTCTGGGGGGTGGTTACTCCAACCAGCCAGAACCCGATTGGTGACCGCCACCCAGAAGATCTTTTCATTAGCCACCCCAAAACTGTGGAACAACCTGCCAGAAGAGCTTTTAAAACCATCTAAAGATCTATCTCTTATGTCAGGCCTCTCCAGACAGTTTCTAAACATTAATGTTAAATGTGTGTCCTTTGTTTAATCTCTGTTTTGTGCATTTTAATATAACCCCCGAGATCTCTAACGTCAGAGGATCAGAACCTCTTAGATATCCCCAGTGTGAAATCTTTCCGCCTGACAACAACTCGCCGAAGGGCATTTTTCATCATCGCCCCGGTTCTATGGAATGCCTTGTCACCTGAAACTCGGGCCTTGCGAAGCGCACCTTTCGCAAAGCGTGGAAAACTTAGCTATTCAGGCAGGTCTTTGAGTTTTGAATAATCTGTTTTAATTCTGTTGTTTTATTCAGTATTGTTTTATATAAAGTCTACTGTAAAACACCCCGAGCTGCCGGGAGTGGTGGTGTAGAAATCCAATAAATAAATAATAAATATTTTATAGAAATACATTTTAATATGTATTTTTTATTGAAATACATTTAATATGTGCATTTGTGGCATTTTTACAATGTTTGTGTTTTAATTATTCTGTAACCTGCCTTGAGCCACAAAGAGAGCTGCATAAGAAAAAAATGTTATTGTTGTTATTATTATTATTACAGAGGGTGCATTTATATTACAAATGTAGCTGCTATGGAAATCCTGTGAGTTGCAGCTTTGAAAGACCTTTAGCCTTCTCTGCCAAAGAGTACCTCACCAAACTACACTTCCCAGAATTCTACAGCATTGAGCCACGACAGTTAAGGTGGTATCAAACTGCATAAATTCTACAATGTAGATGCACCCAGAATGAGGCAATTGCCAGTGGGAGCAGATTATAGATGTTATAAGGAGAAAGCAGTGTTAGCCTTTTGATATCCTCTTCTGTTGGAGGACACAGCTCTGTGTGCAACATGAACAGTCCTGTAACTATAAACCAGGTTGCTATTCCTTAGATATAGTGGAGATTGCTGTCCCATCACATGTGTTGAATCTGATTCCAGGCTAAGTCCGGTCATTTTCTATAAAACCCTGGACAATTGAGAATGCGTTAACCTCCATTTGTTCACCGTCACCACCACCCCAATTAAATGCAGCATTTTTAACTTGTGAAAAATTAAATACATACTTTTTCAGAAAAAGACATTATGTTACATTTCAATCTGCCCCATTTTACAGTTCCTGGCTGTGATAAGAGTCTCATAAAGACAGAACCTTTTACAACCTGTAGACCTTCCTAAAATATTATCTATGACCTTTCAGTTAATAATACCATGTTATGTAGAAAGCTGAACAGAAACTTTGTGACTTGCATTTCCATAAGCTATATATTTTATTTTCAATTCCCATAAATTGTGGGAAAGTAAGATTAATTGCTGTGGGTATAACTGTGATGGTACTTAGACTTTGGCAAGAGGGAAGGAAGGACATTCACAAGACTCTATGAAGGGAAATCATAAAAATCAAAGAAAATGTAGCAAAACAAACCTCACTATCAATGCTAGCCACATAACTAACACAGAACTTGCCAACACCCAGAAACTGATATGGAAAACAAATATGTAGAAGTTATGTCTTCATTCCTAAGATAAAGCTTAAGAACACAATGATTGTAATAGCCAGAAAAAATCCAAGTGACTGTGATTACATAAGCATTACGTTTGTTAAAATGTTGGTTTTCACTAAGTGGGGTGAAAGATGGAAAGAAATCTCAGCTAACTCCAGTTTTAGGTGTTAGTCTTGTGTACTACGAACGGAAATAACACTATATAAAAGTCAAGCTTCAGTGTGCAATCCTGTACTAAAGCATCACTGGTTGTAGATCTGAGTGGAAGTATTGCTATACAGCAGTGTGCCGTGGCACACTAGTGTGCAGTGAACAATCATCAGGTGTGCCGTGGGAAATTGGAACCTCCAATACCCTTTCTTCCCCCTCCTGCTGAACACTTTTTCTTCTCCACTCGGGCTCCCTTCTTCCCAGCCTCGCTCTGCTTGCTTTGCCTCGCTTTGCTCATGCTGTCGCTTCTGCGGGAGGGGGGAGGGAGAAAAACATGACTCATGCGGGCACTACTGCACAGACTCGCCCCACGTCTTCCTCCCTCCCCTCCACAGTGCTCTCTGGAGATAGGTGAACGACAACTCCAAAACTCAAGGTCAATGCCCACCAAACTCTTATAGCATTTTCTCTTGGTTATGGTAGTTCTGTGTGGGAAGTTTGATTCCATTCCATCTTTGGTGGAGTTCAAAATGCTCTTTGATTGTGGGTGAACTATAACTCCCAGCTGTTGAGCAAGACCTTCGTGTGTGTCTTTCTGCCATTCCTGCCAGGATATCTATGTTGTGTTCATCGAAACAGGCCCAGGTTTCACATTGAGTGTATAAATACATTTAAAAACATATTAACTATATGTATTACTGTGTTAGAGAGTCATTTTGTGTCATTTTGGTTGGTGGTGTGCCCCAGGATTTTGTAAATGTAAAAAATGTGCCACGGATCAAAAAAGGTTGAAAAACACTACTATACAGGATGAACATTTCTCCAGGTAATGGAATGCAGCATTGCACAGGGACAGAACATATTTGCATTGCATTCTATACATCCTCAAGAACCTAAAATTTTCCGCTACAAATTCATGCCTATGTCTATAGTAAAGGCAGAATTCTATACTAGCCCATGAAAGTCAATATTTTCTTATTGATTTCAACAGGAAGACAGGGTTTTATTTTTATAATAGCCCCTACCACACCACACTGCGTAGTGGTTTGAACATTGCATTACTACTCTGGAGAACATGGTTCAAATCCACACTCAGTCATGAAAATTTACTGAATGATCTTGGGTAAGTCAAATTCTCAATTCCCCTTTGAACAAACTATGCCAAGAAAAACCTTCATCATAGTCTCACTTTAGGGTCACCATAAATTGGAAGCTACATGAAGACACACAACAATAGCAAACCGTTTCAATTACTAAAAGTCTTGTCAGTTTCCAAAGTTGTGTTTTAGGGAGAATTTGGTTTTACTAGCATATGCTTACCAGATGGAAGAAGTTTTAAGTCTTTAATGATCTATCTTGCAGAGATTCCAGAATTTCTCCATACTTGTATGAAAATTATATGTACTCACTTTCTGTACAGTTGTGTACCATTATTCACAGCTAGTAATAAAATTCAACAATATTTATCTCAGTAGTGTACTGTCCCTACTTCCTTCTCTCTTCCTGGTGCCTTCTAGATCCACGCTCCTAAATTGGTTTTCTGGCATCCTTTTTCTATGATCTACTGGTAATAATAACTTAAAGACCATCTCCAAGAGAACGACTAGCATTACATGAACAGTTACATATGGTTCCATTCACAAAGAAAGAGAAGTTTTACCTGGTTACTCATGCTGAATCTTCTTTTAAGGGGAAAAGTTAAATATGTTTTGGGTTAAGATTATTTTAGGAAATTAAATTGTTTTAAGAATATGGAAAATCTTGTACATCAATATGGGGAAGTCTCCTTCTCTGAAGGTTTTTAAGTGACTGTATGGCAGGGTGATCGACTAGATGGCTCTTGTGGTATCTCCCAACTCTTTGATTGGTTTGGATCTGGACTGACATTTCAACAAATACAGTTGCCCGGGAGCTTGGCAGGGAGGATGCGAGGACTAAAATGGCTAGTCATTATTAAACATGCATAGAATAGAGCTGAATTTTGTAAATTTGTTTGGAAAATATCTTGCTTGAGCACACCTACCTTGTTTCAACTGCTCCTGCTGTCTAGACCCCAAAACTTGTATGAAACCTTAGACCAGTGTTTCTCAACCTTCCTAATGCAGCAACCCCTTAATACAGTTCCTCATGTTGTGGTGACCCCCACAACAATGATTTTGTCATTTGGGAGTTGTAGCTGCTGGAATTTATAGTTAACCTACAATCAAAAAGCATTCCGAACTCCAGCAATGATGGAATCAAACCAAACTTGGCACACAGAACTTCTGTGACCAACAGAAAATATTGGAAGGGTTTGGTGAGCATTGACCTTGAGTTTTGGAGTTGTAGTTCGCCTACATCCAAAGATGGACTCTGTGGACCCTGACAATGATGGATCTGGACCAAACTTGGCACAGCTACTCAATATGCCCACATGTGAACACTGGTAGAGTTTGGGGGAAATAGACTTTGACATTTGGGAGTTGTGGTTTCTGGGATTTATAGTTCACCTACAGTCAAAGAATATTCTGAACCCCCACCAGTAATAGAATTGGACCAAGCTTCCCACACAGAACCCCCATGACCAACAGAAAATATTGTGTTTTCTGATGGACTTTTGCGACCCCTCTGAGACCCCCGTCATAAACCCCCCAAGGGTCCCAACCTCAGGTTGAGAAATGCTGCTTTAGACGCTCCACACTATAGTCACAATCCAAGTGGAAGGGCAATGGCCACTGTTTGCACAGAGGAAATCCCAGTGGAGCTTTCCTCCTGAATAAAAATAATAGATGCAAGACAGCCAGTATGATTTGGGATCACAATGGTGGGTAAACCAGTAACACCTTCTACCAATGCCAGTTTTCCCTTCTGAATCGGAATTCCCAGTTTATTTTTTATAAGCCGTCCTTGCAATTACTAATGCTTTCGCATCTGTGACCTTAAATGTGATCAGTTTACATATTTGAAACCAAAAGACTAAAAAGCTTAATTATGCATATGTGTGGGCCTGAGTGCCTTTACCACCAACTGTGTTTGAAAGCAGTGGTCTATTGTTTTATGCCACAGGTGACACAAAATCAAACACCCCAGCAAATTTGTAGCAAAACAGTATGTTAAAATGCCAATGCAAATCGAGCAACAAGCAGCAGGGAGGCCAGTGCCTGTGAAAAGCTAAAACACTCAATCATTGCTATTCTGAATTGGTGCTTTTTTCAGTTTTGTTGAATATGTTAGTCTTATTTTAATTACCTTCTATAGAGTATTTTTAAAGAAATTACTAGTATTACTCTCTTTGCAATTTCCCCCATTGTTTGTTACCATTGTCAATGAATATAATATTTAGTACCTCATTATGTTAATTGCTGCATTTCAGCCATTCTTCTTCTTGAAACTGTTTCAGGGAGAACTATCGAAGCATGTAATCACAACTGGCCAAGATAATAAAGGGGCAGATGAGCCAACACTAGGAAGCCATGTCAAATCCAAATCTGTCACCCTGAGGATGTTAGAAACTATGTAGAACTACCCTGGCCCTGGCCAAATTTTGTGCTGGCATAAGTTTCTGAATTGGAAATGGTTTTATTCTGGCATAACCAGACTCATCTCTTGCTCCCACCTTCTTTGGTTCACTTCAAGGCGCAAGTTATTACCTACCAAGCCCTATATGCTTAGTGTCCAACCTATCTTTGGGACCGCATCTCTTTCTATGAACTGGTGGGAACTTTGAGATTGGTAGGAGAGGCCCTTCTTTCAGTCTAACCACCATCTCAAGTGTGGTTGGTGGGAACGAGAGAGAGGGCCTTCTCTGTAGAGGCTCCTCAGCTCTCGAATACCCTCCCACATTAGATTAGCCCCTACCCTTGAATCCTTCAATTATAGCCTAAAACATGGATTTTTAAACAGGCATTTGGCCTTGAGTAGGCTGAAATGTGCCTATATTAGGTTATTTATTTACTTTATTTATATTCTGCTTTCTCACCCCGAAGGGGACTCAGAGCGGAATACAGATACACATACTTTAGCAGACAATTCCTGCTGTTTCACAAACACACATATAAACGAACAGAAGCAAACAGAACAGGCGGGATACAAATAAAGATCATTATCATTATTATTCACCTGATGGTTAAATCCTAGCTATCGGGGTAGTGCTGCCTGCAGGTTGCTTTGTTAATATATTACCAAAATCTACTGACAGAAGAAGTTCCTCACAATATTTTGGGGGTCTAATCCTAAATCCCTGCAGATACCATGGACTTTGGGGGGGGGGTTCCCCCCTCCGGATCCCTGCCAGTTATTAACACTGTTGTGATTATTACAGCATTTTGCAAAAGAAGCATCATTGTACTTTTACTATCTAGCAACCATAATCTGTTACAGGTAATATCATTATTGTAATTACACCACTGAACCAGATATAGTACAGATAGAGCTCATATTCATTTGAGGAACCACCATATGAGGAGTCGAAGAGTAACTGAAATTACATAGGAGTAATCTGGACTGTCTCTGCTAAATTGGGACAGTTAGAAAGTATGCATTCATAGAGAATCCGCCTAGTAAGCCACAAAAGCAAAATCACTGGTATTATCATACAAATAGTCACTGGTGACATCTCTCATTTGCATTTCTGTCTTTATTTTAAAGTGAATCTGAAACAGTCATGCAAATAATATCTATCTATGTTATTTAATGAGTTAGCTCAGAGAGAGCATTAAAATAAAATTTGTTTATTCTGATTTGATAGTCAGACCTTTTGTGTGTAAGTATTTTATGCATTACTAGAAATAGCTAGGGGTTATTGATTGAGGTGTCTCTTGAATCCACAATTGCTTTAACATGAAGAATGCAAGGGAAAAAGGGAAGAACAATATTGAGAAATAAAATAAGAGGAATAGTTGGGTGTGGTGGGATTCATTCCAAGGAACATTGAGGAGAGATGAGAGAAGAATTCTGCTAGCCAGTCCTACCAGTTTTAATTATGGGATATGAGAAGAGCTTTGATTAGCATAATGTCAAGTTAGGGTTAAATAGCAGCTTTGGAACAAAAAGTAGACAGGTAAGAACTGGTTTCTAGAAATCACCTGATGTGGGCCCAGATCAGAAACACAATGCTGTCAGTTAAAGGAGATAATTATCAGTCGGAAACTTGGCATCTATGTGCCCATATCATTAATGCGATGGATTTGTGGCAGAGGGGTGGAACTACTTCATGATCCAGTTTAGATTGGAAGCACAATCTATACTGAGGGCCCTTGTAAAACTTTTTCTTTGAACAGATGTGGACATGTGTTTTGTTGAAGAAGGTCCCAATGAATGGGCCCAAAAGTAAATTAAACCTGAACCCTCACTACGATGAGCCTGCCTTACGTCAGATATCTCATGAGACGACATGACTCATTGGAAAAGATAATAATGATTTGTAACACCAAAGGCAGACGGAAAAGATCACATTACAAGAACCCACAGCCCTGAATCTGTAAGATCTGAGAAGGGCTACTAATGCCTTTTGCTCATGGAAGTTTCCCATTCATAAGGACACCATATATCAAAATTGACTTGACAGAGCAATATACCAATAACAGGCTCAGTTACAGCTTTTGATTCTGCTGGAGTGGACTTGGAAAAACTCTCTTGAAACCTTGAAGAGATGCTGCTAGTCAGTATAAACAGGTAGACAACATGGAGCTAGGTGGATCTTTGATCTGACAGTATAATGCAGTTTCATATGTATGGTGAAAATGGGGAGAACATAAAAGAGACAGGAGAAGGGTCTAAATGGGTATATATAGTAAATGCGGTAATAGAAACACCAAATGGAAACCACATAAGAATTATACTTAAACAATTATGTATACTTGTATTTCGTTAATAAGAGCAAGTATACATGAGACAGCAATAACATGTGTGAGGCAATAAAGTGCATTAAATATTTAGTAATACAAATAACACATGCGATCGCAGTGTGGTGATCTATATATCAACACGGGGGCATATTGCATAATCGATGGTTCTAAACGAAGTAATAGATCGTTGGTAACCACTACAATAATATAATATATATGCATACGATATAAATAATGGAAATGCATAGAGCAGTGAAATACTATGTGTGTGTGTGTGTGTGTGTATAGGTAAATACAATTCAATAATCGGCGCAATATAAATTATAAACCCAGAAATCCATATAGAAACCTGAATGTAGATATCGGAGATGCCGTCGCTAAGTGGGATGGAGTGATCCTAAGATAGAAACCCAAGGAAAATCCAATATTGTGTAGAACAGGTGAGTAGACAGGATAAGGACCAACCCACTGCTCATACAGAGACTAAGGAAATCCATCCACCAGCTCTCTTTAGATGTAAACTGTAGAATCCAAAAATATCTATGAAAAATAATTATGTGATATTCGGAAAAAGAAGATGATATTAATTTTAATCTTTGTTCTTATTTTTGTTCTTAGAAGAAGAAGAATGTAACTATTTATAGGATTTACATGGCACTTTCATAATGTACCACAAACAAAAAAGGCAGGTTTCTGTCCTAAAGATCTTATCCATGGGCGGTCTAAGGTCATTTTAAAAGGTAAGCGAACATTATTTTGGTGCCCCCCCCAACATTATTTTGGTGCCCCCCCATGTAAAACAAACCTTTTCCCTACCTCTTTTTTCCTTCCTCTTCCTTCCTTCCTTCCTCTCCCTTCCTTTCTTTCTCTCTCAGAGGAGGAGGAGGAGCTGCCGCTCGGCTCAGGCCGCAAGGAGGTGGAGAGGAAGGGGGCCGGTCAGGGAGGAGAAGGAGGCGGTGCCGCCATGCGGTGCTGCTGCTTCTTCCTCCTCCTCCGCCCCCTCCTCCTCGCCGCTCGGCTCAGCTTCTGGGCATGCGCGGAGGTTTTGCGCATGCCCAGTGGCTCCGGAGCTCAACTTGAGCTCCGGAGCCACTGGGCATGCGCGAAAATCTCCGCGCATGCCCAGAAGCTGCTGCAGGTGCTGAAGCTAAAGGCTTAACAGGCTTCAGCACCTGCAGGAGCTTCTGGGCATGCGCGAAGGTTTTCACGCATGCGCAGTGGCTCCGGCGCTCAACTTGAGCTCCGGAGCCACTGGGCATGCGCGAAAATCTCTGTGCATGCCCAGAAGCTGCTGCAGGCGCTGATGCCGACGCAGCAGCGGCGCGCCTGGCGCGGCCGCGCCCCCATCCAAGATGGCGCCCCATGCAGCCGCGTAGTTCGCATATATGTAAGACCATCCCTGATCTTATCACGATTTAGACAACAGGCCAAGAGGGAGAGTAGCAGATGAAAAAATGTGATTACATGTGTTTAGGCTTAGTTAAGATTTTTTTAAAAATATTTATTTATTTGATATATTTATATCCCACCCTTCTCACCCCGAAGGGGACTCGGAGTGGCTTTAAGTAAAGGTAAAGGATTCCCCTTCACATTAACTTCAGCCGTGCCCGTCTCTGGGTGGTGGTGCTCATCTCCATTTCTAAGCCAAAGAGCCAGCGTTGTCCATAGACACCTCCAAGATCATGTGGCCGGCATGACTGCATGGAGAGCAGTTTACAAGTAAGCAAAAATTCAATGCCGCATATAACAGATGTATAAATAAAATAAACATATGTATTAAAAGCCATAAAGTTACCAATATCTAAACATTATAACCAATTATTAAAACCACACAATCCAAAATCATAGTCCAGAAGCCATTTCGGTTATAATTGCACTTATTCCGTATCACTTATTGAACTGAGTTTATGTTTGAAGGCTTGGTCTCATAGCCACATTTTTAATTTCTTCTTAAAGGTCAGGAGGGAGGGAGCTGATTTAATTTAACTGGGGAGTTCCATAGCCAAGGGACTACCACTGAGATGGCCCTGTCTCTCACCCTCACAAGATGCACCTGCAAAGAAGGCAGGACTGAGAGTAGGACCTCCCCAGATCTTAATCTTCGAGGTGGTTCATAGAGGGAGATACATTCAGACAGGTAAGCTGGGCAAGAACCGTTAGGGCTTTATAGGCTAAAGACAGCACTTTGATTTGTGCTCGGTAGGAGACTGGCAGCCAGTTCTATGCGCCCTGTACACCGCTCCAGTGAAGAATCTGGCTGCCGCCAATTGGACCACTTGAAGCTTCCAAACAGTCTACAAAGGCAACCCCACGTAGAGCATGTTGCAGTAGTCTATTTGGAATGTAACAAGATTGTGGACCACTGTGGCCAAGTCCGGCTTCTCACGGTATGGGTGCAACTGGTGCACAAGTTTAATTGTGTAAAAGCACCCCTGGGGTTGCAGGCTCAGTGATAAATCCAGGAGAACTCCCAAGCTGCGAACCTGTGTCTTCAGGGAGAGTATAACCCTATCCAGCACAAGCTGTAACCCTATACCCTGTTCGGTCTTTTGTTCACCCCCATCTAGATAGTCACAGCTTCCAAGCACCGGTTTAGGACTGGTTTATTATAACAAATGAAACCCACCAAATATATATATCTCAGTATTAATATGTATACACATTTATAATGTTTTAGTTTCTGTAAGAATGAGGAATGAAAGTTCAAGTATTATAACTGCTTCTTAAATTGTTGTTCCAACCCCAAATGGGCTCCCCACTTAGCTCAATGTTGGGGTCCTGAAAAATTTAGCATCACCTAGTGGCTGTTTTAGACATTTACAAGAATCTGTTGTACATTGTATACAGCAGACTCTGCTTCAGCTGTATTTCATAAAAAAGAAAACTAGTCTGGTTATTGAGACTTAGAAATACTGATTTGTTATCAGTAAATTCTTGTATTGTCAAACGCTTTCATGGCCGGAATCACTGGGTTGTTGTAGGTTTTTCAGGCTGTATAGCCATGTTCTAGAAGCATTCTCTCCTGACGTTTCTCCTGCATCTGTGGCAGGCATTCTCAGAGGTTGTGAGGTTTGTTAGAAACTAGGTTTATATATCTGCGGAAGGTCCAAGGTGGGAGAGAACTCTTGTCTGTTTGAGTTCTTTCTCCAACAGACAAGAAACCATGAAAATGAACAAAATTTGGCTACCAGTACTAAACAAAACCCTCTAAAATTGTAACAATAAATAAAGAACAAAACTCAAACACAGGGGAACTCCAGACAAGAAACAACCAGGAACACCTATTCACCTCTCAACAAAGGATTTTCCCAGGCAGTAACAAGCCACCCCTATAAACTGTCAGACCATCAAATGATAATCAAGGTGGCTGTTGAAACAGTCACACTTGCCTGCAACAGAGAAGAGTTCTTTCTCCCACTCTGGACCTTCCACAAATATATAAATCCTACTTGCCTAGATTCCAGCAGACCTCACAACCTCCGAGGATGCCTGCCATAGATGCAGGTGAAATGTCAGAAGATAATGCTTCTAGAACATGGTCATACAGCTCGAAAAACCAACAGCAAAGCAGAAAATTCTTGATTTTTATACCTATTTTATAAACCTATATGTTCGGGTTCACGTAAACATTTCTCAGGCCGAAAGGGGCTGCGAGTGAAAATGTTTAAGAAGCCCTGTTCTAATCAAAATACTAATTTGAAGTAGAAATAGAAATGATAATAGAACATAACACCTTGAGACTTGCTATTTAATATATGATAGCTCAACAATTATCATGAAACACATACCTATGAGAATGTCAACAGTTGTGCTTTTGGCATCTTCACTGCAAGTCTCTGAAATCATTAACATTTATATCCATTTTACACATAAAAAACAGAAATTATAAACTGACCCATCTTATTTTATAAATCTATAGTAGAACTCTTATTTAAACTTAGATTCTCTAGTCCCAAGTGTCATTGCAAATTGTAGTCAAGACTATTTTGTTGTTAGAGCATCTTAAACTCCAGCAGTAATTGAAAATAACAGGAATAACAGAATGCAGTTTTGAGACTTTATTTTATTAAGCTTTTCTTATGAGTACTGTTACAACACCAGGCTTGTAGTAATGGAGTATATTGTAGTTCCACCTAAGGCCAGAGAGCGGCAGAATGACAACAAAAAATCAAGTTAAATACCCAGTTGTCGCAACAAGTTTTGCAATTCTGTTTTGTAACAGAGCTCCAAATTCCTTTCTGTATGGGATTACAGAACAGAAAATAAGAGGATTTGATTTAATGAAGTTTTAGAGAGCCTGTTTGGCTATTCTGTAAAAGCAAGCCAAAAATTATACGTGGCATCTTGGAACAGAATAGAGAATAAGCCTAGAGCCTCGATGCAAAATAAATTCCATGTAAACAGTTTCACATTTTACAAAAAGAACTTAGAGGTTACTGAATATTGTGATCAAGAAAGGAGAATGAAAGCAATCAGATGTATCTGTTTCCCCATTAATCATAACATGTTAAGTATGTGCTAAGCCATCCAAGAAATAACTCTATCACTGATGCATGAATGTTTTGCAAGCATGGTAAACAAGGTACATGATGAATAGTAGTCATTTTTTGGCTGATGTTTATTTATTTATTTATTAAAAACTTTTGTACCCCGACCTTCTCACCTCTATAGAGGGATTCAGACCGGCATAACAGCAAAAATTCAATACTATAAATTTAAAAACAACTACAACAACGTATTAAAATACATAAAAACTCAACATAAAACCACATCGCCATTAAAACAATTCCACTCAATCTGTAAACGTGGTCATACATACAATAGCCAATCTCAGCCTATTCTAGGAAGGCTTGGTTCCACATCCAGGACTTCACTAGCCTCCTAAAGGACAACAGAAAGGGTGGCAGATCTAGCATCACTTGGTAGAGAGTTCCACAGCCGAGGGGCGACCACAGAGAAGGCCCTGTCTCTCTTCCCCATCAGCTGCGCTTGCGAAGCCGGCGGGACCGAGAGCAGGGCCTCTCCGGAGGATCTTAATGTTCTTGATGGTTCGTAGGGGAGAATGTGTTCGGACAGGTAAACTGGGCCAGAACCGTATAGGGTTTTGTAGGTTAAAACCAGCACTTTGAATTGTGCTCGGAAGCTAATTGGCAGCCAGTGGACCTGGTGCAACAAGGGAGTTTATGCTCCCTGTATCCCGCTCCTGTTAGTAACCTGGCTGCCGAACGTTGGACTAATTGCAACTTCCGAGCAGTCTTCAGAGGCAACCCCACGTAGAGAGCATTGCAGTAGTCTATTTGGGATGTAACCAGAGCGTGGACCACCATGGCAAAGTCAGACTTCCCAAGGTACGGGCGCAGCTGGCGCACAAGCTTTAACTGTGCAAAAGCTCTCCCGGCCACCGCCGAGTCCTGGGGCTCCAGGCTCAGCGATGAATCGAGGATCACTCCCAGACTGCGAACCTGCACCTTCAGGGGGAGTGTAACCCCATCAAGCACAGGCTGTAACCCTATGCCCTGTTCGGCCTTATGACTGACCAGGAGTACCTCTGTCTTGTCTGGATTTAGTTTCAATTTGTTAGCCCTCATCCAGTCCGTTACAGCGGCCAAGCACCAGTTCAGGATTTGAACAGCCGCCTTACTAGCAGGTGGAAAGGAGTGACAGAGTTAGACATCATCTGCCTACATGTTGTTTTTCAAAAGCAAATGATCTTCTTTTTAAAAAATAATGTTTGTTTCTTTTTGACCACTTAGAAATTTGTGTTCCTCACATTGTCTATCACATAGCAACAGAATAAATGGTGCAGAAACCCCCCATGTCCACAATCTTGGCATATGCAGTACTACAGAACCTAAAGACGCTTGAGAAATGTTCCATCTAAATCTATATATGACATGGTTGAGAGATTCCTTTCCCCAAAGCATAACTATGCAAATATGAATTATATTTAAACGTACCAAATGAGAATATATAGTCTTGCAGTGACCAAGGAAACCAAATCACTATTTTTTTTTTAAAAAAGCGTCTTTATTAGTTTTTCATTAAAAGACATAGACAAATTTACAAACAACAAAAAAGAACAAGAGAAAACAACGGTTGCTGAGTGAGCAAGAGTTGCTCGGAAAGAAAAGAAAGGAAACTACCTAAGAGAGGTAAGTGTGTGTGAGAAGTTGTGAAAAGAAATGAGTGGAGAACAGGAATCTTATCATACTGTCTTGTCTCCCTTCTCGCCTTGTCTTGCTGAAAGTCCCCAAAAACTGCCTGTGTAGAGAAAGAGAAGAGCATGGCATCACATTTAGTCTAGAATCAGGTCCACATTATACTCCTTTCTACAGTATTGGCGTACCGCCCCCCAGTCTGATTTTTCCACCCTGGTTTTATTTTTGGATCTTAATTTCTCGGTTAACCATTCTAGTTGAATTGTTTCCACTACCTTTATAAACCATTCCTCTTTGGTCGGGACTAAATTAGATTTCCAGTTCTTTGCTAGAAGAATCCTGGCCGCTGTGATTCCTATTAAAATTATCTTTTTCTCCATCATTGGTACAGTCTCATCTAGGATTCCTAGCAGAAAGATCTCTGGTTTTCTCTCGAGTGTACATGTTACCATTTTCTGCAGTTCCTTTTTTATCATTCCCCAATATTTGACCGATTTCGGACAGGTCCACCATAGGTGGAAGAATGTGCCGTTTTTGTTACCGCACTTCCAACATTTAGGGTCAGAGGTTTTGTATATCCTGGATAGCTTCACTGGGGATAGATGCCAATGATATATCATCTTCACCCAGTTTTCTCTAAACGAGTTGCTTAGGGACTTCTGGACTATATTGCACCATATGTTCTGCCAGGTCTTAGGTTTTATCTTAAAACCCACGTTCCTAGACCATTCCTCCATGTAACTCCTTTTCTGACTGTTGGCTGTGTCTAGCTGAAGTAATGTTTTGTATATCTTACCTAGAGGCTTACCTAGGTTTAGATGGGAGAAAAGAGAGGGCATCATGGTGTTCTATAGAGGAAGGAACTTTTGGTTGACTACGGTACTAAAAGCACAAGAATTCCTAAGAAAATTTGAAGAGGATCTAGGGAGAGATCCCCAAAACCAAGGAAACCAGAAGGAAACGCCAAGAGGATACCTTGATGAAAGAACCCACCTACCTCTAAAAGGAGCAGCGATAGATGAAGAAGGGAAGGAGGAAGGCGAGACGATGGAAGAAAGGGCAGATGATTCTGAATCCGAAGTAGACCCAGATCCAGAGGACCTGGAGGAGGACTCTAACCCATTAGGAAACCAAGAAGACCCAATTTCAGGTGCTGAGTAAATGGATTTAAGGTGCATATCATGGAATATCAACGGGTTGAACAGCGGGAATAAGAGGAGAAGGGTTTTTCACAATTTAAAGAAAGAAAAAGCAAATATAATTGGGTTACAAGAAACTCATATTAAGAAAGACGATGTGAAATATCTCAAAAATGAAAAATTGGGGTTAGAATTTATCGCAGCAGCAGGAGAGAAGAAAAAAGGAGTGGTTTTATATGTGGATCCGTTGCTAAAGCCGGAGCCTGCCTTTGCGGATAGAGAGGGGAGATATATAGGGGTTACAATCCAACGGGAACATGAGTGTATTTTGTTGTGTAATGTGTATGCACCGAACGGTTGTAAATCAATTTTTTTTCAGAAATTGGGGAAGACTATGTCAAATGTGGCTTTTGATGAATGTATATTAATGGGGGACCTGAACGGGGTTATGGAACCAAAAATTGACAGGAACGCAAGGAAAAGCACTAGAGGGAATCAAAGTGGGAAACTGCCCAAAAGTTTCTGGGATTTCCAGGAAAGTTTTAGATTGAAAGACATCTGGAGGGAAAAACATCAAAATGAAAAAGACTTTACTTTTTTTTTCAGACCGCCATAAGTCGTGGTCAAGGATCGACCTCTTCCTGATCTCTGGTAGCCTGTTCCCCCTTGTAAGTAAGACCGGAATAAGTGCAAGAACGATTTCAGATCACTGCCAGATCATATTGGAATTGAGGGAGAGACAAAGAGAATTTTATTGGAAATTGCCCACCTTCATCGTCGAGGATGAACTAATAAGAGAAGAAGGAAAAAAATGATAAAATACTTCTTTGAAATCAACTGCAAAGATAACGAAAATACTAAATTAATCTGGGATACCAGTAAGGCCTTTATGAGAGGCTTCTTCTTAAAAAAACAAGCATTCAAGAAGAGAATGAGAGAGAAGGAAATTACAGAAATAAAGGGAAAACTAGAAGAGGCAGAAAAAGAACTCAAAAGAAATCCCAAAAGTGAGAAAAAAAGGAAAGAGATAAACCTCTATAGAAAACAGTTAGAACTCTTAGACCTAAAATAAATGGAAAAAATCTGAAATACCTTAAACAAAAACATTTTGAATCGGCAAATAAGACGGGAAGATTCCTAGCACAACAACTGAGGGAGAAGAAGGAAAAAACATAATAAAAAGAATCAAACTAGGACAAAGGATATTTACAGGTGATGAGGAAATAAGGGAGGTAATAGCCAAATTTTATGGGGAACTATATAAGAAAGAAGAAATAGATTAAAATGACATCAGCAAATATATAGGTGATCGCGGGTTAGAGAAGATATCAGACAAAGAAAGGGAGGAACTTAACAGGAAAATTACTCGAGAGGAAATACTCCAAACAATAAAACGCTTGAAGAGAAACAAAGCGGCAGGACCCGACGGGTTTACAGCTGAATATTATAAAGAATTCCAAGGTGAACTGGCAGAGATACTGGAAAAGTTATTTAATGAAATCCTACAGTACGGCACAATTCCGGAGACATGGAGGGAGTCGAACATAACTCTGCTAAAGAAACCAGGGAAAGACTTAGAAGACCCAGCGAGCTACAGGCCCATCTCCCTATTAAACTTCGATTATAAAATTTTTACATCAATTTTGGCTGATAGATTTAAAACCTTTCTAAACAATTGGATCAAAGAAGATCAAAATGGGTTTCTACCAAAAAGACAAATTAAAACTAATATTAGATATATAATTGATATAATAGAATACTATGAAAAGAATAATGATAGGGAGATGGGCCTGATGTTCGTTGACGCCGAGAAGGCATTCGATAGGGTTAACTGGACCTATCTAAGGATGTTACTGGAAGAGGTGGATATAGGGTTCC
Organism: Anolis apletophallus; assembly: GCA_030556195.1. Lineage (NCBI taxonomy): Eukaryota > Metazoa > Chordata > Lepidosauria > Squamata > Anolidae > Anolis > Anolis apletophallus. The sequence continues at coordinate 57,437,252 of JARBWK010000012.1, read as the reverse complement.
AAATCAAAAACGCGGTTCAGGCCATATACGGGACCCAAAAAGCGAGAATCATTGTCAACCAAAAAAGATCGGGGGAGGTAGAAATCTCTAAAGGGGTGAGACAGGGCTGCCCTCTCTCACCCCTCCTTTTCATCATGGCACTAGAGGTTCTACTAAATAAGATAAGGGACGACGAGGGGCTAAGAGGTTTACGAATTAAGGGCGATAACATCAAGGTCAAGGCCTTTGCCGATGACGTTGTACTTATAATAGAAAACCCGGTAGAATCAATAACGGCATGGATACAGAAAATAGAAGTGTATGGTAGGATAGCGGGCTTTAAAATAAACAGAGGAAAGACCAATATTCTAACCAAGAATCTGTCAGAGGCTAAAAAACAAACCCTCCAAACAATATCAGGAATGAAAGTCCAGGATAAAGTCAAATACCTAGGCATAAATATAACCCCAAAAAACTCAAAACTTTTCAAGAATAACTATATAGAACTCTGGACACAAGTTAAGAAAGACTTAGAGAGGTGGCACAAACTAAACCTCTCATTTATGTGGAGAATTGCGACCCTAAAAATGATGACCCTACCAAAAATAAACTTCTTGTTCATGGCCATACCGATCATCCAACATGATAAGACTTTCAAGAATTGGACGAGAGACATCACTAAATTTATTTGGGGAGGGAGAAAACCCAGAGTTAAAATGAAAACCCTACAGGACTCCCCAGAAAGAGGAGGGTTAGGTGTCCCTAACCTCAAACTTTACCACGAGGCAAGTGGACTGACATGGATCAAAGAATGGATTCAACTTAAAAACCAAAAACTTTTAAATCTGGAGGGTCACGATTTGAAATATGGCTTTCATGGGTATATGTTATACGACAAGAAAAAAACAGATGCAGCTTTTAACAATCACTTCCTAAGAAAATCACTGTGGAAGATCTGGCAGAAGTATTCTAAGGTGATGTACAGGCAAAAAATCCCACTCTGGGCCTCAGTAAATGAGGCATTTAGAATCAGAGAACTAGAAAACAAGAACTGGTTAACATATGGTACATCGTTAAAGTGGAATGGGGTAGCCCACGAATTAAAATCGAAAGAAGAGCTCGAGGAAGGGGGATTTCAGGTGGACTGGTTCCCCTTCCTACAGCTGAGGGAAAAATTCAAGGAGGACAAAAAAAGGGAATTCATAATGGAAGAAATTGAATTAGAAAATAAAATATTGAAAGGGGAAACCAAATCACTATTTAAACATGTCTATTTGCCTATTTTTGTATTCCTTCTTAGCAAACTTCCTATAACTGAAAGCGAAATTAATTGGAAAGAAAAATATGTTAATAATTTACATTGTCACCTGATACCATATAATTTATTTAATCATGCTGGGCTGAATTTGTTTTGAAATATATATTTTGGCAACTTTCTCTAGATATTTATATATATACACACATAGATATTTGAGCCAATGATTAAAATTAAGGCCAAACTTTATTTCTACGAAGTAATTTTATTTAAGGAAAGCTCAAAGCAAACTTCTCAACACCTATAGTGCTGGGTTACTGTGAGTTTTCCGGGCTGTATAGCCATGTTTCAGAAGCATTATCTCCTGATGTTTCACCCACATCTATGGCAGGCATCATCAGAGGTTGTGAGATCTGTTGAAACTAGGCAAGTGAGGTTTATATGAGTATATCTGTGGAATGTCCAGGGTGGGAGAAAGAACTTCTATCTGTTGGAGGCAAGTGTGAATGTTGCTGTTCTGAACATTTGGTTTTGGGGGAAAAAATCATATATGTTGTATTGTGCCCGTCATTCAATTTTTGCACTGTGTTGTGGATGGTAAAATTTGGTCTCTAATATTTTTAGGAATCCCTTTGTTACAGTTGGCCTTCAGTTTATCCACAATGAGATTGTACAGTCAGCTCTCCATGCTTGCTGGGGTTAGGAGCATAGGGTCTATATAGAAGTGTAAAACCCACAATAATGAAATTGCTAAAAAAAATTACTAAAGAAACATCTCTTTTGAAATTTCTAGGTCTTCCAGGAAAACTCTATTGTTGACTTCCACTGGAAGCTGATCATAGAATTGCACTGGAGGACATAGAGATTCCTAGAAAAGTGTTCTTTCTATAAATATCTATGTCATCCAGCATAACTGGAGGAAGTTGATCATAAAGCGACACTAGAGATTCCTGGAGACAACACTTTTATCAAATCTGTAAATAATTAAATCCACAAAAGTCAAAACCACAAATGTGAAGGGGCGACTATATTTCTATTTATCAGTGTTGGAATACAACTAAAGATCAGAATGGTAACACTTGTTTGATAATACAGGAGTCCATGCATGAGGCTAGGAGGAAAGTTGTTTTAGCCACAAAATAACCATTTTTGTTATATTTAAGATTCAGAAAAAGAACCTCAGACTGCTGGCAATCTACAATCTACCTTACGGAGAAAATGAAAAAACAAACAAACCCCAGATTAGTCTGTTGCTTGTGTAAAAGGTTGAGGACGACTTTCTTTTCCCCATGACAAATGAAAAGAGTTTCTCACACCTGAGATCAAAGTTATTTATTTTTAAAAGGATGAAGTAAGTATAGATACATGTACCCTCTAACATTTCACAAACTAAAACTGGGACCCATGTGTCCTAATAACATCAGAGTGGTCAAAAGCTAAAAAGTTATAAATGATGAAAATCAGATGAGTTTACAGCAGTTTGCACTTAATTGGAAGGGTGTAACGCACCCCAAAGCTACGTAAGTGAATGGAGTTCAACTGCATGTTGAACTCAGTTTGCAGCAACTGCAGTAAGCTGAAGACAAAAGGAAAAGTGGTAAGAAGAGGGAGAAACTGGGACATTTTACAAGCAACTGAATAAATAGGAAAATAGAGGTTTAATAGTGACTGTCCCTGTTAACCAGGACGTTTGGAGTACATCTGCCACATTTCTGATTAATGACATAGCTTTCTTCATAACTGTGGAAGATACAAAAATACCCTTCAAAAGGTAAAGGTGTAAAAAGCTCTTGTTGTTCTTGTTGTTGTTTAATGGTAACTCTAAGGGTGGTTCCAGACAGCGGTAAAGTCCCTGCTGACCCATGTTTAAAAAGTATAGTCTACACCACACCAAAAGCCTGTGCTTTCCACGAGCGTTGTCTACATGTCCTCCTGGTACCTACCGGGAGAACAGGGAGACACTCAGACTCCCTCACCAAACCCCTCAACCCCCCCTTTTAAAATAAAGGCTCTTACCTGGCCACCATTATCATGGTGTCTGAGCTCTCCTGGCACATAGTTTTCCTGCTTTGTGCCAAAAGCCTTCGCGATTTCGTGGCACATCATCTGGACACCTCCCCTCTGTGCGAATATCCAGGATGCACCCTAAGACAAACCTGTTACAGCTTTTCTTGGCAAGATTCTTTCAGAAGAAGTTTACCTTTGCCTTCTTCAGTGGCTGAGAGTATGACTTGCCCAGTGGGTTTCCACATGGCTGAGCAGGAATTTGAACCCTGATTTACAGAGTCATATAATCATTTCACCATATAATCCAATATCTGAATGCAGTTTATCTGCTGTTAACTGGATTATATGACTCTACACTGCCAAATAATCCAGTTTAATGCAGATAAACTGCATTCAGATATTGAATTATATGATCAGTGTAAATGGGGCTATAGTCAACTAAACCGTACTAGCTCGAACCACTACACCACACTGGCTGTGTAAGAAGTTCACACAAATTTAAAAAAAAACCCAAAACAATTCAGATTGATACTTAATGGTTTAGCCTGAAGGAGCTCCCTTTTAAAAATCGTCTTCATCAGCCTGCAACACAAAAAAAAGTTCTTGCATAGATATACATTTATGCATAGGTAAAACAATGATACGTTGTGGAGTATTTACAGCAATTGCCAAGGGAGGAGACACTGGAAAATACTTGTAATGGTGTGTCCTCCCTTGGCAAAAATATTTTATTAGCAGCCTACTCCCTGGGTTTCATAACTAGATATTTTTCATATAATTTCACCATTGTGTTAATTTGGCATATCTATAATTTTATGGGGGTTGCATTTTCCTCCTTCCTGGAAGTGGTAATTGGTCTACTTGTGCTCTAGCCAGGAGGATTGGTTAATAAAATAAGAATAATTGCTACTAAAAATAACACTCAACTCTTAAATTGTTCTTAAAGATCTCACTTGGTCTGCTATCTAATCAAAGAGCCTTGCTATTAGAAAGTAATCAGGAGACAAGGGCTGAAATCCTATTTGATTCTGCTAGTGCATAATGCTGTCCAAGTGTACTTTTGCTGGAGCAATTTGCTCCTTTTTTCCTTGGCTGTGAAATGGCAGTTGTATAGTGCTTACAAAAATCCTGTGGCCAAGCACTGCTGGTTTGTGTTGGAACTGTGCCCAGGTAACATCTAGTTACTGTTGTACATCCGCAATGGGAGCGGGGTTGTACAAGGATACAGGATACCTTACTGCAGAATGCCCAAGAAAATACTTATGCTGGTGTTCCCTCCTCTTTTCGATTATGTCAGTGTAATAGGTTGCTAGTCCAGAGAAGATACCTGTTTTTAAAATCCCAGGGACTACAGTACAGGTAAGAAATCTGGATTTGATGCTAGCACAGTCACCAAAGAGAGTTTTAAAAGATTTAAAGTAATACAGGCCCAGGTCAAATAATGCAGGGGTTTTTTTTTTGCCACACCAAAACAGAATTTAGCATTATAAAGATAATTTACAACAAACCCCAGATTGTCACGCTCTTCTTCCATGTTTTCCTCTGTTGGAGCTGCAAAAATGTTTGGAAATCTCCACTTCTTTTTTGTTTTATTCGAACCCAGAAATCATGATTGATTATAACTACAGGAAAAAGTATCGATAAGTTATTTTCAAACCATAGTTTGTTCCACTAATCATAGTTAAATCGAGTTTAAAGCTCAAATAACACACTAAACCAGTGGTTCCCAACCTGTGGTCCATGGACCACCAGTGGTTGCCAAGAGCTAAAATATGGTCCACAGCCTCATTGTTATTACACCGTTGCAATGAGAGTGACTGGTCTTGTGAAACCCTCTTATAGTGCCGAGGCAATGAGGATGCCGGGAGGGGAGAGGCTAACTATACATGAAGGTGTGACAGCAAGCCATCCTGACTGCTGCTTCTCCTCCTCCTCCTCCCTCCCCCTGAGTGGAGCCATTCCATATGGCACCTAGAAGCGGGGGTGCCTTGGTGTCTTGGTTTTTAGGGCTGATCCTGGGCTTATTTGGGGACTTGAATCAGAAAATTGCATTGGATAGACCATACCAGCTCTAGATTATTAAATATGGTTTTATGTGAGTGAGTAGATGCTGACTACTGAATAGCATATTTCCTGTATCAGAAACTAGAGCTGATGTGGTCTATCCAATGCAATTTTCTGAATTAGCACCCCAAATAACCAAACCGAATCTAAAGTTGACCAAAAATTGATTCATAATCCTTTTGGTACTAATGTTGGAGAGTGGTGTCTGATCAAAGTGGTCCCTGGTCAAAAAAAGTTGGAAACCACTGTGCTAAACTGAGAGCAAGATTCAATAAATGAGGTTATATAGAACCAGTACAGACAGATCCAACAATACAGCAAGGATGGATCTATACTGCCATAGGATGCCATTTGAATCTGTATAGTATGTTTAGTGTTGAGTCATATACTGGTGTTAAATGCAAATAAAATAAATTAATAATAATTTATTTTTAGACCGCCCTCTCTCCCCAGAGGGACTCGTAGCGGTTTACATACAGACAGTATAAAAAATATGCCATAATTGCCATAATTAAATCACATAATATCAAAATATTAAAGATGATAATTAAACAGATATTAGTAAATAAAATACCACATTGCCATTTTTTTTAAATGAAGGAAAGCTCTAGACTGATGCATTAGAACTATTTTTCTCTTATAAAATTTGAATGCAAGTTCTTAGCTGCCATATCACAATGGGCCCCGATGCAAATAATCCAACAATGTCACAGTTGTTACAGGATAAATTAGCTACTGTATGAAAAAAATATTAATCTACCTTGTGCATAGAACATTAACATATTAACCATAATCCAATCCTATGGTATGATAGCAAAAAGAATGTTATTTCACTGTTGTATTGTAGTCCTATAGTACAACTATCACTCACATTTTGGTTAGCATTATTCGTTGCTATGTGATTGTATAATTAGTGTCAGATGTTGAAACCTTTTGTCAAGGGCTAGTAAACTAGCCAGCAGTTCTGTGTATATAATTGATTTTATGATGTGCAAAGTGTTATTGTGGGACTGTGTAGAAATTAAGACTACTCATAAAAAGAAATGCTGGAGGGAAAACAGATTCTGTTTTGCTTAAATGAGAATGGCAATGATCTTCATAGCAGTTCTACACTGAAACCATTAATTCACAATGATCTACAAAGCAATTCTGCAAGTGTACTTGCCATTAAGCTCCATTTCTGTTGACCTTGACCTTTGTCTCATTGACCTTTCGACAAATTACACTAGCTAGCAGTTTAGTGATTGTCCTACTTGCTCCTTTCCTTTCTTGCTTTACAGTGTACTTTAGGCAAATAAAAAAGAACTATGCTTTCGGCTTTCTGAAAAAGTAAGAACAGGCTTTTGCCAAGGAACATTTTGGGTACATTTGTTTGACATAACAAAACTGCTTCATCCTGGGATAGGAAAACAAGGTTAAATTTTCGCTGATAGATGCTTTGGTGTACATTCAGACAATTCTAAAATTTTCATTAGCCACTGTGTGTTCAAACTCTACACAAGGGAAAATTGTAAGATATATTTGGAAATACTCAGGAGTAACTTTTCAGTTGACCCATTAATTTACATAAGCAATCAATACTGTACATACCGGATCTCTAATTCTTGTGATTTGTGACACAGAGCTTCAGCTTCAGGATTGTTAGGAGCCAGAGAGGGTCAATATAAAAACCTGTTCTTCTGTTGAGAGTATGTTGTTTTTCTACAACTATACTTTCTCAAGTGATCATCTCTGAACACATACAGTGTTCCCTCGCTACTTCGTGGTTCGCTTATTGCGGACTCGCTGTTTCGCAGATTTCAAAAAATATTAATTTAAAGTATATATCATGGTATTTTTGCTGTTTTGTGGGATTTTGCTGCCACCGCTCTCCAAGGCACTTTACCTCCTCAGTCCTCCCTCCCTCCACCCATGAAGGAACTTTCCTTCCTTTTCCTTCTTCCTTTTCCTTTTTAAGTTTATACAGACTTAAAATAGTGTATAACTACTAAAATAATGTATAAATATTAAAATAAATAGCATATCCCTACATTACCTATTTCACTTATTGCGGGAGGTCCTGGAACCTAACCCCAGCAATAATTGAGGGAACACTGTACACATGAAACTCATGCCTATTCAAAGTCATGTTCAAACTACTAGAGTTAAATAGCTCTTGGTGGGAGCCCAAACTCATCTTCTCTGAGATTCACACTTCCTAATAAACAAACTTATCAGAGGAGGATTTCATCAAAACATAAAGGAGAAAAATTGTTCTACCACCACCAAAGCTATAATGTGATTGAGTTCAGAAAGGGAAACATCTCTAACAAAATCTACTGATGTAACAACTAGCCTAGTCAAATCACCCTGGAGGAAAGCTAGCTCTGGAATATTTGCCAGGCAATATCTAGCAAATTAGTTTCTGCAATTCATATAGGAAGACACTGATAATTTTGGCTCGGTCATAAAACACAGAGTTTACATGTCTTGCCAATATGAATGCACAATTAACATAATTTTAAACATGAAAATCAAATGCTACAAATTGCTAAGGGTTTGAAAGCTTGAAACACAAACGGAGCAAACACCCTGGATAATGACAATATGTCTTAACAATCGCTTCTGGAATGTATGCTTCTGGAACAGCCCAGAAAAATCAAGAATAGCACAGTCCGGGTTACATTATGGGCCAATTTTTCTAACACAGCCATAAGATTTTAACCCAGAATATCAAAGTAGGAAATCTCACATTCTCTGCTTTGAACTGGAATATATCGCAGATAACCCAGTTCACAGCAGATATTGTGGGATTTCCTGCCTTGATATTCTGGGTTATATGGCTGTGTGGAAGGGCCCCCAGTGATTCCGGCCATGAAAATGTTTGACAACAGATGTCACATTGTTAGGAATGTATATTACATCATACATCTGTCTGTGTTTCAAACATCCTGAATGAAGAGCTGTTATTAACATGGAAACATCAGAAAAATCTAGCAAGAGCTTATTCACATATTCATCCCTTACCTATTCTTACAAGGTATTTGAATTACTAAATTGTCTATGAGCACATGCTCAAACAACTTTTGGGCTTAACTGCTAAGATAACAGAGGCATCGTTTCAGTTTGCTTCTTATTGACTGGAACAATCTGTCATGGCAACTTAAAATGTTAAGATATCTGCCATTAGCAAGTTGTTTAGTGTAGCAGTTTGGACAGAGAAGCATGTGAGGTGCAATTTTGTCATTGACCAAACATCACATGGCAAGAGTTACAATTTGTTCCACAAATATAACTGAATGTTAGCTACAAATATACAGGCACACCGCAGTTAACAAAACTCTGACAAAGAAGCGACTTTTTTTAAATAAAAAAAATCATTTTTACGGATGCCCAACCCAGCACCTCCCCCCTTTTCTTGTCTTCTATTCAGCTGAAAGTATTTTTGGAGCATTGGGAGAATGTTGAAGGAGTGATGGAGAAAGACTGCTTTTTCATAATGCAATAAAGTTTCTGTTTTCCCCAGGCCACGCAGGCATGTCTCCGGAGCTTCGTGGCTGGCTGCCATGGTGTCAAAAGACAGTCCAGGTATGTTCCATCATCTTTTCCCTGTGCTGCAGAGTGCAGAGAAAGCGGGCTGGTGGCATTGGCCTATGTGGACAGCTAACTGGTTCAAACCAGAATCACTGTACACATGAACTCCGAAGTGTGGAGCATTCTCTGACTTCTGCTAACATAATGTATGATTGTCTTAACTGTTTTTTTTATCATGCATTATCAACTAGAACTCCCTGGACTTTGTGTGCACATCTAGGAGTGATTTCTGGCTCAAATCAGGGTTTCTGGCCAGTGTAGACAAGCTTCAGCCAAAAAAGCCTTTGTGGTGAGTTTGCAAGACATAAGAAGGACTGCTAAGAAATGGGACTCTTGGAAGCAGGCTTTAAAGCAGTGGTTCACAGCCCTTTGTTGACCAGGGACCACTTTGACAAGGAACTAGTCTCCAACATTAGCACCAAAAGGGTTAAGAATCAGTTTTTGTTCAAACTTAGATTCGGTTTGGTTATTTGGGGTGCTGATTCAGAAAACTGCATTGGATATACCACATCGGCTCTAGTTTCTGATACAGAATGTATGCCATCCAGTAGTCGCCATCTGCTCACCCACAGAAAACCATATTTAATACTCTAGAGCTGATGTGGTAGTAGTAATTTTTCATTGGTAGTCAGCCTCTCCCCTACCAACATCCCTGTTTCCTTGGCACTATAAGAAGGTTTCGCGGGACCAGTTGCTCTCATTGCCATGTGGTATTGAGGCAAAAGTGTAGTAATGGTGAGGCAATGGACCATATTTTAATTTTTGTGAACCACTGGTGGTCTACAGACCACAGTTTGGGAACCAATTCTTTAAAGCAATTAAAACACACATTTTTTTATCTTCAGTACTAAAGAAGCATACTCGGTTTCAAAGACTAGTTAAAATATTACTGTAACTCTATTTCCAAGTCCATGTGAATGCTATTTTAGGACTTTTATAGTAGCCATAGAGATTTGAATTGAGCATCTCAAGAAAACAGTTTCTTATATTTGTTTTCAGTAAAAAAAAAATTGAGAACAGTAAACAACATTTGAGATAAACACAGGCTGTTGAAATCAAACATAATAACTAACCATAAATTATGACTGTTAATAAAGAATGCTAAACACAACCATTGCTGAAGCTCTAGTTTATTGAAATGTGTGTTTGACAAGATTTTTAGAAAAAGCAACATACAGCTGTCCTCATAAGGAGAGTGCTTCTGGCACTTGTACTTCAAAACATGAAGTCTTTATAGAGTTTACATTTGACACCTATCAAATACAACTTCTTGAGGGTCAGTTACTGCAGTGAAAGTACCTTGTCCTAGAACAGAATGGAACTGTATGATGTCTGAAGGACATTCAGTTCTTGATAGCTGAATGTAACTAAAAGTGCATCAGAGTTTGAAAAAGAAAAGCATGAAAATCAGTTAAACTTTATACCACAAATTTCAGATTTTTAAACGGCATTGTCAGCCATCATTCTAGGGAATTCTGGGGCAAATCCATGCTATTTAGTCTGTGCAAGTATAATTCAAAACATTTACTTAAGGCTGCACTCTTTACCTAAGAATAATCACAACTGAACTCAGAAGCTTGTTTCTGAGTGAGCATGCATAAGGTTGGAACACTTACTATTCTTTAACACAGTGTTTCTCAACCTGGGGGTTGGGATCCTGGGGGGTCGTGAGGGGGCGTCAGAGGGTTTGCCAAAGACCATCAGAAAACACAGTATTTTCTGGTGGTCATGGGGCTTCTGTGCGGAAAGTTTGGCCCAATTCTATGGGGTTCAGAATATTATTTGAACTATAAATCCCAGCAACTACAGCTCCCAGATATCAAGCTCTATTTTTCCCCAAACTCCACCAGTGATCACATTTGGGAATATTAAGTATTCATGCCAAGTTTGGTCCAGGTCCATCATTGTCAGAGTCCACTGCTCTCTGGATGTAGGTGAACTACAACTCCACAACTCAAGGATTATGTCAACCAAACCCTCCAGTATTTTCTGTTGGTCATGGGAGTTCTGTGTGGAAAGTTTGGTTCAATTCCATCATTGGTGGGGTTCAGAATACTCTTTGATTGTAGATTAACTACAAATCCCAGCAACTACAAGTCCCATATGATGAAAACAACTCCCCGCAACCCCACCAGTATTCAAATTTGGGCGTATCAGGTATTTGTGCCAAATTTGGTCTAGTGCATGAAAATGCATCCTGCATATCAGATATTTACATTACAATTCATAACAGTAGCAAAATTACAGTTATGAAATTGCAATGAAAATAATTTTATGGTTGGGGGTCACCACAACATGAGGAACTATATTAAGGGGTTGCGGCATGAGGAAGGTTGAGAAACACTGCTTTAAGAGAGTACAACAGAAATAACATATGACACGGAAAGAAGACCTGCGACTCTAACATCTTTTCTTACCCAGTATGATTTTAAAGCATTGTTCCCCATATGAAGAAGCCAGTGGAACTTTGAGGGTTTGTATTAAGTTGTACAATAAAGATATCACTCTTCAGTGGAATTTGATGTGTTTGACCTGGAAACCAGTCTTTTTCAGGTCTTCTTCACAAGTGATACATTGGCAAAAACATTACGTTGGTTGCAAATAATTTTTCTTACTACTTACGTTTTTTTATTATCAATCTTGTCTTTACTCTTTTGCTCCAGGCCTAAACAGTACCTTGTGGAGCATCCTGTAAGACAAGAGCTGTAATCACTGTAGGAATCCCTAAACTGTGGGATATGCTTGAAATCTCAAGATTTTGAAAACAACCTCCAGCCATTTGACATCTGATAGAAAACATACACACAGAATTTTGAGATTGGCAAGGAATCAATTACATCCTGAGAACGGCAGCTTCCATTTCTTCTTCATAAAATAGGTATTCAACTTTGTTTATCTTGTGGAGATATAGATTGAAACTTGCCAAAGGTCGACTTTACTTCAATTGCCGTTTAATTCAATTCACTTCAATATTGCCTTAGAGACATGCTACAAATCACCCAGAGAAATGTAAAAGCAAGCAAACAAAAACAACCTGAAGTTTTTAAATTGACCAACATACTAAAAAAAATCGTTGTATTTCAGCAGTATGTTTTTATGTATTGTTGAAGGCTTTCATGGTAGGAATCACTGGGTTGTTGTGTGTTTTCTGGGCTGTGTGGCCATGTTCCAGAAGCATTCTCTCTTGATGTTTCACCTGCATCTATGGCAGGCATCCTCAGAGGCTGTTAGGTTCACAACCTCTGAGGATGCCTGCCATAGATGTGGGCAAAACGTCCGGAGAGAATGCTTCTGGAACATGGCCATACAGCCTGGAAAACACACAACAACCTAGTTTGTTCTTAATCCTTATCTTTTCCCTAGTAGTCATCCTCTTTCTCCAAGAGGAAAATAATGCCTTCCATATGAAAAATAGGCAGATTTTTTTTGACAACAGTAAGGGCCTGAGATTCATAGGTAACCGATTCACCAGAGAGCTGTATTTGAGAAACTAACTGAAGAGTTGATAGAGTGACAGTTACTGGGATAAGTGTGTAATTCTTAATCATTCACGGGAGTGTTCATTCTTAAGATCAAAAATATTATATTTCATACATGACCTCAGAACTGAACGATGCAATAAAAATAAAACCTTTTGTAAAGGATTTTTGAAGATTTAGATGTGGAGTATACGCCCCTCTTAAAAATATGTTTGCCTTGCAAGCAGAAAAAGGGAATCTGTGTGGGCATGCTCTTCAACAGCACAATTTCACAGAAACCGCTATGGGAAAGCTTTTGTTGGCATGGACAAAAACATTTTCACCCACTAGCCTGGATCCACACCAGCAAAATAATTAATCTTTACCTCACTGCTGATGTTGGTGGAACAGTGAAAGTAATGCTTTTGGAAACCTGAGAACTTTCAAGTGAGTAAAAAAAATCCAGTATTACCCCAAATTTTCTTGGCAGGGGACGGGGGGACAGGATGGGAATTTTTTAAAAAGTATCCTGACACATTATTTAAATGTGTGCATTCTGAATCATGATGAAATGGAGGACGGGGTCGTTGATAGGCAAGAGAGGTTGGTGGAAGCTTACCTTGGCATAGTCCAGGAAAGGTGAGGCTGCCATTTCTTTCATGCACACTTGTTTCCCCAGCTCTGAAAAGGAGGAACCCCTGCAGATATTTGAATATATTGTATTAATTTTTTTTGGCAGTGTTTGGAGGGATATGTGTGAGAGAGGTGTTTGTGTTGGAAATAGCAACCTTCTTAAAGCCTCCACTACTTATTTGTTATGTATATAATTCAAATTGCTTACTGTATTATATGTGTGTGTGTTGGTTTGCAGCTTTTCTTAACTCTTTTGTTGTGGGAGGGGCTGCAGACCGTGTGATCAGATCTGGGCATGTTCGGGGCTCAGACTCCATCCTTAGGAGCAGTATGCTTCAGACTTTGCTTTACGAAGTTAGTTGAAACAGACTACAGATACTCTACTAGATTCTCAGAACAGACAGATGTTTTAGATCAGGGCTGTCCAACTGGCGGCCCCGGGGCCGGATCCGGCCCTGTAGCCTGTTGGACACGGCCCCACCTATGCCCTCAGCCGCCATTTTTAAATTTGAAAAAAAAAAAAAATGGCGGCCGGGGGGGAGGGGGAGGCGGGGCAGGGAGGAAGAGAGCTAGCTCCTTCTCCTTTTCGGCGCCCCCCCTCCTTACCAAGGGCGGGAGCCACCGAAAAAGGGCAGAAGGCGGCGCCAACAGCAGCGCGTCACAGGCCTGGCGTGACGCGCTGCCCCTGGCGCCGCCTTCTGCCCTTACGGCCCCGCCCTAGGTAGGAGGGGCGCCGAAAAAGAGGAGTAGGCGGCGCCAAGAGCAGAGCGTCACAGGCCTGGCGTGACGCGCTGCTCCCTGGCACCGCCTACTCCTCTCCTCGGGCGCCCTCCCTTCCTAGGGCGGGGGCGCTGAAAGGAGGAGTAGGCGGCGCCAAGAGCAGCGCGTCACGCCAGGCCTGTGACGCTCTGCTCTTGGCGCCGCCTACTCCCTCCTTTTCGGCGCCCTCCCTACCTAGGGCGGGGAGCCGCCGAAAAGGGCAGAAGGCGGCGCCAAGAGCAGCGCGTCACAGGCCTGGCGTGACGCGCTGCCCCTTGGCGCCGCCTTCTGCCCTTTTTCGCGCCCTTCCCTTCCTAGGGCGGGGGGGGGCGCGAAAATGAGGAGTAGGCGGCGCCAAGAGCAGAGCGTCACAGGCCTGGCGTGACGCGCTGCTCTTGGCGCCGTTTACTCCTCTTTTTCGGCGGCCCCTCCGCCCTAGGAAGGGAGGGGGCGCCAAAAAGGAGGAGTAGGCGGTGCCAAGGGGCAGCGCGTCACGCCAGGCCTGTGACGCGCTGCTCTTGGCGCCGCCTTCTGCCCTTTTTCCGCCGTTTTAGGAGGGGGCGGGGCCTGGGGTTGGGGGGGCCTGGGGCGGGGCCTGGGCGGGGCCGAGCGGCCCCCTAGGTCATCAGTGACCTTTATCCGGCCCTGGACCCCGTAGAAGTTGGACAGCACTGTTTTAGATTATGGACTATTGATTATGAGAAAGATGCCCTGTGTCACCTACACAGATAAACTACCTCAAATCTACTTGTAAATGGATTGATATGCCAAGTATGTGCATGCCGGATATATGAAATTTGTGAGTAAACTATGTTACTTTCAAAGAAGTCTCCTTATTTTTGTCTCTTGAGAGCATGATTTTAAGGCAAATATGTTTTAAGGGAGAGTAGATGCTTTTGATCAACTAAAAAGAACTTCTGAAACTCTGCTAAATATGTGTATGTTTGTGCATTAGCATATCTTTGTCTCTAATAGTTCAAAGACATATCTAGGTAGGTACATCAGTTTAACAGCTAAGAAACCTAATTGCCTGGCATGAATGCATTTTCCCCAAAAGGTTATGACTCTAACAGATCATGTTTTTACTAAGACTTTATGGCAGGGCCGTAGCCAGGATTTTGATTCGGGAGGGGCTGAGTTTGATGGGGGGGGGGTGAGCCTGGGTGAGAGAGGGTCTACCCTAGCAAACCTTTTGTATTGTTATCACAATACCCCCATGCATATAGGATATATTGAGCATGGTGATCAGATCATGCTAAGAATACACATAACAGTTTAAATAATGTACCAGTAAGGCCTTTTCAGGGACCACCCTGAGAATTTCAGGGGGGGGGGGCTGAAGCCCCCCAAGGCCCCTGGCTACATGCCTGCATTATGGCATCATTTTTCAAAAGGTTATGACTTCTAACAAGGTCATGACTTTCTAAAGATCATCAAATCTCCAAAAGGTTATGGAGATTTTCATTTTCCAAAAATGTGTGGCTAGGGCAATAGCAGGCACAGAAGCAACTGAAGGGATAAGAGGTGGCCTGGTCTAGATGCGTGTGGCAAGTGATATTTCTTTTGCTTACTCACAAGTAAACCATCTTCTTCCTGCTCTGAGAAGTCCAGCATAGGGAATGTCAATAGGAATAATAATAATACTGTAAAAACACAATCCAGAGCAGAAGAGAAAACTGGCGAAAGAAGGCACTCCGTGGACAGTTCCTGGGAAAAATTGAGAGCCAAATTGACAAAGAAAAGGCCATGGCTGTGGCTCACAAATGGAACTTTGAAAAAGGAGATGGAGGGCCTGATTCTGGCAACCCAAGAACAAGCCATTAGAGCAAATGCCATCAATGCCAGAATTGTAAAGTCGACAACAGATCCCAAATGTAGACTCTGCAAGGAAGCAGATGAAACAATAGATCACTACAAGCAGAGGCATAACACCGTTGCTCAGATGATTAATTGGAACTTCTGCCACAAATACCATCTGCCTGTGTCGAAGAATTGGTGGGATCACAAGCCGGAAAAAGTTACAGAAAATGAACACGTCGAACTCCTCTGTCCAAATTCAGACAGATAGAGTTTTGGAGCATAATACTCCTGACCTCTCGATCATGTTAAAAAACAAAGTGTGGGTTGTTGATGTCGCAATCCCAGGTGACAGCAGGATTGAAGAGAAACAACTGGAAAAGCTGACATGATATGAGGATTTTAAGATCGAATTGCAAAGACTCTGGCACAAGCCAGTAAAGGTGGTCCTAGTGGTGATCGGCACACTGGGTGCTGTGCCTAAAGACCTTGGCCTGCACTTAAACACAATTGACACTGACAAAATTACCACCTGCCAGCTGCAGAAGGCCACCTTACTGGGATCTGCACGCATTATTCGCCGATGCATCACACAGTCCTAGACAGTTGGGAATTGTCCGACGTGTGATCAAATACAACAGCCAGCAGAGTGATCTTGTCTGCTGTGGACTCATCTTGTTGTGTTTCTAATAATAATAATTATTATTATAATAATTATTATTATTACAAGAATAGATATTATTTGTTGCCTGCTTCTCCTCATGGCTTGAGGTGGGGCGCAACACAGTTCTAACACATGGGAAGGATCATGCTATAATTTCCCCTGCATTGGGGATGGTATGTTTACATACTAGCCATTCCATTCTGTAGGATCACCCTCTCTTCTATTCAGTTAATCTTGAGGAAAGATTATGTGTGGAACTTTAATGTCATGAGCTAAACTGATTGGGGAGGCATTACATTTTCTCAGGGCAAGGGAGTTATCTAAGAGGAATGCAGATGTGATCATCAAATTAGATGCAGGTAGGTGATAACATTGACAGAAAAATAAAACAAGCTACTGGATGATGTTGATATGCCTGCTGGGAAGGCAAAAACTATGCAGCGGTTGCCATTGTGCAACCTATAATACGTTGTTTCAGATATGGGAGGAAACACCCTTTTGAACAGATTTGACTTTGAGTGGGAGAAATGTGTGGCTCTAAGTATAATTTGAGTCTGGTTATAATAACTGAGTGTGGCATTACTGCTGTCCAACTGGGGCAAATACTGTGCACTGGAGCTAATTCTTATGATGGTGTGGATTCAGCCCTAATCATATTGCCATTCAGTCCATAAAATAAGCCTCCTCTAGTAATTTATTTGTAATCCTGTTGCTTACTTATTGTATGCATGTTCTGATATGGAGCTTTCTTTCCTTGCTCTATGTTTTTCCTGATAAGTTGTGGGAGAGGTTGTGAGATGATCACACAACACAGACTTCTTTAGACTTTGGGACTGCTCAGATCACAGACTTACAATGCCATCTCAAATATAGCTGTAACAGACTAATAAGTCATGTACCTGTATATGCTGAACACATGAAAGTCGGGAGCAAACCAAATATATTATTTTTACCAACGTTTACTTTATTTTGTCTCTTGAGCACATAATATAAACAAGTTGTTTTATGGGAGAGTATATTTTTGGGCACTGAAAAACACTTCTGAAGAACTATGTTTATGCACTGGCATATACTTTGTTTCTTAAGAGATCAGAGACAACTCATTATTCAGCCTAACAACTGAAGCTAATTGCCTTGCATAACTACATTTGGTTGTATACCACTTGAGAAGATTCTACTCAAATGAGTTTTTGGATCTTCTCTGAAAGGCTATGATCTCTAAAAGGTCATGCTATTCTAAAATACTGTGTCCTAAAAAATCTTAAGAAATTAGAGGTAGACAGTAATGTTTAGATCCTGGAATGTATCCGTAAGTTCATAATTGATCAAAACAACCACATTTGTGGTGATTCATGCTTTATTGAAAACAAGTAATCTCAATCAACATATCTTCCACAGGAATAAAGGAGGCCGGCTATGGACTGGCTTGCCAGGCCAAAATAGTTGCATGAAGAGAAAATATGCATGCCTTAATATTATTTATATTTTATTGTCTACAGAACAAAAGCACTATAATCATGTGTTATTATTTACAAAATGACTAATACATATTCGAAATTATGGAGTGGACATACAGACTGACTCACAATACAAAAGCTGTGGGAGTGTGCAACATCATAAGAGGGCTGAACAATGCAGTAATGGTTGTTTTGTGTTGTCAAGGCGGCCTTAATATGCAGTGACCCTATAGATGAGAGACCTCCACAACACCCTGTTATTAAAAGTCCTTCTCAGCTCTTGCAAACTCAGGACTATGGCTTCCTTGATTTAATCAATCCACATGTAACAAGGCTTTCCTTGTTCTTTGTTGCCTTCCACATTATTTAGCAATATTGTCCTACCCAATGATTGTCTATGACATGTTCGATATATAATAGTGTTAGTTTAATCGCCTTTGCTTCTAGTGAACATTCAGACTTGATTTGCAATCTGGAACATTTGTTTATTTTTTTCCGTGGGCAATCCATATTATTCAGATAAATTTCTTCCCTCACTACTTTTCAACTAAGTTAATATTTCCCCCATGTCAGCTTTCTTCACTGTCCAGATTTCACACCCATACATAGAACATATATTAATTTCTTTATTTAATTTATATTCTGAATTTCTCTCAATAGGGATTTCATATTCTCCAAATATGGGTAACATTCTGGCCATAGTATTGGATTATATATATCATTACACTTCAGGATCTTATCTAGTTTCTTCATAGCTGTCTTTATAAATCTTAAGACCTCATCAGATGGGTGGAGAAAAAGCAGGGGAAAGTGGAAGGAACCATCTCAAGCCATTTCCTCCTGTCTTTCCTCGTCTTCAGGGATGGCCATCCATTCCAAATGCTTATAATGCCCTTTGTCTTCTCCCTGCTTTACCTGCATTCTGTTGCTTGGAGTCAGGTAGCACACAACTCATGAAGACAGTCTTTGGGCTCTGTTTCCATGGGCTTAGGAAATGGAGTGCCGCCAAGTCACACCGGAAGTGCCCTTTCGTTTTCTGATATCCTCTGTGGTGCCGCCGTGGTGCTGTGGTGCTGCAAAGCACATGGAAATGGAGCCTGAAAATAAGCTCATTTCAAACTGGATTATATATTGAGTATATGTTGTAGTTCAGTCTGTGATTGTGTTTGATGTCAATGGGGATTATGGTTTTCCTGGGCCTGAGTTGTCAAGTCCCGTCCTTGTTGAAAGGCCTGGTTCTGGTCTTGCTGAGAGGCCTGAGGTTTCTCATGAATTGAATGCTTCTCCTGTAGATTCTCAAGGTCAGATTCCTGAAAGAGGCCGAATGTAGCCTTCCTCTGAGAAACTGTCTTCTGAGGATGATTTGTCAGGTGCAGAACTTAATGAGATTCAAGATAGAAGACAAGACTTCTGTAGACTAAGACAAAGTTCCCAAGATTGTCAAAGGTCAGCCCGTCTGCTAGAAAAGAGAGATAAGAAATCCTTATTTGGTTGTAAAGGCAAACAGAATGTTTTCCTTTCATTTCATGAGACAGGAAAAGCTTTATGTGAGACAGGGAAAGGATTTTAGCTCAGTCTGGTCAATGTTGAACTCACATGACTGTCTTGTTTCCAAGTGGATTTCTAGTTTCATGTTTCAAGTTTTGCCAGGTTCCTGTTTTGGGTATTGGACCACCATGCTGTCTTTTGGATTTTGCATCCTTGGATCTTGCGTTTTTACCTTTGTACCTTGAATTTCATGGACTATTTGTTATCTTTTGTACTAGTGTCCCCTTGCTACTTCGTGGTTTGCTTATTGCAGACTCACTGTTTTGAGGGTTTTTCTTTCCCCCATGGGGGGAAGGAGGAGGAAAAGGAAGAGGAGGACGAGCCAGGCACTGGACCTTACTCTGGGGCTTGTCTCCAGGCTGGGTCTCAGTGCGGCCCTCTTTGGCGGTGGTCTCCTCCTCCTCGCCTCTGCTACTCCCTGCTTCTTCCTTGGAGGCCCCTTGGAAGAGTCAAGCCAAAGCAGGCTTGAGCAAAGGGAGTCTGTGGAGGGCTCCTTTCCCTTTCCTCTCCAAGGCTGAACCCACAGCTACCTACCTGGGTGCCTAGCTGTCTCTCTCTTTCTCTGTGTGTGCCTCTCTGCCCACCCTCCTGAAGTGCTACCTCCCTCTTCCTGGCTGTACATGGGGCCGGCTGAGAGAGAGAGAGAGAGAGAGAGAGAGAGAGAGAGAGAGAGAGAGAGAGATTGAGATTGAGATTGAGATTGAGATTGAGATTGAGATTGAGATTGAGGAAGAAGGGATCCCTACCTGGCTTCCCCTGCCTCTGTCCTCGGGGGCCATGGCAACTCCGGTGCCAGGCTGGCAGAGCAGCGCCCATGGGTGAGTGACATCAGTAGGTCTCGTTGCCTGGACAAAGTCGCCTTCTCTGTGTGGGTATCCCCCGCTGCCCCGCTCCATCTCCACGGTGAGGACACGTGAGCTCTCCAACTTGAAATCACAGGAAATAGATCCACATGGGTCTAGCAGGGTGAGGGCGCAGTAGGTATGTGTGGGCATCCGAGGAAGGAATGAGTGTGAGAGAGAGGGGAGGGGGAGAGGAGTGGGTGGAGCATCCTTACTTGGTGGATTTTCACTTATCACGGGTGGTCCTGGAACATAACACCAGCGATAAGTGAGGGAACAGAGTATACTGTTTCTATGATTTTTATTGTTTTGCATACATATATCCTTCAATAAACAGCTTGCTGATTTTACTATACTGGTGTGATGTTTAAAGACAAAGGTGTTGCTGCTCTGGGATACAACAGTATAGACGTGCCCTGAGCCCATTCTATAGCTTCCCATGTAGATCCAGATCGGCAATATAGTATAAATCTTGTTGCTGTGACATTCTTAACACAATCATTTCCTTCCCTTCCCACTTTCACCACAACATAAGCAAATAATCATATAAAACTTAGCTCTGTGTAAACTCTGAAGTGCATTGTTTAAAGTGCCCTGTTTCTCCAGACTGGTTTAATGTAAAGGAGCAAGAGTTTGCTATAAAATCTAGAGTGTAGGCTGAACAAACATCCATATAACTGAAGAGTAAACAAGCAGCACTAAAATTAGGTCTTAAACCATATAGTCTTTATAATGTGAACATTAATTGGAACCAGGGGAATTATTCAATTATAATTGAAACTGAATGGAGGTAACAAATTAACTAAAAATGGTTGTACTTTGCCTTGCATCTGCACTGAAGAGGTTTTGAGTTAAATGACTGTACTATGTAGTTAATCAGAGTCTCCCTAATCCTGGAATAATTATTTTCAGTGGTTTATCTTGAATTGATGAACATTATTGACTCAGTTTAATGATTTGAAGAATTGTTTCTTATTGGTCAGTTACAAGCAATATCTGGATGTTCACATATCTTTCCTGTTTCATTAAGATGCTAATGGGTCTTTCTTCTTCATAGTGTTTCTGGCGCACTCTTCTAGAGCTCTTCTAAAGGAGCTCCTATTCAATGCCTAGAAGAAGCATTTCTTAAGGTAGTGTTTAGGAATAGTGTTCCCAGATACCTCCTTTATAGGCAGGAAGCCCTATATTTAGGGCCCAACAAAGCTCTTGCACAGCTGGATCACACGGGGAGCTCTAAATCCTATATTTAAGTCAAATCATGATGTGTAAGAAGAGTGGGCACACAACAGTGGGCTAACATTACATACTGTGTGTGTGTGTGTATGAGAGAGAGAGAGGGAGGGAGGGACAGTGCACAATTGCCACAGGACCGTCTACTCTTCCTGCTCTTTCTTTCGACAGCTGCTGTCCTGCCAATGTTAGATTTTATGCACTGTGGGGTTCCCATAAAATTAAACGTCTCACAGAGGCCCTGAAACTCTTGTGAAATGCAAACCTCTTGCTTTTTTTCGTGTCAGAAGTGTCACAACGCGGACCTGGCCGCTCCCCGTAATCACACACACAGACGATTGGCAATTAACAATTTATTGAAAGTCCATAAGGGAAAAGCAGGTGAAGGGAATATAGTTCAAAAAGAGTCCAAATGCAAAAATCAAAACAAAGGAATGTTCATCAAGGTAAATCCAAGGCTAGGAAATCAATCCAGGTAATCCAAAATCCGTGAGCAAAGCAAGGTAAATCCAACCAGGAGACAAGGCAGTACAAAGTTCTTGAAGGTAAACTCAAAGTTACTTGGAAGGTACTTGGAACAAGGCTAGCTGAAACTACAGCTCCTGGAACTCAGAGAACCACCAAAGCGTCCTCCCAGTAACAACGTGGCCTCCAATCTGAAGTACTTTCCCACAGAGTGCATAGTTAAATTCCACCCTTGTGAATCCAGCGTGTCTCAGTTCCCCGTCTCCAATCTTGGCACGAAGACACAATAACACTCCTCCGGTCGAAAGAGCTCTCAGTGTCCGCACCATCTGGCCCGTTATCAGCCTGAGAGTCCAACGGCTCCCCATCTCCCATAGCTTCCTCAGCAGGTGGTGTAAACACGCATTCCTGGGAGCCGAAACCCCCAGGTCTCTCATACTCACAGTCCGAGCTGGAATCTGCCTGTCCCTCATCATCAGAATAAACAGGAGGCCAAGTATCGTCCCATTGCAAACTGTCCTCAGCTGATTCATACCCATCAGGCCCTTCACCATTGCCATCTTGGTCCAGGGCAATTGGCACCCCCGGGGCCTGGCCCCGCCCCCTGGCTGGAATGGAGGCTGGGGTCCCACAAGAAGTGCCTTGAGAAACTGCAATTCACCTCTGATGTGAGAGAATTGGCTGTCGGCAAGGACGTTGCTCAGGAGACACCCGGATGTTTGATGTTTTACCATCCTTGTGGGAGGCTTCTCTCATGTCCCCGCATGGGGAGCTGGAGCTGACAGAGGGAGCTCAACCTGCTTTCCTCAGATTTGAACCACTGACCTGTCAATCAGTGGTCCTGCCAGCACAAGGGTTTAAATACATGAGGCATGCTCTGAGGCAAGTTTTGTAACAGTTGAAGTACTTCACAAGTCACTAGCCAATGTACAAATGGCTGGCATTGAGCAAAGGGCCTATAACATATTATCTCACTAGGTTCTCCCAGGTTTACAGTCTTACAGGCTGGCCAGGTAAATACAGTAGAGTCTTGCTTATCCAAACTTTGCTTATCAGATGTTCTATCTTATCCGACACTTCCTTTTCCTCCAGAATTTCCCCTTCAATTAATGGAGCACTCCCCAACTTTCTCTCCATTCCCAATAAGGGAAAAAGGCAAGACAAGGAGGAGGGGAAAGAAAAGGGGAAAAGGAGACAGAACCAGAAGTGGAAGCATCCTTCCCTCTGTGATTTCCACGCTCCTCTTCCACATCTGGGCACTTCCTGCTGGGCCACTCTAGCCCCGAGGCATTGTCTTCCCTTAACACTTTGAGTCCCTGTTGTTGGTATTCTAAGTGTCTAGCGCCATTTCAGATGGGTAACAGTAGGAGACTCTGTATTATCCGACATTTTTGTTTATCCGACGTTCTGCTGGCCCGTTTATGTTGGATATGTGGGACTTCTCTACTTCATTTATATCCCGCCCCTCTCACCCCGAAGGGGACTCAGGGCGGATTACAATGTACGCTTTACATCTAGACACACAAACACACAAGACAGACAGAGGCAATCCAACATCTGGCCACCAGGGGGAGCCGCCGCACTCCCCCACCCCTCAGCGTGCCTTCTGGAGGTCCCCCCTATGGCCTCGTAAATCAGCCAAATTCAGCCTTCCCACTAAGTGGTACCATAATTTCCTACTTGACAGATACAACTGTCTTTCGGGTTGCAAAGGTCGACAACAGGCTACACAATAGGTCGAGAGCCCACCTCGACCCGGGCAGGCCTCAAACTCATGACCTTCTGGTCAGTAGAGGTCTTATGTAGCTGACACCCAGCCAGCTGCGCCACATTCCCGGTACTGTATATACACATAGGATAAGGCTCAATTAAGACTTGGGGTGGTATTTTATCATATTTAAGATTGATCAAGATACCACTTCTACTAATCAGTTTCATTCAGCAGGTTTATATTTAGACAGATTTATATTTATTTATGGATGGTGGATCACAAATCACAGGTTGATTAAGAGAAATCAAGGCACCACTTCAGACTAATAATTTCATTAAAAAGATTTCTATTTCGGTAAATATACATTTATTTAGGGGCTGAATCACTGATTACAAATAGAGGCAATGTTCAAATTATAGGACTGAGGAAAATAACATATTTTTATATATTTAGGGGAAATAAAAACACCACTTTAAGACAAACTCTTATTAGGCACAGTTACTTTTAGGAAGATGAAATACAGATAAGTAGCTTAATTCTAAATGGTAGGAATCCACTTAGAAGCTAACCCCCCACTGAGAACAATTTAAAATCATGAAGTACTCATGGAGGCTTCTTTGAAATGCACACTAGTTTGAATATTGATGGTTTCAAAAGCAGATATCTCCATTTTAAGAAGTATTACCCAAGGAAATACAACCTTGTGTCAATGCATCTTAAGGACTAAGTAGTTTTATTAAACATATCTATATTTTGCCAGATTTATTATTATTTTTACTTGGAGTTGGCTTGATGATTGTATATCTATTTCAGTCTGGTTTCAAGCCTGGTTATGGGACAGAGGTAGCTTTGGTCACCTTGGTGGTTAAGCAATGCAAAGAACTGGACAAGGGGAGTGTGATCCTGCTGGACTTGTCAGTGGCTTCAGATACTATCAAGCATGGTAGCCTTCTGAGACAACTTTCTGGGATGGGGCTTGAAGGTTAAATTCTTCAGTGGCTCCATTCCTGGAGAAACACTCGGAGAAGGTGGTGCTGGGGACTTCTGTTTGACCCCTTGGCCACTGGCCCGTGCAGTCCCTCAGGGTTCAATTCCATCTCCCAAGCTATTTAACATCTACATGAAACCAATGGGAGAGGTCATTGTTCCATCTATATGTGAATAACACTTAACTCTATGACACCTTTCCAGCCAACGTCACGAAAACTGTCCTGCTCCTAAACCAATGCCTGTCATCAGTAATGGGCTGGAAGAAGCGAAGAAACTGAATGTAAATCATGATAAGAGAGAGGTGCTCCTGGTCAAAGGACAGATCTGGGAGTAGGGATTCAGACTGTGTTAGATGGGGTTATGCTCCCACTGAAAACGCAGGTTTGCAGTTTGGGGTTACTCCTGGCTCTGAATCTGGAGACCTAAGGCGGATATAGACAGCCCCTTTATTGTGGAAACTTCTGCAATAAAAAGGAGGCTGTCCAGATGATGTTCTGGCCAACCCACAATTAATTTGCCACAAACCAGGAAAACTCTGGACTTAATTAGATAGTGGATTTATTCCGCACCTTCTTGGATGAATCCACGACTTCTGGTATCTGAACTGCAGTCCAGACACCATTTTGACAGTTTTCTAGGCTAAATTAGTCCGGAAAACTGTGAGAATCCCACCCTCCCCGAAGCCCCAACCCCCCTTTTAAAGTAAGGAAAACTTAACCGACCTCTATTACAGTGTTGCCGGACCTCTCCCGGCACATAGAAATGATGCACCAGGAAAGCAGGTCGGGGGAAGAAAATCGCTACTACGCGCCAGGAGAGTTCCAGCAACACTGTAATGGAGGCCTGGTAACTTTTCTTTACATTAAAAAGAGGTTTGAGGGCTTTGGGGGAGGGGGGTAGAGTCTGCAGATGTTCTGCTGGGAAAGTCCTGGAAGAACATCTGGACACCCATCCCAGAAAGTGCATGCTCTCTGGGGTGGGTATGGACAGGCCTCCAGGAACACCCGCGTTTTTAAACGTGGATGCTCCTGGGATAACGGCCTATCTGGAAAGGCCCCTAGGTATCCGCAGTGACCAGGAGTGTTTTGCACAGTTAAAGCTAGTTGTGCTAACTGCTCCTGTTCCTAGAGAAGTCAGAGCTGGCCATGGTAGAACATGCCTTCATCCCTGTTGGACTACTGTACTGCACTCTACATGGGTCTGCTTTTGAGAAGTGCTCAGAAACTCAAGTTGGTCCAAAGAGCAGCCAATTTGCTAATTGGGGCTGGCTACAGGAAGAGTTCAACTCCTCATTTGCAGCATCTCCATTGGCTGCCAACCCATTTCTAGGCACAATTCAGTGGGCTGGTTTTGACCTATAAAGCCCTGTATGGCTTGGGTTCAGGCTATTTGAAGGACCGAGTCTGTTAGAAATTTACCTCTCTGTCCTACCACCTGCTCAAGCAACTTTTGAGGGAACAAGGGAGAGGGACATTACAGTGGTTGCTCCCAGATTTGGACCCCGCCCCCAAAGAGACAAGGATGGCCCCATCTCTGTTTACCTTTTGCAAGCAGGTAAATGCATTTATTTGCCATCAAGCATTTCGGGGAGGGGGAGGGACATTGTAGATGGGATTTTGGGTGGATATTTAGCTTTTAAATGTAATTTAATTGTATTTTAATTTTTGCATCCATGACATAAACATTTAATTCTACCCTGTTTTTGTAGTCATATGTATTTGCCTTGTTTTAAAATTCTGTTGTTTTGTGCCATATTATTTTTAGGCACCTTGAGTCCCTGTGGAGAGAAAATTATGTGTATAGTTCAATAAGGGGGGCGGAAATATAGAGTATTTTTATTTGATCTTATTGTAAATTTGTCAATAACCACATT
The DNA here is from genome assembly GCA_030556195.1 of Anolis apletophallus. Classification (NCBI taxonomy): domain Eukaryota; kingdom Metazoa; phylum Chordata; class Lepidosauria; order Squamata; family Anolidae; genus Anolis; species Anolis apletophallus. Next base: position 57,410,947 of record JARBWK010000012.1, on the reverse strand, counting down.
CTAAATATCAACTCTGCTGTGCTGCTGTATGCCATCAATTTCAAAAGTCAACTATTACTATTTTGAAAACCTGGCAGTCATAAAAGTGTTGCGATTTTCGAATTATATATTGGACAAAATCATATTTTAGTCGTTTGGGGCCAGAAAATGATATCCTAATACAATATTATAATTCAAAATAATTCCAGAACCACTTTCAAGTAAATACTGGAACAGTGGCTTTACTTCTCAGTATCCATAATCATATCATTGAGTGACTCTGTTATTGTCTACAGGCCAACAATTGCTGCTTTGTGGATTAGGGCACTCTAGCACCTTGTTTTTTAAGTCTGCTACATCATTAAATCTATTAGAAAGCTGCAGCAATGTAGTGTTTATTGGCATGATTGCATCTCAGTCTTTTAAAAATTGCATATTTTCAAAATGTTCTGGATCTGTCACTGTGACAACAGGAACTAGGGTACAGTACTTCTAGACAGAAGGCTCCTAACACTACCGATGACCAAGAGATATTGTGCATCTATAATCTTTCCCTTTTATTTTTATAACCATGAAAATCATGGACAAATTACAAATGAAAGATAACATATTGATATTTGAAATTTTTTTGGTTTGAATCAGGCCAGGATTTAGATGTGGTATTTTATTAGGGTGAAAGTGGTATCTTTTATTTGTAATTTGCCCAGTTTTTTCATCCATATCTTTTATGACAAAGATAAAATCAACTAATGAAGAAAAGATGGAATTGATGCACAATAACTTGATTTATAGCAATAAGATGAAACTGCCAAAAATGGACATAGAGTGTTGCCAAATTGAACAGGCTGTCTTCTATATCACTCTTCTTCTGGCTGGTTTATACATAGTTTCCCATCAGCTATAAGTCTCTGTATAGGAATTCCTAAACACTGTCAGACTACTCCATCAGGTTTAGAACTGTGAGTAAATCCTTCCAGTTCTAACCACACACAAATGTGGTTAGTTTGCATTCCTATATCAGCCCAGGCAATGGAATGGAGCTTGCTTTTTAAACATTGGTTGGTTGATGTCACTGAAGAAATAGAAAGGTGGTGGCCACTTTTTTGTCATGAGGTCATAATATTAATTATTGAAGTAAGGAAATTCAGACGGAGTTGGGAACTTCATAAACTCCCTCTTCCTGTTCTTTTGCTTCAATAGCATGTGTTTGTAGCAATTGTGGTAAGGAGAAATTGCCCGCTGGCTTTGGAAGGTCCATTTTTAACACTGTAATCTTGTAGTTATAAGAGCTAGTGTTACGTATCCGAGTATTAAATGAGGACACTGGGGAAGCAAGGGTTCAAATCTCTGCCCAGCTATGGAAACCTACTAGATCAGCGTTTCTCAACCTGGGTTTGGGACCCTTGGGGGGCGGTTGCCAGGGGGGTTTCAAAGGGATCACCAAAGACCATCGGAAAACATATCTTTCTGATGATCTTAGAAACCCCTTTGGCAGAGAAAGCTGAAGATCTCTCCACCTGCCCTTCTCTTCCTTTTTGGAAACACAGGGCAAATTCTTCCACCAAAAGCCCTCCTCCACTGTGATTGGCTAGCCTCTCAGCCAGCTTCTCAGTCAAGGGGAGGGCTATTTCTGAGACTGCAACCAGGAGGGGAGAGCAGGCGTACTTAGCACATGGTAGCGTGGTGCATGTATGGGTGAGGGAGTGTGTGTAAGGCTGTAGGGCTCACAGCAGTGAGTCCCTTCAAGACCGGGGGGGGTGTTCTGTGTTGGAAGCTTGGCCCAATTCTATCATTGGTGGGGTTCAGAGTGTTCTTTGACTGCAGGTGAACTATATATCCCAGCAATTATTTTTTATTATTTATTTATTTATTTTCTCGATCTTGTATACCGCTTCTTCCAGCAGGCTCGGGGCGGTTTACACACAGCAGAGATAACAGTCATTCGGCAAGGTTAAAATTGCATAAAAACACAACGGTTACATAAAAGCAATAGAATCACAGGTAGTACATAAGACATCAAAGATTGGAAGACAATAGACAGTTCCGCATCCGGGCCTCAATTGAAGGCATGCCTAAACAAGATGGTTTTACATGCCCTCCGGAATGAGATGAGTTCTGTGATGGCCCGAACGTCATCCGGCAGTGTGTTCCATAGTGCTGGGGCTGCAACTGAAAAGGCACGTTGTCTCGTTGAGGAGTGGTGACAGGAACGGAGTGATGGTATGGTCAAAAGATTTCGCTCTTCCGAGCGCAGTGATTTTCTACCTTGATATTCTGTGATATAGGGCTGTGTGGAAGGGCCCTGAGTTATCTGAGTCCACACTCAGATAATGTGGGATTTTCTGCCTTGATATTCTGGGATGTAGGGCTGTGTGGAAGGGCTCTCAGTCCACACTCAGATAATGGGGGATTTTCTGCCTTGACATTCTGGGATATAGGGCTGTGTGGAATGGCCCTGAGTTATCTGAGTCCACACTCAGATGTGGGATTTTCTGCCTTGGTATTCTGGGATTTAGGGCTGTTTGGAAGGGCCCTGAGTAATCTGACTCCTCACTCAGATAATGTGGCTTTTTCTGCCTTGGTATTTTGGGATTTAGGATCCTCTCCGTTGGCGCCCCCTTGTCATGGGGGAGAGGCTTGCGTACCCTAATGAAGTTGTGAGCTATGCTGGCGGTGGCATAACAGCCACCGGTAGGGCCTCCCATGCCAGACAGATCACAACCGAAGGGTCTGACAAAGAGCATCAAAGGGCAGGATGGGCTCTCTAGCCTTTTGGCAACCATCCTAGGAGAAGGAAAACTCTGATTTCAAACCTGGGCAGATGGTGCTCATTTAACCCTGTAAGGTCAACCATCTAAGACAGTGGTTCCCAAACTTTTTTGGCCTACCGCCCCCTTTCCAGAAAAAAAAATATTCAGTGCCCCCCTAGAAATTATTATTTTTATTTTTTAATAGTAATTAAGCACAAAGATATATGTATTAATATTTTTACCTTTTTCGTAAAATATAGTAAAGAAAGGTGTAAATTACAAACATTGAATTCCAGAAATAATCACAAAAACAATATGTTTGGGGGAGTATGAGCAATGGATGATGGGATTTGCAGTACCTTCAGCCAATTCAGCTCTGACTTCCACAGACCACTAAGATCCCCATGAATGATCAAACGGCAACGCCTGCCTGGGGATCGCACACTTGCGACTGTGTCCCTGCGAGTTGGAATCCCCGGGCAGACGTCATAGAAACCACAGCGAGGGCCTCCTTCTTCTCGTCAACCCCACCCACGGTACAGTCCTGTGTATCGGCCTCTTTCTTCCAATGGGGACATGCTCGCAACTGCGCGACCCTGCAAGTGGCAAGCCTGGCTCATGCCACCGCCCCCTTACAGGGGTTCAGCGCCCCCCCCCCCATTCTCCCGAGTCTCCCAGCACCCCCTTGGATCACCCCACCACCTACCGGGGGTGATACCGCCCACTTTGAGAACCACTGATCTAAGAGAAGGAAACTCGAACCAAACCTATGACCCGAGGACCTCACTGCCACCGTCCTAAGCTTGCTAGGCCCCGACAGATGAACCTTTGGTTTAAAGGGTGAGGTCAGTTCTGTGCACGCTGCGCTCCACCAGAAAGGTCCATTGCACAGGCTCGAAGGACACATCCAACCTCCAAATTATCAACGCGCTTGTAGAATGGGCTTGTCTGATTTACCAGCCGAGCGGGTTGCGGGGCAGGGTTGCCCTCGCACCATTTTGTTAGGTGGTAGGGCCTTCTCCTCCCCAGAAGCCTCTGGGGTGGTGGGAAGATTCCCGCCAACAACGCCAGCCGGCCAATGATGGGGCTGGCCCCGCCCCGCCCCATCCTGGTAGCCGGCCGGTCTGCATTTCCGCCTCGGCAGCTTACTTAAGGCTGCCTGGGGGACTGCCCAGTCCACACGTGGGGCCAGTCGTGTTTTTCCTCCCACCCTCCCTACATTTTGCATTGCTTGTTCGTGTCCTTTGTGTTTCCATCTAACTTCATTGTTGCTCTGTTACTGGTTATGCATTATTCTGTTCTTTGTCGCAGCTCCGTGTTTGGCGTGTGGCATGGCCCCTGGATCAGGCTGGCTTATCGCCCCTTGGTTGTAAGGGGGATAACGCCCAGGCCTCCCTGGGGTGCTGAGTTTCCATGGACTGGCATTGGGCTGCTCGCACCCCAGGCTTGCATATGCCTTTGGACATTCGTGGGGTCTATACGACCCTGATCCAGGACCCATGCGTGGCCGCCAACCCCTTTGTTCCTGTTTTCAATAAATGAGTTGTGGCCATTTTCATCCAACCACTTGTGTCTGTGTTATTGTTCTTGGCACAAGGTGTGTCACCCTCAGGGGCGGCCCGACCTCTCCCGCGGGGGTAAGCGAACATTATTTGGCGTCCCCCCCCCGGTGGCTCCCGGCCGCCCGCATGCGTGGAGACCGGCGCATGCGCGGGCGTGTCCAGCCCGGCAGGCGCGCACTGGCTCCGACCACGCCTCCAGCCTGGCGGCGCAGCCACACCGCCGGGCTGGAGGCGTGGTCGGAGTTTCAGCGCCGCGCCTCTGCAGGCAGGGCGTGGCCACACTGCCGGCTGCAGAGGCACAGGGCGGGCCGCACTGGCTCCTGACCACGCTTCCAGCCTGGAGGCGTGGTCAGAGCCAGCGCGCGCCGTGCCTCCGCAGCCGGCGGGTGTGGCCATGCCGCCGGGCTGGAGGCTCCAGCCCTGAGGCGCAGCGCGAGCTGCACTGGCTCCCGACCACGCCTCCATTATTTCCCCGGTGGCTCCGGCCGCGCCTGTGTGGAGATTCGGCGCATGCGCGGGCATGTCCACCCGGCAGGCGCGCAATGGCTCCCGACCACGCCTCCAGCCCGGCAGCGCAGCCACGCCGCTGGGCTGGAGGCGTGGTCGGAGCCAGTGCGCGCCGTGCCTCCGCAGGTGGCGGGCGTGGCCACGCAGCCGGCTGCGGAGGCGTGGTCGGGAGCCAGTCTGGAGGCGTGGTTGGGAGCCAGTGCGCGCCGTGCCTCCGCAGGTGGCGGGCGTGGCCACGCAGCCGGCTGCGGAGGCGTGGTCGGGAGCCAGTCCGCAGGCGGTGGCGTGGCCATGCCGCCCGGGCTGGAGGCTCCAGCCCGGAGGCACAGCGCGAGCTGCACTGGCTCCCGACCACGCCTCCAGCCTGGCGGCGCGGCTGGCTGCGGAGGCGCGGCGGCGTGGCGGTGCCCCTCCCAGGAGGCATCGCCTCACGGCCGCTTACTCGGCCTAATGGAAAGACTGCCCCTGGTCACCCTTGCACACGCAAAGTGTCCTTCCTGAATCTTCATTTGCAAAGAAAAGCCAAGAAGGATTCTGGGATGGAGGGCTGTGGGGAAGGGCCCTGAGGGACTCTGACTAGGCCCTCTGTTTAAAAAGTTTGGATACTCCTAACCTAGAGATTCCTCCCAAGAAAGCTTCCAGCCAGACCCAGGAATAAGCAAATCCACCAAACACCATGTGGAGGGCTGCCTGTGTGCTCCCCAGAAAGGGAGCGAGCCCATAAGGATGAATGGAGGCGCCCAGGAAGCTCCAGTTCCAACTCCTCCTCCAAGTGTTGAGGCCAAGGACTTGTTACACAAGCTCTTCCTTGAGGCGCCCTCCCTCTCCTTTGTGCCGCACGCGGGCAACAGAATCCCTCGTATTGTTGTTGTTTGGAGCCCTTTTTGTTGAGGATTGAGGAGAGAGGGAGGGAGGGAGAGAGAGAGGCAGCCCTCCGAGCCCTGAATCCTCCCCTCCCTCTTCCCCTTTGGGCGAAGGATTACTGCTGCTCTAATCTGGCGGCGGCGAAGGGAGGGATTTACCTGCTGCTGTTGCTTCTGCTTCTGGATCTCCATTCCCCGGAGAGGAGGCCTGCAAGGAGACTCTCCCCCAGCTCTCATCCCAGCCTTGGAAGGGGAAACTTTCCACTCCTCCCCCGGCCAATATTATCCCCCCGGCTCTCTCTTCTCCAAGCCACGCCGCCGGAGGAACACCCCCGCTTCCAGAGACTACAGGTAGTAAGTCTCCTCTTGCTTTCCCTTCATATCCTTGTCTGCGCCGACACTGAAAGGTTTCTCATCCCCCCCCCCGCGTGGAGAAGGGTTCTGAGTCCCTCGACACGCGTGTTGATGGAGGTTGTGTGTGAATAGTGGGCGTGGGGTTCTCCTTCAGGAAGATCTGTCTTGATCCATCTCTTTTTAAAAAAAAAAGTTTGCAAGGAAGGGAGAAAGGGTTGCTAGGAGTTTTCCAGGCTGTGTGGCCATGTCCCGGAAGCATTCTCTCCTGACGTTTCGCCTGCATCTATGGCAGGCATCCTTAGAGGTTGTGAGGTCTGTTGGAAACTAGGAAAATGGGGTTTATATTTCTGTGGGGAGGGAGAAAGGACTCTTGTCTGCTTGAGGTAGGGGTGAATGTTTCAATTGACCACCTTGATTAGCATTGAATGGCCTAGCAGTTTCAAGGTCTGGCTTCTTACTGCCTGGGGGAATCCTTTGTTGGGAGGTCATTCATTTATATTGTTTTTGTATTTTATTTTTTAAATTTTCATTATATTTTACTGTTTGAGATCAGAGTGAAGAGAGGGGCCAGGAAGGCAGTTCCATCTTGCCTCCTGCTCTGTGAATATAATATAATATAATATATTGTATATACATATAATATTGATAATGCTACTAATATATTATAATTATATATTTTATATTACATTTTATATTACATGTAATATTACTAATAATATTACAGTATAATGTTATAGTACAATGTAATATATAATATTAATATTGTGCTATGGCAATAATACAATATCTTTCTCTCTCTCTCGGCATTACTTCGCGAACAAAGATTCTTAGGAAGGACTCATCCCACGCTTTTTACAAGCGCGTTGATGACTAAAAAGGCCAATCTGAGATAGGCAAGTTCGGTTGCAGAAAGCACAGCAGAAAGCCTCCTTGGGTGATGTTGTTTCCAAGTTGCGGTTCTTTCTGCGTTGTCATTTCTCTTCGAGACCCATTTGGCGCGTCTTCTCGAAAGAGGCCGTAGCATTGTGGATAGTGCATCTCCATGCCTCCCGACGCGAGGCCAGGGTGGACCATTGTTGGTGGTCAATCTGGCTGAGCCTGAGATGTTGTTTCAGGGAGTCCTTATATCTCTTTTTGGGGGCGCCTCTCTTGCGCTGACCCGTGGCGAGTTCACCGTAGAGTAGTATCTTTGGGAGGCAGTGGTCCTCCATCCTAGAGACGTGTCCTGCCCAGCGCAACTGTGTTCTCAATAGCATGGCCTCAATGCTGGTGATCCCTGCTTGCTCAAGGACAGCAACATTCGTCACATAGTCGGTCCAGTGTACATTTAGGATTGTGCGAAGACAGTGCTGATGAAAGCGTTTGAGGAATCGTAGGTGTTGGCGATAGGTGGCCCATGTTTCAGACCCAGAGTCTGAATCCACAATGGTATTTACATTTTACTTGTAAGCCACTCTGAGTCCCATTCGGGGTGAGAAGGGCAGCATATCAATGTCATAAATAAATAAATAAATAAATTTGTAGTTAAATTGTATATTTGCTTTGCTGTACTGTTAGAGTTGGCCTCATGTAAGCCGCCCCGAGTCCCCTTGCGGAGATGGAGGCGGGGGTATAAACAAAGTATTATTATTATTTATTAGCTGGCCCTGATTGTTTCTTGTCTGGATTTCCCGTTTTCTGAGTGCTGTTTTTTTAAATTACTGTCCTGATTTAAGAGTGTTTAAAAATACTGGTAGCCAGATTTTGTTCATTTTCATGGTTTCTACCTTTCTGTTGACATTGTCCACATGCTTGTGGATTCCATTAGGAATTGTGGGAGTTGAAGTCCAAGATGCCTGAAGGGCTGAAGTTTGCCCTTGCCTGGTCTAGAGACTGTAGAAGCAACACAGTTGGGCCCTACTTTAAAGACCTCATCACACTAGAGAATGAATCCACTTTAAATCTGCTTTCTGCCTCCTGCAGAATTCTGGGGTTTGTAGTTTAGGGAGGAGCCTTTAGCAGCCTCACTCAACTACAAACCCCAGAATTCTGCAGGAGGCAGAAACCGGATTTAAAGTGGATTCATTCTCTAGTGTGATGAAGTAGTAATATCTCAATGCTATGGCATCCTGGGGGGAGGGGTTGCAATTTGGTGATGCACTAATGTATCCCTAAGTTTTCTTTTCTTTTCCCTGCAACAGAGAAGCAGGGTGTGCTAGTTGTTTGCCAAGCTTTTCATCCCTGTCTCTGGAGGGGAAACAAGGCTTGGGAGACTTGCAAAGCCTTACAGCTCCTCCTCCTCTGTCTCAAAAGCCCCCTCAGTTTCCACGTGGCTGGAAGTCTTTTCTCAAACAGCATGGCATGTGTGGCTTAGCTGGGAAAGGCTGGAATCCTGCATCCCTGAATTGCAGGGTTGGAAGAGACCACAAAGGCCACCCAGCCCAACTTCTTGCCATGCAGCCTGAAACATTCAGAGCTAGGGCTTTAGTACAGTGGAAACCTAAGAGGTAGGTTTTAACATTGTATAATTTTTGAAGTTTGTACATGTTCTTTCAACTTAGAATTATATAGTTAAGGCTGTGAGCTCTCTTTCCTTTCTCCCCTTTAATTACACTATGGGTCCTTTTAGGGCCCTTCCACACAGCCCGATATCCCAAAATATCAAGGCAGAAAATCTCACAGTATCTGCATTGAACTGGGTTATCTAAGTCCACATTCAGATAATGTGGGATTTTCTGCCTTGATGCTCTGGGTCCGATATAGACTTGTGTTGAAGGGCCCCCAGTGTGGACTCAGATGACCCAGTTCAAAGTAGATATTATGGGATTTTCTGCCTTGATATTCTGGGGACCTGTGTTTTTCTGCCAGTTCAAAGTAGATATTATGGGATTTTCTGCCTTGATATTCTGGGATATAGGGTCTGTCCGGCAGCACTTCCACACAGCCCTATAAGTTATTGCAGTTTAATAAACTTCTTCCATATCTTTATGATTGAACCAATTAGGAAATTGCATTTATAACCCAGGAACAAAAACAAATGTGTTACATGGGGCCTTTCCAGACAGGTCCTATATCCCAAGATCTGATCCCAGGTTTTCTATTTATCCCAGATTATTTGGCAGCGTGGACTCATATAATCCAGTTCAAAACAGAAAACCTGGGATCAGATCCGGGGATATAGGGCTGTGTGGAAGTGCTGCCGGACAGACCCTATATCCCAGGATCCGATCCTAGGCTTTCTGTTTTGAACTGGATTATATGAGTCCGCGCTGTCAAACAATCTGGGATAAATAGAAAACCTGGGATCAGATCTTGAGATATAGGACCTTTCTGGAAGGGCCTCATGTAACACATTTGTTTTTGTTCCTGGGTTATAAATGTCATTTCCTAATTGGTTCAATCATAAAGATATGGAAGAAGTTTATTAAACTGCAAAAACTTTGTTTTTGTGCGGAATCCTGCTGCACATTTTGCTAAAGGTTTTCAATGAATATCTTATAAAGTCTTAACCAATTCAACATAGTTGTGGCAGCCACAAAAAATGAAGTTTCTGGGGTATAACAACTATTTTTAATGTAAGTGCCAAACAATTAAACAGGAAACCGTCATCATCATCGTATTTATTTCTATCGCACCTCATCTCCGTGAAAGGACTTTGGGTGGCTCATAATATGAGTAAAACACAACAAACAATATGTATAAACTAAATAACAAGATAATAAAGGAAAACAAATCAAACAGAAAAAACAAATTAAACAATAAACAGTAAAAACAATAGTTTAAAACACATTTAAAACACAGTGGTTCCAATAGATGAAATAAGCTAAGTAAAAGCCAAAGAGCCTGAGTGTATCCATAAACACAAAGACCTCATCCACATTAAGGGGATATTAACACTTTCAAACCAGGAACAAAAAAAATATCAAATTTTGTTAGTGTTATTAACAGGCAACAAAACAAAGAATCATCAAAACTTGTTTAAAAAGGGTATCTTGGTTTTATTTATAGGAACTTGGTGTTCTAAATCCAAAAATGACCTCAGATTTTCCTTCATCTCTTACACTCTTACAGTCCCCCCATAACTTTGCTCTGATGTTTTTTTCTTTTGTAATATGTCACTGAATAAGATTTATTTGTGGAATGAAAAGTACACAGTATGAAAGGGATTAAAGCAGACCTGGGCAAAGTTTCTAACTTGGGTACCACATGCTAGTACTTTCTGCTAGGAGGACTGACTGCTAGGTGATGGATGGAAGGAAAGGAAGGAGGAAGGAAGAGAGAAGGAAGGATGAAACAGTGGAAGGAGGAAGGAAAGAAGAAAAGGATGAAGAGAAGAATGGAAAGAAGGAAGGAAAGGATAAAGGAAATAGAGAAGGAAAGACAAAAAGGAAGGAAGGAGAAAGAGGGAGGAAAGAGGGAAGGAATGATGAAAGGGTGGAGGGAAAGGATGGAAGGAGAAAGAGGGAAGGGAGGGAGAGAAGTAGGGAGGAAAGAGAGAAGTCTCTCTCTCTCTCGGCATTACTTTGTGAACAAAGATTCTTAGGAAGGACTCATCCCACACTTTTTACAAGCGCGTTGATGACTAAAAAGGCCAATCTGAGATAGGCAAGTTCGGTTGCAGAAAGCACAGCAGAAAGTCTCCTTGGGTGATGTTGTTTCCAAGTTGCAGTTCTTTCTGCGTTGTTGTTTCTCTTTGAGACCCATTCGGCGTGTCTTCTCAAAAGAGGCTGCAGCATTGTGGATAGTGCGTCTCCATGCCTCCTGATGTGAGGCCACGGTGGACCATTGTTGGTGGTCAATCTGGCCGACCCTGAGATGTTGTTTCAGTGAGTCCTTATATCTCTTTTTGGGGGCGCCTCTCTTGCGCTGACCTGTGGCGAGTTCACCACAGAGTAATATCTTTGGGAGGCGGTGGTCCTCCATCCTAGAGACGTGCCCTGCCCAGCTGTGTTCTCAATAGCATGGCCTCAATGCTGGTGATCTCTGGCCAAGGACAGCCATTAGTCACATAGTTCCAGTGTATATTTAGGATTGTGCGAAGACAGAGCTGTTGAAAGCATTCAAGGAGTCATAGGTGTTGGCGATAGGTGACCCATGTTTCAGACCCATAGAGGAGAATAGACAGTAGAAAGAGAGAAGTAAGGAAAGCCAAAAGGGAGGGAAGGATGAAAGGAAGGGAATGAGGAAGGAAAGAGAAGAAAGGAAGGACAAGTGTGGGAGGGAAGGAGAAAGAGGGAGGGAAGGAGAAAGGAAAGTGAGAAGGAAGGAAAATAGGATGGTGAGAGAGAGGAGGGCCTGTGAAAAGAGCCTAAGGAGCCACATCAAGCCCCCAGGCCGGGGTTTACCCATATGTGAATTAAAGTCTTCTAATAGATTTTGGATGCATCTACACTAGACTTAGTTTGATAGCACTTTAACTGCCATTCTACAGCATAGGTGCACCATTACACACTTTAATACAGGGATATAAAAACACATAATGCATTGAAAACCACTAAAAGAAATTGCACAGGAACATCTGTGACCGTCCAGAATCAAAGCAGAGTTAACAACTTAATTGATAAAAAAACACTGCATATACTGTATAATGGACTGTGTGTGTTTCAACCTTTTTATTGTGTTTTTCCAATTTCAGCACCTCGGCATGTTTCAGAAACAGCTACAATACTGAACAATAATTTTTTAATCAAAGGCTTATGTTACCAGCTTGCCTGGGCTTGTAGTGCCGTGTGCCTCATAATTTCCAAACACAAAAGGAAAGAGATTTGAATGTTTGTGAGAACTTGAGCAATAGATGAGTCAAAGCAACATCTTCCTGTTGTGTTTTCTCCCTCCCTCTTCCTCCTTCCTATCTGTCAGGCCCAAACAAAACCGGTCTCCCTGCCAAGGTAGCAAACTTAATCCGCTCTGGGTTGGGGATAGAAGATGATGCTGTGGGCGGGGAAGTGACTTGCTTAGCTACAGAAGCAACCGCGCTGTGTTAAGGCTAACTTAGTTTGTTTACTTCACTGCTGATAATTACTGTTCGGGTGTCAGATCGATGAAATCGACCCTCCCATTGCCCTAAGAAAAGGGTTAGGCTTTACCACTCTTCCCCTAGGAGGTTAGGTGGCCTGCACTAATAGAAATTGGCCAGCTGACAAAATTATATAGGTCACTGGGAAATAATTCCAGCTTAATCGCCTTTATCTTTTTTTTGCTAAAGGGGAAAAAGAATGTCTCTTTACCACACAGCTGCCTTCCTTCATTAGAGCAAGAGTGTTTTAGGAAATTATGCTTACTGCGCTTCGCATTTTTGTTTCATTTTATTATATCTCTATTCTTGTTGTTTGTCTTTAAGTAATTTCCCATGTATGGTAACCCTAAGGCGAATGTCTTACTTGGTTTCTTTGGCAAAATGTGTTCAGTGAAAGTTTGCCATTGCCTTCCTCTGAGGCTGAGAACATGTAACTTGCCCAAAGTCATCCAACATACTTTCATAGACCAGCAGTAATTTGAATCCAGAGCTGTAGCCCAACACTCAAAACACTACACCATGCTATCTGCATAGTAGATATAGAACACACTGGATCAAATTAGCATTTCTGAAGCAGAGAATTTGTAATTGAGGGACTGTTCCTTTACATAATATTTTTGCTTGTTTCTAAGTTTATTTATTTCATGTCAAAAGCATTGCATACATAAGTATAAAACTGTTAAAAATAGAAGGAACGCAAGTGGCTAAATAATTTTTGACCAAAACCAGGCAATAGCAACCGCATTGTCTGTAGCATTAAACAATTCTTCCTCTGTTCACGAGGCGTTGTAGATGAGCATACAGATGCGGAGTTGTGTGTTCTGCTCCACAGTCACACAAAGTGGAGAACTCTTTTAGGGAGTTCCATTTTGCCAGGTTGTCTTTTGATCTGCCCACTCCACTTCTGAGTCTGTTCCAGGACTTCCAAGTTGCCCATTCTTGGTTTGCCTCTGGAGGAAGACCCTTGTGAGGGATCATCCAATTAGGATTTCTTGGTTTAGCTGCCCAGAGGGATACTCTTTCTGTTGCTGGGGGGACATTAAGAAGAATGGTGGTTCTCATGAAGCTTTTCATTGATTTGAGTCTACTGGGAGGAGGCCGATAGCCATGCAGCAGATGGCATTCACAGTGTTCAACCTTGTTTCCCTCGCAGATAGCAGCAACTTCCTGTCGCACATCAAGGAGGGGCAATGCTAGCTAGTTTGTAGAGTCTATCAACAGGTGTAGGTTTGAGACATTCTGTGATTGTTCTGCATGTTTTGTTCAGTTTCTAAGTTACGTGCCATCTTGATTATAACTTAGATTGCCTGTATACTTCAGACTCTTCTAGTTAGTGATTAAAGATGCACGTAGATGACGTGTCTGAATGGAGCAGAGTGCATGGATCAAAAGCCATCCTTGATATAGATAACATGTTTATAATCTCTTAGGTTTTATCAGGTGCATGAAATGATATACTGAGGTAGGAGATATATAGCTGTGGGGTGAGGAGTATAAACAGTGGAACCAATTGGCTCTGTAAGTATTGTAACAAATCAATGTGTCAAACTTAGGGAATTTTTGAGCATTATACAGTAGAGTCTCGCTTATCCAACCCTCGCTCATCCAACATTCTGTATTATCTAATGGAGTCTGCCTCCCACCCAGATTCACAGCTGTTTCATTACATTGTGATGTTTTGGTGCTAAATTAATAAATACAATAATTATTACATAACATTGCCATGTACTGAACTGCTTTTTCTGTTGCTTTGTTGTAAAACACTATGTTTTGGTGCTTAATTTGTAAAATCATAACATAATTTGACATTTAATAGGCTTTTCCTTAACTCCTCCTTATTATCCAACGTTTTCACTTTTCCAATGTTCTGTTAGCCCGTTTATGTTGGGTGAGTGAGACTCTACTGTACTTCTTGTGGTCTGACAGCAGATCTTCTGAGTCTTGATTTTAACACCAAGTGCAGGCATTTTTTAATGTTTTCGTACCAAACCTTCATTTGGAAAGTTGATGCATTAAGAACTTATCTACATCATAACATTTCAGAACTAATAGTTTAAGAGCCAGGCACTCAGTATGTTAGTAATTATTTAATTGCTCAGTCAGTGTTTAGTACATAAAATGTGACACTAGGTCTTCAAAACAAATCTTGAGATAAACAATAGACCTGTTGAGTTGGAAATAACATTGTGAAATGTGGATAAATGTAGCTGCTAGGATCTTATCATTATCAAAAGTTCCGAAGTACTGTATTGTATTCCGAAATACAAAATTGTTCACATAAGTGGCTGAGATAATGCTATCTTTGCTTTTTGATGTCTCAATGTACACATACTTTGTTTCATGCATCAATTTATCAAAAATACTATATAAAATTTCCTTTCAGGTCATTTATGAAACAAATGAATTTCATGTTTAGATTTAGGCCCCATCTCCAAGGTATCTCATTAGTTACAGAAATGCACATATAATAGGTATTCCAAAATCTTTTTTTTTAAAAAATCCAAAATCCAAAACACTTGTAGTTCCAGGTCTTTTAGAGAAGGGATATTCAACTTGTACAAGATTTTCTAGGTGTAAACTTCAATGATGACCTGGGGCTAACTCATGAGTAAATAGCTGCTATTAATAATTTATTTCTTTGGTGTGTCATGAAGATTGTAGATAATGCAAACAGTAATTAAAACTTATTTTCCATTATTATAAAACTTTATACATTGGAATGGAGAAAATGATCTCAGTCACATGTGTTTCTAAAACCACAAGGTTCTTTCTTTAATCCTCTGATTAAAACAGGCTTATTTTCTTTGATGTAACTAGGAAAGAACAGCAAAATACATATACAGGCAGTCCCCGAGTTACAAACATCCGACTTACAAGTGACTCATAATTGAGAACAGGGGTGAGATAACAGGAAGTGAGAAAAATCTACCCCTAGGAAGGGAAATCCATTCCTCAAAGTGAAGCGAAATCTTCTGAACAGGGGCACAGACAGTAAAGCAAACACCATCTTCCATGTACTGTCAAAAGCTTTATATCATTTTATATATATATACACACACACGTGTGTGTGTATAGCCCCAGCTATATATATGGCTTTAAATTAAATTGTATGGTCACTGACCAGCACAAAGCGGGCACAAGCACCCTGAGAGGGGAAGGACAACTCCCCAGTAAGCAGTGATTTAAAATTAGATTAGAAATCAGTATAAAATATATATATTTAAAGACGGGATATTGTAACAGGTATGGAACCAAAGGGGGAGGGGAGAGATTGATGGGAGAGATCAAAAACACTGGGGAGGGGGGAGAGAATATGGCTTTAAGTATAACTCCCTCCCTCCCTCCCTCCCTCTCTGTGTGGTGTGTGTGTATATCTTGTTCATAACTTGGGGTCTACCTGAATATCGTTGTCTAGTATGTGCAGTTTGTAATCTAAGACAGTTCATCAGTCAAGGTCATCAGGTAAAACGCCACTGCTGCTTCTGTCCAGCCTCAAAATGTGAGTTGTGAAGTCCCTGAAAGACTGAAGTTCTTAACTGGTGAACCTGATAAGTCATACAGAGTTCAGACATGAGTGAATACAGCATGTATTGTGGTGGTTGTAGTCATTTGCCAAGTTGGCTTTCACTTTTGTGAATGTGAGATTTATGACCTCATCACATGGGGCAAAACTGCCCATCCCACGACAGTTTAGGGACCGAGCCCACTGGATCCCAAAGGATGATGTAGATCTACTTCTGGCGGGGTTCTGTCCTTGAACTGAGGTGAAACTGTCATAAGAGGGAGTAGCTTCTCATTGGGAAGAATGGGGGGGGGGGGAGCTGGGTGCTGATATTTCCCTTTGTGGGATGAATAAGGGGTAATGCGGGGCAATGGGTTCCCTTTGCCCCATACTGGCTTTGCCATGATCCATGGCAAATCCCCCCACTATCAGATCAGTGACCTCAATCTGATGAGGTCCCCCTTACAAAGCAACCTGTTAACAGCCCTGCTCGGCCATAGAAACTCAAGGCCCTGTCTTTTTTTATTAAATACAGGTCTCTATAATTTCATCATCATCTTTTCCTTCCCTTTAATGTTGACCACTGGTTTTTTTTTTCATTTTCATTATTGGTTGCCTTGTTTATGATTCAATTGAATTTCCATGCATGCTTCAACATTTGTCAAAAATTCCTATGAATTTTTGTTAACCTCTTTCTTTATATTTGTGATATGGATTCCATAACTGGAGAAATTTGCAAAACTGTTTGTGTCTGTTGAACTTAGGATAATATTCAACTCATAGATATCATGTAACACCATGTGATAATTGAACAATAGCTGTACATGGTGGCTTTACCTAAATGATATCTGGTGAAGTAGTCTTTTATTGCTATAGCACAAACTAAATGTGAATGTAGACAGAACTCTGGTACCACTTTAGGAACAGTGTGCCTAATAAACATCTTCCTCAGAGCAAACAGTTTCATATTCCGAAGCCTCAAAATTATATCTGTGGGATGTGAATTACATGTTATACATCTTTGAATGCACATGCCTTAATAAAGCTTATTCATAATGGCACCTCACTCTCTATTTTTCAAAGCGTGTATGGCTCTGTTCCTCAACAACTGAACAGCTGTGGTTAATACTTATTTGCCAACAAACCAGAATGATACTTGAATGCAAGGACAATGTCAATGACATCTCTTTTTAACTCTGTGCAAAACATCAGGCGATTAAAACTGCTATAACAAACCTCTGCTGTTCTGATATTTAATGTATAAATAACACAGTACATCATTAATTGCAGATTTATTTTAATCAGAAAATGTTATGGGTCAAAACAAAAGTCACAGGCTGTTTTGGAGATGTCTCCCATTTGTTTGGCATTGTGGCAAACATCAAAAGACTATGTTAAATATACAATTCAATAAATATTCTAAAGGCTCTAGTAGATCTAATCTTGGAAATTAAGCAAAGTCACTTATGGTTAGTACTTGGAGAGGCTTCTTCCAACAAATATCAGGTGTGCTACACCATATTTTAGACAAAGAAATTGGCAAAACTACCTTGAAGTATGAAACTGTTGGGGTTGCTCCCTCTTCCCCTTGACTTCCCCTCACATATTTATTAGGCATGGTTAGGTTCATTCGGAATCTTTGTAATTTGGAATAAATTCGGAAATATTTCCTTTTGAAGCAATTTCGAAGTTTTTAAGAAAACTGGAAGTCCCTTTGCCCTTCCGAAGCTTTTTTTGCCATTTCTCTTACGAATTAGTAAGTGAGTTAGAAATAATTCAGCTCCCCCGCTTCTGTTCCCTGGCCTTGGTTCAAACCAGAGAAGTCCTCTAAACCAGTGTGGATGGATTCCCCTTCTTTCCTTTCCCTCCCGCGTCAGTGAGAGAAGAGGTTTTAACCAGTGTGGATGGGATGGATCCACGTCAGTTTAAACCAGTGAGGATGGATTCCTTTCCTTTTCCTCCCATGTCAGTTTAAACCAGTGTGGTTGGATTACTTTCCTTTCCCTCTCCCTCCCACGTCAGTCTTAAGCGAGATAAGTGGTTTTAACCAGTGTGGACAGGATGGATCCATGTCAGTTTAAACCAGTGTGGATGGATTCCTTTCCTTTCCCTCCCGAGTCAGTCTTAAGCGAGAGAAGCGTTTTTAACCAGAGTGAATGGATTTCTTCCCTTTGCTTCCCCCCACCTTCTGTAGTAAAACAACTACTTTCAAAGTAAAGACCACCTAATGAAACAGGAAATAACACTTTGAAACCATTAACGAAGGATTCGGAAGTCTTGGGAGTTTTGAAAAGTTTCAAACTTATTTTTCTGTGAAAATCGGAATTGAGTTTAGATCCGAACCACCAGCTCCCCCTACATCCGAGATGAGTTGTGAACCAATTTTTTTGATCAAACAAGCCTAATACAGGTATTTATACATGGCCCTTATCATGTCTCCTCTCAGCCTTCTCTTCTGCAGGCTAAACATGCCCAGCTCTTTAAGCCACACCTCAGAGGTATTGTTCTCCAGACCCTTGATCATTTTAGTTATCCACCTCTGGACACATTCCAGCTTGTCAACATCTCCCTTCAATTGTTTGGGCTCAGCCCCATGTAAGCCACTCTGAGTCCCCTCTGGTGTTTTATTCTTATAATAAAAGTTTTATTATTATTATTAATTGCAGTGCCCAGAATTGGACACCATGTTGAAGGAGAAAAACCATTTCCATGTCATAAATGATGGTTGTTTTGATGATGGCGACATGGGTGGGTGGGAGGATAACAGGAAAATGGGGAAATTGTTCAACTTCGTCAACCCCCCCCCTCCAAAAAAAGACTATCCTTCTCTGTGTAGGTCCCCTTTTGGGCTTTGCCCAGATAATGGAACAGTATCAGAAATGCATTTCACATTCAACTGCTTGATAGCTTCAAATATAAGTAAAAGGTTTATACAATTATATACTGCTGGTTAATTTTTATATATTTGGAGATTGCCCCACCCATTTTGTTTCATGCCAATAGGTCTGAAAAATATAAATATATATTATAATATAATATAAAACTTTAATTCTGGAAATCCTGACTTGTCATCAACAGACTATATATGATGCCACAAGGTTCTTCTTGTTTAACCACTTGGTGCTGGGAGAAAATAAAGCAGCTAGGAACTAAATTGGGTGTGTGTGTGAATATTGTGCCTCAACTGAGACTTCTGCTTTGCAGCTCTTTGAAAAAACACAAATAAGTGAACGAACAACACCAAACAGATATAGAAACTCTACGTTGTAACTGATTCCAGTTCCTGACTTACTTAGGAATGATAAGCTATGAATCTTGGTTCATAATTGCAGTGATTTGCTTCATACTTACTCTTCTGTTGGTGTGTGTTGCCAAATAAAAATATCCGGGCTTCATGCACCAACACACTACTTGTTAATAACAGATCTAGATTCTTCAGAAGTCTGGCTTATTATTCTGGTAAACATAGCTATTGTTCATCCTTCCAGTCTCACAATGTTTCCCATTTAATTGTTGATTTTTTTTGAGTTAATGGATAAATCTTCCTTGGAACCCTGATCTGTGTGTACAGTATATAGAAACTTAAAACGTATATACATGTACATGATAGAGATAATTTGTTTGTGTAGTTGATATGATTTTGTCAGTAATTCAGATTGTGAGTTAGAACATTTTTTGTCACTTGCTTAGAAAATCACGTGAGACTTTAAGTTGTTTCTTATGTTTCACATCATTCTACATTCCTGCCACATCAAAACACTCTCACTTAACTCTATTGTCTGTGATCATGGGACCTGGTTTATTGCTGGAGACCATCATGTCATTGCCACAACTGAGTAGTCTCTGTTAAATCATCTTCATAATGCTGAATGTAAGGAAGGGGAAGGAAATGCTGGTAAAGATAACGATGACAATGATCTGTAATTATTATTATTCACTTATATCCCACTGTTCACCAGAATTGGAGCTTAAGGGACGCATATCTGTGGTGGTAGGGATGCATCGTGTGTTGTGAATCACAGAATTAAAGCTGGAGCTACTGTGTCAAAACTTTATTTGCCTGTGACAGCAGATCAAAGTACATCTCACCTGTTACGGTTGAATGGAAATCATAATGGAAAGGGGAAGAGAAACTTGTAAAGGAGGAAGCTATTCATGCTAAAATGATCGCAACACCCTGTATAGATGTGCCCTCCCAAAAGTGATGCTTTGCAAATGGAGAAAATAGACACTGAATGATAGTACAGCAGTTCTTTGTCTTACATTCGCTGAGTTTATAACTGCATAAAAGAAACCATGTTAGGAAATACACCTGAACAAATTGAGAGACCGATGTTGTTTGGAGAGCAATGTGGTATAGTGGTTTGAGTGTTGGACTAGGACTCAGAGAACAGGTTTTGATTCTCACTAACCATGGAAACTACTAGATGACTTTGAGCAAGTCATAAATCTCATTTTTAGGAAGACAGGGAAGACTCTGCCTGAACAAATTCTAACAAGAAAAGCATGTGACAGCTTTGACCTAGGTCAGAAATGACTTGAAGACACACAACAATAAAGTATGTTGTTTGGATTGCTAGGAGGAAAATATAATGCTTGATGTGCAAACACTCATTAGTCATCACAATATCTGTTTGGTTTTGCTTTCAAATATAGTTTGCAGGGTGAGAGTATATCCCATGGAACAAATCACTGGATGTGTCAATTGTTTTCTGTTTTACCATTATTTGTTTTTACGGGCAGGGCCTTCCATGTTTTCTTTGTAACTACAAGAGGTATTTATTGTATACACAGATGATGCTGTATTTATCAATGAAAGGTTTTTTTTCAAAATTACCTGCTGGAAAACTTAGTATCAACATGAATACTTTCTAATCTGAAATACAGAATTGCAATTAAACTTCATTTGCAGTTCTACTTATGCTAGTCCACATTTTCCTTGGCTCTTATTCTGCAAGGGAGAATAATTATTTAACCATCATCAGTTGTAGTTAGTGTAGCTGTAGCAAAGGTAGTAATTGTGCTAATTAGCTTCATTGGTACGCACTAGTAGTGCACATGTGAAAAGAAGTTCTGCAAATTGCATATTTAACCATTTCCCACTTTTTGATGGAAAATTGGAGATACACCTACTCCTTTGAGTGGATGCCCAGTTAGACTCTTTTCCTCTCCGTGCTTGGGGCTAGCTTCGACCTACTACAGCTTTTCTTGGACAGTGATAGTTTAGTCAAGGGAGTCTGTTGCAAATTTCTTTGAGTCCCCCCAGGGGTGAAAAAGAAAATAAATAAATAAATAAATAAATAAATAAATTGTGAGAGGACATTGCAGAGGACCTTTTCTGCAGTGAGACCCTGGTAGAGGAATTCGCTTCCCCTGGAGGCATGATTTGTACCCTTGTTGAAATCATTTTGGCATCAAGTTTAAATACGGAGGTTTTTTAAAAAATTAAAGTCTCTGGAACAAACTGGTTTTATCCAGGCTGCACATGTACATGTCTGTATTATTCAATATTGCTTTATCTGTTTTTAACTGAAAAAACTACTCAGTATATATTTAATCTTTTAGAACTATTGTAATAATTCATTATTTTATTATAAACCACTCTGATCTTTGGATAGAGGGTGGGATATTTGCCTCTGAAAAATCCTGCAAATTTCATGGGAAGACTGGCGGACAAATGTCAGCGTGCTGGAAGAATAAAAAACCACAAGCATCGAAGCAATGCTTGTACACCATCAACTCCGCTGGACTATTTATTTATTTATTATTCCAACTTGTATACCGCCACTCCCCGGAGGCTCGGAGCGGTTTACAATGCAAGCAAAACAATATACATCATTAAAACACATTAAAACACACAAAAATCCCCAAATTAACAGGATTCGAATGCCAGCCGAAACAAATACGTTTTACATGCCCTTCAAAAGGAGTATAGATTTCGAAGAGCTTGTGTTTTAGCTGGCAAGGCATTCCATAGGCCTAGTCACGTTGTTCAAATGCCCGATCATCTTTTCCCAAAGCAGTTACTATACTGCCAACTCAAGAACAGGAAATGTAATGTTGATGGACAGGAAAAGAGTTTTAAAGATGGGCTTAAAGCCAACCTTAAAAACTGTGGCATAGACACCGAGAACTGGAAAGCACTGATCCTTGAGCACTCTAACTGGAGGTTAGCTGTGACCAGTAGTGATGCAGAATTTGTGGAGGCATGAATGGAGAGCGAAAGGGAGAAACATACCAAGAGGAAGGCATGTCAAGCCAACCCTGACTGGAACTGCCTTCCACCTGGAAACTACAATAATAATATAATAATAACACTTTATTTATATTCCGCTCTTCTCACCCCGAAGGGAACTCAGGGCAGATCACAAGTACACATACACAGCAAACATTCAATGCCATTTGTATAGATGTACAACACAGTACACAGACAGAACAGAAGGAGGTTTTTGTGTCATGCCACAGGGGGTGCTGTCGTTCCATCCTCTATGACGAAGAGCTGTCAGGACTTTCTCATTCCAGCATTTTCTGATCTTTTTCTTTATGGCATTGTAAAACACCTCCCCCGCTTTTTAGCGGTACCTAATTTCTCTAATTGCAGCTAAAGCTGTTTTCGAACTGCTTAGGTAAACAGTGGGCAGGGCTGACGGTTGGCTGCCCATGCCAACCCAGGGTTCAAACTTGTAACCTTTTGGTTGATAGATCTTTTAGCTGCTGCTGATTTAACAGCTGTGCTAAACCTCAGCAGGACAACATGCGGATCAAGGATAGGGCTCCACAGCCCCCTATGTATCCACCACCAAGATTGTAGACTTGGAGAACCACCATCCTAGGGCTATGAGGGATCGCCTAAGTGAAGTGATATAAATACTGTATTTCAATAAATAAATAACTCAGCCTGAAGTCTTTGGAATGTGTCCCTTTGAAGCCAGAGCACTACTGCTTTCGAATATGTCACTTTGAACCCAATAAAGTGGTAATTCAAAGAAGTGGAAATAGGATTGCACTGTTAGTCTAGATATTTGTCTGATGTGTCAGGTAGTCACGACACGTGGCAGAAGGCCAGTGCATGGGTGTCACTGTCTTAGAAAGTTTTAATATTTATTCAATTTTACAATTGTCATTTTAGCATCTAAAATGATACCATTTTAAATATCTAATTCAAAGTTTTTAACTTTGCTTTGACACTGTTTCTTAATACCTAAATGTATATGTGCATATCCTGACGTTTGTACATTTTTTGATGGTGGTCATTGACCGTCATAAATCTTGTATGCAGTGCATGGGTGGGACAGTTGACAGACTCCCTGCTTAATTATTTGGGTGTGCATTTACGTAGGTCATCATTTTTCTAACCTGTCTTCATATTGGTGGGTGTGGTATGCCTGATTTCCAACTAGTAGAATTCTGACTCAGCAGGGTATTTTTCTGCTCCTACATAACATTAATTTGACTCAGTTCTTTTTCTCCCTTATGTTGTTATACCGATACTATATTATGATGCCATAGTGGTGATTAAGTGCTTCTTCAATGCTTGTTTGTGTCAGCATGAAAGATAGAATTTTAATGTTCTTGTTGACCAGCTGGTATGACTGGAACATTTAACTATAACATAAATCTATTGTTATATGTTAAATTGTCATTTAATAAAAATGCAAATACTTGAATTTAGAAAGGATTGAAGGATTGGATGCACATGAAGAAGGAAACTAGGAACTGTTGGTACACTGATGTTAGCTACATCTTTGACAGTATTTCTCTTCCACGTGAGCTCTTAACATTATATGTTGATGGGAAGTGGTAAGTGGATATTTCTTCCATGTTGTAGATTTATTACCTACATTGCAAAAAAGCCCAAGAACAGTCTGAATTCTGCCTTGTTATGGAGTTGAAGCATGTCGAGGTGGTGGGAAGCTTGTTCAACCTCTATTTGCAGTTTAATTTCTTGTAATTAGTTTTAGGCTCCATCTTGGGCTGAGGTGGGAAACTTGTTCAACCTCTGTTCTCATTTATATTGCTTGTAATTGGTTTTAGGTCTGGTGTTGCTACATGTTGTTACTAGACCTAAATAATAACCTTTCATTATGCACATCTATTAAGCATTAATGTACTAACAGCCAGAAGGAAAGGTGATTTGTGTTTTAATTCAATTAATTGATTTAAATTAAATTGATGGTACCATGCCAGTATTTGCAAGGACTGATTCATGAGATGACCACTGTCAAATACAGTACATCAGTCCTAATTTTGCATGTTCCAAAGCAACATTTCAGTGTTGGACTAATTGCTGTCTGTGGAGACAGTTTGAAAAAGGACCGACTATGATATTTGCCCACCACCTCCTGTAGGAGCCTCGGTGGTGCAAGGGGTTAAACCCATGTGCTGGCTGAACTGCTGACCTGAAGATCAGTAGTTCGAATCCATGAGAAAAGTTGAGCTCCTGTCTGTCAGCTCCAGCTTCTCATGCAGGGACATATGGGCATTCTCTGCAACGTTTCTGTGGATGGCCAATTCTCTGACACCAGAAGCAAGTTGCAGTTTCTCAAGTTGCTTCTGACATGATTTTAAAAAAAACCAAAACATTACAATATGTGGTCATAATGTTTGTTAATATTAGAAAACTTGTCCTTTGCACTTTCTTCTTTGACTTTCTTCAGTAGTTGTCTTTTGCTGTTTTCTGCTGTTAGTATGGTGTTGAGCTGGCGTAAGTACCATTAAGGATGCTGTCTGGCCTTGGAAGATAACCAGGGTCAGCTTTGGTTAATACTTGGATGGAGGAAGTAACTTGCAAGGCCACCTCTGATTATTCTTTGTCTGAGAAAATCCTATATAATGTATAGGGTTGCCATAAGTCAAAGTCGCATACACACAGTATGATTTTATCTGCATATCTCATATTGCTGATGTTCCTTTCTCAAATTTTCACATTCCTTCCTGAGGGTCTTACCCAGTTTTGATTATGATACATTCAGTGTACAAGTTAAACAAATAAATTGATAAAATGTAGCCTTAACTGATCCACAAAACTTGCCATTTGGTAATCATTCCTTCTCTCCATATTCTGTCCTGACAGTAACCTCTTTGTGCTGAATACAGGTTACACATGTATAGGTGTCCTCTTTCTTGGGGATTGGAGTACATATTGAGTAGCCCACATGTGGGGCATTCTTTTGTTTTCCACATTTGCTGACAGATTTTAGTAAGATGTTGGATGGATTCTGTCACTGCTGCTTGAAACTCCTCTATTGTTATGCCATCTGTTCTTGGTGATTTATTTCTGCAGAATACTTTGAGTGCACCCTCCACTTCACTTTCTAAAATTGTGAGTTCATCTTCAAATGCTTCTTCCTTGATTTAATCGTTCGTTCATCTCTTTTATGTACAATTGGGCCTCCATGTCCACATATACTGCATCTGTGGATTTCTCCATTCCCAGCTAGAACATATCTACAAATAGAGTTTATCATCATCCATAAAACAATTCTTTATTATACTGTTTTATATAAGTGTTGATATTTTACTATACCATTATATATAATGTGTTATGAATATCCACAGATTTTGGTATCTATGGTGGATGCTAGTACTAAACCCCAGTAGTTACCAAGGGCTATCCACAGTGAATCCACAGAACACACACCCCTAATCCATATAAAAAAACCCTTGATGCCCAAATACCCAGTCCAGGGAGAGATTTTGCCCAAGGGAAAAGGTGAATGACAGAAAGCCATGGGTTGGAACTGCAGAACCAGTCCATCACATCAAGGGATGACAGGAGTTGTAGTTCTGCAGAATTCAGAGTGCCTGATCAGGAAGAACTATTCTGTCCAATGTGTGTAATGTTGTCTGCCCTGTTCTAAGAACTGGGAAATCAAACCATGTTTTCTAGAAATTGATTAGGGGACAGATAAATGTTCTAGTTCAGGTATGGGGAAACCCAGGTCTGGAGGCTGGATGAGGCCCCTTGGGCTCTTTTCTCATTCCCTTCTCTCTCTCACCATCATATCCTTTCATCCTTCTCTTTTTTCCTTCCCTCCCTCCCTCCCTCCCTCCCTCCCTTCCTTCCCTCTTTCTCCTTCCCTCCTTCCCTGTCACCCTTTCATCCTCCCTTCCTTCCTTTTTGTCTTTCCTTCCTTACCTCTTTCCTCCCTCCTTTCCTCGTTCTCCTTCCTTCCTTCCTTTCCTTCCTTCCTTCCTTCCTTCCTTCCTTCCTTCCTTCCTTCCTTCCTTCCTTCCTTCCTTCTCTCTTTCCTCACTCCATTCCCTCCCTCTCTTCTCCTTTTCCTCCTCCTTTCCCTCCTTTTCTCCTTTCCTCCTTTCCTCCTGGGGGATGTTTAGCTGGGAGAAGAGAAGGTAGAGAGAAAAACATGAGAACCATGATGAGGAGGGGAAGAACTGACTTTCTGCTTCTCTAGAGACCAGGGCACAAGAAGGGAGCAATAGTTTCAACTGGCAGGGAAAGAAATTCCTGAGAGTAGGAGCTGTTGGAGAGTGGCATAGGCTGCCTGGAAGTGTGGTGGAGTCTCCTTCTCTGGAGCCTTTTCCATATAGGCTGTCTATTGGGAGTGTTTTGATTGTGTCATCTTGCATGGCAGGGGGGTGGACTGGATGACCCTTGGGGGTATCTTCCAGTGCTAGGATTTTAGGATTCTATATCAGGAGTAGGCAATAAAAGGTCTAATGCAAGGGTGCTCATTAGGTAGATTGTGATCTACTGGTAGATCACGTAGGGCATCCTGGTAGATCGCAAGCAGGGCGGGAGGAAGGCTCAGTCCCGCCCCGCAGGCTCCCGATGCTGCCCAGGTGCAGAAGGAGGTTGGACTGGATGGCCCTTGGAGGTCTCCTCCTATTCTAGGAACCCATTGTTGTTATCATTATCAGAGGCAAAATGGCCATCTGTGAGGAATGCTTTGTGTTTTTCCCTTATGGCAGGAGGTTGGACTGGATGGCCCTTGGAGGTCTCCTTCTACTCTAGAAACCTGTTGTTGTTGTTACTATATTAGTAGTAGTAGTAGTAGTAGCAGAGGCTGAATGAATATTATCATCATCATTATTATGAATAAATTCAGGGGCTTATTATACTCACATTTAGTTGAATTCAGTCTTAAAATATATTATATGGCTCTCACTGAAATAAATTTCCAAATATTTTGCTTTTATGGCTCTAAATAGTGGGTAGGTAGATCATTTTGACTTGGTTGTTTTATTTTTTTATAAGTAGCTCGCATGCTGAAAAAGTGTGAGCACCCCTGGTCTAATGGATACACTTTTTCTCTCCTGTCCACCATCTCATCCTGACCAACGCCAACTCTTTTGGGATCTAAATGTTTTTCGCCTTTCCTTCACTTTTTTTGAAAGAGAAGAGGAAGAGGAAGAAAGAGCAGCGATGGGGCTTGGGGAGAATCCCCTCCACTGCTCCCCGGGCCCACCATGTGGCCCCAAGTTAGAAAGCTGGCCTATGACTGCTCTAGTTGCATCAGTTTTGCTGCTTTTTAAAAATATACAAACTTTTCATTTGTAGTGATAATACTGCGTAAGCTGATAATCACTGGAGAAGGTCAAGTAAAATGTTCTTGCAAAAACATTCTCAAATGTAGTCTGTTGAACATATGAAGAATCTGTTACTCTGGCCAGAAAAATAAATATGCACCCCATCCCTTCCTGCCAGGACAGATGACTGCTCAGCCAAGAGGGAATAAGTACATACTTGATCTTTGACATAGATCTAGTTGCAAGTTGACACTTTTTTGCCATTCTGTTGTGTCTTGAGACAATTTCAATTGTTAAGACATTTGGCTGTAATTCAGAGGTCTTCGCACTCTCATAGTTGAATGCTTTAAATGTTAACCCTGGGTTTCCAAAATACTAAATTAAAATCATGTGATACTAGTATGTAGATTCTTTAGTTAATGTGTCTATTTTGGATCATAAAAACATATTAGGTGGCTATAAGTTCCTTTAAAAATACATTTATTAACTTTAACACAATCTAATTCAAAATAATATACAAATAAGAACAGGCAGAAGAGAAGAAAATTATAGCAAAAAAATCAAGAAATATATATATATATATATATATATATATATATATATATAAGGACTTTATCGCATGATGCCGCTATTACATGGTGATTATGTGATCACTGATAGCAGCAATGTGGTTTTAATGGCAATGTGGTTTTATGTATCTCTGTTTTTATGTATTTTAATATGCTGTTTTAAGATGTTTTAAATTTTTATGGCATTGAATTTTGCTGTAAGCCGGTCTGAGCCCCCCCTTGGAGGTGAGAAGGTTGGGGTACAAAATGTTTAAAATAAATAAACAAATAAACAACCAGAACACGCATCCTTTCTATTGTATATCTCTGTATTTGCACAACCGCACTGATTTGTCAATCCATGATTCCATGGCCATATTTCTGCATAATCTCATAACCCTGACATCTTTCAACTCTGCTCTCTAATTTTTGAAATAGTTTTAAAAAGCAATTTTGCAATTCCAGCTAAGGTGAATACAACAACATTTAACTCAAACTGAAAACCACAAAATTCCTGCCTTGGGAATAATGAGGAAGAAAGGAAGAGTGGGATAGAGGGATAATCCCATCCCCAACAACACTTCATGTTGGCACAGAAGTGGAATGGCACCATTGCAAAAAGTGGGTGATGTTAATGTGTTACAATTTGCTGCTGTTGATGACTTTTCCCAGCAGAAGCGTAGGATGGTTTTATTCCAAGAGGGTGGCAGATTGATAGGACGCTTACAGCATCATGTGATTGGAATCGTCATGAAAAGTGATGTTCCTGCTTCAATTCCAGTTTGCCTTTGTAGGATAAAGCCCTAAAACACAACAGGAACGGTAATGGATGGCAGTGCTTTTCATCTCTGCCTCTTGTCATCTCTGCCAGCATTGGAATAGTGACCCAGTGTAAATTGATCCAGATTTTTTGAGGGGGTCATCCTAGATTTTTGCCAGTTTTTTTCTGACTTATATATGAGCATATAATATCATATGTGGACTTGACATAGACAAAATAAAATAGATGTGTTAACAAGGAAAATCAATAGAAGGCTTCAGACCAAAAGTGCAAACCAATTCTAAATCAGCTGTTCATGGTATGAAGCTATGTGGCAATTTGATTTTGAGTTTAAGGCTGTTGGCATTTAAAAATCTTGCAACCTTTTGAAGTGCAAGTGGGAAATTTTATTCACCTTTACAGAAGCTTACAAATGTAGGTGCCAAAAGTTAGGCACAATGCCCTTATTGCTAAAATAACTCAGTAACACTTAATTGGATATGCTACCTGAACATCTTCTGCCCTGAAAAAGATCAAACCTTTCCAATTTATTCAAAATACTGTACATTGGTGATAAAATCAATGCATGAAAACACGTGTATTTTTGTGTGTGTGTGTTTGTGTGTATATATATGTATGTATATTATATATTTATTCAGCTATGTGTGCTGACTATGACAAATTAAAGGTCGTTCATCTTCAATCTGGGTTTGATTTGTCAAGAATTTACACATAATCCCATGTAATGCCCGTTTGTTTTGCAGAAATTGAATGTCTTTTGAAAAATTATTGGGGTCTTTGATCTAGTCACCAACTTTTTACATATATCTATGAAATGATAATAGTTGTTTTGGATCATTCAAGTTGTATATACTAAGTATTGAAATCTACTACTTATTCTATTGGAGCCCCTGGTGGAGTAGTGGGTTAAACTGCTGAGCTGCTAAACTTGTTGACTGAAAGGTCGCAGATTCTAATTGGGGGAGTGGAGTGAGCTTCTGCTGTCAGCCCCAGCTTCTGCCAACCTAGCAGTTCGAAAACATGCAAATGTGAGTAGAACAATAGGTATTGCTTTGGTGGGAAGTTAACAGTACGCTATGCAGTCATGTCAACCACATGACCTTGGAGATGTCTATGGACAACGCTGGCTCTTGGACTTAGAAATGGAGATGGGTACCACCCCACATAGTCGGACACAACTGGACTTAATGTCAGGGGAAAACCTTTACCTTACTGTTTCTATTATATGTTTTCTTCTGATTTTTCTTGAATATATATTTTTGTGTCAGGAACAACTTGAGAAACTGCAAGTCACTTCTGGTGTGAGAGAATTGGCCGCCTGCAAGGATGTTGCCCAGGGTATGCCCAGATGTTTGATGTTTTACCATCCTGTGGGAGGCTTCTCTCATGTCCCCACATGGGAAGCTAGAGCTGAGACGGGAGCTCACCCTGCTCCCTGTATTCGAACCGCCAACCTGTCTGTCAGCAGTGCCACCGGACGCTCCACGAAACTAATTGAGAAGATGGCATTGTGTGCCAATTTGAATCTAATGTTTCTCACTAATATCAGTACCCACCTGTGTAATTATAAAATGTATTTTCCATAGGGACAGGAGATCTGAAACTAGGTTTTTCATATGGAGATTTATACTTCTCTATACAATGTATAAAAAAACCCTTTTAATTAAGTAGTGGTCCATGTTGCTATTGGGCCAGGGAAGATACTATATGGACTAGAAGTACTTTTTTTACCACTCTGTTTTAAGGTTAAGTTCTTTTATAAATTCAGTTGCAAATGAAGGATGTGTTTCTAGGAAAAATGAAAGATGAATTGATACAATTAAAGAGAAGCTGTTCTAAGAGCTTCTGCTAAATGAATTCCCAAAGAAGAGCTGCAGTTTCCTGAAGTGAAAAATTAACCGGAGCGTGTTCTTTGCATTTTAATAGTGCATACAGCACAAAGCTAGAGGCAAGTGCTTGAATATTTTGGAGGCTGCTTTTCTAAGTTCCTCAGTACTTCCTATCATAAGATACAAAAATAATATATTGGAAGAAAAAACAGCCAGATTGCATATACAGTATTTCATTTTTTAGAAGTATTCTAAATTTTAAGAGTATTAGGGGGTGAAAAAGGCAGTATCTGAGCTCCTCAACTATTTCACCTTTATGGCAAGGATGGAAATGCCCATCCCACCATGAAATCTTTTTTTTCCATGTCAGAAGCGACTTGAGAAACTACAAGTCACTTCTGGTGTTAGAGAATTGGACACTGCAAGGATGTCGCCCAGGGCACACCCGGATGTTTTACCATCCTGTGGGAGGCTTCTCTCATGTCCCCACATGGGAAACTGGAGCTGACCGATGGGAGCTCACACTGTCTCGTGGATTCAAACTGCTGACTTTCAGATCAGCAGTTCAGCTGGCACAAGGGTTTAACCTATTGCGCCACCATGACTCCATTCGAAATCTGATTAAAAATACAGAGTGCCATAATCCATTTGTATTTTAAGCAATAAGAAAAATTTTGGCTCGCAAACCATGAACAGCTTCTATTTCTAACTTCTCTGTTTCCTTACTACAGGCAGTCTCCAAGTTGCGAGGTAGGTTCTGTAGGTTTGTTCTTAAGTTGAATTTATATGTAAGTCAGAACAGGTTCATTTTAAAAGTGTAACTTCAGCCAAACATATCTTTATTTTAGCTTTGGATATCATAGGGAAGTGTTAGCACCCCTGTTGTGTTTGTTTTCCTGTCTGTGCCCCTGTTCAGACAATTTCACCTCACTTTCTGCTACTATGATGACTGGATTTTGAAACAAAATTGGCTGGTTGTGGAAACAAGGATTGGCGAGAACACTTCAGTGGCGATACCTTTCTCCCATGAGAACTCTTTCAAGAGTACATAAATTTCCCGTCCTAGGGGTAGATTTCTCTTGCTTCCTGTTGTCTCGCCCCTGTTTGTAACTTTGAGTTATTTGTAAGTTGGATGTTTGTAACTCGGAGACTGTCTGTACTTAAAAAAAATCATTTTCTGCTGCAACATATTGAAAGTAATTTAAAGAGCTGCATAATATCTTGTGACTGGGTTGTCTCTTTTAAAGCACTTTTTGTCGATCTCCAAATTGATGGATTAATTGCAGTTGTCTATGAAGGCTATAAAATCATGAAAATATGCCCATCAACATTCATACATTTAATAGTTACATATTTATGTACGGAAAGAGCCAACACAAACATGCAAAACTGAAATGAGGTTGGTCCAATTTGTTGAAACTGGAAGCAGAAGTCAGTACGGGTATGCTACAACTCCCCCGCCAACATGCTTCATGTGTTTTGCAGTTAATCATTTCCTATTTGAGGCTGACCTTCATGTGGTTGTAATGCCAACCCTTTTTACAGACACAGGATCACTTTTGAAAAAGTTTAGAAGCATGGATTATTTATTATGTGTGTATCGTAATACAATTAGATAAGGTTTGAATTACCATAATTTCTCCTGTGTAAAGATAAATTACACGGGAGAAATTATGGTTCTTCAAACCTTATCTAATGTAAGGTTCTCCTGTGTAAAGATAAATTAGGTCTGTGGTGGTGCAGCGGGTTAAACCGCTAAGCTGCAGAACTTGCTGATTGAAAGGTCGGAAGCTTGAATGGATGAATGCAGTGACCTCCCATTGTTAGCCCCAGCTTCTGCCAACCTAGCAGTTTGAAAACATGCAAATGTGAGTAGATCAATAGATACTGCTTTGGCAGGAAGGTAATGGTGCTCCAGGCAGTCATGCTGGCCATAGGACCTAGGAGGTGTCTATGGACAATGCCAACTCTCTGTCTTAGAAATGGAGATGAGCACCACACCCCAGAGTTGGACACGACTAGACTTAATGTCAAAAGGGAACCTTTACCTTTAAAAAATAAATTATATGCCAAGGTTTCCTCTTCTAGGATGTGACTTATTTTGTGTCCACCTCTTGGGTCCATAATTTTGAGGGATTTTGAACAGAGGATTATTTGGTCTCAGTATAGTGTTCGTGTATTTCCCAAGCAGACTTTCTACATTGATTTGCGTAATCCAAGCAGGGATTGGGAATGAACAAAGGGGTGTCCCAGTATTCATACTCAAAATTTAATATATACAATAAACGTTCTCAATTGTTTTGTTCTATTTATAAAATTCCCTTTCAAAGGAGGCTAGCTGCGCTCTTCAGTTTTTTTTAGCACCAGGCAAAGACTTTGATATTTTCCCTTAATAACTAAATGAATATAACATGTTACTTCTATTTTATTAAAATTATAAGTATGCAATCCTTGTTTTCTTCTGGGTATATTGAGATTTTCAGTAAAACATGCAGAGTAGCATTCCTCAGCCTGGGGGTCAGGACTCCTTGGGGGAGGGGGTAGCGAGGGGGTGTCAGGCGGGTTGCCAAAGACCATAAGAAAACACATATTTCCTATGGTCTTAGGAACCCCTTTGGCAGAGATGGCTGAAGATCTCTCCACCTGTCCTTCTCTTCCTTTTTAGAAACAGATGGCAAATCCTCTCACCAAAATTCCTCCTCTGCTGTGATTGGCCAACCTCTCAGCCAAAGGGAGGGCTGTCCTGAGAGTCCAAATGGGAGAGGGGAGAGCATGGCATGGCAACATGGTGTGCATGTGCAGGCGAGGGAGAGCCTGTGAGGTTGGAGGGAGGCTCATTCCAGCAAGTCCCTTCAAGGCAGGAAGGTTCTGTGTAGGAAGTTTGGCCCAATTCTATTGTTGATGGAGTTCAGAATGTTCTTTGATTGTAGGCGAACTATAAATCCCAGCAACATCAACTCCCAAATGTCAAGGTCTATTTTCCCCAAACTCCACCAGTGTTCACCTTTGGGCATATTGAATATTCATGCCAAGGTTGGTCCAGATCTATCATTGTTTGAATCCACAGTGCTCTCTGGATGTAGGTGAACTAGAACTCCAAAACTCAAGGTCAATACCCTCTAAACTCTTCCAGTATTTTCTGATGGCCATGGGAGTTCTGTGTGCCAAGTTTGGTTTAATTCATTGATGGAGTTCAGAATGCTCTTTGATTGTAGGTGAACTTTAAATCCCAACAACGACAAACTCCCAAATGACAACCCCAACCCCCCCCCCAAAACCCCACCAGTATTCAAATTTGGGCATATTGGGTGTTCCTTCCAAATTTGGTCCAGTGAATCAAAATACATCCTGCATATCAGATATTTACATTGCGATTCATAACAGTAGCAAAATTACAGTCATGGAGTAGCAACACAAATAATTTTATGGTTGGGGGTCACCACTACTGGGGGAATTGTATTAAGGGGCCACGACATTAGGAAGGTTGAGATACACTGATGTAGAGGAATTGTTCCAACTTGTATCTTATTGTTGGCATTTCTGAGTTTCTGTTTCCAGGCTTGCTGATAAATTATATAGATGACAACAAAAATTGGCTGTGGAACAAGGCTATAAAATTATGTGCTGGGTAGTTCAGTATGTGCTTCTGTTGCACTGCCGGCACAGATCAACACATTTTGTTTTCCAGAAGCAAAGCAGTTAAATTGGTGAGATTTAAGCCATCTGTACACTAGATTAAACTGTTCAAGGCTTATGGGAATATTTGCAGATGTGCTGTAAAAACTACAGACTAGAACAGATTATTCTGTACCTAGAAAACAAATTGTTGGTAATCTTTCATTATATAAAGGGCGGTCTGTATAGACTTCTGATGACAGTAACTTACATTGTCAAATATTCATGTTTTATCTTGCTTAGAATTCTTGATTGAAGTCACTACTGTGTTTTTGCATAGATAACTTCTGGTGTGGTGCAGAAGAGATCAGGAGTTTAGTCACTAGTTTGGTCACTGTTGATGCTTGCAACATATCATATGCGAAAATATCTAACAAGTCTCTTATCTTTTAATAGTTAGGAAGTATCCCATATTCACTGATTACACATCTTAGTGATCTGTACGTGAGATAAGAGTTACAACATAACTCACATGGTGCTTTTCCAAATGGGGAAAGAGGGGGGATGAAATGTGAAGACACTGAATGGGGGATGCCTGGCTCGGCAGCAGTACATGTGAAAAAGATCTTGGAGTCCTCGCGAACAACAAGTC
Organism: Anolis apletophallus; assembly: GCA_030556195.1. NCBI lineage: Eukaryota > Metazoa > Chordata > Lepidosauria > Squamata > Anolidae > Anolis > Anolis apletophallus. Next base: position 57,376,520 of record JARBWK010000012.1, on the reverse strand, counting down.
AAACATGAGCCAACAATGTCATGTGGTGGCAAAAAAAAAGCCAATGGGATTTTGGCCTTCATAAATGGGAGTCCAGTGTCTAGACCAGGGATGGACATTGGCAGCTCCGCGGGCCAGGTGCGGCCCTTTGGGCGCTCCCATCCGGCCCGCGGAGACTTGGGCAGCGCTGCTGACCGGGGGAGAGAGGTAGCCGGTGGCAGCACTGGTTTTCGGGCGAAGAAAGGGATCGCCCGGCAAGTACAAAGCCACGTGTAGCTTTGTTTTGACTAAAAGGAAGGAAAGCGAGGCAAACGCCCTCTCCCCTTTCTCGCTCAGGCTGCAAAACAGACTCCAGCGGAAGCCCCGCCACAGAAGGGAGATGTTGACAAGCTGGGATGTGTCCAGAGGAGGGCGACTAAAATGATCAAGGGTCTGGTGAACAAGCCCTATGAGGATTAACTTAAAGAGAGGGGCATGTTTAGCCTTCAGAAGAGAAGGCAGAGAGAAGACATGATATCCATGTATAAATATGGGAGGGGAAGTCATAGAGAGGAGGGAGCAAGCTTGTTTTCTGCTGCCCTTGAGACTAGGATGTGGAACAATGGCTTCAAACTACAAGAAAGAAGATTCCACCTGAACATTAGGAAGAACTTCCTGACTGAGAGAGCTGTTCAGCAGTGGAACTCTCTGCCCCGGAGTGTGGTTGAGGCTCCTTCTATGGAGGCTTTTAAACAGAGGCTGGATGGCCATCTGTCAGGAGTGCTTTGAATGTGATTTTCCTGCTTCTTGGCAGGGGGTTGGACTGGATGCCCCATGAGGTCTCTTTCAACTTAGTGATTCTATGAAAATGGTTCAGGCAGCTAGGCTATGATACATTCCTTTCAAGATAGGCCCATCAAGGAACAGTGTCTATACTGCTTGGTATTTCACTGCACTCACTCATTTTGGAATATATTGAGATGAAAGCTTTTGGTATGAAAGTGAGTGCAAAACTTTCAGCAGGAAATGTTTGCCGTTAGCAAAAGATCATGATGTAATAGTGACCATGATGTCTTCACAATTCTGCTAAATATGGAACATGCCAGCATGAGGCTTGGGCTTGCTTTAAAAATACTTGTCATTTGTAGGTTTTGATAGTGCTTTGATTCTAGTACTGTTTAATATTGATTTTAGACTTTGAAGAGAATAGAAAATGTTCTAGAAGACTGACAGTCTCTAGAGACAAATTGGTTAGATTGGTTGAATATGGTGGAATAGTGATCTCTCAAATAATGACTTGGGTCTCATCTGCTACCAGTTTAGTCTGTTCCTATTTACTGGTATGAAATAGGGTTCTAGCTTTGTAGAGTCTAGGAAGTACTTCAGTATTACATGTTGCCTCCTATAAATTTGTAGAAATTTGTACAAAATGTTGGCTTATTCCTGTGTGAGTGAACAATACTTCTGTGCAAATATTAGATATTTGCTTGAATTGTGCTCTTGATTTGTATGTTGCCAGTGCTGCATATTGAGTTTTGATTATTTGCTTCACCAGATTTGCATATGATAGATACTATAAGTACGTGCAAACAGAAGAAATAGATTAAAGAATAGTGCCAATTGTTCCCAGAAAAAAGGAAGACAATGTTCAACCCTCCTGTTTTCCTTCATCTTGTTTTAAAACACATGAAAAGTATTTCCCAGGGTGCAAAATTAAGGGTTTTTTAAAATTACATTTGGTTTTCCCTTTCAGTTTGCAGGTTTTATATGGATTTGTTTCATATCTTTGTCTCATAGGTTTTTTTAAAAAAAGAAAGATACAGCAACCTTACCGTAAATAGATACAACTTCTAATTTATTTAATTGGAGCACATAAATAAGTATTTGTGACAGAATGAAAATCATGTGTAATTCATGTCTTTACCAATCCACACACAGGCTTCCTAGAGAAAAGATATGCCATGCAAATGATCAGTAAAGAATAAGATGTTTACTCTTCATTATACGGTGCAACATATATACAGTCATGTGAAAAGTTGCATTGACTCACACAAGATCTTTTGAGAGAGATTCAAATGGTCCTTAGGTGTCCATGTGAAGAGCCTTCTTCTACCAGCTTAGAAGCAAAAGTACAAAACAGACTTGGTACGCTCTCTGCACAGAAAACCAAAACATATAACTGTTGCCAAAACTCCCAGGCTCAGCTAGCATCTTGGGCATGGCCCAACCAATCAGCTTTGTGCTTTGCATTTTTCAGTTAACACTCAGCAATTGATTTTTTATTTGCTCCAACAGTATTTATTATATATATGTGTGTGGCTAATATGCTAAACCTTTTTTGTACACCTTTTTTGCAGTTGTGTGACCATAATCCATGTTTTTTCAAAAGTACACTCTATATTGGGTTGGGAAACATGGAAGACTATGAGATCTTGAAGAGCTGCCCATGCTTTCACCTTCCCCTCATCAATTTTTTTTGCCTTGAAATGGCTGATAGAAATGCAACTGTAGTAGATGGGTAGTTTGGATGATTTCAAGGCAAAAATATTTTTGAATTTAGTTCCAATTTTATTTTTGACTGGCGGGGGGGGGGGGAGTTTTCTTTGGATATAATGGAACTGCTCTCCACACCCTTAGAATGCATGTGGGGGCATTATGGAGCAAAACATTATTTTCTGAAAATAAATTCTTTTTGAAGAACAATATTTTGATCCTTAGTAACTGTGGGGACCGTAAAAATGGCCCCGTGGAACTCCACGTGTCTTATGAGCTGCACTATGCTTACCCCTGTGTGCTATAGTATTCATTACCCTCTTTGTCACTTTAAAATTGCTTTTAAAAAATTCATATGCCACAGTGGAAATCTTTAATAACATGTCAGTATTGCTTCTTATACTGTTTCTCTCAAATGCCCATTCTGAGATAGAACTATGTAAAAGTTGCTTCTGGCTCATCTTAATAGTTTACTGTGGTGTGTTGAAGTAACAGGCATCTCTTAACAACTCAGTATTTTCTTTTCCTTCCTCTCTCTCTCTCTCTTTCCTATTTTTTTTGCCAGTGCAGCAATTTTGGCACAAAAAGTTGGTGTGCTGTATGAGACAAATGGGTGAGAACTGTGAAACCTCGTCCTCATGAATTTTTTCACTCAAAAGTAACAATGTGCATGCGAAATGACAGAACCAGATCAGATGAACCTTGCAGTAAATAACACAAATATTTAAAACCTTCTAGAGCACTGGTTCTCAACCTGTAGGTCTCCAGATGTTTTGGCCTTCAACTCTGAGAAATTCTAACAGCTGGTAAACTGCCTGGGATTTCTTGGAGTTGTAGGCCAAAACATCTGGAGACCCACAGGTTGAGAACCCCTGTTCTAGAGAGTACTTGAAAGCTTTTTTTCCCCCAAAATGCATCCAGGGGTGACTTTTTATTTACCTGCCTCTATTTTGCTTAGGATTTCTATTTTGTTGGCCAAACTTACAGATCTATGATTTTAAAGAATTTCTAATGGTACTTGGAGAGGCAAGCTTATATGTTCTCCCCTGTTTTCTCTGTTTGTTGTTATGGTGTAGTCAGTAAAAGATTATGGGGACAGTTGCCATTTACTTTGCCTGTTGTAGCCAGACACAAATGGCAGAGTAGACCAACTACATTCAAATCCAGCTGTTTCTCAGCTCATTCTGTGTGTATTGCATTATTTACTGTTGGTATCTTGCTAAAACCCATACTGAATATCAATGTTTTTCTAACCCTCCTTCACAATCTCTCAATGCTAACACTGCTAAAAACAACTCATCTCGCAGGAGAAAAAAGAGGAAAAAGGGGAATAGATAAACATAAAAGGTCTTTGTAAAAATAAATGTCACTATCAAAGTCTTTGTTAAATTATATGCCTATACTTCTGGGTTTCCTTCTTTCTTCTTTCTTCATTTTGGCATTTTCTCAGCAGTCCTACCCACATTCACTCATCTGAGTTTTCTCTAAAGCAGTGGTTCCCAACCTGTTTTTGACCAGAGACCATGAATCACTTTTTTGGTCAATTTTAGATTAGTTTTGTTATTTGGGGTGCTGATTCATAAAATTGCATTGGATAGACCACATCAGCTCTAGTTTCTGATACAGAACATATGCTATGGTCAGCGACAGGGAAAGAGTGGCAGGCAGTGCAAAAGGAACGGAAACAAAATAAACAAAATAAAGAAATAAGGAGGCTTGCGTACTAAATTTTTGTTCTCAGGGCCCACTGGTGATACATGGCCCAAAGGTTAGGAACCACTACTCTAAAGTGACAGATTTTGACTTCTGTTATTCTTCTGGGCCTGAATTTGGATATATGCTAGTCAGGATACTGGATTCTTATAATTCTGCAAAACTACAGGATAAAAGAGGAAGGCAATTCATGTTTTTAATTATTTGCAATAGGGTAGAAAACCTTGCATTTCCAGACATTGGTGGAATCCAGCTCTCCCATAACTCAAGGCAGGGTCTCTCTCTCGGCATTACTTCACGAACGAAGATTCAGGAAGGACTCATCCCACGCTTTTTACAATCACGTTGATGACTAAAAAGGCCAATCTGAGATAGGCAAGTTCGGTTGCAGAAAGCACAGCAGAAAAGTCTCCTTGGGTGATGTTGTTTCCAAGTTGCGGTTCTTTCTGTGTTGTCGTTTCTCTTCGAGACCCATTAGGCGTGTCTTCTCAAAGGAGGCTGCAGCATTGTGGATAGTGCGTCTCCATGCCTCCCGATGTGAGGCCAGGGTGGACCATTGTTGGTGATCAATCTGGCCAAGCCTGAGATGTTGTTTCAGGGAGTCCTTATATCTCTTTTTGGGGGCGCCTCTCTTGCGCTGACCCGTGGCGAGTTCACCATAGAGTAGTATCTTAGGGAGGCGGTGGTCCTTCATCCTATGGATGTGCCCTGCCCAGCGCAGCTGTGTTCTCAATAGCATGGCCTCAATGCTGGTAATCCCTGCTTGCTCAAGGACAGCAACATTAGTCACATAGTCGGCCCAGTGTATATTTAGGATTTGCGAAGACAGCGCTGATGAAAGCATTCGAGGAGTCATAGGTGTTGGTGATAGGTGACCCATATTTCAGACCCATAGAGGAGAATAGACAGTACGATAGCTCTGTACACAGTGATTTTGGTGCTTTGCCTCAGGTGATTGTTGCTCCAGACTCTTTTGTGAAGCCTTCCAAATGCACTATATGCCTTTGATAATCTGTGATCTATCTCTTTGTCAATCTTGGCATCTGAAGAGATGATGCTTCCCAGGTAGGTGAACTGCTGAACGGACTTAAGCACAGATGTGCCTATGCTGACGTGGGGATCATGGTGTTCTTCCTGGGTACAACAGTTAAAACACCCAGATAAACACAAACACAATACTCATAGAATTGGCTGAGTTGACTAGAGCTAATAGGAACTGGAATTGGTGGCATCCGGAGGGCCATAGTTCTGCTTCAAGATAATAATCATTTTTCTGGTAAGAGGGCCCAGCTTTCCAATCTTCCCCCTCCATTTCTGTAGCCTTTGCTTTAACATCATCAGTACAATTTAGATTCCCCCCTTTCGTTTAATAAATAGCAATCAATCTAGATGTCATGTGTTACAGTTTTTTTTGCGCAGAAGCTTCTGTTAATGAACATGATCATTTACACAGTGTCACTGTAGTATTGGTGTGCTAAATAATTTAGCAGGCTGTGGCAGGTAGATAGCTCTGTAGTGTCTCTGTTACTATGGCAATACATTTGCTTAATGCAAATATTAGTCATTCTGACTATGTGGATCTCTGAACCCAGGAAATTTATTAGTGAGGATGGGTAATTTAGCCTGGAGTAATTTGTTTTCAGTGCTGGTACAGTGATGGGTCTGGTCCTGGTGAATTAAATCCGTTTGATAGCCACAAGACAGACAACAACTAGTCAGCATTCAAGATAACCTTTATGATTTTTTCCCTTGTAAAAATCTCTTTTCGTTTCATGACAGAACTGTTTTTTTCCTGACCATTTTGTTAGACATCTTATGGGAGCTAGGGGACAATTAAAGTCACTGAGGATGGAGAGTCTTGATGTAGTGAAACTGTGTTTCTGTGTGTACAGAATATCAAGTTATTGCCGTTATGTAAAAGTTCTACAGGTGGTGTATTTACAAAATAAGGATCCTACCATTGGTCTGGTAAACTAATGAACAGAAGAAGTTGTAATTTTTTTAGTGTATATAAAAAAGCTTCTTATTCATAGACTATCAATGCATAATAGTAGCAGTTGCAAAAATATACATGATTGTAAAATACATTGTTTACTTGATACAGCTTGATATTATTCTTTGGAATTAAACTTTTCATGCATATAAATTGCCAATAATAGAGTTTATTGTGATAAAAATTTAACACTGAAATTTGAGATGATTGCACTATATAAGCTTATGTTTTAAGGAAGATGCAGATTGAATCAGTGTAATGGATTGTGAGCTCCACTCATTAGTTTTTAATGGATCCATATGCTTCCAATATTTGAACAAAGGTTTGCTGTGACATAGTCAGCAAAATATTCTTTGCAGTGAAAGTAATACTTAGGCTTACTTAGGCGATCCCTCGTTGTCTGAGTATGATGGCCTTCCAAGTGTAGGATCTTGATGGTAGGTCCATAGGTGACTATGGAGCACAATTCTTCATCTACATGTTCTTCCACAGTGAGGACATATGTTTCCAGATGGAAGGTGGTCCCTGCCAGGGCTGGCTTGTTGTCCCTTCCTCTTGGCACATTTCTCCCTTTCACCCTCCATTCGTGCCTCTTTGAATTCCACAGCACTGCTGGTCACATCTGACCTCCAATTAGAGCACTCAAGGGCCAGGGGTTCTCAGTGTCTATGCCACAGTTTTTAAGGTTGGCTTTAAGTCAATCTTTAAATTTCTTTTCCTGTCCACCAACATTTTGTTTTCTGTTCTTGAGTTGGGAATATAGTAACTGCTTTTGGAGACGGTAATCGGACATTCGGACAACATGGCCAGTCCAGTCCAATGGAGTTGATGATGCAAAAGCATGTTGGAAATAGCAACTTTCTACAAGCCTCCTATACTAGTTATTTGTTATTTATATAATTCAGATTGTTTATTATATTGTATATGTGTATATTGGTATGCAGTTTCCCCTTAAGTCTATGTTGTTTGAGGTTGTGGGAGGGACTGCAGACCACGTTATCAGATCTGGGATTTTTCAGACTGAGACTCCATTTTAGAAGTCAGTGTTGTGTTATGTTAAGGATGTGTTCAGTTTGCATTAAGAGAGTATGCATTAGACACGACAGAGGAGAGACTGCAACAGAATGCCTTAGAGAACTTGCTGTTTAAACTTTCAGCTGATAATCCGTGTACCTGTATGCAGAATACATGAAGTTTGTAAGTAAACCAACTATATTATTTTTAATGAAGACTACTTATTTTGTCTTTTGAGAGCATGATTTAAAACCAAATATATTTTATGGGAGAGTAGATGTTTTGGTTAACTGAAATAACACTTCTGAAGATCTGCTTTATATTTTGTGCATTGGCATAATCTTTGTTCCTAACAGTTCAGAGGTATATCAGTCTAACAACTGAGAAACCTAAATTGCCTTTCATGAATGCTGGTGGATATATACCACTAAAGAGAAGATTCACTTTAATGACTTTTTAAGCTCTTCTCAGGAAGATCATACTCTACAAAAAAGGTTATGATCATTCCAAATAGTGTGAATGCCAATTATCTCCAAAAAATGTCATGCTTCCAAAAGGCTATGGAGATTCTGGTTTCCCAAAAGGTTATGATCTCAAATGTCATTCTTTTCCCAAAAGGCTATGACTGAAGTTGAGGACTGCATTTCCTGTTCAGGCATAGAAACTATTGGAAAACTTCAGGTGAGTCACACACTTTTAGCCCCAGACAATCCTATGATAGTTTTTGCCTTGGGGCTGCCATAAGTCAGAAAGCACATGAAGGCACGTAACAATCTTCATTGTTACATCAAAAGACAGTTGTTCTATTGCAGGTATTATGCAGTTGGGATGTTACAGGTTTAGTGATATTTTTAAAAAAAGAACCTTGCTCTATATTAATTTTATTTATTTACTTTATTTATTTACCTTATTTATACTCTGCCCTTCTCACCCCGCAGGGGACTCAGGGTGGATTACAATGCAACATATAGACATACAACATTTAGACAGAGACACAGAGGCTACTGACATTCCAGCTTTTCTGGCCACCAGGAGAAGCTGTCACATTCCTTCACATATTTCCTGGAGATATTTATGGCCTCATAAATCAATTAAAATTAGCCTCCCCACAATGTGGTACCTTAATTTCCTACTTGACAGATGCAACTGTCTTTCGGGTTGCAAAGGTCGACAACAAGCTACACTTAATTGGTCAAGAGCTCACCCCGACCCGGGCAGGCCTCGAACTCATGACCTTCTGGTCAGTAGAGATCTCATGCAGCTGACACCCAGCCAGCTGCGTCACATTCCATGTATCAATGTATCATACATTAACGGTATGATAAATGGATCTACCAATGTTACAAGAAAGCTGAAGGAATACATGGAGTATCATAGCAACAGCTTGGTTGGCAGATACAAGAAATGGCAGATCGGAGAACTGTAACATCTTGGAAATCTGTCCTCAGTCAAATCATTCTGTAATTTTTATTTTAGGTATTTGGAAAACTTGATATATTAAACCATAGTCACAAATGTTTACCACTATAAATATTGCAGAATTAACAATACAAGTAAACAGTAAATAATAATAAAAAAGAACAGATAAAAGCAGTATAAAAGCTACAGGCAATAACCAAAACCAAAAAAAAATCACTTACGTAAATGATTATGTTGTTCGTCAGATTTTTCAGTTTGCAGCAGGAAGTTTTCCCATATTCTCATCATAGACTGACTCACTTTAAAGGACATTAATAAAACTGTGTAGTAAATTTGTTTTTGAGAGATATGATTTGTCTGAGATTTAGATGTTAATGTTTATATATATTTATGATTTTATGTCCTGGCATTGAATGTTTGCCGTATATATGTTGCGCTCCACCCTAAATCCCCTGTGCGGTGAGAAGGGTGGAGTATAAATGATTTAAATAAATAATAAATAAATAGATTTTGAGGTATAGATTATTGCAATCACATGACTGAAAATAGCTAGTTTTGTAAGTTTCTGTTGTCTTTTGATTAACTTTGATATGGACACGGGGTTTTCTCTTTCTGGCACCGTATTTTTATATCTAAATTTGATTTTAAAAGGACTCATGCAGTTCCTTGTTTCATCCTCCTAGGGGCTGCTATTTCCTTAGGATCTGTGTGAACCTGCTGCTTAATTCTTGACAGTGTTTGGGAAAGAATTTTTTCAATGACAAAATGAACTAAGTGCTTTCATTTTAAAGCAGAATTAGATAATCAAAATGGTGACTCCCCTCTTTCCATCAGAGAAATAAACTTTAAAAAATAAAAATAAAAGTGGACGATCTTGCATTACTGCCTGCAGAATTATAAGCTTGTTTTGCAATGCAAAAGCTATATCCCTGTCTCTTCCAGTATGGCTAAAAGTTAAAACAAATACACCATGTTTGTTTGAAGCAATAGCTACAATTAAAATGCAATTTTGGGTATAAGAGACTAATGGAAAACGGAGGCACAATAATAATCAAGTACTCCTGTATATACTCATGTATTTATTAACTTCGTGCATAATTCGAGGGCAGATCTGGGGGCTAAAATTATGGATTTTGCTATAATCTGAAGAGGGAAAAATAACAATGCTGATTCAGGAGGTCAGGTACCGTCATTTCCCAAATTTCTAGACTTATACTGTACATGAGTATATCAGGGTATCTTCTAAACATTATGCATTATTCAAAATTTCTAGAGTTGAGATACACACACATGTTTTGGTGGTAACTATATGTATTTTGAGTGCTGCTATAAAGCACTCTTCCTAGCTAAACTTTCAATTCATTTTTATCTGCAGTAGCAGCAGCATCAATAGGAATATTGGCTAGGGTTTTGGTTTGTTTTCTGATATTGATTTGGCTTGGATTTCCTGGCTTAGATAGCTCTGATTTCGTATCTTGTATTTTCATGTGATGTCTGTCTATTCTCCTGGAAGACTTGTGTTTTTGATAGCAATTACAACTTTTTCCCCCGAAGTTGTGACTGATATCCATATGAATCGGGGCATTCCAAGTGAACCAAAACATTGTTTTGCATGCATTGGTATCCAAATTGGAGAAAAGACTCCATTGACTTCTATATCAAGAGAGTCCTTGCCTTCTACATTGATAGATTTTCTAGTTTCTGGATTTCTCCAAGATATTTCCTTTCCTATTCTCCAAAGAAAGTGTTTCTTCATGGCACTTCTGGAGTGAGTGGTTTCCATAATTCATCTGCCTATGAAAGAGCTGAGAAGGACATTCTGGTCCATGTTCCTCATCATTCCATGCAAACTGTTGCTGCACCTTTTGTCTTTTTAGACCAATGGGATTCTAGAGGGCAGAGTGGCTGCATAGTTGCAGTCTTTAATATTGGATTCCCACTACAGGATAGATCAAGGGTGGGCAATTATTATTTCCAAGGGGCCACACGAAAGCCCAAAAATATTATGGAGGGCCGCACCTAAAGGCTGAACTACATTCTAATCTACATAATTTATTTATTTATTTACTATATTTACTATATATTACACATCATTAATATTAACATATTAATATATCAAGAAATGTTCATATATTATTAGTATTAATATCATAATTATATTATATTATTTATTATATTATTATAATTATACAATCATAATAAAAACCACTAAAATAAAATAAAATTCAAGAAGACAAGGTACAAACCAAGAGGAAGGCTGACATCTTGAAGAGAGGAAGGATCCCAAGATGGAATGGCCCAATGGCCCCAGCCCAGAGGATGGCAAAGTGGACCCAGCGTGTGTGTTTTCTTCTTTTCGTCTCCTGCCTTTTTTCTCCTCTTTCCTTCCCTTTTTCTTACTTTCCAACCTTCTTTCTTTCCTTTTCTCCCTCTTCTCTCCTTCCTTCCTTTTTCTGTTTCCTTTCTTCCTTCTTTCCTCATCTTTCCCTAGGTTCTTCCTTTCTTTCCCTCTTTCCTTCCTTCTTTTCCTCCCTCCCTTCCCTCCTTCATTCTTCTTCCTTTCCCCTTCTTACTTTCCTGTGTTCCTTTGTTTCTCCCTCCTTTCTTTCCTTCATTCCTTCCTTTCCTCTCTCTCTCCTTCCTTCCCTTCCTTTCCTTCTTCTCTCCCTTCTTTCCCTCGTTCCTTCCTTTTCCTCTCTCCATTCTTTCCTTCTTCTCAACTTTCCCTCTTCCTTTCCTTCCTCCGCTTTCCTTCTTTCCTTCTTTCTTTCTTTCTTTCTTTCTTTCTTTCTTTCTTTCTTCCTTTCCTTCTTTCGTCCCTCCCTTTTTCCCTCCTTTGTTTCCCTCATTCCTTCCTTTTCCTCCTTTCCTTTCCTTCCTCCTCTCCTCCCTCTCTCTTTCATTCTTCCCTCCCTCCCTTCCTTTCTTCCTCCCCTGCCTGGCCTTGTTGTCGCTGGCGCTGGGAGAGCCGGAGTGGGCGAGAAGGCTCGCTCGCTGCCCACTTGCCGCTTGCCCCGCCCACCGCTTGCCCCGCCCGCTCACTGCTTGTAAGCTCCCCTGCCTGGCCTTGCTGTTGCAGGCGCTGGGAGACGTGAAGTGGGCGAGAGGGCGAGCGGGCGTGCGGGTGAGGCAAGCGGGCGAGGGGAGCAGGCGTGCGGGCGAGGGGCCGCACAGAACCAGCTGCTGGGTCGGATACAGCCCGCGGGTCGTAGTTTGCCCACCCCTGGGATAGATACTGACATTGCCTTTGGGAAAATTGTACAGTACTTTATTTCTGTGTTTCCTGATGTGTCTAACCGAGTTGTGTTATTTTGACTAGCATGACACTTCCCTCTCCTATGGATAGTAGCTTGCTAGTTCTCAAGCTGACAATAATGAAATCCCCTTATATGTCCAGAAGAAATAGCAGGGTCATTCTTTATCTGGTCCCATCAGGACATTGAGATCTCCCATGAGCGCAACCAAGGTGGTCTTTATATCATAACCAACTCTGAAAATAGGTTGAGATATCCTTATTATCAGTCTTATTCAAAAGTCCTTGAGTTACAGAGCCATTGCCTGCTATTTTAAAGTATGCATGGCATTCACAATGCAGTAACTGAAACCCTTGGAGGCATCCACCTTGACCTAGAATCAGAAAAATGGAAGAAAGAATATTATCTTTCAAAACAATGCTTCTTTGGGAACCGAATTCGTGAATTTTGAATGTTTGATATGTGCAGCAGTAGTTTAATATGGAATATAAACTTATAACAACTGAATAGCCTTTCAGTGGCTAAAGCTGCATAGCTCCTGCAAGTAATATATAGATATGATCTTCAGAAGAACAATGCAAAAGCAGCTGTAATAATGTTAAGGCTTTCTTCACACCCAATGATTATATTTCAGCCATATAAAGACAACTATTTATGTAAAGCAACCTGGAAAAAAATTCTTATTTCAGTGTCATGGCATAAGCTTTTAGTTATCACTGGTGACACTTTAAATACAAAAGGAAGCAGGAATCAACAGGAAAGGGTGGTGGTAAGTGTTGTCTTTACTCTTGAGCACCAGAAGAGACAGCAGTAGAAGCAGGGGGTGTCTCAGGCAGCAAATGCATATGTACAGTTCTCGGTAAACAGCTGTCCTCGATCATATGAACAATTCATGCCAGGGGTTTTGGTTCAGTCAGCATTGTTTTGCAGCATGCATTAGAACTTTAAAAAACTTTGAAAAATCTTGGGTCATCAGGTTTGTTTTAAAAAATGTTACCTTCTTTAGGTGCTAACAGGCCCAGTGCTCCAAAACAATGCACAGGCCCAGCCAGCTGATCTTTGCCCTGGCTACTGTCACAGAGTCACTCTGCTGTGTGCTGGAGGCAGGCTGAACAAACTTCAAATCTTCATGGGTTCCTATGTGGTGGGGAAGGGAGGTATGCCCATGATCTACAGGTTAAGAACCACGTTTCCAAATGGTCTATTTTTTTCATTGCATGCAAGCAAAATAGTCTTTCAGTATTCGTTATTGTGTGTGCATGTGCTTCTAAGTTTCCTGTTGACTTTTGGGGACCTCATTAATTTCATGGGCTTTTCTTAGGCAAGGAATACTTATAAGTGGTTTTCTATATCTGAATTGTGATCTTTGTCACTGGGCCTTATGGTGATTATAGTCCAACATATATGGATAGCACTCGGCTACACATGTGGGGATCTACTGACAATCTGCTTCATGCAAAACTAAAACAACCTAAGAAAAGAAGATAAGAAATGCTGCAGTAATTATGTGTATTCTTTAAAATGATAGTTGTGGGAATTGTACCAGTTGGATAGTACCCCTCAAAATGCGTAGATCCAGGGAAGTCATGCTACCCTTCTATTCTGCCTTGATCAGACCACACCTGGAATACTGTTTCCAATTCTGAGCACCACAGTTTAAGGGAGATGTTGAGAAGCTGGAATGTGTCCAGAGGAGGGTGACTAAAATGATCAAGAATCTGGAGAACAAGCCCTATGAGGAGTGGCTTAAAGAGCTGGGGGTGTTTAGCCTGCAGAAGAGAAGGCTGAGAGGAGACATGATGGCCATGTATAAATATGTGAGGGGAAGTCATAGGGAGGAGAGAGCAAGCTTGCTTCCTGCTCCCCTGGAGACTAGGATGCAGAACAATGGCTTCAAACTACAAGAAAGGAGATTCTACCTGAACATGAGGAAGAACTTCCTGACTGTGAGAGCTGTTCAGCAGTGGAACTCTCTGCCCTGGAGTATGGTGGAGGCTCTTTCTTTGGAGGCTTTTAAGCAGGGGCTGGATGGCCATCTGTCAGGGGTGATTTGAATGTAGTTTCCTGCTTCTTGGCAGTGGGTTTTACTGGATGGCTCACGAGGTCTCTCCCAACTCTATGATTCTATGAAAATGGAACACTTAAAAAAATATTGAGGAACTAAGTTCAAGAAAAAAAGCCCACAGACTTGGAGCTTGAAAAAATAAATAAAGCAGTGGACAGATGTATAAATTATGTACATATGTGTGTGCCAAAATGTGTGCCTTCAAGTTCTGTCAACTTTTGAGAACATGAATTTCATAGGGGTTTCTTAAGAAAGGAATACTTGGAGGTGGTTTGTCAGTTTCGTCCTCTGAGATATCCCCTACAGCACCTTACATTCATTGGTGGATTCCAGTACAAACTAGGTTGAGTCTGCTTAGCTTCCAGGTTCAGACCAGATCTTCTGCCATTAAGGTATTTAGGTCCTTGATTACATTTGCATCCATATAGCTTTTTTAAAGTTACTGAGTTTTCTGGTAAGAATTGCATAGTGGAACAAATAGTTTTCCTTTCCTCCTTGCAGCAAAGGGGTCTTCTTTTTCCTTCAGTTTTGGATGGTTAGGCAGTTCATTAGATGGAACTGCTGGCAGATGCTGCATAACAGTCAAAGGGGACGGAAGGGGGGATAATTCTCATCCTTACCTTTTAAAAAGCAGTACAAGCCACAAAGTGTGTGATACTGAATGAGCAGTAACCTTGGCATGAATTGCACAATATGAGGGACGGCTGCTTAGTGAGAACTGAAATTTGCATAGTGTCGCCTGAGACACTCCACTGCACTCGTGACTGTTGTCCCTTCTAGTGCTTAAGGATAAGGATTACACTTACTGAATACACTCATATGAAATTGGGCTCTTGTATTGGTTAAGGACAGGTTTGTGGGCCAAATGTATGTATTTTGATATATCCCATGGAAAAGTTGAGGGTTATTTCATGGAGAGGGGAAACCTACAATATTGCTCAAATCTACAAGGAGCTAGCTACCCTGGTGCCACTATCATCTCCCTGACCAGATATTTTAAAAGGCCAAAAGTGGCACCTTGTTGGAGAGAGTGGCACATTTAAAAGGTTTTTCCGAGATCGATTACGCTCATGTTTTTCACCACTCTGCTCAGACATGGTGTGTATGTGAGTGTGTGTGTATGTGTGTGTGTGTGTGTATATATATATATATATATGTGTGTGTGTGTGTGAATGGAGGTATGATACTAGGCATGGGCAATCCATGGTTTTAAACAGTTCTCTCTCTCAGCATTACTTCGCAAACAAAGATTCTTAGGAAGGACTCATCCCACGCTTTTTACAAGTGCATTGATGACTAAAAAGGCCAATCTGAGATAGGCAAGTTCGGTTGCAGAAAGCACAGCAGAAAGTCTCCTTGGGTGATGTTGTTTCCTAGTTGTGGTTCTTTCTGCATTGTCTTTTCTCTTTGAGACCCATTCAGCGTGTCTTCTCGAAAGAGGCCGCAACATTGTGGATAGTGTATCTCCATGCCTCCCGATGTGAAGCCAGGGTGGACCATTGTTGGTGATCAATCTGGCCGAGACTGAGATGTTGTTTCAGGGACTCTTATCTCTTTTTGGGGGCTCCTCTCTTGCGCTGACCCGTGGCGAGTTCACCATAGAGTAGTATCTTTGGGAGGCGGTGGTCCTCCATCCTAAAGACGTGTCCTGGCCAGCGCAGCTGTGTTCTCAGTAGCATGGCCTCAATGCTGGTGATCCCTGCTTGCTCAAGGACAGCAACATTAGTCACATAGTCGGTCCAGTGTATATTTAGGATTGTGTGAAGACATGCGCTGATGAAAGTGTTCAGAGGATAGTCTGTACACAGTGGGTTGGCGCTTTGCCTCAGGTGGTGACCCATGTTTCAGACCCATAGAGGAGAATAGACAGTACGATAGCTCTGTACACAGTGATTTTGGTGCTTTGCCTCAGGTGCTTGTTACTCCAGACTCTTTTGTGAAGCCTTCCGAATGCACCATATGCCTTTGCTAATCTGTGATCTATCTCTTTGTCAATCTTGGTGTCTGAAGAGATGATGCTTCCCAGGTAGGTGGTGGTGCTTTGCTTATAAAGTGTTTCTAAAGATCTGTTGGTGAAAAATTCAGAACTCTAACAAAACTTTCAAAATTTTGTTATAAAGGGCAGTTCCTAATTGGTTCTGTCATAAAAAAAATCACTAATAACAAAATAATGAAATTTTTAAAGTTTTGTTTTGAATGTTTCACCACCAGAACTTTAGAAACACTTTAGAAGCAAAGCACCAGTGCCCCCTAGTTTTCTGAGTACTTTAGAACCATGGATTGCCCATGTCTATAAGATATATTGACATGTGGATAAGTTAACCTGTTTTTGGCATGATTTTTTTGACTAAAATTTATAGATCTATACATGGGTATATAGCGTACCGCACCACCTCTTTTGTTGCTGATTGTTGCTTTTTTCATTTAAAGATGGTAGCAGCAAGAAGGAAGTGCTTTTGGTTGCTTCAGATTAAGTGTTGTCTTTATACAGCTGAAATATAGTCACTATTTTGTGGTATGAGGAAGGCCTTAACATTAGGCTTGTGTGCGGATCTGTTTTAGCTGTTTTCCTTTGGCCAATCCAGCTTGTTTGGATGGTCATAACAGCATGGGCCAGCTTTCATGGTTTTCGTCAAGTACGGGGGACCATGTGGCAGCTGATCACAGCAGCTGTGTCTGTTTCCTTAACTTAGTTACTGAAACCAGGGTTCCCTTGAAAGGAAAAAAATGAAAGAGTCCAGGAAAGGTGCTCTCTTAACATTGTGGCTGAAACCTAGGCTCCCTTGAAAGAAAGAATAGAAAGGGTCCCAGGAACAGAAAAGGGAACCTATTGCCACCAATGGGCCAGATCTAGCCATATTTTTCAGCTGCAAAACAAAAATGGCTATCCAGTTGCCCACTCATTTTTGGGATGTGCACAAAAACTGATATGGGGGGTCTACTGAAATCCGGCTAGCAGAAACAGATCAAAATTCAGCCGAAGTGCACAAGCCTACTTCACATTATTATAGTTGCTTCTGTGTTGCTTTTCCCCAAGATCCTATCTGTATATTCTGTTTAGGGGCCATGCAGCTTTATCCATTGACACTCTATTCAATTGCTATAAAATTTTATCACATAAGAAACCACTGCTGCCCATATCAGACATTCAAAATTCATGCGTTCAGTTCTCAAAGAAACATTGTCTTGCGAAATAATATACTTTCTTCCACTTTTCCAATTCTGGGTCAAGGGTTGATGTCTCCAAGGGTTTTAGTTGCTATATTGTGAATTCCATGCATACTTAAAAATAGTCCAGTCTACTGATTCACTTGCAGAAACATGTGAGGCATCTTGAGCTTTTTCGTAAGAGTTAGCAGCTCAGGTATGTACTGTGCTTTAAATAAGAAATACATAGATTTCTCAGATGTACTCTACAAATGGTCTGAAACTTTATTCCAACAAATCCACTTTCCATAGTAGTCTAAACTTCCAAAATCTAGGACTTTTTCCTTTTTATTAGTGGCAGGAAATAGGATGGTGGTGACAAAAATAAAAGGCACTTGAGTTTTAGGACTACTGCACACAGCCCTGGCATCTTCATCTTTAGAGTATAGACAACTTATTTGTAAAACTATGAGTTTTTTATTTCGCCATTTTTCACTCATGGAAAAAAACCCATTTCTAATCATTGTTGAAAAGAGATAATTTGAAATGTAATACGAGGATAGGATTGGGAAAGTGAAAGCAAACAACAGATATACTTCATAATCAAGTCGCAAGGAAACTGACGGATGGGAAATCTCCTGATTTACCTTACTGGCATGATATTTACTAGGACTTTTTATTGTCCTAAAACCGGAGATAGGGAAAGTGAAGCATGTGGACCACATACACCCTAGGACCCCCAATTCACTCCCGTTCATTGTTGCCTATTCTTGTTTAAAAGTCTACTTTTAGTAGCCAGAGAATCCCGAAACAGGTTCTTTGAAAACATACAAATGTTTAGAGTCACACTTTTTAATTTTTGTTCCAAATACAGTCTTCTGCTATGTCCACATAGTCTCACTGCCTAATAGTCTTCCAGCTCTTGCAATCTTGCTCCTTTTTTCTGCATATAGGTTTGCCATTGTAATACAGAATATAGATTTGTGGATCTCCTTGTTTTCAGTACGCCTTGCATCATGGTTGTATGTGAATAGGGACATTCCAGAAAATTTTCAAATGAGAGGGTTCTTCTGAAGAAGAAAAAAACAGACAAGAATCTTCATACCCCCATTTTTCAAATGGAAATAATCAAAAATTGAAATAGCTGAAGTTCTGAAGTTTTTAGTTTGATACTGATTACTGGATGCAGTGGAAAACACAGGGGTAATAATTGTGATGTAATCATGTACTGTTGTTGTTGTTCTTCTTCTTCTTTGTTTAGAGAGGTTTTGACTTTGCTTTCCTCTGAGGATGAGAGAGAGAGTATGTTTACAAGGTCTCCCAATGGATTTCCATGGCTGAGCAGGGATTCGAACCCTGGCCTCCACAGTGCTTAGACCACTGCACCATGCTGTAAACCAGTGGTTCCCAACCTTATTTTGACCAGAGAACCACTCCCCAACATTAGTACCAAAAGGGTTACAAATCAGGTTTTGGTCAACTTTAGATTTGGTTTGGTTGTTTGCGGTGCTGATTCAGAAAATTGGATTGGATAGACCACATCTGCTCTAGCTTCTGATATAGAACATATGTTATCCAGTTGTCGCCATCTGCTCGCTCACAGAAAAGCATATTTAATAAGCCTTGGCACTATAAGACGGCTTCGCGAGACCAGTCACACTCGTTGCAATTATGTATTAACGGTGAGGCTGTGGGCCATATTTTAGTTCTTGTGGACCACTGGTGGTCCATGGACCACAGGTTGGGAACCGCTGCTGTAAACCTACACTCTGTGAAGTGGGAATCTGGTCTAAGGTATCTCAGTTTGTTTGTGTTGGTCTAGATCTAACTTTGTAAAAGAAAAAACCCCAACATACATTGTATAAACATAACCATTCCACAAAATGTACTTCACTTGTTGAAACAATTCTTACTAAATTGAACACTCCCTAAGAAGAAAACGTTTTGACTCATACAATATCCTGACTCTTTAGTACTATTTTGATTATTCCTTGTAAAATTATCTGCCTCTTTGGTGCTGCACTTTTGTATCTATTATGTATAATGTATCTATTATGTATAATGTTAAGTATTTAACAAAGTAAGTTTTGTTTCCACCACGTTATTGCATAAGAAGTGTTCCAAAATGTAGCCCATAAGAGAACATTGTACATTGTTAGTGGATGTAAGATTGTTCTATAGGAAAAAAAACTGCTAAGAGAAACTAATATGTGTTTTCCTTAGCCCAACTACCCCAAAGGCTTTAAATAATATTTTAAATAATTAATCAACAATAAAGTTAATAACTCAAGGTGTAAGGAGGCACCAGTGTGTTCATGAAGTACCTTAGCGGTATTATCTCTGAATATGCCACATCTCAGTTTCCCTTTGTCCCAGTGGTAGTTGTGTGCTTTTTTTTAAAGTACCGAGTACTAGAAATCTCTCAGAAGAGTTGGAAAAAGCCAGAGGAGATGTGATCTGTGTGGTTAACAACACAGCAGTAATCTGAGTGTTTATAATAATGTTCTAATGCTTTTTGTAAAAATTATGTCTTAAAAGATGAAGGCAATAGAAAGAATTTAAAAAAAACACTACTGGAATTAAATGTGGAACCTTATCACTGTAGTTATGCCAGTGGACCCTAGAAATCCTAAAATCTGTTGTTTCATAGGCCTTGAATCTCACTTTTTAAAACATGTACCGGTAATTTCATTTCTTGACTAGTCAATATATTTCTATATCTTCCCCTGTTTCTTTATTTTTCTATTCCATTGATGGGTAGCTTTAAAAAAAAATCAGGACAAAATGGAAAGTTAAGATGTGACTGTAGAGGAAAAAAGTGTATTTACTCAATACATGCTTTTATATTTCTTATATTTTGTAGAATGCCCACACTGTTTCAGAACTATAGGGTTCAATGACACAAGTACCATATATACTCGAGTATAAGCTGAGATTTTCAGCCCGTTTTTAAGGTTGAAAAAAGCCCCCCTTGGCTTGTACTCGAGTCAAACTTATTTATCTTTTCACTCTATTACAAAATTATTTATCTTTTCACTCTATTATTATTATTACATTTATTATTTTACTCTATTTTTATTATTGTTGTTGTTATTATTTGGGAGATATGCCCAGTTAAATGCACAATTCCAGAGGTTAGCCAGATGAGATAAGGAACTATTTTTAAACAAGCAATGCATGGAAGTGGAAGAAGACAACAGAATAGGAAGGACAAGAGACCTCTTCCAGAAAATTAGAAACATTGGAGGAAAATTGTTCAATTGGGCGGGGTCCAGTGATAGTTTCTTCAACAGCGGTTTTATAACAGCCTCTTTTAGACTTGCTGGAATCTTGCCTTCTTGCAGAGAGGCGTTAATCATCACCTACACCCACCCTGCCAAACCCACTCTGGCTTCCTTTATGATCAGGATGGGCAGGGGTCTAGGATGCATGTGGTCACTCTCATCTCTCCAAGGATCTCGTCCACGACCTCTAGCTGCACCAATTGAAACAAACCCATTACAACTGAACAAGCAGATGCTCCTTTTACATCCTCAGAGACTGCTGTTAACATGGGGTCGAAGCCAGAGAGGATCAAAGCGACTTTGTTGACAAAGAACCGAGCAAATGCTTCACAATGGCTGCCGAGCTGTCCCATCTTGAGAGATAGGGTTTAACAGTCCTCTGATTACTTGAAACAGCTCTGCCGGATGGTTCTTAGCTGACACAATATTGGCTGCAAAGAAAGATTTCTTTGCAGCTTCTATTGCTGCAGTTTATGCCTTTAAATAGCCATGTTCAATTTGGCCTACTAGGCTTTCCGCCACATGCACTATAGCCTCCTCTTCATTTGCTTCATCACTGCCAGTTCCTCGTTAAACCAAGGAGATGGTTTAGCTTGGCTACTTGAGAGGGGACGTTCTGGAGCAAACGTGTCTACTGCCCTAGTCATCTCCCTTTTCCAGAGAGCGACAAAAACATCAACAGGGTCACCTACCGAAGTGGCAGGAAACTCCCCAAGAGCCATCAGGAATCCACTCGGATCCATAAGCCTCCTGGGGCAGACCGTCTTGATGGGTCCTCTACCCCTGCAGATGTTAAAGGGAGCAGTCAGCCTAAACTTGATCAGGAAGTGATCGGTCCATGGCAACAGAGAGATGGATAAATCTTCAACCCTGCCACTCTCCTCCCATCCCTGGCAGAAAACCAGATGTAATGTGTGGCCAGCACAATGAGTGGGGCCTGATACTCGAATATATACAGTAATCTTGTTGACTAAATATGAGCAGTTGTAGTGTTCCAGGTGATGTTTGACTATAGGCACTAGTAAGGAAGGGTGGAAGTGGTAGTCCAATGACTTCTAAAAGAAAATTGTAGTCCATTGACTTCTTTATTTACAATGTTTTCATGTCTTTGTTAACTTTTGGACAAAGAAGTGCTTCTCCTGTATATCTGAGGGCAAAGGGTGTGTAGACGTGCATATACTGGCCTTTCCTTCATGTCCCTGTGTGCACTGAACCCATAACATTCAGTCTTGTTGTGAAAATGTCTTAAGTGCAGTCACTTTTAGGTACCCTGGTAACATCTCCTGCTTTTTAAAGAAAAGACATACAGTCTGTATGTGGTGAATTTGTGGTAGGTAAAGATTTTTCCCTGACATCAAGTCTAGTCGTGTCTGACTCTGGGGGGTGGTGCTCATTTCCACCTTTAAGCTGGAGAGCTGGTGTTGTCCGTAGACACCTCCAAGGTCAAGTGGCCAGCATGACTTCATGGAGCGCCGTTACTTTCCCACCGGAGCGGTTCCTATTGATCTACTCACATTTGCATGTTTTTGAACTGTTAAATTGGTAGAAGCTGGGGCTAAAAATGGGAGCTAACCCTGCTCCCTGGATTCAAACCAATGACCTTTCAGTCAGCAAGTTCAGCATCGCAGCGGTTTAATCCACTGTGACACATTGGACAGTGGTATACAACAGAATTTCAAGACGTCCTGATTTTGCAAAATAATAGGGGAGAAAGAAGAAACTTTGGAAAAGAGATTATGAGGGTGACTAGAGGATTTTCTTTAAAGCTTTTCGTGTTCAAATGGATGGAATTAGTATGTGTGGTGGATGATTTTTATGAATTATGATTCGTAGCTTGTGTATACAATGTTGCAGCAATGTATGCAATAGAAAGATGCCTGCTGAGTATTGGAACAGAAATAAGAGAAAAACTGTAATAGCAAATTTTGTATAAACCAAATGTGTGCAAATGTGTGGATATGTAAGCCCAATGTGATAGATTGGATCCTGTTCTCTCTAACTCATTTGGTATTTGTATGCACACTGCTACATGCCCATTAATTCTCCTGCAGTAATAAAGGTTTGAAAAGCTTCTTTTGATGTTGCTGATGCCAGTCATTCAAAAGTTTTCATTGTAATGGTGGAGAGATGGGTTGGGAGGGTTTATGCATTATCCATTTGTTTTCTGGAAATCATGTTACAGTGAGGCTTTATGAATCCTCCATTAACACTTGTGTTGGCCTCTTAAAAGCCCCACTTGCAGCATGGAAGGAATGAATGGAATCTATCCAATCAGTAATTGGAGATGTCAGCTAGGACAGCATGGGGCAGAATAGATTATAATCTACTAAAGGCCATATCTGCTATGTGGCCTGGATGTTTCCCACTTGTAATATAGATATAAAAGAGCACAGATGACCAAAAATAACATAACCATAACCACAGGAGCCAAGCACTGAAATTGTCCTTCCTAGTTAGAATAGGTAGTACTGAAACATGCTGCATCCAGTCCCCTTGACATTAAGTCTAGTCATGCCCAACTCTGGGGGATCGTGCTCATCTCCATTTTTAAGCCGAAGAGCCGGTGTTGTCCCTGTACACCTCCAAGGTCATGTGGCTGGCATGACTGCATGGAGTGCCATTATCTTTCCACCAGAGTGGTACCTATTGATCAACTAACATTTGCATGTTTTTGAATTGCTAGGTTGGCAGAAGCTGGAGATAACAGCGGGAGCTCACCCCGCTCCCTGGATTCGAACTGCCAAGCTTTTGGTCAGCAAGTTTAGCAGCTTAGCGGTTTAATCCACTATGCCACTGGGGGCTCCTTTATAGTTATAAATTATAAAATTGTATATTAAAAATCAAATGAAACTTCCAAAGGACTCACAACACAGATAAGCTACCTGTGCATGCACATTCTTATCGAATTTGACTCAGCCGGCAAAAACAAGAGTGGAAGGAAGAGAATGCACCTGCATGAGTGGCCCAGAAGTGGCCCATTTCTGAATAGTGACTTATGGGCCACAGAAGAGTCAGTGTGTTGGGTCGGTGAAGCAATAGGAAGCAGGCGTCCTTTCTCGTTATGGGTAAAAACAACCCCAAATGTAGTGTAGACACCTCCAAGTTCATGTGGCTAGCATGACTGCATGGAATGCCATTACCTTCCCGCAGCAGTGGTTGTTATTGATCTACTCACATTTGCATGTTTTCAAACTGCCAGGTTGGCAGAAGCAGGGGCTAACAATGCGAAGTTCATCCTGATACCCAGATTCAAACCTCTGACCTTTCAAACAGCAAGTTCAGCAGCGCAGCAGTTTAATGCACTGCATCACCGGGGACTCCTATCCGAATGTACTGTATATCAAGTTGATAATATTGAAATCCCCTGACATATCCTTGAGAATCGTGATTAGGCGAGCTAAGAATAATTCAAAAACAAAATAGTATTACCATAAAATATGGTTTAGTAGATATAATCATTCAGTCATGTATTCATATATCCATATAATATGGTAGTGAGTAAGTCATACAATGTCATGTAATGTAACAATATACATGTATTTCATAAAGCAAAGTAATATATTCCAGCGGCTTCCAGCCTGCATAAACAATCATATAGCATGAACTATCACAATATAATTATCATAATAAGCATATGTCAAATATACAACATGGAGTTCATGCATAACATAGATTTGGCAATAAGCCTAAAGATAGACCTTCAGTACATAAATTCGGCTATACAGCCTGCAAAATAATATATGATCCGCACTCTCCCAAAGTTCAATACAGTGGTACAAAATGCAAATAAAGTCCCGTATGGGTGAGAAAGACAAGCGGATCAAATCCGGTCGACGCGTTTCGCCTGCCGGCTCCTCAGGACCGGGATAATCTTTAAGAAGGTGAATGTTCCTGGAATGAGCATATAAAACAATATATACTGTATATATATATCACAGTATATCAATAATATTAATAATAAGGCTCAAGTAAAGACAGTGGAAAACATGTCTAAACAAAAACATAAAGGAATAGCTGACCTTGATGTGAAGTAAGCAACAATTAGCGCGGCATAGGCCTGCGGGTCAGCGGTTTCTGACGGGAGGGGATGGAGAGTACTGGGAGTTTAACTTATTCCTAACCAGTTTCAGGTGAGTTAAATTAAAGTTTCTCCTATTGAAAGTTGGTCGTTAAGACCGAATGGGGACTCACATTTTAAACGGATTATCCAATCTCTTTCTAATGAGAGTAATCTAGTTTTAGTATCCATATGGGGTATGGATTCGAGTCTTTCCAGGACTGTTACTGTAAAGTCTTCTCAATTGTGTTGCTGTTCCAAATAATGAGTGTATAATCTAGAATTGTCCAATTTGGTCCTAAAACGTGAACGATGTTCCTGGATTCTCAACCAGAGTGGTCTACTCGTTTCCCCAGTGTAAATGTGGCCACAAATACAGGTTAAACAATAAATTAAATTCTGGGAACCACAAGTTGCTGCGGAGCGGATCCTGAATCTTTTACCATTGTATGGGCTTGTTATGTTGCTCTGTCTGTTAATTAAGTTACAAATTTTGCAATGATGGCATGGATCTGTGTGGTATGTTCTGTCCCTACTAGCCTGTAATTTGTGGTCTGAATGAACGATGAGATTACGGATATTTTGAGTTTTCTTATAAGCTACACGGGGAGGTCTTTCGAGGCCCGAGATTCCTTTGAGTAGTGGCCAGTTTCTTTTGGTGATATTTACAATTTGTTTTGAATGTGGGGTATATGTAAGAGGCCAGGTTCTTTTTGTTTCTTATGGAATAAATCAGAGCGTGGAATTCTGTTTACTTTGTTGAATGCCGATTGTAGAATTCCATTGGGATATCCTCTGTCTTTAAGATCTTCTATTAGGCATTGAGTGTCTTTAACAAAATCATCATGGCTAGTGGAATTCCTCTTAATTCTGAGCATCTGCGAGAAAGGCAGTTTATTTCCACTGTTGAGTACACAGATAATTAAGGATTATAATGAGTCCTTGGTTTCCTCTGGTTTTGGTTCCAGAACATTTCATGGATACCAAAATCTGTGGATGTTGGAAGTCCCATTATATACAATGGTGTAGTAAAATCTCGCCCAGATAGAACAGAATCTGAAAAGACTGGGAACACTGAACTCCTCATACACTCAAAAATAATTTGTTGCCAAGTCACTACTGCAAAGTCCATGTGCTTGGAAAATTCCATCAAATTTGATAGAGCCTGGGTGCAGTTGGCCATGTTCAGCCTCTATTAAGATAACCTTCCCCAAGTTCTTGCTACAAAACCCATTCTCTGTTCTCTTAAACCAGCCTTTCTCAGCCTGGTGGTCAGGACCCCCTAGAGGGTTGCGAGGGGGTTTCAGAGGGGTTGCCAAAGACTGTCACAAAACGCAGTATTTTATGTTGGTTATGGGGGTTCTGTGTGGGAAGTTTGGCTCAATTCTATCATTGATGGGGTTCAGAATGCTCTTTGATTGTAGCTGAACTATAACTCCCAGCAACTCCCAAGTGTCAAGGTCTATTTTCCACCATTGTTCACATTTGGGCATACTGAGTATTCATGCCAAGTTTGGTCCAGATCCATGATTGTTTGAGTCCACAGTGCTCTCTGGATGTAGGTGAACTGTGCAACTCAAGGTCAGTGCCCACCAAACCCTTCCAGTATTTTCTGTTGGCCATGGGAGTACCAATATTGGTTCAATTCTATCATTGGTGGGGTTCAGAATGCTCTTTGATTGTATATAAATCCCAGCAAGTACAACTCCCAAATGACAAAATACCCCCCCCCAACCCTACCAGTATTCAAATTTGGGCATATTGGGTATTTGTACAAATTTGGTCCAGTGAATGAAAACATATCCTGCAAATCAGATATTTACATTACGATTCATAACAGTAGCAAAATTACAGTTATGAAGTAGCAACGAAAATAATGTTATGGTTGGGAGTCACCACACCCTGAGAAACTGTATTAAGGGGCCGCAACATTAGGAAGGTTGCGAACCATTGCTTTAAACTCCTATGGAACAAAATGCAACATGTAGTCTCCACAATATCAGCTTGTTCTTGTGAAAGAAGACCAGGGCATTTTGCTTTTGCTGGGTTGTCCCATAGAAAGCCATATTTGTTTCCCTTTCATTTCCTCTTCTTCCTCGAGTATAGAATAATTAATATATGTATGGCTTGTTTTCATTTTATTGTAAACAGTAGATTTGGTTTAAACACTTGAAGAGAAATTCAACAATGGAATAATCTGCCTATTGAAGACATGAAACATAAAATGTTAGGTTTACATAAAATGTTATATTGATATACTGTATTAGAGGTAGATTGAGAATGAGTGTCAATAAAATGTTATCATCTGTTAACACAGACTGGTGAAATAAATTTGCTCTAAAATTATTATTGGCTTTATTAAAAGGTAAAGCAGTGCACATTAACTTTTCTGTAGTTGCAGAAGTTTTTTTTACTTTGTTCTTCATAACGTCAAGTACAATTGTTAAATCAGCACATTCTGCTTTAATTGACATTCTTGTCAAGCTACAGTATAATTAAGATGGACTGCTTTCAAGACAGATTATCAAGAGCTATGTGTGAAATGGGGTTCTTAATATATAGCACTTACATAACAAGACACTTCCCTTGTGCATTTCCATTAACCCTCATGAACAAGGAGAGGGCATTTTAGTGTCCTCAAGGCATTTTTTGTTGTTTAATATGCACAAAAGTAGATTTACTGTAGCCATTTCCCAACATTAGACTAAATACAGTGGCTAGTAGAGTTCACCCATCGAATTTGTTGTTGGCTAGCAAATCAGCATGCATTTAAATCTCATTGTTTTAGCTGGTCTACCCTAGTTGGGACTAGAAGTTAGCTGCTACAATTGGTAGTTGCTTAATTGTATCTAAATGTATTAAAATTTACATAAATTTAACCTTTCCACCACTCCATAGTCAAAGAACTTCAGGTACAAAATATGCAAAGAAATCTAGCATTTTAGCTACAGAAGTTTTTCTATCCCATCGAGTGTCTTACATTGGGACTAAAATAATTTTGTTTGCCCCATTTGGAAGAAATTAACTTTTTTTTCATATGAGACATTGGAATTCATTGCCATAGAGAAGTACATGTTTTGTTTTGTTCTGTTCTATTTTTTCGGATGGCCATTGTGGTTTTGTGCCTTTAGGTTGTCTGTGATATATGTGACGGAATGTAAAATAAACCATGTGTAGTTCATGTTGGATCAGTCCACACACTGCCTTGCCAGGTAAAGAAAATATGTCATGTTTTAATAGTAAAGAACAAGCAATTTACTCTTCTTAATTCAGAACAACGTACAGTATGTACAATATGATTGGTTTAATCAACTCACTAAATGTCCTTTTAGAGAGATTCAAAATGGGATTTCTTTGTCCATATGAGAAAACTTCTTTTCAACAGCCAAGAATAAAATCAGTTTATGTATTGTCGAAGGCTTTCATGGCTGGAATCACTGGGTTGTTGTAGGTTTTTTGGGCTGTAAGGCCATGTTCTAAAAGCATTCTCTCCTGACGTTTCACCTGCATCTATGGCAGGCATCCTCAGAGGTTGTGAAGTCTGTTGGAAACTAGAAAAATTGGGTTTATATATCTGTGGAGAGCCCAGGGTGGGAGAAAGAACTCTTGTCTGTTGGAGCTTGGTGTTAATGTTTCAATTGGCCACCTTGATTAACATTTGATGGCCAGACAGTTTTTAGGTTTGGCTTGTTACTTCCTGGGGGAATCCTTTGTTGCGAGATGATTAGCTGTCCCTGATTGTTTTATTTGTCTGGAGTTCCCCTGTGTTTGAGTATTGTTCTTTATTTACTGTTCTAATTTTAGAGTTTTTTAAATACTGGTAGCCAGATGTTGTTCATTTTCACGGTTTCCTCTTTTCAGTTGAAATTGTCCGCATGCTTGTGGATTTCAGTGGCTTTTCTGTGTAGCCTGACATGGTAGTTGTTAGAGTGGTCCAGCATTTCTATGTTCCCAAATAATATGCTGTGTCCAGGTTGATTCATCAGGTGCTCTGCGATGACTGGCTTCTCTGGTTAAAGTAGTCTGCAGTGCCTTTCATGTTTCTTGATTTGTGTTTGGGCAATGCTGCATTTGGTGGTCCCTGTGTAGAGTTGTCCACAGCTGCATGGTATATGGTAGACTCCTGCAAAGGTGAGAGGATCCCTCTTGTCTTTTGCCGAACGTAACATTTGTTGGATTTTCTTAGTGTGTCTGTAGATCGTTTGTAGGTTGTGTTTCCTCATGAGCTTCCCTATGTGGTCAGTGGTTCCCTTAATGCAGTGTTTTTCAACCTTTTTTGAGCCGCGGCACATTTTTTACATTTACAAAATCCTGGGGCACACCACCAACCAAAATGACACAAAATGACACTCTAACACAGTAATACATATAGTTAATATGTTTTTAAATGTATTTATACACTCAGTGTGAAACCTGGGCCTGTTTTGATGAACACAACATATATATGACTTCCTCTCACATACTTATACATGGCTATCATATCTTCTCTCAGCCTTCTTTTCTTCAGGCTAAACATGCCCAGCTCTTCAAGCCGCTCCTCATAGGGCTTGTTCTCCAGACCCTTGTGAAATTTCACCCTGAGTGAAATTTGCTTCCAGTTAACTATGGATCTCATGAAGTGGTTATAAACAGTTCCTGGGGGGGGGGGGAGGCAACTCTCGAAAAATCCAGTAAAATAGTAAAAAAAAAGGCTCAGTTTGTTTCTTGGAAACTTGTGAATGGGTAGTCTATATGTTTCATAGATCTGTGTGGCCTCTTTCGCTGCCTCCCTCCGCAAAAGCAGAGCACTGGGCAGAAGTGATTGAGTTGGCGTTTTCACGTTGGCTTGGATTTCTCGCGAGAACAGCCAAAGCCGGAAGCTCCACGTCCGTGAATTGGGCAGTGAGCGAACCTGGGAGCATCGGGAGGCTGAAGCAGCCCTGAGCGGGAGCTGGAACCATTATGAGTCTAGGCTCCTGAAGGCTTCGTCAAGGTGGGCCTGGCCCTAGCATTCGGCGGAGCCCTTCCTTTGCCTCAGGGAGGATCTCTGGGGAGGAAAAGAGGGAGAAAGAGCTGCTAGGAGGGGGAAGAAAGGGTTTTGGAAGTTCCAATTTCCCATGGCACACCTGATGATCGCTCACGGCACATTAGTGTGCCGCGGCACACCGGTTGGGAAACATTGCCTTAATGTATGGGAAGAACTCTTTTTCTCTGGTTGGATATTTGTCTTTACTCTCGTGGCTTCTCAGTCTTGCAGCTCTTCTGATGTTTGTGGTGGAGTATCCATTAGCCTGTAAAGGCCAGTTTAGGTGGTTCAGTTCGTCTTGGAGGAACCGAACAACTAAATCAGTCAGTCTGTCTCTGCTTCTCTCTTCCAACTCACTGAACACCTGTACAATTGAGCCTGAATGAAATTGCAACAATATCTAAAACTTCTAGGCTCAGCCATTACCCCATACATTGCACTTTTTTTGCACTTGACACGCATACACTGATTGCCTGCATTTTGTAACAATATATGACAACCCTATCCTAAAGTTTTTTTTTGCAAGTTTAACTCAGAGGAGTTTGCATTGCCTTCTTTAAGGCATCAGAGAGTGAGAATGCTGGTTCTCCTGATGTTATTTTGCATTTATTTTCTGCTTATTCAGCCATGGGTATTTGGGTGGAATACATTAACCTCTGTAGATAGCTTCTCTTATCAGCTTTTATTTTGCATTTATTTGACTCTAGGTAGTTGAGTGAAACACAATAGCTTCTGAAGAAACTGCTTTGTATGTGGTGATTTTTTTATACCCCGCAATAGATTCAAATACTTGTCACAGTCAGAAAGTACCCTAGAATGCCCACAGTACAAGCTTTTTAAACCTCAATGAATGACATTTCCTAAATCTACCATTGCAGTATAAAAGTATACATGCATACATTTAAAACAAGTGTTATCTCCTCTTTTAATCCTGAGACTGCAGTAGAGTCTACTATATTCAAAATAGACTCTCTAGCATAATATTTGTATTTGCCTGGAATGTTTACAACTATTGTAGATTGAACTGATTTTATTAGACATTGTATAACATTTTGAAAGTTATAACGACTGTAATATAAAACTAGGGTATATCTTCTTAAATGTCTCTGGCAACAGCATCCATAGACTACTTTCATCGGTTCTATATTGTTGATGCATTTGCATTATTGCAGTCATTTTTAAATGCGGTCAAAGTATATCCCGAACATGTACAGGAATGCAGTAGAGTCTCGCTTATCCAGCTTTTACTCATCCACAGCTGTTTCAATACATTTCAAAGGGACTCTGAGCGGCTTACAAAGTACTCCAGGGTGCACATCTAACATACAACCGGTAAAAATGGTACAAAAGTATAAAACAAGATATATAAAATTATAACAACAACCCCCCATCAACACATGTTAGCATAAAATCAAAACAATGCAATTTTAAAATAACAGTAGATAAAACTAACTGCCATCAATTCACAGATGCCAAGTGTCAGTTTCGTTTGGGCCCATTCAGCCTACCCAAGGTCAAAGGCCTATCTGAACATCCATGTTTTCAGGTTGGAATGGAAGGATTGAAGGGTGAGGGTTAATCTAATCTCTTTTGGGAGGGTACAGTAGAGTCTCGCTTATCCAACGTTCTGCCGGCCCCGTTTATGTTGGATAAGCAAGACTACTGTATATACATTTGACTTAGTAATAGTACATAGAACTAAGTGGATTTTTAGATGCTGATTATTTGATCATTGGGAAAACTGTTCTTTAATGCCATATTGTTTGATTTAAGTTGTGCTGTGAATATGTAGAACAGGATTCCTACCTTTTGTTGTAAATCAGCCTGTGAATCAGCCTGTGATTGTGTTTCAGGATCATGATTTCTGAAGTGGGAAATGAAGTAGATCAATGATTTCGTGATGCTTCTGATGTGGGAAATGATGGTTTGGTCAATGATTTTCATCAATGACAGAGAGGCTTCTGTGCAAAGGGCATTTTCTCATGAGAATATTCCTGTTGAGCAGAGAGATGACGGGTTACTTTCTCTCTCTGTGAATTCTCAAGATTTGATTTTGGAAAACAATCTGACACCTGGAGAATTTAATGAGCTGCCTGATAATGAGTGACAAAAGAGGAGGCTAGAATTTTTCCAGGATAGACAGCAAACTCAGAATTTACGTCGCTCTGGAAGGCTTTGTCAGGTAAGAGCCAGGAGTGGGGGGAAACAAAACCAATTTATGGGGTTTGGAATATATAAAGTTTGCCTCAAAGGAAAAAAAGCTTTCAGATCAGGCATAATTCGGAATCAAGTTTCATGTGTCTTGGTAATCTTGCTCAAGGGGTCTTGTTCTTGTGGATTTCTAGTTCCTGTGAATTTCTAGCCTGCTCAAGGGGTCTTGTTTCTGTGGATTTCTAGCCTTGTGGATATTGACTAACATTGCCTGGATTGTCTCTGCATCCTGCGATTCCTGTTTGGATTAATACTGCTTTGGAAGGTTTTTATATCTTTTATGTACATTGCTTTATGTTACTGCATTTTTACTGACTTATTACTCTTTGGAACTTTCTTACTTTTTATAAGTATTTATTTCTTCTGGCTGTTTTTATTTAGCCTCAATAAACGATTGGATTTTTCACTCATCGTGTGGTGTGTTTTAAATCACAGGGCTTTTACCTGTCTGTAGTGCAACACCTTTTGCAGTATCCTAAAAACCCAAAATGATAAACTAAAACTGTGATAGATTTGAGCTCAAGACTGAATGCACTCAAAACGTTTTGCTACTTCATTTTTTCCTTATGTATCCCAAATTGTATTTCAGGGCTCTCTGGAATGGCCATGGGGATGGAGTGAAAGCAGCTTACGCAGCTGGAGGGGAAGCAGCGAAGAAGTGGGGAGAGGAAAGAGCGATGTGAGTGTGAAGACTGTAGTGAAGCCATTGCCTTTGAGCCCAGCATGTTGTTTGCATGTGCTGTGAGATATATGAGAACATAATTGTACTTTGTTTAAATATAGGCATTCTTTTCTCTTTTTATAGTGGCATTGGTAAAAGAGCTGTGATGCTTGCACCCTGAGTTTAACGTACTGTAATTTCACACAGTTTGTTCTTATTAACAAGGAAAGTCAAGTGTTTCTGAATGAATAGCTGTTTTGTGTCAGATATTTTAAAAAGCTTTCAACTTTGCCGGTGTATTCAATTGTTGTATTGCTTAGTAACCAAAGAAAATAAAGGGAAAGGGATAATGTATTTCATGTATACTAAATTCAGTTATTATTCCCTTTTATGTTCTTACAATCGGTATCACACACAAAGACTTACCAAAAGAGCTTCTCTTTTTGAGCCAAGAGCATAACTCTATTCCATCTCTGCTTCATCTTACAATTCACTTAAAAGAGAACGGTATCTTTTTTTGGTAATATCTCCTCAAATATAATGTGCTGTAAGGAGAGCATAGATCAAGGAGTGACCACTGTGGCAGACTTGGGGATTAGTTTAATAATACATAGATAGTGAAAGGCAACATATTGAAATTGCAAGGAATTCAGGGTCATATACAGTGGGAGTGTTGTGGAAATATGAATAGTCATGCTTGTGGAGTGTTTAGTGGAAATATGAATAGTTATCCTTGTATAGTAGACCTCCTTGTCCACTGGGTTTGAAATTCAGGACCTCTGTGAATATGAAAGTCTTTGTGTGTTCAAGTCCCTTGATATTCAATGGTGTAGTGAAATGGTATCCCTTATATACAATGGAAAAAAAGTTTTAGGTTACGAATTTTTAAAAAGTATTTTCAAGCCATGGATGGTTGAATTATAGATATGGAATCTGACTACAGAGGGTTGACTGAATGTAAAACCAGTAATTCCATTACTGTAATTCACTCTACGTGGGGCTGTCTTTGAAAATGGCCTGGAAACTTCAATTAGTACAAAGGTCCAGCCAGGTTTCTAACTCGAGCTAATTATAGGGAGCACATGGCACCCCTATTTAAGCAGCTCCACTGGCTGCCGATATATTTCTGGTCCCAATCTAAGATGCAGGTTATGACCTACAAAGCTCTAAATCAGGGGTGCTCATTATGGTGATTGGGAGCACCTAGGTGATCTTCGGACCTCTTCCAGGTGATCTTTGGGCCTCACCAGCCGGATGGCATGCTCCTGCCATGCGTGCGCACATGCGCCGCCTTTGCAGGGCTTCTTTTGCCAAAATGAGGCTTTAGTGGGCGGTGCACGGTGTGGTGACATGACCACCCATTGGTTGCTGCTGGGGGGGGGGGGGAGGCAGGAGCAAGACGAAGGCACGCGCGCGGATAGGATGCGAGGCTGTGGGAGGGATGGAGGGAATGTGTGTGTGTGTGTGTGAGAGAGAGATAGAGCCAAGGAGAGAAGAAAGAGAGAAGAAAGAAATCCGGAGAGCTTTTTCAGATCCTTTTGGCAGGCAGGCAGGCGGGCGCTGGAAGGAGAGAGGGAGAGAGAGATAGAGGTGAAGGAGGCCGGGCAAAGTGGGGCAAAGCCAAGCAAGCCCTGTCGCGAACCCTGCTGCTGCCCTCGGCACTCCCATTCCAAGCCGAGACCTGGGCAAGCGAGCTGTGTGGGGCAGCTTTCTTTCCTTGGTTGGGGGTGAGGAGGGAGGGCTCCGCCGTGTTCCTGGCGCTGAACCCGAGGAGGAGGGGGCTGCGGGGATGGCGACTCCACTTGCTGCTGCTGCTTGTGCCCTCGCCGCCTTTCTCTGCCTCGCCTCCTCGCCGGAGAAAGGCGCCGAGGGCCCACGGGGGAGAGAGAAATGGTGGCTCTTCAGAGCCGGCTAGGAAGAGCCACCCTCTCTCTCTCTTTCTCTTTCTCTTTCTCTCTCTCTCTCTCTCTCTCCCTCCCGTGGGTATGGACTGCCACCAGTGGGAGGGTCCTCCTTCCTGCCAGCCGTCCACTTGGGCGTCCTTTCGAAAGGACACCCTCGAAAGGAAGAAAGGAAGGGCGCCCCTCCCCTGCTGCATCTGTCACTTTGGGGAAGCACCTCTTCCACTCTTCTTTCTCCTGCCCAGGTAAGGAAGCCTCAAGGGAGGAGGGAGGGGGGGAGGCTGCCGTGGGGAGGCTCCAGCCTCACGTGGGTCCCTCTCTCGGTTGAGTTTCCCGGTCCAGGCAGCAGCCAGGTGCCCCCTCTTCCCAGCCCTGCACCTTCCGAGCCGCCGCCGAAGCCATATCTGGCTGGAGCGCTGGCGGGTGCGCCTATAAATACCCTCCTGTTGTGTGCGTGGGAGGGGCCTGCTGTGCACGCAAGAAGCAGGACGGGATGGGGAATTCCTGCTTCGCAATAGCATGCAGCAGGAAGGAGGAAGGCAACGAAGACATTAAGAGAGAGCGCGCGCGCAGGCAAGGAGGATCCCCTTCCTGGGTGCGCGTGGCAGCGAGTTCGTGGGCAGGCAAGAAAGAAGCCCCGCGCGGACAAAAGGCTGCAGTAGGAGCGTGCGCGCGCACGCTCACATGCACAACAGGTGATCTTTTCAACTTGATTGTTCATATAGTAGCTCGCATGATGAAAAAGTGTGGGCACCCCTGCTCTAAATGGTTCATGCCCCTCCTGTCTTCGTGACTGCACCTCCCCCTATGAATTGGCACAGGCTCTAAGATCTGACGTGGAGGCTCTCCTCTTGCTTCCACCACCGTCACAAGCTCAGCTGGTGGGAATGAGGGAGAGGCCTTCTCGGTGGTGTCCTCTTGACTTTGGAACACCCTCCCCAGGGAGCTTAGGCAAGTCCCTACTCTGTCCTCTTTTTGCAGAGATTTGAAACAGAAAATATTTTGTTTTATTATTCTGTTTTTTCTTAAATCTGTTGTGCTTATTTGTCTGAGTTTATTTGTGTTTTTTTCTTTCAGATTCAAAATGCATGTTCATACTTGACACTTGTAATACAGCGATTGACTGCACTAGCCACATAGGGCATTTAGCATGGCCTAGTTGAATTGATTTTTGGAGAGTTGATGATGTCCACAGCTACAAGTTGCAAGAAAAACCATCAGGCTGTGAGCCTAGAAGGAGTTGATCCAGAGACCTGCATGATAGTTTTTAAAACCCATTGGGCACAGGTAACAACTCGTTAAATCTTTTATTGTCATATTTATATTTAATTTTGGCAAGAATATGTTTTCTAAAAAGGATTTGGACATCAGGTACATTTCCAAAATGAAGAATACTTCTGTATTATGTCTGGTTGGTGACACTGAAGTGCACTTTATATTTATCCTGTTTTGGTGAACTGTGGAATCCCGATTCTCTGTTATTTAGCTTACAGCAATAGAGATATAACTATTGGATAGAGTCGAAACTGAATAAGAAAATCTAATTTCCATTGCAAATGACATACAGGTTGGAATATATAATTGTTGTGTTTTGAGGCACTATGAAATTTAAGAAGACAGCTCAGTTGTTTCAGCATTGGATGTAATTCTGTGCATGAACAGGTTGTTTAAAACCCATTAAGTAACATATGTTCTGTATTATAGAATTCATATTTTAAAGATCATGGCTTTTTAATCCAGTACTGTCTACACAGATTGACAGAACATCTACAGGCTAGTGGTCTTATGTCTTTGCCTGTCTTTCCATCTTTCCAGTGTAGACTTGATAAATTGATTCTACAACTGGCCTTGTAGTCCCTATTAAACCTAGATCTGCCAAGGCCATGTCACCCAAACACCCCAGCTCTTTCCTCCTCCCCTCTCCCAATCTTGCTCTCTCTGTCTGCCCCTGTCCCATTTCCTAGTGTGGCCAAACCCAGATACCCCATCAGTTTAACTACTTCCTTGTAACCAAAGATTTCCTCAGTAACAAAGCTTAACCGAAAACACAACCGAAAATAGATGCCGATGTTATCAAAATCCCTTTCAAAAATGGTGCAGAGCAGTGGTGGAGGAAATCAATCAAATCAACAAAGGTTAAACCCATAAATTTGGAGGGCTGATTGTAGAACGTAGCATCTTGTGCAAGCAAGTCGTACAACCTATCATTGAATCCTGAGTCTAACCACCTGTTTCCCCCAAGAGTTTAGCTGGATGAATGTTTTCAGTGTTTGCATTTTACATTTGAGTCTCAATTTGACAACAAAAAACATTTATTTTGTAATTAACTTGATAACTTTCAAAGAATTGCAACAATGGGTCATTCTTGCAAAGTTACGGTTTGGGAAAGTACGTAAATACCGGGCACAGCACTAGGCCTGCAATTAGACAGTCGTGAATAAGTCGAAAATAGTAGTAATCGTTGTTGCGATGGTGGTTATATTTTTACTTACTGGCTGGTGGGAAAGATGAGCACATAACTTAAGTGCCAAAATAACTTAATTTGCTTTTTATTTCCATGTATCTTGTTCTGATTAGAGAGGGAGGAAGAACTTCTTTTGTTCTGCCTCAGACAAAGACAATTTATTTATTTATTTATTATTAATTATTTATACTCCACCTTTCTCATTCTCAAAGGGGGACTCAGGGCAGCTTACAAACTATGGCAATAATTCATTGCCAGACAAAAACAAACAAATAATTCAATGCCAAACAAAAACAATAACAGTAAAACACAATATTATAAAACTATGAAAACATATAAATATCAATCACAAATCTTTCAGATGTTTAAAACATATCCTAGATCTAGCACCAACTCGACTTTATACTTTATAAGCATTGAACTAATTGCTTGTTTTATATTTATATTATATTAAAATGTATATATTTACTTCATTAAATCAGGAAGATATATTTAAAATAGGTGGCAATGAATGCAGACCTTTGGTCAGAATACTGTGTATCATAAGAAGCATGAAATAACCTTCCTAACCTTGCAAACAGTTGTTCATAAGCAGATTCTACTCTTACCTTGTTCGAGTCAATTGCTTGTCTTTGTGTTCAGTGCAGTGAGACACATCTTGCTGCAATTAAGCTTTTTTCAGCTGGTAAATTTACAGCGAAATGGAATACCATTTAATTTGGAAATTTTGACGACTGAGTTTGGTTAATAACAAACCTAGTACTGCTGTGATAAGTCTCTGTACACAGATCATTAAAGGTAATTCATTTTTTTTGTAGGTTGTGAAAATCTTAGAGAAGCATGACCCTTTGAAAAACATTCAGGCCAAATATGGGTCAATACCTCCAGATGAAGCCAGTACTGTTCAAAATTATGTGGAGCACATGCTCTTCCTTTTAATTGAAGAACAAGCAAAAGATGCAGCAATGGGCCCTATTCTGGAGTTTGTGGTCACCGAGAATATCATGGAGAAACTCTTTCTTTGGAGTTTGAGGCGGGAATTCACTGATGAAATGAAAATAGAACAACTGAAGATGTACGAAATGCTTGTCACACAGTCCCACCAGCCCTTGCTGCATCACAAACCCATCCTGAAACCTTTGATGATGTTGTTGAGTTCTTGCTCAGGAACCACAACCCCAGCTGTAGAGATGGACTTGGTCGTTCTTCTCAACCAGCTCTGCTCAATCCTAGCCAAAGATCCATCTATCTTGGAACTCTTCTTCCACACCAGCGAGGACCAGGGAGCTGCAAATTTCCTGATTTTTTCTCTCCTGATTCCTTTCATCCATCGAGATGGGACTGTTGGCCAGCAGGCTCGTGATGCTTTGCTTTTTATAATGTCACTTTCTGCAGAAAACAGTGTGGTTGCAAATTACATCGTAGAAAACACTTACTTTTGCCCGGTAAGTTTCTTCTAACATTTTATCCTGTTCCATCAAATTAAAAAATTAATTGTTTTACAGTATGTCTTGGGCCCCTTCCACACAGTTGAATAAAATCCCATATTATCTGATTTGAACTGGGATATATGGCAGTGTGGACTCAGATATTCCAGTTCAAAGGAGATATTGTGGGTTATTCTGCCTTGATATTCTGGGTTATATGGCTGTGTGTCTTTTCTCCAGCAAAACACAACTGGTTTTATGTGGTGCACTATTGTCTTATTATAGTTACAGTATATAGAACTTGCAAACAGCAGCATTGGTGTGAATATGGAATCCTTTCATGAAGCTTCATTTAAGTAGCTTTCCCCATTTTATTTTGAAAGATGTTACATGTTTTAAGTTAAAAAATTAAGTAGCCAAATAATTTTAAGTCGCCAAACAGTAGGGTTTTACAAGAAGAAAAAAGGTGCAATAATTTAAAAATGAATTGTGGACATTATTAAACTCTAATTTGCTTTCTCTGCAGAAGATTAATTGATGTACAAAAATAATACTTTTGGATAAAATGGATCTTTGTTAGTAGAGATATATCAAAGTATGATGTTTAGGTAGTCTTTTGGGTCTAATTATTTTAACATTTTTTAAGGATTATAATGTGCCAGTCAAAGATCAGACATCTTAAATAAAACATGAGCATTTATTTAGGAGTTTAATCTGATAATCTCTCATCAGCTTCTTTTCTCGTTCTGCTTCAGATCTCTCGGTTTTAATGTAAAACTTGTGTTTTCCTCTATTTTTCAATATGAATGTAAGATGAATGACCTAATCATACTGAATTCACTGTGGCCATATGCTAGTTATATTCCTTCTGGTGCTCCACCAATTACAGAGATAGGCATTTTGCCAAATTTAATTAAACTCCAATTAGGTCAGTGATGATGATTGCTGTTGGGAAGCAGCTACCTTTATCCTTTAAGTCGGAAACTACTTTTAAAACAGTGTTTCTTTCTCAGTCTTTCTTAGCTTCATCTTACATTTTTCTCTGCTACATTTGGATTTGGCCCACATCCCTTCCTGCTGTATCCTGAGCTAGTGCTTCGTAATTTATTTTGCTATGCGTTCGTCCCCCTTTCAGACAAAAACTGCCTCCCAAATTAGGCAACCATATTCTCAGGCACAATAAAGGAGAAGAATGGAAGGTGAGGATCTGTGTTCCCTGACAATATTGAAAAAAAGTTGTATGCTGAAAGCAAGTGTGTATTAGAGTTGTGTGCAGAATTTGTACCATTTCTTTCGTGTCTTCCGTTTCTTTGGAAGCATGAAACAGGAAACTCCCTCCTTACACAAAAATCTGTTCGACACAAAAGCCTGCTTTCGTGTGCATCCGAACTTGCCTGCTTGTCCTGGAAAAAGAGAGAGAGTGTGTGGCGGGGTGTGCAGGGCCTCGACTGCAGGAACCCCCCCCCCCCCATTGTCCAATTTTTGGGGCCTTGAACCGAAAGAACTGAAAAGAACTCTTCCGATTTCTGGAGGCTCACAAAAAATGGATCAGGGCCCCCAACAAAAGCCGGGAGAAGAAACGCAAGATTTACCCGGAAAGCACATGTCCAGTGTGTGTGTGTGTGTGTGTATGTGTGTGTGTGTGTATATATATATATACACACACACACACACACCATACACACACACATTTGGGATCAGGATGATCTTTATTTTCAAGCATTCTTGGCTCAGCTATCCATGTTTCCTCTTGGCAATGAAGTCAGGTGTGTTCCCATTCCCTTCCCTTCCCTTCTAGAGTCCTGGACCACTTGCATGGTAGTCACTTTGCTATACCCTTCTTCCAGGAACCTGTCTTATGCAATGAAGACTGCTCATCTTACACAGAAATTGTACTACATACCCATTCAGTGTACCACCACTGTGTTCTACTTGTGAAAGTTCCTGTTCTAATAGGAATTCAAAGTGAGATAGTTCTTCTGGAGTCAGGCATGTAGCCAGGGGGCTAAGGGGGCTTCAGCCCCCCCCTAAATTCTCAGGGTGGTCCGCGAAAAGGCCTTACTGGTACATTATTTAAACTGTTATGTTTATTCATATCATGATCTGATCACCATACTCATTATATCCCACATTAATGGGGTTATTGGGATAACAATACAAAAGGTTTGCTAGGGTAGACCCTCTTCCACCCAGTCTCAGCCCCGAACCAAAATCCTGGCTACGGCCCTGTCTGGAGTTGTTGCTATCCATACATTTCAGATTTCTAAGATGCATTGTTCTCATAGTCCATATTGGGTGATTTTACATTTGGCCTAACTCTCAAGTCACACACGTGTAACCTCTCACCATGGTTAAAAAAAAAGAGGTACATTGAAATACAATTTAAAAAGTTTTCATCCCAAAAAGCAATAGAGTAGGCTCGAGTCCTCTTTGACATTACATTTCAGGATACTCTTGAGACAAGATAATATGATTCAGGGAACTTTTTGCTAATGATACTGATTTTTTAAAAAAAGTTTCAAAATTGCCATTGTACTTTGAAATATTGAATAATAAGTTTTTAGCAGAGATAAATTATTGTTGACTTCATTTAAAGAAGATTCAGTTTTGTTGAAAAAGAAATTTGTCCCAGAGGTAGATAGCCTTATTAGATTCATTCTGTAACATCCATAATTACATTTGCCAATTAATTTTTAGAAAGTCTTTTTACTCTGAAGATTAAAGCCAATTGTATTAACCTTCAAACAGTAGGGGGCTAAATTTGACAAAACACACTTCTAATTAGAACAATTGTCATAGCAGTACATAGAAGTCAGGCCAGCCATGAAGATAGCTTGCCCCAGTCTATAGTAAAATATCACAGTACATTCCTGAAGGTTGTTCATTTTTTAGGTCTCATAAATATATGGGTGTTGTGTGAGCGTTACAGTTTGGGGAGCATTATTCTACCTTTAGAAAAAAACAACAGAATGATGCTTGGGGAGAGTGGGTGGCATGAGCACTCCACTCAAGCAACAATATGTAAAGATTAAAGGGTTTTTAATAGTCACTTCCCTGTGGATTCAACAAAATTATCTCAGTTCTGATTAAGATGAACCAACTCAATTTGGTTGAAATGAAAATGGGTAGAATATAATGCACGTCAAAATCCATCTTCATAATTAAACTAGTACTAGCATTCAGAATGTGTGTCCTTGTGCCAGCCTCGGGTAGTTGGGGATTGGGAAAGTGTTCCTAAAGCTATGGGATTTTTCAAAAGCAATCACATTGTTATGCCAAGATTTTTGTCTGATTAAGAATGGCTAGTTTCCCCACAAAGTTGTGATTAATCAACACTTTAAAAGTGATCACATAGTTTAATTTAAACCACAAGTATCAAACAAGTTATAAATATCTATGATAGTATGCCTGCTGCAAAAAGTATACTACATAATGTGTACATGAGGTTGACAGACATGGAGTTGCTTCTGTCTATAGTAAAGCACTCCAACCCCACTGTTTATCAGAGGAACTGAGGATAGCCTACAAAATAAACCATTTCACAAATTTCCAGATTGCACTGATAGATAATTTGAACTATTTATTAATTTACAGCATTTTTATCCCACCCTTCTTAACCCAAAGGCGACTCAAGGTGGCATACAGATTGGCAACAATTTGATGCCATAACACAATAATAATAATACACTTTATTTATATTCCGCTCTTCTCACCCCGAAGGGGACTCAGAGTGGATTACATTACACATATGGCAAACAGTCTCTGCCAACTTACATACAATTACAATACATTGTACAGACAAACATGTGCAGACAAACATGTGCAATTAGAAGGATTTTTTTCTCCTGGCTGCGTGGCGTTTGCGGTTGCTTCATTACGTCACAAGGGGGTGCTGTTGCTTCATCCTCAGACGAGAGCCTCTAATTCTGCATTCCATTTCCGGCAGCCGATCTTCCTTATTTTTATTCAGGTGTTGTAAAGTCGTTATAAAAATCCTTCCCCGCTGAGCGGTCCCTAGTTCATCTACTCACAGCTGGCTTGTTTTCGATCTGTTAGG
Organism: Anolis apletophallus; assembly: GCA_030556195.1. NCBI lineage: Eukaryota > Metazoa > Chordata > Lepidosauria > Squamata > Anolidae > Anolis > Anolis apletophallus. The sequence goes on along the minus strand of JARBWK010000012.1, from coordinate 57,334,397 downwards.
TGGACAGTGGACAGGGCTCACAGCTGGGTGTCCAGACCAGCCCGGGAATCGAACATGCAACCTTCTGATTGCAAACACAGCTGTTGTTACCGCTGTGCTATCTCTCCGGCCCTACATATATACATCTCAATTAAAAACATTTAATGTAACATACCGTATATACTCGAGTATAAGCCGACCGGAATATAAGACGGGGCACCTAATTTTACCACACAAAATTGGGAAAATGGATTGACTCAGGTATAAGCTGAGGGTGGGAAATGCAGCAGCTACTGGTAAATTTCAAAATAAAAATACAGTATATACCAATACAATTACATTACATGGGGGATCAGTAGGTCAAATGTTTTTGAATATTTATATAAAACTGTAATTTAAGATAAGACTGGCCAACTCTGATAAAACCATTATTCTAACCTTCTGGAAACGTAATGGAAATGTAATAATAACAGTAATAATAGAGTAAAATAATAAATAATCTTGACGAGTAGAAGCCAAGGGAGACGTTTTCAGCCTTAAAAAATGGCATTATTCTAACCTTCTGGAAATGTAATGGAAATGTAATAATAACAGTAATAATAGAGTAAAATAATAAATAATCTTGACGAGTATTTTTTATTTATTTATTTATTATTTAAACTTGTGAGTCGCCACTCCCGGGTGGCTCGGGGCGACTTACACAAAATTCAAGATTAAAACATATTAAAACACCATAAAAACATTGAGCCAAGGGAGATGTTTTCAGCCTTTAAAAGGGCTGAAAAACTAGGCTTATATTTGAGTATACACAGTAATAAAAATCCATATGAAACCATTAATACTATAATCATCAATGTCTTTCAGTTCAACCTCTTATCCATTTGTATCGTCTAGCCAGGCATGTAGCCAGGGGGCTAGGGGCTTCAGCCCCGAAATTCTCAGGGTGGTCTGCAAAAAGGCCTTACTGGTACATTATTTAAACTGTTATGTTTATTCATATCATGATCTGATCACCATGCTCATTATATCCCACATTCAGGGGGTTATTGGGATAACAATACAAAAGGTTTGCTAGGGTAGACCCTCTTCCACCCAGTCTCAGCCCCCTGAACCAAACTCAGCCCCCCCCCCCGAATCAAAATCCTGGCTACGGCCCTGCGTCTAGCAGTTCCGTGTTCGTTATTTCATCTTACTGCGTTTATCTGTCACGCTGCATTTCCAAAAGCTTGTTCAAAGAGCTAGTTTTTTACTCTTTTCTGAGTAAAAGTGAAAATGTATTAATTTTTTGATGTAGTAAACTGTGGTCAAGTCAACTTCAACTTATGGTGACCCTGAGAATGAAGGACCTTGAAATCTACCTGTCATCAGCAGCTCTGCTCAGATCTTGCAGATTTGGGGCTGTCTATCCACCTCTAATGCAATCTTCCTCTTTCTTCCAAGCACTATTGTCTTTTCTTGTGATCATTTCTTCTCATGATATGGCCAAAGTCTGACAGTCTCAATTTACCTTGACCTCTGAGGAAAATTCAGGCTTGATTTGCTGTAGGATTAATGTATGTGTCTTTTTCAAATGAGTTTATTTTCTTAGTATCAGCAAGTTTTTACTGTCTAGCTTTCATAACCATACATAAGGGGTGCTCATTATGGTGATCAGGAGCACCTAGGTGATCTTCGGCCCTCTTCCAGGTGATCTTTGGGCATCACCAGCCGGATGGCGCCGCCTGCCATGCACGCTCCTGTGCGCTCCCGCCGCCGCCTTTGTGGGGCTTTTTTTGCCAAAATGAGGCTTTAGTGGGCGGGCCCTGTCGCTCGTCTTGCCGCGTACGGTGTGGTGACATGACCGCCCTTTGGTTGCTGCTGGGGGGGGGGGGAGCAAGGCGAAGGCACGCACACGGATAGGATGCGAGGCTGTGGGAGGGATGGAGGGAATGTGTGTGTGTGAGAGAGAGAGAGAGCCAAGAAGAGAAGAAAGAAATCCGGAGAACCTTTTCGGATCCTTTTGGCAGCCAGGCAGGCGGGCGCTGGAAGGAGAGAGGGAGAGAGAGAAAGAGGCGATGGAGGCCGGGCAAAGTGGGGCAAAGCCAAGCAAGCTCCACCGCAAACCCTGCTGCTGCCCTCGGGACTCCCATTCCAAGCCAAGTCCAGGGCGAGCGAGCTGTGTGGGGCTGCTTTCTTTCCTTGGTTGGGGGCGAGGAGGGAGGGCTCCGCCGTGTTCCTGGGGCTGAACCCGAGGAGGAGGGGGCTGCGGGGATGGAGACTCCATTTGCTGCTGCTTGTGCCCTAGCTGCCTTTCTCCGCCTCGCCCTCCCTCGCCCTCGAAGGATAAAGGCGGCGAGGGCCCACGGGAGAGAGAGAGGGGGGTGGCTCTTCAGAGCCGGCTAGGAAGAGCCACCCTCTCTCTCTCTCTCTCTCTCTCTCTCTCTCTCTCTCTCTCCCGTGGGCATGGACTGCTACCAGTGGGATGGGTCCTCCTTCCTGCCAGCCGTCCACTTGGGTGTCCTTTCTGAGTGACACCCTTGAAAAGAAGGGAGGAAGGAAGGGCGCCCCCCGCTGCATCTGTCACTTTGGGGAAGCACCTCTTCCACTCTTCCTTCCCCTGCCCAGGTAAGGAAGCCTCGAGGGAGGAGGGAGAGGGGGAGGCTGCTGTGGGGAGGCTCCAGCCTCACGTGGGTCCCTCTCTCGGTTGAGATTCCCGGCCCAGGCAACAGCCAGGTGGCCCCTCTTCCCAGCCCTGCGCCTTCCGAGCCGCCACCGAAGCCATATCTGGCCGGAGCGCTGGCGGCTGCGCCTATAAATACCCTCCTGCTGCGTGCATGGGAGGGGCCTGCTGTGCACGCAAGAAGCAGGACGGGATGGGGACTTCCTGCTTCAAGAAAGCATGCAACAGGAAGGAGGAAGGCAACAAAGACATTAAGAGAGAGCGCGCGCGAAGGCAAGGAGGATCCCCTTCCCGGGTGCGCGCGGTGGCGAGTTCGTGGGCAGGCAAGAAAGAAGCCCCGTGCGGATGGAAGGCTGCAGTAGGAGCGTGCACGTGCGAGTGCGCGCACACACTCACATGCACAACAGGTGATCTTTTCAACTTGATTGTTCATATAGTAGCTCGCATGATGAAAAAGTGTGGGCACCCCTGCCATACATAGAAATTGAAAATTTCTCTCCACACACTTGGACCTTATAGTTCTTACTTTTCTTTTCAAACCAAATCTGTTCTCCCACTTTCGTTGTTACGTTTTCTAATCTTCCTAATAAAAATATTTCAAAAAAAGAGAAGAAATTTAAAATAACGTGCTATGGACAACTCTGACTTTAGTATTCAATAATATATACTCCTACTTCAGTTTGGTTCCTTCATAGATGCTCTTCTAAGTCTCTATTCTAATTAATAACTGAGACATATACAGACACTCTTGAACTATTTAAATGTCTTCATCATCTACCTTAAAGTTACGTATCATCTGTGGTCATTATTTATGTTTTCTTAACTGTAGCCTTGCCTTTGCACTTTTTTCTTGACTTTTTTTCAGTAATTGTTCCAAGTCTTCACTTTTTTTAGTAGCTGTATGGGGTCATCTTCAATTTTTTGACATTTCTTCTTCCAATATTTAATTTTCCTCCAAGTCTAATTCTGCTTTACGTATGATATACAACATACAAGATAAAATTCAGCCTTGCCTGACCCCTTGCCAGCTGGAAACCAATCACCACTACAATACTCCACACACAGCATAGTACTATCACTTTTGCTTTTGAAGTAAAAGAAAGCCTATGCCTAGTTGACTGCATTTTGTCTAACACTAGCTTGGGTACTTGTCGTTGTCTGGGTTATTAGAAGAAGTCATTTTTTATATTACAAAATGCATAAGGTTGTGGGTGTACTACAACTCATATCATGTCAGATTAATGCCCTTCAATACTTAAAAGTTTGTCATGTCGGACAAATTTGCTCTCGATGCATCATCGGTGAGGTTCAGTATTCTCTCCAGCTTCAGGATGAGTGACAACTCCCAGCATGATTGGTCAGTCCCATCAAATCCTTCTAGGATGTTCAGTTGGTCATGGGAATTCTGTGTGCCAGGTTAGGTCCAGGTCCATCATCAGTGGGGTTCAGAGTGCTCTTTGATTGCAAGTGAACTATAAATCTTAGTACCTATAACTACCAAATGTCAAGGCCAGTCCTAGCCCAAATCCACCAGTATTCCAATTTTGGCATATTGTATGTGCGTGAAAATTTTGGTGCAGATCCATTGTTGTTTGCATTTACAGTAGTCTCTGTATGTAAGAGAACTATAATTCTTATAAATCAAGGTGAATTTTCCCCAAAGCCCTCCTGCATTTTTGTTGGTAATGGGGATTCTCTGCATTAAGTTAGGTCCAGGGCCATTGTTGGTGGGATCCAAAGTGCTCTTTGGTTGCAGGTGAACTATAAATCCCAGTACCTACAATGGCTATAAATCCCAGTATCACCTGACTTAGCCGATGCTTTGTTGACCGAAATAAAGGCTACTGACTGACTGATAAATCCCAGTACCCACAATGGTGGATTCCTCCCAAACCTCTACAGTATTTTTCTTTAGTCATGGGGATTCTGTGTGCCAAATGTGGTCCAGGTCCATTGTCAGTGGGGGTCACAGTGATCTGACCTGATGTAGGGTGAACTACAACTTCAACCATGTGGAGTCAATCCCCCAAACTCCTCCAGTATGTTTAGTTGCTGATCAGTTCTTCTCTGTTTGTTGTGCAGATAGAGTGGAAAAGAGTAGGAAAGGATTAAAGGAGAGACAGTGGGCAGGATTCCACACCAACGGAGAGAGTAAGATACATTGGGATGTCTGTGGTGGAGGAAGCACATAAAATCTAGCATGAAATTGTCCCAGAATGAAAGCATTGTGTGGATGGTGGGCATTATGGTGGGAAGACATTGGCAAGGGTTGGGCTACATTTTTATGGCACTTGCTATAACCTGAAATGTCATTGGAAGGAAGGCTTTTGGTGGCTTCTCTGCACTGTAGCTTAAATCTCTTTATGGAAGCGAGAGCCTGTCTGTGGGAGTAGGCACCCCAGCTTCACACATACATACATATTTTCACTTTTATTATTAGTAAAGGCAAGGTTGTAAATGTTGAGCTAATTTAGTTTGAAACTACTTGAAACTTGGGAAAACATAAGCAAGACGTCCTAAAAAAAGACTGTGTGGAGAATTACAGGTGTTAAGATGTCTTTTTGAAAGCAATCAATTAAGCTGGAGACATGAAGTTATGAGTTATGAATACAAACTGGAAAGATAGGGTTTTACACCACTTCCAACGATCAGTGCAGTGATGTGACAAGCATAAATGCTACTTACCATGCAATTTTAGTTTTACCAGGGTCAGTTAATACTATCCTACTTGTAAATCATTTTGAACACTTGATATAAGTTAAATATTTGAGAAATGCCAAAATGAAAATCATTTTTGATTGAAGGACAACAGAGCTTGTATTTCCCTGCACATTTTTTAATGTGAGCTATTGAAGGGAATGTTCTTTGCTTAAGAAACCCCTATGAAATGTATGGGGTCATCATGAGTTGACAGGCTACATGAAGGCACATGCACACATATTGAAGGAAAATGATTTAGATTCTAGGAATGTGAATCTTCCTGCTATGAGGGGCGTTCATCAAAGATTTCCCCTAACCCACTTCCTGTGGACTGAGAGCAATTAAACTTGGCACAGTTATTAGTCCTTCTCTACATAGGTGCTGGTCCATGATGTCACGAAGAGTTGAAAGTGACTGAACAAATAAACAACAACACATAGGTGCTACCTAGGGACACACACTTCTCCCATCTTTTTAAGTAACTGTAAACACCTCATCTGTAGAAGTCGACAGATTGCTCCAAAAGCCACATGGTGACTTCGGAAAGCAGAGTCTCATCATGGAAAAAATGCTTGTCTTGTTGGAAAGAGGTGGAAGTCCGATGGTGCGAGGTCGGGTGAATAAGGGGGATGTGATAGAATTTCAAAGCCACAGGAACATGCTTCCATTTGGGCAATATGTGAGTTGTGAACTGGTGCATTGTCTTGCAGAAGGCGAACACCTTTGGTGAGCATGCCACGTCTCTTGGTTTTGACTTCCTGCAACTTCTGCAGCAGTGAAGAATAGTATGCCCCAGTGATCATTGTACCCTTTGCTAGGAGAGCCATTATTACTATTTATTTATTTATTTATTTATTTATTTATTTGCGACATTTATGTGCCCAGAACAGTAGTTGGTACTGGGGGGAGGGGTCCCAACCAATGACATATGCAGGAGACAAGATGGAACTGTCCCCTGCCCCCCTCTCCTCTTCACTCTGGCCCAGAGCAGCAGTTGCTGGTCTCAAAATACTGTGAGCATGACCTTGCCTGCTGAAATTTGGGCACATGCCTTCTTCTTGCATGAACTGGACTTTAGTCTCAGGATCATAGTGATGGACCCAGCATTCATCCTGTGTGATCAGTCTGTTGAAAAAGTCCTCCTGGTCTCCATGTCACATTTTCAATAGAGCCTGAGAGCATTCGATTTGTTCTTGCTTCTGGAAAGGTATGCGCAGCTGGGGGACCCAGCGAGCAGATACCTTATGCATGTGAAGATGGTCTTTGTTGATTTTTTTCCACGGACCCCACACTAATCTTGAGATTTTGGGCTAGGTGGTGAATGGTTATGCAGTGATTTTCCAAAATGATAACCCCCCACTTGCTGGATGGTGTGTTCATCAATAGCAGAGTGGGGTTGCCTTGGAATTGGAGCTGATTGCACCGAAGTCCGACTACATTTGAATTGGCAATGCCAGTTCTTGACTACATCATATGATGGGGAATCATCACTACAAACCTCTTTCATCTCCTTTGGTCTACGGCCTTTCAAGTAAAGGAACTTGAAGACTGCTCTGTATTCCATTATCAAACTTCACACCACTTCAGCACCTGTAAAATCAAGACCGCTATCAGTTCTTAGTTATAAATTGGCATGTAATCTATAGAGACTTGTATCATTACACATGTGCATCCTGTGATAAATAGAAGTGGGTTAGGGAATATCTTTAATGAACACCCCTCGTAACTAAATCAATGGTATTAGCTTAAGGCAGTGCTTAGCAGTAATGCAGTTATTTGGTTTAATTAGTTGTATCCTTGCTGTTTTCCCCACATTTTTTGCAGGTGCTAGCAACAGGCCTAAGTGGCCTATATTCATCTTTGCCTACAAAGCTGGAAGGTAAAGGAGAAGAATGGAACTGTTTGCTGAAAGATGATTGGCTTCTTTCTCCAGCTCTTGTCCAGTTTATGAACTCTCTTGAGTTCTGCAATGCAGTAATACAGGTACATGGCCAAATAAACAATATTGGAAATTAATATTTAAACCTGGATGATGTTCCTCTGTTTATGTAGAAGTCGAGTGCAGATCATGATCAAGTCTAGATTAATTATTTTGCAAATTTCTTATATAGACAAATATCAACATGATTTAGATAACAAACGTCTAATGAATGAGATGCATGTTTATTTGTACAAAAATGACTTATTTCCTAATAATGCCTGGCTGAGCAACATTTGTTAATACCTAAAGTCATAAATATTTTCCCAGGAACCCGAACTGAGCGTAAATTCGTGTACTACTTTACAATCAGGGGTTTTTTTTCTTGGCAAAGAAAACTCATACACTAATATCTGTGAACAATGTTCTTTGTGTTTGAATTGATCAGTATATTTCAAGAACCCAATTTAAATTCTGTTTGGTCTTCTCATGTTCTTTGCTCTTATTATTTCTTAATTAGATCTTCTCTCTTTTGATTCCTTGTTGTTTTTCTCCAGTTTAATGATAAAATCAGATGTTGTATCTCTTTGATGGTGCACTCAGGATTCTTATAGTATCAGGGCTTTACAGTATCTGTAGCTTTATTTGATTCATGCAGGTTTGCTCTAGCACTAATGAAGCTAAAAGGCAAAGAATGGAAAAGTCTGCATGAGTAATATATACAAAACTAATTATTTTTGCATTCATGTCACTCAATCAATGTATATCTGTTAGCCCACTTGGGTGGAGGGGGTGATAGCAGTGAAAAGGATTTCTGATTTTTCATGGGGACATTACTTTGGGCTGGATCTCAAATAAGTTTGCATAGAAGGAAAACCAGAGTTCAAAATGTTGATCATATAAGGTCTTCGAATATGGAAGATTTTTTAGAAAGCATGACCGTTTAGAGATCATAACCTTTTAGAGCAGAGCCAAAAACTACTTTGAATAGAATCTTCTCAAGTGGTATACAACCAAATGTAACTATGCAATGCAATTGGCTTCAGTTACTAGACTGAACAGCTTGTTAATAATAACAATAACAATAGTAATAATAATATTTATTTGTACCTCACCACCATCTCCCCAAAGGGACTCGGGGCAGCTCACAGAAGCACTCCAAGTGCCACATGCAGACAACAATACATAAGTATAAATACAATGACATAATCAACAGTGCATAAAAGTCTCATTAATAAAATTATAGAAACTTGAAAATGATAAGATTCCTAAAATGCAGTGGAACCAGCTGGCTGACTATCTGTCATAACAAACAATCAATCAAAGTGCGGGCTAGTACTATTCATCACATTGGCCATGGATTACTGTTGTCTCTGATCTCTTAGGAAACAGAAAACATACCAGTACATAAAAAATAGAAGTTCTTCAGAAGTGTTTTTCAGTGCCCAAAAATATATATCTACTGTCCCATTAAACAACTTGTTTTATAATATGCACTCAAGAGACAAAAATGAAATAGACTTTGGTAAAAATAATGTATTTGGTTTACTCACCACCTTCATGTGTTCATCATACACAGGTACAGAACTTATCTGTCAGTTTACAGATATGTTTGAGATAGTTTCTGTGCCATCTGGTCAGAACATCTCTCTTATAATTTATTTATTTATTTACTACATTTTTATACCGCCATTCTCAGCCCGAGGGCGACTCATGGCAGTTTACAAGTGGCAATATTCAATGCTCATAACAATATAAAAGCAGATAAAACACCCAACATAGTTTTTAAAAATCACATACATATTAAACATCAATAAAAACATTATAAAAATCCTCCGCACTGCATTACTAAATCATTGTCCAGTTAAATTGTCCAACCATTCCAAGATCAGAGGTCATAGCTACACTGCATTTGGAAACGCCTGCTCAAATAACCAGGTACTTATTTTTTTACGAAATGTTAAGAGTGTGGGGGCTGATCTAATATCCCTGGGGAGGGCATTCCATAGCCAAGGGGCCACCGCTGAGAGGGCTCTGTTTCTTGTCCCCGCCAGCCGCAGCTGTGAAGATGGCAGGACCGAGAGCAGGACCTCCCCAGAAGATCTTACATTTCTAGATGGTTCGTAAGGAGAGATAAGTTTAGGACAGATAGGTCCGAACAGCAGGCAGATAGGTCCGAAGAGCAGACAAGTCTGCAATCCGAATAGTCCCAAAGTTTAAAGAAGTCTGTGCTCTGTGCAAGTCTCAGAGTAGATCTTGTGGTCTCCAGGTCCTCCCACAACTTCTCAGAAAAAAACCATAGAGCAAGGAAAGAAAACTTCATATCACAACATACATACAATAAGTAAGCAACATGATTAAAGATAAATAACTAGAGGAGGCTTGAAGAAGGTTGTAATTTCCAACAGGAGGACTTATTGGAAGTAAATAATGATTTTAGTCCAATGCAAATGTCTTCAAATATATTCATCGTAAAGTAATATGATGCCTCAGCCCAGATAAACTTTCAGCACTCTTTCTCTCTTCTTTTAGGTGTCCCATTCTCTGATTCGTAAACAGCTTGTGAACTACATTTATAATGGGTTTCTGGTACCCGTTATGGCCCCAGCTCTTCATAAGGTCAGTATTTGTTTGTTAAATATAATTACCAGTATTTAGTGGCCTAACAACATTATGTATATGATGAAGCTAGAAAAACTCAGCTATTCATGTTTAATTTTAGTACTTCTACCACCTATTGCTGGGTTTTGATTTTAAGAGTACTTTCAGTAGGGAAAACCGTTTTTCGTCTGATTAATAGTTGTATATAGAATGGTTGTTTTGCATGGCCAGTTAGGCTCTTGTGTGACTAAGAAACACTGTCTTCCAAAGATTTTATGTAGATTTTTGTGCATATTTATAATATAAAGGTAAAGGTAAAGGTTTCCCCTTGACATTAAGTCTAGTCATGTCTAACTCTGGGGGGTGATGCTCATCTCAATTTCTTAGCCGAAGACCCAGTGTTGTCTGTAGACACCTCCAAGGTCATGTGGCTGGCATGACTGCATGGAGTGCCATTACCTTCCTGCTGGAGCGGTACCTATTGGCCTACTCACATTTGCGTGTTTTCGAACTGCTAGATTGGCAGAAATGTATAATATATAATGGGCTATATTGTCTGCATTGGCCTACATTATCTGGGCTCCTCTGTATGTCCTTGGTGAAGATTCCTATGTTTCTCAGTGAACAGTGTTACTTGACCGTTGACTCTTGAGTTCTTTTTTAATCACATCTGGATTAGGAAAGGTCTTTATTCTCCTATTATATACTAAAGTCTACTACATACTATACTGATTTATTACAGTAGGAATTGTATAAGCAACAGTAACCGAGGAAGGCCTTCTCCCCACTTTGGAAGAAACTTCTAGACCAGGGGTGGAGAATGTCTGGTCTGTGATCCCGTACACGGCACCCAAGATAATTTGGTCAGCTTTTTCATCTCCCACCCAATATTGACCAAGAAGTGACTTGGATCTACTGTCTGTAATAATCCTTGCACAAACTGAATTTCAGTTTAAAGAAATTGCAGTCCACAGAAAAAACCTTGAAAATTGATGATGAAGATGTTGGATATGTTCCAGTCCAAGATGCAAGATTGGAACAGCAATCAGAACAAAATACTTTGCACCCAAGTCGGATAGATCTGTGGCTCCTGAAGGTGAGGGAGCACTTTTGATGGCCACCCTGAATAGAGACAGTGTCAAACCGCCTGCTGAGGCAGGTCACCTGGGGAGACTAGGGCCAGGGTTTTATGAGCTCTGGCTGCCCTCCTCTAACCCCCTTCCTACTCCTTTCAAAGCTGGATCAACAGGAGTTCTGCATCACTCTACAGAACCCATGACCATGAGTTGTGTGGATTTCTTTTGCCTGGTTTGTTGTGGTTTCAGGGTTGGCATAGGGATGAAGGTGAAATGTACAATTGGCACCACTGCAAGAGGTAGTAGGCAGGTTGCTATTTCCAAACCAAGCCTTTCCTTCCTTGCTCTCTCTCTCCTTCTCTGTCCTAGTGGATAGTAAATGCCTTTTAGGCATTTACACTACAATTGGGTTTGTTTCTACCCAAAACAAGAAAGGATGCCTACTCCAGGCCATCCAATTCACTTGGCTTCTATTGCTATATGACACAACACACCGACTCTTCTGTGGCCCAAGTGTCACTTACTATTCAGAATTGGGCCATTTCTGGGTCACCTCCTGCAGATGCATTCTCCTTCCACTCTTGTTTTTGCCGGTTGAGTCAAAGTTGATAATGTGTGCATGCACAGGTAGCTTACCTGTGCTATGTGGCCTTTGGAAGTTTCATTTTATTTTTTAATTTACAATTTTATAATTTATACCTATAAAGGAGCCCCTGGTGGCACAGTGGGTTAAGCCACTAAGCTGCTGAATTTGCTGAGGGGAAAATTGGCGGTTCAAATCCAGGGAGTGGGGTGAACTTCTTCTGTTAGCCGCTGCTTCTGTGAACCTAGCAGTTCAAAAACATGTATATGTGAGTAGATCAATAGGTATCACTCGAGCTGGAAGGTAACGGCGCTCCATGCAGTAATGCCGGCCACATGACCTTGGAGGTGTGTACTGAAAACGCCAGCTCTTCGGCTTAGAAATGGAGATGAGCACCACCACCTCAGGATTGGCCACAACTAGGCTTCATGTCAAGGGAAAACCTTTACCTCTTATAACTATAAAATATATAATTTATAATTATTTATTTAGAATTAGATAGACAGACAGACAGACAGATAGATAGTTTTGGCCCGCAAATATTGTCATACATATCCATGATCCTTAGCAAACCCCCCAACTCTAGACAATAAAATAGCAGACCGATATTTGCTTTAGCGTGTAGACAGATTGGTGCAATAATTACAGAACTCAAGACAGCTTTCAAGGATCAGATCTTCTGTTGTCAGTTCTGCGATTTATTGGGTAGCCTAGTCACTAGGCCCTAGTGGATATAATTACTCATTTGTTAATTAACCAAACCTTAAGGAAACTGAATTTTAAGACCTGCAAATGATTTCCACTATATCCTTCCTTGTTATAATATTTGTTAATGATTTGTAAAACTGAAGTTGTACAAATAAATACAACAAATCAGTTTAACACTTGGAGTGGATTACATGTGAATGGGTACAAATGTATTTGACTTTTAATCTGATTTGCTGGCAAAATTTATAGTCTGGTGATGGCTGCCTATGGCTCATTTCTTTGTAACATAAATGTATGACACACTCCCTTCTTAGAACGTTTTAAACATCTTGCCTAAATGGGTGTGATGTACTCCAGGTGCTGGCCATAAATTCATCAGGTTATGCTTTGGAGAGGCAGAGGATTAACTCAACCTGGCACCTGGATGCACACCTAAAGCACAAGATGATATTTCAGTTATGCTTTCTTTCGTTGGTATAGTATGAACATTTCAATGTTTAAATGAGAGATTGCTATGACAGTCTCATTAGCATTTGAAAAGCTTTCTGAACAACCTGCCATGTAGATAATTAATAGAATTATTAATATTGCCAAAAGTCCTTCTTTCTTTAGTTTTCTCAGCAAGTCCTGTCATCTTTACTTGCCTGTTATTCTTGAGCTCTTTTTTTCTGCTTCCTGCATTAGTCTTTTGTATTCCCGCTGTGTGCAAACCAAACAGATATTAATATCCATTGAAGTTCATTGATATTTCAGTATTCTGAGCAATGTGCATATTTGAAAGAAACATAAATCCTGCCTTCAGGATATTTTTTAAAAGTTCATAGCATGATAGGAGGCATAATTGGTATATATTCTAGAGCTTTAAACATCTGATAGTATGTTGATCAAAGTCTGGAAACTTTATTTTTGTGGGACTACAACTCTCACAATTTTCCTGCTGGCATGGGGACCCTCTGAACCCTAATCCAGAGCAAGTCAGTTCCTTTTGAAGTTCTGGTCCTAATCAGACATGGGATTGAATTGATGATTGTACAGATATAGACTAGTGCTTTGGCTAAACCATGCCTATTCAAAAAGCCTAGAAGGTAGAGCATTTTTTGCCTTCACTCTGCACCTTGTAGACCACTGATTCTCAAAGTGTCTGGTACCACCCCCTGGTGGGAGGTGAGACGATCCAGGGGGGCAGTGGGAGACTCAGGGGAATTTGGGGGGGGGGGGCGGTGAACCCCTTTAAGGGGGCAGTGAACGATTGGCCATTTAGGAGCTGAATTGATTGAAGTTACTGTAAATCCCATCATCCGTTGTCCGTACTCCCCCAAACATATTGCTTTAATTATGTTCACTTTGTAACAATGAAAATGCATCCTGCATATTAGATATTTGTATTTGAATTCGTAAGAGTAGCAAAATTATTTATGAAATAGCAATGAAAATATGGTTGGGGGTCACCACAACATGAGGAACCTTATTTAGGGGTCACGGCATTAGAAAGGTTGAGAACCACTGCATATATACATATATCTTTCTGTTTAATTGCTATTAAATTAAAAAATAATAATTTCTAGGGGCGCGGTGAGTAATTTTTTTTATGGAAAGGGGACGGTAGGCCAAAAAAAATTGGAAACCACTGTTGTAGACTAAGAAACACACCATGCTATAAGTTTTCATAGGTATTCCACATAGCAACCTAATAATGCGAGAGCGGGACCATAAGCAAGACTGAGTGAAGGAATATAGATGCTTTTGAACTGTTATGTTGGAGGAAAATTCTGAGAGTTTCTTGGACCACAAGAAGATCAAACCAGTCCATACTACAGGAAACAAAGCCTGACTGCTCACTGGAGGGAAGGATATTAAAGGCAAAGATGAAGTACTTTGGCCACATAATGAGAAGACAGGAAATCTTGGAGAAGATAATGATGCTGGGAGAAAATAGAAGGAAGAGGGGACCACCAAGGACAAGGTGGATGGATTTATCCTTGAAGCGACTGGCTTGACCTTGAAGGAGCTGGGGTAGTGACAGCTAACCGGGAGCTCTGGCATAGGCTGGTCCATGAGGTCACAAAGAGACCCAAACAGGCAAGAGTAAGGATGAGAAATAAGAATATAAATTTAGTATAAAATATGTTCTAATAAAAGCTAATGGGACATTAGAATTCTCCTCTCAAAAGTCTAGAAAAATATTATAATTGAATAAACCCTATGATAAAGAGCCAAATGATGTTAAAGAATTGATAAGATCTTCAATTTCCCTTCTTAATTGTCTGGTTTAATTAGAAGTAGAGGTTGTCTCAAATTATTCTTTGCCTTGCAATCTAAATGTATGCCGACCACATGGTGGTTTTTTTGCAATGTCATTTGTTGCATCTTTAAACATGTCCTATAGAGAAGGTTATAGTGCACCATCTAGTGGATTTGAGAAACAAATAGAAGACAGAGATGAAACAAAAACTTTCAAGCGGATGACATTTTTAAAAAGTGAAAAATGAGCTCTTCCTTTTTGCTTATTTCATAAATTCAGTATGAAACAGTATTAAAAACACTAAATACTAAACATCATGACATATGTGTTATGATGTTTGCATTTGGTATAGGTCACTTATTGTTGAATTAATTAAGGAAGCTTTTCCCCCCTAGTTGACAAAAATTCTTCAATTTTTCAAAATCATTAATAATCACTAAGTAATTTGCTCAGGTGATAATATTTTGTATCTACCTCTCTTATACACGTGATAATTAAAATTATCTAGACCTCACCTGATCTTTCTTCCTGCACCAGCTTCTTTCCATTTGATTACCAAAATGGTAGAGCATGCTATCAATGTATTAATTTGAATAGTCAAGATTTGTGCCTGACTGGCTCTGTAGTTGTAAGAAAAGTAGATTTAAGGGGATGTCATGGCGAGTTTTCAAATATTTTGGAAGTCTTATAGTAGAAGAGAGGTAAAGTAAGGCCTTGAAAGTTTGCCTTTGTTTGTTGGAAACCACCCTGAGTTCCCATGGGGAGATAGGGTGGAATACAAATAAAGTTGTTGTTGCGGTTGCTGTTTCTGCTGCTGCTGTTGCTGTTATTATGTGATGACCACCAGTGAAATGAATCCCCCAGTCTTCATTTTGGGGATATTATGTAGAAATCCCATTCTGTTGATCCCCACCCTCCCTTAAAGATGTACTTGCTTAAAGATGTATTCTCATAACTAAAGTAAGTCATATATATGTTCTACGAAACTTGATGGTATAGCATAAATGCCATATTGAATCATTTCACTTGACTAATACAGCAGCACTTAGGAGTTTTAAGATTCTTAATTTTTTGAAATTGAAGAATGGGCCATAAAAATGCACTCTCTAGTTTAGTTTATTTAGTTTCTCATTTATATTTCCTGGCATTCTCCTCAATAATATATACAGGCTCTGGTTGTCCTATTGGCTGTGTTGATTTTTCAGACATCTGCTTTCTTAACTTGGAAGACATGTTAAGACTTGAAGACTAGGTAGTATACAAAGCTCAGTGTCCAAAATGCTGCTTAGATCTTTTGTAGTTTAAGGGGACATCATAATATACACAAAACCACTATTCAGATATAGTATATTTTAAGATTTTGGTTTTTGTAAATTACTTTATAGTATTGATTTCTATTGCTGATACATTCTAGGCAAGATTACTTCAGAAGTGAGCAAGGTTTGAAGCCATATTCAAGCAGTGTGGATGCTGAAATGAATGAAAATGTGGTGCTTAAAATACGAATATTCATATTGTTATTTTTTATAGTTCATACTGAAGTATATGTTTTTAAATTCCTAAAAGATACTTTAAAGTTCTCTATGGCTGTATGCACTATTTTTTGAAATGTATGGAAGTTTTAAGTTGGTAATTAAATGTGTAAAGATGAATGGAAATATGAAGTCTTAGGAAGCAATTTAATTTAATTTAAGGATGTGATGTTACAAGTAAAGAAAGCTGTATGCTTATGAGTGCAATCTTAAGAAATGCTTAAAATATGACAAAACGTTCTCTTTATATGCAGCTAACATGCTGCATGATAAAAGCAGTCTTTCAAAATAATCTCCATTTTGTGCAAATACCACTCAATGGAATACGAGGGCGGGTCAATAAGTCTGTGACTGTTTGAATGAAACACAGGTTTTTGGATAAAAAATCATTTTATTTTTCAACGTAGTCTCCTTTGAGCTCTATACACATTGTCTAACGTTTCTCCAATTTTTTTATCCCTTCCAAAAAATAAGATTTGTCAAGGTCATCAAAATAGGTATTTGTTTGTGCGATGATTTCATTGTTGGAGTCAAATCTCTTTCCGCTGAGCCATTTCTTCAGGTTTGGAAACAAGAAATAGTCACTCTGGGCAAATTCCGGAGAATTGGGTGGATGAGGGAGCAATTCGTATCCCAATGCATGGCTTGTTGCCATGGCAACTGCACATGTGTGCACCCATGTATTGTCCTGGTGCAAAATAACTTTTTTCTTGGCCAAATGCCCCCCCCCCCCCAAAATCCTCATTAAATCAACCCAATAAGTTGGCATATTTGCCATTGATTGTTTTACCCTTTTGAAGGTAGTCAATGTGGATTATACCGCGTGCATCCCAAAAAACGGTCGCCATGACTTAATTGGCTGTCAAACCCCCTTGGCCTTCTTTGGTGCCGATTCACCCCAAGAAACCCACTGTTTTGACTGCTGTTTGATCTCTGGTGTGTTGTGGTGGATCCACGTTTAGTCCACGGTTATGAAACGGTGAAAAAACTCATCCATATTGTGGTTGAACAACGCCAAACGCTCCTGTGAAATTGTCACACAATTGCGTTTGTGGTCGATTGTGAGCAAACACAGCACCCATCTTGCGGAAAGCTTTCTCATACCCAAGTTATTTAAAATTGAAACCACTGAGCCATGTGAGATGCCTATGGTTTCCACAATCTCTCGCACTTTCAATCTCCAATCGGCCAACACCATGTCGTGAATGTTTTCAATTGTTTCTGGTGTAGAGACCTCAACTGGGTGTCCAGAACGTTCGGCATCTTCTGTGCTTGTATGGCCACAACAAAATTCAGAGTCCCCATAGTATTTATCAAGCTTAGCCTTGGTTTGAGTGGTTTTTTTCCACACAAAAACCAATGTTTAATGAGCACACAAAATTCACTTTTTTCCATTTTCTCCTCAAATCACATGGTAGTCTGCTATCAATGGCTGTCAAACACAAACTAAATGACGCAGCTTGTTCAAATTTTGACAGAAGTCAACTGACAGATGCCTGTTGACAGGAGCAGTGTTGCCCTTTCAGTTAAGAGGCTGGAAATTCAAAAAGTCACGGACTTATTGACCCGCCCTCGTATTTTCCAAATTGTCAATGAATGACAGATTTTTAAAACTATAGTTAACAAAAGATGGTTTATGCCCCTTTTCATATGAGCAGGTCTACCTGCTTTTGTGTTTGCATTTTAAGCCTATTAAACTCATCGGTAACTATTTTTAAAATGCTGACTTTGCAGTCTTACTCCAGAGCTCAAAGGTTGGCTTCAAAATATCAGGCACCTTCTGATAAATGAGCTTTAAAAGATTGCATTAGCAAAGCAACATGCGCTCATTTTTGTTATAAAAATAGCATAGGCATCTACCATCCAATACAGAGGTGCAATTGATATCTGGGCCTTTAAAAATAGTGTTCATCTCTAGACATGAGTAGTACTGTTGGCCCTCTATAGTACCACAGATTGAAAATCTCCCCTCCAAGAGTCCCTTCCCAAAGCAAACTTTGTTTTTACCATGTTATATAAAATGCACCAATTTACTACACCATTATATATAAGGGTCCTTGAGCATCCACAGATGCTGGGATCCATGAGGGGTGGGAGGGTGTCCTGGAACTAAATCTCAAAACACTAAGGGCTCATTGTATTATGGTGTCTCCAATGAGATTCGGTTAGGCTTTCCTGAGTTAGTGCTTTTAAAGCTGTATCTACTCTAACAGCACTCCATGCAGTCAGGCCAGCCACATGACCTTGATGGTGTCTACGGACAATGCTGGCTCTTCGGCTTAGAAATGGAGATGATCACCAATCCCCAGAGTTGGACACGACTGGACTTAATGGCCTTTACCCTTTACCTTTATTATCTCCTTCATTGCTATATAGAGACCTGAAGCTAACTAGATTTACTTACCTTTTTGTTAATAACCAGGTGACAGAAAGTCAGCACAATTCTTGAGTGCTGTAAGCAAAACTCAAGCTTTCTTACTTTAACTTGTCCTTGGGGAATTTTAAATTTTCATATCATAAATGGGCAACATGTGATTTACTAACGTGGAATATGTACATTCGCCACAATCTGTTCTAGTAGTTGAGAAATATTTGGTAGTGCAGAGACAATGAAAGTAAAAGAAAGAAAAGAAATGACAATGTACTAGGAATATAACAACAACAACACTTAGCCATAACATTTATTTTATTTTGCCCTTCTCCTGTGGAGCCTCAGAGCGGATTACAGTATATAAACAGATACCAGCAAACATTCAATGCCTTGTTGCAGTACAATGAGACACACAAACACAAGCAACGGCAAAAGCTTCTCCTTTCATTTCTGACTTTGGAGGTGGTGCTCATCTCTGGCTCTGGGGGAGGTTCTGTTCTCGATTTCCAAGCCAAGGAGCCTGCGTTGTCAGTTCCTGGTCATGCAACCAGCATGACTGCTTGGAGCTCACCCACTGTCAAGTTTCAGGTCAGCAGTTCAGCAGCCAAAGGGTTTAACCCATTGCACCACCATGGCTTCTCACATCTCTTGAGCAATAATGTGTTGGCCTGTTCTTTGGATATTCTGTCATGCTCTTCCTCCTCCTCCTCCCTGCCCCTCTCCCCAAAAGGACTCATGGTGGTTTACAACAGTGCTGTCCAACTTCTAACCGGCCAGGGCCGGATTCCAGGTCACTGATGACCTGGGGGGCCGCCCGCCCGGCCCCGCCCCACCCCCGGCCCCACCCCCGGCCCCGGCAGCCGGGATGCTTTGGGAGAGAGGGAGGAGCCACGGGGCACCCCCTCCCTTCCAAGGCATCCTGGCCGCAGATGAAGCTGGTGGTTTCGCCGGCTTCAGCTGCTGCCGGGATGCCTTGCAAGGGATGGAGGCGCCGCGGGGGACCCCCTCCCTTGCAAGGCATCGCGGTAGCTGCGGAAGCCGACGCCGGCTTGGGGGACCCCCCTCCCTTGCAAAGCATCGCGGCAGCCGCGGAAGCCGACGCCGGCTTCAGCCGCTGCCGCAATGCCTTGCTAGGGATGGAGGCGCCGCGGGGGACCCCCTCCCTTGCAAGGCATCGCAGTAGCTGCGGAAGCCGACGCCGGTTTCAGCCGCTGCCGCGATGCCTTGCAAGGGAGGGAGGCGCCGCGGGGACCCCCTCCCTTCCAAGGCATCCCGGCAGCCGGGGGCGGGGGTGGGGCCGGGGGTGGGGGCGGGGGCGAGGGCGGGCGGCCCCCCAGGTCATCAGTGACCTGGAATCCGGCCCTTGGCCGGTTAGAAGTTGGACAGCACTGTTGTAAACCACCATGAGTCCTTTTGGGGAGAGGGGGCAGGAGGAGGAGGAGGAAGAGCATGACAGAATATCCAAAGAACAGGCCAACACATTATTGCTCAAGAGATGTGAGAAGCCATGGTGGTGCAATGGGTTAAACCCTTTGGCTGCTGAACTGCTGACCTGAAACTTGACAGTGGGTGAGCTCCAAGCAGTCATGCTGGTTGCATGACCAGGAACTGACAACGCAGGCTCCTTGGCTTGGAAATCGAGAACAGAACCTCCCCCAGAGCCAGAGATGAGCACCATCTCCAAAGTCAGAAATGAAAGGAGAAGCTTTTGCCGTTGCTTGTGTTTGTGTGTCTCATTGTACTGCAACAAGGCATTGAATGTTTGCTGGTATCTGTTTATATACTGTAATCCGCTCTGAGGCTCCACAGGGAGAAGGGCAAAATATAAATAAAATGTTATGGCTAAGTGTTGTTGTTGTTGTTATATTCCTAGTACATTGTCATTTCTTTTCTTTCTTTTACTTTCATTGTCTCTGCACTACCAAATATTTCTCAACTACTAGAACAGATTGTGGCGAATGTACATATTCCAGAAGAGGGCGGTGCAGGGAGGAGGAGCTAACTCTCTTCCTCCTCCTTGTACCACCCCTTGTCCCTCTCTCACCGGCGCTGATGCGATCCGGTTTGCATCGGCGGCGTGGAGAGAGGGATGGAGGGGGCGGTGCAGGAAGGAGGAGCTGGCTCACTTCCTCCTCCCTGCCCCGCCTCCCCCTTCCCCTCGGCCGCCATTTTTTTAAAAAAAATTTTAAGATTTTTTTAAAAAAAATTAAAAATGGCGGCCCGGGGCATAGCGGGAGCCGTGTCCAACAGGCTGTCACGATGCACGGACTTGACCGGCCCCTTAATCACACACACAGAGACGGACTGAAGGCTAACTACTTTATTGAATATAAAAACAGTTCAAAAGATATTGTCCAAAAGAATAGCGAGTAATCCAAAAGGCTTGAAGCAATAATGTCCAAAACAAACGTGGCAAAATTCAAAGACTTGGCAAGGCTCCGCGCAACACTGCGGATCAGGAAACAAGACAAGGCTCCGCGCAACACTGCGGATCAGGAACAAGGCAAGGCAGATGCAAGGCAGGACTTGATGACCACTAGCTGACTTAGCTCCGTGGACCCACTTCGCTTCACGCCAAAAGAGACATGGCCGAAGCACTGAGGATTCGTTCCCACGACTCCTATACTTAATCCTTTGGCCGAGGTCCCCGACGCTCTAGGCTTCGACGTCTCCAATCTCTGCTAACGGACCTCGGCCTGTCTAGGCTGTGGTACCATCCCCTTCTGCGGGACTCAATGCTACTTCTCCTATCAAAGGTTCGGCCTTGCCTCTCACCAGCTGGGTCACTATCTGCATGAGAGCTTCCCTCCCTGGGATCTTCCCAGCCGCTTGCTTCCATGTTTTGGCTCAAAAGCTCCTGAGAACCTTTCCCACCCGGGTGCTCATAACTCCCACAATCACTATCCTCCATTTGCACCTGGTTATCTGAATCTACGTCAGGGCCAAACATCAATTCTTCCCATGCCAGGCTCTCCGTGGGCGAAGGAGGACCACTGATGGGAAACTGTCCTTCTCCCCAATCTTCCAGCTCATCCTCTGAATCTGGTTCTGCAGCTGCAGGGCCTAATGCTAATGGGACCCCGGGTCCTAGCCCCAGTTCTCCAGGCACAAAGGAGAACTGCTGTGCTACACAGGCTGGGGGGCTGTGTACGGCCCCCGGGCCGCCAGTTGGACAGCCCTGATTTACAACAACCAACAGATACAGAAAATAATATCAGCAATAAACAAACAGCAATAAACAAATATCACTTCATACAATTAAAATGACACAACAGTATAAACATTAATTAATAATAGTTTAAAATAATTTTTAGAAATGATTTTAGAAATAGTTTAAAAATATATATATTTTAATTTGCTCTGTGTACTTTCTTTCAATAGCAAATAACAAAACCTTGTTTTAGTGAATAGTGATTTCTTAACAGTGAAGTCATGAAAGAGAGCAAGTGCAAGATTTGTTGCTGCGCGTACATGTTAAGAATCACATATGCAACATGTGTAACCAGTGATGCAAAGGAGTTTGAATTGATGTCTTTATATGTGCATGTGTTTTGTTTTATTGTATTCTGGGTTGCAGATAAACATTTAAAAAACCCAAGATTATGGCAACCAGGCTGATTGATAACTGGTTAATAGAGGGAGAAAACATAGAGGGAGTGACAGACACTGTATTTCAAGGCACAAAGATTACTGCAGACACAGACTGCAGCCAGGAAATCAGAAGACGTTTACTTCTTGGGAGGACAGTAATCACCAATCTCGACAAAATAGTGAAGAGTAGAGACATTACTACCCTGGACCGACAACAGTTTCGGTTAAAGTGCATTTCCACAGATAGCCTTAGCAAGAAGCCTTCTTGTGAAAACATACAACAGAATTAAGAGACTTTGCTTTTGCGTGAGATTGTTCAGTAGCCATGTTCTAGGACCTAAAGCCCACTTCTTAACAAACTCCTTCATAATCAGTTGTGACTCGCCTAGGAGTTTGCTTGGCTTCAAAGATCAAAGTGCGCTCCTTCTCATGTGGAATAAAGCTCTGCAGTTTGATGGACTCTTTGGCAGGGCTGGCAAAACATTCTGTCTGGCTGTACAAGATCTTGGCCAAGCATGGTAATCAGGTGATCAGGTAGAAAAGCATCAAGGGAATTTGAAGCTTAGAAGCATTGGTTTGGCCTTAATATAAAAGAGAGAATTTTGCTAGTAAAGAAAGTAATGAGGGATAATACCCAAAATTAATTGGATCTCTAGTTTATTTTCAGACTAGTAGCATGAAGGATGCTGAAGTTTGAATGAAAGAACTCTGACTACTTGTATTCTAAAGATATTCTAGAGCAGCGTTTCTCAACCTGGGGATCAGGACCCCTGGGGGTCGCAAGGGGGTGTCAGAGGGGTCACCAAAGACCATAAGAAAACACAGTATTTTCTGTTGATCATGGGGGTTCTGTGTGGGAAGTTTGGCTCAATTCTATCATTGGTAGGGTTCAGAATGCTCTTTGATTGTAGGTGAACTATAAATCCCAGCAACTACAACTCTCAAATGTCAAGGTCTATTTCCCCAAATTTCACCAGTTTTCACATTTGGGCATATTGAGTATTTGTGCCAAGTTTGGTCCAGATCCATCACTGTTTGAGTCCACAGTGCTCTCTGAATGTAGGTGAACTATAACTCCAGAACTCAAGGTCAATGCCAACCCAATCCTTCCAGTATTTTCTGTTGGTCATGGGGGTTTTGTGTGCCATGTTTGGTTCAATTCCATCATTGGCGAAGTTCAGAATACTCTTTGATTGCAGGTTAACTATAAATCCCAGCAACTACAACTCCCAAATGACAAAATCAACTCCCCCAAACCCTACCAGTATTCAAATTTGGGCATATCAGGTATTTGTGCCAAATTTGGTCCAGTGAGTGAAAATACATCCTGCATATCAGATATTTACATTACGATTCACAACAGTAGCAAAATTACAATTATGAAGTAGCAACAAAATAATTTTATGGTTGGAGGTCAACACAACATGAGGGACTGTATTAAGGGGTCGCGGCATTAGGACGGTTGAGAAACACTGTTCTAGAGTTTCATGCAGAGAGAACAAAGAATTATGTGGCTCAAAGGTCAGGTGCAGAATGGGGAAAAAGAAGAAAAGTTTAGATTCAACTAATGAATTCAATGTTCAAAAAAAATCTGTAACAGATATATAGCACTCTTGACACTGTTTGCAATAAATTACTTGGGGCATAGATTTTTAACTGTAATGTATCCTTCTCAGTGTTCTGAGGAGACTCCCATACTTTAGTTAATCCAATAAAATATGCTAAGTGAATGTTTTTAAGTGGATCTAGTCAGCATGTTTTAAAATAACCACATTGTGCTTAATATGTGTTCTGCTCTTCCCAAACTTGCAACCCTTCGGGTTCAGCTCCCATGTTAACTCACTGATGACCACATTCGCTAGAATTCATGAGAAATACATGCTGAAACAACTGGAGGGCACGGTGTTGTGGAAGGCTAATTGTGGAGGCATTATGAATTACATTTAAACTGTATAATTGGAGCAATATTCATATTGTCTGTGATCATTTTAGGTGACTGTGGAAGAAGTCATGACAACAACAGCATACTTGGATCTCTTCCTAAGGAGTGTTTCAGAGCCAGCTTTACTCAAGATCTTCCTTCGGTTCATTCTACTTCACCGCCATGAAAATGTGCACATTCTGGACACACTCACAAGCCGCATAAACACTCCATTTCGGGTAGGGTTACAGAAATAGAAATGTGCCGATCTTTATCTCTGTATAAATATATGTCATTTCGTCAGCAGTGGAATAGCAAGTGTGTATGTCCATTAGGCCACTCTTCTGGTATCTGCTGTTTAATTTCTCCAAAATACCTGGATGTTGCATGGAAATGGGACATTCTCAGAAAGGCAAAAGGAGCAACCCATGAGTACTGTGAAATTCCGTTTCCTACATTGCTCCTTTCTCTCCCTCCTTCAGTTTGTCTTCTCCTACTAAAGCTGGAAGGTGACTGCTACACTACCTTGCCAGCTGGCTGAGAATTACTCTCTCATTAAAATAACTTACTTTATAAGTCATAGGTAATTAGTAGTTATGGCAACATTAGAAGGTATATAGGGCTTGCAAACATTGCAGGATGGAAATGCACATATATAGAGAGAGGATTTGCAAATGTTTCAGGGGGACATTCATATGTAAAATTAGTCTATATAGTTATATACCTATATCTAGCTCTGTATTGTTTATGTAGGCATTAAATATTTGCCTGTTACTATGTTGAAAGTAGTCCTGAATCCCCATGGGGAGATACGGTGGGATGCAAATGAAGTTGTTGTTGTTATTAAGTTATTGTTGATACCGTATTGTTTTTGTTGACCCTACTTTTACACTTACAGAGCTAATATTTGAAAACATTTAACCTACTGATGCCTCAATGTAATTTTATTGCTATATATATTTATTTTGAAATTTACCAGTAGCTGCTGTATTTTCCACCCTTGGCTTATACTTGAGTCAAGTTTTCCCAGGTTTTTTTGTGGTAAAATTACGTGCCTCGGCTTATATTTGGATCAGCTTATACTCGTGTATATAGTATATTAAGAAAGATTGTTATGGTGTCAAGTCAGAGTAACATGGAGGAAAGGTACTCTCGTTAGAGAGAATGTTTTGCCTTCAGAATGGACCAGAATAACAGCATCAAAAGCATGTGAGAAAATAAAATGATGTGTGTGTGCGCGCACGCGCGCATGTGCATACTAGAAGGCATTTGATGTCAGTGACACAAAAACAGGCCAGAAAGGTGTTTGCAATGGAGGAAATTTATTTCTTCATGAAAACAAATACAACTGTGGTTAGAATAGATGCTAATAAACTGTTTGTAGTAAGTACGTAATAAAGGGAATGAATCCCTATTAATAAGAATGCATGTAAGTAACAAAATAGCTTTTTTGTTTGTATATCTATATACTAGGCATGGGCAAACTTCGGACCTCCAGGCGTTTTGGACTTCAACTCCCACAATTCCTAACAGCTGGGAGTTGAAGTCCAAACACCTGGAGGGCTAAAGTGTGCCCATGCCTGAAATATACCCTTAGAAGCTTCCTCTCTTCACTGTCTTTGAAGGTAACTAACTTCAATTTTAAAGTGGATATTTTATAGCAAGAAAGATGCAGGCAAACATATGGTTACTCAGTTAATCCATTTGATTGTAATCTTGAGTACACCATTCTGTTCAATCCTGCGTTATCGTGTTCTGAACATGGGAAGCTTGAAACACATAAGTACAGTAGCAAGATTGGTAAAAAGGCTTGATTGTAGAGCTGATTTTATGAAACTTCTCCAATACTCATTTGTTAAAGTACTCCACTTTTCATGAGTTAGAATAGTCCTGCGTTGGATTCAAGTAAGATGCACAGCTGTGGGAGATTAACACATTTTGGTCACATTGTATGCTGAAAGGCAGATCTCATGGCACTTTGAAGCATGCTTACTGCCAAAATGAATCTCTACAGTTTCATGAGCGAGTAACCTGGCCACTTGATCCCTTTGGAGGAGTTCATTCCACAGCAGGGTAGAGGGACAGTCCAATTGTTAGGATTTTCTGTAAGGGAAAACTTCCCAAAAACTGCAGAGCATCCAAAATTATGCAGAACAGCGTACTTATAGTTGAGCATTCAGTTCACAACAAGCAGTGTTAAGTGCCATGTGGCTATAAAGAATGTAGAGCCTAGGAGACAAAGATTCAGAGTTCTGTCTTTAAAATGACAAAAGGTTTATTTACCAAAAAAAATATCTAAATTTCTTAATAGTAAATAACGGGGTCTTAGCTACACTAACTGACCCCATCTCTTCTAGGGTTCAAAAGAGAGCGAAAAGTCTCAAATCATTACATCTGTCCTGACACACAAGCAGAGAGAGAACTTAATACACACGGCACACACTAAGATGTAAAAAGCAGAAAGTCAAAAGCAAAAGGAAGGCACCTACAAAGTATACATTCTACATAACCAGTCAGAATGAGAGCAGAAACAGAGAGGAAAGAAAAAAATAGCCAAATTCCAACTGTCATTGAGGAGACGGGGAGAAGGGATTTCCCTCAGTCTATTCTAAAGCCAACTAACTCTTCCCCATTGAGGACTGCAGACTTGGGCAGTGTGGGGTTGAATTCCCACACCAATGACTGCCCTATGAGCTACTCATTCAAGCTTTAAACTGTACTGATTGCAGACCTTTGGACTGGTTAGAGAAGACTGCCATCTAGTGATTGAGAACGAAACCACAAGATTGAAACTTGCTGACATATTTCAGTGGTTCCCAACCTTTTTTGACCAGAGACCGGGGACCACTCTCCAACATTAGTACCAAAAGGGTTGCAAATCAGTTTTTGGTCAGTTTGAGATTCAGTTTGGTTATTTGGGGTGCTGATTCAGAAAATTGTATTGGATAGACCTCATCGGCTCTAGTTTCCGATACAGAACATATGCCATCCAGTAGTCGCCATCTGCTTGCCTACAGAAAAGCATATTTAATAATCTAGAGCTGATGTGGTCTATCGAATGCAGTTTTCTGAACCAGCACCCAAATAACCCCAGGAACAGGCTTAAAAACAAAGACATCAAGAATTTTATTTTGGTTGGGCTGTGTTATCGGTGAGGCCGCTGACCATACTTTAGTTCTTGTGCACGACAGGTTGGGAACCACTGACATATTTACATTATTTGAAACTTATTAATGCAATTTAAAAACTGAGTAACCCCCAGGTTCATACACTTTAGGTTCCCCTTTTGAAGATTATGTATCATTTGATTAGGCTTTGAATTCTGATGCTGACAAGTTGCACATCCTATGTAATTTTTCACATTAGGTTTTTAATTTAGTATTGTGCCCTTTTGACTAAACCAAGTCCTCAAGATAACTCATTACATTAAAAATAATGAAAAAGCTATAAAATGTAATTGTGAAAGTAGCTGAAACAATGAAGTCATTAATGTAAGCAACAGTGAAAATAGTAAAACTGACCTTGCAGCAGCATAAAATGCAATTCTAGTTTGAAGTGAGGGGTTTTTTTTTGGTGAAGGTTTAATTTTAGTTTTTCTATATGTGTTAAGTAATCAGCAATCAATATGCTATATTTTACAACTATGTATTTTATAAAATAGTAATGGAAGTACTAATGACTATTTTTGATGGCTTAAAAATGAATGTATCCTCTCTGGCAAAAAAAACTCTTAGTAAAATTCATCGTCTTGTTCTGCTAACTTGGAGAAACCGAATACAGCATTCCTCCATACGGAAGCAAACACTTTGCTTTGGTAGAATAATTTTGTTCTATATCATGTCAATAGAAATAATGTTATCAACACAACCAGCTAGCTCAGTTCCTGGATCTTTGCAGTATGAAGTATTTCTTTATTGAAAGCGATATTATATTAACAGTTTCTGAGATATAATTATTATCAGAAGAGATCTTGGCAGCACTTTCAATATTACGATGAAAGCAAACACCTACTCCAGTTTACAGTCAGCAAAATGTCTTCCACATCTGCTCCTTGACTGGTACTTATTCCTTATTAAAGGATGCAGGAGGCTCTGCTGCATATGAGAAATGCTAAGTAGCATCTGGGGTGGAGAACAGTCAAAGCCAGATGATTGGTACGTGCGATATCCATAATATGCTCATGTATCAAGGTTGTCATCTTAGGCCAAATAAACATTGTTCAAGTAGGGCGTACATGCGCATACACATACTTACTGCTGTGGCGTGAACTACAAAACAGATTAGCTCCCAAACTGCTTCCGCAGCTAATAACTTGCCAGTGTTGCCTCCACTGAACTATAATTATTTGTTCCGCAGACAGAGTGGGTGGGTATCATGAAGCATTCTTCAGTCTCAAGTAGTTTGGGATCTCTGCCAACATGCATCTGTGATACCGAATGACTTCTCTGCCGTAGACATAGCCAAACATAGAAACAAGCACCACAGCTTTCAGCACATTATCATAGCACAATATGAGTGTGTAAATGGTGTAGGTGGTAGGTGCTTTGGTGCAGCAGAGACAGACCACTAGAGGCTAGGCTTCAGTCTGTTTTCTAGAACAGGAGGGCTGTGTGCACCATATGGCATGTCCTGTACCCACTAAACTAGTTTGCTATTGTCAGGTGAAGTGTTGTATCGTTGCTGAAGTAATATCCAGCTGTCAGTACAGTTTGCTTCTTTTCATGGAAAGGAGGGCACCATTTTGTCCTTTCCTTCAGGCAACACAGCATGTTGTACCTCCTCTGGTAGCGAACTTATCTCATCTGTTCATGTTGAACATGCGTGAATTTGTAACCAGCAATGATTACATGGTTCTTCGCATGCAAGGATAGCAATAGAAGGAAGGGTATGAAGAAAAAGAAATAATGTTTTCATCACAGGGCTTATTGATTGGATTTCATGTATATTTCTTCTCAATCAACTGCAAAGAAAAATAGTCTACAAATAGGGAAGCTGAAGCAACAGTGCAGTGGGGTTTGAGAGGGAGTATTCAATGGGAACACGGAAAATGTCATCCATGTTGAGTATACGGCCTGAGTTTAATCCTGGGAAATGGAAACCTTCCCCTGATTTGTATGTGATTTTATTGTTTGTTTTTTTTACATTATCAAGCATAAAGTGCAGTTTCTGTTCCTGAGATGGTTTATGTTATTGCTTACTTAAATTTGGAATGGTCTCTGAATATATAGCAGCTAGCATGCTGTAGAAGTTGGAGTGTGAGACTGGTGGTGCATCTACACTGTTGAATTAATGCAGTTTGACACCAGTTTAAATACCATTGCTCAATGTTGTGGAAATATGGGAGTTGTAGTTTTGCAAGGTCTTTAGCCTTCCTTGCCAAAGAGTGATGGTGTCTCTCCAAACCACAACTCCCATTATTCCATAGCACTGAGCCATGGCAATCAAACTGCATTAGTTCTATAGTGTGGATATCATGTTAACCAAATTCTTCAGAGCATGTTGTCCAGATGATATTGAATATTTTTCTAATCCTGTTCAAAAGTACCAGGATTACGATTGTGGATGGCATGATTTGTAATAGTGATTGTAATGTTTTATTTGTTTTTAATATGCATTTAATTTTAAATCTTTAATTTTAAGAATTTTAAGGCATTGAACAACAATTTTTAAACAGTGTATTTTAATGTTGAGACAAATGTTTTTAATGTTTATGTGTGCATATAATTTATTCATGTCCTGGCATTGAATGTTTGCTGTTTGTATGTTGTGATCCGCTCTGAATCCCCTTCAGGGTGAGAAGGGCGGAATATAAATGTTTTATATAAAATAAATAATAAATATGTAAAACCTGCATTGAGTCCCTTTTGGGGTAGAGAAAGGCAGGATACAAATAGAGTAAATAACAATAAATAATAAAGTGATTGTGCAGTGCATTTTTTTAAAAGGGTAAAGATAGGAAGCTATATATTTTGATGGTGTTTATCTTTTCTCAGCTCTGCGTGGTGTCTTTGGCATTATTCAGAACACTTATCAGCTTACATTGTGAAGATGTGATGCTACAGCTAGTTTTAAGGTAAAACTAAGTTCTTTTCCATGATACTGTCAGTCCAAACCCCTTGCTGTCTACAATATCCTACAGGTCCTAACTATCTTTTATTTGCTGTATGATATTTGCATCCACTGGTTTTATATGAACGCAGAATCAAAGCAAGAGGTATAAAGAAAGAAAGAAAAAGAAAGAGGAATGTGTTTAGAAATTACAAATCACTTTAAGATGAAATAATGTTTCTTCCAAGTTTAGCGAAGTGAGTGACAAGTCTATATAGAAATTACCAAACGCAGCATTGCCCAAACACAAATCAAGGAACATGAAAGGCACTGCAGACTAATCCAACCAGAGAAGTCAACCATAGCAGAACACCTGATGAATTAACTTGGACACAGCTTGTTATTTGAGACCACAGAAATGCTGGACCACTTTAACAACCATCATGTAAGACTACACAGAGAAGCCACTGAAATTCACAAGCATGTGAACAATTTCAACAGAAAGGTTGAAACCATGCAAATTAAGAAAATCTGGCTACCTGTATTTTTTTTTTAAAAAACCTCTAAAATCAGGACAATTAATAAAAAGCAACACTCAAAAAGCAGGGGAATTCCAGACATGAAAATTCCAGGCACCTCCCAACAAAGGATCCCTTCGGCAGCAACCATCCAGACTTTGAGGCTGCAAGGCCCTTAAATGTAAATCAAGGTGGTCAATTAAAACATTCACACCTGCCTCAAACAGACAAGAGTTCTTTCTCCCACCCTGGACATTCCACATATATATTAAGCTCTATTTTCCTAGTTTCCAACAGACCCCTCAACCTCTGAGGATGCCTGCCATAGATGCAGGCGAAACTTCAGGAGAGAATGCTTCTGGAACATGGCCATACATCCCAGAAAACTCACAGCTACCCAGTGATTCCAGCCATGAAAGCCTTCGACAACACACTGAGTGAAATAATTTATATTCATTCAAACAAAATAAATGAAGGGGTCTTCTATATAACTGTACATCTTGCTTCTTAAAAATGGTAGGAAGGAAAACTAGGAATATATTTCTTGCTTTCCAGTTCTTTTTTTCATCCCACAACAATACTATTGATAGTCAATTTACAGTACTAGAACTGTTTTTAAGCTAATGACTTTCATCACCTACTGGTTTTGATTCATATGTTTGCCAGTTACTAGCCAGTTATAATTTTGTTACAGGAATACACCATTTTGTTGTGTTTTAACCAAGGTGTAACCAAGCATTCCTGAGCTTATTGGAAAATCATTTCATTTAAGTTAAAGGCTTCCTCTTGACATTAAGTCTAGTCATGTCTGACTCTGCGGGGTGGTGCTCATCTCTATTTATAACTCGAACAGCTGGCATTGTCCGTAGACACCTCCAAGGTCATGTGGTTGACATGACTGCTTGGAGCGCTGTTACCTTCCTTCCAAAGCAGTACCTACTGAGCTACTCACATTTGCATGTTTTCGAACTGTTACGTTGGCAGAAGCTGGGGCTAACAGCAGGAGCTCACCCTGCTCCCCAGATTTGAATTGCTGACCTTTTGGTCAGCAAGTTCAGCAGCTCAGCAGTTGCTGCGCCACTGGGGGCTCCTTTTTTATATATAGCACATATATAATTTGGTTTTTATGTATATTGTTCTTGTTCGCACTGTAAACCGCTCTGAGCCCTTGGGGAGTGGCAGTATATAAGATGGAATAATAAATAAATAAGCAAACATTTTTTCATTCATTAACTGGATTTGTCTCCAAAAACAAGGAGAAGTGGTGAGTTATAGCAGTGAACATTGTCACATTCAAAACAATTGTCTAAAGGCTGAATTACCTATCCAGTCTTTTATAGTTTGTCAGTTCTGTAATTTAGTGATTTTGGGTGAAAGATTGAAACTAAGTAATAGAGAACATACTTTGCATTTCAGGTTTGGGCTGTGGAATATCCTGATAGAAAATGGCTCTGCTTGACACCCCAGAGAGCTATTATTAATTAGTGTAAACGTATCTATTTTCAGATAGAACACTGTATTTCTTTCAGCCTAGCATGGAAACTGGCAACTTTTGGGTGGGAGGAAACTAACTGGCAGGGCCATCACCACCTTCTCTCCTTTTCTTTTATAATATTTCAAAACAATTTTTCAAGTTGCATTGTCCTCAGAAAACTGCATACAGGAAATAGCATTCAATGTAAAACCTAAAACATTACTATTGTATTAACCAACTAAATGAGTTCCAGCAATATGAAGTATTCCCTGATTCAATGCTAGTCTCTAGTAGCATGTATGAACTTCCTCCTTCCCCTAATTTTCTGTGAATGTGTCCTGGTGTTATTTTCATATCATGTAGACACAGTAAGCTAGATCCAGGTACTATTTATTTTTATTTATTTTATTTACATCATTTATATTCCGCCCTTCTCACCCAGCAGGGGACTCAGGGCGGATCACAATGCACATATACTGGCAAACATTCAATGCCATAGACAGACAACATATATAGACAGACAGCGAGCTACACAATTGGTCGAGAGCTCACCCTGACCCGGGCAGGCCTCGAACTCATGACCTGGTCAGTGGAGATCTTATGCAGCTTACTCCCAGCCAGCTGTGCCACATTCCCGGTGCTAGTCCCAAGTAGAGTAAAATCTGCTGAATACATCAGATTATGGGCAGACTTCAGGATTGTAGAATCTTTTTTTTTTTTTGCTAGGACCAAATGTTCAGCAAACAGAGTGCAGGACAAAATAATGCCTTCTGGGGAGTATATCTTGGGAATAAAGGAACAAATATTCCACTAAGCACACACTCAGCACAGAAATATAGTTTCAAAGTTGGAACTTTCATGCACAAACATGTATTCCCAGTTCTTCGCCTACTCCAGTGGTTCTCAACCTGTGGGTCCCCATGTGTTTTGGCCTGCAACTCCCAGAAATCCCAGCCAGTTTACCAGCTGTTAGGATTTCTGGAGGTTGAAGGCCTAAACATCTGGGGACCACAGGTTGAGAACCACTGCCCTACTCAACTTTCTTCCTTCTCTTTAGTGTAACCTAGACAGAAGCAGAGGTGGAAAACATTTGTTATTAAACTGTAAATACAAGATAACAATTCTGTTTAGAGTCTAGTAGAGATTTTTTAAAATAATCTAGCTGTATTTTTTATTGATGTTTTTATTGTTATGTTGTTTTAGTGTGTGAACCGCCCCGAGCCTACAGGGAGGAGCGGTATAGAAATTGAAATAATAAATAAATAAATAATCTGCTAGTAGCAAACCAAGAATATACCAGTGGATACTGATCTACTTTCTTCTCATCCCTGGATTAGAAAATTTCCTTTAAATGTACCATTGTAGCTTGCTAAACAAAGGCTCTGTTGTTTTAGGTACTTGATACCCTGCAATCACATCATGATCAGCCAAAGATGGGCTGTGAGGGAACGGGACTGGTATTCTGTATCTGCTGCTAGATTGCTTGCCTTGACTCCAGTCTGCTGTTCTAGTGGGATTACTTTGACTTTTGAAAGACAAGAGAAAGACTACATCCTGTGGAGAAAGAACATATATGGGGCAGGTAAAATTGTCTTTGAATGTAATGTCTGTTTTGTCAATCAGTGCATGTAAAGCACAGTGCAAACCAGGATCCAAAGATGGAAGGTCACATTCTGCAATTGAAGGCAGTGTTTGATCCAGAACACTTAGCTTACACATGAAATATCACTGACATATTATATTGCTGAATCCAAGCTGGGGATCAGTGTGGTGTTGTGGTTTGAGTGGCTGACTGCAATTCCGAGAGGCCAGGTTTGACTATAAGATTTGGGCATTGGAGGTTGACTCTGGAGACTAAGATCAAATTCCTACTTAGTTATAGAAACCTACCAAATGACCTTGGACAAATCTCACACTCTACCCAAGAGAAAGGCAATGGTAAACTTCCTCTAAATACATCTTGCCAAGAAGACCTAGTGATAGGGTTGCTATAAAACACTCAGGGCCCTTCCAGACAGGCCCTTTATCCCAGGATCTGATACCAGGTTTTCTGTTTATCCCAGATTATCTGGCAGTGTGGGCTCATATAATCCAGTTTGAAGCAGATCAGATCTTGGTATATAGGGCCTGTTTGAAAGGGCCCTATGTTTGAAGAACATGACAGTAGCAAAGCATAGTCATCTCTGCTTGCTCCCTATTGCCAATAAAGCCCAAAGAAGGATTTTATACTGACTACCACGTAATACACTCATGTTGGCAATATATAGCTGGCCTTTCCTCTGAGCTGTGGAATCTACAAAAATAAGGTTGTTGTTGTTGTTTGTTGTTGTTGTTATTATTATTATTATTATCTGCTCCTCAAGGAGGTATGCATGCTACCAATATTGCATCACTATGTATATTCACTCAAAATCTTTTCTTTTTGCCAAATTGTTTTTAATTGTCTAATTCTTTTTTATTTATCTTCTCCTTTTCTGTGTTTTGATAACATTTATGGAGTTTTTAATTGTTTTCATTTTTTTTAGATATACTGTATTTCACTTTCTGGGGGAAGACAAGACTAAAAATGCACACAACATTTTTATTGTTACATTTGTTTTGCTATCCGTAAGAATGAAAGATAGCCAAATATATCTCTTACTAGATCTCTTCTTGTTCTTCTCGAAAGTTTCAGCATCTTTGTGCATAAAACTTGACAATTGGCTCTTTTCATCTTTGCTACTTGGTGAACCATTCATTTATTTTTGGTGCCATCTCTTTTCTGTTAGATATGCTATATAGTCAGTCCTTGCTTTTTTCTATGCTCTAATTAGTGTTTGGAATGTGACCATGGAGATTGACTCCAGGCCTCCTCCTTTCATAGATCACTGAATAACGGAGAGCCTACATTTTTACTTTTGTGTAGTGCTCTCGTACTCAGCAACACAGGTTTCATCAGAAGAGTACAAAGGAAGAAGGATGCACAGAGTCAACAGGTGGTCCATATGGGGAAACCTTCATTCATACCCATGCTCTTCTACTTACTTCTTTAGATAGTTTTGGGCAAAAGCTTTTCTTTCAGCCTAATCTGAGTTTTTAATTTTTCTGACACTAACATGAGACATAAATAGATTTGAACTTACAAGGGGCATTCATTAAACATTTCCTCTGACCCACTTCCTGTGGACTGAGAGCAGTGAAACTTGGCACAGTTATTAGTCCTTCTCTACATAGGTGCCACCTAGGGATACACACACCATATTTTTCAGCAACTGTAAACACCTCACTTGTAGAAGTCGACAGGTTGCTCCAAAAGCCACATTGTGACTTCGGAAACCAGAATCTTATCATCTGAAAAAAGCTTGCCTTCAAAAATAACTTCCTTATTGGAAAGAGGTGGAAGTCTGATGGTGCGAGGTTGTGTGAATAAAGGGGATGCTGTAGAACAGGGGAGCTCATTAGGTAGCTCGGGAGCTACTAGTAGATCTTCAGCCCTCTTCCAGGTGATCTTCGGGCCTCACCAGCCGGATTGGGCGCTCCTGCCATGCGCGCGCACACCCTGCACACACACGCGCTCCTGCTGCTGGCTTCCGCTCTCACGGTGCTTCTTTCGCCTGCAGGGCATTGCAGGAAGAAGGAAGCACGAGGCAGGGCCTCTGGAGGGAGCTCCCTGCCTCTCTCTTGTCCAGAAGCAGCTGTGCAGCCTCCGTTGCCGGCGAGACAGGCAGGGCGGAGCGCTCCCTCTGGATGCCCCGCCTCATGCTTTCTCCTTCCTGCAATGCCCCGCAGGCGGAAGAAGCACTGCGCGGGCGGAAAACAGCAGCAGGAGCACGCGTGGTGGCAAGAGCGTGCGGCGGCAAGAGCGCATGGGAGCATGCGGCGGCAGGGGCAGGTAGATCTTTTGGACTTGGTTGCTTTAAGAGTAGCTCGCATGCTGAAAAAGTGTGAGCACCCCTGCTGTAGAATGTCAAAGTCACAGGAGCATGCTTCCATTTGGGCAACATGTGAGTTGTGAACTGGTGCATTGTATTGCAGAAGGCGGACACCTTTTGTGAGCATGCCGTGTCTCTTGGTTTTGATGGCTTCCCGCAATTTCCACAACGGTGAAGCATATGTCCCAGTGATCATGGTACCTTTTGCTAGGAAATCCATCAGTACTCCTCTGTGCAGGTCCCAAAATACTGTGAGCATGACATTGCCTGCCGAGAGTTGGGCATGTGCCTTCTTTGGAGGCAGTGAGTCATGATGCTTCCATTGCATGAACTGGACTAAGTCTAAGGATCATAGTGATGGACCCAGCATTCATCCTGTGTGATCAGTCCTCCCTGTTTCCATGGCACTTTGTCAATAGAGCCTGAGAGCATTCAACTTGTTCCTGCTTTTGGAAATGTATGAGCAGCTGAGGGACCCAGTGAACAGATAACCATATGCATTTGAAGATGGTCTTGGATTATTTTTTTCCATGGACCCCACACTAATCTTGACATTTTCTGCTAGGTGGTGAATAGTTACACGGTGATTTTTCAAAATGGCAAGCTCCATGTGCTAGATGGTGTGTTCATCAATAGCAAAGTGGGGTTGCCTTGGAATTGGAGCTGTTTGCACCAAAGTCTGACCACATTTGAATTGATGTTGCCATCATAAGATGGGAAATCATCACCATAAACCTTTCATTTTATTGATGTCTCCTTTGGTGTGCAGCCTTTCAATTAATGAACTTGATGAGTACTCTGGATTTCTCTGGATCCATTATCAAACCTCACATGACTTCAGCACCTGTACAATCAAGACCGTTAGCGGTTCTGAGTTGTAAATTGGCACATAACCTATAGAGACCTATATCATTACACATGTGCAGTTTCAGTGTCCTGTGATAAATAGAAGTGACTCAGGGAATATCTTTAATGAACATCCCTCACAATCTTAAGCAACAAATATAGAAAATGAAACCTAGATAAATTGGAAACTAAAACTCTATTCATACTGATTACTACTGCAGCCATTTCCTTATGGAAAGACATGTTATCCATGCAGACTGATAATAAAACTTTAGTCAATTGTTCAAAACTTCAAAATTTTTCATCAAAGAGATCATAAATACCCCAGGGTCATCTGAACAAATCTATTGGAAATTGGCTTCTTAGTGGCCAATAACATAAACTTTAATTCCTTGTTCCTTGTTTACAGCTAACAATTCTATCAGATGGACATAGCTGTCCAATACCAATGGGGAAAAGTATTTTTGCGGTAAAAAGCATTAAATTTCTTGTCCAGGGTATGCCATTTTACTAAAAATCATAGAGCTATCCATAAAGATAAGGAACATTCTGTACCACAGAGAAGCATATTACGTTTTTCCAAATTCAGTCTTTTCCCACCTTTATTTGATACCTTTCATCTCTTCTGCACATAGCCCCAGGTGTTGTTTAAGGCTGTGATCCAGAAAGTCTTCTTGAGTCATTAAACTTTAGTAGGGTCAAAAACTTTGGTGGAGTCATTCCTTAAAGTTACCATAGGAATCAGTCAGTTGTAGTTTGAAATAGACTTTATTCAGCTAAATTGCTTTTTAAGAAGTTTAAGTTTAAGCTTCCTGGGCCAATTAAGAAAGACCAAAAAGGAAGACTATTGCAGATAGGGCAGTCCTGAAATCTTTTTCCTCAGTACATATGCAGCATATATAATCTACAGATAGAGCTTTTGCTCTCTATTTCTTTTTTGCTATCTGCTCAATGAATAGAATCATAGAATCATAGAGTTGGAAGAGACCATGTGGGCCATCTAGTCCAACTCCTTTCTACCAAGAAACAGGAAATTTGTATTCAAAGCACCCCTGACAGATGGCCATCCAGCCTCTGTTTAAAAGCCCCCAAAGAGGGAGCCTCTATCACACTCCAGGGCAGAGAGTTCCACTGCTGAACAGCTATTACAGTCATGAAGTTCTTCCTAATGTTCAGGTGGAATCTCCCTGTTGTTTGAAGCCATTGTCACATGTCCTAGTCTACAGGGAGGCAGAAAACAAGCTTGCTACCTCCTCCCTATGAATTCCCCTCACATGGCTATCATGTCTCCTCTCATCCTTGTCTTCTTCAGGCAAAACATGCCCAGCTTTTTAAGCTGCTCCTCATAGGGTTTGTTCTCCAGCCCCTTGATCATTTTAATCGCCCTCCTATGGACACATTCCAGCTTGTTAACATCTCTCTTAAATTGCAGTGCCCAGAATTGGACACAGTATTCCAGTTGTGGTCTGACCAAGGCAGAATAGAGGGGTGGTATGACTTCCATGGATCTAGACATTATACTCCTATTTATGTGGACCAAAATCCCATTGGCTTTTTTTTAGCTGCCACATGTCATTGTTGACTCATGTTTAACTTGTTGTCCATGAGGACTCCAAGATGTTTTTAACGTGTCCTTCTATCAAGCCAGGCATTCCCCATTCTGTTATCTTTCAAAGTAAAGAGCTGGAGAATACCAGAAAGCCCACCCTGTCCGACCCCATCTTGCCATGCAGGAATACACATCAAAGCAGTCCTAACAGATGGCCATCTGTTAGAGGAGGAGACTCCATGACACCATGAGGCAGCCTATTCCAATGTCAAACAGCTCTTATTTTCAGAAAGTTCCTCCAAATATTTAAGTGGAATCTTTTTTTTTCTTGTAGTTTAAATCCATTGTTCTGTGTCCTAGGGCCCATACAGCCCTATATCCCATAATATCAAGGCAGAAAATTATACAATATCTGCTTTGAACTGGATTATCTGATAATGTAGGATTTTCTGCCTTGATATACTGGGATATAGGGCCGTGTGGAAGGGACCCAAGTCTCTAGAGAAGCAGAAAACAAGCCTGTTCCATCTTTCAGATACTTCAGCATGGCTATCATGTCATCTCTTAACTTTTTCATTGCCAAGCCGAACATTCTAAGCTCCCTAAATGTAGGGCATGGTTTCCAGACTTTTTAACAGACTAGTATACAAAAAAACCCAGATTTTCCTTTAGGAA
This sequence comes from Anolis apletophallus, assembly GCA_030556195.1. Classification (NCBI taxonomy): domain Eukaryota; kingdom Metazoa; phylum Chordata; class Lepidosauria; order Squamata; family Anolidae; genus Anolis; species Anolis apletophallus. The sequence goes on along the minus strand of JARBWK010000012.1, from coordinate 57,295,495 downwards.
CTGATCGAAAAATAAAGATGACATTGTAAATTCCATTATAAATTACAATGACAATGTATATAAAGCACAAAAAAGTGCCAGGAAGAAATAAATTGTGAGAATTCTCAGCATAATGGAAGTTTAGTTATCTAATCTGTGTGGTTGCCAATCTCCTTGCATTGGTCTGATTCACGTAGCTCGCCATTATATTCATAAATATGTTTCCTGTTGAACAATGATACATATTAGGTGATACATATCTATGATAACCTTATATCCAAGCTCGAAATTAAAAGTATACTCATGTGGTCTTCGGGCATGTGTCTGTATTTATTACTTAGTTCTCTAATTTTGATTCTTCTATTATTCTTTTTTAGGTTCCCCTGAAAGGTCTACCCATGGTGGCATTACAGACTCCACATGTATTGTTGAATGTGGGAAAACAGTTGATATCAGTTACCTCCAGTACCTCTGGGATGCTCAAACCCTTATACTCCACTGCATGAAAGATTGTGAAGTTTGGTCTTCTCCATATGATGGTGAAAATCCTGATCCGTACACCTTTATTCAAACACTTGCTGAGGAGGATAATAAAAACCTAAATCAGCCCATTTTCCAACTTAAGCACAGAACCCCTAGCAACTCTCATTCCTCTCAGGTTACTCCATTGACGGAGAAGATGCAGCTGGAACTAGAATGGGACGATAGCTATGATACGGGGATATCTCCTGGATCTGTTATGGGTTCACCTCAGCATGATGATAGTTTACCGAGTGTAGACGCAAAACCTCCTGCAGAGCCACCAAAGCACATTCAAGAGATGAAGAAAAATGCAATAATGTTGATCAAAGGGTCATACATAGAGGAGTCAGACTTTCAAGATGATGTCATGGTATATAGGTTATGCGCTCAGAAAGATGCACAGGAAAGGAACAACTCAAAGGAATCCCCAATGTCAGAATCTCCAAATGCACATCACCCAACCATGTTCCTTACCAGTGACAACCTTAGGAGTCCGCAACCAGAGTGCAATGTGAAAAATTCAAACATCGCTGAACATACAGCAGTTGAGACCCATGAAAGAACTATTGAAACCAACCCACAGTCTGACTTGGAACTGGGGTTGTCTTCTACTGAAGCAGATCACAATGCTAATGTGAGGCTGCTCAGTCCAGAAAATGAGGATTTTATTTCTCAATGTGATAACATCATTAAAGAATTGGATTCTAACTGTACAGGGTTAGTAGAACTTAAACTGCTTATCCCTGATGCTATTTCTCCCATGGAAGAGGAAGAGGACTTTGAAAGTTTTTCAGCTGACACTCCATCCACAGAAAGTATGCCATCACCCTTTGGATCCAAAGAGGCATGGTTGAGGAATCCTTCAAGGATCCAGAATATCCCATTTACAGGTGAGATCTTCCAATTAACTCAATTACCGTATGTACTCAAAGATAAGCCGAATTTTCACCCCTTTTTTGGTCTGAGAAAGCCTCCCTCGGCTTATAATGGGTCAAGACGGGCATTGCTTGCAATATATGATATATTTCTCTTCCTCTCTTAACAGTGTGTTTTCTTTTCCAAATCCTTCCCTGCTGGCTCAAGAGTGTACATCTCTCTATATGTGTATGTATATGTGTATATCTATATAAATAAAAATGTAATGTTAGTTTGTGGGATTAACATAACTCAAAAACCACTGGACAAATTACTGCCAAATTTGGCCACAAGACATCTACAAACCCAAGGAGTGACCATCACCCCCCAAAATTGATTTTGTCATTTTGTCAGTTGTAGTTGCTGGGATTTACAGTTAACCTACAATCAAAGAGCATTTTGAACTCAACCAATGATGGAATTGACCCAAATGTGGCACACAGGACTCCCATGTCCAAGAGAAAACTCTAGAAGGGTTTGGTGGGCATTGACCTTGAGTTTGGGAGTTGTAGTTCACCTACATCCAGAGAGCACTGTGGACTCGAACAATGATGGATCTGGACCAAACTTGGCATGAATATTCCATATGCCCAAATATGAACACAGATGGAATTTGGGGAAAATAATCCTTGACATTTGGAAGTTGTAGTTGTAGCTGGGATTTATAGTTCACCTACAATCAAAGAGCATTCTGAATCCCACTAACGACCGAATTGGGGCAAACTTCCCACATAGAACCCCCATGACCAACAGAAAATACTTAAGGCCATCCAGTCCAACTCCCTTCACCAGGGCAAGAAAATGTAATCAAAGCCCTCCTGACAAAGAGCCATCCAGCCATAGATATAGATAGCTAGATATGATTCACACACACAGAGATATAGTATCATATATTTGAAATGGACTCCTAAAGAAGGACAATTATATGTTGCATGCTCCAGAGTAGGCAAACCAGACAATCTCCACATCAACAGACAAAGAAGCAGCAAGAAACACTGTTTACCCACAAGCATAAATAAATTACATACTGTATATTAGAAACACTTTATCATTACTTTATTTCCCAGATCACCAGACTGGGCCACAGCAACGTGTGGCAGGGGACGGCTAGTATATAAATAATTTTACATATTAATTTTCTCCTCACATATTTGCAAGTCTTTGCATATATATATATATATATATATATATATATATATAGAGAGAGAGAGAGAGAGAGAGAGAGAGAGAGAGAGACTATAGATATATAGAGCTTGCAAATACTGCAGGGGAAATGCACACACACACACACGCACAGAGAGAAATGTCTAGATTGATATAAACATAGATATATAGGGCTTGCAAATATCACAGAAGGGAAATGCACATATAGAGAGGGGATTTACAAATGTTTCATGGGGAAATGCATATGTGAAATTAGTATATAATTATAGATCTGTATCTAGCTCTGCATTGCTTATATAGTCATTGAATGTTTGCCTGTTACTATGTTAGAAGCTGATACAAATGAACTACTTCTCCTCCTCCATCTAAGTTATTGTTGATACCATATTGTTTTTGTTGATCCTACTTTTCATTTACAGAGCTAGTTTACTGTTTTTCTTTGAAATACAGTAAATATTCAAAAACATCTAACCTACTGATGCCTCCATTAATGTAATTTTATTATTATCTATGTTTATTTTGACATTTACCAGTAGCTGTTGCATTTCCAACCCACAGCTTATATTCGAGTCAATATGTTTTCCTAGATTTTTGTGGTAAAATTAGGTGCCTCGGCTTATGTTCAGGTCAGCTTATACTCTATATACAGTAACTGTAGTCTTCTAAAATAATAATGCTACTCTGGATGAAAAAGGGGGGATATGGGTAAGATACCTTTACTATATTGAGATTAAGTTATAGTTGATTATTATTATTATTATTTACATCATTTCTACCCCACTCTTCTCAACCCCTGAGAGGGGGGGGGGGACTCAGAGTGGCCTAACAAAAGGCAACAATTCGATGCCGATACACAATATAAATACAATATAAAACCATACACATTCAGCATTAAAATACAATTAGCATTAACACATAATACACATACACTTAAGTTAAAAACAGTGTTCCGTCCACAACATAAGCATTGAGCCATATCCATCAACTTGCCATTACAATTCCAATCCAAAGTGCTGCATTGTGCTAATGTACTTGTTGCTTTATATACTTGTTGCTTTGTACTTTGTTTAGGTTTAAGCTCTTAACTCTTTCCATAACCTAGTACTTACATTTTCTGTTCAGACAATGCAGGGCATCCCTATATATTTAGAATGAAAGGGGGAGCATTGAACTGTTAGAACAGTTGCTACAAAAAAGGTCTTATTTCTAGTTCAGCAAAAACAACAACAAAACAAAACAGCAACTCAAGGTTGTGTAATCAGTATATCCTACTGTATTTCCTTGGTTTTTTGAAAAACAAAACAAGAGTTGAGCACTAGGTGGCAGCTCTGTGGCCATTAGCTATCTCTGCCCCCCCCCCCTTTTTTTTTACTGAAGACCGAGATATCACATTGTCAAATGTGAAATTTCTCTAGCATAATTATGTATTTAATTACCTTTGTTGTTTTGGTTTTTTGATGTACTTTTTACCCACCAGAACATAGTATAGTTGCGTATGGTGCAAGGTATACTGTGGTTTGCCTTGGTAACTACAGTGACTTGGTTACATGCATATATTTGTGAGTCTTATAACACATTTATTACTAAACACCTCAGTTCCTGGAATATGATACGAACCCTCACCCTTTGGGGATGCGGTTGAGAAATAGGTAGCAAACAATAGTTTTCATCATGATAGATGAGTTGGAAAAGCAAAGACGAAGCCATCTCCCATTTTATATAATTTACTAATTTAGAGTTATATTGAATCAGCACCTGCCTATTCCCATAAGGATACAAACATTGTAACATAAGAGAGGAATTATCCAGAAAGGGAACGTGGAGTGGGGCAGAGAGAAAGCATATAAAATGGAATCACACATCAGATAACAATCCATCCATTTAAACTGGGTAATACAATTGAATGAGCATATTGCTACTAAGATTATTAATCTTTTCTAAATAATTGGCCTTCAAGTGGTGCAGATGTCTCCCTAGCACAAAAATAATTAGCTTAAGAAGAAAGATTTGCTTTAAAAACACGGTATTTTAATTTTTGTACAATAGCAATTGATAATGGCTTTGGTAGGCCAAAACCAATATGGATATTTTGGCTATAGCCAACTGAAATGAGTTTATTATTCACCATATTTATTTACCTTATTTATATCCCACCTTCCTCTACCTCGAGGGGGACTCAAGGTGGCTTACAATCGCACCTCCCCGGTGCCTTAAAACATACATCATCAGTTAAAATGTAAGTTAAAATTCAAACATAATAAACATAATAAAATACATTTCAATGAATCATGTCACCCAGAGTCATAGTCTAAAGGCCAATCTATAGTCAAATTGCACATATTCCATAGTAACATTCCTGCACTGTTCTATTTTTTAAATGCCTGCTTCCAGAGCCAGGTTTTGACTTTCTTTCTAAACACTAGGAGGGAGGGCGCTGGCCTGATATTACTAGGGAGGAAGTTCTACAACTTAGGGGCCACCACTGAGAAGGCCCTGTGTCTTGTCCCCACCAACCGCACTTGTGAAGAAGGTGGGACCAAGAGCAGGGCCTCCGCAGATGATCTTGTCAAATGACTGTATGTTAATACATCTTCATACCTTTATGTGGTGTTTACATTTTCACTACATTCTAACAGTACAGGGGGAATTTATTTATTTATTATTATTTTGCTTCATTTATACCCCACTTTCTCAGCCCGATTTTGGGTCGGGGGCTCAAGGCAGCATATAACTCCAGCAAGATTAAATGCCACTTAAAACATTGTCATAAAATCTATCCCATATACTTAAAACAGTTAAACAATAAAACACATAGAATAATAACATAATAAAGAATATAAAGAGCATGATTTCATTCATTCCTAATCCTTTTCTAGTACTTTTCTTAATAAGAATATAGAAATAATAATACTAATAACTTTATTTTTGTATCCCACCACCATCTCCCTGAAGGGACTCGGGGTGGCTTACATGGGGCCTAGTCCAGTCAAACAAAGATTAAAATATAACACAATAAAATTTTTACACATACAAACATCATAGAACATCATAAAAGCTATTAAGACACAACCAATTATCTCACATAGTGGCCATATACTGAGCTAAGGGGCGAGGCAGAGGCTTGCGCAATACAGTTCAAAGGACAGGGCTGATGGAAACGTGCAGGAATCAGATGATAAGTTGTTTTAGAAGGGCCAAGTCAGTTAGAGTCATACAACTATAGGGCAGGAACAATGGTAAAGTGCAAGAGGCAGATAGTGAGTTGTGGCTGGAGGGGCCAAAACTGTCTTGTGAGATGGTTAATCAAAAGCACAACGGAACATCCACATTTTTAGTTCTTTACGGAAAGTGGACAGGGTGGGCACCAATTTAATCTCCCTGGGGAGAGAGTTCCAGAGCCAGGGGGCCACCACTGAGAAGGCCCTCTCCCTCATCCCCACCAGCTGCACTTGAGACGGGGGATGGGAGCGAGAGAAGGGCCTCCCTAGAAGATCTTAGAGCTCATGATGCGATCGCAAAGTTATATAGAACAGTGTTTCTCAACCAGTGTGCCTATTTTACTGGATTTTTCGAGAGTTGCCTCCCCCCCCTCCCCAGGAACTGTTTATAACAGCTTCATGACATCCATAGTTAACTGGAAGCAAGTTTCAATCAGGGTGAAATTTCACAAAGATCTGGAGAGCAAGCTCTATGAGGAGCGGCTTGAAGAGCTGGGCATGTTTAGCCTAAAGAAGAGAAGGCTAAGAGAAGACATGATAGCCATGTATAAATATGGGAGAGGAAGTCATAAATATGTTGTGTTCATCGAAACAGGCCCAGGTTTCACACTGAGTGTATAAACACATTTTAAAACATATTAACTATATGTATTACTGTGTTAGAGTGTAATTTTGTGTCATTTTGGTTGGTGGTGTGCCCCAGGATTTTGTAAATGTAAAAAATGTGCCACGGCTCAAAAAAAGTTGGAAAACACTGATATAGAATATAGCTATAGAAAGTATCCTTTTGTATGCATGTCCAGAAAATTAAAAATAAATAAATAAAGCTATAGCTAGAGAGGAAGTCAAGTCCTGGGGGACTTAAATCTATTTATTTCAAGTACATATAGTAACAGTTATAAAAATAGTTCCCATTATGTTAAAATATATTATGAACTGTTCATCTCTTGTGCAGGCGAAATGATGTTTTAAAAATAGGAATGCCTGTCCTTTCCTGATGCCAATTGAGGGGAATATATTTTACATTAAAACTACAGAAAAATATTTCAAAAGTCTCTTTCTTCCCTTAAAAAGTAATGTAAGGAGAGTTGCCGTGTGCTGTCCACTCCAAAGGCCAATACAATGGATAAAAAGAGGATGAGAAATCCACATTGTTCCTGCTTGGTCTAAAGTTCAGCATACCCTTTTCTTCTGTTTCAAGCCCTCTTGACATGCATGGAAGCCTTGGAAAAAGGCAAGAGTCAGCAGCAACTACACATGACTGATGACTGAAGGAAGCTGACTTTTAAAAACATATTTCTATAAATAACGTTGGTGAATGTCTAGTTTAACCATGATTTCAAAGGGTGCTAAAAAGATGTCAAAATACACACCCAATGAACTTCAATGTGAAATGTATTTATTGAATTCATGCTTTACATGTTGACATTTGGCATACTCCTTTATGTTACAACAAATATAAAGAAATAAGAAATACATATATGTCAGTAAATGATTAAAATGATCCAGGAAATCAAAAAAAGTACACTCACAAAATGAGAGAGAAATATGTAACATTTTGAGTAGTCTTCTGGAGTTAAACTGCTAACTTAATTTATATACATTTGAAATATATTCTATATTATGCTATGAACTAAAGCAACTCCTCAGCAGCAATAATACACACATAAGAAAAATAAACACAGAGAGGTCAGACCTTACAGTAAACCCAAATACCATTTCATTCTTCCAGTAACAGTAAGTGAGACTGAAACCAGATTGAAATGGAGTTTGGTGATCCACCTCATCCAGAACTCCTGGAGTTGAGAAGCCACCATATACCCCAATACTAAAATAGAAGGTTGGAGAATAGTGTGTGTGTCTGACTATTTCGTCTATCTATCTATCTATCTATCTATCTATCTATCTATCTATCATCTATCATCTATCATCTATCATCTATCTATCAATCATCTATCTATCATCTATCAATCATCTCTCTCTCTCTCTCTCTCTCTCTGTATGTTTGTGTGTGTTTATGTATACACACACACATGCTATTCTGCAACTTTCCATTTTGATACTGGGGTATATGGTGGCTTCTCAACTCCAGGAGTATCTGTGTGTATGTAGAGTGTGTGTGCGTGTGCGTGTGTGCTATTCTCCCAACCTTCCATTTTGGTATATGGATCCATGAAAGCCCCCCTCTCACAGATTTCTTTCAGGCATGTTTAGACCCTGCCTTGTTTTAAGAAGGAATAAATCACTTCTGCTACCTACTCTGTTAGTCCTTGTGGCCTGTTTAACTAGCCAGGAAGTCTAGCACACATATGGTTCTCAGCTCTCAAAGTGTCCTGTTGAAATGACAAGTTTTTTTTTGAGATTTCAGGTTTTCCACTGATCCAAGCAAGATTTTTTTGGGATAATTTTTATTGTAATTTTCAAATGGGCAAGTTTACATAAAATAGGGGTAGAATAATTGAGCAGAATTATAAGTAAAATGAGAGGGAAAGAAGGGAAAGGGGTGGTTAGGGAGTGATAGAAGATTTTTTACATATGCAACTACGGCAGCGAGATTGGTGTATCCAAGCAAGATTTTTGAATTGAAACTACAGCAACTCGTCTCTTCTTCTCCATTCTTGCTTTTATGCAGTCTGTTGGAGGGACTATAGTTTGGGGGGGAAACCACAAATGAATCCCTATGCATACTGCACATATCTTATTTATAGTGCAATTTTTTTTACTAATATTAAAAATATTATAGACCCCCATACTGCCCTACTTTGGGAAAGAATTGAAGACTTGGATGTTTGGACAAGCCTTTGAGAATGTCTAACCCCAATGGTTCACAATTAATGACAGAGCACTGCACTTTCATCCCATTCCCGCGTTCATGAGTGACAGCTTGCACAATCCCATTCCCTGTTCCTAGTTACAGTTGGTCATGTTTTACAACAGTTCTCACCATAGGTTATTGGGCACTTTTTGAGTTTAAATAATTGTTTTATGTGATTGTAGGTTTATCTTTTATTGTATTGTGTGTTTATTTTATGTGTTGTTCCAGGCACATTGTGTCGTATGTAAGCTGCCAGTCCCTTTGAGGAGATTGAGGTGGGGTACAAAAATAAAGTTATTCTATTATTATTATTTAAAATGGAGAACAATTTGAAGCAATATAAGCTTACCAGTATTTCAATGGAAAGTGTGAGTCTGTGTTTGGTTGATGAGATAGTTAAGTTAATTAGAAGTCTCCTTGTTGTGTGCCTTCAAGTTGTTTCAGACCTTAAGTCTATAATTTAGGGCAAAGGACAGAAGATACTAAAATAAAAATTCACATGAAACCTGAATATTTCTTGATAGGTTTAACAGATATTGAATTCGATCCAAATAAATACATTCTTTTCTCCTACTTGACAACTGCAGCAGGGATAGCATATGCAAGGAATTGGAAAAAGGAAGAAACTCTTTGTCTGGTTAGAAAAATTATGGACATAGATAAATTAACATTCTTAATGAAAAAGTATACAGGGAAACCTATTAATACAACGGACTGGCATGTGTACCCTGACGTTTGTACATTTGTGTACATGTGTTTGTACATGTACAGTATGTGTACCCTAATGTTTGCACATGCTGATGTTTGTACATTTTTATGCTGGTCATTGACAGTAATAAATCTTGTATGTACTGTATGTATGTATGTATGTATATATGAATATTGAGAACAGAAGAAGACTATTAGCAAAAGCCAATAAGAGACTCCAAGAAAGTCAACGATCCTGTTGAGATTAAAGAAAAGGGGAAAGGCAGGCAGTACAGCAAATATGAGAGACTAAGATTACAAAACAACATGAAGAAGAAGATAGGAAGACAAGACAATCCTCTACTTTTCCTTCCCCTATTTTACCCACCCCTTGCATGTTAAAGCACTGAGCTGCTGAACTTACTGATTGAAAGGTCGCAAGTTCGAATCCGGGGAGCGGCGTGAGCTCGCGCTATTAGCCCCAGCTTCTGCTAAACTAGCACTTTGAAAATATGCAAATCAATAGATACTGCTCTGGTGGGAAGGTAATGACACTCCATGCAGTCATGCCGACCACATGACCTTGGAGGTGTCTACGGACAATGCCGGCTCTTCGACTTGGAAATGGAGATGGGCACCAACCTCAGAGTCGGACACGACTGGACTTAATGTCAGGGGGAAACCTTTACGTTTACCTTGACTCCCACCACACAACACCCTTTCCCTTTACACGAAACCCCTCCCTATTTATCCCACCCTTCCGCCCACTTTTTCCCGCTTCTTTTTCCCATCGGTTTTAAACCTCCCTCCCCCGAAAAACTTGTTAATAAAGATTATTTATGTAAAAAAAAGTTTAGGGCGAACACTGGGTAATTGACCTTGTATGGCCACATCTAGCCAATGAGCCTTAATTTGGAGACACCTGATTTATATAGTCATGGTCATATAAAACATAGCTCTATCTAGTAATATCCGAGCTCTGGTGTTATGGATTGCAGTATATTATAAGGGATTTATTATTCCTTTACCATATCATTACAGATTTAAAACAAAATATCCCTATCAACTCCTTTTTCCACATGACAGGGTGGAGATGAACTGATATTTGTATGTGGCACTCACCTTTGGTTGGTTGAAAAAAATAACACATTTTTCTTCAAATAATTTATGTGATACCAGCCTCAGTCCATTCATCCACAGACAAGGATGCAATCAGCATTTCAGTAATGTGAATGTAATGTAGCAAATAAAACTTTTATTATGAATAGGACCCCAATTAGCTTTATGTCTACGCCTGCACAATGAGTTTTGTATAACATCATTAATTTTGATCTAATTAGTCCGTGGTACTACTCCTCTTGCAAAGCTTGTAAACCCCTGCTTGTCACTGAGATTCTTCATCTAACAAGGTGCTTGAAGCCAGCCAGTGATGACAGGGCCATTTATACATATCCTGGTTAGGTCACCAGAATCAACTCACTGTCTGCGCAGTGAGGGCCCCTTTCCGGAGACAACTGTGAATGTATTTCCATAACAGTACTGCATTGAACATCCACTGTACTTACCCTGCTGCTATTGCTCTTATATCCTACTAGCTGTACCCGGCACGCGTTGCTGTGCCCTATTTAGGAGATGCGAGAAAGTCTGAGTATGTAAGGGTTGGAATTGTGTTAGTTATGGTGTTGAAGTGAATTGGGTGTTTTATGTTTGTGCCTCAGCTCTTTGCCTGCAGTCCTTTGGGTTTGACTTGTACCATGGCCAGGACGGATCAGCTTGGGGAGGGCTTGTCCTGTCAGGGGATCTCTATCTTCACAGGTGCATCCAGTGTCTGTTGGGGACTGTTAAAAATCCTTTCCGTATCCTTTTTAGCCACCTTTCTCAAGATCTTCATGTCTAGCTTACTTTCTGCTCCTCTCTTTTTCAAGATGTCCTGCTCTGTGTCTTTTGCACCCATTGGTCGATGTCCGATGAGGCTTTCCTCATGGACAGGCCATCTGAGTGAGCTCTTCCAGCGCTGGGCATCAGAAGGTACTTGGTGATGACCTCCATCCCTTGGAGCCAGCATATAGAGGGGCTGGAGCACCCTCCTTGGCAAACCCCATTGTTGCTGGATGGTCCTCTTATTATTGTGGAATTCCAAGCCACTGGAGATCTTTTGGGAAACCCCGGAGGATGCTGGGAAATGTAGTTTTATTTTTACTCGTTGTTTTGGGGGCATTTTAGGTTTTGGGGGGAACGTTTCTTTGCTACAAACGTACCTTGCTTGAGGCCTATTTCTGTTGGCAAGTTTTGTGTTTCTGCGTTGTAAGGTTTCTCTGTTTGAGGTAGTCTTCACATGACGGCTCTTCCTTTATATATATAGATAAATAAATCAGTGTTTCCCAACCAGTGTGCCGTGGCACACTAGTGTGCCATGAGCAATCATCAGGTGTGCAATGGGAAATTGGAACCTCCAATACCCTTTCTTCCCCTTCCTGCTGAACACTTTTTCTTCTCCACTCGGGCTCCCTTCTTCCCAGCCTCGCCCTGCTCACTTTGCCTCGCTTTGCTCTGAGGCGAGTCCCCGCAGTAGCACCCGCACGGGTCACGTCTTCCTCCCTCCCCCCTCCCCTCCTGAACACACTCACACTGCCCCCTCGGATCAAAATGGCGGCAGAAGCGGCAGTGTAAAAGAAAAAGTGTTTGGCAGGAGACGGAAGAAAGGGCGCAAAGGGGAAGGAAGAGGTCTCTGTCGAAAGCTGGCATGGGCAAACTTGGACCTTCCAGGTGTTTTGGATTCTAACTCCCACCATTCCTAGCAGCCTCAGGCCCTTTTCCTTTCCCCCCTCAGCCATTTAAGCAGGAAACGGCCTCAGTCTGTTAGGAATGGTGGGAGTTGAAATCCAAAGCACCCTGAGGGCCGAAGTTTTCCCATGCCTGTTTTAGGGACCTTAAAGTGGTGAGCCTCCTTCCAACATTGTGATTCTGGATAGATAGAAAACAAACAACAATATAACATAACATTGTTTGAGTCCACAGTGCTCTCTGGGTGTAGGTGAACTACAACTTCCAAACACAAGGTCAATTCCCAAGCAAACCCTTTCAGTACTTTCTGTTGGTAATGAGAATTCAATATGACAAGTTTGGTTCAATTCCATTGTTGCAAGAGTTCAGGGTGCTCTTTGATTGTGTGTTAACTATAAATCCCAGAAACTGTAACTCCCAAATGTCAAAGTCTATTTCCCCCAAACTCCATCTGTGTTCACATTTGGGCATATTGAGTATTCATGCCAGTTTGGTTCTGATCCAACATTGTTTGAGTCCACAGTGCTTTCTGGATATAGGTGAACTACAACTCCAAAACTCAAGGTCAATGCCCACCAAACTCTTATAGTATCTTCTCTTGGTTATGGGAGTTCTGTGTGGGAAGTTTGTGTCTTTCTGCCATTCCTGCCAGGATATCTATGTTGTGTTCATTGAAACAGGCCCAGGTTTCACACTGAGTGTATAAATACATTTTAAAACATATTAACTATATGTATTACTGTGTTAGATTTTGGTTGGTGGTGTGCCCCAGGATTTTGTAAATGTAAAAAATGTTCCGCGGCTCAAAAAAGGTTGAAAAACACTGCTATAAATAATAAAGCCCAGTGACATTTATCTAAAAGGAAAGGACTAGGAAAGCAAGGAAGATACTTTCAAAGTGGGTTCTTACAAATGGGCAAATGCTGTCCTGAGAGAAGTGTATAAAGTTCCAGAAAAGACTGCAAGCAGTAATCGTATTAGAGTGACCTGGCTTTTAACTGGTGGCGTTGCGGATAAGAAAAAATGGCTATGTTTAAATGGTGTCATTGTTTTTTTAATATCCCATCTCAGTGACATGTCTTTTTTTTAACAGCAGAGGTTAACAGGCCTCAGTAACCCTGGGTAGACTACTTGGATTTTAATTGCTATGTGGGAAACTGGAGCAATTTGATCCTAAGTGTATGCTGCTCTAGCGGTAACTTCAGCCTAGCAAGAGATGCAAATATGTCTAGTTGTGTCCTGCTTGCCATTGTAACTCATCCTTGTAGCTTCTGTAACTTCTAATTGGCCAGAAAATTATGAAACTGACACTGTAAATGTCAGGAACTCAACCCCAAACAGCATAAGATTAACACTACGTGTAGTCTCTACTAAGCTAAGGGAAAGCATGGCATCATCATGCCAGAGGATTTTTCTTGTGCAAGTGTTGGATGCTAATGGGAGTCATATGCTATTTATTAATTATTTATTTATTTCAGGCACATATTAAATACATCCATATACATTAAAATAGTTAAAATATATACATTAGAACTAGTTCGCCAGATTAAAATCTCCAAATTAAAATCATTGTCCAAAACAAGTCCAAGTAAAGTCCAACAAAATCTTGTCTTCCCAGTAAAACAACTATTTTGTGAACCAGGATTTAAGTTTCTTCCAAAAGGTCAGAAGGGAGGGGGGCAGATCTAATCTCATTAGGGAGGAAGTTCCATGGCCGAGGGGCCACCACAAAGAAGACCCTGTCTCTCATCCCCACCAAACGTGACTGCGATGGCGGTGGGACCGAGAGCAGGGCCTCCCCGGATGATCTTGAGGTCCTAGATGGTTCGTAGAGGGAGATATGTTCGAACAGGTAAACTGGGCCAGAACCATTTGGGACTTTATAGGTTAACACCAGCACTTTGAATCAAGCCCGGAAGCTAATAGGCAGCCAGTGGAGCTGTCTTAACAAGGGAGTTCTTCACTCCCTGTACCCTGCTCCCGTGAGCAACCTGGCTGCCGAGCGTTGGACTAGCTGAAGCTTCTGAGCAGTCTTCAGAGGCAACCCCACATAGAATGCATTGCAGTAGTCTATTCGGGATGTAACCAGAGTGTGGACTACTATAACCAAGTCAGAGGTCCCAAGATTCGGATGCAGTTGGCACACAAATTTTAACTGTGCAGAAGCTCCCTTAGCCACCACTGAGACCTGGGGTTCCAGGCTCAACTATGAGTCCAGGATCATTCCCAAGCTGCGAGCCAGCTATTTGATTCAAAAGATTTCTGCATCTGAAACCTGTGTGCCATTGTGTTTGGCATCTGTGTGCCATGTGGCGTGAGGGATAGTGGGAGCTGTAGTACAAAAAAAGTAACATTGCACTCTTTCGTCAGTGTTGGCATGAAGCCTTATTGAATTGCACTAACATGAAAGCATCTTATATGTGAAGTTGGAAACCAGACCTCTGCTTTATAAATCTGGGGTTTGACAAAGTTTTTTCCTTACTCACATCAACCAGCCAGTCCAAAAGAAAAATAGTAACCTTCCTTGACGGGGAAATTTTGTTTCAAAGCTTTAAATGAATATTGAATCCTATACACAAATTGCATTTTGGGCTGTCTGATTTGGGAACTCCCCCAATATGCCAGATAGTGATACCATATTTATGCCTGTTCTCTTCCTGAAAATTCCCTATTGGCCAGAAGTTGATGGCTCACAGCCCAGCACTGGACTTGGGATCACCATTTTGATTAGGATTGTCCTTTATTTTGTGGTGTGTTTTCAAGTCATGTCTGACTTATGGTGGCTTTAAGGCCGTGGTTCTCAACCTGTTGGTTCTCAGGTGTTTTGGCCTAAAACTCCCAGGAATTCTAGCCAGTTTAACCAGCTGTTCGGATTTCTGGGAATTGAAGGCCAAAACATCTGGGGACCCACAGGTTGAGAATCACTGCTATAAGGTATACATGTCATGGGGTTTTCTTGGCAAGGTTTCTGTGGAGGATTGTTCTTGCTTTTCTCTCAGCCTGTTTCCATGACCAACCTGGGGTTTGAATTCTTGAGAGCAGGGATTAACAAACCTTTTCAGCCACAGAACCCTTTTTGAAATAAAAGTTTCTTGTGAAGCCCCAAGAAATATGTGCACGTATGTGTATGCTATTATATATAATGTACATATATTAGACATGGGCAGACTTTTTGACGCATTGTGTTTAAAAATTTGACAGATGGGCTGGGCCAGTGGCAAATGGACAGAGTGTTTGTGTAAACTAACTGAGAAAAAACCCTGAACAAATTCCTATGCATGCTGCACATAATCTTGTTTTAAGGGTCATCCAGTCCAACCGCATTCTGCCATGCAGGAAAAGCCCAACCAAAGCACCCCCAAGACATGACCACACAACCTTTGTAATAATAATAATTATAATTATAATTATGTGCAATCCCAGGGGCCATCCAGTTCAACTCCCTTCTGCCATGCACAATCAAACCACCACCTGAGCAGTGAGATGGAAAAAGGGTTTTGGAAGCAGGAAGACGAGGAAAAAAGCCTTTTGGTGGCAAGGGGGGGAGGGGGATGGAGCAGGAAAGGGAGGGGGAGGAAGAGGAGGAAACCATGCTGCATGGAGCCCCAAGGGCTCCATGGAGCACACTTTGAGAACCCCTGCTTTAGAGTCCATATCCAACGCCCAAACCACTGCATCACTCTGGCTCTCCATGTTGCCCTACACCAGAGGTGCTGATTAGGTAGATCACGATCTACTGGTAGATCACGTAGGGCATCCCGGTAGATCGCAGGCAGGGCGGGAGGAAGGCTCAGTCCCACCCTGCAGGCTCTTGACGCCGCCCAAGTGCTGCCGGCCCTGGGTTAGCTGAGATCCTTTCCACACAGTTGAATAAAATCCCATGTCATCTGCTTTGAATTAGATTATATGGCAGTGTGGACTCAGAAGACCCAGTTCAAAGCAGATATTGTGTTTTATGTTTCACATTTTTGTAGTGGGTAGGTAGATCATTTTGACTTGGTTGTTTTATAAGTAGCTCGCATTCTGAAAAAGTGTGAGCACCCCTGCCCTACACTGTGAATATACTCAAAAGTATGAAATGTTGATCTGCAGTGCTTTTAAATTAGGTTACCTATATTTTTCAAAAATGACAATAAAAAAACAAGTAAATTTATGTGTAGTTTTATTTAAGTAAATTTTTTGAGTAGTTTTCACTAGTGATGCTTCAAAGTCTTCTGGTCACTGTTTAGTGAATAAGGAGTAGAATAAGGTAATGTTAATTCCCAGTGAAAAGGTGAATAGTGCCTTTACATTTATTTCCAATTTAGATTCCCCGTTTTCCCACTCCTTCTCTTTCATATTTACAGGAAGCAGGAAACCTCTATGAAGTGAGGTCTTTCCTTCTCCCCCCCCCCCCAAATGCGTATCTGAAATTAGGAGTGAATAACCCAATTGGCAACATCATTTTTCAGATGGTTGCCCTTTTTCTTTGGAAACAACATTTCTCAGAGGTACTTACTGCCTACCCTGACATCTTGGAAAACAAGTGGCGTCAGAGTGCCACTGCTACTATAATTTGATATGAGGTTCAGAAGTGGGCTGGGGGGGGGGGGGTGTGAGGTGATGATGAGAAAGAAGGACTCTAAATAGAAATGTGAGTGTGGGGAAGGGGATTGTGATTTTAAGGGAGTAAGAAGCCCTGTTTTAAATAATAATTGTCTTTTGGGAGGAGGTGTATGTGGAAAACTTGGCTTATTTCTAACTCAATCAGAATCAGGTTTCAGGATACCTGTTGCTTGACACCACTCCAGTTTCCCACCCCAAATCCACCTTATTAAAGGCCATCATATCATATCTCTATTATATAATGCAGCAGGTGCATCCATCAGTTCTTATCTTTCTATCTCCATATTGGCATAAATGTACTTGAAGACCCAAAAAAACCCCTTTTATTGTTTGTTTTCTCAATATTACAGTTGTCTTTCTTTTGTTTAGACCTGTGTTTTTGCAACTAATTATATGTTCATTTCAAATCCGCAGGGCCATTTATCAGTGTGGTGCTTTCAAAGCTGGAAAACATGTTGGAAAACTCATTGCATGTGAATTTGCTGCTCATTGGTATCATTACCCAGCTGGCTAGTTACCCACAACCTCTTCTCCGCTCCTTTCTGCTTAATACCAACATGGTATTTCAACCTAGTGTGCGATCATTGTACCAGGTACTTCATTATTTTCTGAAACTAAGTGTGACAAACTCCAAATATTGTTGCAAATATAGTGGGTTCTTATCCCTTTTACCTGTGGGCTGTTGAGCTCATTTCCAAGGCAAGACAGGCTGCTTCTAACCCCTTTGAGATTCAGCTATGCAGCTAAGATTATATTATTTTTGTATGGCCTTTGGTCCCAAAACCAAGGGTTGGGTGCTATGAATGTTGTAAATATGTATGCTATTATATTGTTTCCCAAGAAACGGATTTAGTTTGTTTCTATCTATTTATGTTTAGTATTGTAATCTGTTGTGTGTAATCTTGGGGGCCCTTACAGGCTTAGAGGTAATGAACAAATAAGGAAATGCAATGTTTACTCCTAACTAGAACAAACCCTTTGAAACAATGAGATTTACATAAATGTTGAGTTGCCATTCAGCAATTTACAGTGGATCTGTTTTTGTTGGGAACTACTGTAAATACTCGAGTATAAACCGACCCAAATATAAGCTGAAGCACCCAATTTTACCACAAACAACTGGGAAAATGTATTGACTCGAGTATAATCCAAGGATGGGAAATGCAGCAGCTACTGGTAAATCTCTAAATAAAAATAGATATCAATAAGATAACATTAATGGAGGCATCAGTAGGTTAAATGTTTTTGAATATTTACATAAGACTGTAATTTAAGATAAGACTGTCCAACTCTAATTGAACTATTATTCTAACCATCTTTAATGTAAATGTGCTTATGTGCCCTTCCAATAAAAATAGAGTAAAATAATAAATGTAATACTAACAGAGTAAAATAATAGAAATATAATAATAACAGTAATAATAGAGTAAAATAATAAGTGTAATAATAGAGTGAATGAAATAATAATAGAGTAAAATAATAAATGAAATAATAAATGGATTAAAATAATAATTGTAATAAAATAATAGAGTAAAATAATATACATGTAATAATAATAATAACAGAGTAAAATTAGAAATGTAACAACAACAACAACAACAACAGCAGAGTAAAATGATAAATAACTTTGACTTGAGTATAAGCTGAGGGGGCCTTTTCCAGCCTTACAAAAGGGCTAAAATTTCAGCTTATACTTGTGTATATACAGTAGCAACAGGATCTAGCCCATTCTGTTTATTATTAATATTGTGCCAGCACTGTAACAGCCAGTGTAGTCAAATAGCGAAAGACTGATCCTTGCAGTCTAAATATAATAAGGAAATAATAAGAGATGAATGCGAGTGAATGCAATTTGCTTTATCTTCAGTTTGTTGTTTTCCCATTTGTCTTCTTTGCCTAATTTGGAATGAACTCTTTGGAGCAGTACCCTGTTATTATCTCCAGGATTGTTATTAGAAAATATCCAATAAAGTCTCATTAAAATGCAGCAATTAGAGGTTACCTCTCCCCATTTTAAATAGGAAATCTGTGAATATTTTACCTTGAACTTCCTCTGTGTTAAGGCATTGCAGAACAGTGCCTTAAAATTGGTGCATTAATAATGCCATTGTTCAGAGTTGGCACCATAACTATCCTTAATGTAGTTTTGAGAGCAAGGGACACAGTACACAGATAATTCACTACATAACTCAAATGACAGTGTGGAGATTTATTACTGCTATTGTTTTGGCAGGTGCTAGCTTCTGTGAAAAACAAAATCGAGCAGTTTGCTTCCATTGAAAAGGATTTTCCTGGTCTTCTCATGCAAGCCCAACAATATCTCCTTTTACGGGTGGACATGTCAGATATTCCTCTGCAGCCACTGGCCAAAGGCAAGTAACTATCACTCCTAATAAGGATAGTCATTGTGGTATGGTGGTTAATTATAGATCGGGAATTGGGAGATCTCAGTTCCAGTTCCCATTGAAAGTCATTGTGTACGAGTATCTGTCTTTTTCTCTTTCTCTCAACCTGGATTATCAGGAAGATGGACTGGGAAGGACTAGTGCCTTGAGTTTACTGGTGGAATGGCAGGGTATAATTGTAACTCATAATTAATGAGCTCCCATATAAAAACACAATGTTCTGATTCTTTCCTGATTTAACAAGATTTGAATAAATGAAGTTTATATTTTGATATTACTATGCAAATGTATTTTAGGTGGGTTTATTGCTCATCTTAAAACAACTGGGATTAATTATATTGTAAAACTTTGCCATCCTCTTTCAGATACATAAGGATAGAAAATGAATTTGTGACAGTTAGCAAGTAGTTACGAAACTGAGAGGGTATGATTGATACTTTAAAAGTGGCAAGTAAATGTGAAAGTTAGGAGCTATTATCAGACCACTTGAAGAGGATGTATGGGTCCGACCCCTTTTGGTGATTTACACTGATGAAATGCTTTCTTTCACCAGTGTAGAGAACTTCTTAGAATAGTGCACGATGGGAAGGTGGGTTGGCTGGACCAGAAGAGAAAACCTTTTCGGTTTCCAGTAACAGTTGCTGTGGGAACCTACCAGCACCCTGAGATCCTCAGGAGAATCCCATCTTTCGGTGCCACCACCATCACAAATGGTTAATGGGGATATAGAGAGGGCCTTCTCAGTGGCTGCCACTAGACCAGTGGCTCCCAGTCTGTGGTCCGTGAACCACCAGTAGTCTGCAAGACTAAAATGTGCTCCACAGCCTCATCGTTACTACACCGCTGCAACAAGAGTAACTGGTCTCACAAAATCCTCTTATAGTGCTGAGGCTTAATCAATATGATTTTCTCTGGGCGAGCAGATGGCGACTACTGGATGGCATATGTTCTGTATCAGAAACTAGCGCTGATGTGATCTATCCAGTGCAATTTTCTGAATCAGCACCCCAAATATCCAAACAGAATCTAAAATTGACCAAAATTGATTCATAACCCTTTTGTTACTAATGTTGGAAAGTGGTCCCTGGTCAAAGTGGTCCCTGGTCAAAGTGGTCCCTGGTCAAAAAAAGGTTTGGAACTACAGCACCAGACTCTGGAACTCCCTGCTCAGGGAAGCCACAATGGCCTCCTCCCTGATGTTCTTCCAGCAGCAGGCTAAGACCTTTTTTTCAGACAGACTTTTAAAGACAGTTTTTAAGACTAATCCGAGGGATGCTGTGCCATGTGTAGTTTAATAAAATTGTTTTATTGGTTTTAACTATATATATTTAATCTTATATTTAATTCTATTTTAATGTTTATATGCTTTAGGGTTAAATGTGCACATTGATATAATTTTTAGCGTTAGCTGCTTTCAATCTCTTTTGGGGAAGAAAAAGCAGGATACAAATATTATTATTGCTTCTACTACCACCATCACTACTACTAGCTCTTGAGCCACTTGGAAACCAGCAGGGCAGCTTTCTTAATTCACAGAGATGAATGTCTGTCTTATCTCTCTCTAATGCTGAAATACTGGTGCCCATTTTACCTTACTGCTCAACTTCTCCTTGTGCTGAGTTACTCATGCTAGCCAACAATCTCACAATCATAGCTCTATGAACCATCATGGAGATTAAGATCTTCGGGGGAGGCCCTGCCCTCTGTCCCACCCCCATCGCAAGTCTGACTGTTGGGGACGAGACACAAGACCTTCTCAGTAGTGGCCCCTCAGCTGTGGAACCCCCTCCCCAGTGATATTAGATCAGCCCTCTCCCTCCTGGCCTTCAGAAAGAATAAGAAGATGTGACTTTGGGACCAAGCCTTCAGATAATAACTGAAGTTCAATAAATGGATACAGACTATGTGCAATGACTACTGGAATGGGCTGGATTATTATTGTGGATGACATGGTTTTAATAGCTGATGTTTTACTTTACGGTTTTAATTATTTTAATTGTATGTTGTTTTTTAATTAATTTAATTGTATTGTTGCCTATGTGTAAAGCTGCCTTGAGTCAACTTTGGGGTGAGAAGGGCGGGGTACAAATACGGTAAATAAATGAATAGCTAGCTGTACAGCAGGGGTGCCCACATTTTTTCAGCGTGCGAGCTACTTATATTAAAACCAAGTCATAAAGATCTACCTACCTCCTCAAGGCTGGAGAGGGGAGGGGGCGGGGCAGGGCTTGGCCAGAGAGGGGCAGAGCCAGGCCACGCCAAGCCCCACCCCCTCCCCTCTGGCTTTGAAGCTCCCAGCAGCTTCTCCAGGCTTGAGGATGGCAATGCCAAGCCAGTGGTGGCATAGCTAGCACAAGGCTGGCTTGGCACTGCCATCCTCAAGCCTGGAGAAGCTGCTGGTAGAGCGGAAGCCACAGGGGGGCGGAGCCAGGCCGCACCAAGCCCTGCCCCCTCCCCTCTGGCTTTGGAGCTCCCAGCAGCTTCTCCAGGCTTGAGGATGGCAATGCCAAGCCAGTGGTGGCATAGCTAGCACAAGGCTGGCTTGGCCCTGCCCTCCTAAAACCTGGGGCAGCTGCTGGGAGTGCCGAAGCCGGGGAGGGGGCGGGGTTTGGCGCGGCCTGGCTCCGCCCCTCTGAGAAGCGCCCCATCCGACTGGGATCGACCTCCTTCGGTCCCGGGATTGACTGGTCGATCACGATCGACTTCCTGGGCAGCCCTGCTGTAGAATTATCCAATGGTGACGATGTACTGTGGCTAAAAACCTGTCAAAGCTATGTCTGCCTTAAGAAGTAGGATGAAACAAGAGTTGTAAAGCCCGTCTTTTACTTTTTAGCAGCAGAAATAAAATTAGATACCATATTATGTTTATAGGAACATAAGAGGTAATCTTATATTCTATCAGATTATTTGTCCACCTAATTCTCACGCAGAGGCATTTCCCACACCCTGCCAGCTGATCCTTCTAACTGGAGGTGCCAAGGAATGAGCCTGGGACCTTGGGATTGCAAAGTATGTGCTGTACCACATAGTTATTGTCCCTTCCCTCCTCTTGCTAAAGGTATTGTACAGTGACCGGTTTTATCCTCACAGTGACCTTTGTAAGGAAAGGATAGTGGTTTACACAAACCCACAATACACTTCTCAGCTGGTGAGCTTTTTGATTAAACAATTGATCTGTTGTCTTAAGAGGGTGGGAACAGTAATTTGAAGAGTGTGTGGTTTCTGTAATTTCTAGTTCCTGAAGCAATAGTCATTTTTCTTCTTTACAAGACTAGCAAAATGATAACTGTTATATATGTGCACAGGTTCTTTTATTTTTAGTATGGCCACGTGATGGAGAGAATCGTTACAAATGTTCATTTAGGAATCCCAGTAGGAAAAGGCTTGGCACTTTGTGCATTGTCGTGAGAGAGGAGCATGCCCGACATTTCATGAATGTGGCCTCTCAAGTGGACAGGGCTATGTTAAAAATAAGTCTAGCCATAATCCCTTCAGGGTTAGGGAAGGAGACATCGGCACAGTCGTATAGGAACATTTTCCCTCTCGCAGCTGCCCTTTGAATATGTTGCTACCAGTTCTGATATGTTTGCCGGTCATCTTTTACTGCGGTAAGGCACAACTGAAGATATAAAACAAAGTGGCTGTGTTTGGGAATGTACTTGAAACCTCTTCATCTTTAGCAATTCCAAATCTTCCCAAACAGTTGCTCAAACATCCCTTCCTTAAACAGAAATTTAGGAGATAAGAATAGTTTGGTGTGAAATTGAGATTTTTTTTCCATGTGTACTAGTGCTTAATTCCTATAAATAGCTCCCAAATTCATAAACCATTGCAGCCTTGTCACACTGTTATTAGTGTGTGAATAGTTGATACTTTAATAATAACAACAACAACAACAACAGGGTTGTTGCAGGTTTTTTGGGCTGTATGGCCGTCTTCCAGAAGCATCCTCTTCTGACGTTTCACCTGTATCCTCAGAGGTTGTGAGGTTTGTTGGAAACCAGGAAAATTGGATTTATATATCTGTGGCAGGTCCAGGGTGGGAGAAAGAAAGCTTGTGTGTTGGAGGTAGGTGTGTATGTTTCAGTTGTCCACCTTGATTAGTATTTGATAGCGTGATAGTTTTAAGGTGTGACTTGTTACTGCCTCTGAAAATCCTTTGTTGAGAGGTGGTGATAATATTAATAACACTTTTTAAATATATCGTTCTATCTCCCCGAGAGGACCCAGAGCGGTTTCCAAGTGACATCACAGTACATACAGAGTAAAGCAACATAATCATAAGATCAACAAAACAATATAAGCATAAAAATTGTCACCACAACACACACATATATTAAAAGTATATGTGTGGGTCGGTCCCAGAGTGACACCTGTTCGACCCCACAACCGTTGCAGTGTGGAGTCCCTCAGGGTTCAGTACTGTCCCCGATGTTATTTAACATCTACATGAAACCACTGGTGGAGATCATCTGGAGTTTCGGAGTAAGATGTTATCTGTATGGGGATGATGTCCAAATCTGTCACTCCTTTCCACCTGTCACTAAGGAGGCTGTCCAGACTTTGGACCGGTGCTTGGCTGCTGTGTCGGACTGGATGAGGGCCAGCAAATTGAAGCTTAATCCTGACAAGACAGAGGTCCTCCTGGTCAGTCGTAAGGCCGAACAGGGCATAGGGTTACAGCCTGTGTTGGATGGGGTTGCACTCCCTCTGAAGATGCAGGTTCGCAGCTTGGGAGTGATCCTGGACTTTTCACTGAGCCTGGAACCCCAGGTCTCGGCAGTGGCCAGGGGAGCTTTTGCACAGTTTATTTATTTATTTATTTCTTCGATTTATTAGTCGCCCTTCCCGTAGGCTCAGGGTGACTCACATTCGTTAAGATTCGTGCGCCAGCTGCGCCCGTACCTTGGGAAGTCTGATCTGGCTACAGTTATCCACGCTCTGGTCACATCCCGAATAGATTACTGCAACGCACTCTACGTGGGGCAGCCTTTGAAGACAGTTCGGAAATTGCAACTAGTCCAACGGGCGGAAGCCAGATTACTAACTGGAGCTACATACAGGGAGCATACCATCCCCCTGTTGTGTCAGCTCCACTGGCTGTTGATCCACTTCCGAGCTCAAGTGCTCAAGTGCTGTTTTTGACCTTTAAAGCTCTATACGGTTCTGGCCTAGCTTACTTGTCCAAACGCATCTGCCTCTACATCCCACCTCGTAATTTAAGATCATCGGGGAGGCCCTTCTCTTGCTCCCGCCAACTTCTCAAACGCGGTTGGTGGGGATGAGAGATAGGGCCTTTACTGTGGTGGCTCCCTGCCTGTGGAATGCACTTCCAAGTGACATACGATCAACCCCATCCCTCCTAGCATTCAGGAAAAAAGTAAAATCTTGGCTATGGGACCAGGCTTTTTTGCACTTTGGATTGGAATTATAATGGTAAGTTGATGGATATGGCAAAATGCAACACTGTTTTTTAATGAAGTCCTGTTAATGCTAACTGTATTTTAATGCTGAATGTTTATGGTTTTATATTGTATTTAAAAGGCATCGAATTGCTGCCTTTTGTCAAGATTACGGGGTAGAAATGATGTAAATTAATAAAGTAATCCTGTCTATTCAAGGCAATTTAAAAGGCCGGGCTGAGATTACTACAAGCTCAAAAAATTTAAGGGGCCTGGGAATTTAGTGCAATGCTATGGCAGGCAACAATAATATTAGGAACAGGCCTATGTTTGTTCATTTCCGGGGCCTATTAGAGAAGATGACCTGAGTAATTGGTGGGAAGAATAAGGCCATATCCGGCAATGTGTAGGGCTGAGTTAGAACTGGTCATTTTCAAAGGCTTGTTGGAACCACCAAGTCTTCAAGCTCTTACAAAAGGAGGGGAGGGATGGGGCCTGTCTTATTTCCATTGGAATGGCATTCCTTGTGACGGTGGTGGGAGCAAAAGGAGAGCCTCCCCGGAAGATCTTAGAGTTCGATTAGGTGTTCCTGATTGTTTCTTGTCTAGAGTTCCCCTGTGTTTGAGTCTTGTTTTTGAATTACTGTTGTAATTTTAGAGGTTTTTTTTAGTACGGGTAGCTAGATTTTGTTCGCTTTCATGGTTTCTTCCTTTCTGTTGAAATTGTCCACATGCTTGTGGATACCAATGTCTTCTCCGTGTAGCCTGACAACCACCATCATCACCACCACAACTTTATTATTATATCCCGCCTCCATCTCCCCGAAGGGACTCTGGGTGGCTTACATGGGGACCAAGCCCAGTATAAACAAAGTTGGAAAGTAACACAATTAAAACATATAACAATTCACTGTATTAAAACAATAACACCAATAAAATCTAAGACATCATAAAACATAACCAAGCAACAAACAACCACTAGCCGAGAAAAGTGGGCATGTGTAGATTTGAGATTAATAGGGCAGGACAGGGCTTGTGCAATATAACCTGTAAGGCTGAGGGCTGGAAATAAAGTGCTGGAGATCCTAACAAAAGATGAGAACTGGGCAGGCTTGATCAGTAGCTGAACCATTATTTGAGGGCACATTCACTAAGTCCTAGGGTATAATCATTAAAGATTCCTAAATGAGGTCAAAGGCCTGTTTGAAGAGCCAAGTTTTCAGATTTGTTTGAAAAACTTGGAGAGTGGGGGCTAATCTAATAAACTAGGAAACCTGCAATATTCCTTCACTTCCACAGCTTGGTGTAAAACAGTTCTCAACCTCTCGTCCTCCAGTTGTTTTGGACTTCAACTCCCAGAAATCCCAGCCAGTTTACCAGCTGTTAGGAATTGTGGGAGCTGAAGTCTAAAACATCTGGCGAACCAAAGGTGTAAAGTATGAATCATATCACCCCAACAAAGATTGTCAGAATATAATGGTTTCTGGTGTGAAAATCACATTTTTAACTGTATGGTTTCAGAAATGTATGGGTTAAAACAATAGAGATGTGGAGAATTGGTAGCGTGCCACTTTGGGAGTTTCCGGTGCAAACCGAAAAAGAAGGTTGCTATGTGCTTCGTTCGATGTGCTGAGATGTGAACGGACATGACTGAAGAATGTAGTGTACATATCTATCTATCTATTACATATAATAAAAGTCAGTGTTTGCGGTGGTGCGGCCGAGCGACCGAGCGAGCGACGGGAGAAATATGTGCCAGCGTTTCGATTGGCTGCCATTGTGGGATTATTTGCATAACGGGCTCTAACTGGCCAGCCTCAGAACTCCAACATTCTACGGCCCCAGACAGAGGGGATTGATTGCCACTGAAATGGAATTTGCATAACTGCCTCCAAATGGCCAACCACATTCAAACATTCTAAAGTGACTCAGAGGGAAAGGGAAAGGCCTCAGGCAGTCAGCCCACAGCACTGACATATCAGGACCAAACTTGGCAAACAGGCGGCCAATGGCCCACTTCACTACCTGGTGTGGTTTAGGGCAGGAGGGGCCACGAATGATGGGATTTGCAGTACCTTCATGTCATTCACTTCCCAAACAACACTAAAGCCCCTATAAAACACAAATCAGGCCCAAAATTGACAGAAAGGCTTCCTTAACTTGATTTTCCTGACTAGGCCTCAACTCATGGGATATTGTTAGGCTTCCTCAATTTGATTTTCCTGACTAGGCCCCCGGGACTTGCAGTACCTTCAGTAAGTTCCTGAGACCACTGCAAGCCACATAAACATCTAATAGGAACCAACCTTGGCACACAATGCCTCCCTCAAATAACCTGGGCACCGCCGGGTCCTCAGCTAGTTTTGTAAATAAAAATACAGTCTCACTTTCGTTGAAAGCTGAATTGATGAGTCCAGTATTTTTCCAACTTCGTGCCTTCAAGAAGTTCCTTGCAAGGTCGAAACAGATGAGATAAGATTGGCGATTTATCTCAACTCTTCATGTCAAAGATGTCCTAGAATAAATGGAAACTGATCCATTAGGGGTTTGTGTTAAAAATCTCCCCTGGTTTTCAGCAGGCACCATGCAGTTTTGCTGTTTCACCCAGCACAGAAGGAACAAGTAGGCAAACAAGCTGCTTATTATTGAACTTGCACAGTAGTGTATTTATGAAGAATGCCCTTCAAGTCTGGCAGGGCAGTCAAATTCTTCCCAAGAATCTTTGTTGCGGTATGGACCATTATGTGAAGATCCTTAGTTCACATCTTCTCAGATATAAGGCATGCCTCGCCAATTGACTCTATCCTCAATAAGATCCAACATAAGGGATGTTTGTTAGATTGGTTCTGTTGATGTCTCTGTGTGCTAGAAAGAATGGGTAAAATAGTACAGCCTTTCTCCAATTTCCCAAAGTACTCCCTACTTCTTAAAAAAATTGAGAAAAGTTATTGGGGATGTTTCTACACCGACTGCAAGAAACGGGGCGATTGCTGAAAGCAGGTTCAACGGAGGATATGCAAGCAAAATCAATAACAACTGTATAGTTTCCAAATGAGTTTATAAAGAAAGTGTGCCAAAATAGCCAAAAGTGCAACAGCAATTCCTGTAGTGTAACAAGTCGATGCTGTCTTTAAGTGAACACCACAAATAGTGCAACAGCAATTCCTGTAGTGTAACAATAAATTCAAATAAATGTCAATAATATCAACCAAAGTTCATGTCCATATGTAAGAGTTCCAGGGTCCAAAAGATACACTACAGGAATTGCTGTTGCACTATTTGTGGTGTTCATTTGAATGACTCAGCACAGACCCGACATATGTACATGAACTTTGGTTGATATTATTGACATTTATTTGAATTTATTGTTTTTGAATTGCTGTTGCACTATTTGTATTTGCCACTTTCTTTATAAACTCATTTGGAAACTACAGTTGTTATTGATGTTTCTACACCACCTTATTGGTTGTATTTAAATCACTTATCAACATAGCTCCAGAAAAGGATAGTTGCCTTGTCACGGTGCTGGAGCTTGAGCGCCTCGATGATGCCATGAGCAAAACCATGAAGGGGCACCCAACACAGGAAGGTCATGGCAGAGAGGTCAGACTAAATACGATCCCTGGAGAAGGTAATGGCAACCCACCCCAGAATTCTTGCCATGAAAACTAATTGGATCAGTACAACCAGAGATTTTTTGTGTGTGCAAGTCGCTTCTGGTGTGAGAGAATTGGCCGTCTGCAAGGATGTTGTCCAGGGGACATCCAGATATTTTGTTGTTTTACCATCCTTGTGGGAGGCTTCTCTCATGTCCCCGCATGGGGAACTAGAGCTAACAGAAGGAGCTCATCCACGCTCTCCCTGGATTCAAACCTCCGACCTATCGGTTTTCAGTTCTGCCAGCACAAGGGTTTAACCCATTGTGCCACCGGGGGCTCCAACCAAAGATATGTCGATATACCATTGGAAGATGGGATGCCCAGGTCGAAAGATGGTCAAAATGCTACTGGGGAGGAACAGAGTATAAGTTCAACTAGCCCCAGATGTCATGAAGCAAAGCTGAACGGCAGGCTAGCAGCGGACATATCACTGCTATTGCCTAGGTCAGTGTTTTTCAACCTTTTTTGATTTTTACAATTAAAAAATCATGGGGCACACCACCAACCAAAATGACACTCTAACACAGTAATACATATAGTTAATATGTTTTTAAATGTATTTATACACTCAGTGTGAAACCTGGGCCTGTTTCGATGAACACAACATAGATATCCTGGCAGGAATGGCAGAAAGACACAAACTTCCCACACAGAACTCCCAGAACCAAGAGAAAATACTATAAGAGTTTGGTGGGCATTGACCTTGGGTTTTGGAGTTATAGTTCACCTATATCCAGAGAGCACTGTGGACTGAAACAATGTTGGATCAGGACCAAACTTGACATGAATACTCAGTATGCCCAAATGTGAACACAGATGGAGTTTGGGGAAAATAGACCTTGGCATTTGGGAGTTACAGTTTCTGGGATTTATAGTTAACACACAATCAAAGAGCATCCTGAACTCTTGCAACAATGGAATGGAACCAAACTTGGCATATTGAACTCTCATTACCAACAGAAAGTACTGAAAGGCTTTGCTTGGGAATTGACCTTGAGTTTGGAAGTTGTAGTTCACCTACACCCAGAGAGCACTGTGGACTCAAACAATGTTGAGCTGTTGTTTGTTTTCTATCCAGAATCACAATGTTGGAAGGAGGCTCATCGCTTTAAGGTCCCTAAAACAGGCATAGGAAAACTTCGGCCCTCTGGGTGCTTTGGACTTCAATTCCCACCATTCCTAACAGCCTGAGGCCCTTTCCTGCTTAAGTGGCTGAGGGGAAAAAGGAAAAGGGCCTCAGGCTGCTAGGAATTGTGGGAGTTGGAGTCCAAAACACCTGGAAGGTCCAAGTTTGCACATGCCAGCTTTCGACAGAGACCTCTTCCTTCCTCTTCGCGCCCTTTCTTCCCTCTCCTGCCGAACACTTACTTTTTCTTCTACACTGCCGCTTCTGCTGCCATTTTGATCTGAGGGGGCAGCGTGAGCGTGTTCAGGAGGGGAGGGGGAGGGAGTAAGACGTGACTGTGGGCACTACTGCGCAGATTCGCCCCAGAGCAAAGCGAGCAGAGCGAGGCTGGGAAGAAGGGAGCCTGAGTGGAGAAGAAAAAGTGTTTGGCAGGAGGAGGAAGAAAGGGTATTAATTGGAGGTTCCAATTTCCCATGGCACACTGGTTTGGAAACACTGGCCTAGGTGTCTGATTTTCCCGTCATTGTTATTGTTGCCATTGCTTCCATCTTATGAATGAAAGGCTTGTAAGTGAGCATTACTAACAATGCTGTTCAGTTTGCCAGCTCATAGCTGCAGTTCCCTCGGATGTATCCATTCATCTTTTCACTTTTTCCAGTATTGTAATTTCTTCAGTGAATCATATAATTTCTTCAATGTTTCGGGGTGTGCTCTAAGCACAATTGGAGCTTTATTGTTATGGATGCAGCTGTATGCAATATATGGGCTCTTTATGACAAGGCTTACAGCATACTTGTGATACGGTCTTATTCATGCGCCTACATTATTTTCCATCCATTATTGATATTTTTTGTTTGTTTTTAAAACACAGGTATGTATGGTACCAGAGTTCTGCACTGCCTTGTGTTTTTTTAATAGGTCCTTCTAAAGTTTCAAATAGTGACAAGGCCACAATGTCTTTCCATGCCTCCTATTCAGTCATGCAGGAGCACAACTTTGCTTTTCAAGGAAACTTTACCTGAGCTTTAGGAAAAGTATTTTTGCTAGCTCTTCCTACTACTGCAATATATAAGAGCTGTCAAGCTGCTGAGGAAAAAGCGATTGCAAGGCTAGAATATTCAAGGTATATTTCTGTGGAAATTGGTTCAGAGTCCAAAAAAATCAGCATCAAGATGGGAAATGTCTTAAAAATGAAGGGATTAGTTAAAAGGGTGTTTGAAAGCTGTTTTAAGAATTCAAGAGGTACCGATGAAATGTTAAAATCTTTTCAAAACTGTTTAGAAGACAAAATAATTATAGTGCCTAAAAGCCTGAACAGTATGGAATAATAAAGTTCTGCTGCCTGACTTGAGGTACCATAATCCTGAACACATTAAATCCTGCCTGGTCTTGGAAACTAAGTAGGGTCAGCTCTGGTTGGTACTCTAATGGGAGATTGCCAGTGAATATCAGATGCTGAAGGTTATATTTCAGAGGAAGGAACTGACAAAACCATCTCTGAGTATTCCCTGCTTAAGAAAATCCCCTGATATTTGTGGAATTGCCATCTGTTGACAGGCAAGTTTATTTATTTATTAATTATTTGGACTTATACGCTGCCACTCCCCGGGGGCTCGGAGTGGCTTACAGTCATATAAAAACACAA
This sequence comes from Anolis apletophallus, assembly GCA_030556195.1. Taxonomy (NCBI): domain Eukaryota; kingdom Metazoa; phylum Chordata; class Lepidosauria; order Squamata; family Anolidae; genus Anolis; species Anolis apletophallus. The sequence continues at coordinate 57,264,570 of JARBWK010000012.1, read as the reverse complement.
CAGAGGTAAAACAACATATTAAACTAGATTTAAAAAGGTTTTCCAGCTTAGCAGTCAAATGCTAGCCGGAAAAGATGAATCTTGCAGGCCTTGTGAAAGAAGGATAGGTCCTGCATGGCCCGCACATCACTTGGAAGGGTATTCCAGATTGACGGCGCCACTACTGAAAAGGCTCTGCGCCGGGTCGATGTGAGATGGATTGCTTTGAAAGTCGGCACTTCAAGGAGGTTATGTTGTTCTGTTGTTCTGAACGGAGTGATCTTTGGGGTTGATAGGGGAAAAGACGGTCCCTCAAATACAGCGGCCCCAGACCATGCAAGGCCTTGAAAGTTAACACCATCACCTTGAAGGTGATCCGGTGCTCGACCGGAAGCCAATGGAGCTGCTGGAGGATGGGTGTTATGTGACATCTCACTGGTGTCCCAGAGAGAAGTTGAGCAGCGGCATTCTGGACGGGCTTAAGTTTCCGGATCACTGACAAGGGTAGGCCAATGTAAAGGGCGTTACAGTAGTCTAGTCTCGAGATGATAGTGGCTTGGAGCACTGTAGCCAGGTCATCTCCGGATAGGTAGGGGGCCAGATGCCTAGCTTGTTGCAGGTGGGAAAAGGCAGTTTTGCTGACAGTGGAGTTAAAGGTGCAACCACAAATGAGCACCTAAAACATAAATGAACCACATACCAAAGAGCATGAAGAGGCCTACATATGAGCCACTTTGAGTCCCCTTTGGGGTAAGAAGGGCAAGGTATACCGTAAGTATAGTAAATAAATAAATTTATACCAGACCATTCATCTCCCCACCATTAAGTGTTAAGACCTTAATATAGAGGCATTAAAAACGGTTTTAATACTTCTAGAGTAGAAAATGGGCAATCAAAGCAGTAGAACTATTTTTTTAAAAGTCTGAAAATAGTAATGATAATACAAGTTTCTTGTGTCATGTTACTTATGAATTTTTATTATTGTATTTTTTTAAAATTGATCCATCAGTGATCCAAATCACTGGCCGAAGTTTGCCCATGCCTGTGCTATCCAATTTGTAAATGTACATGGGGTAACTCTGTGAAAGTGTTGCATCCTTTTACACATTTTATACTGCAATTAATTTTGTTACTGACTTAAAATTTGAATTGTTTCATTTTGTTAAATTTATTTTATTGCATGTTGCCTTCCGATTGTAGAAACATAGAACTGGAAGAGATCACAAGAGCTATCCAGTTCAATCCCCCGCCATACAGGAATACACAAAAGATCCTTGCATGTAGTGCAGAATATAAATATTTTAATGAAGTTAAATATACCATTTGAAAGGGGTGTAGATAAGATTGAATACTAATGTTTCGTGAAGAAAGTCTGTGTCTTTGAGAGTGCCATTTGAGAAGTCATGGAGTAAGAGGAAAATATCCTTTCATGAGTGGGTAGCTGATTAAAGAACAGAGGGGAAGAACTAACAGACAGTTGAAGCAAATGAAAGGATGAAGGCTTTGAACTTAATCAAAAGGAAGGCAAATTAGTCGGCTCTCAACAGGACAGGGAAAAATATTCAGAGACAATGTTAGTGGTTGTATGGAGTGTGTTTGTCGCTAGAGATCTGTTCTACCAGAAAGTGGAGAGAAGGAAGGAGATGAAATCTCTCATTGTATCTCAACTATGATGAAGACAGACAGCTTTTGGATGTACAGCTATCTTGAATTCAAGGGAGGAGTGAAGGTGAGCCAGAAGGCTTTTTCTACATATGAAGAAGTACAGCGGCACCATTTACCTCTTTTGCTCCTCAGACATTCTTGGTCACTCAACTTAGTGGAAGGAATAGACTTCTGCCCCAAAGTTCAATCCTGATATTATGAGGGTTGAATGAAAAGTAATGCCTCCACCTTCGTAACTCCTCAACAGATGGCAATACTGGTATGTGGCAGGTACTGGCTTGTTCAGTAGACTCTCCTCTACAGTTCCATTTTGGTGGGAAGCCTTAGCATTGAATTTTTGTGTTGTCAACATGTGAAGTATGAAACCTTGCGCAGACGGTCGGTCAATGCGACTTAAGCAACGTGCATTCATTGAAATTTTGACAGCAGAAGGTGTCAGCCCAAAGGAGATTCATCAGAGAATGCAAGTTGTTAATGGTGATTGTGTTGATGTGAGTACTGTGCATCATTGGGCGAGTAAGTTTAAAGATGTTGAGGTGGGAACATCTGACTTGTGTGACAAACAAAGAGTTGGACGTCCTGTGACAGCAACCACCGAGTTTCACAAGCAAAAGCTTGACAGATTGATTCAGGATGATCGTCGTATCACTCAGAGAGAAATTTCAAGCATAATCAGCATTTCACAAGAACGTTTGGGTCACATTATTTTGCTTGGCTATCGGAAGATCTGTGTACGATGGGTTGCGGAAACTGCGTGTTGACTTTTTCCGTGACGGTTTCAGAAAACTTGTTCATTGTTGGCAGAAATGTATCCAATTGTCTGATGATTATGTGGAAAAATGAATGGATTATTTCTGCATTTGATTTATTAAAATATTCCCATCCAAACCCAAGTAACGAAGGTGGAGGCATTACTTTTCATTCAATGCTCGTATCACTGTGGGCCCTTCTGGATAGGCCCTACATCCTAGGATCCGATCCTAGGTTTTTTTTGTTTATCCCAGATTATCTGGCAGTGTGGACTTATGTCATCCAGTTTAAAGCAAAAGATCTGGGATCAGATGCTGGGATATAGGGCCTGTCTGGAAGGGGCCCTACGTTTCTGTTCCTTGAAGTAAAATCCTAGGATTTCACTGCTGTGAGGCAAAGAGCTTCACAAGGAATTTCTCTGCTGGATTGTTAGTGAAGAAAGATGGTTCAACTTCATAAAATTAGGAAAGGTATAGCAGGAGTGATTTAAGAGATTACCCTATACACTCATAAACCCAGAAAAATTAGTAAAACAGTCAGACAAAAAAAAACCTGGATCATCTTATCATGGATCATTGTGACTACAGTACCATCACTCTCTCTTTTTTTATGAAAAGGAACCATTCCCTTACTTCTCTGAGTAGAGGGGCAAAAGAAAAACCTAAAAGAAGCATCGGCCCTTGTACTCTTTCTTCCATGACATTTTTGAACATCTGATTGGAAAATTATAGTGAGGACTTTTCTCCTGAGACAGTATTGGTACTTTTCCATCTTCATGGAATGACCCAAGTAATATAGAAATCTGGGTTGCTGTGAGTTTTCTGGGCTGTATGGCCATGCTCCAGAAACATTCCCTCCTGACATTTCACCCGCATCTATGGCAGGCATCCTCAGAGGTTGTGAGGTCTGTTGGAAATAAGGCAAGTAGGATTTATATATCTGTGGAATGTCCAGGGTGGGAGAAAGAATTCTTGTCTGCTTGAGGCAAGTGTGAATTCTGCAATTGATCACCTTGATTAGCATTGGAAAGCCTTGCAGCTTCAAGGCTTTGCTGCTTCCTGCAAAGAGGAAATCATGAAAATGAACAAAAACTCTAAAATCAGGACAGTAAAGAAAGAACAGCACTCAAAACCAGGGGGATTCCAGGTGAGAAACAATCAGGGCCAGCTAATCACCTCCCAACAAAGGATTCCCCCAAGCAGGAAGCAGCCAAGCCTTCATGCTGCAAGGCTTTTCAGTGCTAATCAAGGTGATCAGTTTCAGCATTCACACTTGCCTTGAGCAGATAAGAGTTCTTTCTCTCATCCTGGACATTCCACAGATATATAAACCCCACTTGCCTTGTTTCTAACAGACCTCACAAGCTCTGAGGATGCCTGCCACAGATGTGAGCAAAACATCAGGAGAGAATGCTTCTGGAACATGGCCATACAGCCCGGAAGACTCACAGCAACGCAGTGATTCAGGCCATGAAAGCCTTGGACAATACATTAAACCTCACAACCTCTGAGGATGCCTGCCATAGATGTGGACAAAACGTCAGGAGAGAATGCTTCTGGAACATGGCCATACAGCCCGGAAAACTCACAGCAATGCAGTGATTCCGGCCATGAAAGCCTTCGACTACGCAATATAGAAATCTATAATTTTGGCCCCCAAACCTGCTTTCAACTAATATATAAATATATATACAATAGTTTCTTCTCACATTGTTCCTGATTTTACATCCATTAGAAATGAAAGGTTAGCAAATGGAGATGCTGTTTCCCATCGCAGGTAATTATCACTGTAGGGTTTGTTGGAAGATCAGCATTTCAACTTACGGAGGGTTTTGAATAATCATGTCTTAATTAGACTTCCATGCTCAAAAGCACCTCCTATTTATTGAACAGATCACCTGAAAATAAGGAGAGGTAATGTGGATGTGCTGTGGGATAGAAATTCAAACATTTTTTTAAAAAACAAAAACAAAACCCACTTCACATGAGGACTGTGATCAGTTTGTGTTTTGATTTCAAAATTAAATACCAGCTGCCAGAAGCTCTTGTTCTCCTCTTGCTCGAATCACTGTATCAGAAGACTGTGTGTATATAGCTGTTGTGCAGATGAGTTTTCATTAGACACTGTGCTCAGGGGTGATGGGAATGTGCGGAATCTGATGAGAACTGTAACCATAGTGACTAATTGTAGCAGTCGAATGTGGAAGGGAAGTCATTCCTGTTTATTATTTTTCAGAATGAGCCGCCGGTTCTTCTACTTGATTTGGTCGTTTTTAGTACTTTCTGAACAGCGGTGAAGGTCCATATTTTCCCCGCTCCAGGCTCGTTTTAGTATTTTCCCATTTAAATAGCCCATCAAGGCTACATGCAGAAACATAAGATGCCTATCAGAGAATGGTTTCAAAAGCTGATTCAGAGAACTGTATTGCAGAAATCTCTACTGTGAGTGTGGAATACAGACTGTGAGTATGGAAGTCAACATATGAAGGGCTAGGTTCCAAAAAGCTATTTTAGTTCCTATCAGCAACCTTGGAGCCCCTGGTGGCGCAGTGGGTTAAACTGCTGAACTTGTTGACCGATAGGTCACAGGTTTGAATCCGGGGAGCAACGTGAGTTCCCACTGTTAGACCCAGCTTCTGCCAACCTAGTAGTTCGAAAACATGCAAATGTGAGTAGATCAATAGGTACCGCTCTGGCAGGAAGGTAGCGTTGCTCCCTGCAGTCATGCTGGCCACATGTACTTGGAGGTGTCTACGGACAATGCCGGTTCTTCGTCTTAGAAATGGAGATGAGCACCAACCCCCAGAGTCAGACACGACTAGACTTAATGTCAGAGAAAACCTTTACTTTTACCTACCAGCAGCCTGTGCTAACTTGGTGGATTTCATTTTGAACTGCTTTTGAAACACACATCAGTTTCAAATCCAGATCTCGAGGTAGACTGAGGCCTTGAAGCTCCTTTGGGGATAATTGTGTTGGCTTGACAGTTCTTTAGATCCTGGTTGCTATTTTATCTGTCCCTAAAGTTCCTTCTATGTGATCTTTGCCCATCATGTTATTGTAGCTACATCTGCCTCCAAAATACTTAGGTTGTGTGTGAACAAATCCCAGTACAAAATAAATATTATTCACTAGGATAAGTTGGGGTTTCCCCTTCTTAAAATATATTGTTTTTAAAATTTTCATTCATCTCCCTGTCCATTTCCAGACATGTCCTATTATATTGCTATTTCTTCAAGGACATTCAATCTGCTTTGAATACTCTTATTGTGCAGAAGTTTGCTGGCGGAAGTGATGAATATTATTTAAAATATCTAATAGAGGATAGAGAATTATGGATCATTTTCATAGTGACTAAATTTTGTGCTGCAGCTATAAAATTAAGGAGTTGGATTGCAGATGATTTTAGTGAATAATGTTTGAACCTACATATTTTAATATATATTTTCACAGATTTCAATCAAATAGCATTTGTAAACCATGCATCAGACTCCACATGGAGTTGTATATAAAGCCCTAAATGGTTTGGTCCAGACTATTTGAAAAACTGCATCTCCGCTTACAAACCAGCACTAACGCTGCGGTCAGCAGAAGAGGTTCTGCTCTTGGTCCCACCCCTGTTTCAAGCGTGGTTGGTGGGAATGAGAGAGGGGGCCTTCTCCGTGGCCACTTCTCGCCTTGGATCTCCAACCCTAAAGAACTAAATATGACCATCTTCCTCCTGTCCTTTAAAAAGCTTTTAAAGGCCTACACGTGCAAGGAGGATTAGCATTCTTTACACACATCCTCACCTTGACATCAGATATCTGATGTGATATATTAGATCAGTGGTTCCCAAACTTTTTTGGCCTATTGCCCCCTTTCCAGAAAAAAATTACTCAGCGCCCCCCTATAAATTATTTTTTAAAAAACGTAATAGCAATTAAACAGAAAGATATATGTATTAATGCAGTGGTTCTCAATCTTTCTAATGCCGTGACCCCTAAATAAGGTTCCCCATGTTGTGGTGACCCCCAACCATATTTTCATTGCTACTTCATAAATAATTTTGCTACTTTTATGAATTTTAATGCAAATATCTAATATGGAGGATGTATTTTCATTGTTACAAATTGAACATAATCAAAGCATAGTGATTAATCACAAAAACAATATGGTTGTGGGAGTATGGACAACGGATGATGGGATTTGTAGTACCTTCGACCAATTCAGCATGGACTTCCACAGTTGAGACCCCATGAAGGACAGATCTGGACCAAACTTGGTACACAGAACCCCCATGGCCGACAGAAAATATGGGAGAAGGTTGGAAGGAATCCACAGTGATTTAGGGGAGATGTAGTTCACCTACATTTGGAGAACACACTGAACCCAAACAACCCTGGATCTGAACCAAATTTGGCACAAATACTCAATATACCCAAAGTTGATCACTGGTGGGGTGGGGGGTGATTGATTCCATCATTTGGGAGTTGTAGCTGTTGGGATTTATAGTTCACCTACAATCAAAGAGCATTTTGAACTCCACCAACAATGGAATTGAGCCAAACTTGGCACACAAACTCCCATGACCAACAGAAAACACTGGAGGTTTTTGGAAGGGGCCTGAGGTGGTTAGGAATGGTGGGAGTTGAAGCCCAAACCACCTGGAGGGCCCAAGTTTGCCAGAGAAGCAAGGAGGGGGCGGAGCCACTTGCGCTTCCCTCAAAGGCAGGGGGCGGGCCCTGCGGGGAGCCTGTTGTCTAGCTCACGCCACCGCCCCCCTTACAGGGGTTCACCCCCCCAATTCTCTTGAGCCTCCCAGCGCCCCCTTAGATTGTCCCACCACCCACCAGGGGGCGGCTCCACCCACTTTGGGAATCACTGTACTAGATTATGCTTTGAATGTATTGGGTTTTCATTGGTTTAACTCCTTGTATTATATTATGTTTATTTAGTTTATCCTCAGTTAATTTATGTTGCTTATAAGTTATATTGAGTTTATTTATTGTTTCATCTTGATTGCTGTTTGTTTGTTTTTGGCATTGAATGTTTGCCATTACTGTTATCCTTTACTGCCCTAAGTCCCTTCGGTGTTGTTGTTGTTATTATTATTATTATTATCATTATAATATGTTTTAGATGTGTCATGGATCTGTTTTAAATAGGAAACCGAATACATTGGTTATATATCTTGGACTTTCTTCTTTTGATGTGTTGAACTTCTGGTTTTAATCTTTCACAAATCTCTGATTTTAATATTGCAATCTTCTGGTCTGTGACCACAATAAATTCATTCATAAATTCATTCACTCCCACATACCAAATTTTTAGGCGCCATCATTTGCTAAGTTTTTGATGATCCTAAAACAGAATCTGCAGCATTACTCGGTGTTGCTTCTACTCTGTCCCCCTAGACATACACATTTTAGCTGCTTTTTAGGCCTTTCTATTAATGCTTATAAAACAAATGTTTGGATTGCTCTAGCTTTGGCTTTCAAGACAGGCTTGCAGTGGCAGCAACCCAATTGCATTGCCAACGGCCAGTTGTTCATCAACGCACATCATTATGTCAATTAGAGAATATAAGATAGAAATGGCCTGTAGTAATGGGATATGCAGGACGGTTTCAACTGGGTATGAGGTTCGTATGGTGTGCCTAGATTGATTTTTAATAATAAAATGAACACTTCCTCACTCAAACTAAAAAGAAAATCTGTGCGTTTATGTGAACATTATTAAAACTGGCAACATGTTGGTTATGAAATCTTTCAGGCTTTATTTTTAAGTTTAACGATGAAGTTTACAATAGAAATAACAGACACAGATGTAGACATAGCCATTGGAGACACAAATGATTTTCCCCTAAATGGTTCTAGCATCTCAGCTAACAAAGAAATACACATGAATGCAATTGTCCCTTCTTCCTTGCTTATACAGTAGAGTCTCACTTATCCAACATAAATGGGCTGGCAGAACATTGGATAAGCAAAAATGTTGGATAATAAGGAGGGATGAAGGAAAACCCTATTACACGCCAAATGACGTTATGATTTTACAAATTAAGCACCAAAGCATCGTGTTTTAAAACAAATTGTCAGAAAAAGCAGGTCAATACATGGTAACATTATGTAGTAATTACTATATTTAACAATTTATCACCAAAACACCGCAATTTATTGAAACAGCTGTGGATCCGAGTGGGAGGCAGACTGCATTGCATAATACAGAATATTGGATAAGTTAAGGTTGGATAAGTGAGACTCTACTGTAATTGCAAGCTAGAATTGAAGGCCAGGCTTCCAACTTCTGTGGATTTCTCAGGAAAATATGAATGCTCGTGAAGATAGGAGAAAATAATGAAACACTGAAAAGTGCTGTAGAAATGATTTATTAATGTCTTGGAGAAGCTCAAAGGACAGCCTAAATCTGTAAAAACAAAAAACAAAAAACAAAGCAAGGTCATTGTTTTCTCTAATCTATATATAAATAAAAATGTAATGTTCATTTGTGGGATTAACATAATTCAAAAACCTCTGGACAAATTGCCACCAAATTTGGACACAAGACACTACTAACCCAAGGAGTGACCATCGCTCAAAAATTGGATTTTGTCATTTGGGATTTGTAGTTGCTGTGATTTACAGTTCACCTACAATCAAAGAGCATTCTGAACTCCACCAACGATGGAATTAATCCAAACTTGGCATACAGAACTCCCGTGACCAACAGAAAACACTAGAAGGGTTTGGAGTTTTAGAGTTATAGTTTACCTACACCCAGAGAGCACTTTGAACTCAAACAATGATAGATCTGGACAAAATTTGGCACAAATACTCCATATGCCCAAATATGAACACAGAAGGAGTTTGGGGAAAATAGACCTTGACATTTGGAAGTTGTAGTTGCTGGGATTTATAGTTCAGCTACAATCAAATAGCATTCTGAACCCACCAACTATAGAATTGGGCCAAACCTCCCACACAGAACCCCCACAACCAACAGAAAATATTTTCTGGTGGTCTTTGGCAACCTTTCTGACACCCCCTCGTGACCTCCCCCCCCCAGGGTCCCAACCCCCAGGTTGACAAATGTTGTCTTAAGGCCATCCAGTCTGCCTCCCTTCACCAGGGCAAGAAAACATAAACGAAGCCCTCCTGACAAAGAGCCGTCCAGCCATAGATATAGATAGATATATATGATATACACATATGTATATGACAGATATAATGCCATAGATTAGAAAGGGATCCCTAAAGAAGGACAATAATATGTTTCATGCTCCAGAGTAGGCAAACCAGACAATCTCCACATCACCACTGACAAAGAAACAACAAGAAGAACTGTTTTGTTTACCCACAAGCATTAAGAAATTACATATATTAGAAAGCAACACTTTCTCATTACTTTATTTTCCAGATCACCAGACTGGGCCACAGCAACGCATGGCAGGGGACGGCTAGTCTATATAAATAAAAATGTAATGTTTGTTTGTGGGATTAACATAACTCAAAAGTCAATGGACAAATTGACACCAAATTTGGACACAATACACCTATCAGGCCAACAAGTGACCATCACTCATAAAAACACTGAAGAACACAGCAGAAGAGACTTAAAAAGCAAAAAACAAAAATTACATTACAACTCATGTATACACAAACCCACATATATATACATACACACATATATACACACACAAAACATGTATACACAGACTGGGCCACAGCAATGCGTGGCAGGGGACAGCTAGTTAATTGACTTAATATATATAGATTTCAGTGCCAATTTGATCATATTTTTCTTTCTGTTGACAGACAACATCCAGCACAACAATGTCACTGGGAAAGGTAGGAACCTCTCAGATGCATCTCAAACCATCCTGCATCCCTTTTCGGGAAGTAAGGCAAAGAAAGGAGCGGCTCTTCCCAGTGTTCCTCTGCACATCCGGAACGCCATCCTCGCGGCTGCCCTCTTCCCAGAGTTTCTCAAGGAGCTGGCTGCTCTTGCACAGGAACATTCCATTCTGTGTTACAAAGTTTTTAGTGATTTCGAAGATTACTACTAGTTTTAAGACTTTCTTTTTTTGAAGAAAAAAAAAGACATTTTAATGTTTGTTTTAAACACAGGAACTGCTTATTAAGGAAAAATGTTACTTTATATTCCTGGTAATACTTGATTCAGGGGAAATTGTTACATATTCATGTTGGGCCTTATTTCCAACTGTGCAATGTACAAATTTAGTGTATTAATTTTTAACTAATTGATTTTAATCTTACCTTATTCCTACCACTGATTTTGGTTACCTCAAAATCCCACTTTAAAACATTGCAGTAGATGTTCTGGGGTCCCATCTACCCTCACCATTTAATTCAGATGCAGTGGAAATGGTTTCAATGGAACCGGTTTGAGGCCCAGATGGTGAAAACACAAACCACAGAGCACTGATGCACAGTACCAGCTTTCTTCCACATGCTTTTGTGGAAGTTTGTTTGTCTGCTGCAGTCTGAAGCTAGCTTTGAACTGCATTAAATGGTCAGGGACTAGGTTGAACACAAGTGAATAAATGACTACAAACAGATGTGGAATCTCAACATGCAGCAATGCTATCAACTGTAATCTATGGTGGAGGGCAATAGGAGTTGTCATCCAACATCTTTGTAGGGCCAAGAATGCTTTTTTTTTTTGGGGGGGGGGTAAATTTCAAAGAATATTTACATGACGATCCTGACAACTCCAAAAAGCCTTTTTTCTAAATGACTTTCTAGGTACTCATCAAAAGCGGAGTTAAGATCATTCTCCTAAACTCTGCTTTACCAGTGGCTGAAGCTATGAATCCAAATGGATACAATTTATATAAGCCCATTGCTTGGTGACATCGGGTGCTGTGCTGATTACATACCATATTGCCTTATGTTATGGACAAGTCTGACACTCTCAGCTGTTCACTCTTTTGAAGTGTAGACGAAATGAGCAAAAAGATCTTGAATGCAGACGGCGTGGAGTATTGCTCTGCCATTTCTCAGCGGTCTTTGGGAAAACCTAGATTGTTTCCTAAGCACTCAAGCCTTATTTTAGTAAGATTTGCACATGGTAAAATGTTTCTATGCAAGCCGTAACTTTTCTAGAACATGTTTGTATACTGTTATTGATAAGCTGAAGATAAATATTCAAGTAAATGTTTTAGTAGTGTTTAAAAGGTTGACTTACTCTGGACGTTACTGTTACATGTTTTGAAAGTCATAATTTTGTAAACTGGGAAATAATAGCTTGTTTCTATAAGCTAATTTTACTTGGTTCAAGAAAAGCTTTGTGGTACTTGTAAACACTGGCTATTCATTTGCAATGTACATTGACGTGTCCCAATTTTGCACTGGTGAGGGATAGCAGAAGTGTAAGAAAGGATGCTACCTGGGATATAAATACTGGAACCTGTTGCCGATGGTGTCCAATTGCTTAAGAACATTTTCTTGTGTGAGTAATGAGGCTCATTAGAACAGGCCCAAACATGATGAATTGGAACATTACAGCTGCATTTCAGTGTGTGCAAGTAAGAGTAATGGTTCCTCTAGTGCAGAAGTTGGCTTTATGGAACCAATGCTTTAGTACTTGAAAGCTTTCATTTTCTTTCACAATAAGTAGGAATGAGAAACTGCGCCAAAACCAATGGAAACAGGCTATTAAGACGGGCTTCAGAAGCAATTATTATTTTTTACCTGTTTGTAAATTGTACACTGATGTATTAATAGTCTCAGGGAGAGTTTGTATCTTCCATAATTGAGCATGGCACCTGCACAGATACATCTTTCAGAAGTTTCTCTTTAGAGGATTGCCCCATCTTTGCTAGAAAATGGCACATCATTCCTTTAGAAACACAATTATTGGAAAGAGAAGATAGCTCTCCTGGTTTTGCCCTAATCTGATCCCTTTGCTCTGTCCTCTGTATCATCTGTGGAAGTAGGAGTACAACTCTATGGAGGGTATAGGGCGGAGATAGGAGGAAGGCTTCATCTTCTTTTAGGCCATCAAAGTATTAGAAGTTATAGAATTCCTATCAAGGTAAGGGCCTAGCAATGGTACCTTTAGCCCGCTCCCAGCAGTTTCTCCAGGCTTGAGGATGGCAGTGCCAAGCCAGCCTTGTGCTAGCTATGCCACCACTGGCTTGGCATTGCCATACTCAAGCCTGGAGAAGCTGCTGGGAGTGCCGGGGAGCGGGGGGGACGTGAGCAGTTTCTCCAGGCTTGGGATGGCTGGTGCCACCCTGGCTCCGCCCCCTCTGAGAAATGCCCCATCCTTTGGTCCCGGGATCGACTGGTCGATTGCGATCGACTTCCTGAGCAGCCCTGCTTTAGCCTGTTTTCTATTTCTGCTGCTATCTACACACTGTACATCCATTCTTCAGTAAATAAATACAGCTGCTACATAATTTTAATCTTGTTTAGATGGAAGCACACACTGTGATTTTATGTGTGTGTGTAAATTTTAATTGCGTTTGAAAAACTGCTATCACCGACCACTGGGTTGCCACATGCTTTGGTAGGTGTGAGTTATTTTTAATGACAGTTACCTGATCTAGATCCTTCTATGTTCTTAATTTTTCCGGATTTTTGCTATATATTTATTTTTCTCATTCACTTCATGTCTGAGAAATTCTGCTTATTTCTATACCCTTCTAACTGGACTGTTTATAAAATCATACAGCTGATGGGCTGCAACTTCCGTCAGCCCAAGAACTAGTCAGGCTGCAACTCCCATCAGCCTCAGATCTGGCTGGGTTGGACCTTGCGACCCTCCCTCTGATCTGTCTTGTTTGGCTGCAAATCCATCGTCCGCAACTTGCTTAGTCACCCCTCACTATGTTGGGAGGTGCAGCCTGGGAAATAGGCTGAGCCGTCTGACCAGTTAGGAGGTGATCTGTGCCTTTGGTTGTGTGTGTCAATCTTGTGACTCTCCGGGTGTGTCTGGTCTCAAACTCCCATCATCCTTTGCCAATACACCCTCCCCTTCCAAAACCCAAAATGTTAAAATTGGACCATGATTGGTATGTATACCAAGTTGAGTCCAGATCTATCAAGCCATACAGGAGCCTTTTTGGATCAAATATGCATACATACTTACATACACTGACTTTAATGAGGAGAGGCATATAGTACACCTCAGGTGAATTTTCTGCTCCAGCCTCCAAATGCTGAACTATATCAGATTCCCTCCCTATTGACCCTTCTAACTAAGTTCTCCAACCTACAAGAAGCACTGCCTGAATATCAAGCAAAAAGTGGGCGCTAGAAACAACAACATATGAAAGCTGACTGGCACAACCTGGGTATCACAGCCAGGTACAGTGAAGACATCTGCCCTTGCACTTTGCTACTCTGCTGCTGAGTATGCGTGCCCAGTGTGGAACACATCTCACCACGCTAAAACAATAATATATTGTATATACATATAATACTGATAATATTATAATGCAATACAATATAATACTAATAATAATATATTATAATTACATATTTTAAATTACATTTAATATTACTAATAATATTACAGTATAATGTTATAGTACAATGTAATATATAATATTAGTATTGTGCTATGGCAATAATATATATTGTATTTACATTTTATTTGTAAGCTGCTCTGAGTCCCCTTTGGTGTGAGAAGGGCGGCATATAAATGTTGTAAATAAATAAATAAATAAATAAATAAATAAATAAATAAATGCATCTCTTAATGAGACATGCCGCATTATCACAGGGTGTCTGCACTCTACACTACTGGTGAAAATACACTGTTTAGCCTGTATTGCGCCACCTGACATGCGCCGGGAAGTAGCAACCAATAGTGAAAGGACCAAGGCAATGATATCTTTGGCCCATCCCCTGTTCAGATATCAGCCAGCACGCCAATGACTTAAATCAAGAAATAGTTTTCTAAGATCTACAGAGACATTCGCTGGAACACCTCAGCAAGCGAGAGTCCAAAAGTGGCAGGCTAAAACCCAGAACCTCAATCAGTGGCTGATACCAAACGAGAGACTCCCTCCTGGGCACGCAGAAAACTGGGTGACTTGGAAGTCACTGAACAGACTGCTCTGGTACCACGAGATGCAGAGCCAACCTTAAGAAATAGGGCTACGAAGTGGAGTCCATGACATGCAAATCTGGAGAAGAGGAAACCACAGACCACCGATTACAATACAGCCCGAGCCCTGCCACATGCACAATAGAGGACCTTCTTATAGCAGCACTAGAAGCACTCCAAGTGGCCGGCTACTGGTCAAAGGACATTTAATAGAATGCCAAGTTTGCAAACTTTGTGTGTTTCTTTGTTTTTTAAAAAAAAATGCAATACAACTGTTTGGTTCATTCCTGATACAATAAATAAATAAATAATTACTAAGTGCTGATGAGAGGTGACTTTGACACCCATAGGGCCTCATTTTGCGTCTTCTGTGCTACTCTATTCTGTTCTAAGCCACTCTGAACAATCTACAATTTGAGGCCATGTCCTATGAGGACAATGTATGTTAATTACAAGTGTTTTTTAATAGAAGCAAGTTACAGGATTGCTAATAGCAGGGGTGCTCACACTTTTTCAGCATGGGAGCTACTGATTAAAAAACCAAGTCCCAAAGATCACCTACCCAGAAATGTAAAATGTATAACTATTTTCTTATTTATTTATTTATATTTATTATTCATTTTTATGTACCACTCCTTCCAGCAGGCTCGGGGCAGTTTACATAAAATGAAGTTATAAAACATCAACATTTCAATTTAATAACAACAATATAAAACAGAGCATAAAAATACATCCAACCACCCCATTTCTCCCACACTGCCATATTACCACAGATATTATCAGCCAGAAAGTAAGAAGAGAGGCTTTTGAACTGCAAGGCCATTTAATACTCAGCAAGGTAAACAAAGGGACATGCAAAAATACATCCAACCACCCCATTTCTCCCACATTTCCATATTCCCCAACATATATTTCTCAAGGAACAAAGCAAGCAGAGAGGCTTTGGAGCTAAAAGGCCATTTTAAACATTAAAAATAAACAAAGAGACATGCCACAGAACAATCAAGCACCCACCCCAAAGTAAAAAGACCGACCTTTGAGATGCGGTAAGGAAATGACCCCAAAGCGTCCTTCTTCTCCTCCGTCATTGCTCCTATTTCCACACCGCCAGCATGCGTGCCGCCTCCAAGAGCTCACGAGAAGTCCAAGAGGCAGAATGGGCACTTCTGGGCATGCACGGGGGGCCAGCCATGCATCGCGTCATCCAGGCCCCCTTTGGTCTCCTACGACTCTGAGTGGCTGGAGAAGAACGGAGGGAGGAGGAGGAATCCAAAAGAGGGGGCCCATTCTGCCTCTTGGACTCTGGAGCTTTGGGAGGTGGCACGCGAGCAGGGAGCGGGGAGGAGCAACGACGGAGGACTTCTTTGCAGCATGCAGGGGCGCGTGAAGAGGACCAACAGCAAAAAACCTGGTCAGGGGTCTGAAGATCACCAGGATGAGGCCTGAAGATCACCCTGCTGATCCCGATCACCATTCTGAGCACCCCTGCTAATAGGGTTCATACAGTGGTCATTCCCCCAGAAAACAGAAGGGTTTCAGGTCTCTTAAGACTGTCACGCTGCCACTTTTCAGAACTATTAAAATTGCAGAGTAGGAAGTAGGATGTGGCTACCATTTGCGTAGTCCCACTGTATTATTTCCAGTTATCACAATAGTTTATAATTTGAGGATATCTTGATTTAATCAGCAATGTACCAGCTTGCCTTCACTAAAGTTGCATTTCACTTGCAACATAGGCTGCTATTAACATTTGTGAAGCTGAAAGCAAGAGGAGGATTAAATACTCCTTTATCTTTGGCTTTAATAAAGCTTATCTTTTTTGCTTCAATAAAATAGCATTAACAGCATGAATTCAGAGTTAAAATAAAGTCCTCATAAATACTTTTGGAATGTTAGCAATTTAAAAAAAGACAACTTGGATTTAAATACCTCAAAAAAAGAATAAAAACGACAAAAGTTGACAAGCAGACCAATGTTTACCTCTGTAAGTGCAAAATGGAAGGTGAGGTTGCTCTTCTGGCTTGTGTTTCACTTGTCAAAAGCAACCCAACCTTGTGAAAATTCCCATGAAATCAAGCGCTGCCGTATTGTGGTGTAATTACCCAAACCATGATTATAGCGCTAATTCAAGCTGTAGCGTAGTAATTATTCCTATATAAATGCCATCTCAGGGAAAGTGAAAATTGCATCTTGGTTAATGTGGCTTTGGATTGCTTTGCATATCTAAGCTATTTGAGATAATTCAGTGATGGGTACCAGCCCACAAAGACATTTCAAAGCAAGCTAGCGCCAAAGTACTTCTTCAGCAGCAGCAGTTAATAACTTTTCCTAACAAAATTCTGCGCAGATAAAGCATTTTAGTCATCAAGTGTCATGAATGTATCCAGTTCACAATTAAAATGGCAGCAAATGGTTCCACTTATGTTGGCTGGTAGAGTAGAAGTTGGATGGCTTTCTCTCGGGACTTATTTATCTCTGAATTCATGCAGTGTCTGTGAAATGACTAAGGATGGCAAGCCAGTGATATTCCAGATTTGTTGGACTTCTAACTTCACCACCCTTGATTATGTTTTTGTTTGCTGGCGATAATGTGTCCAGAGAAGGGTGACTAAAATGATCAAGGGTCTGGAGAACAAACCCTATGAGGAGCGGCTTAAAGAGCTGGGCATGTTTAGCCTGCAGAAGAGAAGGCTGAGAGGAGACATGATAGCCATGTATAAATATGTGAGGGGAAGCCAGAGGGAGGAAGCTTGTTTTCTACTGCTCTGGAGACTATGACGCGGAACAATGGTTTCAAACTACAGGAAAGGAGATTCCACCTGAACTTTAGGAAGAACTTCCTGACTGTGAGTGCTATTCTCTGCCTCGGAGTGTGGTGGAGGCTCCTTCTTTGGGGGCTTTTAAACAGAGGCTGGATGGCCATCTCTCCCGGGTGTTTTGAATGCAATTTTTCTGCATGGCAAGGGGTTGGACTGGATGGCCCACAAGGTCTCTTCCAACTCTATCATTCTATCATTGAAGTTAACATCCAACAGCTTTTTTACATTGTAGGTAAGCTTTGAAAAGCCTTCTTAATAGGAACCTGGTTCATAGCCATCCTACTCCCCCAACCCACAGCATTGTAAGTCTGTAGTATAGCTTCCTCCACTTTAATAAAACCTGATGGTATGCCATTTTGAAAAAAACTAGACCTGTCAAGCTCTTACTACAGCATTCAGTAGTCGTCAGCCTTCCAACAGATTTATCACCTACAATATCCTATACAAAAGTTTTGTGCTTTCCTGACGGCTGAATACTAAAGAATTATTTTTGCATTGCCTTGAATGCCCAACTATTGATTTTTATATAAGGCTATCCTAAGCTTAACTCAAGTGATTGATTTGCATAGCACCTCCAGCCATATTCTGTTCAATGAAATTCAAAGAAGCGAAACTTCTCTACTGTTTCAAAGGTTAATACTAACTTTTTGTAAATTGTATTACTGCTAGGTGTTGCAGAATGTAAGGAGCAAAAGGTCTATCTAGGTTTGAAATAGGATAGAAAAATTTGGTGTTGAGAGAAAGATAGCATTCTTTCCTTTAATCTGTGGCATAAACAGTACAGAGCTAATGAAGGCACAGATGTTTCAGACATTTCTCAAATATTGCTTGAACATTTTAAACAATATTTGTTTCTATTGATACCATGTGCTAACAAACAACGTAGAAATGAGTGGTGCTGTGAGACAATTCAATATGTTCCATTCTTAGACCTAAGACAGACCTTCCCTGTTGATAGACTTTCTGTATCAGAAGACCAAGCATAACAACAACAACAACAACAACTTCATTCCTATACCTCGCCACCATTTCCCCGAAGGGACTCGGGGCGACATAAATATGGGACAAAATGTCCACAAAACATAAATACAAAACAACCCATTAAAGCAAAACAATTAAAATAAGAACATAGTAAAACACAACAATCCAGATGAAAGCACAATTAAAATAAAACATAAACATATAAAACAGCAGTGTTGGAACTAAATTCAAACAATGCTCAACAAAACCAATAGCCAGTAGTACAATGGGCACGACCAGGCTATAAAAGGGCCGGGCATGGGATAGTGCAAGGAGTGTACAAGGGAAGCATAAGCTTCCGTTATTGGAATTTCTATGACCAACAGTGACATTCTGTGTCTGTCCTTTTCAAATCAACTACTAGAGGCCACACAGAATGAAGGAATTAAGTGTGCTTTCCAAGATGAGGATAAGGAATATATGCCCCTCTACCTGCTGTTCGGATTGCAGCTCATACATGCTGGCAGCAACATAAACAGTATTGGAGAATGATAGATTATCTAATCAAACATTTGGAGAGTCACATATTTCAAACCAATGTTCTAGAATGTCAGCACTTTGCAGGTCATGTCATAGCTTTAGACTCATTGTGCTAATGCCATTCCTAGTAGCTGCCAATTTTCACTCATTAGAATGAACAAATATGGAACAAGATTTGATGTAATGCTCCTTACTAGCATAAAGTGATGGAGCCCTCGGTGGGTCAGAGCCCCTGGTGGCGCAATGGGTTAAACCCTTGTGGTGGCAGGACTGCTGACTGACAGGTCAGTGGGTCAAATCCGGGGAGTGGGGTGAGCTCTCATCTGTCAGCTCTAGCTTCTCATGTGGGGACATGAGAGAAGCCTCCCACAGGATGGTAAAACATCCAGGCATCCGCTGGGCAACGTCCTTGCAGACGGCCAATTCTGTCACACCAGAAGCAACTTGCAATTTCTCAAGTCATTCCTGACACACACACTCTCTCACACACAAACCAACATGAAGTTCATAAAAAAGGGCCTGGTCCCCAAGATATGCTGGAAGTAAGCACAAGCTTGTTGAAAATCACAGGCAGTGCCTACCATTCCCAAGGTGAACTGGAGAATATTGCACCAGCTGCAGTTTCCGTGCCATCTTTCAAGGGCAGCCTCCTTGCCAGCATATTACACTAAATGGTTTCAGAAGCATGTGGTAAGATTTCGTAGCTCTAAAAGGAGACAAAACCTGGGTAGTTCAAGGAAAGTATTCTTTAATGAATTTGAGAAGAGGATGTTATATTCATGATATGCAACCTTTCCAGTTCTGCGTGTGCTCTCTTAGTAAGTGCATGTATAGATAGATATTCAAAGATAATAAACCAGAACTTTTGGAATAGTGCAGGTTACTTCCCGGTGGCACGAGTTAAACCCTTGTGCCGGCAGGACTGAAGACTGACAGGTTGGAGATTCGAATCTGGGGACAGTGCGGATGAGTTCCCTCTGTCAGCTCCAGCTCCCCATGTGGGGACATGAGAGAAGCTTCCCACAAGGATGGTAAAACATCAAAAAAATCTGGGCATCCCCTGGCCAACATCCTTGCAGAGATTTATTATTTACTTTATTTATATTGTGCTCTTCTCATCCCGAAGGGGACTCAGAGCAGATTACAGGTACGCATACTTAGCAGACAATCCCTGCTGTTTCCATATACACAACATATAGACGAACAGAGGAAAACTGGCCACCAGGGGGAGCTGATGCACTCATCTCTCAGCGTTCCCAACGTCCCTTGTTGTTCCTTCCGCATTCCTCAGCGTTCCTGGAGTTCTTCAATGGCCTCATAATTCAGTCAAAATTTGCCTCCCCACTTAATGTGGTACCTTTATCTCCTACTTGACAGATGCAACTGTCTTTCAGGCTGCAAAGGTCGACAGCAGGCTGCACTTAAAGGTCGAGGACCCATGTCGACCTGGGCAGGCCTCGAACTCATGACCTACTGGTCAGAGAGATCTTATGCAGCTGACACTTAGCCAGCTGCGCCACATTCACTCACACCAGAAGTGACTTGCAGTTTCTCAAGTCGCTCGTGACATGGAAAAAAAACCAGGGGAAAATAACAATAGATGACTAGAAATAATCCAGTCAGTTATAGACCTCTGCTTCTTTTCGGGAAAAAGGATAGCTTGCATATTCTATGTGAAAGATGAAGAATTCTACCACAGTTAAAGATGACAGTGATCCAGATGCATCTTGAAAACACTGCTGAATCATCTAAGCAAAGAAAGATTGGAGTTGCCCTGTGATTGAAATGCATTTAATGATCCTTGTAAAATAACGAATCCTGCTAGATTCTTCAGCCAGACATCATGAGCCCCACAACTCTCATACCTGCAGTAGTCTTCACCAAGTGCACAGAATCTGACTTGATTTAAGCAACTGTAACAAGAGCTTGTTTCCAACACCCCGATGCAGACATCGTACTAACAATGGCATCTCACTCACTTAAAGATAGAAGATCCATGCGATTGAGGCGAGTAACTTCTACAGGAGTTAGAAACACAATTGGGAACCAGCTTCCCCCCCCCCCCCTCTCTCTTAACACAAGAACTCCTGGCACTTGTAAATGAGTCTTCCCGGCAAGCTTTATCCTCAAGCAAACACTTCCTTTTCACAAAGCCGTAATGCCAGGCTCTTAGCTTCTGATGGTATTTTGTTTAGTGTTTCCTCAAAGTGTGTAGGGTGTTTTTGTGTGTGTGTATCCTTAGCTTTTCAAAATTGGCTTCTTTGTTAATACTTTATCCTTTGAGTAATGACACTGAAGGGGAAACAAACCTGCCTAGAAATCTTACCGATTCTATTTGTCAAAAGGGTGCACATTTTTTTTACAAAGTTAATTTTCAACTCCAATACTTTAAAGCGGTTTTTAGTAATAAGGTACTTATAAGAATGAAGTACCTTGAGTGAAGTCTATAGCATTATTTAAAACGGCAATTTGAATACAAATATATGGTAAACAAGTCCATGGTATGATTGAATACTAGATTTCTTCACTATGCTTCGCACGTGCACAGCGGCAATGGAATGAATCTCTTGCTAAATGTCATGCACAATAGCTCTAATTCAGCTCTACTTGCCCTGCAGAAGGTGGGAGTGGGAGCCATTACAATAGAATGGAAATGTATGGCTGTGCATGCACATCATCTATCAAACACAGATGGCTTTTTTAAAAAACATCGGTCAACTTGCTAGAGGCAAAAAAATAGGGAGCCTGAAGTTTCACTGCTTGAAGAGACACTGAATACTTGTGGTTTTCTTATAAGACAGACAGGTAGCTAACTTTTTACTTTCTTAAAATATAAAAGAAAATGAAGGCTTCATCTGTAATATGGTAGGATTATGATGGGTTTTTGATATTGTTCACCTTTTTGGTAGGGGAAGTCTTACTGATTGCTCCTAACTTTAACAATAACAAGAACAATCGAACTGCAAAGGCTCTGGCATAAACCAGTACAGGTGGTCCCAGTGGTCACTGGCACACTGGGTGCCATGCCAAAAGATCTCAGCAGGCAGTTGGAAACAATAAACATTGACAAAATCACAATCTGTCAACTGCAAAAGGCCACCTTACTTGGATCTGCGCGCATCATTCGAAAATACATCACGCAATCCTAGATGCTTGGGAAGTGTTCAACTTGTGATTTTGTGATACGAAATCCAGCATATAGATTTCATCTGTTGTGACATACTGTGGTTTTGTGTCAGTAAAATAATAATAGTAAAACTTTATTAATATTCTGCTCTATCACCCCGAAGGGACTCAGGGCGGATTCCAAACATAAAAGGCAAACATTCAATGCCCAAATACAACAACAATACATCCATACTAACAAAATTTAAACAACCCAACATATAAACACGAATTATAACTTAACAACTATAAATAAATAAAAAACACAGCCTGTTATAACAGACATAAGAGAAAACATCAAACATCGAATGGAAACAAAAATTTCTCATTTCCTTGGGGCAAATCGACTTTGACAGCCTCATAAGTAGTTGTGAGAACATGGAACTTGTGATCCTACAAATGGTCTGGACCACAACTTTTAGAAATCTCAACCAGCACAGCCATTGGCAAGGAATGACAGAGCCTGGAATCCAAAACAGCTGGAGGATCAGCTGGTTCCTGATCTCTATAAAATATAATCAAGTAGATAACTGCAAAACAGCTTAGAGTATGAATAATTATCAAGTACTATGTATGTCTACAGCAGTGGTTCCTAATCTTTGGGTCCCCAAATGTTTTGGCCTTCAACTCCCAGAAATCCTAACAGCTGGTAAACTGATTGGGATTTCTGGGAGTAGGTGGTCAAAACACCAGGTTGAGAACCACTGGTCTACAGCAAAATGATACCTAGAAGAACCAATAAAGCATACAACTCTCCAATTTTTCCATTAATATTTTTGATTTATATTGTAATAACAACTGGATAAAATCATGCCCTAAGTTACTTACTACCAAAGCTAATGCATTCGTCTCTAAGCACAGAATAGCATCAGCTAGAGTTTGAGTCAAGGTGGTACAATGGGAAAGTAGCACACATTGCTCCCATGTTCAATTATCTTTCTGATGGCCAGCATCCAATGATATATTTGTGTATCTAAGACTAGTTGATTTGAAACTTTCTTCCCTTTCCCCTCTATAGTGTTAACAATCTACTCAAGAGGGCTTCCTAGCCCTCTAGAGAAGACTTTTGAATGCATTACTATTGCATGTGAATCACTGATTGTGATGAAAGCAGAAGGATCAAAAAGTACATCATTGGAGCAGTCACATAGAGCAGAAGAATTTGATAACAAATTAAGAAAAAAACTTCTCAACTCGATATATTGTAATTTTTCTGGATTTAACTGCCAGTGGCCATATTTCTGTTTGCCACAGTGCAGCATACCTAACTATTGTATGTGATAGCCTGCCATTCAACAACCTCCAGAACCTACTGCCGAACTATTGCAGTCCCCCAGTTGGCAAGACTGGAGAATTTGTCTGGCCATGCCTATGCAGAATGACTTCACCATCCCACTGGGGTCATCCATTGGTACTAGTGGATGATGGACTTATATCACATCTGGCAATGGAACGCAAATGGCAAACCACAGTGGCTCAATGGAACGTTCAAGAGGGATCCAATTATTCTGAAAGGAAGAAAGGAATAGTAATCTCTGCAACAACAGGGATGTCCATATGCAGGTATAAGGTAGAATTATACCTGCTTATGCTATTAGGGGGATATCGGCTGATTGCCCGATTCCTGATATTAGTTCTGATTGGGTTAGAAATGCTGAATCAATGGTACTGACTCACTATTCCACAACTGACTGAATGAATGAATCTACTTGGGATCCACCAACAGGTTGCACCACATAAAGTGATGTCCCACTGAGTCTCCAAAGAACAAAAGAAAGCAAAGTGGCTGCCTGACCTGACCAAAATGTATGGTACAGAACCATGACTACCATCTGATGATTTATAATAATACCTTATTTCATGGAGATGTGTATCTGTATTTTATGAATGCAGCCTTTGTTCAGTTTTCAATATGAATGCACAGTTCACTTTTAAAAGAGGAAAGTAAAAAAATGTCCAAATATTTGTTTTATTGCTTATTAAAAGTTATTTTTATGTACAATTTTTATTATTAAACACTGAAAAAACACTCTTTACTGTCTTGACATACCAAGATACAACCTTTAGATGGTAGTGGAAACTGGAAACATCTAAAATCTATTGAGAGGAACATCGTAACTTCTCTTGGCTTCATTCAAAAAGTAAATATTGCTTCTCTGAAGAGGTTGAAGTGGTCATATGTTAAAGAAAGTTGTCTGAAGATTCCAGATGACAAGCAATTCCATTGTTTAAAGCCTTGTAGTAGTGTATTTCCCCTGCAATATACAGAATTATGATGTTTAAAAACAAGGGATTTTTTACACTCAAGTTAACATGTCTCCAAAGCTTTTATCTTTGCAATGAGTGTTCTGCCTTGTTTGTTTTGATATAAATCTCAAGGACACACCACCCAATTGATGGTTGCTAACAGAACTACTGAGTAACAAATACTGTACATATCTAAGGCACAACACACCAATTCTTCTGTAGATGCAACAGCACTTTGGAAAAGGCGCATTTTCTTATCAAAGAAGACGTGTGTGTGTGTGTATAGCATAAATGTATTGAGGGGTGATTGGTAGTAGTTAAAATTGAACAACATACGAGATTATCTGGAAAGTAAGGTTACAAGATTGTTTTAAAATACGAAGAATGAATATATTTTAATAAAACTTACATGGATTGTAGCATGGGCATTACATTATTATTCCACAAAACACCTTAGTTCAATACATTTACATAATATATACATTTGGTCATCTGTGGGACCAGTTTTGATGCCTGTATCATAGAAGTCTCCCTCTGTCTTTTTCAGCCAGTTCATCCCTTTGATTTTCACCTCCTTGTAATCGGAAAAGTGTGTTACACCAAGGTGTTCCTTCAATTTAGTGAACAGATTATAGTTACTGGGTTCGAGATCGGGGCTGTGAGAGGGGTGGCTTAAAACATCCCAAACAAATGAAGTCAGTAACTCTTGTGTTGCATGAGCGGTGAGCAGACACACACTGTTATGAAGGAGACAGACTCCCGCCATCAGCATTCCACAACGTTTGTTTTGGATGACTATGTGAAGTTTCTTCATGGTCTCACAAGTTATTCTGTACTCATTTTGTCACATGCTGTCTTGACATTACATCCTCTCCATAAACAAATGATTTCGCGATGAATCGCAGTGGTGTTAATGCCCTTAGCATTTAGGTAGCATATTACAGTGTGAACTTGGAGGGAAATGGAATGAGAATGCTCCTCTAACCTTCACCACAACTCCAGTCGATGAGCTACTGACGACTGGCACTGCTTGTTCGCTTCTGCTGGCTTCCCGCTACACGGCTGTGATACCAACTTCCCCCGCGGAAATTCCTCGCGAGAGCTACGTGCCTTATAATCTTACTTTCCGGATAACCCTCATACAAACAGCGAGTATGAATACAAGAGTGCTCCATGGCTCAGCTAGGGGTATAAGCCTGCTCAAGGAAAGGAAAAAACATGTCTTTTAACAAAAAGCCTATGTTGTTAATAAGGTCAAAAGAAAAACTCTCCCCATGAACTACACTGTGCAAAACAGTTGTGACTCCTGCGTAATGGCATGTAATGGAATAACAATATGAAAATAATTGATTCACACAACAATCCTACAGGACAAAACAGTATGGCTAACAATGGACAGGGTGGGCAGAGGAACCTTCCCTCTCATTGGTTTTAATTTTTCAACAGTCCAAGAATATGTCTGGAGATAAACACTCTGTTGCTATCTCAAACTTAGCCTTGTTCTCTTGCTGCAAAATTTTATTCATACCCAACCCTATTCAGTTAAATAAGGGAATCTGCAATAGTGTGAAACCTGGGATGACATTTAAGGAGTCATTTTTATCTCCAACCTCAGCCTGCAAGGACAAAAAAAGTGATCATTTGAGAGGGAAACCATTCTCACAAGTTTCTATGGTTTTGCAGAAAGGGCTATAGCTGGAACTACTCGGTCAACAGTGAACGAAAGAAAGGCTTTCCGCTAGCCTAGAGCACACACCACCACTGAAACTGCTGTAGTTCTGCTCCTCCATTGCATCAGAACAGATGAATGAGTAATGAAGGGGAAAACACTGTTACCTTTCTTTCAATTTCTTTTGAAACTTTGGTTTGTTTGGAGTACCAACATGGGAGCTCACCATAAACCATAGTTGGATTGTTTTGCCTATTTGTGTAGAGATGTGGAGAAATGTCAGGAGAGAATGCTTCTGGAACATGGCCATACAGCCTGGAAAACTCAAAGCAACTCAGTGATTCTGGCCATGAAAACCTTCAACAACACCTTCCTTCCTTCCATCGCTCCTCTTCTTTGACCCCAAAGGGAGGGGTAGGACCTCTGATGATGTTCCTCCCTCCAAGGAGAAGAGCTAACAATCTGATGTGGAAAGCAAGCTTCAAACTGAACTCTCTACAGAAGCCTGATTGCTAACGATACAGAGTTGTTTAATACCATTTTAACGTTGTTTAGGATGCCAAGAAAGGTACATTTGCACTCCAGAATCCTATGATAGCAGTTTCTCTAGTATTTCTTTCACAAGTGCGGGATCTGCTCGTCCTCTTGTTTTTTTCTGAACTTGTCCAATGAGCTTATTCATCACTTTTTGGTTTCCCTTCTTTATTTCTGCCACCTTGAAAGAGAAATTAATCAAAAAAAGAAAAGTGGAGAGATGCTTTCAGTTTTGATCAATATTATCATATAAACATTCACTGAACAGACTTGCTGCTACATCGTTGTTCTTACGGTGAGAAAAAACCCAACAAAACCAAGGTTATCAATCTATTAAAATAAGGTTATTTTTTAGTTGATTGCATTTCTTGTTTTGAAGGGCACCCCTTGTTTTGGGTATAGCCGCTTTGAGTCTCCTTTGAGGAGAGAAAAAGCGGGGTCTAATCATCATCATCATCATCATGGTGTCCACAAAACACCAAATCTCTCTAGGCTAGGCTAAACACAACTGCACACACTGCAGCCCTGTTGACAGATTTTATTTTTAGCCCAAAGCTTTTACAATTCAATATTCTCCCTACACACCCTCCCTGCCCTTTCCTCCCCTTCCTTTTCTCTTTCTGAGGCAGAAAGTGAAGGAAAGACGGGTAACGTTTGGATGCCCAAAGGGTTGGCCTTGGTCAGGATGAGATGGGCGGGAGATCAAAAGTGTATCTATGAGACCACATATAACCTACTCCTGATACAGAATCCTAGAGTACTAGAGCTGGAAGAAAACCCCAATGGCCATCCAGTCTAACCCCCTGCCATGCAACAAGGCACAATGAAAGCACTCCCAAATGCCAATCTCTGTGGAAAAGCCTCCAGAGAAGAAGACTCCACTACACTCCGAGGCAGTGTATGCCACTTTCCAGGTAGTTCTTCCCAATCTTTTCAGCTGAATCTCTTTCCCTGCCATTTGAAACCATTGCTCCCTCGTGCCCTGGTTTCCAGAGCAGCAGAAAATCAGTTTACCCCCTTCTCCTCCTCAATGTGACACTCCTTTAAATCTTGAAACATTGTTCTTGTGTTCCCTCTCTACCTTCTGTTCTCCCAGCTAAACATCCTCTAGGAGGAAAGAAGAAAGAAAGAAAAAGAGATGGATGGATAGAAGGAAGGGAGGAAGGAAGAGAAGGAAGGGAGGGAGGAGGGAGGGAGGGAGGAGGGAGGGAGGGAAGGACAGAGGAAAGAGAGAAGGAAGGGAAGGAAGGAAAGGAAGGAGAAAGGGAGAGAGGGAAGGAGGGATGAAAGAGGAAAGAAAGGAAGGACAAAAGGGTGGAAGGGAAGGAAGCATGGAAGGAGAATGAGAAGTAAGGAAGGGAGGGAGGGAATGAGGAAGGAAATGGAAGGATATAATGGTGTGAGAGGAGGGCCTGAGAAAAGAGATCAAGGGTCCGCATTTGGCCCCGAGGCCTGGATTTACCCATACCTGGTTTAGTGTATTGTGAAGTTCAGATGTTACATAGGATCTTGGACTAGTGTAGCCACCTCAGCCTTTGAAGGGAACAAACAAGTCAGTGGGCCCAAGAAGGTTTACAACGTCTAGATTGGGCGATCATGATGAGCACTTAATTCACCTCCCACATACTTTCTTTTCTTTTTTTCATGTCAGGAGCGACTTGAGAAACTGCAAGTCGCTTCTGGTGTGAGAGAATTGGCTGTAAGGATGTTGTCCAGGAGATGCCTGGATATTTCAATGTTTTACCATCCTTTCCATGAACTACAGAAACCCCAATTCAGCTCGCCTCCTGACACTGGAGTGACTGGAAAGGACTTCCTGTTTCAAATTCTACCACATTTTGTTGTTTGAGGGGTTGAACTATGTAAGCCGCTCCGAGTCCCCTCCGGGGAGATAGATGCAGGTTAGAAATAAAGTTTTTTAAAATTATTGTTATTATTATTATTGAACTAAGAAATTTGCTGATGCTTCCAAGAGTGGAATTTCACACTTTAGGGCAGGGGTGCTCAGGACGTTGATCGCGATCGACTGGTCGATCCTGAGGCCATCTGGAGTCGATCCCAGCTGATGCGGCACTTCT
The DNA here is from genome assembly GCA_030556195.1 of Anolis apletophallus. Lineage (NCBI taxonomy): Eukaryota > Metazoa > Chordata > Lepidosauria > Squamata > Anolidae > Anolis > Anolis apletophallus. The sequence continues at coordinate 57,236,105 of JARBWK010000012.1, read as the reverse complement.
AGAGGGGGCAGAGCCAAGCTGCACCAGGCCCCGCCCCCTCCTCACCAGCTTAAGCTGTACCACAGCTTCTCCAGGGCAGAGGGGGGTATGCCAAGCCAGTGCTGGCACAGCTAACCATCACTGGCTTGGCATACCCCCCTCTGCCCTGGAGAAGCTGTGGTAGAGCTCCAGCCAGGGGGAGGAGGGGGCGGAGCCAAGCGGCACCAGGCCCCGCCCCACCCCAGCCCACCCCAGCTCTCTCAAGGTAGATCTTTCTGTCTTAGATTTATTATAAGTAGCTCGCATGCTGAAAAAGTGTGGGCACCCCTGCTTTAGGGTATTTCTCAATGATATTTCAGGGTAGGGGCAAGAATGGGCTCTCAGGATGATTAAGTTGTGGCTCTTGATGGCACATGGACTGCAGTTGCGAAATACCTGGTTCAAAAAGAAGTCATTTTTAGACTTTATGTACTGGAGAGAGGGAAACTTGAAACTGGCTCACTTGAGAAGTATAGACTACTTAAAGCCCTGACAATACCCAAACAGTCTCTGTGGGACTTGTGTCTTCTTTTTACACTCAAAATCCTGGCTTTCATATTTAAAATAACAGATATATTTGTTATTCGAAGTATTATTTACTCTCCCAGTTAAAAAGCTCTTATTAGAAAAAGCAAGAAACACATTCTGTCAACAGAGCAGCCAACTCTAAGGAGCTTATTCAAATGATTTCTATATCCAATTATAAGCAGTTGTTGTCTTGTTGCTGGGGAACCAAGTTAAGTTTCCTCAAGGTAATGCCGCTGCTGCTGGGAAGCACTACTTTTCAAGCACCCAAGATACACCTTGATGTTACTGGAGGGTGGAAGAAGAATATCATATTTCCCCATGGTTCACATTTTAAATTTTCACTGATTGCAAAAGCCACATAAAACATAGATGCTAATGTATGGTAGATGTTGAGTTGATGTTGATAGTGGTATCAATACAAAAAAAATCCTTGGTGCTCCTGTAGTACTATATAGGCAATCCACAAGTTCTGTTGGTTTGTTGTATTTTAGAACAGGTGGATACTACTCCCGTCACCGGCTGGTGCAAGATATTCCACTTAGGCAGAAAAAAGGAAATGCGAAGATACAGAATGGGGGGTGCATGGCTCAACAACAGTACGTGTGAAAAAGATCTTGGAGTTCTCATGGACAACAAGTTAAACATGAGCCAAAAATGCCATGCAGTGGCAAAAAAAGCCAATTGGATTTTGGCCTGCATAAATAGTATAGCATCTAGATCCAGGGAAGTCATGGTACCCCTCTATTCTGCCTTGGTCAGACTCTCTGGAGCAGGGGTGCCCACACTTTTTCAGCATGCGAACTACTTATGATAAAACCAAATCAGAAAGATCTACCTGAGAGAGAAGCAGGGCTCTGGCTACAGCGCTGGCACAGCTGCCAGGGAGGGGGCAGTAGTGGCATAGGCCACTACTGGCTTGGCATACCCTCGAGGCTGAAGCTGTGGTAACGCTGTAGCCGGGGAGGGGGCGTGGCCTGGCATGGCCTGGCTCCGCCCCCTCCCTGCTCTGGTTACAGTGCTGGCACAGCTGCTCCAGGCTAGAGGAGGGTATGCCAAGCCAGTAGTGGCATAGCTAGCCACTACTGGCTTGGCATACCCTCCTCAAGGCTGAAAAAGCTGTGGTAACGCTGTAGCCAGGAGAGGGGGCATGGCTTGGCGCAGCATGACTCCCCCCCCCCCCCAGAAGCACCCCATCCAGCTGGGATCGACTTCCTAAGGTCCCGGGATCGTCCAGTCGATCGCGAGCCACCTAATGAACATCCCTGCTCTGGAGACTAGGGCACGAAACAATGGCTTCAAACTGCAGGAAAGGCGATTCCATCTGAACTTCCTGACTGTGAGAGCTGTTTAGCAGTGGAACTCACTGCCGCGGAGTGTGGTGGAGGCTCCTTCTTTGGAGACTATTTAGCAGAGGCTGGATGGCCATCTGTTGGGGGTGCTTTGAATACGATTTTCCTGCTTCTTGGCAGAATGGTTAGACTGGATGGCCCATGAGGTCTCATCCAACTCTGATTTTATGATTCTAGGTACATTTTAAGTGTAACTCCAGCCATGTGTGTGTGTGTGTGTGTACACACATGTGAGAATATGCTTTGGATAGCATTGGGAAGGGTTAACAGCCCATGGGGTTCATTCTGTTCTCTGTGCCCCTGTTCAGAAGATTTCACCTCATTTTCTGTCGCTGTGATAACTTGATTTTGAAAAATTGGCTTGTTGTAGAAACAAGGATTGGTGATATAGCTTCAGTGGAGCCCCCTTTTCCGCATGATAACTCCTTCAGGAGTGGATTTCCCTTTCGAGGGGTAGATTGCTCTCACTTCCTGTTGTCTCATCCTGGTTCTTAACTATGAGTTATTTGTAACTCGGGTATTGTCCGTATACAAATGCCCATGCACGAGGACCTTTCACATTCCCAAACACATAATGATGGCTTTACATTTTGTGACACACTTTGGGCTGCTGAGACTTAAAGCTGCACACCGCAGCCCCCTTGCAAAAAAGAATGACTATTATTCTGTTCTTAACAATGGGATGCATACTGTGCTAATGGTTCTGGAATAGGCCTTGCACGATCATGCTGATAATGCTAAAGTGCATTGCGGCACATGCTTTGACTTATCAGCTAGGAAAGTGCTAATTTATCATTAAGATTTCATAGGAGTGTGAGCTACTAAGAGTTCCCAGGCAACGTAACGCCTGTCGCTCAGAGAATGCAGCATCAAAACAGACTTTGATTTTTCATGCCTGGCTTAGACAGAATATTAGTTTAAAAGAATTTAAAATCGCACAATCTCTGTGATTATCAAAACAAGGTCCAAAGTGGTGGGCCTCTTCCTCTTCTGCTCCTCGATCGCTTCTACTGTTTAGCCGCTCTGCGCTTGCACTTCAGTACCAGTTGGAAAAGTACAGAGGCGCTTTCATCAGCCACTACAAATTAGTTAGCATGATGAAGGTCAGGCAGACCTAGAGCATGTTCATTTTCTTTATCAAAAGCTCTCTGCAAAGCTGTTAGCTAGCACTGAAGAGCTGTGGGCGTAGGTAGAATAGTTCTCGATAGATGTTAGGATTTTCCCGGCTGCATGAGTACCCAGGCAGCATTTTACTTAATGTAAGCCATTCATTACTGCTTTCCTGTTCCGTGCTGGAGAAAGTACACAACAATACCGTATTTACTCAAGTATAAGCCATCTCAAATATAAGCTGAGGCACTCAATTTCACCACAAAAAACTGGGGAAATGTATTGATATAAGCTGATGGTGAAAAATGCAGTAGCTACTGGTAAATTTCAAAAATAAAAATAGATACCAATAAAATTACATTAATTGAGGCATCCATAGGTTAAATGTTTTTGAATATTTACATAAAACCGTAATTTAAGATAAGACTGCCCAACTCTGATTAAGCCATTATTCGTAACCTTCTACAATATAAATGTGCTTACGTCGCCTTCCAATGATAATAAACAGCGTAAAATAATAAATTTAATAAAAATAATAATACAGTAAAATATTAAGTGTAATAATAATAAATAGATTAAAATAATAAATGTAATAATAGAGTAAAATAATGTAAATGTAATGACAATAATAGATTAAAATAATAAATGTAATAATAAAAATAGAGCAAAATAATAAATGTAACAATAAGAATAGAGTAAAATAATAACTATAATAGAGTAAAATAATATATGCAATAATAAAAAAATAAAATAGTACATGTAATAGAGAAAAATAGTAAATGTAATAATAATAAAAATAAAAGAATAAATGTAATAAAATAATAATAGAGTAAACAATGTAAATGTAATAATAATAATAAATAGAGTATAATAATAAATAATCTTGACTCAAGCATAAGACAAGGGGGGCTTTTTCAGCCTAAAAAAGGGCTGAAAAACTCAGCTTATACTTGAGTATATACGGTACTTACTTCTTATAAAGCTGATGTTTGTTGAAGGGCAACTGCCCTTCCCCCAAAATTAAATAATAATGTTTAATTATAAGAATAAAGGTTTTTTTCTTTTCTACAGGCAGATGCTGTTCTACTGCTATCTGTAATGAATATTCAGGTTAGCTAGAGGAAGGCTGCCAAAGCCAGGAATATTTAGGTTTAAATCTCAGCTCATTTGCTGTCTCCTGCAGTAACTTCACATGTCACAGTGTAATTTCTTCTATTTCCTCTAAAGAGTTGCCAAACAAAAAAAAATGGCAATCTGATGGGCAGATGGCAATTTAAATCTTTTATCACCACTGCCCACCCTGAAGTGTCAAAGCCTCTTGTTCCCAATTTCTTGGGGTTGTTATCAATATCACCTCGTTCTGATGGTCTCCCATCACAGCCTGACAGATGCGCTCAAGCTCATTCCGATCTCTGATCAGTTCAAGCTCCTTTTCTTTCACAATCCGAGTGGGAGTCTTCCCTTCCCCCTTCCACATCTCTTCCAGCACCTGCATCATCAAGATAAAAGAAAATCTGTGTTTGAAACATGTATCTTGTCATTCTGAAGGCAAGAGTAAAATAAGAAATAATAAAAAAGAGATAGGGGTTTAAAGGAACCCCTAAGGCTTAAAATAAGATACTGATCTGACAATGACTTCTCATAGACATGATGACAAAACCTTGGAAACGTTTAGGGTATGTACTTCTCCATCATCTATAGTAGTGTTTTTCAACCTTTTTTGAGCCGCGGCACATTTTTTACATTTACAAAATTCTGGGGCACACCACCAACCAAAATGACACTCTAACACAGTAATACATATAGTTAATATGTTTTTAAATGTATTTATACACTCAATGTGAAACCTGGACCTGTTTCGATGAACACAACATAGATATCCTGGCAGGAATGGCAGAAAGACACAAACTTCCCACACAGAACTCCCAGAACCAAGAGAAAATACTATAAGAGTTTGGTGGGCATTGACCTTGGGTTTTGGAGTTGTAGTTCACCTATATCCAGAGAGCACTGTGGACTGAAACAATGTTGGATCAGGACCAAACTTGACATGAATACTCAGTATGCCCAAATGTGAACACAGATAGAGTTTGGGGAAAATAGACCTTGATACTGGGAGTTACAGTTTCTGGGATTTATAGTTAACACACAATCAAAGAGCATCCTGAACTCTTGCAACAATGGAATTGAACCAAACTTGGCATATTGAACTCTCATTACCAACAGAAAGTACTGAAAGGGTTTTCTTGGGAATTGACCTTGAGTTTGGAAGTTGTAGTTCACGTACACCCAGAGAGCACTGTGGACTCAAACAATGTTATGTTATTGTTTGTTTTCTATCCAGAATCACAATGTTGGAAGGAGGCTCACCACTTTATGGTTCCTAAAACAGGCATGGGAAATCTTCGGCCCTCTGGGTGCTTTGGATTTCAATTCCCACCATTCCTAATAGCCTGAGGCCCTTTCCTACTTAAATGGCTGAGTGGAAAAAAGGAAAAGAGCCTGAGGCTGCTAGGAATGGTGGGAGTTGGAGTCCAAAACACCTGAAAGGTCCAAGTTTGCCCATTTCGACAGAGACCTCTTCCTCCCCCTTCCCCTTTGCACCCTTTCTTCCCCCTCCTGCCGAACACATACTTTTTCTTCTACACTGCTGCTACCGCTGCCATTTTGATCCGAGGGGGCAGCGTGAGCGTGTTCAGGAGGGGAGGGGGGAGGGAGGAAGACGTGACCCGTGCGGGCACTACTGCGCAGACCCGCCCCAGACCAAAGCGAGGCAAAGTGAGGCTGGGAAGAAGGGACCCTGAGTGGAGAAGAAAAAGTGTTCGGCAGGAGGGAGAAAAAAGGGTATTGGAGGTTCCAATTTCCCATGGCACACCTGATGATCGCTCACGGCACACTAGTGTGCCATGGCACACTGGTTGGGAAACACTGATCTATAGGTTTCCCTTAGCAAATGAAGAACATTTTTGGACTGCCATTTTGAGCTCTCCAAATAAAGAAGGAATAGAGCTGTGGGCCAGAGATTGTACCTTTGTTCTACAGACATGCAGGTGTATTCAATTTATGCAACTGTATTGGCATTATATTACAATCGTACTAGTCTAAGTTTCACCCAAGTTCACCTAGTCTGGAGTTTGCTGGAAACAATTGTCAGGGCAATAGCCATTCTTGCCTTGGCTGCTGCATGAATGTTAGGGTGCACAGCATCCAGCGCTGGCAGCTGTCCAAGCAGGAAACAAAACACTGGGCGAAATAAATTGCTAAACAGAAAATGTTTCAAATTTTGTTGCATTGTGTATTTTACTGGAAATATTGGACATGGCCCTTTTTATGGCTAGAACACTGTAGTGGTGCAACGGGTTAAACCGTTTGGGCTGCTGAACGTGCTGCCTGGAAGATTGGCAGTTCAAATCCGCAGGAAGGGGTGAGCTCCCACTGTAAGCCCCAGCTTCTGCCAACCTAGCAGTTTGAAAACATGCAAATGTAAGTAGATCAATAGGTACCGCCTCGACGTGAAGGTAAACAGCACTCCATACAGTTGTCCCGGTCGCAGGACCTAGGAGGTATCTATGGACAACACAGGCTCTTTGGCTTTGAAATGGATATGAGTACCATCCCCTAGAGCCGAAGATGGAGGGGAAGCCTTTACCTTGATCTGTGTATCTGAGTCCCTGGGCAACGTCATTGCAGATGGCCAATTCTCTCACACCAGAAGCAACTTGCAGTTTCTCAAGTTGCTCCTGACACGGGAAAAAAATGTTTTGAGGCATTGAATGTTTGCCTTGTGTCTGAATATGTCTGTATATGCTGGAATCTGCCCTGAGTCCCCTTGGGGAGATAGGACGGAATACAAATAAAGTGTTATTATTACATCTACATCATCATCATCATCGTCTATGGAAGTTAGACTGGTCCCCTCCTTGTTGTCAATTTTTTTTTGGGAGACTGGTCCTGACAGCTGGTGTGTACACTTGCTAGGAATACTGTGATTTGAATAAATAACCCAGATAGTTAATAGGCCCTCCACTCCAATTCACATGAAAGGAAGATGTATGTGGGACTGCATGGCTCACAATATTCAAGATGTGATTTTTCAGTGTGCACTTTAAAACCACCACAACATATTTCATCATAGGATAGATAAAAGTGTAAACTGTACACTGAGGGAGCATTTCTGGCTAAACAGTCAGCAGGGTGATGAGTGCCCATCAGTTGGTGGAAATTAACTACATAATAAAGGTAGGCCCCAGACCAGAGAGGTATGGAAAGTCATAATGGAAGAGCCCGGGCCAGCTCAAGCTCATTTATCCATCACAGTATAAAGCACAGCTGGGAAAACATAAGTGTCAGCCTGGAATAATTATTAGTTAATGTTACAGCACCTTCCAGCTTTGTCTCTGGGCTCTGATGCCTTGTAAAAACCCCAGAGAATGGGCTAGTTATTTTTTTAAAAGCTATTTCTTTGGGCAGTCGTTTTCTGTATTCCCTGGGCTCTTATTTCAGATGCTGAAAGCGAGAGAAGTGCCTTTTATAAACAGCTGCTTCTGCTTGATCCTACGCTGACGAAATAATTGCATGTTTCGGCAACTGCAATCTGCTGATGTAAAAATGACTTGTGCTGGAAACTCTACACAACTAATTTTGTGAAACTTAAGAAAATGGGTGTGCTTTTTAACACCCTAGGACAATTAGTAATGCTTTATGCAAAACAAGATTAAAAATGAGATGGCTAGACTAATCATCCACCACCACTGATTAAATACTGTAGTTTTCAGGATGAGAGATCAACCAGGCTTGAAACAGGCTTACGATGGTCCTCCAGCTATGCAGCAGGCCATGCAGTGATACTCCAGTAAGTTATTAATTAAATTAGTTATATTGTTGCTGTTTATTTGTTCAGTCGCTTCTGACTCTTTGTGATCTCATGGACCAGCCCACGCTAGAGCTCCCTGTTGGCCGTGGCCACCCCCAGCTCCTTCAAGGTCAGTCCAGTCACTTCAAGGATACCATCCATCCATCTTGGCCTTGGTCGGCCCCTCTTCCTTTTTCCTTCCATTTCCCCCAGCATCATCATCTTCTCCATGCTTTCCTGTCTTCTCATTATGTGGCCAAAGTACTTCATCTTTGCCTCTAATATCCTTCCCTCCAGTGAGCAGTCAGGCATTATTTCCTGGAGTATGGACTGGTTTGATCTCTTTGAGATCCAAGGCACTCTCAGAATTTTCCTCCAGCACCACAGTTCAAAAGCGTCTATCTTCCTTCGCTCAGACTTTCTTATGGTCCAGTTCTCGCATCCATGGCTTACTACGGGGAATACCATTGCTTTAACTATGCTGACCTTCGTTGCCAGTGTGATGTCTCTACTCTTCACTATTTTATCAAGATTGATCATTGCTCTCCTCCCAAGAAGTAAATGTCTTCTGATTTCCTGGCTGCAGTCTGCATCTGGAGTAATCTTTGCACCTAGATATACAAAGTCTTTTCATGTCTCCACATTTCCCCCCTCTATTTGCCAGTTATCACTCAGTCTGGTTGCCATAATCTTGTTTTTTAATATTTAACTGCAACCCAGCTTTTGCACTTTCTTCTTTCACCTTGGTTGTAAGGTTCCTCAGCTCTTCCATTCCTAAGGTTGTTAATATTTCTTCCAGCATCCATCACTGATTAAATACTGTGTTTTCAGGTATCATCTGCATTCAGGCTAAGGTTGTTATTAATTAAATTAGTTATATTTGTTTATTTTCCAGCTATTTTAACTGGACCAGCCTTGGAGCTCCCTTTGTCCAGCTCCTTCAAGGTCAGTCCAGTCACAAATTGCATGAGTCGCCTTCGGGCTGATATGGGCGGGGTATAAATAATGTAAATAAATAAATGATGTGTTCTGCATACTGGTTGAATAGGTTGGGTGAGAGTATACAGTCCTGCCACACATCTTTCCCAATCTTGAACTAGTCTGCTGTTCTGTGGTCTGTTCTTACTGTTGCTACGTTGTCGTTATACAGATTCCTCAGGAGACAGACAAGGTGACTTGGTATACCGATACCACCAAGAACTTGCCACAATTTATTATGATACACACAGTCAAAGGGTTTAAAATAGTCAATATAACAGAAATAGATGTTTTTTTTCTGAAACTCCCTGCCTTTCTCCATTATCCAGCAGATATTGGCAATTTGATTTCTCATTCTTCTGCCTTTTCGAAACCCAGTTTGTACAAAGTACAAACCCAACTTGGTATAAGGTATCAATTAGCTATACTACTTTGTACCAAGTTGTATTTCTTTTACTGGAGGCCAGTAAAATAAGGAGAGAGAAAAGCAAGGAAGACAGGGGTCTCTAAGTTCCTGGATCAGTTTTTCCAATGAAGATTTCTGGTTAATAGAAGTTCTACTCCATTTCCTCCTAAACCAGTAATCCCAAAATCTTATCAGGCAGAAAAGGAGAGGTTTAAGGGACCTATACCTGTGTGCTGAAGTGTGTATTTGTATGCATGCATATGCATCTCTACAGTCAACACTCCAAGCAACCTTCAGTGCCCAAAAGATTGTGGATCATTTTGCTAAGGAACAGCTTCGGTTATCTGGAAAGGCAACATTAGGCAGTAACTGCTTGAAGGCAGTTTCTGCACATTTATCAGAGAGCGCCAAATTGCCTTTCCTTGGCTCTTTCAGTTATGCATAAAGAAAAAAAGCCCATGAGCTGAGAACCAATGTAATGGGTTCTTCATACATGGGTATCATCTGGACAGGAAGATAAGTATGGGTCTGCTTTCAAAACGTTAATTCCAAAACGGATAGTCCCAGCAGGGAATTTCTGCATCCTTGTGAGATCTGAGTGAGCCCGGAATACATTAAAGAGTCCAATGATTACTTCCCGATTAGGTGAAGGGACAAGCTAACACACTCACCACCTTCCATTGGCCAGGCACTTAACATCAACATGTGAGCGCCATGAACAAATATAATGAGAACACATGTTCCTCGTAAAGGAACTGCCCACATGCCTGTTAGATATTTTATTTATCATAATCTGGACAAAGCTGCAGCACCAGATGGCCTTGAGGGCATGATATACCTCTCTGTATCTTCAAGAAGCACTGCTTGGTAGTTAGAGACCAATTCAAAACTGTGGACTTGGAAGCCTCAAAATGTTACCTAGAGCAGCGTTTCTCAACCTGGGGGTCGGGACCCTTGGGGGGGGGGGGTGTCGTGAGAGGGGGTTTCAGAGGGCTCTATTTCTGATTATCTTAGGTGCCCCTTTGGCAGAGAAGGCCTAAAATCTCTCCGCCTGACCTTCTCTTACTTTTTGTAAATAGACAGCAAATCATTCCACCAAAAGCCGTCAGCCAAGGGGAGGGGTGTTTCTGAGACAAGTTCTGTGTGGCAAGTTTACTAGTTCCATCACCAGTTTGGTACAGAGTGCTCTCTGAGTGTTGGTGAACTACAACTCCCACAATTCAAAAACAGCTCCCCCCAACCCTAAAAGTATGCAATGTTGGCCATGTAGGTAGTGTGCCAAGTTTGGTGCAGATCCATTGTGGGCTGAATTCAGAATGCTCTTTGATTGAACTATAAATCGCGGCAACTACAGATCTCAAATGTCAAGATCTATTTCCCCCAAACTCCACCAGTGTTCACATTTGGGCATATTGAGTATTCGTGCCACTCATTGCTTGAGTGCTCTCTGGATGTAGGTGAACTACAACCCCAAAACTCAAGGTCAATGCCCACCAAACCCTTCTAGTATTTTCTGATGGTCAGTGGAGTTCTGTGTGCCAAGTTTGGTTCAATTCCATCGTTGGTGGAATTCAGAATGCTCTTTGATTGTAGGCGAACTATAAATCCCAGCAACGACAACTCCCAAATGACAAAATAACCCGCCCCAACCTCACCAGTATTCAAATGTTGGTGTATTGAGTATTTATGTCAAATTTGTTCCAGTAAATGAAAATACATCCTGCCTATCAGATATTTACATTATGATTCATAACAGTAACAAAATTACAGTTATGAATAGCAACAAAAATAATTTTATGGTTGGGGGTCAGCACAACATGAGGAACTGTATTAAGGGCTCGCAGCATTAGGAAGGTTGAGAAACACTGCACTAGAGAGATAAAACTGGAGAAAAAATATAGTTACTGCATTCATCAGGGTTGACAAAACATAACCCTATTAGCCAATTTAAAGCATTTCTCTATTTATTTGTAAAAGATGGTGGTCTGTGCGGCTTTCTAGGCAGGATTCAAAACAACATTTGGTTCCTATACATGGAAAACAAACCATCGACTCCAGCTGAAACATGCCCTTGGGTGAAGCTGAGGTAATTGGTGATGGGGTTAACAATTAAGCATATGTTGAATTGGCTCTCAACTCTAATGTCCATAATTTTGGATGAAAGGTTGTTTTTGAGAGCCTGTAATTACATGGTGCAACATGTGCAAGGGTATTTCCTGCAAGAGCCGAACTTGCACAGCTACAGTACATCATATATAACGTCTGATAGGCTCACAGCCTTTAGCCATCTGAGCTTCACTAATCTACACAAAACATGAAGAGACACTTAAAAAATAAAAAAAAGACAGCAACCTTCCAACCAATTGTGTTGTACTGCGTTTTTGCACACGTGTCTCTGTTTGCCTAATACACCCAATCTTTCCATCATTTCTTGCTGGATGTGCTTTCACTGCTGCAGTTCAATCGCCCTGTTCTCAAATGCAACAATCCATCCACTGTTGCATGCATGTGTGTATATAGCTATTTCTGCCCTAAGGCCATCCAATCTCCCTGCCTACTGCTGAGAATTGTGAGAAACATTTGTTATTCTTTAGACATCAAGCCCACCAAGGTCCTTTTTCTAAAATGGCAAGGGCACCATGTTTGATGGGATTGCTCAATGATAGCTCTAACAATGATACTGCGAGCTGGTGTCTTATTCAGATTGGTAGTTTGCACTTGTGAGAATACTCTGCAATTTGAATGAGTTAAAAATATTAACACGTTGCTAATTTAAAGAGACACAGAGGGAATACAAGCTTCATAAAATGGGAAATCTTTTCATAGTTTCCTCTCTTAAAAATAAGAATGAATGATTTAGCAAAGATTAAATAAATTAGGCAGACATGGAGGCTCAATAGGTGAGCTATTACTAATTAAATAATTAATTTTCTTGATATCCTACACAATAAGATAATGCAAAAATACAAAATTATATGTATGTGCTGTTGAAGGCTTTCATAGCCGGAATCACTGGGGTGCTGTGAATTTTCCAGGCTGTGTGGCCATGTTCCAGTAGCATTCTCTCCTGACATTTCGCCCACATATGTGACAGGCATCCTCAGAGGTTGTGAGGTTTGTTGGAAACTAGTCAGGTGGGGTTTATATATCTGTTGGAAGGTCCAGGGTGGGAAAAAGAACTCTTGTCTGTTGGAAGCAAGTGTGAATGTTGCAAATAATCATCTCGATTAGCATTGCAAAGCCTTGCAGCTTCAAGGCCTGGTTAATTCCTGTCTGTGGGAATCTTTTGTTGGGAGGTGTTAGCTGGCCCTGATTGTTTCATGTCTGGAATTCCCCTGTTTTCAGAGTGTCGTTCTTTATTTACTATCCTGATTTTAGAGGTTTTTTTAAATGAAGAAATACAGCCTACAAAATATCTAGACCCACTAAGAAAATCCAACAAATGCTACATTCAGCACAGGACAACAGGGATTCTCTCAGGGAGCCCTGCAGGAGTCTACCATATACCATGCAGCTGTGGACAAGTCTACATAGGGACCACCAAACGCAGCATTACCCAAACACAAATCAAGGAACATGAAAGGCACTGCAGACTAGTTCAACCAGAGAAGTCAGCCATAGCAGAGCACTTGATCAGGGGTGCTCACACTTTTTCAGCATGCGAGCTGCTTATAAAACAACCAAGTCAAAATGATCTACCTACCCACTACAAAAATGTGAAACATATAACACAATATCTGCTTTGAACTGGGTTTTCTGAGTCCACACTGCCATATAATCTGATTCAAAGCATATAACATGGGATTTTATTCAACTGTGTGGAAAGGACCTCAGATAACCCAGGGCCCTTCCACACATCCTATTTTACAGTTGACACACACAATTTCTTACTACTGGACGAATTGACTGAGCTTTCCTCCCGCCCTGCCTGTGATCTACCAGGATGCTCTACGCGATCTACCAGTAGATCGCGATCTACCTAATGAACACCCCTGCACTTGATGAACCAAACTGGACACACCATGTTATTTGAGAACACATAAATGCTGGACCACTCTAACAACTACCATGTTAGGCTACACAGAGAAGCCATTGAAATCCACAAGCATGTGGACAATTTCAACAAAAAGGAAGAAACCACAAAAATGAACAAAATCTGGCTACCAGTATTTAAAAAGCCCTCTAAAATCAGAACAACACTCTGAAAACAGGGAAATTCCAGACACAAAACAATCAGGACCAGCTAACACCTCTTAAACAAATGATTTCCCCTGGCAGGAATCAGCTAGGCCTTGAAGCTGCAAGGCTTTGCAATACTAATCAAGGTGATAAATTGCCACATTCACACTTGCATCAAGCAGACAAGAGTCCTTTCTCCCACCCTGGACCTTCAACAGTTAGAAAAACCTTCCTTGTCTAGTTTCCAATATACCTCACAACCTCCGAGGATGCCTACCATGGATGTGGACGAAATGTCAGGAGAGAATGCTTCTGGATCATGGCCATACAGCCCTGAAAACTCACAGCAACCCTACAAAATTATATTTCAAACTGACACCCTGTTATAGTGTTGTAAGTGTGCCTTGCAAAATCATAACTCACATTTTTAGTCACAGCGTGGGTTGGAAATTGTGTTCTAGCCATTCAACAACCCAAAGAGCCTAAATGCAAGCCACACAGTGGCTAGTAACATTTCGAGGTGACATGGCTTAGCTATTTTTCTTTAGCTGGATGTGCTGCCCAATGCAAGCTACAGGGGTGTCCTAGGAACCACTAGAGGTCCCTGCTGGTGCCTGTTGCAATGGAGAGATAGCTGAATGAGATACGTTTATCTCCCAGCACAGGATCTCTTGCCATAAAATGAATTAAATATGCATTACTTTTTAAAGAATCCATAAAAAAGAAATGGGTAGCATCTGTCAGTTAAGAGGCCTACTTCAACAAACTAGTCATCTAACAAGCCAAAAAATCTGTCTGAATAAAAACGTGTTTGCTTTCTACTTGAAAGACTATGTTAGACAGAGTTCGCTTGACCTACCTTGCAGAGTTTTGGGGGAAAAAAACCTCTTTTGGATTGTTTCTCCCAGAATTCTTCAGACTGGAAGATTCTGGGAGCTGCTGTTCAAAAAAGTAACCCAAGCTCTAGGCAAGGTTTTCGAAGCCCAGAAGCAACCTTCTCTTATGTTCTGATCAAGCAGGCCTTGATAGTTATGGGTCTCTACTACTAAGCTTTATAGGTGATAACCAGGACTTTGTATTTAGTCCGGAAGCGGATTGAAAGTCAGTGGAACTACTGTAGCATGGGAGTTGTTCGCTCCCTGTACAGTGCCTCAGTTAGTAATCTGGCTGCCGATCTCTGAACCAGTTGCAGCTTCTGCTGCAGCCCCATGTAGAGAGCGCTGCAGTAGTCCAGGTGGGATGCAACTAAAGTATGGACCATCATGGCCAAGTCTGGCGTGTCAAGGTACGGGCACAAGTTTTAAGTGTTCAAAGGCACTCCTGGCCACTGACGACACCTTGGGTTCCAGGGTCAACATTGAGTTCAGGAGTACCCCCAGTCTACTAAGAGATAAGAATTATCCACAGCTTTCTTGATTGAGCTTTTAACAATGCATCTACACTTTAAAAATACCGGGAAGTGGCGTGCACCGGGAAGTGGCGCAGCTGGCTAAGTGTCAGCTGCATAAGATTTCTCTGACCTGTAGGTCATGAGTTCAAGGGTGCCTGGGTCGGGGTGGGTGCCCGATCTTAAGTGTAGCCTGCTGCAGACCTTTGGAGCCCGAAAGACAGTTCATTTGTCAAGTAGGAGATAAAGGTACCACATTAAGTGGGGAGGCAAATTTTGACTGATTTATGAGGCCATTAAAGAACTCCAGGAATCGCTGAAAGGAATGCAGAAGAACAACAAGGGAAGCTGGTGAATGCTAAGAGAGATGAGGAGTGAGTCGGCTCCCCCTGGTGGCCTGAAGTTTGTCAGAAGTTTGCCAGAAAATTGCCTCTTTGTTTGTCTTTGTTCGTCAATATGTGTATGTCTGCAAGTATATGCAGGGATTGTCTGCAAGTATATGTACTGTAATCTGCTCTGAGTCCCCTTCGGGGTGAGAAGAGTGGAATATAAATGAAGTAAATAAATAAATAAATAAAAATAAAAATGGTATTTTAATATAACTTGTTCAAAATTGTTTGATGTTTTAAAATCATCAGCTTAAGCCTCCTGTAAGCTGCCATGGATGAAATGTCACAAGAAAGGCAGGATATGAATAAAATGAAATAAAAAAATATAACCTGAAGCTATGACAGAAATGGTAGTCTCTTCTGGGAGACCAGAAAGAAGGATGTTTTGTCTTCTTCCCTTCTTCTGGTTTTCTATCATTGAAGTACCCCACAGCTGTTTTTCGTCCCAAGACATAGAAAAAGGCTACTCCCTTTCCCCACTATGAGTTTAAAATAGCCTAGGTTGGTGGGACATAAAGCAGAGCTGGAAAACGCAGAGAAAAGGATCCAGCCCCACTCTTATTTCCAAAACAAAATCATGAAGACCAGAGAACTACAAATGATTACAAGATGTAACGAGTACCTATTGCTGCAGCCTCATACATATTTCTCAATGGACAGTTGCCTTTTCCAAGATGCTAAGAGCTGTAATCCAAAAAATAAACTATGAATGAACCTTGGGTCTGGTTCAAAGTGAGAATTTTTGCAGAGTAAACCCACAGGACCAAGCTGAAACAGTGTGCTTATTGCAATCCCCATATAACGTTTAGGTTGCTTGTACTCAAACACAAACAGAAGGCTTGTGGAGATAAACAAAGGGTCATATTGTGTTCATTTTGTACCGTTAGCTACAGCAGAAATACATTTTACAGGTTCAGACTGAAATGCTTTGTGACACAAACAAATGCTAGAGGAAAATTATGTTCAAAAAGAATACTTACTTGTTTGGCTGCTGGAGAAGAAATCCTTCCACTTCCCAGAAGGTTCAGAAGTTCAGCCAAAAGAGAAGCACTGATCGGGCTAGACACAAAAAGTGAATTAAGTAGGCAGATATACTTGAAGAGGATCACCATATTTTAGATGTAGCTGTGCAAAAGCTAATAGTATGTGTGCGTCTCTCTCCACTGAGATTTCCATTTCATTTCTCATGC
Source organism: Anolis apletophallus (assembly GCA_030556195.1). Classification (NCBI taxonomy): domain Eukaryota; kingdom Metazoa; phylum Chordata; class Lepidosauria; order Squamata; family Anolidae; genus Anolis; species Anolis apletophallus. The sequence goes on along the minus strand of JARBWK010000012.1, from coordinate 57,219,719 downwards.
CTCTAAATATCCATGGAAGGTTCATAGACTGTCAGATATAGCATCCTTGCATTTATAAACGACCTCCTAAATGTGTGACCCCCTTTTGTTTGCTCCTTGAAAAGCTGAGCATACATTCATTTTGAGAGTTGTTCAAACACATGTATACACTTGTGGTTGGCTAGAACATGGATGAATACATTTTCCATGCACAAAGGCATGCTTTTGTTCCCTGCTATGCTACAATTTGCCTTTTGTTAATGTAAAACAAACACGGATGCCAAGGCTTTGACATTTGAACAGACATGCAAACACATGTGGACACGGAAGCAGAGATTTACACTGACCTTTTGAGTACATATGCACAAACACATTTGAAAAGCGTGAAGATTAAAATACAACTAAACTATAAGCTGAAATTATTTTGCTTATGTTGCACATTAGACCCACATGTACCCTATTCCTAATCTTTGGTTAGGCCTAGTGCTAAAATGTCTGTACTATTATGAAATACGAACTGCTGTTATGAGGTTTTCCTGATTTTAAAAACACAGACTTCTGAAAGCCTTACCTTTCCTTTATTGTAAGATTATGCTTTTTTAAATACCCAAGCATATCTGTCAGAATCCAGCCAACCACTTTTCTGGGATTCATTTCTGTTGCTTTCAGGACGGTTTCAAAGAACTCCATTAATCCATCTTCATTCTGTTCAGAAATAAAATGTTGTATTAAGAAGCTAGCCGCCAAGCCAACAATCCCTGAACCTCCCCCTCCAAAAGCCCTATCCCAAATCTTTTTAGGACTCATGACACATGCAGTATTCTTAACTTTTTTGGCTTCCTGGTAATTCCCAGCTGTCAGACTGTTCAATGTGCTTGAAGTAACTTCATAATATTTCCAAAGGAGCATTAACATGAATACACAATGGAACTGTTTGATAGACAAGACCTTGGCCTCTCTGCCAATTCTGCAGAAGCTATATACCTTTACCATTCATTAGCTTGTTAATTGGATTAATTCATGCAAGAAAGTTCAGTTATCCGGTTTGAAAAGTTGCTTTAAAGCAGTGGTTCTCAACCTTCCTAATGCAGTGACCCCTTAATACAGTTCCTTGTGTTGTGGTGACCCCCAACCAACGATGGAATTGAACCAAACTTGCCAAACAGAACTCCCATGACCAACAGAAAATACTGGAAGGGTTTGGTGAGCATTGACCTTGGGTTTTGGAGATGTCATTCTCCTACATCCAGAGAGCACTGTGAACTCAAACAATGATGACTTTGGACCAAACTTGGCACGAATACTCAATATGCCCAAATGTGAGCACTAATGGAGTTTGGGGAAAATAGACCTTGGCATATGGGAGTTGTTGTTTCTGGTATTTATAGTTCACCTACAATCAAAGAACATTCTGAACCTTATCAATGATAGACCCCCCCCCCGGGTGGCTGGGTCGTGAGGGTTTTCAGAGGGGTCACCAAAGACCACCAGAAAACATATATTTCTGATGATCTTAGGAACCCCTTTGGCAGAGAAGGCCGAAGATATCTCCGCCTGTCCTTCTCCTTCTTTTTGGAAACAGACAGCAAATCCTCCTACCAAAAGCCCTCCTCCTCCTGCTCTCAGCCAAGAGGAGGGCTGTTTCTGAGACTTCGAGCGGGGAGGGGAGAACAGGCGTGCTCAGTGCATGGCAGCACGGTGTGCATGTGCGGGCGAGGGAGAGCATGTGAGGCTGAAGGGAGGCTCACGCCGGTGAGTCCCTTCAAGACATGGGGGTTCTGTGTGGGAGGTTTGGCCCAATTCTATGGTTGGTGGGGTTCAGAATGCTCTTTGATTGTAGGTGAAACATACATTCCAGCAGCTATAACCCTTGCCTGAGGCACTTGGTCCTGCACTGCAGGGGTAGCTTCCTCATTGTCAGGCTGCAGCTGTTGTTGTTCCCTTTCTACTGACTTAGATGCTGGGCCTGGCAGCCCTTCATCTTCGTCTGTATTGCAGACCCTGACAATCTCCCAAATGTCAAGGTCTATTTTCCCCAAACTTCACCAATGCTCACATTGGGCAAATCGACAAATCCTCCCACCAAAAGCCCTCCTCCGCTGTGAATGGCCGGCTTCTCAGCCCAGGGGAGAGGTGTTTCTGAGACAAGTTCTGTGTGGCAAGTTTACTACATCCATCACTAGTTTAGTACAGAGTGCTCTCTTGAGTGTTGGTGAACTACAACTCCCAGAATTCAAAAACAGCTCCCCCCCAACCCCAAAAGTATGTAATGTTGGCCATGTAGGTAGTGTGCCAAGTTTGGTGCAGATGCATTATGGGCTGAGTACAGAATGCTCTATGATTGTAGGTGAACTATAAATCCCAGCAACTACAGCTCCCAAATGTCAAAATATATTTTTCCCAAACTCCACCAGTCTTCACATTGGGCAAATTGAGCATTTGTGCCAAGTTTGGTTCAGATTTGTCATTGTTTGAGTCCACAGTGCTCTCTGGATGTAGATGAACTCAAACTGCAAAACTCAAGGTCAATGCCCACCAAACCCTTCCAGTATTTTCTGTTGGTCATGAGAGTTCTGTGTACCAAGTTAGGTTCAATTCCATCGTTGGTGGAGTTCTGAATGCTCTTTGATTGTAGGTTAACTATAAATCCCAGCAACTACAACTCCCAAATGACAAAAGCAATCCCCCCAACCCCACCAGTATTCAAATGTGGGCGTATTGGGTATTTGTGCCAAATTTGTTCCAGTGAATGAAAATACATCATGCATATCAGATATTTACATTACGATTCACAACAGTAGCAAAATTGCAGTTATGAAGTAGCAACGAAAATAATTTTATGGTTGGGGGTCACCACAATATGAGGAACTGGATTAAGGGGTCGTGGCATTAGAAAGATTAAGAACCACTGTCCTAGATAAAGGTCATGGGTGCTCAGAAGAAGAATATTTAGTAGCAGACCACGGTGTGATGCTGGAAGGGCATCACACCGTGGGATCTTTTCACACTGCATAATTATATCACTATGTTTTCACTTTTAACTATTATGGTACCATCCTATGGAATCCAGGGATTTGTAGTTTGCTGAGACAATAGAGCTGTCTGGTTGAGAATTCTGAGCACTAACCTGCAAATCCAATATAAGGAAGGGTATGTATTATGTAAATAAATATGGCTCTAGTCTAGGTTCACTCTTGAGTATTGCCTAATGCCATGTCAGTTCTTTATACAAATGCTGTCCATGAAAATCTCCTGTTTTGAGACGTAAAAACAGGATATAAGCATAATGTGTGGCTCTGTCAAAGTTGTCTGTTGTCTCTTTAAACCCAATTCATCCTGAGTGGTAAACTTTGTAGTTCTTGCAAATAATAATAATAATTGCATGGAAAGCTAAGCCAGTTGTCTGCTTCCAGACAGTTTTTACTATTGGGAAGTTGATAAAAATGCACAGCAGATTCAAACCAATGCTCGCTTAGAGCAGAAGACAGGAGAAATCTTATGACTCACAGGAAGAGTATTTTTCTCTCAGACAGTTTGTCAGCTTAGGGAATAAGCTCAAGCAAGGCAACCCTTGAATGGACCTTGCTTCTATTCAATGCCAAGTGCAATTTTCTCTAAAATCCTAGCCCTTCTCCAGTCTCACTCAGTTCAAAGTGAACTTTCATCAGGAATTTCAGTTTTTTAATGAATATATTATACACATATTTCTAACAACTTCAGAAAAAAATTACTCCAGTCAAAACACTGAGGGTTTTTTAAATAAAAAAATACTAGTTTGTCTGATAACCTGTGTCATTTTGAACTTAATACAGAGATACATCCCTGAATTGCAGAGCCAGAGTGGGGACTTTCAGACTCTGAAGCCAAATATAGCCACCTGGACTTCCCAGTTGATCATATTCTTTCCTTATATAATCATTCTAATAAGTTTTTCTTAAGCCTAAGATTTTGGTTTTTAAAATATTCTGGCATTTTTAGCCCCTTCTTCTTTTTTGCATTTGGCCTTGATTGCCAAAGGGATGTGGCCTTTTGAACATCTGTGAGATTGAATTAAATTCTTGTTCCAAACTATAATAAGCATATTCTTTACTAGAGATAAATAAAATCTGACCAGGAGAGTTCTACAGCAATTAAGAACTTGATCTAGGTTTACAATAATGCAAAAGCTGAGTTTTCTCCAGGTTCCTTGACTATGACCACCTAGGCCCAAGTTGTGAGTAGTTGGAGTTTGGGTCAAAAATATTTGTAGGCAAACCATGGATTATCCCACAGATTGGGTTGCTGTAAGTTTTTATGGGGTATAAATGGGGTATATCTGTGGAAAGTCCAGGGTGGGAGAAAGAACTCTTGTCTGTCTGAGGCAGGTGTGAATGCTTCACTTGGTCACCTTGATCAGCATTTAATCGCCTAGCAGTTTCAAGGTCTGGCTTCTTACTGCCTGGGAGAATTCTTTGTTGGGAGGTGATTTTCCTAGTTTCCAACAGACCTCACAACATCTGAGGATGCCTGCCACAGATGTAGATGAAACACCAGGAGAGAATGCTTCTGAAACATGACCATACAGCCCAAAAAACTTACAACAACCCAGTGATTCCGCCCATGAAAGCCTTCAACAATACATCCCACAGATTTTCCTCTCCATGGGGTAGCCTACTCTACAGAACAGGAATGGAAAACCTTTGGGCCTATAAATATTGGACTATAACTCCATTCTCTCACACCACTGGTCACACTGACTGAGGATTATGGGCGTTGGTACTATTGTATTTATTTATATCCCACTTTATCTCCCCCAAAGGGGACTCAAAGCGGCTTAACATAAAAGAACCAGCATAGCCATTTAAAATAAACAAATATTAAAACAGGATTAAATATAAACAGTATTAATAATGCCCAGTTTTTAAAAAATAAAACAAATTCAAAGTTAAAAACTACAGCACCCCCTGAATTGACCTTAAAAACCTTCCTCTTTAAAAGCTTGTCTAAATAAAAAGATTTTAGCCTGCCGCTGGAAGTACAGCAAGGAGTGGACCATTCTGGCTTCCCTGTGCAGGGAGTTCCAGATTCACGGGGCAGCCACTGAGAAGGAAGGCCCGCTCTCTCGTTCCCACCAACCAAGGTTGAGATGGAGGTGGGACTGAGAGAAAGGCTTCTCCCGAAGATCTCAGGGCCCGAACAGGTTCGCATAAGAGGATACGGTCAGCCAAATAGCCTGGACCTGAACCATCTAGGTATCTAACCAGTGCTTTGAATTGTGGGTAGGTACTGAAGTACATAGCTTTTTGGTGATTTATGGTCAAAGGTATGAGAATATTAGTAATTTTAGAAGTGATTTTAGAACATTGGGATCATAAGATAAAGGGACCTATCCTGAAGGAGGGACTCGGTGCATTCTTCATGATATATTGAAAAATGAAATTCCATTTGCTCATTAGATTCTCAAAGAGCCATAATCTGGCACACAAATCAAATGTCAAATGATATGAAAAATATTACATTAGCAAAAGAGAACAGGAAGAATTTCTATATTTATCTTGTTCATAAAATGTGCTGGTGCAAGTGGAAAGCTTTGGATGCCTCCCAAAATGCAGGTTGCGGGGTGAATGTGGCATTTGCTCATAACATTTAATTCTCTGTAATTTTAATTCTTGCCCTCCAACAATTAACATAAGATTTTTTTTGTATAGAAACTTTAGTTATGAATATAAATATGGACGATAAGACATTTTCATTAAAATGTGTATTACTCATGAATGTGTTATTTTGCTATGGTGTGGGAAGATGTGAAGCAATCTCATTAGAGAACATTACACATCAAATTAAAGTTAATACAGGCTGCAAAAAACAAAATGCCCTTTCACTGAGTTGTTCTGTTCATGATTATGCCTTCGACCTCATCAGACAAGTCTTTGGTAGTATTGTTGGATGCGTTCGCACCAGTTAAGCCACAGCCCCATTCTGCCCATCAGGTGACACAGGCTCACTTCCTCTCCATTAGTGCCCCCTTGTCATGGGGGAGAGGCTTGCGTACCCTAATGAAGTTGTGAGCTATGCTGGCGGTGGCATAATAGTCACCGGTAGAGCCTCCCATGCCAGACAGGTCACAACTGAAGAGTCTGACAAAGAGCATCAACGGGCAGGATGGGCTCTCTAGCCTTTTGGCAACCATCCTAAGAGAAGGAAAACTCAAACCCGGGCAGATGGTGCTCGCTCGTCCAACCCTGTAAGGTCAACCATCTAGAGAAGGAAACTCAAATCAAACCTACGATCTGAGGACCTCGCTGCCACCGTCCAAGCTTGCAAGGCCCCGGTGGACGAACCTTTGCTTTAAAGGGTGAGGCCAGTTCTGTGCATGCTGCACTCCAAAGAAAAATCCATTGCACAGGCTCGAAGGACACATCCAACTTCATCAATGCACTTGTAAAAAGTATGGGATGAGTCCTTCCTAAGAATCTTTGTTTGCGAAGTAATGCCAGAGACTTCCAGTGGGGCTCTGTGGCCCAACTGAGGTGCAAGTGTCCTATGATACTGTACCCAGAACACAGGAGACTTCCTGTGTTCCATTTAAAACAACAGGGCCAGCATGGGAAGAATCCGTGCAGTGATGCTTCCCCACGTGTGATGGGATATTTGTTTGTTTGTTTGTTTATTTACCGTAGTTATACTCTGCCTTTCCCACCCCCAAAGGAGAGGTCAGGGCAGCTTACAAACTATTGCAATAATTCAATGCCAGATTCAGACAATAACACAATATTATAAAACTGTTATACCCACACATACACACACACACCTTTACCTTAACCTATATATATATATACTAGCTGAACCCGGCACGCGTTGCTGTGCCCTATTTAGGAGATGTGATTACGTCTGGGTATGTAAGGTTTGGGAATGATGTGGCTATGTGTGTTGTGTGTGTATATATGTATGTATGTGTATGTATGTGTGTGTATATATGTGTATGTTTGTGTGTTTGTGTTTTTATATGTGTATATATGTGTAGTTGGTTTTGTGTATGTATTGGTGTATATGTATATATGTCTATGTGTTTATGTGTTTGTGTTTTTATGTGTGGGTGTTTGTTTTTATATGTGTTTGTGTATTTGTGTATGTGTGTATATATGTGTATGTGTGTGTATTTTTGTTTTTTGTGTGGCTGTAGATATTTATGTATGTGTGTATTTGTATATATGTGTGTGTGTGTGTATGTGTAGGTGTGTGTATATGTGTGTGTTTGTATGTGTGTGTATATGTGTATATATGTTGATGTGTATGTAGTATGTGTGTGTATATATGTGTGTGTGTGTGTATGTTGGTGTTGTTTTGTTTGGTGGTTTTATGGTTTTTGTTTTGTTTATGGTTGTTTATTAGTATGTGTTTTGTAATCTTGTCTGTGTCTTCCATGTCCTTCTTTTGTGTGTTCTTTTTCCTGCTGTCTTTCTTTGTGGGTTTGTGCCTGTTTGTCGTTCATAAGATGCTGTTTTAGGAGGAGGGTCTGGCGGTGGGACTACACTTCCCAGAAGGCTTTGCGCCGGCCTTTGGGAAGGAAGGGGCGTGGCTATGGGGCTACACTTCCCTGATTGCTCCGGGTCTCCTGTGTTCTCTGTGAGCGGCGCAGAGCGTTCTGGGACCCATGGCCAGGCCCACTTGCTGTACTGACTGGCAGGCGTTGCTGCACCCGGATATTGCGGGCGATGGCCTTGGCTACTTCTCCGGCACGTCCTCGGCCTGCCTCGGCGGCTCCCATCCGTTACCGGAGCCGGCTGGGCCCCGTGCCTCCTTGACCTCCTCCCTGCGCCTCCTTGGCCTCCTCCGTCGTCTCTTCGGGAGTGGGCCGTGGCCCGGGTTCCTGAGGGGCTTTGTTGTCGGTGTGGATCGGGTTTCGGGAGCAGCTGGGAGGCGGTTAGGGTTCGGGAGCGTGGTAAGGTGTTTTTCTGCGGATGCGGGGTAGGAGGGAGAGTTGGAGGAGGAGGTGGGCGTGGGTTTTTTGTTGCTGCCGCGTTTGTGACGTTTTGCGCATGCGTGGTAATGTAGTTTTTCGGTGGTGTTTTTGGGGGTGTTGTTTTGTGTTTTGGGGTGTTTTTGTGGGTTGGCTATGGACCTTGTGGTATGGATTAGTGGCCTGTGGAGTTTCGTGTGTCTGGGACATGTAGTTTTTGCGTCCATTTGCCTCGTTGCACGACCACTCTCTTTATATATATATATATATATAGACACACACACACACACACACAATAGTTTCTTTTCAATATCAAAATAAGATACTCATTTTTGCTCATGCATTTTAGATTTAGATTGAGAATGTAAAAACCCAGTCATTATTGCTTGTTTGCAGATATGCTTTTTGATCTTTTATTTTCCAGGCCAGAAAGTTTTGAACGTGGTTCAGATTCCCACTGAGCCATGAAATTCATTGGGTGACCTTGGGCTGGTCACCCTCTCCTTGCCTGAGGCATTCTGAGAACAGACAAGTTGTACAGGCTGCCTTAAGCTCCTTGGAGGCAAGCTGAGTTACAAATGCATCACGTGTGCATGAGCATATACATGTACACACATACAGAGATTTCCAATTTGAACCCTTTAATTTAGCTCCGTGAAGTACTTTCCCAAGTACTGACTCACAACTAATTCACAACTTGCTTCATTTTATTGTCTGTTTTTGTGGATTTTGTTTCCTGCTTATTTTGATCCTTGAATTACATATTTATGCACCTTTTAATAATAATCTTTACAAATTAGAAGAAAGGGAAGAAGAATGTACTGTAATTAGAGGGGCTTACTGAAAATCCTTCAAAATCCTCCAGAGAAATAACACAACACCAACTGGGATAAGCAAAGGGAAGACAATCTTTCAGTGCTGAAGTATGACATTATTTTAATGCAATTTCTTCTGCATAATGCTTGCACTAACAAGTTGGCAGAGAACATGGATCTTGCATTTTGAAGGTATCTTAGTACCTATGCCATTTATTTAATGAGCACACTTGGGCACTCTAACTTGAAAGACTGTTCATTAGATTTATGCATCTTCCCCATTAGCAATCTGCTTGTATTCCTGATGTAAGCTTAGAACATCAACAGAAACACCATGTCTCATGTGAATTTAGATTAGTTGGTATCTCAGTGAATCAAAACAAAGAGGAAAAAGGCATTTTAATATAAATGTTAAAAGGATGTAGACAGTCATTTTAGGGCCACAAACTTTAACAAAAATTCTGCTAGATTTAAATTGGTTGATATGATTCTCATAATTAGAACCTGGTTTACTGTCAGTACAGCTGTGCAAGTTTACAACATAAGGCCTAAATCGAATGTCATGTTGGCAGCCATCTGCTACTACAATGAGCTTTTTCCTCTACTCATCTCCCTGTAACTTTCATTGTCACCTACAAAATTTGCTCTAGGAGGTTCCCCAGACATCTGGAGCCAATTTCAAGGATACCTATGGGGCTCTGAGCAAAGTCAGAGATGTGGAGGACTTACTTTATCCTAATTTCACTGGCAGAAAGTTCCATCTGAAAACATGCCAGTTTTCAGAGACAAACAACAATAGTTGAAGACAACAAGGAAGAGAAAGCCTTCTCTAAGGCAATAAAGACAAAGCAGGGAAGGCTGTGGAAGCTTCTAGGAGGGGCAGTAGTTCAAAATAGCAGATGTACAAAGCTGTGCATAAATGTCACAAAACCTGAAGATTTAGTAGATTGAAAGAAATCTCGGGTAAATTAAGCAAGCTCATTTATTTTCATGAGTTGAAAGGTTTCCAAGCCAATGGATACTATATGTTGTTCATATAGTTTGTACTTTATTGATGCAAGAATGCTAAATAAGCCTGTTTCTCTCTGGCTGTGGTATGCTATCTGTCTGTCTGTCTGTCTCTGTCTCTCTCTATATATATATCTGCACCAATGATCATACCAGTCCAGTGGGTCTGAACCTGTGAGTCCCCAGATGTTTTGGCGTTCAACTCCCAGAAAACCTAATAGCTGGTAAACTCACTGGGATTTCTGGGAGTTGTAAGCCAAAGCAGCTGGGGACCCCCAGGTTGAGAACAACTGTACTAGTCATATACTTCTTTGGAAAGTATGCAGAGCGGGGAGAGAGAAGAAGAGTAAATAATTTCTTCCTCTCATCTACCATATCTCATGAAATGAAATGATGGGATATTCAGGAGTAGTAAAAGGGAGTTAAGTTTTCATGACCACATGAATGCATTGTTTATTGTACCAGCTATAGGCCATGACATCAAATAATATACAACCTTTAAAAGTACAATAAGCACTTTCCAATATAAATATTAAAACGTATTCCATATACTGTACTAGCTCTTTAAAATTATAGTAGCAGTGACATGATAACAATAACAAATGTCTGATTTGTATAATCTCAAACGATCTCTATTTCCATTTCTAGCCTCTGTTGCGGGGTTTGCTTGGATTTTTTGGGCTGCAACTGCAAATGTGGCAACTTTTAATGTTATATTTTTGGAATAATCCACTAACAAGTCACAGATAACTGCTGAATGTTGCCATGCTGCCCTTTTTTTCCCAAAAGGGCTCCCAGAAGATTGTTTCTTGGGTCATTATGCATAGGGCAATGTGACAGATAGTGTGTTAAATCCTCTTTTTCCTCAGACCCACAAAGACGTTGGGCATAAGGGATCCCTCTATATCTTCCCTCTAAACAGACTGATGGCATTGTTTGAAAGCGCAGGGCTGTAAATGCTTTTCTAAGGGCTACAGACGTTAAGTCTTGAAGATATTGTTGACAATATTGGTCATTCTTAAATAGAAAATACCAAGTGGTGAAACCCTGGTGTTTACTAGTCCGCAAGTTGTCAGTTGCATTCATCTCAAAGATTTTGTCTCTAATGGCCTTTTTGTTCAACTACATTAGGGTTGTTGTTGACCCATCAAAATATTAATGGAGGAGGGCTAACCAGTATTGAGTCCAATCTCCCTGCTTATATTGCTCCATCAAGCATTGCTTTGATCATGGCCATACGATGTAGTGATGGCAACCAATTTGGCTTTAAAAGGAGAATGGAGACTGGTGCTATCAGTAGCTTATAAATCTTAATAGCTATGTATTACCTCCAATGCTTCAGTGCATACTACTTGTTGGGAAACATAAGCAGCCTGTGTGTGTGTGTATTATTATGGTTCTGATGTCCTATTGGTGGGCTTCTCATGGGCAACTGGCGAGCCAATAAGAAAACTGGATACTGAATTATATAATTCTTCAATGTGATCCAGCACAGCTGTTATTATGTTTTTTCATATTTTCCCATTTACCAGCTAGAGTGACAAGTGGAAAAATCAAAAGCAGTAGTCATCAAACACATAAATGAGATGAGAATGAAAAGAAAGGGAGAAGAAGAAACAAAGGTGGTTAAAATTCTGGTTTAAAAACAGAGTCACATCAGATAGTATCAAAGAACTATTATTTGTGATTCTATATCAAATGATGGTCCTGGCTGTTATTTTCCACCATTACATATACTCATGGATTTTGATTCATGAGCATGTTTTGATCTGGGGGATACAAAGGTTAGTTTATCTCGCTGCCACATACTTGCACTCAATTTCACAGCTGGATGTATAAAACAAAGCACAAATAAGCAGGTGGTAGCAATAGATTGTGGGGAAAGAATAATAATAAGCCAAGCTGAGTGGCGTCCTGGTGACTTCCAGAGACCCTGGTCTTGTAGGGGACTGTGATGTCATGGACCTTTTGTAAAATATTGTTTTCTGTATCAAGGTAATTTGGTTTTGTTTCTATGGTGTAATTGCAGTAATCGGGTAAGGGGATAGCAGAAGGGGGTGAGTGATTTGAGTTTTGAAAGTGGAAGATGGTAGGTGGAATATTTGAAGGGATTAGATAAGACTAGTGGATGACAGTGAAGGACAAAGTGAGGATTAGGATTAAGAGAGCCAAATTTAGGAATGAAGGAGTTAGTAGTTTTAAAAAAACAGTGTGAGAGTGAAATATTTCCTTCAAATATATTTAGCTGCTGAACTTGCTGTCCGAAAGATTGGTGGTTCGAATCCGGGGAACGGAGTGAGTTCCTGCTGTTAGGCCAGCTTCTGCCAACCTAGCAGTTTGAAAATATGCAAATATGAGTAGAATAATAGGTGCCGCTTTACAAATACTCACACTGGTGAGTCTTACTCGCCATTTGGGAACTTTTTGAATTCTACAAACACTGACATTGATTTTTGGATATCCCCCGTGTGGAACTTTCTTTATGTTTACATCCATTTGGGTATTGTATTTCCTGTGATGTATATGAATTGAATTTGTTGTGTAATATACTATAGATCACTAGATTGAAATTCTGAGATATTTCTATCCTGTTGTGCTTTGTGACCCACTTTGGGTATTGTTTGGTTTGGCTTCTGCGGGAAGGTAACTGCAGTCCATGCAGTCATGCTGGCCACATGAACTTGGAGGTGTCTATGGACAATGCCGGCTCTTCGGCTTAGAAGTGGAGATGAGCATCACCCCCCAGAATTGGTCTCGACTAGACTTAATGTCAGGGGAAACCTTTATCGTTACCATAAATAATGTTTTTGTATATCATACACTTTTGGCCTCTGGGAACACTTTATAAATAAAGACTGGGTTCAGACATGATGTGCAATGGGGATAAAAATTGCACAATATAATACAAAGGAACCCAAGGGCACATTGTAGGCCTCCACAGTGATGGCCAAAGCTATGAGACAGAAGAAGGGCCTTACTCTGATGGCAGGACTGGGAAGAAGGGGGCAGATCTGTACACTAATGTCAGAGGTGGGGGTAAGGGAAAGTTCTCACTTTTGGAGGTAGCAGTGAGATCATGGGAGACAGTGACAGTGATAACTTAGGCATAATCTTACATCTGGTAAGGAAAGTGATGGAAGACGGGACGGGAGCCATGCAATGTCACAGTAAATTTTAAATACAATAGTTATATGACCATAACAATGTTTATCAATTATTATATATTATATGAACACTCAACCAAGACTGCAAGTAAACTCTGAGTCCATTTGTGTGCATCCAAGCAAAGACACAAAGGCATATTAAACATCTCTCTTACCTAAGAAAAATCTATGTGAGTTTATAACTGGCTAAAATGACATTTTGAAGAGTGTCTTCTGAAGCACCGACTCTTTGAAGTGCCTTGGTTTATTTGGTGAATCAATAGACTTACCAATAAGGTAAAACTGTGCTGAGGCTGAATCCCATAGTGTTCAACAAGCTTTGCTCTCTTTGCACTCGGGAGGTCTGGAAGAGTCTCCCGCAGCCGATCGATGTTCACCACTTGCTGAGAGTTTCCGTGAGCCGGCAAAGATTTAGCATCATGAAGAATCAATGGTGGCAGGTTTGGCTCTGGCATAAAGCTGGGGAGAGAACAAAGAGATGCTCATCTGGTGTTCTTTCTAGTTAGGTATGTTTGCCACATCGTAATAACATGCAACAAAGTTTGCTACTCATCTGGCTAATGATGTAATTTGATGTAAACAGACAAAAAACACGGAGCATGCAACTTAACCGCGATCCTCTGAATAACAATAGATAAACCCCTGTGCCAAGGTGTAGCCTCAAGCTCTTTTTGATGATCCACCCCCTGGCTGTCAAAACAGCCAGCAATGGGGAGAGAGAATACATTTAAACCATTTTACACCCCAAAAAACAAACAAAATGCAGATGCCACTCATCCTTCTGAGTGCCAAATGGGACCTGTAATTCAGGCCAACTGGGAGAATAATCTGGCAAAGGGAAAAAGAAAGACTGACATCCAGCTGCTAAGAATGTTTTCATGCAGGTTGCAACCTCCCTTGTATTAATCTGAGGAAATTCAATGAAAAAGCAAGCTGCGTAAAAAGCCAAGTTGTCATCTTCGGTGGGGTGCCACAACAAATGAAGCTGAGTGACAACATCAAAGAACAAGGACTCAATTGAAGAGGGGGCCAATTCCAACCATGATAAAAACATGGAGATTAAAAAGCCAATTCTGGCCTTACATGAACAAATGGTGGATTTGCAAAAGTCAAACAATTACAACATTGTTATTTCTCTTTGCAAACAGCTGGCATGTATTCCTTGAAGTAGGTACATTTGTGCTGCACCCATTGGTTTGAAATCCAGCTTTAAATAAACAAAAAAGACAGTTCAAAAGTAAAATTCACCACATGTTCTGTTCTGATTTATTCTTGCACATTTCCTCCTGTGTTTTTCTCTGCCATTTTTCTGCACCATCCAAATTAATCAGTTTAACCAGCCATACAGGACAATGCTAGTAAATACATAAAGAACTAATGAAATGGTCACAAAACTTGCTAGAGTTTTTTAATTTATCATATCAGAAGCAAATCGAGGGTACAGCTACAATGTATTTTAAAAATGCAAAGTTTTAAAAACTTAGCATTATACTAAATGTCCTTTGACCAGTAGCTGGCCACTTGAAGTGCCTCTGGTGTTGCTATATGAAGGTCCTCCATTGTGCATGTGGCAGAGCTCAGACTGGATTGCAATAGGTGGCCTGTGGTTTGCTCTTCTCCACACTTGCATGTCGTGGACTCCACTTTGTAGCCTCATTTATTAAGGTTGGTTCTGCATCTCGTGGTGCCAGAGAGCAGTCTGTTTAACACCCTCCAAGTCACCCAATCTTCTGTGTTCCCAGTGGGGAGCCTCTCGTTTGGTATCAGCCATGGCTTGAGTTTTTGGGTTTTAGCCTGCCACTTTTGGACTCTCACTTGCGGAGGTGTTCCTGCGAGTATCTCTGTAGATCTGCGCCCGTACCTTGGGAAGTCTGACTTGGCCACGGTGGTCCACACTCTGGTTACATCCCATATAGATTACTACAACGCTCTCTATGTGGGGTTGCCTTTGAAGACTGTTCGGAAGCTGCAACTAGTCCAACAGACAGCAGCCAGGTTGATAACAGGAGCAGCATTCAGAGAGCGTACAACTCCCCTGTTGTGCCAGCTCCACTGGCTGCCAGTTTCCTACCGGGCACAATTCAAAGTGCTGGCTTTAGCCTTTAAAGCCCAAACGGTTCGGGTCCTACTTACCTGTCCGAACGCATCTCTCCCTATGAACCATCGAGATGTTTAAGATCATCTGGAGAGGCCCTGCTCTCGGCCCCGCCTTCTTCGCAGGCGCGACTGGCGGGGACGAGAGACAGGGCCTTTTCAGTGTGGCTCCTCGGCTTTGGAACGCCCTCCCTAGAGACATCAGATTGGCCCTTTCCCTCCTGAAATTTCGCAAGAAAGTCAAGACCTGGCTGTTTGAGCAGGCATTTGATGATGAAATGTAACGGTTTAATTAGATATATGCAATGACGACGATGTGACGGAAACTGATTTCAACATGACGCTGAGATTGCAGTTGTATGTTTTTAATTGTTAATTTTGTTGTTATATGGTTATTTTTTTTGTTTGTTTGCTTGTGTTGTATTGAGGGCAGAGACTGCCTTGTGTAAACCGTCCCGAGTCGCCTTAGGGCTGAGAGGGGCGGTATAGAAACGTGACAAATAAAATAAATAAATAATAAATTTAAGGCATTGGTGTGCTGGCTGATATCCGAACAGGGGATGGCAAGAGATGTCACTACCTTGGCCCTTTCATTATTGGCTGCTACTTCCAACGGATGTCAGGTGGTGCAATGCCAGCTAGACAGTGTAATTTCTCCAGTGGTATCGGGCACAGACACCTCATGATAATGCGGCATGTCTCATTAAGAGCCACATCTACTGTTTTAGCGTGGTGAGATGCGTTCCATACTGGGCATGCATACTCAACAGCAGAGTAGCATAGCGTAAAGGCAGATGTCTTCACTGTAGCTGGTTGTGATCCCCAGGTTGTGCCAGTCAACTTTTGCATGATATTATTTCTAGCACCCACTTTTTGCTTGATATTCAAGCAGTGCTTCTTGTAGATTAGAGCATGGTCCAGGGTAATTCTCAGGTATTTGGGTGTGCTGCAACACTTTAGTGGGATTCCTTCCCAGGTAATCCCCAGAGCTCGAGTGAAAGCATAAGTGGTCATTACTGCATTACTTATACTGTAAAAGTGTATTAACTGGTGGGAGATAAGAAAAGTTATTGTGACTCAACAAAACGGTTGTGAAGTAGGCTACAACCCTTTTTTTCCATATGAAAATGAACTCACAAAATGTTTTAGTAATCCAAATGATGGATAATTCAGAGTGCTATTTCTGTAGTTTTGAACATAAATTAAATATAGAGTTGTTGTTTTCATCCCCCCCCCCAAAAAAATCTTAAATTACAACAAGCAATTGACATCCTAGCACAAATAAATCTTAGTGGCTTTCTCTTTACTTCTGTTCGATTTTAGCTAGAACGCTTTCAAAGAATGGCAAAAAATTAATTGGTTTCAGTGAAGAGAGGCATTACCAAGAAGCGCAGAGTCCTAGCCACTAAGTCATAACAAAGAGGAATAAATAAATTTGTGTTTAATTGTTTCTCATTGTGTTTTTAATTAATTACATCTTTTAACAGAAGATTGTTAGATTTAACAATGTTTGGGGTAGCCATGCCAGGCAGAAAATAAAGAAAGAAACCCTCCAAAAATTAAAAACATCCCTCCCAATAAAATCTAAAAGCCATCCCATGCTGATACCTTTGTTGGGTCAACTAAAATACACAACATTTACCAGACTAGCTCTGATCAAGAAAGATGGTAAAATGGCTACAGGATGTTATAGGAAGTGCATATAAACAAATGACAGTTTCTCTGGTCATAGCTGTAGGCCAGGTGAGAACAAAGGCAATATAACAAGCAATAAAGTTTGACTTCCTCTTTTGAAGTTATGTCCATCTATCCAATATGAAGCCACTGGCACCGGGATCAGAGTCTCTGTATTTTAAGGCACATGTGTTAAACTCAGGGCCAAATCCGGCCTGCCATGTCATTTTACGTAGTCTTCCAGATGCTGGACTACAACTCCTATATTCCTCATCATTAGACATCATGACTAGAGTTGATGGAAGTTGTGATACAGTGACATCTGGAAGGCTACAGTTGGTTCTGTTTAGTCAGGAGAATGAGGTCTGAATTTAGATACAAGGCTTGTGGACAGGATGCCAGCCGTTAAATTGCCCTTTAACCTTTCCCCAACCCAAGAGCCACAAGTGTTGTTGGGCTGCAAGTCCCTTTATCACCAGCCCACATGACGAATAATCAAAAGTGATGGGAGTTGTCATTTAATAACATTTGGGGACCCAAACTGGGAAAAAAACAAAAGAGCACCAACTACTATGTAATTTTTATATATATAATTGGCCCTCTGTATCCACGGATTTCCCATCTATAAAGCTGTTGTGGCCCTCAATAAAAATGAGTTTGACATTATTATAAGGCAGCAGTTCCCAAGTTGTAACCCCATTTTATAGAGGCAAAGTGACCCACAACCCTGGTACATTTAAAATAGGCTTTTTAATAGGGTAAATAAAACATACCAAGTATAATTCAAAATAACATTAACTCTGCATGAGCCTGGACCTCACAACAAACTAATCTGCTGAACAAAAGCTCCTTACATGTTTACGTAAAGAAATCTCTGTGAAGGATGCAATGACTGCCTGGCGACCCCACAGAAAACCATGGGTTGGGAACCACTGTTCTAAGGTATAAAAATAATTTAAAACAGTGCCAAAGTCTATAATTCAAGGCCTAATGAGGTTTCTTCACCTGGTGTTGGGGGGGTTAAACATTTTTTTAAAAACCAATTCACATCATATAGTGGCATAGAATTTACTTCCTCACATACAGAATCCCCAAATCTGTATCTGAATTATATATCTCCAATAAGGGATAGGTTACGATTTTTCTTCCCATGGAAATGTCAGTTACCAATTAGAAATTTTGTTAAAATGTAATTGAATTAATTGAGTAAAGCAGTGGTTTTATTTCCTTTGCAAATCTAGTTAAAAGGCAGCAAATAAATATTTGTCCTCAGGTTCTTGACTTTGAAGTATCACTGGAAGGGGAAAGTAAGCACATAGTAATGCTTCGCTCCACATCATCAACATTAATGTCTAGCGATGTCTTTGAAATAAAAATGAAGTGCGATTTTCATGTGCTCAATTAAAAGTTTATTTTAAACAGCATGTTGGATGTGAAAAAATTCATACAGAAAAGGACCGAGTCCCATTTCTTTCCCCCCTCAACAGCGGCCCTCTGTCCAATGACTTCTGAAGGTTAAAAGACTCTCTTGAGTGGGTTAGGTTGGGATGTATTGAGAAATAAAGGAAATTATGAAGAAGCAAGGGGTGCCTCTGCCAGATTTTCAAGCATCACTCTCTTAGTTCTTCAGTTCTTTTTGTGCCTTAGGTGCCTCCATTCAGAAGTTAAGACTTTCTGACCTTTAACAAAAGTGTCTTCGAATGGCTGCCAAGTTGGGAAGATATGAAAGTGGAGAGAAAGGTGAAAAGATGGAAAAGGCATAATCTGGTAGCTAGTTTTCATGAGTACAGTTGGCCTCCATATTTGCAGGTTTCACTTTTGTGGATTTGATTATTTGTAGATTTGACTAATATGTTCTCTTTAGGAATCTCTAGATCAGTGGTTCCCAACCTGTGGTCCGTGGAACACCACTCGTCTGCAAGAACAAAAATATGGTCCGCAGCCTCACCGTTACTACACTGTTGCAACTAGAGCAACTGGTATCACAAAACCCTCTTATAGTGCCGAGGCAACAAGGATGTCGGGAGGGGAGAGGCTGACTACTCATGAAAAGTGCAATAAGCCTCCTAACTTCTACTTCTCTTCCTCCTCCCTCCCCCTGAGTGGAGCCGTTCCATGTGTATTCATTTTTAGGCCTGCTCCTGGGGTTATTTGAGGTGCTGATTCAGAAAATTCCACTGGATATACTACATCAGCTCTAGTTTATTAAATATGGTTTTCTATGGGCGGGCAGATGGCGACTACTGGATGGCATATGTTCTATATCACAAACTAGAGCTGATGTGGTCTATCCAATGCAATTTTCTGAATCAGCACCCTAAGTAACCAAACCGAATCTAAAGTTGACCAAAAACTGATTTGTAACCCTTTTGGTACTAATGTTGGAGAGTGCTCCTTGGTCAAAGTGGTCCCTGGTGAAGTGGTTCCTGGTCAAAAAAAGGTTGGGAACCACTGCTCTAGATCCTTCACCATGACTCTATGATGTCAACTGTAGAGTCAACTGTAGAGTTGTGATGCTTTCTCAGTCAAATAAATAAATAATATTTTTTTTAAAAAGTCATTTTCCCATTTTCATAGAGGTCCTCTGACCCTAACCCCAGCAAAGGTGGAGGGCTAACTGCATTTCTGTAACTCAACCCAACCCCGCCCCCAAATATATTTACCGATAATCCTGTTTTCCTTCTTTATCCCTCATTGCGATGGTGCACCTAAAAAAAAGAACAAGTCTTTTAAAATAAAAGCATGATATCCAAAAGGTTTTAGTTAGTATAGTTGTTTCTGCAGAATGATGATAGCTGTAAGGAAGATTTAATGTGTCATTTGAGGGGGGGAAAGGTAGTAGCAGTAATAATAATAATAATAACTTTATTTATATTCTGCCCTATCTCCCTGAAGGGACTTAGGGCAGATTCCACTCACACAAAGAGGCACGTTTAGCCATGACTGGGGTTAGGGGGATTGCCCTTAAGTGGGTGACCTCCTTCCTCCAGGATCGGGGACAACGTGTGGAGGGGGCGGGGGTCTCTGGGAGACTCCCATTGTTGTGGGGTCCCCAGGGGCCATCCTCTCCCCTTATTATTCAACGTATATATGCGCCCCCTGGCACAGCTGGTTCGCGACTTTGGTCTGGAGTGTTATCAGTATGCGGATGACACCCAGCTTCTGCTGAGAATGGACGGCAGGCCGGATACCGTACCCGATTGTTTCCATCGATGCCTCGAAGCCGTGACTGGCTGGCTGCGCCAGCCGGCGGAAGGTGAATCCGTGGAAGACGGAGAGCTTGTGGCCTGGTCGCCCTGGGCTGGGTGGGTGCCGGTTGCCTACCCTGGATGGCGAGCACTTAAGCTCGTCATCCCTTGTTAAGAGCTTGGGTGTCAAATTGGACCCTTTGCTGACCATGGAGACCCAGGTCTCCATGGTCAGCAAAACAGCGTTTTACCATCTTCGCCAGGCTAGGCGACTGGCACCCTACCTGTCCAGGGATGACCTGGCCACGGTGATCCAAGCGACGGTCATCTCGAGACTGGACTACTGTAACGCCCTCTACGTTGGCCTTCCCTTGTCGACAATTCGGAAACTCAAGCTGGTGCAGAATGCCGCTGCTCGCTTGCTGGTGGGAGCACCAGTGAGGGAGCACATTACTCCCATCCTCCGGCAACTGCACTGGCTTCCTATAGAGTACCGAATTGTCTTCAAGGTGCTGGTACTTACCTTTAAGGCCTTGCACGGTCTAGGGCCTGTGTATCTGAGGGACCGCCTTTGCCCCGACGTTCTCCGAGATCACTACGCTCAGAAGAGCAAAATCTGCTATTGGTTCCATCGATCCGCTCCAGCCATCTATCCACAACTAGGCAGAGGGCCTTCTCTGTGGTGGCCCCAGTATGGTGGAACTCGCTGCCTGATGCTACCCGAGCGATTTCAGAGCTTGGCCCTTTTCGAAGAGCTTGCAAGACTGTTCTTTTTAAAATGGCCTTTGACTAATTGACAAACTAATCCTGCCCTGAGGGGTTATGCCTGGAGTTTTTAGAAATCGAATTTTCTGATTTTAATGTATACCGGTTTTATGTGTTATGTTTTTATGCTATGTATGGCTGCAAATTGTATGTGCAGCATTTTTACTGTTTGTTGTGATCCGCCCCGAGCCTGCAGGGAGGAGCGGAATATAAGATTGAATAATAAAATAAATAAATAAATAAATAAACATTCAATGCCTGAACATAACAATTAATAGAGACATAATAACAAAAATTAAACTACACCGCATATAAAAACAAATTATAATTTAGCAAATTAGGATTAGATTTAAACACAACCTATTATTTCAGACATAAAACAAACATAAAACAGAAGCGTCAATTTCTAAGAGTCAAGGCACAGATTTATTTGTACACTGCCCATACTAGAAATGTTATCAGTTTGCCACAATAAAAACAAATAATTTTACAGTGTTGAAACACTATATCCCATGAACACATTTGTTGACCAAAGTAGCAGGACAAGAACAAACTCCAGAAGTTTTGGGAAATCTCCAAATGTTTATGAACCTTGATTTTTGTGTGGCATATTAATCAGCATCTTTAGATGAGGGGACACTAACTAGCATTTATACAGAGCTTGGAATATTATGGAGGAAGAGAGCTAGGGGATTATGGTAGGTATCATTTATTCAAGTTGTTTTCTGCTTACTGAGGAAAGTCTATAGGATGGACACAAAAGGTAAATAATTTCACCTTGGAGAACAGACATACCCATATCTTTTGGGAAGTGATATATATGACAAATGGTAAAATGAAAAACTCACCCATGCTTAAAATCAAAGGTTCGAGTTTCGTTCAAAACAGTTCCACCATTCTCTAGTTCTTTAATTTGCCTTCGTATTTCATAGTCTTAAAGAGACAAGAAAACCCAGTTTAGTTATGTTGTATCATGAACTGTTTTCTGTGCCAGACAAGAAGGTAAAGAACAGTTTTAAGCCTCATCAAAACTGGAGAAAGCGTATTGCCAAGAAAGAGTTGTGAAGAAACTAAACTGCTCTGGGACAGTTAAATGATACAGTTTGTTTATACCAGGTATGGGCAAACTTCAGCCCTCCAGGTGTTTTGGACTTCAAAACACCTGGGCTATTAGGAATTGTGGAAGATGAAGTCAAAACATCTGGAGGGCCGAAGTTTGCCCATGCTTGGTTTATACCATTTTGTTGTTGTTTATTTGTTTAGGTGTTTCCGACTCTTCGTGACCTCATGAACCAGCCCATGCTAGAGCTCCCTGTTGATCGTGGCCACCCCCAGTCCCTTCAAGGATAACATCTATCCATCTTGTCCTTGATCGGTCCCTCTTCCTTTTTCCCTTCCTTTCCCCCCAGCATAATTATCATCTTCAAGGTTTCCTGTCTTCTCATGATGTGGCCAGAGTACTTCATCTTTGCCTCTAATATCCTTCCCTCCAGTGAGCATTCGGGCTTTATTTCCTGGAGTATGGACTGATTTGATCTTCTTGTGGTCCAAGACACACTCAGAATCCAGCACCACAGTTAAAAGGTGTCTATCTTCCTTCGCTCAGTCTTCCTTATGGTCCAGCTCTCGCATCCATATACCATTTTAGAAGGTTTCAAAGGTTTAATTTTTGAACTCGTCTTTTAAAACATTCAGGAGCACTACAACTGAAACAGCTATTAGGCCTAGTTTATCTGGAGTTATCTACCACCTATAAAACATCTTGAGCCAATTTTCTTTCAAATTAATTCATAAGATTTGAAAATTGTATTTATAAGGCCAATCTGATGAGATACAAGACAATGCAAAAAACCCCAAACCCACCTTTCTAAATTCTGCCACCAACACATACTTGGGAAACCAAAAACCAAAAGAATATATAAAACAGATCATGTCCAACCTTTAAAAACTACAATGTTAAAAGGAATGAAGTTCCAAAGTTTCTTTCTAACGTTTCCAGTGGGAAGTTGTGCTTCATTTACCTATTGCTTTCGCGAGGAATCGGGCACTGTTGATATTCTTCACTTCGGTCCTCACTCCGTACGGCTGTCCAGGGCGATGCACAGATACATTGGCATCTACTCTCAGTTGGCCCTCTAAAGAGACATCAACAGATGAACAGGTTTCATTCCACAGCATTAATCATATATTCTCTGTGAAACATTTGTAGAGGGCTTCCAAAAATGGGATTTGGACAAACATAAATCGCCTCAGCCTGGAGACAATCCAAGAGTGGATATTCCCCCAGAACCGGGGCCCTCCAAATATTGCTGGAATGTAAATCTCCTCATCCGTGGTCACTGGCCATTCTGGCAAATCTGACAGGACATGGAGTCCAAGAACAAATGGGCCAAAGGCTCTTCGTTCTGCTTTACACTTACACCTGTCACTACTACACTGCTAATTTTCCCTTGGTGATAGCTTTGCCAAAACAATACATTTACCAAAAGAATGTAACTAGAAAAGACTGACACATTTTTATCTAAAATGAAACACAAGCTAGAATTGCTTCTAAAAGTTTGTCCCACCATATTCTACCTGTGAACCATACATATGTACATCTGAAGACACAGCGTGACTGTGAGTAATCTTCAAGAAAACTTATTTGGAACATAATCAAAATCTTACAGAAAATAATCCATCATGCATTGCTTTGGAACTGTATAAGATTTATTCTAAGCTATACATATCCTAAGATGAAGGTTAAAGAACTTACAGGAAACACAACACAAGGGGCTTTCACGGCTCAGGTGAAAATGCCTGGCAAGAGGAAATAGCCAGAAAAAATAGTGGCACAACTCATAACAGTTGTGTAAACACTATGCAACATGGCACCACTTTTCTCCAGGTTTGCTTCCTGAGAGTTTAACTAAACCAGATGGAACTATTTGGATATGCTCTATCAAGAAGAAAGCAAACTTCTTAATGGCAAGTGGCGAAGCCCCAAGGGATCAAGACAGAAGATGGCTTTTCTAAGGTTGTTTTGTTTTCTACTAGCACAAAACTATTCTTTGAGTGTTTCACAGAGCTTTGTCATAAAACCAATAACAGTTAGAGCAGATTTACTCAAGTGTCCTTGAAAATTTACAGCTCAAGGACAGGTGTCAAAGGCCTGTTTTTGCTTTCGCCTTCAAGGAATTGTAATTGTTGCCACAAATACAATTTTGAATCCTTCCCAACTGCCAAAAGTATAATACATATAAGTCCATATGATGTGATGCCGAGTGCAATTTGGCACTGAAGCAAGGGGTGGAATAGACGACCTGAAACATCCCGGTGAACAATCCCTCCCTCCCCTTTTCTACCTCCTTTTAAAACAAACCCTGGTAAAGCTGGTAAAGCAATATAAATTTTCCAAATAAATACTTTACTGCAAAACTACATAAAAAATAAGCAACCTTCTTTATCCCTTTCTTCTTATCTGCACTTAAGTTAATGCCCTTTGAAGTAAATAAAAAATTGGATATTTATACAATGTGGTAAGCACCGCGTGTATTCAATTTGTAAAAGGGAAAAACATGAGCATCCATTCAAAGTTATATCCTTTCAAGGGCACTTTCCAAGGATAGGGAGTATTCATTTGCCATGTTTCTATGTCATTGTCAAAAAGCAGTAACCAAGAAGAAGTATTGAGGAGTGTAGCAGAGAGGGCATTTTGTCACCAAGTGCATGGATGAAAAGAAAGCCAGTTACTACCCCCTTCCTCCCTCACAAAGGATGTTCCTATGTTTCTGGTGTTATTGTACGAGCCTTATTCAATATAGTACCCTTCAGATGGTACTCCTGCCATCATAAGTCAATATAAATGTGAATCTTGAGCTCATTCAATATGTATTAGGCACCTGGTAAATAAACCAACCAGAAGGACATTTTAGTACTCCACCATGGTCCCAGCAGCACATATCACAGTGCATAAATGTATTGTGTGCAACCCACAATGACAGTTTCCTAAGGTGACTAAATGAGCATCCTAAAATATGCTGAAAAACAAAAGATATATATATATATATATAGAGAGAGAGAGAGAGAGAGAGAGAGAGAGAGAGAGAGAGAGAGAGAGAGAGAGAGATTTGCTCAGTGTAGAAAGCAAGAAGTCCACTGGTTGAAGTAATTGGTTCCATCTACTCATCCAGGGAGGTATGTACACTTCAATGATGAGTTCCATATGAGTACATATCAAAACCCCAAAATCTACAACTTGGCCTCAAGGCACATTTTAAAGTTATTCCATTTTCACAATAAATCCTGATTTCTAATAATGGCAAAAAAAGCTCCCCCCCTCATATCACAAATGACTCAAGAAACTGCAAGTCACTTCTGGTGTGAGAGAACTGGCGTCTGCAAGGATGTTGCCCAGGGGACACCTGGACGTTTGATCATCCTTGTGGGAGGCTTCTCTCATGTTCCCACATGGGGAGCTGGAGCTGACAAAGGTAACTCAACCCACTTTCCCCGGATTCAAACTGCTGACCTATCGGTCAGCAGTCCTGCCGGCACAACAGTTTAACCCATTGCACCACCAGGGCTCAAAAACAAGCTTATGTTCCAGTGATTTTGCCAAGTAGTGCTTTTTGTTTGAAAAACAAGTTCTCACACAAAAACTCTGGCTCTAGGAACATAAAATGTATTTTGTGAAGAGAATATATTTTACATGAAAAACATACTTTTGCAAAAGAATACACTTTTAATGCTGAAAAACAATGTTTCTGGAAAGTTTACTTCAATGTAAAATGAGCATTTTATGCACAACCTTCTATGTTACTTATTCTTGAAAAGTGTTTATGCAAAAACATGGGCTTTGTAATATAGTGTGTATATATATATATATATATATAGAGAGAGAGAGAGAGAGAGAGAGAGAGTTCTGCGTAAAATAATTCTCTGCAAATGGGCAAATGCTGGCACAAAGTGCATAAATTTCTCATCATTATTCTTCCCAACTGGGTTTCCCTAGACAGTAAATCCATGTTTTGCTTGGGAAATGATTAATGGCAAATGTTAATTCCATTCCTAATGAGATATTGAGTGCCTAAGATCAAACTTCACAAAATCATCATGGACCTGCAGCATACAGGCCCCAGCATGTATTCACAGATTTAAAAACAGATAGTTAGAAAAGCTAGAGGCATGATAAAATAACAGTCTTGACTGCTTCTGGGAAGCCTATTAATGATATGCTGGGAAGCCTATTAATGACATGCTTCATTTTCATTGTCTCATATGCTCATCAACCTAACCTTTCAGAGTGATGTAATATGCAGCAGAGTGTCTACTGAATATCTCAAAATCCAGGCAGGTGGCAGAACTCTGCCGTTGCACTGATTTATCTTTTATTTGAGTGTTGTTTATGGACTAGACAGGCATTAAGAAACGTCTGACTTTTCAGTTCTCTGTCCACAGATGAACTCCCGATAGCCTATTGGCAACAGATGCCTTTGCCTTCCTTTTATGTAGACTACAAACCCAGATTTGTGGGTAGTGGCCACATGCTGATTCTACCATCAGCGCCTCTCATAAGGCTAAAGGTAGGGCATGAGTTACATTTTCTTCACTTTATCATCATCTCTTCTGATTACCTTGCAATGAAGTCATGGCCCTGGTTTTAGTGCACTGGAGGCACTTCCTACCAAAAGGGGTGGATGTCAAATTCAACCTTTCTCTACAGACACATAAATGATAGGCAACCAGAAGGGGCAAGTACGAGTACATCACCAGTGGAAATCTGCTCAGATAACAGAATAGCCAAAGATAAAACATCCCCAAATACAGCCACTTGAAAAATGAGCATGGCTGTATTTGATGCATGGCAGAGAAAATATCTTAAAGTCATGAGGCTTGTAGCCAAAGCTCAGCCATGGGAAATCGTAGCAATACACTGAGAATGTATCACAAGTTGCAGGCCTCTGGTCAGGTTTTACATGAATCTACTACAGAAGATGAGCAAAGTAACCACGAGAAAGAAGGATAATGCTTTTGAAGCTTCTCAGTTGATAAAAAAAATTCAAAAGCAGCTGGCAGCTTAATAGTCTTCACCTTTCAATCCATTCTAAGCCATGATTGTTTGTCTTTACAACAAGTCTGTCCAGAACGTCCTTCGTGGAGCTGAATCTAATTTTAGTGCCACCTAGAGCTGATTTATTGAAACAGAGGGCTCTTCCACACAGCCCTATATCCCAAAAGACAGGAAATCCCACTTTATCTGAGTGTGGACTCACATAACCCAGTTCAAAGCAGGTATTGTGAGATTTTCTGCCATTATATTCTTGGTTATAGGGCTGTGTGGAAGGGCCCAAATACTTCTGACATTTTGCAAGTATCTATGGCAGGCATCCTCAGAGGTTGTGAAATCTGTTGGAGACTAGGCAAGTGAGGTTTATCTCTCTGTGGAATGTCCAGGGTGGGAGAAAGAACTTGGTCTGCTTAAGGCAAGTGTGAATGTTCCAACTGGCCACCTTGATTAGCATTGAATGGCTTAACAGCTTCAAAGACTGGCTGATTCCTGCTTATTTATAATAACTAACCAATGTCCCACTATTTCCAAAAGATCTGCTATAGGAGAGTTCATCTGAATATTTCTGTCTTATTGAAGTGATTATATTTTTCACCACATTAATCACCCATTAGCATGGACCATTTAACACAGTTTGAAGCTATCTTCTAAGTGTGGCAACTAGACAACAAACAGTCACAAAAGTACGTGAAAGTAAATCCTCAATGCACAGTAGTGCTTTGTGGTTTGTGCAATCACTAGTTCCAGAATTTCCTATGTGATCATAGGAAAACAGCAAACCACTTTCTTCAAATCTGGTTTGGAACTGTCAGATAGGGCTACTAGAGGTAAGGAAGGGCCATAAAAGCTAACCATACTAATAATCGTGTTGGATTTAGAGTACAGTAGTCTCACTTATCCAACCTTTGCTCATCCAACTTTCTGTATTATCCAGCGCAGTTTGCCTCCCACCTGGATCCAGAGATGCTTTAATACACTGCGATGTTTTGGTCCTAAATTAGTAAATATAGTAATTACTACATAATATTACTTTAAACTGCTTTTTCTGTTGATTTGATGTAAAACATGTTTCAGTGCTTAATTTGTAAAATCATAACATAATTTGACATTGAATAGGCTTTTTCTTAATCCCTCCTTATTATCCAACATTTTTGCTTATCCAACATTCTGCTGGCCCATTTGTTAGATAAGGAAGACTCTACTGTAATTATTGTTACTTTTGCAAATTGTGTGGGTGTAAGTAAGGCAAGGATATAAAAAGAAAGAGAAGAGAGCCAATATATACCTGATGAGGGATGGACCAGTGATCTGCTGGTATCCCTTCCAATTCTAGAGCTCTATGAGTCCATAATCTCAGACTGGTTGATGATCAAATGGAGGAGAAACACAAATACTCAATACTAAATTATATTACAGGAGTTTGCAGAACACCAAGATTATGCTGAAGTGCTATATGAATTTGATACATATTATCATACAAATAACACAAAAACGGGCCCTCTGGTGGCGCAGTGGGTTAAACCACTGAGCTGCTGACCTAAAGGTCGGCGGTTCAAATCCGTGGAGCAGGGTGAGCTCTCACTGTTAGCCCGAGCTTCTGCCAACCTCGCAGTTCGAAAACATACAAATGTGAGTGGAGCAATAGGTACCGCTTCTGCTGTAAGGTAACGGTGCTCCATGCATCATGTTGGCCACATGACCTTGGAGGTGTCTACGGACAATGCCAGCTCTTCGGCTTAAAAATGGAGATGAGCACCCACCCCTCAGAGTCGGACATGACTGGACTTAATGTCAGGGGATGTTGGGCCTGTGGCTTCTGTGGCTTCAGGGGTTGTGTGTGCGACAGGGGAAATCTTTACCTTCAACACAAAGACATATACAAATAATGCATCAATAATAAGAATAAGTTTGATGGTGAACGTACACCTTAAACTTAAGCCCAAACTATTTTAACTTGCAAGAGTCCAAGGCTTACTTGCAGAAATCTGAGGTAAACCCACAGACAGGTTGTTTCTATTTGAAATTTTACCTTATCTATCATTCCATACATCACAATAATATGGAAAGAAGGTAAGCAGACAGACATGGAGAAAACAGAACACAATCTTTCTGTCATCTCCTTCCAACTAAGATTTATCATACAACATTCAAAAAGGCCTAGCGGCACAGAAGAATCTCAGTTGAAGACACAGCTGGCTCCTTCTAAGACACCTGAGGCACACGTGGCCTTATTCAGACACAAGGAAAGGGTTTACAAAGGGGGAAAAAACAATCCAAAGTGAAACGGCACCACTGCAACCCTGAATGATAAGCAGCTGCAAGGCAAAGTAAGCCTGATGGTGTGAGAGTGTCTTTGTGAGAAAATTACCACTGAGGAAGGATAAACATGCCCTTCGAGTCCTCTACCTGCCATGTTTGCTTGACTGCTCCCAAGAGTCTGCAGGATAAGCTGGAGCTCTCTCACGGCCGCCGCAGCTTCTTCCCCACTGCACATCTCAGGCTCCATGACAACCTCCATGAGGCCAACTCCTATCAGAGACAGAAGCCGTGAGGCAAAAGGTTTTCCAACAGCGGGTTTTGATCTCAACATAAAAAAACTGACATAAAATTTTAGCATGCATGAAAGTGCCCAGCCTTTGTGCGAGGAAAACTTGGAGGCCATTTATTATTAGGCAATCACTGTCAGAATGGTCATATCTACAAAACAGTCACATAGAAACTCCTCTCTCCCTATTGCCAAGAAGGAAGCTTTAGCTAATGGTATTCTTCTAGGCATGGCAGTTCGCTCCAAAGTCATTATTGTGGGCTGACCTGTGTGTTTAGTATCAAAAGTGGGACAGGAACAACTCTGGATGTCACAAAGCAGCAGAGACCAACAGGTAGAAAGTACTTAATTTTTCCTCAGTGACTCTTCTGCTTGTTCATCCGGAAGCTTTTCCTCACTTGAGATGCTATACACACATTAATACTGCAGCAGAGATTTTATGTTTAGTGTCTGCACCTGGGGTGAAGAAAGTTTGGCTTTTGGGATATATTGGCTCACAGCTCACGTAAAAACTACTCAGCACAACCAATAGTTGGGGATTACAGAAGTTATAGTGAAAAACACTGGAAGGCCAATAGTTCTCCACTGTTTATGTAGGCCATAGGCTAAATACATTTTTTTTGCAGCCACTTGCACATTTCAGTTGAATTCTTGGCTAAAACATTCTTCTGAAACCAATCAGGCTTGGAATCTGGATGCCTAAGAAACTGACTGTTTTGTTATAAACCTGTCCAGCTCTCCAATATTGCCAGAAGAGAATATTATTCCCATGGAGGCCTATGTCACAGGCACATAGGAGGGCATTTTCCTGTATTGTTCCCAGATTTTGGAAGGGGCTCCCTACAGAGTTGTAACCAAGTCTGTTCATAGTCATTGGGTTATCATGAGTTTTATGGGCTATATGGTCAAGTTCCAGAAGCATTCTCTCCTGACATTTTGCCTGTATTTATGGCAGGCATCCTCAGAGGTTGGGAGGTCTGCTGGATTCTATTTGAGGTAGGTGTGAATGTTTCAATTGGCCACCTTGATTAGCATTTAGTGTTCTAGCAGTTTCAAGGTCTGGCTTCTTACTGTCTGGGGGAATCCTTCCTGACTGTTTCTTGTCTGGAATTCCTCTGTTTTTGAGTGTTGTTCTTTATTTACTGTTATGATTTTAGAGTTTTTTAAATACTAGTAGCCAGATTTTGTTCATTTTTGTAGTTTCTTCCTTTTTGAGCACTTGATAAACCAACCTGGACACAGCATATTATTTGAGAACACAGAAATGCTAGATCACTCTAACTACTACACAGAGAAGCCATTGAAATCCACAAGCATGTGGACAATTTCAACATAAAGGAAGAAACCATAAAAATAAACAAAATCTGGCTGCCAGTATTCAAAAATCTCTAAAATCATAACAGTAAATAAAGAACAGCGCTCAAAAACACGAGGATTCCAGACAAACAATCAGGGACAGCTAATCACATCCCAACAAATAATTCCCCCAGGCTGTAAGAAGCCAAACCTTGAAACTGCTAGGCCATTAAATGCTAATCAAGGTGGCCAACTGAAAGATTCACATCTACCTCAAACAGACAGGAGTTCTTTCTCCCACCCTGGACATTCCACAGATCTATAAACCCAATTTTCCTAGTTTCCAACAGACCTCACAGCCTCTGAGGATGCCTGCCATAGATGCAGGTGAAACGTCAGGAGAGAATGCTTCTGGAACATGGCCATACAGCCCGGAAAACTCACATGCCCATGAAAGCCTTCGACAATACAATGAATAGTCATCTCTTGAAATTGGTCATTTATTGTAATGATTTTCATATTTTTAACAAATCATGTTATTAAATGGTTTTATTGTCTAATTTGTTTTTTCAATAATGGTTTGTTAGACTGTATAAAGCACTACATTTTTAGTGGATAGGAGGGAAATAAACAAGTCCATTCATCTAGGAAACCTGGCTAAATTGGAAACACCTGGCACGAATATATGTGAAGAGCCAATCACCAATCTATCTCTGAAGAAAATGGCAAACGAAGAACAGAATTGGCAATAGGGCTCTCCAGCCTTGTGGATGCTGCCAAACATGTAGATCAGTTCAATTTATCTTGAACCCTTAATCAGGACAAACTCTTGAAAATCACTGCCCAGCAACTTACTCAGGAGTTGCAAGGAACATATTTGCTTATTTAAATATGATACAGATGCATGGTTCAGATATTGTCCAAAATCTACCTGCTCTGTTCAAATCAATCAGCGTCTGGCTTCTTAAATCATCGTGAAGGCTCTTTCCACTATCTTGCTCCAGCTGTATCTGCTTGATCCTCACGGTCTTGGTTATCACTGCATTCTGGTTCTTCCCTACACACAAGCTGTACGACAATGTTCCATTGACAGCAATGGGGAGCCTCTGTTGGGTGATCTGGTAGCCAGTCTGCATTTAGAAGTTTAACCATGAGCTGTAATCAACTACTTAAAAAGCCAGACTAATCATTTCCTTTTCCAACAGATGGCCCTTTCCTTTTAACAATTATTAATATTAGATTCACATGATGCACACAATAAGTTCGGTGTAATCTTTCTACTTAGACGTCTCCTTTGTCATTCCATGTTGAAATGATTGCTTGCTTTGGAAAAAAAAGACCCCTGATGAGGAACAGTAAGTAACACGAATTCCATTTTCTATCTGAAGCTCTGTTTTTCATATTAAACCATCCAAAGATCCCTAAACTCACATTTATCTTGTCTAAACTAGGCATCTCATTATAGGTTCTTACAATAATGCAGCTCAGGGCAGCTCCGCATATTATGAGGGAACTACATAGGGAGAAATGACTCACAAAGGCAGGACAAAAGTGGTTAGTGGAAGAATTAAATACCGATTCTCCCCTGGAAATAGCCTCTGTCCTGCATTAGTGTAAGGAGGCAGTGAAGTCATTACATTTCCCTTAGAAAGAAACTGGACTTTTGTACATACTGCATGAGAAAGGGAAAAAGGTTTAGACTGCCTGAATTTAGAATCACAGAGTTGGGAGGCCATCTGGTCCAATGCTCTTCCAGTGAAGAAAACACCCTCAATAGATGTTATTCTCGTCTTTGCCTTTAAACTCCTCATGGACAAGAATTGGCTACCTTCTGAGACAATATGTTCCATTGTCAAACAGATGATATCGCTTCATGTTTAGCCATAATTCCCCCTTGTACGAGGGTTATCCGGGAAGTAAGGTTACAAGGCAAGTAGCTTTTGCAGGGGATTTTCTTGGAGGTAGTTGGTATCACTGCCATGTTGCAGGAAGCCAGCGGAAGCAAGAGAGCAGTGTCAGTAGTTAGTAGCTCATCAACTGGTGTTGTGGTGAAGGTTAGAGATTAGCATCCTCATTCCGTTTCCCTACAAATGCAAAGTTTGTGCTGTAATACACTACCTAAATGCTAAGGGCATGAGCACCACTTTGATTTATTGTGAAATTGCTTCAGTTTATGGAGATTATGTAATGTCAAGAAAGCATATGACAAAATGGGTATGGAATATATTGTGAGACCATGAAGAACCTTCACAGAGCCATCCGATACAAACATTGTGGGATGCTGATGGCGGAAGTCTGTCTCCTTCATGATCATGTGCATCCACACACCGCTCATGCAACACAAGAGTTGTTGACTTTATTTGGTTGGGATGCTTTAAGCCAGGGGTGCACACACTTTTTCAGCATGCGAGCTACTTATAATAAAACCAAATCAGAAAGATCTACCTTCCTCCTCAAGGCTGGAGAAGCTGCTGGTAGAGCTGAAGTCGGGGAGGGGGCGGGGCTTGGTGCGGCCTGGCTCCGCCCCTCTGGCTTCAGCTCTAACAGCAGCTTCTCCAGGCTTGAGGATGGCAGTGCCAAGCCAGTGGTGGCATAGCTAGTACAAGGTTGGCTTGGCCCTGCCCTTCTCAAGGCTGGAGAAGCTGCTGGTAGAGCTGAAGATGGGGAGGGGTGGGGCTTGGCGATTTCCTGGGCAGCCCTGCTTTAAGCCAACCTTCTCACAGTTCCGATCTATCATCTGTTCACTAAATTGAAGGAACACCTGGGTGGAAAACATTTTTCTGATGATGAACTGGCTGAAAAAGGCGGAAGGAAACTTCTATGACACAGGCATCAAAAACTCATCCCACAGATGACAAAATGTATTGAACTGAATGGTGATTATGTAGAAAAATAATGTAATACCTATGCTACAATCCATGTAAGTTTTATTTTAAATATATTCATTATTTGTATTTTTAAAAATCCTGTAACTTTACTTTCAGGATAACCCTCGTAATTTGTATCTAATAGTTTGGGTCTTACCAACAACAAATATATTTGCTTCATCATTTGTATGTCAGCTCTTCAAATATTTAAAGATGTATATCATATCACGTTTTAATCATTTCCTCTTTAGGCCTAACAAATCATGGTAGATATGACTTTGTTATGGTATACTCCTTTATTAGTTTTTCACTTGGCTGAGCCTTGGCATTGAAAATGGGTTCAGGGGATTAATTATCATGAGCCCCTGCTGAAATGAAGGCTTGTATTCTTAGAGGAAAAATCCAGACCTAAGTGAATGGCTTAGCAGTTCCACTACTCTGGGACGAATCATGAGCAAATGTTACTAAGAAGCTCAGCTTTGATGTATACACGTATCTTGTATTTTCTTAGCATTACCCTGTCTAATCCAGGATCTCTATGGGCGAGAATTTCGTGGCAACTATGATACTGATGTAAACACGCTAGGCTAGCCACCTTTGTTTTATCTGAAGCCTGTGACTCAGACGTGAATCCTATCAATAATCCTCACTGGAGCAGACCCTCAATCAGCACTTGTGTGGCTTATACTAGGCAGAGGCAATCAATAGGATTCAGGCCTCAGCATGCCTTCAACCCTAACCGAAGCAAAAACAAGTCGTACTAAGGAAAGCTTTAAAAGTCCATATATTCTTTCTGACTATCAGGGAAGGATCTGATAGTTTAAGTTAAGGGTTTATAATTGCGAACCTAAAGTTTTGATGAGAAACATGGGCTGATCCAAAGTGTCATCCCCTCTCAATAATTTACCAGGTTATAAAATCACCTGGACACCTGGCAATGATTGATTATAATGTGTCATACTTTCTCATTATTGTAACTTTTGTTATGTATATCTCTTTATATTTTTAAAGCATGACTTTTCCTGTATTTAATACAATAATAATAATAATAATCTTTATTTATATTCCGTCCTATCTCACTGAGGGAACTCAGGGCGGATTCCAACAAACATAAAAGGCAAACATTCAATGCCTCAGTACAATAACAAATGTAGACATAATATCCCCAAATAACCCTGCTTGTGAAATAGCATATAACATAACATGTATAAATTAATTAAAATGTAACCTATCTAAAAATTATATCTAAAATAAAACCTAAATATAAAACATCAAACATCCACACTAATTTACAGAAGCCAATGAAGGTTCACTCAGATATGTGGGTTGATTTTATGGCTGGTAATATTAACTGGGCTAACATGATCTAACAAAGCCCGAATACATTAATTTCAATACGAGGTCTGGTAGCGGTCTCTCATCATCTAATCCTCCTCCTTTCTGTATGCTAATGAGCAAAAATAAGTTGTCAGTAGTTTTGGTTTTTTTGAAGGAGAGAAGGGAAGGGGCCATATTTATTTCCTTAGGGAGGGAGTTCCGGAGGTGGGGGAGCAATCATGGAGAATGCCCTCTCTCTCGTTCCCACCAACCATACTTGAACTGGGGGTGGCACCGAGAGTAGGGCCTATTAGTTTTAACTTATTCATGTGGACAGGAACCAGTTAGAGGTTTCTTCCACTATCTATAGTCAAGCTATTGGTCTCTTGACTCCATCTTTAGTAAGTCCAAAACTGTTGTCCTTTTATCTGATGTCTAGCTGCCTTTAAGTTCAGGGACTTAATGCAGTCCTTTATGTGACCTAATATGGGCAGATTGTCTATATACAACTCAAGAAATTACTGAGGGTTTGCTTGGACCTTACCCTACTCATCATCATTAACACCCTCTTGGTCCTACTCACATGCCCAGCCCACATTTCTAGAGCTACAGCTCGAGAAAACCTAAATGAGCATCATTATACTTTTGTTTCACCTCAAATCAATATTTTACAGCTAGCATTGTTCTTTCTAATGTGTTATTTCCAACTAAGCTTCACTGCATAAGATTTTAATAAAATTATAAGATGCTTCTGATCTTTTAGAAGGAAATGGGAGCTACAGAAGCAGTAGAAACATACAACACTTCTTAGAAGTGTTGAGTTACACTGGCTTTTGAGGACATTTTGTTCCCCATCTGGTACGTAGCTTTACTCTTTGTTATTTTAAAAAAGCTTTTAGTATCTTTTAGCAATTCAATTATGATTTCAAATAGAAATGCAGACTTCTTATTTCAATTTTAAAATAATAAAACCTGACTTTGTAATGGATTTGAATGGACTTCACTTTGTCAAATGTACTGAGGCAAGGCTTGATTCCAAAGAAGCCTGGCCCCAATGTAAATATAATTTGTAACACCCAGGAATGGAAGCTGAAAATCAACTACTGTACCTTTTCGGTTTAGAGATTAGTGGCTTTGAAGAACTCTTTGGGTCCCCAGAAATAACCAGAGCAAATGGACGTGATGCCTGTGTGTATGTGTTTGTAAAACATTAATTTCAAAAGATCAATTGCAGGCAATTTTGTCTCGACCCCATCAGACAATTAGTTGGGAACAGAGGAAGTCTGGTCCTCGCTGTAACTTCTCCCAATTCAATTACTGAGAGACACTGGAAACATGAGGCACAGCGCTGGAGTCAGCAATCAGGACAATCACCTTCAATCAGCAAGAGCCGGACTACAGACGTCTATTCATCAAGACACCGTGCCTCATCCAGCTTGGACGGGCAAAACAATAGCAGAGAACAAAAAAACATCTTTTCTCCCAGCCTGTTTTCCCATCCGTTCTCCAAACTTGCCCCTCTTCCAATTTGCTCAGGAACAAAGCTTGACACATACTCACAGGCAGATCTGCATAGAAATAGTGCTTCCTATCAAACAAGGACTTCTTGTTTATGGTGCAGTTCAGCGCGAGGCCCGTCACTATGGCTGCTTCTACACACCTCCTGTTGAGAACCTAAGGAAACACGACGTGGCATTTTGCTTAGATGCCTGGGTTTAAACAAATGCCTCCACAGCACACTGTCTTTTAAAGAAGGCAGATTCACTTTTGCTTGTCATCAAGAAGAATTATCTCTTCCCTTTTGCGTGGGAGACTCAAGCTTCACAGTTAGAATCTGAATTCTTCATGCTCAACGATATCTTCCTGTACCGTGACTGGGGGAGGACCTGGAGAATCTCTTTCTCAGGAACAAACACATGCTTTGAACTTACGACAGAATGCAGGCTTAAGCCTTGGCACCCTCTGTTTAGGGACTGTTTTTCTACATTAAGATTGAAAACGTTGAAAAGTTAATTTTCACCCACTGTGAGCAACAGTGCAGGCCGACCACTGGGCCATTTCAGCAGGATAATTTCTGAACTCACTTATGAAAAAATATTTCAGTATCTCACATTTCAATTAATTAAAGTGGTTGGTAGATGACAGCGACTGATACAACTTATTAATTTCTGGATGCTATGCATGATGGCTGAGTGTGAAAAGGAAGGAAAAGAGACTTTGCTGTCACAATACATTCCTAGGCACTTTTGTTACAAATCATCCTCACCATCATATATACAGTAGAGTCTCATGTATCCAACCTTTGCTCATCCAACGTTCTGTATTATCCAACACAGTCTGCTTCCCGCTTGGATTCACAGCTGTTTCAATATATTCCGATGTTTTGGTGCTAAATTCAAAAATATAGTAATTACTATGTAACATTACCGTGTATTGAACTGCTTTTTCTGTCAATTTGTTGTAAAACATGATGTTTTGGTGCTTAATTTGTAAAATCATAATGTAATTTGACGTTTGATAGGCTTTTCCATAATCCCTTCTTATTATCCAACATTTTCACTTATCCAACATTCATTCGGCCCGTTTATATTGGATAAGCGAGACTCTACTGTATAGGTCTTTATGTATACTATCTCACTTACCTTAGCAAACACCCTATAAAGGAGACAAGAATTAATCTACTGCACTGCTCCGTATGGGGAAGGAGTTGCTATTGAACTGAAACTCCTACTATCCCTCATCACTGACAATATGCTGGTCAAAACTGTTAAGCATTGCAGATCAGCAACATCTGGAAGACCATTATTGCCCACCCCTGCTGTAGTCTTCAGCCCCACCAAAAGCCCCTTCATACAAGAAAAATGTCTCATCCCCCCCCCCCGAGTACATTGCTGCTGTCCCATTTTCTAAACATTTATGTTGATTCCAATAAGAGTAAAAAATAAAATAACATTCTTAAATGCAATTATAGACATGGCCCACTTTTTTTTCTCCCAGCCCAGTTGATCCAATATATTGAGAGAGGGGAAAAAAGAATAAGACATTATCCAAGCATCTTTCATTTTTGTAAAGATAGTTATTTGATCTTTAAAATACAGGTAGACAAAGTGTCAACTCTAGACTCCTTGGATTAACCTTTCTCTGGCCAAGAAACTGTGAACTACCTCATTTGGAAACATATCGGAACCACGATTCACCTTTGTAATAGGTTGACACCCCCTCCCACAATAAGGCTTTATATGCAAATAAATGAATTCAATTAAAAATAGAAATGTACTTCAGCTCAATACTGGTTTTGTTTTGCTTTTTTCTGAGATCTGGCATATTGGGGAGACCGGGTAGCCTTCAGTGGCTCACAGGGGTAGAACACTGAACTTCAGACCTACTACAGTCTATATCTTCTGACTTGAAATAAGGAAACTTCCTTGTATTGGCTGTTTTCACAGAAAAATAGATAACATGTCATTCCTGATTTTAGCTGCATGAATGTCTTGTGAGTACTGGAGAAGACACTGAATATCAGCCCCAATCTGTAGGCTCTCTATTATTGTGGGTTTTAAGAATTGTTCCAGAATGAGATTTTTTCCCCCATGTCGCTTCTGGTGTGAGAGAATTGGCTGTTTGCAAGGACATTGTCCAGGGGACGCCCGGGTATTTGATGTTTTACCACCATAGTGGGAGGCTTCTCTCATGTCCCCGCATGGGGAGCTGGAGCTGAAAGAGAGAGCTCAACTGTCTCTCCTCGGATTCGAACCGCTGACCTGTTGGTTAGCAGTCCTGCCGGCACAAGAGTTCAACCCATTGCGCCACTGGGGGCTCCTACCGGAATGAGATAAGGAGAGTGCATGAAAGATCATCCAGTGTAGGCTGTAAACAATTTACTTGCTAGTACTTCTTGCATTTTTTACTTTTGTGGTGTGGAATTTTTATGATACAGGGTGTTTCAAAATGATGGACTCAATTCTAAAATGGTATATTTCACAATCGCAACATGTTGCAATTACGCACAAATTTAAAAACGGTTTAATGAGCTGCTACATGTTTCGAACCATTTTGAGCCAAAAACAAATAAAAACACCTCTGCAAATGGAAAAAATCTCATTGAGCCTTATGTTGTGGAGTTCCCATCTTGCGAATGACTATGGTGAGGGGCTGTTTGTACACTAGGAGAGGCATGTAGCAGTAATCTTTTGGAATCCCACACACTACCCTTTCAAGTGGTAAGAGTTTGTGGTTGCAGAGATATAGCAATTACACATCAGATCCATCTTTCTGAAACACCCTGTGTTACTTATGGATAAATAATATCCCGAGACTGGATGAGTTCTATATCTTAATGCTTAAACTGGTAAGAATCTTAACAGATCACCACTGACCTGCTGGACCCAGCTTTTGGATGGCACAGTGCAGGTAGAAACACATCTTCATTGGGGTAATCGTCAATCTTTGTGTGGGTTTTAGATTGGGTTTTGGTCATTATTTTTAATGACCAGGCATTAAGTGTTTGTTATGATTATGTAGGTCTGCGTTTTGAGTTGTTTTGGATACACTGATGTGGGGAAGTGGCACATGACTTAAAGCAATATGATAAATATGTAGAAAAAGATGCTACATTGGTATTTGACCAAAAAATTGGTATTTGACCTGAAACTTCAGTTCTGTCATCTTGCCTTCCATCTATTGCCTCAGCTCTGATATCACAGAAGCGAAGCCAAAGGCAGCTATGTTACCTATGATAAATATAACTGTCCAGGGCTATGGTGACAGTACTATACCATACTGCTGAATGTGGCCCACCAAATGTGGTTGGAATAGAACTTCCATCAGGATGAGCCAGAAAAGTCAGTGGCAAGTAATAATAGGAATCCCAATCCAATATCTAAAGGATCATAGTTGCTCTTCCCTTCCTAGTTTGTGGATACTTGCTATACAATGTCCATTTTATAAGGTATTTTGCAGAAAATGCTTGCTTCTCCATGTCAGTGCTCAATCCTCTGGAAAAGATAAGCTCACTCAACTTGCAATAAACAAGTGAAATATACTGTCAAAACCTAATCTCCTTTCTCACTCCCATTCTAGCAGATGTCAATTTATTGATGCAGCAGTCTTACATTTCAGTATTCTCTGTTGAATGTTTGAAAACGTTGAAAATTGAGAGTTCCAAAGCAACTCTAAAAACATATGGATTTGGGTGTTTATTTCCAAATGAATCACTATGATGTTTATTCTGGATAGTTTGATAAGCTTTCGTAGTATTTTAATTTTGTTTAAAGTTTTGTTTTGGGAAGACTGAGAGGGGTAACTGTTCGGGGAAGGAGCATTTCCCTATCTGCTGTGCTGCTTATACTTGTTCTTCTTTTAATGTTTATTAATTCAACTGCTTTTCATTTTATTAATAATAGCCATCTCCTGCCACACGTTGCTGTGGCCCAGTCTGTGTATATGAGTTTTGTGTGTGTAGATATGTATGTATATGTGTATATATGTGTGTGTTTGGGTATATATGTGATTTTGTGCATGCATTGTAATGCATTTATTTATTTTTTGGCTTTTTACATCTCTTCTGCTGTGTGTTTCAGTGTTTTTATGAATGATGGTCACTCGTTGGCCTGATACGTGTATTGTGTTCAAATTTGGTCTCAATTCATCCAGTGGTTTTTGAGTTATATTAATCCCACAAACAAACATTATATTTTTATTTATATAGATTTTATTATGTCTATGAAGTCCTTTTTTAAAGTGTAACTACTTTAACTTTTGTAACCTACCTTCCAAAAAAAAGAAAGATGTAAAATGGTGATCCAAAATTGATCAAATTCAAACTTAATCCAGACAAGAAAAGAGTTACTGTAGGTAGAGAAATCTAACACTTTGGATGGGAGCATGAACCCCCAAACACTAAATATACCTTCAGATGCACTCCTGGACATGGGGCTATAGGGAGGCTCAGGTGATGGTGGAGATGGCTAGGAGAACATGTTATCAGATTACACTGGACCGATCTTGCTTACTAAAACAGCATTTCATACCAGTTTTAGAGGGTCTCATCGTCTTTTCAACTGTTTATTTATGTTTACAGTATTGTTCTATATTGTTCTATTAATTGATATGTGATTGTTTGTGTTATTGTACTTGTCTGTTTTGCTCTAAGCCAGGGGTACTCACACTTTTTCATCATGCGAGCTACTATATGAACAATCAAGTTGAAAAGATCACCTGTTGTGCATGCGCGCACATGCTCCTACTGCAGCCTTCCATCCACGCGGGCCTTCTTTCTTGCCTGCCCACGAACTCGCCGCCGTGCGCACCTGGGAAGGGATCCTCCTTCCCTGCGCGCACGCTC
This sequence comes from Anolis apletophallus, assembly GCA_030556195.1. NCBI lineage: Eukaryota > Metazoa > Chordata > Lepidosauria > Squamata > Anolidae > Anolis > Anolis apletophallus. The sequence continues at coordinate 57,178,676 of JARBWK010000012.1, read as the reverse complement.
TCTCTTAATGTCTTCATTGCCTTCCTCCTTCCTGCTGCGTGCTTTCGCGAAGCAGGAAGTCCCCATCCCGTCCTGCGTCTTGGGTGCACAGCAGGCCCCTCCCACGCACGGAGCAGGAGGGTATTTATAGGCGCACCCGCCAGCGCTCCGGCCAGATATGGCTTCGGCGGCGGCTCGGAAGGTGCAGGGCTGGGAAGAGGGGCTGCCTGGCTGCTGCCTGGGCTGGGAAACTCAACCGAGAGAGGGACCCACGTGAGGCTGGAGCCTCCCCACGGCAACCTCCCCCCTCCCTCGAGGCTTCCTTACCTGGGCAGGAGAAGGAAGAGTGGAAGAGGTGCTTCCCCAAAGTGACCGATGCAGCGGGGGGGCGCCCTTCCTTCCTTCCTTTCGAGGGTGTCACTCAGAAAGGAGGCCCAAGTGGATGGCTGGCAGGAAGGAGGACCCCTCCCACTGGTGGCAGTCCATGCCCATGGGAGAGAGAGAAAGAGAGGGTGGCTCTCCCTAGCCGGCTCTGAAGAGCCACCCTCTCTCTCTCCCTCCCGTGGTCCCTGGCTGCCTTTCTCCTTCGAGGGCGAGGGAGGGCGAGGCGGAGAAAGGCGGTGAGGGCACAAGCAGCAGCAGCAAGTGGAGTCTCCATCCCCGCAGCCCCCTCCTCCTCGGGTTCAGCCCCAGGAACACGGCGGAGCCCTCCCTCCTCGCCCCCAACCAAGGAAAGAAAGCAGCCCCACACAGCTCGCTCGCCCAGGTCTCAGCTTGGAATGGGAGTTCCGAGGGCAGCAGCAGGGTTTGCGGTGGGGCTTGCTTGGTTTTGCCCCACTTTGCCCGGCCTCCTTCGCCTCTCTCTCTCTCTCTCTCTCCCTCTCTCCTTCCAGCGCCCGCCTGCCTGCCAAAAGGATCATAAAAACCACATGGCACGTGGTTCACACTCTGACCATTCCTGTCTTTAATGCTGTTTGCCTATTAAAATAATTTATAGGGTGCTGTTATTAATATTGTGCAGTCTGGTTTTGTCAGCTGTGACAGTTTTGGCTTATCCTCCTCTTTATCATTTTTCAAAATCACGTCGAATGTCAAATTGTAAAATGTGGTCAGAATTGTCACAGTCTCACAGGAAGGATTTGAGACAGTAACTCCTTTAAGAAATGTTTGGGGATGGAAATTACTGCAGTTTCACAAGTAATCTCCTCTTCCAGCTCATGCGTTTCCTTTCATCTTCCCTTCTACTACGACCTTCTGAGTGGAGGACAAAAGACGTGTTTTATAGGACACAATTAGCGATGCACAGCTCAGCTCCAGTTGTTATCTGGGTCTTCTACATGTACATATACAGCCAGAGTGTGCAAAGTGAAATGAGAAAGAACAGTACACAAAGTTTACTTTTGCTTAGGAATGAGCAATGTGTGTTTCTTAGATACCACAAGCTGGTCAGGAAATATGGCACGCTGTTCCAGATCTTATTATTTTTAAGGGCTTTATTAGAGGGAGCATGCATCTACTACCCCTACCTCCCACTCCACCTCACCTTCAAAAGAGCTTTGTGGATTTTGCCTTGTATTTTTTAACCCTCTGAAAAATCCAAGCTTTGGGTAAGGGATGCAAACATATATTTCAGGCATTTAGCCAGAATAGCATTAAACCTTTAGTGTAATTACTGTGACTGTTTATTATATCTTTCAGAAAAACAGCTAGGACTAAAATAAAGAGTTCATAACATTCAAGAGAAATGCTTACTGGAGGCAGAATAGACCCAATTAGTCCTAACTTGAAAACCAAAATGAGAGAATAAATATAATGATGAAAAACTAAATTGTTTTAGTGTCAAAATAATCATTTTAGATGCGGCAAGTGTTTCTACTTTCAGCAGGTAGTATTTCCTTCTAAACATTAAAAACAATTATTATTATGGCCTCAAGAGCCTTTTAGGTCTTTGCTGGGCATTGGAGTGCCATCTAATTAGAACTTGATTGTGTTAGATATACAGTACAATTCTATTCAAAAGCAGCTGCATTCAGCTCTCTACGATTTATTAGGCAAATGATGCAATGTGTTGTTGTGGCTTGTATGTTGGACTAGAAGGCTTCCAACCATTATTCAGCCACATGACTTATCCAAGATCACCAACTGAGTGATCCTGGTCAAGTCACTCTCTCTTTGCCTAAGGAGGAGGCAATGATAAAGCTCTTCTGAATAAATCTTGCAAGAAAATGCAATGGTATTGTTGCCATATGTCACAGGCAACTTGAAAGTGCAGAATTACAACCCTGGCCAGCATCTAGCTCAGTAGTTCTCAACCTGTGGGTCCCCAGGTGTTTTGGCCTACAACTCCCAGAAATCTCAGCCAGTTTACCAGCTATCAGGATTTCTGGGAGTTGAACGGCAAAACATCTGGAGACCCACAGGTTGAGAACCACTGAACTGCTTCTGTGGATGGAATATCTCCATGAGCAGAACCTGAGAGAAATCTTCCCTTCCCCTGCAGCACCCATGCTCTCTTATTCCAGAGAACTTGGAAATTTTTCAGATCTAATTTATGGACAGCATGAAGGACTGAAGTGGGAAGGAGATGAAGCCTTACAAAGTACCATTATACTAGCGGTCAGGCATGGCATTCATTTTATGCCCCAGGACTTTGAAACACCACGGTTTTAATCTTTGTTTGGCCATGGAAATCCACTGAGTGATTTTGGGCAAGTTGCACTTTCTGCATCAGAGAAAGGCAGTAGAACAGGGGTGTCAAATTCATCTTCATCAAGGGCCATATCAGTCTTATGGTTGCTGTCAACGGTCATGGATGGAAAATTTATGGATACAGAGTGCTAACTATATTTTTTTACATAATGCCAGGCGTTCTTTAGTTTTTACCCAGTTTCAGTCTCCAGATATTATTGAAGGTCAACTCCCATCACTGAAATGATGGGAATTGCAACCCAATAGCACTTGTGGCTCTAAGGTCAGGGGAAAAGATAAAGGACATTTTAAAGCCAGACTTCATATCCACAAGCCTGGTATTTAATTTAAACTCCCACTTTCCTGATTAAACAGAACAAACTGCAGCCTTCCAGATGTTACTGTATCACAACTCCCATCAGCCCTAGACATGATGGCTAATGAGAAGGAATACAGAAGTTGTAGTCCAGCATCTGGAAGGCCACATAAAATGACATGGTGGGATGGATTTGGCCCATGGGCCTTGAGTTGGACACATATGCAATAGAAGAAAGCCTGTCCAGAAAACTGCTTTAGGGTAGCTATAAGAAATAACTTGAAGGCAACATCATTGAAAAAATGGTTATGAAAGTAAAACTATTGTTTGTGTATTTTGTTTGTAGGAGATCAAAAATTTTACACACATGGTTTTTGTGTGTCTATGCATGTATACATATATAGTTGTCTTAAGAGGTCTTTGTGAATGAATCCAAAGTCACAATTGCTAAAATGTAACAGATCTTTGGTATGGTTTTCTCTTACTGCTTTTACAGGCAAATTGGGTAAAATGTGTTGTTGGTGGTGGGCTCAAAGTTCCTATCTGTGGTAACTCAATGGCCTTGACTCTGCCTTCCTTCTGCCCATTTTTATTTAGACAGACTTTTGGCCATTAACTGGTTGTTGCTGAAAGGTCTTCATAGAAGATGCTGTTTCTTTGTGTGTTGATAGCCTGTTCTTAATTTGGCGCTATTTTTAATATAACACTATTTTGTTAATTGTTCTTTAATATTATGACTGACTTTTAACTGTTCCATTTCAATCAGCATTGTAGGCTGCCTTGGGTACTATATAGGAACTAGGTAGGATATATACTGTATGTCTTATAAAAATTACATTAAATAATTGGAAATATTTTAAATTACTGTTTAAAGAACTTGATATAGGATTCCAATTTCAAAACGTGATCGAGGCAATATATACAGAATAAAAGGCAAAGATCTGGATAAATGGGACTTCAACAAATGAATTTAACATTGAGAAAGAAGCCAGGCAGGGTTGTCCACTATCCCCTCTGATCTTCATCTTTGCGCTAGAAACTCTACTTATGAAAATAAGGGAGAATAAATAACTAATAGGACTAAAATTAGATAAGCAGGAATATAAAGTAAGAGCTTTCGCCGACGACGTGATTTGTATAGTTGAGAATCCTAGAGAAAATATATTAAAATGGTTGACTACTTTTGAAGAATACGGAAGATTAGCAGGTTTAAAACTAAACAAGAACAAGACAAAGATTTTAACTAAGAATATTTCTAAACAAGAACAAATAAATCTTCAAGAAATAACGGGTATTCAAACAGTCAGCAAAATTAAATATTTAGGGATCTGGCGCTCTCAGCAAGGAATCTTCATTTATTGAAGAACAATTACATGGATCAATGGAAAAAAATGAAAGATGAGATAGACCAATGGAAGAAACTAAATCTCTCTTTGTTAGGTAGGATCTCTGCAATTAAGATGAACCTGTTACCAAAAATGCTGTACTTATTTCAAAATTTACCAATAATTAGAAATATGGAGGTTTTTAAGAAGTGGAAGAAGGATATAATGAACTTCATCTGGAAAGGCAAAAGACCAAGAATAAAATATAACATAATGATAATGCAGAAAGAAAAGGGGGGTTTTGGCCTTCCAGATTTAAAATTATATTACGAATCCTGTGCTATGTCGTGGATAAAAGATTGGATGATGTTGTCAAAAAGTAAAATTCTAATATTAGAGGGCTTTGACTTGCGGAAGGGCTGGCACTCCTACCTATGGTATGGAGGGGCTAAGATAGAAAAGAACTTTGGGAATCATTTAATTCGCTCCTCTCTCCTGACAGTTTGGGAAAGATACAAAGACTATATGTACACAAAGACACCACTATGGCTATCACCTTTAGAGGCAAACCAAAGGAGGTTACTAGGGTGGACACAATGGCCAAAATATAAAGATATATTGATTAAAAAAAGAAGGTGCATATATATTAAAAACACAGGAAGAAATATCAGGAATGTTTAGTAATGTATTATGGCTGCATTATTTCCAGATAAGAGAATGCTTCAATATTGATAAGACAAAAGGGTTTAGTGGTACAGACGGACTCTGGGATAGTATTATGAGAAGTGAAAAGAAAACAATATCAAAAACTTACTCCTTGCTTCTAAACTGGGCAACAGAGGCAGAAGTAATTAAACAAACTATGGTTAAATGGGCACAGAATATTGGAAGACCCATCCAACTAAAGGAATGGGAAAGAATTTGGTGTAAACAGCTAAAAATTACATATGCAACTGATCTAAAAGAAAATTGGCTGAAGATGATCCACCGGTGGTATATTACCCCTAAAAAATTGAATATAATGTATAAAAATGTAGAAAATAAGTGTTGGAAGTGCGGGAAGCATGAGGGTTCCTTTTTCCACATGTGGTGGACATGCTAAAAAACAAAGGAATTTTGGCAAATAATACATAATGAATGTAAAAAAATCTTAAAGATAGACTACCCCATGAAACCTGAATTTTATTTGCTGGGATTAATAGATAGTGAGATATTTAAGAGTGACAATATAGAGAAACTTTTTGTATTCCTGACAACGTCAGCTAGGATTTTGTTTGCGAAATTATGGAAAACAAACCTCTTACCGACAAAAGAGCAATGGCTGGAGAAAACTTTGGAGATTAAGGATATGGACGAACTTATGTTCTGGCTACGTCAGAACAATGGCAAAGGGAATATTAAGACGGATTGGACAGTGATTAATGACTACGTGAAAAAAAGAAGAGTAAGATGAATAATGCTGTAATGTAAACATTAGTGAATAATAAGAGCATGAGGGATGCTTCATTTTAGAGAATTTATTAATGGAATGAGAAAAATAGTATGGAATTAGAACGGAAGTCACCATGTTTCCCCTTTCCCTTTCCCCAATATTTGTGTTATGTTATGTTATTTTATGTTATGTAATGTTTATAAAATGGAAAACTTTCAATAAAAAAATTAATTCAAAGAAAATTACATTAAATAAGCTCACTGTACCTTTCTTGAAGGCTTAATTCGTATTTCGAGAAAAATATCCAAAATTATGTGCTTCTGAGAATGCCTAATAATTTTTCATGTTTTTACCGCACTCTATGCTCCCCCCCCCTCACACGCACACACAGAGACAACTTTTTTCTGGCAGTTTCCTTTTTGTCTAGCAATCACTTTATATTTATATATATATATATATATATATATATAGAGAGAGCCTTCAAAGAGGCTACTACTATATACTAACTCACACCTTTCTCTAAATGTATCCCATTCTGTGAGAAAAATAAGGTATAAATCCAATAAATAATGTATTAATAATTAAATGTGTGTTGTGTACTTTCAAGTTGTTTCCAATTTGCAGCAACTCTAAGGTAAACCTATTCTGTGATTTTATTGGCAAGATTTGTTCAAAGGGAGGGTTCTCCCTTTGAACTTCAGAGAGTATGACCTACCAATGGTCATCAAATGGTCATGCAGGAATTTGAACCAGAGAGTGAGAGTAAAATATGTTAAAATATGAATTCTAAATGTATGTAGCCGGAGCTGTGTGGCTCGTCACAACAGTACCACCCAACTCTAGCAACCATTATGCAGATATTTGTGATTTGGTGGTAAAAGCCTTGCAAATGATACACTACAGGGCTTAGGCAAAGACACATTAGCAGTTCTTTGTGCGGAGGCTGTATTATTTACATAGATTTGGACTAACAATCTACAAAAAAGAAACAACAAAATGCATCTCTGTACTTTAAAAATAACTAGACCTGGCAGCATAGCTCTCCTGCCAAACATGGTGCTTAATCTTGGATTGGATGATGTTTCAGATTTGATTTCCAAAATTACAGAATTAGAGAAAATAACTAAAAACATGGTGCTTCAATCTAATGTAGATGTCTAACAACTATTAGATGTTCATTGATTCACTAATCTTCACCTCTCTTGTTAGGAAGCACCTCTTGCATAATAAAGACCTCAAAAATATTGGTATTTGTGGAAAAGAAAAATTCAATCAAGGCAATCCTGCATCATCAATAGAAATTGAAAAAAGAGATGTTCTCACTGCTATTCATCAATGTGGATGCAACTGGTTACATTCAGAGAAAGCTGGGTCAAATAAACAAACTTATCACATTCCATCCTCAGTTATTTCAAATAAGGTATCATTAATAATCCCATGATGGATTTAAGAAAGTTAATAATGGACTTTTCTGTGTATTTTTTATTCTGCCATTGCAAAACTAATTTAAGACATATCACAGAAATACTAAAACTCCTTAAAACTAAGATAGTCATAACCAACAGCCAAAACTCTTTTCTGCAAATAAAATGATTTTCCTTTGCAGTCTAAGCTCAACATGCTTCAGTCATCATTCCCCAGGTGATAGATTAATGTTGTAAATTAATTAACTATTGATATGGAACTTCGGGTTCAAAATAATTAAGCAGTTCACTTTCTCAGTTTTGACTTTTTCCCAGCTATACAAAATGGTGGTGTTCACCTGGGACTCAGGAAACTCTCAGTGTTTGACCTTATTGGGAACCCACCACAATCAAGATGAATTTCATATTGGGTTTTTAACAATGGGAGTAGATTTCAATAGCCTAAGCATTATGCATCTATTTCACAAATGGTACTATTGACTACTGAAAACAGGATGTCAAGTACAAACTGACTGAAGGACTGTATTTTTACTTGGTGGCTAGCCACACTCAATTTGTGAAGGATAAAAATGAGGCAGGTGCTTATCTTCTACAAATTATTGTTGTATGTATTTGATGTTGTGTTAGCCATTTCTAACGTACCATCCTTCCAGATCACACCACCAACACTAACGTTGTCTCCTTGGTGTTCTGCTTGCCCTTCAATATGCTCTCCCAGGATAAAATTGAAAATTGAAAAGTTTTAACTTTTAATCGCTGAAAAAATGGTTAAACTGGAAAAGCATACAGATTAATCAAATATGTATTTTAGTTTAGATTTGCTATCTCCAGTGGTAATTGTAATAAGGTGGTAGTGCATGTGCTGAGAAGTTCAAGGCTGGACTTCTTCTATGTGCTGTACATAGTGTTATCTCTGTACCAGGTTTGGAAACTTTAAAGAGTTCAAAACATAGCAGCCAGATTGGTTATGGGAATGGTCTAGGAGTGAGCATATCATACCCACTGATTGGCAATTAGTTTCTGGATAAAGCACAAAGTGTTGATTCTGACCTTGTGGTTCCATGAAGCATACTGAGGGGTGCCATGATTCCCTCCTCCTCCACCCCTCTCCAAGCTTTCCCTCCTCTTTGCCCATGCCTGATTAATATAGTATAATATAATACATAAACATTTATTGGGGCTTTGCAATAACCTTCTGCTTCAAAAAGGGCTCCGTGGGTGAAAAAGTCGAGAACCCTCAATCTACAGGATTGTTTTCTCCCGTATAATCCACCCCGAACACTTTGGAGAAAGTCTACTCCAATGAGGCAGAATCCAACTGGTGCTTATCACCCAATGCCAGATGATCTTTTCATTGTCCACTCCAAGTCAAAGTTGAACCATTCGTTTTGGATTTCCATTCTATTGCTGTTGTATTTTGATCTTATTACTATGCATTTTGTTGTATGTATTTGATGTTGTGTTTTAATTGTGTCTCGAGCCATGAGAAGTGGGTAACAAAAACATCATCATCATCATCAAAATCAACATCATCATTTAACCCAAACCTAATAATTAGTCCCAACTACAGTAGACATATTAAATCCACTATAAAATGGTGCATAGACACTTATATAATTTCAACTGACTCAGTGAGTACCCTTATTAGGAGTAACAATAGGATTCAGGATTCCATTTCCAGGAATCAAAACTATTTCCTCCCCTGGTTTTAAGTCTGAAGTGATGGCTTCAGGACATACTGCAGGTAGTATAAGTTAGGGCAGCATGTTTAAAATCATATCCAAAATTACAATACTATATAATTCAGGACTACAGAAGCCTAAATCATGGTTGGAATTATGTGGGTCTCCAAATACTGCCCTCCAAGCATCCTAGCCAGAACTGCCAATGGTGAGGAATGCTGGTAAATGCAAGTCAACAACAGCTGGATGACTGTGCAATTTCCACCCCAGTCTTAAATCCAATTGCTAGACCTAAGTAAAAATTACTCAACAAATGGTAAATCAATACTTGCACAATAGTTTAATCTGTCTATTCTAGTTGTGAGTAGCAATTGGATTTTTGCTGATGATTTCAACAGTCTTCTCAGGTGAGCGAATACAGATCAGGAGACAGTAGGGGAGGAGAAACTGAAATATGATGGCTTGCTCCAAACCCCCATTATGTTCATGGCAAGGATGAGATTCACATTATAGAGATCATAATCCCAGTTTAGTCTCTTAACTACCACATCAGTTTGAAGCTGGGAATACTGGAGTTTAGCTGGGTCTTGAATTTAACTGGAACTAATGTGTGCATAATATTTTACATATACTTCATGCATTTCAGACTATTCCATAAATATTAATAATTTTGATTTTTAAAGAATATGATTTACATATGAACTTGGAATGTAATGTCTAAAGAACTTCCTCTTTCATCTGCTAACTTTAAAGCAGACACATTTTAAGGCCTAAAGCAACAGAAGGCAAATTGCATTTTAGTTAATGCTCTATTAATTAACTTGTGCAACTATTAAGATTTTTATGCACACTAAAGAACTCTGTTAAAATCAAGAGGCCTGCATCTGCATCGCTAAATGTAATGTTAACTGTCCCTAGTAACAGCAAATACTACAATGCAGTAAGATTGAGATGGAACAATAAAATTCCATATCACATTCTGACATTTTTAAGTACCAGCATTTAAAAATACCCAGTTTAACTTATCTACCAAACATAATAAAGGAAAATTCTTTTTTCTCTCTCTACACAGAGGAAAAAGTCTCTGCTGGAGGTGAACAAGAGCAGATCAGAGATTTTTCATTACGTTAGTCATCAAGCTGACTATTAATCAGGAGCTCTTATCTCAAAAGGAGCCTGCTCCAGCTTAGACCCTGGATTTCTCACCAGGGAACAATTATAAAAGAAATAATCATTTCCCCTAAAAATATATAGGAAATTGCAAAAATACTGCAAGATTCGGGGCACAACGCTCTCCTATGCATATCCAATATGTCAAATTGCAAATATAACTTTCACCTTTCAATGTGGAAAGTAGTATAAACACTGGTGGTGATTTCAAACTGGGCTGGTACATTAAAACATAAGACTGTAACCGCAGCATACTACTGTCTTATTCTTGACTAGTGCTACCGGTATTTTGTACCCAGACTGTGACCTCAATCATATTCTTCAACAAGAGATAACAACAATTTCATCAATGTCTTTTAAATTTTTGTTGGTGTTATTGTATGTCTTCAAATCATTTCCCATTTATAGTGACCCTAAGATGAATTCATCACGTTTGGTTCCGAGAGGGCTTCTGACTCTTCCATTTACAAATATATATATAAAAAAGACTGCCTTCTTCTGTATGAACCCACTTAAGCTTTCAAATCTTCCTCAATAGCATCTTCTGCCAAATAAAATGAGGGTGACTGACAGGGAAGGGGCCTTTTTAGCACTGGGTCCTTGGTGATCAAACACTTTCCCAAAAGAGACTTGCTAACTTTATGGTCTTTGGAAAATACGGTGAAGCCCTTTTTATTTTGCTACATTGTATTTTTAAAACATAGGTCTCCTCATCATACTAGAGAAAAAAATCTACTTAAAATCTGGATTCTGTCTTCTGCAGAAGTCTGGGGTTTGTAGTTTAGTGAGGCTGTTAAAGGCTTCTCCCTAAACTACAAACCCCAGAATTCTGCAGGAGGCCGAAACCGGATTTTGAGTGGATTTTTTCTCTAAGTGTGATGAGGCCCTCAGTTTAAAATTCTGCCGATTGTTTTTCTGTTTTAACATTTCAATAGAAAAATTCCCAAATTCATTATTACAGACTGGCTGTATTCATATGTCATGACAAGACATAGAATGGCTTGCTCACATGTAACTTGTTAAAATGTGTGAATCCATCTACAGTATTCTAATAACTCAAGCTTTATTAGTCCACCATAGACCACAATCCAAACTCAGTGTGTGCTTCTGGCTTACAAATCCTGACTTGTTGAAACCACTTTGTGATGCTCAACCTCAAAACTGTGATTTGTCCCTTGCTCATTTCTCTAGCTACGAACCCTGAAAGTAGGACTGACAAAAGAACTAAGGGGGAAATCAAAACAGGAAGAGAAAAACAAGTCATCTGTTTGGCCATCTACTGCACAATCAACACAAATCATGGCTTAGTATAATATACAAACTTTCCCACTGAATTACATACTGCCATTTATGCATTTTATATTCAGTTGATGCCTAATGCTAATCTCGTGTCATGGGGAGAGTAACCTTTTTTGAGCCATATTATTTATTTATTTATCATATTTCTATACTGTCCCTCTCAGTCCGAAGGCGACTCGGGGCAGTTTACACAAGGCAGTCTCTGCCCTCCAATCAAAACATGAGCAAAACAAACCAAACAATAACCAAATAACACAACCATTAGCAATTAAAAACATACAATTACAGTATCAGCGTCACGTTGAAATCACTTTCCATCACATCGTTGTCATTCCATATATCTAATTAAACCGTTATATTTCACCAGCAAATGCCTGCTCAAACAGCCACGTCTTGACTTTCTTGTGAAATGTCATATTAAATGATTTAATTGCATTTCAGAACTTTTTAAAATAACTATTTTCAAAATTGCTGTGTATATTTTTTAGCTAACCCACCTGCACACACGTTGCTGCTGCTGCTGGTGAAAAAAGACTGATCTTATGCAAGAGCAAACAAAAACCTTGTAGAGGTTAGAAATACTTTAACGGGGCTTTCTGGTTCAGGATGTTGAGGATGAGAAAACTGCAAATCTTTTTTACATCCTTGAGTAAATAATGAAAAAGAATGATCTGCTTCTGTTTGGAAAATGTCTACATTTTTATAGCACACATGTCCCATTTCTACATAAGTTTGTAAAAAATCTAGTTCACATGAAAGGCCATATGCATTTCCATTTTGCATGAATTTTCTTAATCTATGCATTTTTGCATTCAATTTGTACATTTTTGTTAGTGCACAAAATATTGTACACAAATATACATTTTAAAACAATATATTTTTTAAAAAATCTTCTTGGTATTCAAAGAATTGCAAAAACTGAAGGATAACTGTGTCCCAGTTTCCTTGCTGGCCTTTAGAAGGAATGAATTCTGTCTGTTCATATTAAAATGTCAAACTGTACAAATGTCTCCCTCATGATTAATCACAAGACCAGTTTTCTCTTGCAGATCTTGAATTTTTGTGGGTTTGGAGATTCAGTAGTCCTAGAACATAGCACATCATCCCTCTTGCCCTACTCCCTCAAGCTGTATGAAGTATCACAAGCAATATTGTTCATATTCTCACTTAGGCACTGGGACTACTCATTCCAGCAAAGAATTAATGGTGACTGTCTATTCCAAGTTTCTTTATTTCAAAGTCAGAAGAGACAGGAACCATTCTGCTATATTTTATGTCAAGACATAAGTAAGGATTCAATTCAGACTTACTGGAAGTGTCCCTGGTAGAGAAGCATCAAAGAAAGATACCAAAGAGTTAGGCGGTGCTGCAAACTGGACTTGAGACCGAGAGAAAAGCTTTGAGTTGGAGCAGATCTGTGCATGAACTTCCAAGCCCACCACAGCTGCCCAAGAAGTATCACTAAAAGAAAGTAAAAAAGGACACATTAATTGGATGGAGAAATGTGTTTTAAAATACTGAAGCAGCTGGCAGAAAGTTCAAACACGAAAAACATGTGAATGCAACAGCACGCTATATCATACTGGAAATTAACCACTGATATATATGACTGCTATACTCAGATAAAAAATGTACAATAAGCAGTGTTTCAAAAGCAGCTAAAAAGAAACTTGATAATTTGAAGGCCTTACTTTAATTTTAAAATGTGCATTTTAGCATCAAGGTTTGCCTAGAGTGGAAGGAGTTGTTGGGCATGGGCTCAAATTTGTAGTCAGCTGAGATTATGAAATAGAAAATACATATTAATTGCTTTTCTTCTAAGTTTGCGAAATCTCCAGAAGACAGGTGGTATGTTCAATTATGCATGTGCTGTCAGATGGTCACTTTCACCCTGCAAAAAGGTAGGTCTACAGAGCATTAATAGTATTGCATTAGCATAAACATCAGTGGTCTGGCAATAGAGAAATCACCTTTCTAAAACTCAAGAGCTGGTTCTCTGAACAGGCTGAACAAGAACACACATCTCCCTATCTGCTGAAAAGTAATTGCTGCTCTCACATCCATAATCTTTATAAAGAGAACCAAATCACTTTTACTGCATGAACTGCTTGACAGGTTCTGTAAGTAATTATATGAACTTCACAAAGACAGGCACAAATATAATAGTTCACTGGTGAAGTCAACCTTATGCAGTAGCAATGGAAGGAATATTGAGATCAGATTGGGATATATGTACAACATAGAGCAACCCTGGGCATATACATAAATACAGTTATCCCCCCACATCTGTGACTTTGACATGTATAGATCTGATCACTATGCAATACATGTTTTGCTCCTGTGTTATTAATGTCATTTCCTAATTGCTTCTATCCTAAAAACATGGAAAAGGTTTATTAAACTGACAAAAACTTTTTGTGGGACATCCTGCAGCACATTTGCTGATTGATTGATTGTTTTACCCCACTCTCACCTTCCACCCTTTCCCCTTGGATATAATTCTTTGTATAATAAACTACAGAAATTACATTTGAAATATCAGTCTTAATCTCAGTTTTTCCACTCCACATCTAAATACATCCTCTAATTGCATTCTCTAAAAACTTTGTTTTTGTGGGACATCCTGCAGCACATTTGCTATAATTTTGTGGCAGCCACAAAAACTAAGTTTCTGGAGTATAACAATGACTTTCAAAGGAGATACCAAACAATTAAACAGTTAATATCACTTTCAAACCATCATCATCATCATAATTTACTATTTCATTAGTCGCCCTCCATCCGAAGTGCTCTGGGCGACTTACATAAAAACAAGGTAAAAACAGAATAATCTTACACAAACAGGTATTAAGATTAGATTACGGTTAAATACTCTGCTAAAGAGCCAGGTCTTAAGTGCTTGAATAAGAGACCGTAGGTCACGCATGGCTCTTATGTAAGATGGCAACGAATACCATACAGCTGGAGAAGAGATTGAAAAAGCCTTACACCTCGTAGTTTCGAGGCGTACTTCTCTGGGACCTGGTATATAAAGCAGATTTTCTTGGGAGGATCGTGGCGACCACTGGTGGTGAAAGGGAGAAAGGCAGTCTCTGAGGTACGTTGGCCCCTGACCATACAAGGCCTTAAAGGTCAGGACCAGCATCTTATAAGAAACCCGGTATTCAGTTGGCAGGTAATGTACTGTAGATGCTGTAGAATTCGTGTTATTTGGCATCTCATAGGGGTTTTCATAAGTAGTCTGGCGGTTGCATTTTGAACAATACGAATCTTCCGGGTCGCTGACATAGGAAGGTCAATGTACAGTGCGTTACAATAGTCTAACTTAGAGGTGACTGTAGCATGAATTACTGTTGCCAAGGCCTCTCCCGAGAGGTAGGGTGCCAGTTGCCTCGCCTGGCAAAGATGGAAAAAGGCCTGTTTGCTGACAGCGGCGACCTGAGCCTCCATTGTCAGCAATGGGTCCAAAACAACACCAAGGCTCTTGACGGCGGCAGATGGAGATAGAGGTTCACCATCAAAAGTGGGCAGAGGATGCAGCACTCCTGCCAGACGGCCGGGCCATAGGATCTCGGTCTTCGCCAGATTCACATTCAGTCGGCTAGCATGCAACCATCTCGTCACAGCCTCAAGGCACAAGGTGAAATTATCAGGTACTGAAGCTGCCCTGGGCTCCAAACGCAGTAGGAGCTAGGTGTCATCAGCATATTGATAACATTCCAGACCAAATCTCCGTACCAGTCTAGCGAGTGGTCGAACATAGATGTTGAATAGTAGAGGGGAAATAATAGCACCCTGAGGTACCCCACAATGGAGGGGGGCCATCCACTCCACATGCTATGCTCGATTTCGGAGGAATGAGCCGAACCATTAAAAGGCCAAGCCGCGAACTCCGGATATGGTGAGATGGTAAGTCAGTAGATCGTAGTCAATGGTGTCAAATGCTGCAGTGAGGTCAAGAAGCACCGATCCACGGATCACAGTTCGTCTGTGATGGCAACCAGGACAGTCTCTGTCCCATGGCCAGGGCGAAAGCCAGACTGGAAAGGGTCCAGGCCGGCTGTATTGTCTAAAAATTGCTGCAGTTGCCCAACTACTGCCCGCTCAATCACTTTACCTAGAAATGGGAGATTCAAGATGGGCGGTAGTTGGCAGGAATCATGGGATCTAGGCTCGGCTTCTTCAGTAAAGGGTGAACTATTGACTCTTTTAGACTGTCCGGGAACATACATTTTTAATTTTTTTTTGTTACATTGTGTTATTCACAGATTTGATTACATTTTCCTGCCTAGGTTGTCCATTGCGATTCTATAGACAAATTCTTACAGAGGCTCACTGCAGAGTCATTCTGGAGAACTTCTAGTGAGATGTATTCTTAACCATTCCCAGCTTTCCACTTTCACGGGGCTCCTATCTATGCCCATAACACCACTGAATGTGGAGGGCTGACTGAACAGCATTTCTTTTAAACATAAAACAGTTTCATTTAAAATAAAGGAGGCAGAGATTGGGCTTCTAACTGTATCTACAGATGAATCACTAAAACATGTAACACAGTAAAGTTCCCGTCCTCAGTTGTTAACCGGAGAAGATGTACTTCAAGTTAATTAGAATTAAATACTGGTTAGTATTTCAGCTATTTCTCAGTATATGCTAAGTTTAAAATGTATTGATAGAAAAAAGAAGTAAAGAGAGATATAATATAATTATGTAAGTACAGATGAACATTTAGATGCAGTACTTCACTGAATTACTTTAGGAAAAACATTTAGAAAGAACTTCCTGACAGAGCAACCCAACAGTGGAATATGCTGCCTCCTTAGTGTGGAGGACTCTCTTCTTTGGAGGTTTTAAAGCAGAGGCTGGATAGCAATCTATTGGAAGTGCTATACTACTTCATCACACTAGAGAATTAATCCACTTTAAATCCAGTTTCTGCCTCCTGCAGAATTCTGGAGTTTGTAGTTTAGTGAGGCTGTTAAAGGCTTCCTCCCTAAACTACAAACCCCAGAATTCTGCAGGAGGCAGCAACCGGAATTAAAGTGGATTCATTGTCTAATGTGAGTAGGTCCTTATTGTAGATTCCTACATGGCAAAGGGCTGGACTGGATGGACCTTGCAGTTTCTTCCAACTTTTATTATTTTGTGATTCTAACGTGCCTTTATAAAACTCTGAGAAAGAATACTGTGAAATACTACTTTCTCGATAACCTTTTAAAGGTTACAGAGTGAGCTAATCTTAAAATACACAGTTTTATCATATTATAGATAATATTACTTAGAAATCTAGCAACATCATTGTGTTTCATCAAATGTGCCAGGGACTGTAATTTAACGGGTGCTCAAAATATGCAATTTTCTCCTACAGTTCTAGGAAAGCACAAGTATATAAGTATAAGGACATCATAATCTAATATGTATGTATGAGTAGGGCCTCAACATTCACTAGGGTTAGGTAGGCATGGGCAAACTTTGCCCCTCCAGATGTTTTGGACTTTAGCTCCCACAATTCTTAACAGCCCAGGCTGTTAGGAATTGTGGGAGTTGGGAGTCCAAAACACATGGAGGGCCGAAGTTTGCACATGCCTGGGTTAGAGGCACAAAATGGAAAAAAAATATTTACCTGAGAGAACACCTCTCTAGGAATCTCCAGGGATGCAGCCTGACCCAGGACTCAATGCTATATAATCCTGAAATGTGTAGTTTAATCAAGGTCTTTAGCTTCCTCTGCCAAAGAGGGCTGGTGCTTCGCCAAACTATGGCACTGAGCCATGGCATTGAAAGTGGTGTCAAACTGCATTCACTGTATAGTGTTGATGCACCCTTAGATATATTTTTGTGATGTGATTGTACAATGTCCCCTTGCTACTTCGCGGTTCGCTTATTGCAGACTCACTGTTTTGCAGATTTCAAAAAATATTAATTTAAAATATATATATTGGTATTTTTGCTGTTTTGTGGGGTTTTGCCACTGCTGCCGCTCTCCAAGCTGTTTCCCCCCCTCCCTCCAGCCTTGAAGGGCCCTTTCTTCCTTTCCTTCATTTTATTTTAAGTTTATAAAGGCTTTATTAATAATGTATAAATATTAAAATAAATAGAGCGTCCCTACATTGGGAAGTCTGACTTGGCCACGGTAGTCCATGCTCTGGTTATATCTCGAATAGACTACTGCAACGTTCTCTACGTGGGGTTGCCTCTGAAGACTGTTCGGAAACTGCAATTAGTCCAACGCTCGGTAGCCAGGTTACTAACACTAGCGGGGTACAGGGAGCATACAACTCCCTTGTTGCGCCAGCTCCACTGGCTGCCAATTAGTTTCCGAGCACAATTCAAAGTGCTGGTTTTGACCTTCAAAACGCTATACGGTTCCGGCCCAGTTTACTTGTCCGAATGGATTCTCCCCTATGAACCATCAAGGACATTAAGATCCTCCGGAGAGGCCCTGCTTTCGATCCCGGCATCTTCGCAAGCGCATCTTGTGGGGACGAGAGACAGGGCCTTCTCTGTTGTGGCCCCTTTGGCTGTGGAACTCCCTCCCAAGCGATGTTAGATCTGCCCGCTCCCTGTTGTCCTTCAGGAGGCGAGTGAAGACTTGGCTGTGGAACGAGGACTTCTCAGAATAAGCTGAGATTGATTTCAATCTGAAATGGGTGACCACTTTCATAGACCAAGTTGAATGTGGTTTTAATGGCAATGTAGTTGTTATGTATCTCTGTTTTAATGTATTTTAATATGCTGTTTTAAGATGTTTTAAATTTGTATGGCATTGAATTTTGCTGTAAGCCGGTCTGAGTCCCTCCTTGGGGTACAAAAATTTTATAATAAATAAATAAATAAAATAATAAATACATCGCGGTTTTTCGCTTATTGCGGGAGGTCCTGGAGCCTAACCCCAGCAATTAAGTGAGGGAACACTGTACATGCTTTTATGGTTTTCACCTAGATTGTTTTAATATCAATGTTGTTGATTTTTTTATTTAAAAAATTGCATATTTTAAGTTGTACTGAAATGCTTTGAGTTGTGAGCTGCTTTGAGTCTTCTTATAGAGAGAAAAAGCGAGATATAAATAAATATAATCATAATAATATTCCACTAGGTAAAGCAGTGTTTCTCAACCAGTGTGCCGGGGCACACTACTGTGCCGTGAGCGATCATCAGATGTGCCGTGGGAAATTGGAACCTCGGGGGGAGAGTCTAGTGTGTTGAAGTATAAAAACCCTAAGAAACCTACCTCGATAAAGGCAGAAAATTACAAACACCCCCCTCCCCACCAGTTGTCTACTTGGTCTCTCCCTCTCCATGCATTGGGAAGACCCACCTCCCTTTCCCCAAGTAGAGACCTCCTCTTGCCTCCTGGGGGTTCTGTGTGGTAAGTTTGGCCCAGTTCTATCATTGGTGGGGTTCGGAATGCTCTTTGATTGTAGGGGAACTATAAATCCCAGCAACTACAACTCCCAAATGTCAAGGTCTATTTCCCCTGAACTCCATCTGTGTTCATATTTGGGCATATTGAGTATTCATGCCAAGTTTGGTCCTGATCCAACATTGTTTGAGTCCACAGTGCTCTCTAGATATAGATGAACTACAACTCCAAAACTCAAGGTCAATGCCCACCAAACTGTAATAGTATTTTCTCTTGGTTATGGGAGTTCTGTGTGGAAAGTTTGTGCCTTTCTGCCATTCCTGCCATGATATCTATGTTGAGTTCATCGAAACAGGACTAGGTTTCACACTGAGTGTATAAATACATTTAAAAACATATTAACTAGTCGAAAGGCCGAACAGGGCATAGGGTTACAGCCTGTGTTGGATGGGGTTACACTCCCCCTGAAGACGCAGGTTCGCAGCTTGGGAGTGATCCTGGATTCATCGCTGAGCCTGGAGCCCCAGGTCTCAGCGGTGGCAGGGGAGCTTTTGCACAGTTAAGACTCGTGTGCCAGCTGCGCCCGTACCTTGGGAAGTCTGATCTGGCTACGGTCGTCCACGCTCTGGTCACATCCCGAATAGATTACTGCAACGCACTCTACGTGGGGCTGCCTTTGAAGACAGTTCAGAAATTGCAATTAGTCCAGCGGGCGGCAGCCAGATTGCTAACGGGAGCTACATACAGGGAGCATACCACCCCCCTGTTGTGTCAGCGCCACTGGCTGCCTGTCCAATTCGGGCTCAATTCAAAGTGCTGGTTTTGACCTTTAAAGCTCTATACGGTTCTGGCCCAGCTTACTTGTCGAACGCATCAGCCGCTATGTCCCACCTCGTAATCTAAGATCATCCGGGAGGCCCTGCTCTCGCTCCCGCCTACGTCTCAGATGAGGCTGGTGGGGACGAGGACAGGGCCTTCTCGGTGGTGGCTCCCCCGCCTGTGGAATGCGCTTCCTATTGATGTACGATCCACCACATCCCTCCTGGCCTTCAGGAAAAAAGTAAAATCCTGGCTGTGGGACCAGGCATTCGTACACCAGCACAAGGCAGCGTTTTAGATTGGTTTTTAATGAAAGTGGGTGATTATGGCCAATGTTTTTATGGACTGAACATCGTTTTAATCCAGAGTGAATGTGTATGGTGCTAATGTAGTTGTATTTTAATGTATTTTTAATGTATTTTAATTGTTGAAGTGTTTTGGGGTTTATATTGTTATTATGTGAGCATCGAATTGTGCCGTACTGTAAGCCGCTTGGGGGTTGAGAAGAGCGGGGTAAAATCCCGAAATAAATAAATAAATAAATAAATAAACTATATGTATTACTGTGTTAGAGTGTCCTTTTGGTTTGTGGGGTGCCCCCAGGATTTTGTAAATGTAAAAAAGTGTGCCGTGGCTCAAAAAAGGTTGGGAAACACTGAGGGAAAGAAAACAGCTTGGGATTCTGCAATGCGTTCACTGTGCCTTTAAAATATGTGAGCAAACCAGAATAGGGTCACTGTGAAAGTCCCTTATTCTACCATTTTCTGCATTAAATTCGAATTAATAGCAGTCCAGGGTAGCAGGAAAGGTCTAAAACAGGCCTGGGCCAGCTTGGGCCCTCCAGGTGTTTTGGACTTCAACTCCCACAATTCCTCACAGCCTCAGGCCTTTTCCTTTTCCCTCAGCCGCTTAAGCGGCTGAGGGAAAAGGAAAAGGCCTGAGGCTGTGAGGAATTGTGGGAGTTGAAGTCCAAAACACCTGGAGGGCCCAAGCTGGCCCAGGCCTGGCCTACACCAACCATCTAATGGAGCCCAAGCTGCATTCAATGCCAGTGTGGATCCAGGCCAAGGCTGGCAGCGGGCGCTACATAGGAAGCAGGCAAGCAGGCCAGTGAGCCGTCCCCGGCGATCCCGCTCTCGGCCTTCCATTCCTTGCCTTACCGGCTCTTTTTACTTGCAGACTCCCTTGCTTCCCGGCAGAGCGTGCTCGCAGCCCCCGGAGCCTGCCGGCCGCGAAGTTCAGCGGCCTTCCCGAGGCAGAGCTTTCTCATCCGAAGCCAATCCCGGCAGCGCGGCAACACGGGCGCAGCCATCTTGCTTCGAACCGCCGAGGAGTCAGGTGACCGAGCCGCCCTTGCGGAGGCTCCTGGGAAATAGAGTCCCAGGCTCTGTCAGCCTGGGTGAGAAGGCAGGGAAGAGGAACTTCCTTTCCCAAGATGCACAGCGACTTAGTCCTCTGGAAGAATTGGGGAGGGTAAGGGCCCATCCACACAGGTGGATGGAGTCCCACATTTTCTGCTTTGAAATTGAATATATGGCAGTGTGGACTCAGGGCCCTTCCACACAGCCATCTATTCCAGATATCAAGGCAGAAAATCCCTCAATATCTGCTTTAAACTGGGATATATGGCAGTGTGGACTCAGGGCCCTTCCACACAGCCCTCTATCCCGGAATATCAAGGCAGAAAATCCCTCAATATCTGCTTTGAACTGGGTTGTCTGAGTCCACACTCAGGTAATGTGGGATTTTCTGCCTTGATATTCTGGGTTATATGGCTGTGTGGAAGGGCCCTCAGAGAACCCAGTTCAAAGCAGACATTGTGGGATTTTCTGCCTTGATATTTTGGGATATATGGCTGTGTGGGTGGGCCCTATGGCCCCTTCCACACAGCTGAAGAAAATCCCACATCTGCTTTGAACTGGGATGTATGGCAGTGTGGACTCAGATATTCCAGTTCCAAGCAGATATTGTGGGTTATTCTACCTTGATATTCTGGGTCATGTGGCTGTGTGGAAGGGCCGTAAGAGAGCAGGTACTGCGTTGAGATAATGCAGTTTAACCCCACTTTAAATGCTGTGGAATCCTGGGAGTTGTAATTTGTTGAGACACCAGTACTCTTTGACAGAGTAAAGCAGTTTTTGGTACTTTCTGTGGAGGAGAAAGGTCAGAGAGTGATGCTGCACACGTGTAGAGCTTTGAAAAGTGGGTTTCTGTGCCAAAAATCAGACAGGCACTTGCTCCGTGAATGTAACACTGTGATTGGTGCTTCTAATCAATGCTGTGACTTGTTAATGTACACCCCGTGCCTAGCGTGAGATAACGTAGGCTTAGATTAGTCTAACAGTACAAGATGTGCTATTGGGAGACGTTAGTGCCAGAGGGAGAAGAACTGCGCATGTACAGAGGGATTCAGCCCCATCCTTTGCTGGCAAGGAAAGGCAGAATGTGAAATGTTGCTAATCGGGTACATGAGCGTCCCAGGCCACTGATATGTACTGTGAGAAAGAACTAACTTAGAAATGTCCATTGTTCTAATACATAGGTGGGACTTTTAGATGTGATGCTAATGGAAATGTAATGTTTTATTGGATTAATGAAATGCTATGTAACACCAGCCAATTATGATTGTGTAAAATCCATGAAGGAGGGCGGGCTTTTCCGAGATGCCGCCATGGGGGTATATATGCTTTGTACTGAGAGTGACCAGGGCCTTTGCCCCTGATCAACAGCTTGTTCTGTTTGGCAATCCCCACCAGCTGGTGTTATCAATAAATCTCTTTGATTTCACATGAGCAGTGAAGTTGTTGCGTCTTTTCCTCATCCCTGCCGCCCGCACGTCCGCGCACCCGTTGGTAAGAGGTCATTTGCCAATCCGGAGTTCCATAACTCCCTAATTTGCTGCTTCAAGAGGAGACTGAAGACCTTGTAAAACTACAACTTCCATAGCAATGAGCCATGGCAGTTAAAGTGGTGTCAACCTGTATTCATTCAACAATGGGATTTGTACTTTGGTGAGGCTCCAGCACACTTTAGCAGAGAAAGCCATAGACTTAATAAAAAACGACATCTCCCAAGGTTCCATAAAACTACAACTCTAAAGTGTTGCCAAACTGCATCAATCCCACAGTGTAGATCAGGGGTGCTCACACTTTTTCAGCATGCGAGCTACTTATAAAACAACCAAGTCAAAATGATCTACCTACCTACTACTCAGAGAGCCATAAAAGCAAAATATTTATGACTATAAGTGGCGACAAATTAAAAGAGATCTCCAAAAATGGAGTCACCTAAAGCTCTCGCTCTTAGGGAGAATCTCCTTGTTAAAAATGAATGTACTCCCGAAATTCTTATTTTTATTTCAATGCCTCCCAATTTTGGGAAATGATAAGCCCCTCCAAATTTGGGAGAGAGAATTAAGGAAATTTATTTGGAAGGGGAAGCGCGCAAGAGTTAGATGGAAAAATCTAATTGATGACAAAAACAGAGGGGGCTTTGGAGTCCCGGACCTCACCACCTACTATGCGGCCTGCTCGTTAGACTGGGTCATAAAATGGACAGCACTGGAGGATACCCAGCTCCTGGCCCTGGAAGGTTTCGACCTGAGGACCGGGTGGCATGGGCACCTTTGGTATCACAAAGCGAAAATTGAAATAAATTTTAATAACCATTGTGTCAGGAAGCCGCTGCTGAGAATTTGGATGAAAATCAGAGAGTTAATGTTTAGAAAAGTCCCCAGATGGTTATCCCCTCAGGAGGCGCATTTCAGGAGACAGTACGATAAAAATGAATGGCTAAGGTACGAGGTAATCCTTAAGAATTCGGACTCTGGCCCAACTATGAAGGAGATAGATGATTTTAAAAAACTAGACGAATCAATGAACTGGTTTCACTATAACCAGATCTACGAGATATTTAAAAAAGATAAGGAGTTAGGTTTTGAGGACAAGGAGCATATATGGGATAAAATAACTCCAAAAGCGAAGGGAAGAATAGCCATCTTATATAAGCACCTTTTACAATGGAAATTAGAAGAGGAAACTATCAAGAACTGTATGATAAAATGGGCCAGGGACTTGGGACAGACGATTCACTTAAGATATTGGGAAAGATACTGGAAAGTGCATTTAAAATTTTTATACGCGTACGATCTGAAAGAAAATGCCCTCAAAATGCTGTACAGATGGTACCTCACACCTCATAGCATAGCCAAATTCGATAATAAGTGTAGTAACAAATGTTGGAGGTGTCAGAATGAGACTGGGTACTACCTGCACATGTGGTGGAGCTGCAGAAAGATCCAAAAATTTTGGGGAAAGGTGTACGGTGTGATTAAGAATGCCTTGGGGATAGAGTTCCCGTTTAAAGCGAGATATTTACTTTTGGGTTTGTTGGACTTTGAGATAAGCAAAAATGAGGAAAATTTTTTTGTCTATTGCATTACTGCAGCGAGGTTGGTAATCGCCAAGCGCTGGAAGGATGAATCCCCCCCGAATGTGAACGACTGGATCCTTAAACTTCTAGAAGTGAAGAACATGGATATCCTAACAAAGGCACTGACGAATCAGTCAGACTCCACAGACTGGTCGGCTATAATAGACTATGTGAAAGGACATAAAGACTTAAAGGACTGCCCATATGTAGATATATGAGAATTAGGGACTTGGAGCGACTGGATTTACCAGCTAAGAGATTGGGCTGACTGACAAGATGTATCTAAGAAGTATTAGATCTTGGGGCGGGAGGTTGGTAGTGGAAGTCGATGGATTCATATGAAGCTCCTTGTAGGGGGGGAGGGATTTGGGGGGCGGGGGTAAGGGGGTTTGTTTGTTTGTTTTTATTATTGTCTGAAACTCAATAAATCTTATTTTAAACAAGTGGGGGAAAAAAGCAAAATATTTGGAAATTTATTTCAGTGAGAGCCATACAATATATTTTAAGACTTATTTCAACTAAATATGAGTATAGTAAGCCCCTGAATTTATTCATAATAATGATGATGATGATATTCATTCAGCCTCTGCTACTACTGCTAATAATAATAGTAACAACAACAACAACAATAGGTTTTTAACCGTGCTTGTATCTGACTTGTGAGCTGCCCCGAGCCACCCGGGAGTGGCAGCCTAGAAGTCCAACTAATAAATAAATAAATAAATAAATAAATAAATAAATAAATAAATAAAGTAGAAGGAGACCTCCAAGGGCCATCTAGTCCAACCTCCTTCTGCCATAAGGGAAAAACACAATCAAAGCATTCCTCACAGATGACCATTCAGCCTCTGATAATGACAACAACAACAACAGGTTCCTAGAATAAGAGGATACCTCCAAGGGCCATCCAGTCCAACCTCCTTCTGCCATAAGGGAAAAACACAATCAAACCATTCCTCATAGATGGCTATTCAGCCTTTGATAATAATAATAATAATAATAATAATAATAATAATAATACCAATGGATTCCTAGAATAGGAAGAGACCTCCAAGGGCCATCCAGCCCAACCTCCTTCTGCACCTGGGTGGCGTCGGGAGCCTGCGGGGCGGGACTGAGCCTTCCTCCCGCCCTGTCTGCGATCTACCAGGACGCCCTACGCGATCTACTAGTAGATTGCGATATACCTAATGAGCACCCCTAGTGTAGATGCAACCTGGGAGCTGTAGTTTGTTGAAGCACCAGCGTTCTTTGGCAGAGAAGGCTACAGGCCATATAAAACTACAACTCACAGGATTCCATTGAGCCAGGACAGTTAAAGTGACATCAAACTCTTAATTCTATAGTGTAGATCAGGCATGGGCAAACTTCAGCCCTCCAGGTGTTTTGGACTTCAACTCCCACAATTCCCAACATCTGGTAGGCTGTTAGGAATTGTGGGCGTTGAAGTCCAAAACACCTGGAGGGCTGAAATTTGCCCATGCCTGGTGTAGATGCAACCGAGGAGCATTGCTCGAGATGCAGGATACTCTCAGAAGATTCCTTCTACTGAATTCGGTGCTCTGTCCACACTTTTCTTGCATCAATTTTATTCCTGTAATTTGCACGTCCTGCCTAGTTATCCTATTTCCTAACTGGATCAGGCAAAAATCTCATTACCCCTTACCTTGAAAAATATTCAGAGAATCTGAAAGGATGCAAATTAAGACTGGTGAAACGCGTGCAAGAGACAATTTAGCCTTTCAAAAGGAGGACTCCGTAATTTATCTGAAATCCCATCATCTCGCCCCGAAGCATCGTTCTTCTTTAGCACGATCAAGATAATCACACTCGATTAGAGAGGTTTGAAGTTGTGATACGCAGGAAATTATTTATAGTTGTTGCAGCAGGATTGAATTCTGGATAGAATCTCACCAGACTTCGGGCCTGTATTATTTTTGTGTGAAGGTGAAGCTTGTCTGTTCATCACAAAGATCTGTGCATAATAATTATGGCATGTTGTCAGTCAGAGGAAGGTGTTTTATTATAGAGCAGCTGGGATACTTGAATAGCAGACGCCTATAAATGAAATACATTATTCTTCTTCACTCTGTCATGTGCCCTCGGGAGGCGAATAGTTGTTGCGTTTCCATACATTTTGGAGATGTGAATATCTTGAAGCTTAATCTCTTATGTGCCCTTGAAAAGATGGACATTTAACACATTGAGAGACAAGATGTGGCACCCTTTCCGCTCTATTACAGTTATTATATTGTTGATATTCTAATGCTTTGAACCAGCTGCTTGGCTATTTCCTATTTTCTGCTATTATTGTTGTCAAACCCCACCCAAAAGATTTATAGTTTTCCAAGGGCAACAAGCAAAAATGAAATACAGAGGCACCCTGCTGTTTACATGAAGTCTCCTAAGCCCTACCATGAATCAGCAGCAGTTCAACCTTCCCAGGAAGTCCACCTTTCCCATTTTTACACCTTTTGACCCAGCTCTTTAATCTGTGCTGGTCTGGATCAGTGCATGCTTGTAGAGAACCCCATCTCCTTAAATGTGTGGTGGCCAGGATCAGACATGAATCACATGATGCTGGGTCCAACCTAGAGCCTCTCTCGTTGGGTCAAGGAATCTTTAACAAGTGCCAGGTCCCAACTCTGCCCCGATCACATGGAGCCAGCCCAGGCTCTTTAAGCGGTACTAGTCCGAACCAGTGCTCATCTCATGGAACCTGGCCCACGGCAGGAGGTCTCTCTAGGGACAACTAAATAACCAGTTAATCAAAATGAAACACCCTTCTGATGTTACAATCTTCTTTCATAGACTTCATAGTACCTTCTATCCCTGACTCTGCTCTATTCTATATCCCAATTTTGCTCGGCATCAAGCTGGTGTAAATCCAGCATATGAAAACATCATAAAAAGCATCAATATAGGGTGCACAGTCAATATAAAACATTTGTCAGAAGTGTGTCTTATCAGAATACACAAAGGAGTTTGTCAAGGAGACACAACATCGCCAAAACTCTTTGCGGCAACTTTGGAAAGCCTCTTCTGAAAAAATTAAATTTAAAGTTGGGATTTCAATTGACAGTGAACAACTTTCTCATCCACTCTTTGCAGACAATTGCATCATTTTTACCAAAAAATCTGGAAGATTTACAACATGATCTCCAACAACTAGCTCAACTAGGACTGGGGGGGATCAAGAAAACGAAATGGATGAAAAATTAGCAGTGTGCCCAGGGCCTCATTGTTCTAAACAGAGATGAAATTGAGGAAGTGACTGAATATGCATATCTTGGACAACAAGTTCAGCCGAATAATTGGGCAAATGGTGAATGAGCAAGAAGATGCAAGGTGGCTTGGATGGTTTTGAATCGAAACTGGATAGTGCTAACAGGATAATAAGCAGCCAGTGAAGGCCAGAGCAGATATCTTCAGCATCACAGTTTTACCAGCAATGTTATGTGCATCTGAAACATGGGCAGCAACAAAGTTAGAGGAGGAAAAACCAGTGGTGACTCAGAGTGTAATGGAAAGAAAGATGTGTGGTGTGATAATAAGAGATGTCGGCAATAAGGAGCTGCACCCAAGAACCGGGGTACTTGAAGTGGTCAATGAAATCTATGAGGCAAAAAGAAGATGGGCAGGATATATAGCATGAACAAAATAACTGATGGACATGTCAACTAACGAACTGGATACTAAGAGATCACAAGCAGCCCTTGCGCAGACCTCATACTTAATGGGACAAACCAACGGTTAAGCTATTGGGTCAGAAATGGAAAAGAAAAGCATAGGATCGTATATTTTGGCAAATGGTAGATTTGTGTGAAGCCCAAATTTGACGACAAATTGGATAGGATAGGATAAGTACATTCACTGACACTAATATATGCATGTGTCCAGGGGCTAAATAACTAGAACGAAAAGAAGCAGGCTTTCCAGCCCTGTCATGCATGCCCACTGTGCCACCATTTAAACACCTCTAAACATATTGTGCTACATTAGGCCTATGAAAACCTCACTGGAAGCAGAAAAGTGGAATACTGGGTTAGACCTGTTTATCCTGATCTGCTGGCTTTTTAATTTTAAAAAAATATTGAGGGATGTTAAAATTGTCTCTTGTAACTTCCAGTCCCAGTTGAAACCAGAGACCCATTTTGCCAAATAAGCTGCTCTATAAATGCTGCAATCAAGCCTAGGCTGCATCTACACTGTGGAATTAATGCAGTTTGGCACCACTTTAACTGCCATGGCTCAATGCTATGGAATCATGGGATTTGTAGTTTGGTGATGCACTTGCACTCTGGCTGAAAAGTCTAAATACCTTGTAAAACTATAACTTCCATGATTTCATAGCGTAGGACCATGACCTACGTAGGACCAAAATACCTTGAAACAGGCCGAACTAAAATGCATTCCAATAAAAAGAAAGAGGCATGGAAAGTCCAAAAGGACACCAGTATGGCTTACAAATGAAGTAAAAGATGTGATTGGAAAAAGAAAAACTCATTTAAGAAATGGAAGGCTCTTCCTACCGAGGAGAACAGAAAGGAACACAAGCTCTGGCAAACTAAATGCAAAGCAACAGTCAGGAAAGCCAAGAGAGATTTTGAGGCACACATAGCAAAGAATATTAAAAAAAACAACAAAAACTTCTTTAAGTACATCAGAAGCAGGAACCCAACTAGAAAAGCAGTTGGGCCACTCGACGACAATGGCCAGAAAGGAAAATCAGCGAAGACAAAGAGATTGCTGAGCGGCTAAATGACTTCTTTGCCTCCGTTTTCACACAGGAGGACAGACAACATATGCCTTCAGCTGAGTCAGCTTTTTCAGGGAGGGAATTAAAAGAATTAAAACAGATAGAGATAAACAAGGAGGATGTTCTCATATGCCTTACTAAACTAAATGTCAACAAATCACCAGGTCCAGACGGCATCCACCCCAGAGTTCTTAAGGAACTCAAGTGTGAAATTGCTGAACTTCTAGCTAAGATATATAACCTTTTCTAAGATCAGGCACTGTACCCGAGGACTGGAGGGAGGCAAATGTAACACCGATCTTCAAGAAAGGATCCAGAGGTGATCCAGGAAATTATAGACCAGTCAGTTTAACCTCAGTTCCAGGCAAAATGATGGAAACCATTATTAAAGAAAAAAATTACTAGGCACATAGAAGAACAGGCATTGCTGAAAGAAAATCAACATGGTTTCTGCAACCCTCACCAAAGGCTCCTAAATAAGCTCTTCAGCCATGGAATCAGGGGACAGGTCTTGTCCTGGATCGGAACCTGGCTAAACTGTAGGAAACAATGGGTGGTAATAAACGGACACTTCTCTGGGTGGAAAGAGGTGGGACGTGGCACCCAAGGTTCAGTTTTGGGTCCGTTACTTTTTAATTTATTCATTAATGATCTGGATGTAGGAGTGAATTCTGAGGTAGCAAAGTTTGCAGACGACACTAAATTGTTCAGGGTAGTTAAAAATGAAACTGATTGTAAAGAGCTCCAGAAAGATCTCTCGAAATTGAGTGAATGGGCAACAAAGTGGCAAATGCATTTTAACCTAAACAAGTGTAAAGTCATGCACATCGGGGCAAAGAACCCCAACTACACTTATCAACTGATGGGGTCAAAGCTTTCCGAGACAAACCAGGAATGGGATCTTGGGGTTTTGTGGACAGCTCAATGAAGATGTCAACCCAGTGCGCTGCAGCAGTGAAAAAGCAAATTCTATGCTAGGCATGATCAGAAAGGGAATCGAAAATAGGTCAGCAAATGTTGTATTACCTCTCTACAAATCTATAGTAAGGCCACATTTGGAGTACTGTGTACAATTCTGGTCTCCGCACCTTAAGAAGGATATAACGGAACTGGAAAAGTGCTGGACTAGATGGGCTGAGGTCCGATTCAGCATGGCTCTTCTTATGTTCTTATGTTCTTATGTTCTTCTTATGACAGTTAAAGTGGAGTCAAATGGCATTAATTTGACAGTGTATATAATCATCATCATCATCTTTATTTCTAGACCACTGTTTCTCTCACAAAAGGAATTTGGGGCAATTTATACATTAAAACAGGCAAACATTCAATGATAGATGCAGCCTAGGCTTGATTGGATCTCCCCCTATGAACCATCTTGGAGATTAAGATCATCCAGGAAGGCTCTGCTCTTGGTCTCACCTCCTTTGCAGGTGCGACCAGTGGGGATGAGAGTCAGGGCCTTCTCGGTGATGGCACCTCAGCTGTGGAACTCCCTCCCCAGCAATGTTAGTTCAGCCCCTTCCTTCAGAAAATGAGTGAAAATGTGGCTCTGAGATCAAACCTTCAGAGAAGAACCATAGTACAATTAGATTAATTGGAACTATGTGCAATGACAACTGGAATGACCTGGATTACGATTGCGGATTGCATGGTTTTATAGTGATAGTAATGTTTTATCATGTTTTAATGTATTTTAATTTTAATGTATTTAAACTGTATATTGTTGTGAAGCCATTGAAATATTGCCTAATCTGTAAACCGCCTTGAGTCCCTTCCGGGGTAGAGAAAGGCAGGATATAAATATAGTAAATAAATAAATTGTGGAGCAGCTTGTTTGGTAAAATTGGCTCTGGCTTCAGCTGGGACTGGAAGCAGCCATTGGCTTTATATTGTAGGGAAAAAAAATCAGGAATCAAACAGCACAGATGCTGACTAAACAGGTAAACGGCAAGCAGAAACAGAATAAACAGGCTGTGTTCTTAATTAAAGTGCTTCTGAGGCATCACTCGGATGTGCATTAGATTGTGTTTGTGCCATTTTTTATAGGACACCAACTTGCAAAGATGATGAGTCACGGACACTTTGAGTCAGTCGCTGAGATTTTATCTGGCAGAGGACAGTGGAGCCAGCCACAAGGGCTTTGCCACTATTTTATAAATCAAGAGCTGCAAAAGGAGCTGCAGAATTGCACTGCTGCGTTCTTTTGAAAAAGAAAACAGTATTCTATAGAATAATTGCCCTAGTTTTGCCTTTGGGCTGCAAATAATTATAAAGAGAATGAAAGTAATGTGCCATGCAGCGAAACATGATTTATGGAAAGCGAGGGAGGTAAGGTATGGATTGTAAAGCATTCCTCATGTTAAAAGCGCTCTAGAGATGACAAATGGGCAGTGATAATTCTCCGTAATGAGTGATGCTCCTTAGCAGGCGGACGGTGATGTGGAGCAGATACTTGTATACATTTAACGGTTCCATCCAGACTTCGGTTGATGATTGTTTGTTTTCAGAAATTCTTCTCTCATTTGGCTCCGGAAGAAGCAAACTGTTCTTGCAACAATAAAAGGATTGGAGGCAATCCCTTAGTGACACTTCTGGAAGGAATAAGAGCCCTTTTGCTTCTTATATCATATACTGTTGCAGAGCCTTGAAAGGTTTATTAGAGTTTCTGGAGTTTTTGTTATTGTGAGAAAAGCTTGGTGCCTCTGCACAGTAGGGACACAGCTATCCATGCGCCAGATCTCATTACATCCAGTTATCACAGGATTGAGTGTTAGTATAATAATATTTTCTTCTGGCTGAAAAATTCCTTTGCTAGTTTTATCTATGGATTCGACATTATGAAGGGAGAGAAACAAATAAAAATACAGTGCAGCCTCCACGCCAAAGAAAGTGTCATTCAATTCAATTAGAATTAGTCTCAATTATTTCCTTTTATGTTGTTTGAATGCTGGTTTAGGGCTTTGGGAGACCAAAGGTGTAGCTACACTGCATAAGTAATGCAGTCTGGTACACTTTCACTGCCATTGCTCAGTACTATGTAATCATTGGAGTTACTGTTTTACAGTTTTAACCTTCTCTGATCAAAAATGCTGGTGTCTCACCAAACTACAGCTCCCAGGATTCCATGGCCATTCAAGTGGTGTTAAACTGTATTGATTCTTCAGTGTAAATACACCCCAGGATACAAATCTCCTTAGGCAAGTTACACTCCCTTCGCCTCAGAGGAAAGCAGTGGCAAAGTCCCTCTGAACATATCTTCCCAAGAAAGCAAAGGGTGCATCTACACTGTAGAATTAATGCAGTTTGAGACCGCTTTGTCATTGCTCAATGCTATGGAATTTTGGGAAGTGTAGATTGGTGATGTATCAGCAAACTTTGGTATAGATGATTAAAGACAAAGCTCCCATGATTCTATAGCAATGAGCCATTGTTGTTAAAGTGGTGTCAAACTGCATGAATTATGCAATACAGATCTATCTCAATGATAAATTTGCCTCAGGGTTGTAATAAACTGGAGATGACTTAAAGCACAAAGCAACAAAAATATTTTGTTCACGTTCAGCACTTTCCTGTCCTAATAATGGCAGTGTAGCCAGAGTGTCCCCAAAGTAGAAAATTATTAGGGAAAATGAATAATAAAACTACATTTCTGAAATTTGTTTTGTTCTTACCTCAATATGAATTGGTTATATATCAAATGAAAAGCATCCATTGAACTATGCATTTAATATCATGCTGTGAATATATACTACATCAACTGTTCATAAACACACAATTATGCTACAGATTGGGACCCTCTAAGTTATTTGCGAGTTATCCAATGGCAGCTCCATGCCTAAAGAGGCCAGAGACCATGGACCCATTCACATTATGCAATAATAGCAATTTTGGGTTTTCCTATAAGGTCACCAAATAGTTCCTTAATTGATATTTTTGGTTTCAATTACTTCCAGGAATGGAAGCATGTTTTGTGCCTCATGTAGACAGTAAATTATATAGTTGCATCATGAGTTGGGCAATAGTATCTGGCATACCTCCGGCATCAAAATGTATTAAGACACCTAGGATCTCATCTTAGAGGAAATGTACCATCTGGACCACAAGCATTTATTACTATGAGATAAGGTTCAAACCCACAATGAATCAACGTAGATAGCAAAGAGGTGTTAGGTACACACTATGTATCACAAAAGACTAACAGCAGAGGGAGTTGCAGGAAATACAGTATTCAAAGACCTAATTAGTTACCAATGTAACTAATTCTAGAGAGAACTGGGGAAAATGCATCTTGAGTCCTGTGAACAATACTTTGAACAGTGTCCTATCATAACACAACATTTTTCGTCAGTGGGCGGGCTTTTAAAAATAATAATACTTGCAATAGACACATACCATGAAAAGAATTATATATTTCACTGAACATATGCAGGGCTTTTTGAACAAAAATATGTGACGAGCTCAGAAGGAATCTAATATCATGGATTTCCCCCCCTGAAAAATCTAAATCTAAATTTTTCACAGACCCAATTTTCTCTGGAGAATATTTGCTTCTGTGGGTATAATTCTTGAAACACAGAATTGGGGGGAAATGTACTAATCCTGGATTTGCTAATCAGTAATTAATGAAAGATTGAATACATTGGGGGAGGAGGGGGAAGAGTCTTCGAGCCAGAATAGAACATTGGCTCATTGGAAAACTAGTAGAAACTCTTCCATAAAACAGCCTTGTGAAATAAAGTCAATATGCCTGCAGTTCTTCAATTCAATAGAAGTTGATTCTGAATAGATGTGTATTTTATCAAGCTGCCAATGTTTCTTATACTCTCTCAGAAAGTTATGTCAAAAAACCAGAGCTTTGCAACTTGGAAAGAAACTATGTGCCAGTTGACATTGCGAAATGTGTTTTAACAAATGATCTGATTTTCTTCATACTTTCGAACATTCAAAGTTATGCCAAGACTCACTCATTAATATTGATTCCACTGTTGTAATGAGAGACACTTTGTGAAAGTTGAAGTTGTCAGGATTCCAAATGTCCTAGGACCTTATCCCACATACCTCTGGAAGTGCATTTTTAAGTAGGCAACCTGTTGTTTAAGAATGCTAGATGAGGACTGGATACACCATCTCACATGCTTCATTCCTTTATGTATCTATTAAAATAATGAGCATTTGACTTATCACACAGTTGAGGGATGACTCCTCCCAATCCATCCAATGTTCCCCTGTGTCACTGTCCTCCTTTTAAAAACTTTTTTTTGGGGGTGGATCTTGCACAACTATGCTAGTTTCTGTCCCAACAGAAAAGCATGAAAATATCTTTTTGTTCCTATAGAGCTGCACAGATCCATTTTTAAAGGGTAAACAATAATAACAAAGTGGAAAACATTTATGACTTTACTCAATGTCTTTCTCTGAGTCCCGGGGATGCGGGGGCTCAGCCGCCTGAGTCCCTCCGGGGGATGGGATGGGCGAGGTAGAAGTATAGTAAATAAATAAATAAAATAATTATCTGACCGCCACTGGAAGTGTACAGTAGAGCAAGATGAAAAGACTGCCCCCAAAACATGCCCCAAAGGACACATAACTGGCATAGAAGATGAAATGCAGATTTATTTATTTACTGCATTTATATTTATTTACTGCATTTATATACTATTTTTCTCACCCCTGTGGATCCCCAGGGTTTACAAGGCGGTTTACAACATACGTCGCAGTTTGCTTATTGCAGACTCGCTGTTTTGCAGATTTCAAAAAATATTAATTTAAAATATATATTATGGTATTTTCACTGTTTTGTGCGGTTTCGCTGCTGCCGCTCTCCAAGAGGCTTTCCCTCCTCAGTCTTCCCTCCCTCCAGTTTTGAATGGACTTTCCTTTCTTTTAAGTGTACAAAGACTTTAAATAGTTTATAATTACTAAAATAATGTATAAATATTAAAATAAATAGAGCATCCCTACATTGAGGTTTTTCACTTATTGTGGGAAGTCCTAGAACCTAACCCCAGCAATAAATGAGGGAACACTGTAATAGTAAAAATCCAATGCCAACATACAGTACAAAAAGAAATCATAATAGTCTTGGTTTTCAACCTTCGCTTATCTGACATTCTGCCTTATCCAACACTCTTGTCTGATGCCCCCTTTTCCTCCAGCATTTCCCCTTCAATTAAAGGAGCACTCCCCAACACTTTCGCCATTCCCAATAAATGAAAAAGTCAAGATGACGAGGAGGAGAGAGGAATGGGGGAAAGAGGCAGGACCAGAAGTAGAAGTGTCCTCTGTGATTTCCACCCTCCTCTTCTGCATCCAGGCACTTCCTGCTGGGCTGCTCTTGCCCTGAGGCATTGCCTTGCCTTAACTTAACCTTTTGAGTCCCTGTTGTTAGTATTCTAGGTCCTTATGTCTAGTGCCACGTCAGACTGGTAACAGTAGGAGACTCCATATTATCTGACTTTTTTGTTTATCTGATGTTGTGCCAGCCCGTTTATGTCAGATAAGCAAGACTACTGTAACTAATTACTACATAAAACTATGAACTTAAAATCAATTAAAAACATTAAACATTAAACAGATGGGTTTACCTACACTCACAGCAAAGTTAAAGACAAGTGAAGCTGATTGTTTCAAATTTTTCTAAAAGTACTTGCAGCACGTTCTTTGCAAAACAAACAAACAACCCATGAGTGACTGACGAAATGGATCTTGCATCATGTGATAGATCCCATTGGCATCAATGGAGGTCTAGGTGTGTGTGATAAGATCCCTAGTGATATGATTTTAGTTTCTATAAAACCAATGGAAAGCCTTACCTGGTATACTTACACTCCTAAAAATATGACATAGGAAAACATAGCAAGTATAAGATAGATAAATTCAACACTCCTGAATTTTGTTTTGGCAGTTGGTGCCAATTAGTCCTGAAATCTGGCTTCTTAGCACCATTGCATTCAGCACTATAGCATTTGGTTAGGATCTTATGTGTGTATTTGAGAGGCTGGAGTGTGGGAGGGCATGGTGCCAGACTTGATTCGAAAGCTTTTAGTACTATTTTTGGACTGGCTAAATCTTCCAATGCTATGAGTATTTAAAGCAAGTGTTAATTACCTGGCTAAAAATTCAGTGCAATTGCACCTATTATCATTATTGATAATGTGTTCTCATTTACATTACATGCTAGTCAAATTATTTGTGTAACCAGATGTCTGGATAAATTGGAATGTTTCTTACACTGAGATGGGGGTTAGATAAGGATATACTTATAGTAAAATAGCATTAGCCTAGAGTTTCAGGTAACAAAGATGTTCATAACTGGAGCTCTTCCTTGGAACAGCAGGTGGTTTCCAGCATTAGAGGAGAACTATTCAGGGTAGTGGGGGAGGCATACATGGACATTGCAGGCATACCTATCTGAGCGGGACGTAGAGCTCTGGTGACTCTGAAAAAAATGTGGTGGGTCTGAACTTCTCCAATTAGACTTTCATAAAATGCCAAATAAGTAAATGGGGATTTGCTATTAAACCTTACAGATTTACTCATGGAAAAGGAGACATTTGAAAATATCACATCATGGTGTTGTATTCCCGGAGTCTGGGAATAATTAGTACAAATAAATCATTACTTGTAATTAAATGAAAGTATAAGTTCATTGCTTAATTCTTTCTTCCCCAAATTTCCTTTTTATACAGATTAACATAGCTATAAAATACATTATTGTTGTAACTTAATATTTTATTGCTGTACACTTGTAAGTATTGATTAGTTTTATAGTTACAGGATACATATAATGGATATTTTGTAGTTTGGTTGCTGTCTCATACTGTATTATCAATGTCAAGGTGATTAAATGGGCAGAAGGGTCGCATAACAGTGAATTTTAGGCTATCTGATGTGTGGAAGCAGATTCCAAAAATTCCAGGGATCAGTACCATATTGTGTTCATAGACTGTCAACCTTATCACAAAGGGCTAAATTCGGCAACATGAGCCAGTTTAGCCCAGGTCACCTATGGACCCTTGCCAGCTCCCATCATGCAACGCTGGCATGGCTCCATGGGCGAAGGAGGGTGGAGCTGGTACATGCTGCCACCACAACAACATGGGAGGCTTCTTGTGTTGCCATTGGAATCCATGGAGGGAAGCCGCATGCTCCATGCTTCCTCTCATGGGATGAACTGGAAGAAAAGCCAGGTGATATGGGGCATGGGGTGCCAGGTTCCCCATGCTCCCCGATGAAGCGGAGCAACTCCAGTGGCCATGTGACAAGGTCATGTGACTGGGTTTTTTCTGTGTCTTGGTAACTCATTAAGAGTCAGCAACTGATAATACATAGGAAAGGATTAATCTATGTCCACCACTTTGAGTAACACTGTATTTTTAGCAAAGGCTACCATCTGATGTGTTTATTAAAGTTTTTTTAAAAAATATTTATTTTTATTCCTTTGGAGAATTAATAAATAGTTACTCTTTAAAAATTGTGCCTATTATGATAACGGATTGCTGAAGGTGGTGGGCCAGATTAGGCTGGAAACTACAGGTAAGCCATCTTTGAATGAGAAGGTTAAAGTCCTCAGTAGACTACAACTCTCATGATTCCATACCATTGAGCCATGGTAGTTAATGTGGTGTCAAACTGCATTCATTAACTCTACAGTGCAGATGCATCCCAGCACTATTATCCTATTCAAAGTTCCAACATTGTATTATAAAAAGATGAAAAAGATTGGGGAATAATATTTAAATAGCAGATTAACATTAGGAAGTGCATATTTCAAACTCAAACTGTTGAAATACATTACAATTATTTTCATTACAGTGGACCTTTGGGTCACAACGGTCTTTAATCAGTAATGAGTAGAATGTAATAAAGTGGACCACCGTAAAGCCAGTGTCATATTAATCAAAAGGATATATGTGAGAACAAGAGCAACTTGATCAAAAGCTACCGAACACACCTCTTTCCAAAAGCATTGCTAGTTACCTACCAGCTTCTGGTCCTCTTCCCTCCCTGTCTCATCTTCATTGGGCTATTATTCCAGGACAAACATAGACAGCAGGTGCACTATGAAAAGAGTTGTTTGCTGAGCAGATAGCTCCTGATGACACATTTTGTGAGCCAAGTCAAACGTAACAGTATCGCAAGAACAGAAAGTCCGATTATGCCTTTTTCTTGGCTACAATAACATCAGCCTGTTGCTCATAGTAAATATTGGCTTTCCAGAAGCTAGCAATGAACATACTGTACCAATCAGACAGAAATATGCTCAAATAGAAAGAGATGGAAAAGGTTGTCTGATGATCTCACAAAAGCTGCCATTTTTGCTCTTTAAGCTGACAGTCTTTTTTGATCACATTTATACCATGAGATGAATACACTTTTGTGAGTCATTCCCTTAAATGTTTCCATTTGCTAGGTGAAATAGATGTAAGAGACACAGGTTATTAGCAGAGGGCTGTAAAACTATGGGAAACAGTTAACCATGAATTCAATGATTCGCTTAAGGCGATTCAATCTCTTTTAACCCACTCGCATATAATAAGGGAATAATAATAAGTAGCCTATCTTAAAATGTTGTGTCATTAATGTATGTGCCATACTTTGATCCTATTGGGAAAATATTGTATAAAATATGTCTATGGCAAAGCAATTTTGGTCTGAATCCTACTGGTATTTGAAATTTGAGTAGATTCATTGAGCATATTGTCCCAGAACATATTGGGCCTCCACC
This sequence comes from Anolis apletophallus, assembly GCA_030556195.1. Classification (NCBI taxonomy): domain Eukaryota; kingdom Metazoa; phylum Chordata; class Lepidosauria; order Squamata; family Anolidae; genus Anolis; species Anolis apletophallus. The sequence continues at coordinate 57,140,261 of JARBWK010000012.1, read as the reverse complement.
TTGGTCTTAGTCTGGAATTGGCAGCCAGTGTAGCAGAAGTAATGCTGGAGTAATATAAATCAAGTACTTTATTTTTAACAACACCAGGGATGCTGTGTTCTGAATCAAATGAACCACTTTGAAACATTTTTCAAAGGGTAGGGTGTCTTACAATAATCCTAGGTTAATGTATATGAATGAGTGTAGCATTTTCTCTATAGGAATGGAGCTGGTACACTGGCTGATAGCACTAAATAGTTTTTTTTTACTATGGCAATGATTTGGTGCCCCATGGGGAAGCACACCTCACCAATGTACTAGATCGGTGTTTCCCAACCTTTTTTGAGCCGCGGCACACTTTTAACATTAAAAAAATCCGGGGGCACACCACCAACCAAAATGACACAAAATGACACTCTAACACAGTAAAGAACGGTTGGGGGTTGGTGGCCTGCTGGGAGCAGCTGCTGGGAGTGCCGAAGCCGGGGAGGGGATGGAGCCAGGCTGCGCCATGCCCCGCCCCCTACTCCCAGCTTCACCTCTCCCAGCAGCTGCTCCAGCCTTGAGGGGGCAGTGCCAGAGCCAGCGGTGCCAGAGCCAGCACAATGCTGGCTTGGCACTGTCCCCTCAAGGCTGGAGCAGCTGCTGGGAGTGCTGAAGCCGGGGGATGGGGCAGAGCCAGGCCGCGCCATGCCCCGCCCCTCCTCCCAGCTTCAACTCTCCTACAGAGGAGGAGCATGAGCGGTGAATGGGCTTCAGTGGGCGGGGCTCCTCCTCCACGCGGCTTCAGCGAGCGAGGGGCGAGAGTCATGGTGGGAGTCATGGCGGTTTGGAGGCTGGCTGGGGAAACAGCCGAAGGAGGCAGCACCCCAGTCCCTTCTTCTTTTTCTTCGCCACTGCCCGGCCCTTCTTCCTCCTCCCCCAAGCAGCAGGAGTTTGGCAGGAAGGGGGGGGAGGAAGGGGGCAGAGAGCTTTTCTCGCGGCACAGCAGGAGGTCCGTCACGGCACACTAGTGTGCCACGGCACACTAGTGTGCCACGGCACACTGGTTGAGAAAGACTGTACTAGATCATCTATGCTGAATCCAGCCTAATCCAAAACAGGCAACAAACCTGGACCAGTCTCCGGCCAACAAGACATATCTATTTTGTTTGAATTGTATTCCAGATAGCTTGCCAGCATCTAGTGCATCACTGACTAGTAGTTCAGTGGGAAAGTCTTTAGGTTCATGACAGACTCACACTCCCAAAGAGACTCTAAAAATACAGACAGCCTCGCTGATCCATATCAATAAACAAGTTCTACCAGTTTTCAGCTCCACTAGGAACTGTCTTTGAAAAATCTGCTAAGTTTTAATTGCTCTTTCAAAATTGAAGCACCCCAAGACACTTTGAATTACAACAGGGACAAGTGAGAACAATATGCTGTTGCTGGGAAAATTCAGCTCCCTCCCCATAGCTATTGTGGGGATTGCAGAAAGCTCAAAAGCAACAGGGGAAGACAGATGAGGAGAGGATTAACTGGCTGTGCAAAGCAAAAATTGATTCCATGTTGTCCCCTGCAAGCCTTAACTCTGCCCACCAAGAATAAGCAGAGAGGGGCTCAATTGGGTCACCTTCTCCAGTCTTATGTAATGGAAGCTGGTGATGTTTCCTTATCAGTGGTGCTGGGTTTTAGGTTTTAGGACTTCATCACACTATAGAAATGTCCATCCTGCCACACTTCATCGACACAGCTGGCACAGAGCCCACCAGATCTCATCACATGATGCACATCTACTTCTGGTGGGCCTCCATGCCAACTGCATCAGTGAAGTTTGGTAGGAGGGGGAAATCTGAACATGGGAATCATGGAGACAATGTGAGAGCATGGCGAAAAAGTACACTTTCCAGTGTGTGATGGGCAAGCAGGCAGTGCAGGTGATATGGGTGTTGAGCAACAGATTTGCCCTGCTGCCCCATGATTTGCCCCACTGACCTAAGAGTCCCCCCCATCCCCCCCGCTATTCCCCATATCAAGGACCTCAATGTGACGAGGTTCTTAGTGAAAATGTTAAAGGAGTGTCACACCCCAGCATGATCCCCAACCTGACTTAAGCCCTCAGCAAGACTTATGCCATGTTAAATCCCAAGTCAGAACCAAAGTTTCACAGAGGCCTGCCAGGCCTGTCGAGCCTGACCGGTAGAGGCAGGTTCATTCCTTGTCCAAGGCCACAGTTGCCCGAGATTCACCTCGGGCTCAAAATGAGAAACAGTGCCTGGAGAACCAAGTGAAGTTAACTCCCTATTGCCAGCAGGCCTCACTAATTGGGAGCACATACCAATCTGATGCGGCAGGGATAGGGAAAAGACAGCTGGGTTATGTTATGGGAACTGATGTCCGACGCACCTAGGCGTTGAACAGATCAAAACCTTGAAACCTATTTAAGCTAGACCCCAGCTATGGAGACCTATCCTTCGTCAACGTTCAGAACTACAATACGCTTTCCACGGAACCTCGTTTGGGCCTTGGGCCTTCCAGCTTTCAAGACTCTGTTTACCAAACCTTGCTTCAAGACCCCTTTCCTTGGATTTATTCCGTTTGGGGCACAAAGACTCTTTACCTTGTTCCTGATTGCCAAAGGACTATATCTTTGTTCCTGCTTCCAGAGAGACAATTTGCTGCTATCTGTTGCTGCTCTAAAGGCCTCAATAGACTATATTCTCTAGCCTCTTTCCTTTAACCACATATTCTAAATAAAGCATTTAACCTTTGCCAAGTGTCAAGTGGGTTTACTGAGGGGCACCAGGTATACGGTGCAACAAGGAGGTATTCAAGGTGCTGAGCCTATTGGTAGGACTGAAATATCAGATGGGACAACACAGCTGGAACAATCCCTGAAACTGAGCAGGAAGGCAAATTCAACAAACAATTTTGTCAAAAGTATACATGAGGGCAGGTCAATAAGTCTGTGACGTTTTGAATGAAACACAGGTTTTCGGATAAAAAATCATTTTATTTTTCAATGTAGTCTCCTTTGAGCTCTATACACTTTAGCCAATGTTTCTCCAATTTTTTTATCCCTTCCAAAAAATAAGATTTGTCGAGGTCATCAAAACAGATATTTGTTTGTGAGATGATTTCATTGTTGGAGTCAAATCTCTTTTCGCCGAGCCATTTCTTCAGGTTTGGAAACAAGAAATAGTCACTTGGGGCTAAATCCGGAAAATAGGGCAGATGAGGGAGCAATTCAATTCCCAATTCATGGATTGTTGCCATGGAAACTGCACATGTGTGCAGTTTCTTGCATTGTCCTGTTGCAAAAAAACTTTTTTCTTGGCCAAATGCAGTTACTTTTCCCCTTCAAATCCTCATTAAATCAACCCAATAAGTGTAGCAACCCAGTTCTCTTTCGTGCCTGGAGGGCAGGGGGCAGCACCGGGGGTCCCACTGGCATTGGAGCCAGCTGATTCTGAGGAGGATTTGGAGGGGCTGGAAGAAGGGGATTTTGAGGTAGCTGGGCCTTCTTCCCCCACAGAAAGCCTGGCCTGGGATGACGGCTGGCCTGATCCTTACGAGATGCAGGAAGGCCAGACGAATTGGAAAGCAGTGGCAGTGATAGTGAAGATTATGAACGGCCGGGGGGGGGGGGGGGGGTTCACAAGAAAGAATGTGGGAAACAACCGAGGGAGAGGCCCGGGAAGCAGAAGGGGAGTTCGACTCTCACGAAGATAGGGAACCAGGTGCTGGGAGGCAAGGTCGAACCTTTGATAGGAGACGGAGCATTGAGGCTAGCAGGAGGGGTTGGTTCCACAGCCTAGACCGGCCGAGGTCCTGCAGCACAGATTGGAGGAGGAGAAGCCTAGAGCGTCGGGGGGCCTCGCCAAGGATTAAGTATAGGATCCGTGGGAACGGATCCTCAGTACCTCGCCACGTCTATCCTATGCAGACGTGTAGCGAGTCAAGACGACGTAGCTAAGTTTTGGGCTAGTGGCCTGCCAAGGAGTGCCTTGGATCTTGTATCTTTGCCTTGTTCCTGAATCCGCTTGAGTTGAGCGGAGCTTTGCCAAGTCCTTGGAAACTTCCTTGCCAAGATTGCTTTTGGACATTACCTTTTACCTATTGGATTTGTTTTGATCTTTTTATGGACAATTAGCTTTTCAACTGTTTCTTATTCTTCAATAAAGTAGTTAGCTGATTACCCTCTCTGTGTGTGTGATTAAGGGGCCGGCCAAGGTCTTGCATCGTGACAATAAGTTGGCATAATATTCACCATTGTTTTACACTTTTGAAGGTAGGCAATGTGGATTATACCACGTGCATCCCAAAAAATGGTCGCCATGACTTTATTGGCTGAAAAAACCCACCTTGGCCTTCTTTGGCACCGATTCACCCCAAGAAACCCACTATTTTGACTGCTGTTTGGTCTCTGGTGTGTTGTAGTGGATCCACATTTTGTCCACGGTTATGAAACGGCACAAAAACCATCCATATTGCGGTTGAACAACGCCAAACACTCCTGCGAAATTGTCACACAATTGTGTTTGTGGTCGATTATGAGCAAACGCGGCACCCATCTTGCGGAAAGCTTTCTCATACTCAAGTGATCCTTTAAAATTGAAACCACTGAGCCTTGTGAGATGCCTATGGCTTCCACAATCTCTCGCACTTTCAATCTCTGATCAGCCAACACCATATTGTGAATTTTTTCAATTGTTTCGGGTGTAGAGACCTCAACTGGGTGTCCAGAACGTTCGGCATCTTCCATGCTTGTACGGCCACAACGAAATTCAGTAAACCACATTTTTACAATTGAAATGGATGGTACAGAGTCCCCATAGTATTTATCAAGCTTAGCCTTGGTTTGAGTGATGTTTTTTTCCGCAAAAAATAATGCTTAATGAACACACAAAATTCACTTTTTTCCATTTCCCCTCAAATCACGCGGTAGTCTGCTATCAATGGCTGTCAAACACAAACTAAATGACGCAGCTTGTTCAAATTTTGACAGGAGTCAACTGACAGATGCCTATCGACAGGAGCAGTGCTGCCCTTTCAGTTAAGAGGTGGGAAATTCAAAAAGTCACAGACTATTGACCCGCCCTCATACAAAGCCCCAGCACTGCTTTCAGTCCAACCAAGCACTGGTTGAGATAGCCTCCAAATAGGTTCAATTCTTTGGACTGTTCATTTCAAATTGAGACTAAGCGTGGATTCACAATTCCCCTGACATGGAAACCACCAGCTACTACTAGTCTTAGCAAACTGAAAAGGATGTAAGCATGCCTTTTTTTTAGGGGCACCCCTTGTCACTCTTTTCAAGTTACGAAGTAGCACAAAAAGTTCATGACTCAGGAGAAACACAAGGTTATTATTTATGGAGCTTATTGAGCTGCTGCTTGCCACTGTTTTTGTTTCTGTTTAATACAAGTAATATCAGTGATCATAAAAATGTTCAAGCTCAATTGCTCCCCAAAAATTTAATAAAAGTATATTACCCATCAAATTATGTTGCACAATATACACACAAAAACTGCACCAAAACTAACAGAAAAAAGGAAGGCACAGAGGCAAGTAGCCATCACTGTTTTACTTTGAGAACCATCAATTGAAGCAAAAATCCTATATTCTGCAGTGCTTACTGCCATGTTCTGTCAAAGTATCCATTCATGGTGGCACATGGAGGAAATAATTGCTGTAATACTGGTAAGCAATTGAAGCTTTCCCCGTCACTTTATCTCAATGACAAGGCAAATTTGTTGCTAAACATTGGCATGTCAGGATGCTGTTGAAAGCACAAGAATCTTTGTAGGGAAATAATATTAGAATAAGATGGAATGACTTGCAAATAAAAAAGTTTTTCTTTTAACTTTTTTTTATAGCACAGACTGTTTCAAGAAGTATCTCTGTATTAGAGATGCCCTTTGGTTCAATCAAACCACACACACAGTAATACCACCTGCCTCTGGAGCTCTTTTCCGATTATTTATCCATTGACCATGAAAGCTTATACCAAATAAATTTTATCATTTTTAAAGAAACCCAAGAATCCTTTCTGGATTTTTTTTAAATCAATGATTTAATTAGTCTAAATGTTAAGGAATAGATCAAATACTTTAGTTACTGAACCCTATTCATTTCCAGAACAAAATTAATTTAAGACCAATGTAACCTGTTACATGTCTACACAGAAGTGAGTTTAGGGGCGGATCTAGACAGCCCCTTTATTGCGGAAACTTCCGCAATAAAAAAGAGGCTGTCCAGATGACATTCTAGACAATCTCAAATTGACTCACCATAAACCAGGAAAACCCTGGTTAGTGGTAAATTAATTAGATAGCGGGTTTATTTCGTGCCTGAAAAACTGTGGGAATCTCACTCCCCTTCCCCAAAGCCCCCAACGCCCTGTTATAAGTAATGAAAATTTACCCATAAGTAGTGAAAACTTACTCCATTCCAGTTTTGCTGGAGCTCTCCTGGCACATAGAAATGCCGTGCCAGGAGAGTGGGTGTGTGTGTGTGTGTGTGGGGGGGAATTGATCCCCCTCACTCTCCTGGCGCATCATTATCAAGTAAGTTTTCATTACTTTAAAAAGGGGGTTGGGGGCTTTTGGGGTGGGAGTTACGGTGTCCCGGTATTGTACTGGGAAGTCCCAGTACAACATCTGGACACCCAACCCAGAAAGCACAAGCTTTCTGCGGTGGGTGTGAACAGCTCCCCAGGAACATCCGCATTTTTAAAATGCGGATGATCCTGGGATAAAGGGCTGTCTGGAAGTGCCCTAAGAGGACTTATTCCCATACTTAAAGTGTATAGAGTTACCACCCTTTTTGTTGTTCTTGTGTACCTTCAAGGCATTTACATCTTGCAGTGACCTTAAGATGCATGATCACAGGTGTTTCTTGGCAAGGTTTGTTTAAAGGAGGTTGCCTTCCTCTGAGGTGTGACTTTCCTGAAATTACCCAGTGGCTCTTCATGGCTGAGTGGGGAGTTGAACCCTGGCCACCAAAAGCCCTTAGCAGTAGGTAAAAGGGGGAGACATTGATGCTTCCTCTCCTTGAAGTAGCTGGTTGTGGGCGCCGACAGGGAGCTCTGGTGTGGGCTGGTCCATGAGGTCACGAAGTGTCGGAAGCAACAGAATGGACAAACAACAACAACTCCTTGCTCAATCTTTATTCTTCCATTGCAGGGGTGCCCACACTTTTTCATCATGCAAGCTACTATATGAACAATCAAGTTGAAAAGATCACCTGTTGTGCATGTGAGCGTGCGCGCGCGCGCGTGCGTACGCTCCTACTGCAGCCTTCTGTCCGCGTGGGGCTTCTTTCTTGCCTGCCCACGAACTTGCCACCGCGCGCACCCGGGAAGGGTGACAGATGCAGTGGGGGGGGCGGGCTTCCTTCCTTTCGAGGGTGTCACTCAGAAAGGACGCCCAAGTGGACGGCTGGCAGGAAAGAGGACCCCTCCCACTGGTGGCAGTCCATGCCCATGGGAGAGAGAGAGAGAGAGAGAGAGAGAGAGAGAGAGAGAGAGAGAGGGTGGCTCTTCCTAGCCGGCTCTGAAGAGCCACTCCCCCCCCCCTCTCTCTCCCATGGGCCCTCGCCGCCTTTCTCCGAGGGCGAGGGAGGGCAAGGCGGAGAAAGGCGGCCCCCTCCTCCTCGGGTTCAGTCCCAGGAACACGCCCCCAACCAAGGAAAGAAAGCAGCCCCACACAGCTAGCTCGCCCAGGTCTCGGCTTGGAATGGGAGTCCCGAGGGCAGCAGCAGGGTTTGCGGCGGGGCTTGCTTGGCTTTGCCCCACTTTGCCCAGCCTCCTTCGCCTCTTTTTCTCTCTCTCTCTCCTTCCAGCGCCCGCCTGCCTGCCTGCCAAAAGGATCCGAAAAAGTTCTCCAGATTTCTTTCTTCTCTCCTTGGCTCTCTCTCTCACACACACACACATCCATCCCTCCCACAGCCTCGCATCCTATCAGTGCGCGTGCCTTCGCCTTGCTCCCCCCCCAGCAGCAACCAATGGGTGGTCATGTCACCACACCGTGCGTGGCAAGACGAGCGCCAGGGCCCGCCCACTAAAGCCTCATTTTGGCAAAAGAAGCCCCGTGAAGGCGGCGGCGAGAGCGCACGTGCACGCGCATGGCAGGAGCGCCATCTGGCTGGTGAGGCCCAAAGATCACCTGGAAGAGGGCCGAAGATCACCTAGGTGCTCCCGATCACCATAATGAGCACCCCTGTTCCATTGGGTGGATCTCATAAAAACTGAAAATTCGGTTGAGGAGTGTCTTAGTAGTTTACTTTAAGAGAACTGGAGAATCTCTGGATAATTCAAGATTAAACAAGCAAGCATAAGCAGCCTACAATTGGAGCATCCAATGAAACGACAAGGATTTAATGAAAAGTAATGCCTCCACCTTTGTTACATGGGTTTAGATGGAAACATTTTAATAAATCAAACTCAGAAATAATCCTTAGAATGTGCTCTTTAACTACCACTATTCACTTTTTCACTTAACCAGACAATCAGATACATTTCTGCCAACAATGAACAAGTTTTCTGAAGCCGTCACGGAAGAAGTCGACACTTTGTTTCCACAACCAGCGTCTCACAGTTCTCTCAACGCCTTCATCAGAAGCATAATGATGTCCCCGCATATCTTCTTTCATTATTGGGAACAGATGGAAGTCAGACGGTGCTAAATCTGGACTGTATGAAGCAGGGGTGGGCAATTACCGGCCCTCCAGGTGTTTTGGACTTCAACTCCCAGAAATCCTAACAGCTGGTAAACTGGCTGGAATTTCTGGGAGTTGAAGTCCAAAACTCCTGGAGGGCCGGTAATTGCCCACCCCTGGTATGGAGGATGTCGTACAGTGGTGAGATCCAGTCTCTGAAGTTCTGCTGTGGTGGCATGTGGTCGCATCTGACATTTCAGGCATCAGCATCCTGGATACCCATTGTGCACAGATCTTCTGATAGCCCAAGCAAAGCAATAATGTGATTCACACATTCTTGTGAAATTATGCTTGAAATTTCTCTCTGAGTAATACAACAATCGTCCTGAATCAATCTGCCAACCTTTTGCTTGTGAAACTTGGTGACTGCTGTCACAGGACGTCCAGCTCTTTGTTTGTCACGCAAGTCAGATGTTCCCATCTCAACATCTTTAAACTTACTCACCCAACGATGCACAGTACTCACATCAACACAGTCACCATAAACAGCTTGCATTCTCTGATGAATCTCCTTTGGGGTGATACCTTCTGCTTTCAAGAATAAAATGACTGCACGTTGCTTAAGTCGCATTGACTGACGTCTGCACAGGGTTCTGTACTTTGCACTTTAACAACACAACTGTTCAATGCTATGACTTCCCACCAAAATGAAACTGTAAAGGAGAGTCTACTGAACAAGCCAGTAGCTGCCACATACCAGTACTGCCATCTGTTGAGAAGTTACGACCCTCGTAGTATCCTGCCAGGCTTCTATTTGTTTCATCAAAAGCAAAAAAACTCCAAACAAAACAAAAGTAGAGTGGTATTTGCTGTGCTTCCTTTTTTAAAAGCCAGTTTTTGTTTCTTGTAAGCAATGGGAGGGAACAAATTTAGATCAGCACATGGGTGGTCTACATTTTTAATATCATAAAAATACTAGAAGTTGTGGATCCTGACCCTGTTCCACACTTGTACTGCCCACATTTCCAATTTTCTCTTTTCTCCACTCTTTTACCACAAAATTTGGGGATTGCAACTCCTGCTTCATGCTCAGTATTGTTTTTAATCCTCAGAGATAAATCCTTTCTTCTTCTGTGGCTTCAGAATACTTGGTCAAGGCACTATTGCACAACTGGACATAGTCAAGCTTTCTTCTGTGGGGGGTGGGGGGTGTCAACAATTTCTCATTGTTATTGAGAAATCAGACCCCCGCAACACAACAATATGAATTATCTAAAATAAAATAAAAATCCCAACTGCATGGCCCCCACGAGTGTCTTCCTCCAGGGCCAAACCAAGAATGGACAACTTGGAAGTCCCTGAATAGTTTCAGAAGTGGAGTGGGCAGATCAAAAGACAACCTGGCAAAATGGCACTACCTAAAGGAATCCCATACCTTGTGTGACTGTGGAGCAGAACATTCAACTCCTTATCTGTATGCTTGTCCACTGTGCCCTGCCTCATGTACAGAGGAGGAATTGTTGGAGGCTACAGACAATGCCACTGCTGTTGCCCGTTTTTGGTCAAAAGATATTTAGCCTTCTATTTTTATCAGTTTTATACTAATTTATGCAATGCTTTTGATATGAAATAAACCAATCTAAAATATATGAATTATGAAATGTGGCTCCAGTGGAAAATATAGCCAGCCACATGGTTCTTTCTAATTGCCATAAATTCCTTGGAAAAGTCCCCAGAAGGTGAATTTATCTCATCCTTGTCTTGCTCTCAACATTCTCCAACAAAATCACCTTTATCCAATTTCTTTTATCTATCTGGCATGATATGATCTAGGCTAGCCCTGAGAACATTGCCACATCTATAGCAACTAACCAGACTCCTTATGTGAATTCTCCATTGTATGTAACTGTGCCTCACACATCTTTTGTTAATTGGCCGGCACCTCCTTTGTCTAGCTGGCATTGGACCATCAGGACCCATCAACCACCCATCAAATTGCATTCCACCCAGATGCACCAAGTTTCTGGGAAGGACTCAAAACAGACTTCAAATCCACAAGTGTCAGTTTATTAAATTTCCCACCTTGCCTCTGATTGGCTCAGAAGTAGAAACAAACTCGGCCTCTTCCAATGAGGCTGTGGATCCTAGCCGGCACCCTTCAGAACCTATGGGAAAGCAGTGTGGCAATTTTCAATTGTTCTGTACTGTTTCTTCTTTCTATCAAATATACTATAAATAAATTCATATGCTCACAGTTGTGGTATGTCAGTACTTTGGAGTGCTTTCTTTGCTGACATCTTTTCTGGCCAGGAAGAATAAAAACCTTTGCTTTTGCCTTCTAACCCACCTGTGTCTGATTTGGCATTCAGGATTAACTAGACATCCTTAATTTTAGCAGAGCTGAAATCGCATAACAACATCACCTTGGTGTCATATAGTTTCTTTAAATAAATCCCAACGAGATTAGACTGATTGAATCAACAGAATTTACATAAGTGTTGACTGACCAAGTTTCTCTGGATTTGATGGATATTCTCTAAATCCTATAATTGGATTCAGGCCTTTTATAGATTTGCTTGCTTGTTTGATTTTACTTTCTAGATCAAAGAGTGAAAATTCCTGTTAAACTGTGGTTTCAACAAGTAGCTTGTTTCTAATGTAAACCTGTTGTACAAAATCTTATGCTCATATTGCTTGGCAAAAATGTGAGTATGTGTTGCGTATTGAAGGAATCATTTCAAAAGCCAGCCTTATAAAATGTTATTTTAGAAAAGTCTGTGTGGCCGAGGTATAATATTTCCATTTCAGGGCATCACCTTTTGTTTTCCGCTATCTTATGACTGTAAAAGGTCAGAGATATCAGTTGTCCCTTGCATATGGTTTCACATATCATGGTTCCAGATTAAGGGTGTCATTTCTATCACTCCCAATAAAGGGTGTATAATAAGAGGTATTATTCTTAGTCTGAGTCTGGCTATACTTTTTTCATTGTTTCTAAACCCAGTACAGTAAGAGCCCTGTAATTGCAGAACTCATTTCCATGGTTTCATTTATCTGCACCTGCACATTTATCTGCACCTGAAATCTAGGCATTTTAGGTAATTCTATGGTATGCTTCTCCCCAGAAGATATCATTACATTGGAGAGAACATAGCAAATTCCTAGGGTGTATAGCTCTCTAGGTATCTCTTAGTTATGTAACATAAAATTATGGTATGCTGGGACCAGAACTGAGGTAATGTATTGGTGTTGAGTCATATCCATGGTTTCATATATTGCATCAATTAGGCAGAGTGATGCAGCCACTTCTCATAGCAGTTTTGTGTGTGGAAAGGACAGAAAATTGTTATTTAATTATTTTCTATATTCCACCATACACATTTGTGGGTTTGTCTTTTGTAGATTTGATTATTTGCCAATTTGATTTAAATATTCTCTTTAAGACTCTCTAGGTCAGTGATTCTCAACCTGTGAGTCCCAAGATGTTTTGGCCTTCAAATCCCAGAAATCCTAACAACTGATAAACTGGCTGGGATTTTTGGGAGTTGCAGGTCAATACGCCTAGGAACCCACAGGTTGAGAACCACTACCTAGGTCCAGGCATGTAGCCTTCCGGGGACCCCCCCCCCCGAAATTCTCAGGGTGGTCCATGAGAAGGCCTTACTGGTACATTGTTTAAACTGTTATGTGTATTCATATAATGATCTGATCACCATGCTCAATATATCCCATATGCATGGGGGTATTGGGATAACAATACAAAAGGTTTGCTAGGGTAGATCATCTCTCACTGAGATTCAGCCCCCTCGGAATCAAATTCAGCCCCTCCCAAATCAAAATCCTGGCTACGGCCCTGCCTAGGTCAGGGGTGCTCATTAGGTAGATTGCGTAGGGTGTCCTGGTAGATCACAGGCAGGGTGGGAGGAAGGCTCAGTCCCGCCTCACAGGCTCCCGACGCCGCCCAGGTGCAGAAGGAGGTTGGACTGGATGGCCCTTGGAGGTCTCCTCCTATTCTAGGAACCCATTGTTGTTGTTGTTATTATTATTATCAGAGGCTGAATGGCCATCTGTGAGGAATGCTTTGATTGTGTTTTTCCCTTATGGCAGAAGGAGGTTGGACTGGATGGCCCTTGGAAGTCTCCTTCTACTCTAGGAACATATTGTTGTTGTTGTTACTATTAGTAGTAGTAGTAGCAGAGGCTGAATGAATATTATCATTATTATTATGAATACATTCAGGGGCTTATTATACTCACATTTAGTTGAATTCAGTCTTAAAATATATTATAGGGCTCTCACTGAAATAAATTTCCAAATATTTTGCTTTTATGGCTCTCTGACTAGTGGGTAGGTAGATCATTTTGACTTGGTTGTTTTATAAGTAGCTCGCATGCTGAAAAAGTGTGAGCACCCCTGGCCTAGGTCATCTATTGCAACTCTATGGTGAAACTTTGGTGGAATTTCCTCATAGAATTGTATTGTTCTCTTAAGTAAAAATGCAATTTTTAAATTTGTAGTTTTTTCACTTTTGTGGGAGTCCTGTGCCCCAGTGTTTCTCAACCTTTTTTGAGCCGAGGCACACTTTTCACATTTACAAAATCCTGGGGCACACCACCAACCAAAATGATACAAAATGACACTCTAACACAGTATTTATACACTCAGGGTGAAACCTGAGCCTGTTTCGATGAACACAACATCTTAGCAGGGATGGTAGAAAGACACACACGAAGGTCTTGCTCAACAGCTGTCAGACTTTCTCTGTGTTTAGTTTTTATCGCAGTCACCCAGTTCTCAGGGAAAACGTACCCGGTCCTCAGGGAAGCCGGCTGGAAAGAGAGCAGCCAGACGGAAACACATTCTGAGGCAGAGAGTTCTACTGCCGAACAACTCACAGTCAGGAAGTTCTTCCTAATGTTCACCCTCCTACACATACATGTTTCCTTGTGATGTTTGCTTTTCTGCCTGCGCTGTTGTGCTCCCCCTCTCTATATATATTGTGTGTGTGTGTATATATATGTGTGTGTGTGTGTGTGTGTGTATGTATATATATATATATATATATATATGTATATATATATATATATACATACACACACACACAATATATAGCAATTTGTGCAGTGGTTTTTGAGTTATGTTAATCCCACAAATGAATATTATATATATACTAGCTGAACCCGGCACGCGTTGCTGTGCCCTATGTTGTTGATGTGGGAAAGTCTGGGTATGTGTGTTGTTGAAATGATGTGAGCATGTTTGTTGTGTGTATATATATGTGTGGGGGGGGTTTTTTGGTTATAGTTGTATGTGTTTATGGTTTTTTGGGGGTTGGTGTGTGTGGGTGTGTTCATGTATTGGTTTGTTTATATGTGTGTGTGTATATGTGTGTGTGTGTGTATGTGTGTGTATATTGTTCTTGTTATGTGTGTATATATGTGTGTGTGTTTTTGGTTGTTTGCTTACGTGTATATATGTGTGTGTTTGTGTATGTGTAGGTATGTATGTGTATATGTGGAGATGTGTTGATATGTGTGTGTTTATATGTGTATGTATTAGTGTGGATGTGTTTTTTTAGGTGTGTTGATGTATGTGTTTGTATGTGGATGTTTTTTAATATGTGTTTGTCTGTGTGTGTATATATGTGTATGTATTAGTGTGGATGTGTTTTTATTGGTGTGTGGATATTTGTGTTTGTATGTGGTTGTGTATTTATATGTTTGTGTTTATATGTGTATGCAGTGGTGTGGTTGTGTATGTGTATGTGTGTTGATATAGGTGTTTTTATGTTGTAGTGTATTTTTATGTGTGTGTGTGTGTGTTTGTCTGTTTATGTTTTTGTGTGGATGTGTATGTATAGGTGTGTAGTTATATGTGTTTGTATGTGTGTATGTGTCTGTTTCTGTGGTTTTGGGTGGGAGTTGTAGTGCTTTGGGTTTGTGGTATTTTGTTTGTGATTGTTTTAATGTGTGTTGTTAGCTTGCCTGTTCCATGTCTGTGTGTTTTCGGCACCTTCCTGGCGAGGGCAGGGGGGCGGTGGGGTCCCTCGGTAGCTGGGGCGTCGTGGCCTCTTCGCTCTTCCTCGCCACTGTCGCCTCCTTGGCTTCCTCCGCCTTCCTCATGTTAGTGGAGCCTGGTTGCGTGGTTGTGTCCGGGAAGGTTTGGAGGCTGGGAGATGGAGGAGGAGGTGGGTAAAGCTATTGGGCTATCCAGAAAGCTCCGCCCCGGTTTCCCTGGGAGCGGCGCGGAGCATTCTGGGAGGTGTAGTTCGTGGGCCTTACCCGCCTCCTCCTCCGTTTCACAGGCTTCTAAACGTTCGATCCGATGCAGGCCGGTGCGATCCGATGCAGCCCGGGTCCACGAACATGAGGAAGGCGGCGGAGGAAGGGAATGAGGCGACAGTGGTGAGGAAGAGCGATGTGGCAGCGGCCCTGCTCTCTGCCAGTCCCGGAAGAGGAGATCGGAGGGGGGGGCGCTGCCTTGGCTCCTTGGGCTTCTGGCCCTGTTCTCCGCCGCTTCCAGGTCGCCCCCTAACCTCCGGAGGGGCATTCTGGCGGGGAGGAGGTTCCGCTCTCCCAGTGGAGAGCAGGTGAATGTGCCGGGCTGGGGATCGGAGAAGCCGCGTCGACGCCAGAGCCTCCTGCCATAGGTTTGAATGGGCTATTTTGGGGGGTTTCGTGGGAAGGGGTGAGTCCGGGTTTGTTTTCTTTTGGGAAGGTTTCTTGGGAAGGGAGGGAGGGTGTCTTTGGGGCTGGTTTTCAGGCGGGTGCTTCAGTGGCGGCGTGTGTGTCCGGCCGGCAGCGCCATGTGCGTGGATGTATTTTGGGAAGGTTTCGTGGGAAGGGGTGAGTCCGGGTTTGTTTTTCTTTTGGGAAGGTTTCTTGGGAAGGGAGGGAGGGTGTCTTTGGGGCTGGTTTTCAGGCGGATTGCGGGTGCGTTTCTGTTGTTTAGTCTGTTGGATCGTTCCATAGCGTTTTGGCTGCCATGTGCGAACGTTCTAAACTTTCGCGCTGGCTGCCTAGAGGCCGGGTGGGAGTTCCGTTGGCCGTTTTGAGGAGTGGTGTTTGTCGGGTTGTGATGTATGTAGGGCCGGGTTTTTTGTGCCTATTAGGTACCTTATTGTATGGTTGTGTAGGCTGTCGATTTTAGTGCTTCTGCGTTGTATGGTTGCTTTGTCTATGATCGTCAATGCACGACCGTGTCTCCTTTATATATAGAGATTATATATATATATATATATATATATATATATATATATATAATATTTATTTGTGGGATTAACATAACTCAAAAACCACTGGACAAATTGCTGCCAAATTTGGCCACAAAACATACCAATACTAACCCAAGGAGGGACCATCAGTCAAAAATTGATTTTGTCATTTGGGAGTTGTAGTTGCTGGGAGTTATAGTTCACCCGCAATCAAAGAGCATCCTGAACTCCACCAATGATGGAACTAAACCAAACGTGGCACACAGGACTCCCATGACCAACAGAAAACACCTTGAGTTTGGGAGTTGTAGTTTACCTACATCCAGAGAGCTTTGTGGACTCAAACAATGATGGATCTGGACCAAACTTGCCACGGATACTCAATATGCCCAGATCTGAACACACATGGAGTTTGGGGGAAATAGACCTTGACATTTAGGAGTTGTAGTTGCTGGGATTTATAGTTCACCTATAATGAAAGAGCATTCTGAACCCCACGAACAACAGAATTGGGGCAAACTTCCCACACAAAACCCCCACAACCAAAACAGCAAATACTCAAGGCAGAGAGGAAATAAAGCAAGGAAGAATGGAAGGAATGAGGGAGGGAGGGAGGGAAGCAAGGCAAGCAGGAAGGAAAGAGGTGAGAAAGGAAGGAAGGTAAGAAAGGAAGGGAGGAGAGGAAGGAAGGAAAGAGGGAGGGAAGGAGGAAAAAAAGGAAGAACAAGGAAGGGGGAAAGAAGGAAGGGGAGAGAGGGAGGGAGGGAAAAGGAAGGAGAGAAGGAAAGGGTGAAGGGGAGAAAGGAAGGAAGGAAGAGGGAGATTGTGGGAAAGAAAGAGAAGGAAGAGAGATTGAGAGAGAGGGAGAAAGAGAAGGAGGGGATTGAGAGAATGAGAGTGAAAAGGGGGAGATTGGGAAAGAGGAAAGAGTTCCCCCTCACTCGCCATACTTCTTCTTCCGCGGCTCCGAGCTCAGATGGAGGCGGGGCCAGAGATTGATAGGAAGGAATTGAGGGCAAAACAGAGAGAGGAAGGGGGGATTACAAGAGAGAGAGAAAAGAGGGAAGGAGAAGGAAGAAGGGATTGAGAGAGAGGGAGAAACAGAATGAGAAGAAAAATAAGGGAGTGATTGTGAGAGAGGTAGGAAGAGAGGGAAAGAGAAGGAGGGGGATTGTGAGGAGGGAAGGAGAAGGATGGCGAGAGAGGGGGAACTCTTCCCTTGGGACAGACCCAGGCGGGTGGTGAGGTGAAGGCCAGGTCGGGCCAGTCCAGGTGGGAGGAAAGAGCAGCTGGCAGGGAGGCAGGCAGATCAACAGAAAATTTAAAAAAACAGCAAGGAGGGAAGGCAGCCCTGCCTCCGTGTTTGTGCGCTGCTGCCAGGAAAGAAAGGTGACAGGTGGAGGGAGGGAGGGAAAAAGGAAGAACAGAAGGAAGGGGAGGAAGAAAGGAAAGAAGGCAGGCAGGAAGGAGGGGAGAAAGGAAGATCCGTGTTCATGCTGCTGGAGCAGCCGCAGTTGGAGCCTCCCTTGGCCATGCCCCTCCCCCGCTCCCTTCTTCTTGCCGCGGCCCTGCTCCTTGTTTCTTTTGGTCTCACCAGCTGGCAAGGCCGCAAGGAAGCTGGGGGGAGGCTTTGTGCGCCTCCAGGCTTCGCGCGAAGGAGGAGGGGCGTGCGCACACGCAGCTGCCTTCCTCCTCCAATCACGAGCGCGCGCCCCTCACCTCACACGCGGCGATGACATTGTGCTTGTGATTGGAGGAGGAAGGGAGCTGCGCACGCGCTTGCTGGCAGGGGAAAGAGGCATGCACGGGGAAAGAGGCGTGGCCTCCCTCCTTGGCCTCCTCCTCTTCTCCCCCCTCCCTTCCCCTTGGTTGGCCGGTGTTCATAATCCTGGCAGCCGTGGCGTATGCACCCTTGGCCACATGGCGCCCTGAGGAGAAGGGGGGAAGAGAGGAGGGGGGAAGAGGCTGCCCAACGGCACAGCTGATGATGCCCAACGGCACACTGGTGTGCCGAAGTACACAGGTTGAGAAAGACTGCTGTGCCCTACCCAACAAATGGGAAGGCTGGCTGTGGTATTAATTTCTCCCTTTTTATACTATGCACCTTGTTAACCTTAAGAAATGGCGCTACAAAGTAGAATCTATGACATGCGAGTGTGGAGAAGTGCGAACCACAGACAACCTACTACAATGCAACCTGAGCCCTGCCACATGCACAATAAAGGACCTCCTTATAGCAATACCAGAGGCACCCCAAGTGGCCAGTTACTGGTCAAAGGACATTTAACAGAATGATGTTTGCAAACTTTGTATTTTTAAAAAATACCATACAACTGTTCGGTTCGCTCGTGACACGATAAATAAATACCTTGTTAAGATTAGGTATGGAGGAAGATTTTCTGGAATTTCTTTGGCAGAAATGTATCTCATGGAAGTTCTAATTGTGGTTTACACTAACTGCTCTCTTTCAATATGTAATTGACAACTGAAGCAGAAGTTGCTCATACAAGTGACCCTTTAATCATTATGAGGCTCCAGTTCCATAGATTCATTGGAAGTTTTAAGATTCCAGTTGGCAAATTTACCCAAAGAAAAAAAGGTTTTTGAAACGGGTGGGTGATCATCTTATCTGGTGATCGCACATCAAAGAGCTTGTCTGAATGCCATGACATTAATGATCTGCCACATTTTTTCCCAATTTAAATTGGTACTCATTCATACAATAAACTGCAGGGAGAGGAGCTAATTGAGAATAGTGTGGAGCAACAGAAACCTTGTATTAAGGCCATTATAATGTTAGTCTGAAATGAATTTTTTAATCAAACAAGTTTTTAGAAATAGTCTCAAGTGTTAAATTCCAGCTGGGTGCTGTTTTTCATAGCAGGATTTCCGTAAAATGCAAGATTATTTATAGGTTACAAGCAATTTAATGAGGTGATATAATAAAAGAAAATGATACTCCAGAGCATGAGTACAGTGCACTGTGGGACCGCCTTTATGGTGTTCCCCAAACAGCAGATTGCTTTTAATCTTCTAAAGCAACAAGACATAGGGAGTAAAAGGTCTGAAACAGAAAGAGCCGTTCGGTTGCATTTGTTAGGAGAGAGAGCATCAGAATATTGCACAAAGAAAAAGAAAGATAACATCCTGAGTGCTAGGCATTACGAGTCCACGAAGCTTTAATAATATTTCTGGTTACTTTGCAAATGTGGACATTTACTTTTTAAAAGCCCCCAGTGTATTTCAATGTAATCTGTATACCTTTATAAAACGGAATGTTTGTATGTGTGTATGTGTGTATGCGGAGGGCGGAAGGGCGGATATGTGGCAGCTATTTGCATAAAGTCCTTTGATTGGACAGCCTCGCCACTCCAAAATTCTAAGGCACCAGACAGAGGGCATTGATAGCCACTGATTAGCCAACATCCCAGAATCCAGGCCTCTACATTCAAACAACAGGATTTCTTCCCACTGAGGGGAAAAAAGCCAGCAACCCAGAATCCAGGCCTCTACATTCAAACAACAGGATTTCTTCCCACTGAGGGGAAAAAAGCCAGCAACCCAGAATCCAGGCCTCTACATTCAAACAACAGGATTTCTTCCCACTGAGGGGAAAAAATGCACCATCAACATTCCCTCCCCCCTTGGCTCTGTGAAAACAAAATGGATTCCTGTATTCTCCTCCCCCTCAGCTTTTAGAAAACGGCTGCCTGCCATGCACCCTTTTAAAGTTACCAATAGCAGGCCATAACATTACAGGCCCCAAAACAGAGTTTAGGGCAGGATGGCCGACGAATGATGGGATTTGCATCCCAATTCACTTCCCAGAAAACATTGTAGCCCCTACAAATCCCCTTCTCCCAGATAGGCCCAAAAGAGGCATCCATCTTCCCTCTTCAACACAGTGTCAGAGAAAGGCAGCTTCTGACAGGATCTTTAGAACAGGCACTGTCACTCTACAAGGTAAGGCCCTACTTCACTCAAAAAGACACAAGAGAAAACAATAAATACCTTTTCTAATGCCTTTTAATGCTTATATAAATAATTCTGGCCCAAAGCCCCCTCACCCAGCCTCATTGGACCTTACTGCTAATTCCATGCAGGCCTTTTCCATTTTTTTTTACTCCTTTCTGTTTTACTTTCACAGGCCAGGGCGGATATGTGGTAGCCACTTTCACAGGCCACAGCGACCAGCGCGGGTGATGGACCTGCACCAAACTTGGTACACATAATCCCCCTATGACATGACCCACGTATTATGGGATTTGTAGTACTTTCCAAGACTTTGGTTCCCACAGACCACTGAGGCCACAAAAAAGGACCAATACAGACCACACTCAGCACACACAGCCCCCATGACCCACTCTATGTCCTGGTGCAGTTTGGAAGAGGGTGGGCCATGGATGATGGGACTTGAAGTGCCTCTACTCACTTCCCAAGTCTGCTGCAACCCTCATCCAATCACTGATCGAGACCAAACTTGCCATACATAACCCCCATGACTGCCTTCACGTCCTGGTGAGGTTTGGGGGAGGACTAACAATGGATGATGGGATTTGTAGTACTTTTTTACACCCTCTGTTCCCACAGACCACTGTGGCCCCCAACAAACACCGAGAAAGTCCACACTTGGCACACAGAGCCCCAGTGACCCACTCTACATCCTACTGAAGTTTGGAGGGGGACAGAACATGGATGATGGGACTTGCAGTACCTTCCCTCACTTCCCAATCCTGCTACAAACCTAATCCAATGACTGATCAACACCAAATCTGGCACACAGAGCCCTCATGACCCACTCTACAGCCTGGTGCAGTTTACTGCGAGACGGACCACGGATGATGGGACTTGAAGTACCTTCACTCACTTCCGAAAAACAATGCATCCCTCATCCATTCACCAATACAGACCAAACTTAGCACACAGAGTCCCCATGACCCAATCTACATCCTACTACACTTTGGGGGGGACGGGACACACAGAGATGATGGGACTTGCACTACCTTCAGTAATTTCATGATACCACTGCAACTCCCAATAATGATGGATCAAGACTAAACTTGGCACACAGAGCCCCCATGACCCACTCTACATCCTGCTGCACTTCTCAAATGACCCAGGCAGGGCCGGGTCCCCAAGCTAGTTAACTATATTTATGACCACACATACTTTCTAATTTCTATATACACCTTTAGAACTCCTGCCTGAGGCCAGCCTCACCAAACATACTGGGTGTGGCCCCCACAGCTGTGCCATCTAACCTGAAGCCAGCAGCAGATAAAACGGCCATCACCTGCCATCTGTCACACCTAGGTAATTTTAAATGGTAAGCGAACAGTATTTTGCCCCCCCCCCAACCAATCACACACACAGACACACAAATATATACATGGATTGGGTGCATAGACAAATTTGGGCCCTCCAGGTATTTTGGACTTCCTACTGGCTGTTTGGAATTGTGGGAGTTGAAGTCCAAAACACATGGAGGACTGAAGTTGGCCCATGCCATATATATATATATATATATATATATATATATATATATATATATATCTTCCCACCATTTTCCCTGCTCTATTCCTATTCTCTTTGAGTGTGTGTGTATGTCTATATATCTATTCCCCTTCCTTCCTTCTCAGCCCTATACCCCAAAATATCAAGGCAGAAAATCCCACATTATCTGAGTGTGGACTCAGATATTCAAAGCAGATATTGTGGGATATAGGGTTGTGTGGAAGCGCCCTCACCCTTTTCCCTCCCCTTTTTATATTCTTTGTGTGAGTCTGTACATTCCCCATCCTTCCTTCCTCTTCACTCTTTTCCTTGCCCCCTTCCTATTCTCTTTCCCCTTCTTACCTTCCCCTTCCTCCCTTCTCACCCTTTTCCCTCCCCTCTTCCTATTCTCATTTTCTGTGTATGTATATATATATATATATATATATATGTGTGTGTGTGTGTGTGTATATCAGGTCTAGGAGCAAGGGCCCAGGGGTTGGGTTAGGTGCCCTCTGGCTGGCAGGCTCATCTGGCCTCCCGGCCCCCAGGTAAGGGCGCCCACGTGGCCTCCTTCCTTGCCCTCGTGCACTGGCGGCAGCAGTGGCAACAGAGGGAGGAGACGCGTGGGGGGCAAGGGAGACGGGAAAGGTGGGCGCCTCTGCCCCCTTCTCTCTCGCCCTGCGCAAGGCATCCTCAGCGGGGGGGGGAGAGTGCACAGGGTGAGGGATGAGATGCGTGCAAGGCGCAGGGTGAGGCAGGGAGAAGGGAAAGGCGTGCGCCTCTGCCACCTCCTCTCTCGCCCTGCGCGAGCCTTCCTCCCACCCTGCCGGCACCCCTGGAGGCGTGGCACCTGGCCCTGGATGCGCCCTTTGGCCACGTGGTGCCCTGAGGCGGCTGCTTAATTTGCCTCCACTATGATCCGCCCCTGGTCATAACCTGTCTTGCAGATATGCAGTGGGTGGTGTTTGTATTAGAGCTTTGCCATTGCCTTTGTTAGAGTTTGGGGAGTTTTACCATCACCTTTGTAAGGGTTTTTTGTGGTCTTGGAGGGTCTTTTTGGGTTGAGGGTGGGTTTGGCTATTTGGGGCTGGATTCTGGATCAGGGTAGGTCGGGAAAGGCCTGTGGACTAGACAAGCTCAAGACTCTGGGTTTATGTACAATCCAACTATGTTAAGCCAATCAATAAGATCTTGGCACTATAGGACTTTTACCGACATTGATAGAGATACTTCACCATCACAAGAAAAAAGAAACATCCCCCAACTGCCTCCCCAAGCACAGTTTATACCCACCATGAAGACCTGGGTTGCATTCCCATGCCTAAAAAGTTCCAGGGGACTCCTAATTGTGGGGATCTGGGAACCTCTGGGAGGACATAATAAAGAATGAGAGTTATGGGGAGGGCATCGGGAGGTGGGTGGGGGAATGGCGGCAACTAGATCCATAGAGGTCCTTTTAACCTTGTGGAATTGTGCAATATAATAATAATTTTAATTCAGCCAGCACCTTAAAGACTCTGACTCAGACACTACCTCAGCCCTCTTGACTTGTGAATGCCTTTTTACATTTAATGTTTTAACTGTTTGCTAATATTAGATCTATTAGTAAACATGTCCTAAATGTTTGATTTATATTTTTAAATTTCTAATTTTGTTATTTTTGTTTTGTTCTAGAAGTACACCTGATTTTTTTTGTTCATGATTTGTTCTGGTTTTTATGTTCTGCCGGCATTGAATGTTTGCCAATTTTCTGTTGTAAACCACCCTTGGTACCCTCGGGGAGATAGGGCAGTACAGAAATAAAGATTATTATTATTGAAGGTTTTGATTATTCATGGATTCGAGTAAAATGTTCTCTCTAGAAATTCTCCTCCTGATGTTAATCAAAGAGTGATGCTGGAGGACCTAAAGTTTTTTTTTTTGCCCGTGAGAACAATTCTTCAGGACTCCACATTAGTTCCCATTCTTCCATTGGGATAAAGTATCCCAGATTCGCTTCCCATTTTTGCATATATTCTTTAATAGGTTTTTCCTGGGATTCTCTTTCTAAGATGAAATTATATAATAAGTTTACTGTTTTTTTCTGAATAAAGCCAAATTTTCTCCACCTTAGGGGGTATCCAATCCCAGCCAGCCTGTTTGTCTATCAAAAACCTTTTTTTCAACTGAGTATACTGAAACCAACTTAAATTTTGATCCATCATCTCTTCGTTTCTTTATTGTCAAATTAGATCTCTCCTCTTTCAAGATATCTTTATATGAAGGCCATTCCCTATCTTCTATTTTAATCAAATGAAAAGCTTCTAGCGGGGAAGTCCATCTAGGTATTTTTTATACCATAATTTTTTGTATTTACTCCAGACCCTAAATAAGGCTATTCTTAATATATGATTTTTAATTTTTTTATCTTTTTGCACTTTATCATAAATCATATATGCATGCCACCCAAATTTATTTTCTGCACCTTCCAGGTTTAATTGGCATTTGTTTTTAAGGTTAGTCCACTCTCTCAGTGCTTCTAAACAGTTTGCCTCGTAATAAGTACTTAAACAGGGAACTCCAAAGCCACCGTTGCCTATTTTCTCTATTAGATATTTTTGTTTTATCCTGGCCTTTCGTCCTTGCCATATAAATTTTGCCAATTCGATTGCCATTTTTTTCAAAATATAATCGCTTTTCAGAATAGGAAGCATTTGGAACAAAAAATTTATTTTGGGGGAAATTTTCATTTTAATAGTTGATATCCTTCCCAAAAGCGATAATCTAAAATTTTTCAATTTATTCATATCATCTTTGATCTCCTTCCAAACCCTTTCGTAATTATTTTTTATGAGTTGGCAATTATTTGAGGAGAGTGTTATGCCTAAATATTTAATTTTTTCTACAATTTCCATGCCAAATTTTTTTGGGATTTTTTCTTTCTCTTCGTCTGGGATATTTTTTATAAGAATTTTCAATTTCTTCTTATTTAACTTAAAACCCGAAATTTCTCCAAATTTTTCTATTTCCTGGATCCAGGTCTCAATATTTTCCAAGGGGTTCTCTATGATGCAGACTAAATCGTCTGCAAATGCATAGATTTTATAATCGAATTTGCCTATTTTTAGACCCTTAAGTTCCGTATTTTTTTACTATTTTCCTTAGTAGGAGTTCTAGCACCAAGTTGAAAATCAAAGGGGAAAGTGGGCACCCCTGTCTGGTGCCCCTCTGGATCTCAAAATTTCCCGACTTCTGACCATTTACTGTTAACGAGGCATTCTGTGATCTATAGATGCCCATGATGGCGGACGAAAAATAATATCCTAAATCTAATTCTCTTATTGAGATTTCAATTGTGTCCCAACAAATTTGGTTGAAGGCTTTTTCTGCGTCCAAAAATAGCAGAGCCGTTTTTCTCCCGATATTCTTATCTAAATATTCCAAGATGTTGATTATATTTCTGATGTTATTTTTCATATATCTTTTTGGGAGGAAGCCCGTTTGGTTTACACCTATCCATTTATTAAGGAACACTTTTAATCTTGCTGCCAGAATATTTGCAAATAATTTATAATCCAAGTTAAGCAGCGAGATAGGTCTATAATTCTCAATTTGCTCCAGGTCTTTTCCTTCTTTTGGAAAGATTATTATATTCGCCGTTTTCCACGTATTTGGTATATTTCTCACTAAGGCATTATTCATAACTCTATTAAGATAAGGAACCAGTACCTCTTTTAGTTTTTTATAATATGAGTCGGTAAAGCCGTTTGATCCAGGGGCTTTCCCCACCTTTAGTTGACTTATCGCTTTTTCTATTTCCTGATTGGAAATTGGGTTATTTAATAATTCTCTATCTTTTTCATTTATTTTTTCTTGTATTTGTGCGCTCACATATTCTTGGATTTTTTCTTTATTAAAATTTCTTGCTCTAAACAGCTCTTGAAAATAATTTTTAAATTCCTCTAGGATTTCTGTATCTTTACATATGTCATTCCCCTCTTTTTTATTTTATTTATCAGAGTACTTTGTTTTTGTTTTTTAAATTGATATGCGAGCCATTTTCCCGGCTTATTTGCATTTTCGAAATTTTTTTGTTTTAGATATTTTAGTTTGCTTTCATTTTGTTCGGTTGTTAGTAAATTCAATTGTTTCCTTACTAATTGGTTCTTTGTTTCTAATTTTTTATCCTTAGGTTTTTTTTTCAATTCTCTTTCTGACTTATCTAGTTCCTCTTGTAAGGCAGTGAATTCTTTATTTCTTTGTTTTTTCAGATAACTTACTTGGGCTATAAAATGCCCTCGCATCACTGCCTTACTGGCGTCCCACAAATTCATAATTTCAGTGTCCGGTAAATCATTTAGTTCGAAGAATTATTTTATTAATTTTTTATTTTTTTCAATTTGTTCATCTGTTCTAAGTAACCAGTCTGCTAATCTCCAATTAAATTGTCTTTTCCCCACTTTGATAGTGGCTTCTATCGGGGCATGGTCTGAGATCAATCTTGGTTGAATTTTAGCATTTATACTACTTGAAATTAAATCTTTAGAGATCCACAGCATGTCAATTCTCGACCATGTTTTCCTTCTTCCCGAGAAGTAAAATCTTTTGAGTTATTTTTGTGGAATCTCCACGTATCAACTAAATTATAATTTTCAGTTAATTCAAAAAAGGTTTTTGGTAGGATATTCGTTACTCTTTTGTTTTTTGCATTATTATAATTTTTATCTAAATTTTTATTGACAATACCATTAAAATCCCCCATAATTATAGTACCATCACATTCCACCAATGCCATTTTCTTATTCAAGCACTCAAAAAAGGAAGCTTTTGGCCCATTTGGAGCATAGATACAGACTACTAGGATCTTTTTCCCCCTAAGACTGACCGAGGTCGCAATATATCTAGTTAAAATATACTTATGCATACAGCTTAAAAGAAAATATTTATAAAAAAATATATAGGTGGTATATAACTCCCAGCCAGCTTGCTAAAATAAACAAAAATAACCAGGATTTATGCTGGAAGTGTAAGACAGATCATGGTACCTTTTTTCATTTAATGTGGACCTGCAAGAGGGTCAAAAATTACTGGAACATGATTTATAAAAACATTCAAGATATGACCCAATCTTATTTTGAAAAGAAACCGGAGTTTTTTCTTTTAAATATCACAGGGCCCGGAAAAAATAAAAATCTGGAAAAACTTTTGATTTATCTCACAACTGCGGCGAGAATTACGCTAGCAAAGCACTGGAAACTCCCTGAAACCCCAAGTGAAGACGAATGGCTATTAAAAGTTATCGAGATAGCGGAAATGGACAAAGTAACCTACGCACTCTGCGGTGACCCGCCAAAAAACTTTGAACTTACATGGCAACCCTTCATAAGGTTTATCAAGGAAACGAAAAAGATTAATTTGAAAGGATTTAAGTTATAGGATAACCCTAGGCAAATGGAATTACAATGCCGTACCTTTGAAGTGAGACGAGAAGTCAACATGTTCTGTTTCTTTTATCTTGTACTGTGTCTGATGTCCTAATGCTATCACCCCCTACCCCTATCCCATTTCCCATTCCCTATCCTTACCTATTCCCATTTACGTGTGCACACAACGTGGGTCAAATTTGCCCACGCTGTTGTGGGTTTTATATGTGTTATGTGAACTTTTCTCAATAAAGCCTTTTAATTTTTTTTAAAAAAACTAAAAAAAACCCAATTCTTCAGGACTCTCTATGTCCTCCAGTATGATTCTATGGTCATCTTCCAGTAGACGTTGCAATAGAATCATGCTAAAAGTGGTAACAGCATTGTACAGTTACACAGTTTTACAGGAAATGGTCCAGCTTAAGTCCAATGTCTGAACAAGAGTTCTGACAAGAGGCAAAAAAGAGACTAGACTATCAGTTTTTCTTAGTGGTGGAGATCTCATCTTTTGAATTTGGGTGTGCCATCTTCTAGGGTGCAGCGGTGGTAGGAAGAGTTCAGAGGCATGTCAAGTGCAGCAGCCAACAGATAAATCTGAAGACACTGACATAGAGTGACACCATTATTGGCCTGTGCTAGAACTTGAGCCTCCTGCTGTGCTTGAGGAATGAATGGCATGGAGAGGGTTGCAGAACCCAGTGGAATTCGGCACACATCCTGCTGCATCCCTAACAGGGAAGCATTACTAGTACAGTAATGCTAGATTAGCCCTGACATTCCAGATTGGGTGGAATTTGACAACCATCCTTATGAGGTGACCTTGCTTTCCTTGATGATTTCCTTGATGGCCTAATCTTCAGGATCTATAAATATATTTTAGAATACAACCAAATATAAATATATTTTAGAATACAACCAGATATCCAAATATTTAGGTAGAAATATTGAGTTGGAATACTGGGAACATCTTTTCTAAAGGTGGTTTATATTTTCAGTGGTCAGCTCATGTAGAGAAAATAATTCCAGAGTTTTTGGCCAAAATAGAGAAAACAGGACAAGGGACTTGTTGGAGATGCAGGAAGGTGAATTTTTCCATGTATGGTGGACTAGTAATAGAGTTTTAAAATTCTGGAAAAAAAGTGATGAAAGAAACAAACAATATGATTAACAGAAAGATAAAGAAAAAACCCAGAAATGTGCTCATTAGGACTATTCAGAAGGAGTATTCGTGCAGGAGATGAAGAAATTTTTCAATATTGCTTTGATGCTATGAGTCTAATAATAGCCAAAACAGGGAAAGGGGAAAAAGAGTTATCTATTAAAGATTGGAGAGATAAATTAGATTATATTCAAATGACCAATCTGACAAATAGCAGCAGAAGAGGAAATAATGAAGAATTTGCAAAGAAATGGAGGCTGGCACTTGGGTATCTGGAAAAGAAGACAAAGGTAAATCTGAAGATTGCCATAAAGGGGGTTTAGTGATAGCTGCTGGTTAGTTGTATGATTCTTTTTTGAGAGGCTTTGGAAATCATGGGGGTTGGATTCACGGGTGTGGGGATAAGAGAGAGAAGAAATGTTAAGGTATAATTAATTGTATAGCCAATTCTGATTTTTCATATGTTTTACGGTTAAACCTTTTGTATATTATTTATTTGATTTTTTCTTTGCTTTTATTTTGTTTATCTGTTTTATTTCTTATATACACCATAAAACAATATATATATATATATAAAAAATTCATGCCTGACTTATGGAGACCCTGAGGTATGCCTATCATGGGGTCTTCATGACAAAATTTGTTCAGAGGGGGTTTGCCTTTGCTTTTGTCTGGCTTGAGAGAGTTTGTCCTGCCCAAGGAAGGAAATTGGGATATCTGCGACTTTGGATTTACCCAGACTTGGACTTGGTTTTAATTGGCATGTTTAATTTTATTGTTTAATGAATTGCATATTATGTTTTTAAGGATTTTTAATATTTAATGTAATTTTGATTGTTTATATGTCAATAGCATCATGTGATGCTTGTATGAGGTTGCCCTGATTCCCCCTTCTGGGGGAGAAGGGCAGGGTAGAAATGCATGTAATAAATCTATCTATCTATCTATCTATCTATCTATCTATCTATCTAATAAAAGTCAGTGTTTGCAGGCGGAGGTGTGGCAGTGTGTGCGTGGGAATATGTGGCAGCGTTTCGATTGGTTGCCACTGTGGGATTATTTGCATAAAGGACACTGATTGGCCAGCCTCAGAACTCCGACACTCTAAGGCACCAGACAGAGGGCACTGGTTGCTACTGACAGACAATTTGCATAAAGGACTCTGATTGGCCAGTAAAACAGAATGCAAACAGAATGCTTGAGTTAGCCAAATGTTGGAAATGGAATGTTCATCTTCTGGGAGGCGCCGAAGTGCCAAGGAATATGTGACAGTGTTTCGATAGGTTGCCACTATGGGATTATTTACATAAAGGGCTCTGATTGGCCAGCCTCAGAACTCCAACATTCTATGGCCCCAGACAGAGGGGATTGGTTGCCACTGAAATGGTATTTGCATAAAGGACTCCAATTGGCCATCCACATTCCAACATTCTAAGGTGACTCAGAGGGAAAAGGAAATCCCACAGGCAGTCAGACACTGTGGCCCACAGCAGTGATGGATCAGGACCACACTTGGCAAACAGGGGCCCAATGGCCCACTTCACAAAGCGACCCTCACCCAATGACCAATACAGACCAAAATTAGCACACAGAGCCCCCTTGACCCACTCTACACCCTGGTGCTGTTTCAAGGAGGATGGACCACAGATGGGACTTGAAATACCTTCACTCACCTTCTGAGACCGCTGCAACACTCATCCAAAGAATGATCAAGACCAAATGTGACACACACAGCCCCCATGACCCACTCTACATCCCGGTGCTGTTTGGAGGGGGATGGACCATGGCCAATGGGACTTGCAGTACCTTCACTAAGTTCCTGAGACCACTGCAAGCCACATAAACATCTAATAGGAACCAAACTTGGCACACAATGCCTTCCTCAAATAACCCGGGCACCACCGGGTCCCCAAGCTAGTAAATAATAAATAAAGCCACCTATTGGGTTTTCATGGCTGATTAGGAATTCAAATCCTGATTTGCAGAGTGACAGTCCAACACTCAAACCAGTATACCATGCTGGTTTTCTCGGTAGCATCTGTTTGTATTTAACCTATGAAATGAGAGGAAGAAGGAACTGAAAGATAATATCTATATTCCGTATGCTGTGAGATATTTAGTGCTGAATAACCCCGCTTATAATCCTTTTTTCTATTTTACTGTTTGAAGTTTGGACTGGAGGATTCCCTCCTCCCTATCTCTGCCCTCCAGAAAATGTTCAGTTTCATTACTTTACAAAACCTTGAGGGGGGAATAACCTGGATTTTTTTTAAAAAAAACCCAAACATTCCACAGTAAGCATCTCTTTTAAAGAATTCACAAGAGGTAGCAAATTGATATCTGAAAGTTGTAATAAATAGCACCCCAAGTCAAGCACTTCCTAGGCTGCACTAAATGAAATTACAGAGAAGGTCAAACCCAGGGCATAATGTTCTCCATGCATGGAAAGAGTGACAAATTCGAGGTAATGTCAAAATGCAGCCCAAGAGAAACTGAATGTCTAATTGCGTTGTTGCTTCAGTATCTGGCATGTATCAAATAGAATAAATGAAATTGCTACAGACTCAAATATTTAATGCTCATTTACAATTGAGGCTGCCTCTCTGGTTAAGCATTACATGCCTTCGTTTACTGTACGATAAGAAGCAATAGTAATTGTATTGGTCATTGGAAGAATATATATGAAAATTTAATGTTAGTGTCATACCTTTATTATCTTAATTCAATGCAGTGTGAATGTTTTGAGTTACTTAGAATTCTTGATGTGGAACACAGCAAATAAGGCACACGCACACACGCACGTGCACACAAGGTGAGGAAACTATAGCAGAATATGGAAGTCTTGGACATTGAAGCTGTATTGTTTGCATTTAGCGCCAGTCTTTGGCTTGAAAAGGGGGAAAGTTGCATCATAATAACCCAGGTTGCCCCTGGAATTTGTCTAGGTCAGCTGAAATCATTTGCAGACTCAGGGTGGATTTAATGATACAAAGAACAAATCATACAGAATGGGAGAGCCTTTGCACAATTAAAGCTTGTGCTCCAGCTGTGACCATATCTCGAGAAGTCAGAAGTGGCCATGGTGGTCCATGCCTTGGCTACATCCAGATTGGATTATTGCAACACATGTTACATGGAGCTGTCTTTGAAGATGGCTCGGAACCTGCAATTAGGAGCAGCCAGGCTTCTAACTGGAGCTAACTACTAAAGCAGCTCGATTGGATGCCGATAAGTTGCCAGTCCCAATTAAAGATGCTGATTATGACCTACAAAGTCCTAAACAGTTTGGACCATGCCTATCTTCATGATCGCCTCTCCCCCTATGAACCAGCACAGGTTCTAAGATCTGCCAGGGAGGTTCTCCTCTCACTACCACTACCATCACAAGCATGGTCGGTGGGGATGAGGGAGAGGGCCTTCTCAGTCGTGCCCCCGACTTTGGAACTCCCTTCCCAGAGAGATTAGGCAAGCCCCCACACTGTCCTCCTTCTGTAGGGATCCCAAAGCCTGGATGTTCCAGCAGGTTTTTGAGAATGATTAGTCCCTAGGCTGTCAGATAGTACTCCGTTCTGCACTTTATCCAATTCCCTGGCCCTATGATACATTGTTGCACTATCCCTTGCCCAGCCAGAAAGCAAGACAGTAAGCATATACACTCTAAAATGCAAAACAAATGCAAGATAAAAATACACAATAAAACATCATTAAAAACACAGTTATAATTGGCCATGTCTATTTTGTAATTCTGGCCATTGGTATGGAGTTATGATTAAATTGGGTTTTTAATTTTTTGTGTATGTTTTAGCAGGATTTTATGTTTTATTATGTTTATTTTAATTTATCTGTATGGTTTTCCTTTGGGGCAATTGAATGTTTTGTTGGAAACGGCCCTGAGTCCCTTTGGGGAGATAGGGCAGTATACAAATAAATTATTAATTATTATTATTATTATGGCTATAGCTATGAATAGGGGCTGACCCAGTAACAGTAACAAACATGCCTGTTGATCAATCAGCCCAATGCGCTATGCTGCTCCCTGAATCCTTGGCATGACAAGAAAGACCCCTGGTGATAGTCTCTGCTGTCAGTAGGGGAAGCCATAAAGACAGCCACCATGAGTCCAAGGCCAGACCTACCTACCTGCACACACACAGTCTCATCAGGGACTTATCAATGCCTAGGGGACATTTCTATTCCATGTCCTAGACCCATGCCAATTGACCCCCAAAGTTGTGACAATACAGGAAGCAGGCAAAACTGTAACAAAACTACAATACAAGGAGGATGGGGGGTGTTCAGGAATTGAGTACCAAGATCCCATCCAGGCAGCTGCTTTTATAGTTTAATGTATATGCTTATTGTTTTTATATATTTGTTCATACGGCATTGAATTATTGCCAGTTTGTAAGCCGCTCTGAGTCCCCTTCGGGGTGAGGGATATAAATATAGTAATAATAATAAAAAATATGGCCATACCTGACAAGAATCAAGGTTACATAGCCACTCTGATCTGGCCTGGTCAGCCAATGAAATTGAACCAGCAGATTCAACCTCATTGACAGCCTGATCCTGCTCTCTCTCTCTCCCCCCCCCCAAGACCCTAGCAAAGACTGGGAGAAAGATGCATACAACCAGGAGGAGAAAATGACATCTGGAATGTTCTGGACTGCTCGTGCTTGAGCTTACAACACCGCCTGGTGAGTTGTGTGCTTTCTTTCTTTTTTCCATTTGTTGCCATCTTCTACCATTTCTTTTCTGCCACTGTAAGATGTGTTTTGCAGGAAACATTTCCCCGTGTTTAAATATCGTTAGGTCTTCAAGCTACTGCAATAGAAGAATTTAATCAGGCTTTCTCAGTATTCACAATGTTAGTTATATGCCTGCTAGGATCCAGAAAGACCACATAAAGATGCAAAGTGTTTCTATGGAGATACAAGAAAGAGGTGGCTTGTTTCCCCTTCCTTTTAAACAGCATTTCTATTAAAATGCTGGCTTCTGACTTTTTAATGTGTTGGTATTGAGAGTGAGGGTGTCACCATGATGTAGGGTAGGGGTCCCCAAACTAAGGCCTGCTGGCTGGATGTGACTATCCAAGGTCATTTACCTACCCTTGCCTTAAACCTTAGACTTAGGGTTGCCCTAAGTCTGAAATGACTTGAAGGCACATAACAACAACCATTCTAATTAACTTGACTATCTCATCTGCCAAAAGCTGGCCTACACTTCCCATTTATATACCGATAAGTAAATGTTCATTGAAATTATTCTTCATTTTAAATATTGCATTGTTCTTTCATTTTTTGTAGTACAAATATGATATGTGCAATGTGAGGGGAAATCCATGGGGCAGCTGGGAAAACTGTCAGGCAGTACCCCACATTGGCCATTTACCATGCCACGCTGTTGTTTCCCATCTGTCCTCGGCTTCATCGTGCATGGCTTAGTCAATGGTCAATTCCTCAATACACTGCCTCTCAACATGGTGCCAGGACAGAGCTAGGATGGAACCCCGCTGGAAGTAGCCCTGTCTCATGCAATGGGTTCCAAGGGGCTCCATCCTGGCTGCATCTCGGCAGTGTCCTAGTGTCATGATGCCAGAGCTCTGTCGGTATTCAGGCAGAGGTGAATCAAACAAACACCCAGTTTGTATTAAACAGTTTGTATTAAACAGTTTAATTAAAGCAGCACTTACTTTCTGGCTGTTTTAATAGTCCAAAATATATTCTGATAGCACTCAGCCACGGAATATAAAACAAAAACTGATAGCAAATGCTACACCATGGTCAAAATGTCCAGTCTAGTGGTCAAATGCCAAGAGTTCAATGAGCGAAGTCCAGGGATCAAGAGTCTATACCGAAAAGCCAGTCCAAAGATTCAAGGTTCCAGGATTCCAAGGCTTCAGGAGACTGGTCAGGACACCAAAAATCCACCAACCTGGGGGGAAACCAAAGATCAGCCCCAAGGTTAGCTCCTTATATCCAGGAACACAGAGCTGCAACCTTTCTCTTGCATGCCTCCACCCTTAATTGCTTTCACCCATCAATTCTTACTTAGAGATTGCTCAACTCTTTAGAACTAAGACTTACATTAACCCTTCATCACCAAGTGCTAAGCCTGTCACCACCAACCACCATGATAATGACACCTAGGATGTGGAAAAAAGCCCTGTCTGATGAGGTCTAAGCATCATCATCAGAGACCAGGGCTTCAATCACTACTTGGCCATGGAAACCCACTGGGTGACTTTGAGCAAATCACACTTTTTAGCCTCACAAGAAGGCAATGGCAAACCTCACTAAACAGATTTATCCAACAAAATGTATTTCTGATGAAATCCCATGATTAGGGTAGTCCTAAAGTAGATATGGTTTGAAGGCACAAAGCAAGTGGGGTGCTCTCAAGAGTTTTTGTTGAAAGTAGGAAACCTGGAAAAATAACATAATGAATATGGAATACACAAAAAAAAGGTTCTGTGTTGCCTCATTGTAGAATGGAAGTGAACCTGGTTTAATGAAAGCTGTGCCAGTGAAATGAAAGCTCTGGTAGGTTCTGGGAAACTGTTAAGCCTTCAGAAAAATGCCTGATGGTTGACTAATCTATTTAAGTACAGAGAGGCCTATCACTACAAGGTGAGAAGGCAAAAGTGATTATGAGCACAATTTGGAATAGTTGTGAAATGCATCAATGGAGGGACTACCTGCATTGTTGAAGGGATCCAAGATATTTACAGTTACTGCTTATTACTGTTTTTATCCTTGTCGTATAGGATATATTTTTATTGTGCAGCTGAAATGCATGTATAAGTAGCATCCAGATGTTGTTTTGTCACCCTCTTGTGACTCCGCCTTTTGTTGTGCTCCCATGATTTCTAACTACTTTCCCCTTTTTTTGCTGAGGAGGAAAAATTGAATTGCCTCATGACCGATTGTGTTAGAAGCAATCTATCTAGCAACACCCTTGGAAATCATATCAGCCAGGAGCTGGATAAGACATTTGTAATTTCACTCAAAACGGAAAATCACAACCACTTAAAGCTAGTGTTATACTTGTGATGTTGTGAGAGTGCAATGTAACTTTCTTCCCTTCCTGTCCACTTTTCTTCTCTCAGGATTTTGATGAACCAACCCTCTACGGGGCTTCTCAAACTTCTGGTAGGTTTTTGGAATGCAATGGAGGTTTCTAGTTCCATTGATATAAGCACCAGTTCCATCTAAAGAAGTGTGGGTTCTATGATAGAAATACTTTAGTATTGTTGACTATTATTGCCTCCTTGTTTATTCGTTTTATTTGTTTTGGGGACTTTATATTGGATCTCCAAGTTTTTCCCCTCATAAAATGGGATGTGGTTTAGTGCAGATATCACTAAGATTGGTGTCACCACCATGGATGTCTGAGAGGATCAAGTACCACCATCTCCCAACACAAAATAATAATGCTGGCTAGAGGATGGTGGGTGCAGGTATTCCAAAACTAACTTTTAAAGGATTGCCTTCAGCCTACTCTAGTCTGTATTGACTAGGTCGGAAACCTTCTGGTCTGCACTCCATGTTCACCTGCCATACGCAATACATCAGTAGAGGCATGAAACTTTCACTTACAGTAAATCCTTTTTTCAGTTTTTGTAGTTTTCCCCACAAAAGTGTTTATCCTGAGATAGCAGTGCAGCATAAGGGGGAGGCATGCAAGCAGAAGGACAATCATGCTTCTGATATTATCACACTGTTTTTAAGTCTCTCTTCCTCTCCAGTTCTCTCTAGTCTATTCCCTAAGATAATCAGTTTGGACAACACATTGCAGGGACATTGTTGGAATCGAGATTTGCTGTGCTCTTCACAACACATATTTTGTTCTGTGTGATCAAATAAGATGGTGTGGTTTAAGTGGACCATTACTTTTTCTGAGGGCACAGATCTTTGTCTTTCTACCTCTTTGTCATCACTAAAGCAATTGCAATAGTTCAGCACCATCAGCCCATGGAAAAAGAAGTGCAGATTGATTTGGTTTGCTGCCATTATAGTTTGCAAACTGAGGGCAAAACAGTAAGATAGAACCATATTGATCTCGTCCACTGGCAGATAATATAAGGTTATATTTGCTATTGCAGGTGATACTTGGACCCAAACCTTTGCCCTCCTCTTTATCACATGATTTCATCCAGTATCTCTAGCCATCACAGACTTATGAAATAATAACTTGTTGTTCTTTGTGGTCTCCGTGATTATTCTGAGTGTGCTCAGTGCATTATTAGAGACCTTCTGGAGATGTTATGCAAGCATTTTGATAGTAACCAATACAATTCTTGGTCAGTCTTTGTATTCCTTTTTGTCTACTGCAGCAACATCATCAAAAGAACCTGCCAGTTTGTCTTTTTGGCTTCATTTGTTGATATTTCTTTTGGGTTGCATTTTGGCTAAGTTTTCAGACTCAAATTAATGGGTTGATTTCTCTTAGTGATTTTGGTTTGGGTTTGAAGTCTGATTCTTTGACTTTGATAATAGACGTTGGCTTGGCTTGGCAGTTCAGTTAGCTGTTCTTATCCATAGCCACAAAATGGTCTGATCAGCTTCTTTTACAAAGTGTAAATCGTGTGTTATATACATTCAATTGATCCAGTGTGTCTACTTTAGTTAGGATCAGTAATAATTTGATTTAGGCCTCTGATTTTTCTAAGCACTGGAAAGGGTATGAAAGAGTTACAGTAATAATAATAACTTTATTCTTGTATCCTGCCACCGTCTCCCCGGAGGGACTCGGGCAGCTTACACACGGCACAAGGTGCCTGAAAACAGAACATAAAGTGAAAACAATTTAAAAATACAATTAATACAACATATGGACATATAAAACATCAACTAATGTTCAATTAAAACAGTGCCCATCAACCAATGGCAGTAAACTACAGTGTTCCCTCGCTACTTCGCGGTTCTCTTATTGCGGACTTGCTGTTTCGCAGATTAAAAAAATACTAATTTAAAATGTATATCATGGTGTTTTTGCTGTTTTGTGGGGTTCTGCCACTGCTGCTCTCCAAAGCGCTTTCCTTCCTCAGTCCTCCCTCCCTCCAGCCTTGAAGGGCCTTTCCTTCTTTTTCTTCACCTTATTTTAAGTTTATAAAGGCTTAAAATAGTGTATAACTACTAAAATAATGTATAAATATTAAAATAAATAGAGCATCCCTACATCACGGTTTTTCACTTATTGCGGGAGGTCCTGGAACATAGTGTGTCATACGAAGATGCATTTCTTCTCATGCCCAGGTTGTCCTGTAGGCAGTAGAGAGGTAGTAGAGGATGCTTTGGCCCAAAAATTGTTTTGGACTTCAGTTGTCAAAAACCTTAGGAAGCATAGGCAGTGGTAAATGATTACAGAAGATGTTCTTATCCATATCAATTTCAAAAGGATTATAATAGCCTTGCTTGGTCTGCTGTATCTATTTCTGGCCCTTTTTTCTCTCTGGACTTCCATTTTTCCTGTGATCTTCTTCACACTACACAATTGTAGCTTAATTATTCAATTTTAACTGCAATTGCTGGGCTCTTGTAGAATCCCGGTGTTGTAGTACTGTGACTGTGCAGTACTTTGGCCAGGATTAGTGGAGTCATTGTCCTGTTCCGATGATGTGAAAAACACAGCAACGACTTCATCCCACTAGAGCAGTGGTTCTCAACCTGTGG
The DNA here is from genome assembly GCA_030556195.1 of Anolis apletophallus. Classification (NCBI taxonomy): domain Eukaryota; kingdom Metazoa; phylum Chordata; class Lepidosauria; order Squamata; family Anolidae; genus Anolis; species Anolis apletophallus. Next base: position 57,102,695 of record JARBWK010000012.1, on the reverse strand, counting down.
GTCCCCAGATGTTTTGGTCTTCAACTCCCAGAAAACCTAACAGCTGGTAAACTGGCTGGGATTTCGGGGAGTTGGAGGCCAAAATACCTGGGGACCTACAGGTTGAGAACCACTGCAGTAGAACATGGATCCACTTTAAATCCACTTTCTGCCTTTGGCAGAATTCTTGGGCTTGTAGTTTAGGGAGGGGCCTTTAAACAGCTCAGCCAGGCCCTTCCTAAACTACAAACCCCAGAATTCCGCAGGAGGCAGAAACTGGATTTAAAATGAATGTATGCTCTAGTGCAGGGGTGCTCACACTTTTTCAGCATGCGAGCTACTTATAAAACAACCAAGTCAAAATGTCTACCTACCCACTACAAAAATGTGAAACATATAACACAATATCTGCTTTAAGCTGGGTTTTCTGAGTTCACACTGCCATATAATCTGATTAAAAGCAGATAACATGGGATTTTATTCCACTGTGTGGAAAGGACCTCAGGTAACCCAGGGCCGGCAGAATTTGGGCGGCGTCGGGAGCCTGCGAGGCGGGACTGAGCCTTCCTCCTGCCCTGCCTGCGATCTACCAGGACGCCCTACACGATCTACCAGTAGATCGCGATCTACCTAATGAGCACCCCTGCTCTAGTGTGATGAAACTGTAGAATAAAGCAAGGCACTATAGAAAAGTCAGTCCTAGCCCATGACATTTTGCTGTTTCAAGCCAAACAAAACAAAAAATGGTATCTACTCCCAGTTGCCTGAACAGAAACCAGCTGGCCTGGTAGTTTGGTCTTACTTTAACATTGCCGATGGGATAATAGTCTGTGCCACATCTGAGACAGCACACTAATTTAGAGGTCCAAGTTGGGTTGCATGGCATATGGAGCTCTGGCTTCCAACAGAGAGGAATAGTTAAGGAGTCCTGGACAAACAGCCAAAAGCCTGCTGCCCTCTCTCCAGCAGTTGCCACCAGAAGTGATTGCTTTACTTTGTCTCTTGCTAGAGCTGACTTTGACAAACACAGCGCAAGCGGTCCTTTTCACTTGTGCTACAGCTGGATGCTCCTCCTAATTCTTTACCCATGCTGCAGTTATAGCATCAAGGAAATAACAAATCTAAATTTAAGAGATTATCCAATTTATTAAAATTTTATGATCCAGGGCTTTGGCATATGCAAAGCCAGCAGGAAGCTTTTAAATGTGTGGATATAGACAGCAATTTCCTACCCATTTAGTGTTGCTTGAAGAAATTCCACACCATATTTGATTGATAGGTAAATAAAATTTTCTACACAGGGAATCAGGGACCCATAATAGGAGATTTAAGTTGACGCTCTTTCACATTAAAATGAGACTGATTGTTACTGTCCTTTGCTCTTCTTAAAGTGAAATTTAAAAACTTAATGCTGCACAGTATTTTAGATTGTGTACTATTCTGTATTATTTGCATGTGTGGATTGGGTTTCTGGTTTATCTAGGAAAACCTACTTCTTTGAACCACATCTTTAGGATACTGGTCATACTGGGAGGGAGAATTGTTGGAATTGGGAGTTGAAACCAGTATTTATTTATTTATTTATTTATACCCAACCTCACCAAGGAATCTAAAGTAGCTTATAACAGTGTTTCCCAACCAGTGTGCCATGGCACACTAGTGTGCCGTGAGCGATCATCAGGTGTGCCGTGGGAAATTGGACCTTCCAATACACTTTCTTCCCCATCCTGCTGAACACTTTTTCTTCTCCACTCGGGCTCCCTTCTTCCCAGCCTCACTCTGCTCGCTTTGCCTCGCTTTGCTCTGGGGCGAGTCTGCGCAGTAGCACCTGCACGGGTCACGTCTTCCTCCCTCCCCGCTCCCCTCCTGAACACGCTCATGCTATTTTCCCCAAACTCCATCTGTGTTCACATTTGAGCATATTGAGTATTCATGCCAAGTTTGGTCCTGATCCAACATTGTTTGAGTCCACAGTGCTCTCTGGATATAGGTGAACTACAACTCCAAAACCCAAGGTCAATGCCCACTAAACTCTTATAGTATTTTCTCTTGGTTATGGGAGTTCTGTGTGGGAAGTTTGTGTCTTTCTGCCATTCCAGCCAGGATATCTATGTTGTGTTCATCGAAACAGGCCCAGGTTTCACAGAGTGTATAAATACATTTAAAACATATTAACTATATGTATTACTGTGTTAGAGTGTCAATTTGTGTCATTTTGGTTGGTGGTGTGCCCCAGGATTTTGTAAATGTAAAAAATGTGCCACGGGTCAAAGAAGGTTGAAAAACACTGGCTTATAAAACTTAAAATAAAGGTCTAGCTCAAAATGTACTATTACAAATATTTGAAAAAGGAACATCAGTTCTATTAAAACACATATAGTAGTTAAAATGGTTTAAAATATGGTATATTTAGAATATGTTTTAAAAGACACTTGGAGCATAAGTAACTTTTCCAAACATTTATACGTAGAAACAGTGACAACTGACAATATTATATCACCCTTATACAAATCTGTGATGCAATTACATCTGGAATACTAGTATATACAGTTCTGATCCCTTACATCTGAAGAAGGATACGAGGATAGATACATAAACATGATCAAGGGATAGAGGGAAACTTTTATGAGGAAACTTCAGAAGAATGAAGAGAAGCAAAGAAGCCTTAGAAAGCATACATAGTGTCAATAGTCTCCCTTGGTAGACTAGCTGAGCAGAACAAGTAAAGTCTCAATCTTATTCCTTCCAAATGGCCAAGCCAAGCCACTACCAATTTAAAGAAAAAAATAAAATAAAACTAAAGCAAAAATCAAATGGTCAAATAAAGATAATATAACCCTTATTAATTGTTGAGTTGAAATATTAACAACTTCTGCTACACATTCTGTGATCCAAGTTAGCATAGTTTACAGTTTCTTTCTATCATTTAAATGCTGAAAATTGGAACAAAACAAGCCTGCTTTTTCATATTCTGGTCAATGAGATCCAGCATGGGTTTTTAAAAATGTATGATCCAGCTAAATTAAGCATGTTTATGACTAGGTAAAGGTGTCCTGTTAACATTAAGTATAGTCGGGTCTGACTCTGGGGGTGGCACTTATCTCCATTTCTAAGCCAAAGAGATGGCGTTGTCCATAGACATATCTTAGGTCATGTTGCCGGCATGACTGCATGGAGCGCTGTTACCCTGCCAAAGCGGTACCTATTGCTCACCGGAGTGGCGTACAGGGAGCATACAACTCCTCTGTTACGCCAACTCCACTGGTTGCCAATCTGCTACCGAGCACAATTCAAAGTGCTAGTTTTAACCTTTAAAGCTCTAAATGGTTCTGGCCCAGACTACATGTCCAAACGTATCTCCTACTACGAATCATCATGAAGTTTAAGATCATCTGGAGAGAGGCCCTGCTCTCGATTCCACTGCTGTCGCAAATGCGATTGGTGGAGACGAAAGACAGGGCCTTCTTAACAGTGGCTCCCCACCTGTAGAGTTTCCTCCCCAAAGACATCAGATTGGCCACCTCCCTTCTGTCCTTTAGAAGGAAACAGGCTTGGAAAGGCTTGGATGTGGGTCCTTGCATTTGACCATTGAATAGCAGCTTGTATGAAGAAGACATAAGCAATTTCGAAGTGACAATGAATTGACCTGGACCTGCATTTTAACTGGCATGTTTTAACAACTGTTTAGTTAATGTTTTCTTTTAATGAATTTGTTGATTGTTCTTATCATTATGATGGCACCAAATGGTGTTTGCTGTGAGGCCGCCCTGAATCCCCCCCTCAATATTCAATATTTATTTATATGATATAAATAAATATTGATCTACAAGCATTTGCATGTTTTCGAACTGCTAGGTTGGCAGAAGCTGCAGCTATAACAGTAGGAGTTCACCCCGCTCCCCAGATTCAAACCACTAACCTTTTGGTCAACAAGTTTAGCTGCTCAGCAGTTTAACCCGCTGTGCCACCAGCAGGTTACCTTGAGGCTATGTATATAAGCGGTACCTATTGATCTACTCACATTTTCATGTTTTCGAACTGCTAGGTTGGGAGATGCTGGGGCTAACTATGGGAGCTCACCCCACTGTGGATACAAACCACCAACCTTCCAACCAGCAAGTTCTGCAGCTTAGTGGTTTAACCTGCTGCGCCACCTGTTTATGACTAAGCTGTATGTTATTCTCCAGACATGTGTAATATTAAGTAGCTTCTCACTTCCAAAGTGTCTTCAAAGTTGTTTTCAGTGAAAGTCGTGCACAGCATATGACTGGACAAAGAACAGCATGATTTCTTATACAGACATTGAACTTGGTAGTTGGTTATGAAAAAAAGCCTAGCATGGCATTATGTTTTTTAGATGTATAATCTAGATTTTAAATTTTTTAAAAATCGATTTTTAAAAAAAAAATGGCGGCCGGGGGAGGCGGGGCAGGGAGGAGGAAGAGAGCTAGCTCCTCCTTTTCGGCGGCCCCCTCCCTACCTAGGGAGGGGGCGCCAGGAAGAAGGCGGCGCCAAGAGCAGCGCGTCACAGGCCTGCCGTGACGCGCTGCCCCTGGCACCGCCTACTCCTCTCCTTTTCGGCGCCCCTCCCTTCCTAGGCCGGGGAGCCGCCAAAAGGGCAGAAGGCGGCAAGAGCAGCAGCGCGTCACAGGCCTGGCGTGACGCGCTGCTCTGGCGCCGCCTACCCTCCTTTTCGGCGGCTCCCCGGCCTAGGAAGGGAGGGGGTGCCCGAAAGGAGGAGTAGGCAGTGCCAAGGGGCAGCGCGTCACGCCAGGCCTGTGACGCGCTGCCGCTGGCGCCGCCTTCTTTTTCGGCGCCCCCTCCTTCCTAGGGCAGGGAGCCGAAAGGGCAGAAGGCGGCGCAAGAGCAGCGCGTCACAGGCCTGGCGTGACGCACTGCCCCTGGCACCGCCTACTCCTCCTTTTCGGCGTCACAGGCCTGGCGTGACGCGCTGCTCTTGGCACCGCCTACTCCTCCTTTTCGGCGGCTTTAGGAGGGGGCGGGGCCTGGGCTGGGGGCGGGGCCTGGGGGCAGGGGCCTGGGGGCGGGGCCGAGTGGCCCCGCAGGTCATCAGTGACCTCTTATCCGGCCCTGGACCCGCCAGAAGTTGGACAGCACTGATCTAGATTACTCATAAAGGCAAATGACCTCAGAACAGATGATGGGGATCTGTGGGCATGCTCTTATTGGAACTTACTGTAATGTGAAGATTTTCGCAGCATAATTACCTTTTCAGAGTTTTTATTTATTTCTGTATTTTCTTCCTTTCTTCCATTGAAGGACGGAGGCATTTTACAATATAGATGAAAACATCATACAATAGGATTATGGCTAGGACTATTGTTGCTGTCGAGTTGGTTAACACACAGTAAAAGACACTGTTGTAGTTGAGCCTGAGGCTGAGAGAGAGAGAGAGGAGTCTGTAGCTAGAAATGCCAAACGGTCTACTCGTGAGCAAGAGTCGGATGAGGAGCAAGAAGGGAAGAGATTGAGGCAAATACTTCGTGATTCTTCTGGGGGGTGAAACGTTTCTGGGTTTTTCGGTGGATGGGAGTGGTGACGAGGAGCAGTCATCAGGAGGTATGGATGAGGGTCTACAGAGTACTGAAGGAGTCCCTAATGAGATGGATTGGACTAAGGTGCAACAAATACAGGATGTCTGCTTGGAAACCACTAGCAGTGATTCGTTTGCAGGGTTCATGGTAGATGGGAGTTGGAGTGCTAGGAATGGGTCTCATGGTGTCACAGCGCGGGACCTGGCCCTGCCCCTTAATCACACACACACAGACAATGTCAATTAACTATTTATTAAGCACAAATTAAAAGCAGGTGAAGAAGGTAAAATGTCCAAAAATGTAAAGGTCAATTAGTCCAAGGTAAATAGCAATCAATGTCCAAAGGTATTCAAAAAGCAAGGAATCTCTCAAAAGCAAGGTCCATAAAAACAAAGCGAATCAAGGCAAAGCAACTTAGTCCGTAGTAAAACAAGGCAATCCAGGGCTCATGGAAGAAACAAGGTCTCAAGGTAGTTCTTGGCAAGGCAAGTCAAACTATGGCTCCAGGGAACAGCAGATCGCCGAAACGTCTGTTCAGCAAAGACGTGGCCGACCAACTGAGGAACTTTCCCACAAAGTGTATATTTAATTCCCACCTTTGTGAGACCAGCGCCTCTCCAGGCTCCGCTTCCAATCTCTGCGCGTAGCCACAATATTACTCCTCCGGTCGAAGCTCCTCAAAGGCCGAGCACCATTTGGCTCGCTATCTCCCTGGGAACATACCTCCACTATGGTTTCCATCTCTTCCTCCGCAGCTGGCAGCAACAAACATTCCTGTGAACCGAAACCTCCCGGTTTCTCATATTCACAATCTGATGCGTCTGATCCGGAATCTAGCTGGCCTTCATCATCCGAGTAAGCAGAAGGCCAGGTGTCATCCCATTGCAAACTGTCAGTTGGGGATGCATGCCCATCATCCCTTGCATCCCCTTCATCCGGGTCCAAAGCAATTGGGACCCCCGGAGCAGCACCCCGCCCCCCCCCCGGCTGAAACGGAGGCTGGGTTGCTACACATGGGGACTGTTGAGGAGAGTTGAGTCGTCGCAGGAGACGGATCGCCTGGAGAGAAAGACAAAGGGCGGCATGGGAGGAGTTGCTGGCAGCTGAAGGAAATGTGGAAGGGGCGTTGGTGCAATCAAGCCTTGAGGAGGACTGAATAAAAGGAGCTTGCAATTAACCATTCGTTGCAGCTGGCAAGGTGTTGTTCTTGCTATCCAGGCCGTTGCCTTCTGTGCTGTGTCGCTGCTGGACTGATTATTGGACTGACTGTGGACGTGAATTCTGGATCTTGGTATTGTATTTCGTGGGCTTCTGCATCATTGTATCCTGCTTTTGCCTGCTCCACCTTAAATCCCTTCTGTGCTAGATTTCCCTGCTACTTTGTTTTGGATTCTGGATTGACCTGACTTTGCTGCTTCGTTTACATCCCTCCTGGCTTGAAGTAAGGACTGACTGACAACTCTATTCATCCTGTTTTCCTCCTGGCCTGATGTTTGGACTGTGTGACGATGCTACTTCTTCTTGACAACCATCTGTTTGTTACTATGCCTTGGAGTAGCCTGTTCTTCTTGGCTGGTTGTGACCTTGGGCTGCTCACACACACTCAGCCTCACTTTCTCATGTGAAGGAGTTGGAACTTGGAGTTTTCTACCTATTGGTTTGTCTCATCATTTTGCTGTGGTTTTTGTCATATTTGAGATGCTGTGAGAAACTTTGGGGCGGTTGCTAATAAACTCTGTTTACTTTATTATGCCTGGCTTCTTAAGGTAGTCTGGATCATGACAGGCACAATATCACAGTACTGACAGAGGTGGTTTAAACATGAAACAAAATATATGCCTACATATTTCTGGTTTTAATATCGTGTTACCCATATACTGCCAAAGGTCCTATAGCCTTTTATGTGGGCAGGAATTCCCAATCCATGTTTTCAGTTTTCAGGACTCCTGCTGATAGTTAAAGTGAAATTTAGCTATGACACATAGTTGTGGTATGAGAACTGGGCTAAGAACCTTGTAACTAGGAAGCTTATAACTATGCCTCACATAATGGCCCACAATCTCTGGGCTTGACCACAAGATTTTAAGGAATTTTGCTGCAAGGCAGGAGCTTGACAGAGTGGGAAGTTGTAAGATCCCAGTCCAAGCACTGGGTCAACTTCATTATCTAAAAAGTTTGGGATTTATGATGCTCTCTGTTGTGGTTTTGTGGTTTGGGAGATGAAAGAAACAACACGAATCACAGTTCTTCACTTGCACACCACCCACACATCTAATAATGCAACATCAAGGGTGTACATCCAGGAGAACTCTTGAGAAAAACACATCTGTGCCAAATCTCTAAGATTGCCTTGGCAACACGCAAGTGCTGTACAGATATATACATTCCATGCCTATGACATATTCCATTTCTAGCAGCCCTTTCTAGCAGAGGAATGTGGAACTGCACTTTGAGGAGGCAAAATGCAGAAAAGCCCTTGGGCTGTTGGAAATGGCACTGACCATTAACCTTCCCCATGGTACCTGAATGAAGAAAGTTTAATGCCCTGAAGCAGCTGAAGATTTAACCCCTTGGCTCAGACTTGAGTGAAACTTGTGTAATTTGGGAGAGCCTTTGGCAAAGCCAACAGAACTACGCCCATATCAAGTATGCATACGCTCAGCCTCAGGCAGGCCCAGGGAAAAGAGTTACTGCAGTCCATAGAAGGGATTCCATCTCCAGTAGTATTTACACCTGCTATGCAATCTGGTGCCAACTAGGCAACAGCTGGTTCCTTAAATTTAAGGCTTAAACTTTGGGTCACACCCAGTTGGCTTGCAGAGTTGTAGCAATGCAGTGCTAACACAGCTGCAGCCCAGCAATCGTATCAATAACTGTTGCAGAAGAGCGAGATCTCACTGTCTTTTCTGCCACAAAGCCTCTCTCCCCTGCCTCCTTTGGTCCCAGCTTTCACAGCTTAGTCACAGAGTCCCTTATACACAATAATAATATTTAGCACTTTCACGGCACTTCACAGCTTCAAAGCACACTGCAAGCATTTAACTAATTAATCAGCAATTTGTTACTTAAATAATCATTAGCTTATATAAATACCCCTGGCTGGATTTGTTGTCCATGTAATGGATGGAATAATAGATTTAATGTGAGTGGAACAATTCCCAAGTGTATTTAAGGGAGGCAGAGTAGAATTTGACTTTGGCACTATGTGATGCTTGTGTGAGCAGAAGGGTACCGGGAGTGCTGCTACATGGAAGGGGAGCAAAATGAGGCCACTTTCCCCAAATAAGTCTACCCTCCCATGGAGTTTTCCTTGTTTTGATTCCTTAGATTTCTGGTATTGCAGTAACTTAAAATTCCAATGGAGTTAAAGCACTGTTTAGCCATCCAAAGGAAAGGGGCAAACAAAGTTACCAAGGGATTGTGATCATAGCAAGTATACAATGTTTCACAATATAAGGTATTTGGTGATTGAAGAAGACACTCATTTGGAGAAAAGTATTCTAATTTAGAGGGGCAATGTTCTTAATAGGTATATTCTTGGTGAGAATGACAATGGCCAGAAAATCCAGGAAAAGGGGAAGTACTTGCTTTGTAGCAACTAAATCACGATGTTTAGGTAGCTATGAGGGGCAGAAATTGTTTTGAAGGGGCATGTACTTTACAAGTCCCCTTCTGACATGGGAGGGCAGCGTAGAAGGAACACCCCAACAACTTGAATCTTTTTGAAGATAGCTTTATTTGCCAGCCAAAGCAAATAGTGGCAGATGTGCTCCAGGCATGAAAATACTTCCATGCCCTCAAGATGGGGTCACAATCTTTTATTGTTTTACAGAAATCCAAAAAGCACATTTTGATTGGTGTTTATTTATTTACTTTAGTTATATTCCGCCCTTCTCACCCCGAAGGGGACTCAGAGTGGATTACAGTACACATACCTGCAGACAATCCCTGCAGTTCAACATATGACATATAAACATGTGACATTTATCACAGTACAGTACATACATTTGACATTATACATATATTGACAAACAGAGGCAAACCTTCTGGCCACCAGGGGGAGCTGACGCACTCATCTCTCTCAGCGTTTCCTTCCAGCCTCCCTTGTTTCTTCCGCATTCCTCAGTGATTCTTTATGGCCTCATAAATCAGTCAAAATTCACCTCCCCACTTTAATGTGGCACCTTTATCTCCTACTTGACAAATGTAACTGTCTTTCGGGCTGCAAAGGTCGGCAGCAGGCTACACTTAAAGGTCGAGAACCCACCTCGACCCGGGCAGGCCTCGAACTCATGACCTACTGGTCAGAGAGATCTTATGCAGCTGACACTTAGCCAGCTGTGCCACATTCCCGGTGTAACACATTGTCCGTTTAATTGGTCGATGCTTACCTAATACATTTCTGATTGGCTCTCTATTACTAAGCAAGCAAACAGGTGAAAAACAGCAGAAACTGGAATAAACTGGAAATGTACTGTAACTTCATATCTTCAAGTGACCCTGACTTGTGGGGATGTGCTGGGCTGGCACTGGCTTATCTCTTAGTTACAAGTTAAAACAAGAATGCTGTGTGACAGAATTGGGAGGATAGGTGTGAGAGCTACTCCTCAAACTGCAGTGGCAGCTCTTTTTAAAAGCTAGATGTTTGTCTGTATATACTTTACAGATGGGACCTCCAATCCTATATAGCACTTATAAAATCTTATAAAACCACCTTCAGATTTACCACTTTTGGCCCCTTGCTATTTTTGGGGGGATGGGGCCTGCTGAGTGCCCTCACATGATGCTGACCTGGCCTCAGCCCATTAATACCTGAAGTAGTGTGGAAGTCTTGCAAGTTGCTTCCTCACTAACAACGGTAAGGTAGGTGTCACGATGCCAGGGCTCTGCCGATACAGAGGCAGAGATGAACCAAATAAACTTCCAGTTTGTATCAAACAGTTTAATTAAAACAGCACTTACTTTCTGGCTGTTTTAATAGTCAAAACAAAACATAAAGGTAGCACTCAGCCACAGAATATAAAACAAAAACTGACAGCAAAAACTGTTGCAGGTTCAAGATAACACCGTAGTCAAAAGGTCCAGTCCAGTGGTTAAACGCCGAGAGTTCAATGAGCAACGTCCAGGGATCAAGAGTATATGCCATAGTCAAAATCCAGTCCAGAAATTCAAAGTTCCAGGATTCCAAGAGCATAAGAGACAGGTCAGGATACCAAAAATCCACAAATCTGGTGGAGAAAACCAAATAAACTTCCAGTTTGCATCTACCACCAAAATAAAAAACAAATACTTTTCTCCCAAAGATCAGTCCCAAGGCTAGCTCATAGTCAAAATTCCAGAAATTCAAAGTTCCAGATTCCAAACACCAGGAGCTGCAATACTTTTCTCCCAAAGATCAGTCCCAAGGCTAGCTCATTATATCCAGAAACACCCAGCTGCAACCTATCTCTTGCAAACCTCCATCCTTAATTGCTTTCACCCATGAAAGCAATTCTAAAGGATTGAGTAATCTTACTTACTTACAACCCTTTAGAATTAAGACTTACATTAACCCTTCCATCACCAACTGCTAGGCCCATCACCACCAACCACCATCAACTGCAGAACATGATACATGACAGTAAGTGACTTTTGAGTAGCTCTAACTGAGCGACTTGCATTTTGGGGGCCTTTCCCCTATGTCAGTGCTGTCCAACATCTACCGGACCAGGGGCCTGATTGCCAGTCACTGATGACTTGGGGGGCCGAAGGGTCTGGCCCCGCCCCCGGCTCCGCCCCCTCCCCGGCTCCGCCCCCCATGCTCAATATGCCCAAATGTGAACACTGGTGGATTTGGGGGAAAATAGACCTTGACATTTGGGAGTTGTAGTTGCTGGGATTAGTAGTTCGCCTACAATCAAAGAGCATCCTAAACCCCACCAATGATGGAATTAACCAATCTTGGCACACAGAACTCCCATGACCAACAGGAAATACTGGAAGGCTTTGGTGGGCATTGACCTTGAGTTGTGGAGTTGTAGTTCACCTCCATCCAGAGAGCACTGTGGACTCAAATAATGATGGATCTGGACCAAACTTGGCATGAATACTCAATATGCCCAAATGTGAACACAGATGGAGTTGTGGGAAAATAGACCTTGACATTTGAGAGTTACAGTTTCTGGGATTTATAGTTAACACACAATCAAAGAGCATCCTGAACTCTTGTAACAATGGAATTGAACCAAACTTGGCATATTGAACTCTCATTACCAACAGAAAGTACTGAAAGGGTTTGCTTGGGAACTGACCTTGAATTTTGGAGTTGTAGTTCACCTACATCCAGAGAGCACAATGTTGGATCAGGACCAAACTTGGCATGAATACTCAATATGCCCAAATATGAACAGGAGAAGGAAGGAAGGAGGGGAAGAAGAGAAGGATGGAAGGAGGAAAGGGAGGAGGAAAAATGAGAAGGAAGAAAAGATAGAAGGGTGGCAGGAAAGAAAGAAAGGAAGGTGAAAGAGGGGCAAGGAGGGAGGGAGAACAGTTGAAAGGAAGGACGAAAGGGTGGATGGATGGGTGGAAGGAAGGAAGGAAAGGAGAAAGAGAGGAGGAAGAAGAAGGGAGGGAGGGAGGAGGAAAGGGTGGATGGATGGATGGATGGAAAGAAGGTGAAAGAGAGGGAGGGAGGAAAGAAGGAAGGAAGAGGAAAGAGTGGAAGGAAAGGGAGGGAGAAAGAAGAGGGAAGGGGGAGGAAAGAAGGCCGGGCGGCAGTTGGGGCTCCTGAGGTGGCAGCGGAGGAGGCGGGAGCGCCGCGGCGAACTGGGCCAGGCCTCCGCGGCCAGCCCTCTGCGTACTGGGCCAGGCCGGCGCGGCCAGGCCTCCGCGGCCCGCAGCCAAGCCTTCGCAGCCGCGGCTAGGCCTTTGCGGGCCGTGGCCAGGCCTCCGCGGCTAGGCCTCCGCCGCCGGCGCGAGTGCGTCTGCGCCGGCGAGAGTGCGCCTGCGCCAAGGAATGCGACTGCACCGGTGCAAGCATGACTGCACCGGCGCGAGCGCCGATTGGGGGGGGGGAGGGAGGGAGAGAGTAGGAGGGAGCCTGCTCCTCCTCCCAGCCCCGCCCCTGTGTGAAAAAAAAAAAAAAAAAAAAAAAAAAAAAAAAAAAACAAAAAACAAAAAAAACCAGCCGAGTTCTTTTTAAAAGGGTAGGGGGCCGTAGGGGAGGTACTGGGGGGGCCGGATCCGGCCCGCGGGCCGCCAGTTGGACAGCCCTGCCCTATGTGATGGCCGGGCACCGCCTCCTTCGGCCATTTCCCCAACCAGCCTCCAATCCGCCATGACTCCCGCCCTGACTCCTGCCCCTTGCTTGTTGAAGCCGAGCGGAGTAGGAGCCCCGCCTACTGAAGCCCATCCACCGCTCATGCTCCTCCTCTGTGGGAGAGCTGAAGCTGGGGGGGGGGATGACGCAGCCTGGCTCTGCTCCCTCCCCCGGCTTCAGCACTCCCACAGCTTCGCCAGCCTTGAGGGGGCAGTGCCAAGCCAGTGGTGGCAGAGCAAGCACAATGCTGGCTTGGCACTGCCCCCTCAAGGCTGGCGAAGCTGTGGGAGTGCTGAAGCCGGGAGAGGGGCAGGGCATGAAGTGGCCTGGCTTCGCTGCCTCTCCCAGCTTCAGCACTCCCACAGCTTCGCCAGCCTTGAGGGGGCAGTGCCAAACCAGCAATGGCAGAGCCAACACAATACTGGCTTGGCACTGCCCCCTCAAGGCTGGTGAAGCTGTGGGAGAACTGAAGCTGGGGGGAGGAGCAGGGCGGGGCATGGCATGGCTCCTCCCCTGGCTTCAGCACTCCCAGCAGCTGCTCCCAGCAGGTCACCATCCCCCAGCCATTCTTTACTGTGTTACAGTGTCATTTTGTGTCATTTTGGTTGGTGGTGTGCCCCCGGATTTTTTAAATGTTAAAAGTGTGCCACGACTCAAAAAAGGTTGGGAAACACTGGTCTAGCCCAAGACACCCAGAACCTAAGGAGACATTGAGAGTTGGATACAGAAATGTCTTCCTCTTTCCCTCCCTTCCTCCCATGTTTTTTGAACCTCAACTGGGACTGCCATAAAGAAAGGTGCATTTCCACTCATCCTCCAGAGTATAAGTAGTGATGTCTGCTCTGAGGTTTAATTCAAAACTGACAAAAATGGTTTACAAGAGCCTTTAAAACAGACATTTGGATTTTTTTCCTTCCTCTGCTTTCATCCAAAGAATTTAAGTGACAGTAATATAGTGTGTTGATGAACATATTCTGGTTTATGTAGGTCCAATTTTGCAACATCAGATCTCATTATCTTCATCCTTAATAGAGCCTGCAGGCAATGTTTTGAGCAAAATTATTACTGAAGTGAAAAATAAATAATGTGGGAACAGTAAGGGGTTAATCAATGTTGTGGTGCAGCAGCTAACTTATTACGAATACCCTCCTGAGACAATTAGGGCAAGGCATTCTCTTGTCATTCTCTTATAAGTTATTATTGAAGTACCAGACCTATAGAGACAGTCCCCGGATAACAAACATCCAACTTCCAAATGTCTCATAGTTAAGAATGGGGGTGAGACAACAGGAAGTGAGAGAAATCTACCCCTAAGAAGGGAATTTCACTCCTGAAAGAGTTACCATGAGGAAAAGGCTTCTCCACTGAAGCTTTATCACCAATTCTTGTTTCTAAAACATCATTTCCCCCCAAATTCAATTATCACAAGGATGGAAAGTGAGATGAAATCTTTTGAAAAAATGCAGAGACAGCAAAACAAACCCCACCTGGTTTTTAACCTTCTCTATGCTATCCAAAGTGCTCTTGTTTGCTCTCTCTCTCTCCCCGATTGGAGTTACATTTAAAATGTGCTTGTTTCCACTTGCATACAAATTTAACTTAAGAACAAACCTACAAATTTAATTTAAAAACAAACCGAGTCCCTCTGTGGAGGCGAGAAGATCGGGGTACAAAAGTGTTAAATAAATAAATAATAAAAACTACTTATATACTCGAGTATAAGCCTAGAATTTCAGCCCTTTTTTAGGCTTAAAAAGTCCCCCATGGCTTATACTCGGGTGAGATCCTGGCAAGAAGACGTGGGGCTGAAAGAAGGGCTTCTTTCAGTCCCATGCCTTCATGACAGGACCCTCACCTCTCCGCACAGAAACCCAGCTCTCCCTCCTCTCCTCCTTTCTCACACAGTGCACACCTTCATCTCCTCCTCTCTCGTGCCAGTCTTTCCCTCTTTTCCTTATTCATATACACACAGAATTTACCCCAAAATATATACTTAAAATAAACTATGGTGATTATTGGAAGGATGTTGTTCATTCGTTCAGTCTCTTCCGACTCTTCATGTCCTCATGGACCATCCCACGACAGAGCTTTCTGTTGGCCGTCACCCTGTCATGAGCACATATACATTGAAGAAAGTTAGAATAGTAACAGTCTTACCTTAAATTACAGGTCTATGTCAATATTCAAAAACATTTAATGTACTGATGCCTCAATTAATATAATGTTATTAGTTTCTATTTTTATTTTGAAATATACCAGTAGCTGCTGCATTTCCCACCCTCAGCTTATACTCGAGTCTATGTTTTCCCAGTTTTTTTGTGGTAAAATTAGGTGCCTCGGCTTATATTCAGGTCGGCTTATACTCGAGTATATACAGTACCTTGTTCATAACTTGAGGTCTGCCTGCATATGAATGCTAAACTATTCTAATATTTTTACAGGCTGTAGATAAAAAACAATTTCTGATGCAGAAGCCTAAGACAGCATTATTTAGTTTGGAGCAGAGCTGACTATGCTGGCTCAAGGATTCTGAGGGTTGTAGCAAAAAGAAAAAGTTTTCTAACTTTTGATTTGGAATAATGAAAAGTAAGAATAGGGCATATTCCTTCAATTGAATGCACCAGTCTTTTACAGTAAATTAAATCATGATTTTGCAGTTCTGTTTTTGAGAAGAAGACCAAACTCCAGCTTGCCAGTTTATTTAAAAGAGAACTATTTTGTTTACTGTTTAGGAAAGGGGGATATGATTGTTCAAAGAGAATGAGAGGAAAGGAAAGGAAAAGGAAAAGGAAGGGGATGAACACAAGCCAAAAGCTCATGTATGTAGTGTAAATCCATTTTCTGCACACTTTGTATAAGATACGAAAAAGCTTTTAACTTTTGTTGATGTGTTTTCATTTATGCTGTAAATGATTAGAGCAGTATTTCTCAACCTTTCTAATGCTGCAACCTCTTAATATAGCTCCTCGTGTTGTGGTGACCCCCAGCCATAAAAAATATTTTTGTTGCTACTTCATAACTGTAATTTTGCTACTGTTATGAATTGTAATGTAAATATCAGATATGCAGGATGTATTTTCATTCACTGGACCAAATTTGGCACGAATACCTTATATGCCCAAATTTGAATACTGGTGGGGTTGAGGGGAGGGATTGATTTTGTCATTTGGGAGTTTTAGTTGTTGGGATTTATTGTTAACCTACAATCAAAGGGCATTCTGAATTCCACCAAAGATGGAATTGAACCAAACTTGGCACAGAGAATTCCTATAACCAACAGAAAATACTGAAAGGGTTTGGTGGGCATTGACGTTGAGTTTTGGAGTTGTAGTTCACCTACATCCAGAGAGCACTGTGGACTCAAACAATGATAGATCCGGACCAAACTTGGCACAAATACTCAATACAGTGTCCCCTTGCTACTTTGCGGTTCACTTATTGCGGACTTGCTGTTTCGCGGATTTTTTAAAAAATTAAAAATATATATCATGGTATTTTTGCTGTTTTGTGGGATTTTGCTGCCACCGCTCTCCAAGGTGCTTTTCCTCCTCAGTCCTCCCTCCCTCCAGCCTTGAAGGGCCTTTCCTTCCTTCACTTTATTTTAAGTTTATAAAGTCTTAAAATAGTATAAAACTACTAAAATAATGTATAAATATTAAAATAAGTATAGCGTCCCTACATCACAGTTTTTCACTTATTGTGGGAGGTCCTGGAACCTAACCCCAGCAATACATGAGGAAACTCTGTATGTCCAAATGTGAACACTGGTGGAGTTTGGTGGAAATATACTTTGACATTTAGTAGTTGTAGATGCTGGGATTTATAGTTCACCTGCAATCAAAGGGCATTCTGAACCCCACCAATGATGGAATTGGGTCAAACTTCCCACACAGAACCCCCATGTCTTGACTCACCAGCACAACCCTTCCTCCAGCCTCACATGCTCTCCCTCTTCTGCGCATGCGCACCATGCTCCCATGCCTGCTCTCACCTCCCTTGCTTGGAGTCTCAGAAACAGTTCTCCCCTTGGCTGAGAAGCTGTCCAATTACAGCAAAGGAGGGCTTTTGGTGGGAGGATTCTCAGTCTGTTTCCAAAAAGGAAGAGGACAGGTGGAGAGATCTTCAGTCTTCTCTGCCAAAGGGGTTCCTAAGACCATTAGAAATATATGCTTTCTGATGGTCTTTGGCAACCCCTCTGAAACCCCCTCATGACCCCCCCCAGGGGTCCCGACCCCCAGGTTGAGAAACACTGGTTTAGAGAGTGCTTAGTTCAAAAGTTTTTGAAGTTTGATTCTTAGTAGTTAAACAGAAGATGTAAGCAATGTACAAATGTAAGAATGATTTTGTGCAATGTGATAATATTATTTCCAGGTCTTCCTTTTACGATTTTATATAGCTCTCTAATGTAGAACTTAATGGCTCAGGCTTAAGGTAGGTTTCTGGTTTCTTCACATATTATGCAGTGCTAAACTGTAGCTTCCTGTGAACCGATCAGAATATAAAAAACACTCCGAATCATAGTGTAGAAGCCAGATCGTTACATCCAGAACCATTGACACATAATGAACTGTAGAAGATATTCATTTCTAACTTCTCCCACACAAAAGTGCTGCCCATGTAGGAAGTACATGACATTCTTGCAGATGGGATGACAGTAAAATACAAGCTCTACAGAGTTATGTGTTGAAGAGAACTTTCCCCCAGTTATAAACCTTGAAGAGGAACAGCTGTAGCTGTCACCCTACCTCTAAGGATTTCAGAAGGGCACATTGTGGACAAGGACAAAATGAGTATTAAAACATTGCAAAAAATGAACAGAAGTGTAACCATTGTTTATTCTTATGCTGGGTGCCTATTTTTTTCTTGCTATAACATATAATTATTGGGGTTTGCTTCACCCTGCTTGGAAGCAACATGGGATTTAAAGTGGTAAACTCCTAGATTTCTGTTATATAATGCTTGTGACTCAGTAATAACTAATTTCTTGAAGGTAACGGCTGCAATTGCAATGGCAGATGGGCAATTAGTGTTCTCCTGAGAGTTTTTCTGGGGTGTAATGATTTTCTAGGCCACTTATCTTCCCTGTAGTGCGTTGAAATGGGTCCTTGTCACATTTAAATGGGACAAGTGGAAACTTGTGTTCTTTCTATCTTTGCTATTCTTATCAGAGTCAGAAGCAAAAGGAATTTCCCCCTAAGGAACCATGAGATTTTTTTTTACATTTTGAAGAACTCTGTTTACAAATAATGCAATTAAGTGTACTATATGGATTTCTATTTTATAGTAAATTCTTATGCAAACAGACAGGTCTTTTCTGTTCCACCTGTTAAAAGGAAAAGGTATTTGCAACTTTCTAATGAGAAAGTTAAATGCTACTGTTCCATACCCCTCCATTGCCCCAGGAGGTTCAATTAGCTGGGAGGCAAAATGGGGTCTTGTTTGTAATGCTCCCCCTCCCTCCCAAGTTGTGAACTTCCCTCTCCCAAGAGGCCCTATTTGTTTCCTCTTTATTGAATTTATAAATTTTTGTTCCATTCAGCAGAGTCCTTTTCTCTGTTGTTCTGCACTCTGTTTTGTAAAATCTTGTTTCTGTTCTCATCTATTTATTTTCTGTTTAAAATATTTATAACTCACCTTTTTTTTGCCAAAGCAGGGCCCTTGAGATAATATATGAAAAAAGTTAAGTTATCATGTAAGATAGTTTTGAAGTATTCAGAAAAGCAGTATCTTTGCTTTGCTGTATGCTTCAAAACTACCTGACATGATATCTTACCACAAATTATTGGCTTAGTGAAGTGATATTTGGTTTCTTGGTATTATTATTGTTATTGTTATTACTATTACTACTTATATGTTTATAGAGTGAGGAAACAACAGAATAAGCACACTCGTAATTTTATATGTGCATTTACACTTACACTATATTTCTTTGTAAGTTGGTTTATTTATTCATTTATGTATTGTGTCAGAAGCAAATTGAGGGTACATGTATAATGTATTTAAAAAAAACAAAGTTAAAAACTTGGTGTGGTGTCCCACCTAGGGCTTGGAAAGGGGCTTTAAGAAATGGAGAAGCTTCTCTAGGCCCCTGGGGGTAGCATTCTAGCTTTCCTATAAAAAGAAAGCCTGGAGTCTTTAAGCAATGAGTTCAGGACCCAGAAAAGGTGAACTCAAAACAATGGTTTATTTGCTTACAATCAGTGAAAACTGATGGTCCAAAAAGCTTGAAGTGGGTTGCAAAAAGGGTCCTTTAAACAAAGGAAATGCGTTCACTTGCCTCTGTTGCAGAGTGAAGGTACCTTTCTTCGATTCCAGGTCTCCTTTGTTGCTCCAAATGGTCCTCCGACACACAAAGTTCTGAGGTTCCCAGAGATTACAGTCTTTGGGTGAAGGGCTGGCCTTCCTATTACTGAAATCCTGGCTTGAGAGCGTAGGGAGAAAGCTATACCTAGACAAAGATGTGTTGTCTAAGCGAGCTTCAGATTTCCGCGTGCTTCGTCCATGAGCAATTCTTGGAATGGCCAAAGAGAGGAAGTCCTGCCCCTCAGATGACCTCAGAAAGGGGAGGAGTTCAGGGTGGTGATGCCAGGTTGGCACCAAGACAAAGCTCCTATCTAGTGTCAACATGCCAGAACAAAAGCCATGCAGGTAAATGGCAAACAGGTATACAATACAAATGCAAAACAAGCCCCGTTGGGGGTGCCATACTTGGTGTTATGCTAGATTTCCTTTGACCATAATTTGGCCACTTGGGAGTGCCTCTGGTGTCGCTGTGAGAAGGTCCTCCGTTGTGCATGTGGCAGGGCTCGGACTGCATTGTAGTAACTGGTCTGTGGGGGACATGAGAAAAGACTCCCCACAGGATCGTAACACATCCGGGCGTCCCCTGGGCAATGTTTTTGTAGACGGCTGATTCTCTCACACCAGAAACTGCTTGCAGTATGCAACCAACCAACAGTTGTAAATTGGTAAGTCCCTTAAACACTGAGATCTCAGACTGCACATAATATTGGTATGGTTACTATAGCTCTATGCAACAAAGAAATGATAACATAGGACAACTTTTAAGGATTATTGTAAAAATTAGTGATACAACATATATGGAGTTCTTAGGCACTCACAGATGTAAGCAAGTTACTTTTTTGGGTCTTAAATCCAGTGGGCTACTTGGGACTTCATCCCATGCAGTCATCTCTTTGCCTTTTCTCCGTTTCTCTGTGCTGCAAAAATGGAGCCCCACAGAGGCTATCACATGATGCAAGGTCACTTTCTGTAGTTGCCCATAAGACTCTGTTGAGGCAATGCAGGGAAATGGAGATGCCCTTTTCAGTAGTTGTGTGCTACCCAACTCCCAATGACAGAAGACACAGAGATGTGGGGAAAAGCGGGGAAAGGATGTGGGATGGGTAGCATCCCTAAAGACTGAAAGGCACCGCAATTTAACGGAGATGTTGACTAGCTGGAATGTGTCCAGAGGAGGGTGACTAAAATGATCAAGGGACTGGAGAATAAGCCCTATGAGGAGCAGCTTAAAGAACTGGGCATGTTTAGCCTAAAAAAGAGAAGGCTGAGAGGAGATATGATGGTCATGTATAAATATGTGAGGGGAAGTCCTAGGTAGGAGGAGCAAGCTTGTTTTCTGCTGCCCTGAAGACTAGAGGCCCTTCCACACAGCCATATAATCCAGAATATCAAGGCGGGAAATCCCACAATATCTGCTTTGAACAGAATTATCTGAGTCCACACTGCCATATAACTCAGTTCAAAGCAGATAATGTGGGATTTTATATGGCTGTGTGGAAGGTGCCTTGGACGTGGAACAATGGCTTCAATCTACAGGAAAGAAGATTCCACCTGAACATTAGGACAAACTTCTTAACTCTGAGAGCTGTTCATCAGCGGAACTCTCTGCCCCAGAGTGTGGTGGAGGCTCCTTCTTTGGAGGCTTTTAAACAGAGTCTGGATGGTCATCTGTCAGAGTTGCTTTGAATGCCATTTCCCTGCTTCTTGGCAGGGGGTTGGACTGGATGGTCCACGAGGTCTCTTCCATTTCCATGATTCTTTGATTCTATAAAACAAATCCAGGTAGAACATGTGTCAAATATGACACGTGGGTTGTACTGGGAATCAATCAGAAAGGAAGACCTCCAATTTGCTTGATCTGTTTCTTTTGTCCAGATCACACTATGCCACCTTGTTCTGGCTTCTAAAGTGCTAATTGACTCTGCTGGCTGCTTGATCTCTGCCCAGCAGCATGATTATATTGGAGAATCTGAACTTGACACACATCTCTCTGATTATGTAAGTTCCCTCTCCAAACACATATGCACACTCACACTTTTATTTCTTTTTTAGTTGCCTGAAATCACTTTGAGTTAGAGTGCCTGTTATGTGCCAGTTTTGCAGGGAAAACACCACAGGAGGAGGTAAATTAGCTTCTAATGTCAGCTGCATAAATGAGATGTTCAAGTGAATCAGCTTCAGCTTCACAGGAATTGTGTAAAGCATATAAGAAGAGCCCTGCTGGAACCATCCAAGAGTCTCCGGGGTTCAGTATTTTGTTTCTAATGGTGGCCAGCTTCATGTCTGGAATTTTCCAATTATGTACATTTAGATCTCAGTTCTATTAAATCATTACTCATTTGATGATGATGATTGAGTCAATTTAGCTCCGAGGTATGGCAAGTTATTTCTTGATTGAACAGAAAAGTTTAATTTAAGTACAGTTTTGTCAGAATGGCCATGCATAGGATTACACTGTAAATTTTAAGATACATTCTGTTATCTGCTCACTCAGCTTGGATAGGTTCTTTAGGAGCTCTTTAGATACTGGCTAACCTGAAATGGCACTTAACTTCTGCACCCAGAAACTTCTTGTTTGGTGAGGTACATTGGTGATTATTTGGGCTCATGGAAGATGATTCAGCCAAGATATTCCACCATAATTTCAACGACTTTTACCCCACTTGGTTTGTGTAATCACCACCTAGGCCTCAAACTGGTTTCAGCATTTCATGTGTAATCATCTGCACAGTGGGAGCCATGGCTAAACCCTTGTGCGGCTGAACTGCTGTCCTCAAGGTCGGCAATTCGAATCAATGAGATGGGGTGAGCTCCTGTCTGTCAGCTCCAATTTCCCATGCGGGGACATGAAATACAGGACAGGAGCTGAAAATACGGCACATGAAATTCAGAGCAAAAATATGGGACGTCCCGTATAATATGGGACAGGTGGCAATGCTATTTATTTATTTTACCATATTTATATACCGCCCCTCTCAGCTTGAAGGAGACTCATGGCGGTTTACAGTTGGCAATCAATACCCCCAAAATGATCTGGCTACACTCACAGTGTGCCCACTAATGGCTTGTTCATGAAATAAAGCACTCTGAAATATTTTTAACTGAACTGGCTATAGAATTGCCATTATCATCATTGTTTTGTTGTTTATTCATTGTCTTTCCCAACTCTTTGTGACCTCATAGACCAGTCCAAGCCAGAGCATCCTGTCGGGCATTGCCCCCACTCCCCTGGCACTCCTTCAAGGTCAAGCCAGTCACTTCAAGGATAACATCCATCCATCTTGCCCTCTTTCTTTTCCATCCATTTCCCAAGCATTGTCTTCACCGAGCTTTCCTGTCTTCTCATTATGCAGCCAAAGTATTTCATCTTTGCCTTTAATATCCTTCCCTCCAGTGAGCAATCGGGCTTTATTTCCTAGGGTATGGAAAGGTTTGATCTTCTTGCGGTCCAAGGCACTCTCAGAATTTTCCTCCAACACCACAGTTCAAAAGTACCTGTCTTCCTTTGCTCAGCCTTCCTTATGGTCCAGCTCTCGCATCCATAGGCTACTACGGGGAATACCACTGCTTTAACTATGTGAATCTTCATTGTCAGTGTGATGTCTCTACTCTTCACTATTTTATCGAGATTGGTCATTGTTCTCCTCCCAAGAAGTAAACTTCTTCTGATTTCCTGGCTGCAGTCTGCATCAGGGGTAATCTTCACATAACCCTGTATCATCTAACAATTCATATAAACTGAAATGCTTTGAAAGGACGACATTGCAGCACTTTTACTAGCCAGACACACACCACCCTCCCTGCTATGGAAGAATTAAGTGGGGAATATGGCAGAACTATTGTGGTCGTGGCCATCAAAACAGCTCATTCTTCCCTGAACAACCTATGATGTTTCAGAAGTACTATCCTAGCTCAAGTAGCTTTGAGAGTGAAAAAAGGGAGAAAGGAAATGGGAGCACAAAACAGATGGAAGAGTGTCAAACATCCATCTACAGTCCCACTTGACATCCCGTCCAATTGATAATGTAGGAAAAGCCTCCTCTATTTTCAGCCGCTTTATTCTTCTTTCCAATTTATAGACTTAGGCTGCAAGCCTAAGCAGACATACTTGGGCATAAGCTCTGCTGAACACAGTGGGACTTATGTGTTCTTTGATCTTTCCATCCATCTCCACACTGACTGTACATTTTCGTCAGTTGTAGGCAACAATCCAGCCAATACCAACTGGCCCTTGGTGCTTCAACCCTTGTTCATTCTTCCTCTGTGTCTGCATTATTGGTGCTCTCTATCTAGCTTCTGAGTTTCTAAGCACAATTTAGAAAATGGCATATGTCAAGAGAAGCTTATGAAGAGAAGCCCGAAGTGATGAATTTGACTAGCTGCTTTCCCCATGCCAACAGTGACATCCTGGGATAAAGCACAGAAATGGAAAACACAGTGTGTTCACATTATGCCAGGATTTGCCTTTATCCTCTCTTCATAGGAGATTGATGTCAAAGGATTTAAACTTTCTTCTCTGGAATCCTACTTCTGGCACATAAAAAGGCCTCTGTTTCTTTGCTTTTTATCAGTAAACACTGTCATTCATTACTTTTTTGGAAGAATCTGCAGAAGGATAGCTGTGATAGTTTGCAGCAAGAACAATGAAACCTAGAATTTGTAAGCCTTTTAGCTGCTACAAAACTCTTTATTTTGCTGTTAACCTGTTCAATCTATTATCCCTTTCTTTCTATTGTTCTCTCTTCTTTTTTCCCTTTGTTGGAACAGTTTTTATTCAGTTCCAAAAAGAATATACTGGACTTATTTGAAAAAGAAAAGACCCCAGAATTGCATAAGCAGCATATTTTCCACTGTTTATGCCCTCTGGTCACAATTGGACTTATTGGCGTTTTAAGTCCAAAACACTAAATTTTGGAACTATTTTGTTTCCCAAAGAGATGGATGACATAGCAAAATATCAATATAATAAGATCAAGGATTAGTCTGACATGAAAGTAAAAAATATGGCATCTTTTACTGGAGTACATTAAAAAAAATCTCTTGGTCTTGCAGCTCGGAACAAGGAAATCCTTCAATGAAAACTTAAGCAGAGATTTAAAAAAGTTTCTGGACACCTCTCTATGACCATTTATTTCCACATTTTTAAAACTATGAGACTGCTTCAGAGTCGGGAAAATCCTCTGTACTGATTACAGGTTTCTCAGAGCTATAGTTCCCCCCTCAAAAGAAGCTTTCCCAGGCTCTGGATATTTTGTGATCATTGTTTTGCAAAGGCAAATGCCGGTATTCTCTGTATCTATGCTGCACCCAATTCCATGGAAAGCAAGTCTCTCTTTAATTGCCTTTGTCATAAGTATTAACTAAATTATGCGAAATGTGTCATGCCCCAACTAATGAAATAGTTTTTTTGAAATTTGGGAGTCGTAGATTCAAGACTCCTCAGAAGAACTGACACAGTGGGGACTATAGATACTAGATAGGTTAACTTCTTCATCCTAACAAAACTGATCTTCACCGGCTGCACACAGGAATATAGTGTTCCCTCGCTACTTTGTGGTTCACTTATTGCAGACTCGTTGTTTCACAGATTTAAAAAAATATTAATCTAAAATATACCGTTTTTTGACCATAAGACGCAGTTTTTTTCCTCCCAAAGTAGGAAGAAAATCAGCTGCGTCTTATGGAGTGAAGATGCAGGCAGGGGGAGGCGCTGGAGCAGAGGGGGGTGATATACTCACGCTATATTCGCAGCCCCCGGCTCGGGCGCCGCGCATGCCCAGACTCCCGCCGCCGTGCCGCAGCCAGCCAGCGGCGTGGAGGAACGGGAGGAAGAGGGACTCACGGGGCGGGCTCGCGCCGCCACGGACGAGGAGGGGGGAGGGGGCGGCCCCACGGCACGCAGCGGCAGCAGCAGCAGCGGACTTCCTCCTCGCCAGAGGCGCTTCGTGACGTCACCGGTCGTGCCTCTGCCGAGGAGGAAAGGAGGAGGCCTCGCCCGCGCTGGGGACGGCGGAAGAGAGGCCCGAGGAGGGAACTCTTCCTCCTTCCCTCCCTCCCTCGGGCCTCTCTTCCGGCCGTCTCTACAGCACGCGGCCGGCGAGGCCTCCTCCTCCTTCCTCCTCGGCAGAGGCGCGACCGAGTGACGTCACAAAGATGCGCCTCTGGCGAGGAGGAAGTCGCTGCTGCTGCTGCTGCCGCTGCGCCGCCGTTGGGACCACCTCATGGCCTCCCCCCTCCTCCTCGGGTCCGTGAGCGGCGAGCCCGCCCCATGAGTCCCCTCTTCCACCCCCGTTCCTCCACGCCGCTGGCTGGCTGCGGCGACACCGCGGCGGGAGTCTGGGTATGCGCGGGCGCAGCCGGGAGCCGCCGGGCCCCCCCGCGCAGATAGCGTGAGTATATCACCGCCCCTCTGCTCCAGCGCTCCCGCCCTCCACAGTAGTGTCTCAAATAGTAGCCAGCCCCCATTTTTTTTGTTTCCCAAATTTCCTCCTCTAAAATTTAGGTGCGTCTTATCATCAGGTGCGCCTTATGGTGCGAAAAATACGGTATATCATGGTATTTTCGCTGTTTTACCATGGGGTTTTGCTGCCGCTGCTCTCCAAAGCCCTTTCCCTCCTCAATCCTCCCTCCAGCCTTGAAGGGCCTTTTCTTCCTTTCCTTTCCTTCACTTTATTTTAAATTATAAAATTTATAAAGGCTTAAATAGTATATAACTACTAAAATAATGTATAAATATTAAAATAAATAGAGCATCCCTACATTGCGGTTTTTCACTTATTGCAGGAGGTCCTGGAACCGAACCGAACCTAACTCCAGCAATAAGTGAGGGAACACTGTAGTTACGGTACTCTAAGTACCAAAAGAAACTTCCTTTCTGTCACTAATAGCAGTTTTTTCAGTTGAAAGAAGTTGTTTTGCTTTGTTTTGTTAGTCCTGTGGCTGCGGAGGGAGAAGTTTAAGGACTCTATCACACTACACTGTTGTAGTGCGCTGTTGTAGTGAATGTTGTGGCTCAGCAGCCATATGCTAGGAATGCTGGGGATTCTGATTCAGAGAATGAAATAGCTGATGGGATTTTTACTGAGGTTGTGTCTGTTCTTCAGGTTGAAATGCAGACCACAGATCACAGAGACAGGCCAGGGCCAGAAGAGATAGAGGATGTTTTTCCTGAGAATCATTCCACAGGGGCTTCCCAGCCTTCAGGGAATGGGGAGTTAACTTGTGATAAGCTATTAGGTCTCCACTCAGATATAGCGGAAGAAAGGTTAATGAGGAGATTAGAAAGACTTCATGAGAAGCAGTCTTTGAAGTCCAGGTGCAAAAAAGATGATCTCATGTTTGTTGAGTCATGTTTGAGTTTAAATTAGGGTCTGTTTCATTGGGGCTCTTCAGAGCGGACAACTTCGTTTATTATCACGTTCATGACCAGCTCTCAAGTTTTGTCTATGTTACTGAATAGAGTTTTGCTTTGCTAAGTTTCTGTTTTCATGCTCCTTGGATTTTTATGTGCCTTGTTATTTTGGTGTCCATGTACCTTGCTCTTGGATTTCCTGTATCTTGATATACCTTGGATTTATGGACATACCCCTTTGAACAATTGCTATTGTATAGTGCTTTTTCTACTGCTTTTTGAAAAATACCCTTTGTCTTTTGTATTTGCCTTTTGTAAATAAAGTTCTGTAGTTACTAACTACTGGACTCTGATTGATGCTGGGTGAAAAGGTGTTTCTGACCTAGTGTACAACAGTGAATCAAGATGGTGTAGTATTCAATTTGCAGCCCTCCCATGTTTCCCCATGTCATTTTCACTCTTTTTCTTTGTTACAAAAAAACTAAAACTATTAAGGCGAAAGATGGAATAGCTGTACAATACATTTTGATTATGATCA
The DNA here is from genome assembly GCA_030556195.1 of Anolis apletophallus. Taxonomy (NCBI): domain Eukaryota; kingdom Metazoa; phylum Chordata; class Lepidosauria; order Squamata; family Anolidae; genus Anolis; species Anolis apletophallus. The sequence continues at coordinate 57,075,672 of JARBWK010000012.1, read as the reverse complement.
GTAGGAGCCATATGTCTAAATGCATATGTGGAGAGATAGTGAGAGCTACCTGACCTGTAGAGGGTGCTGGCACTTTAAATCTGAATGACTTCCTAAATTTTCTGAAAAAATTGCGGAAATTTTACGAATTTTTCAGAAATTTCGGAATGGTTTCATTAATGGCAGACATGCATTCACAGTAAGAAAGAAACAGCACTGGCAGCAGGAAAGAAACAGCACTGGTTAAACACCCAGTTTGGACGCAGAGGTCCTTCTCTCTGTGTCAGAACTCGCACAAGAGCTGTGTGCGGCTCTTGCCCCAGGTCTAACGCGGAAGGAAGGCATCCGCATCCAAACTGGGTTAAACACCCAGTTTGGATGTAGAGGTCCTTCCCTCCGCATCAGAACTGGTGTGAGAGCTGCACACGGAAGGGAAGGCCAGGGAAGGGAACCCCACCGATTTCTTTCAAAAAATGGTGGTGGTGGTTTCAAAATGGCAAATTCACTTCCGGGTTGCTTACATCACTTCAAAACTGCTTCAAAAGTGAATTTAATCCGAATTCATTACAATTTTACGAGCATTCCGATGAACCTACCCAAGCCTAGTAATAATCACTAGGCATCTTCCATAAAATAACAGCAAAATATAAACGCCACAATTTATTATTTAAAAATCCTTTTAAAACAGAAGCCATTTCATAGGCTAGCAACTAAAGAATATCAAAACAACTTTGAACTCAAAGCACTGGAACTCCATATGGAAAAAAACGCAACCTGAAACAAGTGATTTTAAATGAACTGTTTAATGTCTGTACTGATGGGTCCATACATGAAAAACTGTAGAGATAGTTCCAGATATATGATCCAATTCTTCAAACATCCTGGAGAAACAAAAAGATGTGGTCATTTCCTTCTATGAAATAGAACCACCTTTTTATGTAATATAGGGGAAGGATAGGTATATTTAATTATTCTGAATTATTATTGTATATTTGTCAAATGATTTATGCCCCACTGATATCAAGAAATTAGACCCCCAAATTATTAAATGCCTGAGAAGGAGGACTGAATCTGAGTTAGGAGAAGACCTCAAGGTGTTATTTTGAAGGTCCCCTCGAGAATCCAAGCCTGCCTGAGGATGAAAGACATCTTCCAGAAACCAGCCTAGACCTTTTCCAGAAGTTTCTGAGCCCACTTGCCTTCCTCCAGCCTCTTTGACAGTCCCCTGGACTTGAATTTCCAAACCAACTACAGAAGTGCCTGACAATCTACTGGGCCAGCCAGAGCTCCCGCTGAGAGGCTTTCCCCATCAGAGAGCTAAGTGAACATTTGTAAAGCACTTCAGTTTTGTTTGCAACTTTGAAGGAGCAGTGGCTTTGATCTCAGCCAAAAAAAATGAGCTGAGAGGTTACCTGCTAGACAAGGTATTTGACCTGGAAGAAGACTCTTGAAGCAAACACTTCCCTTGTTTCTGTTTCTTCTGGTGTGACATTTCCAAGGTGCTTCCGACTACACTAGTGGTTTCTAACCTTGTTTTGACCAGGGACCACTTTGACCAGGGACCACTCTCCAACATTAGTACCAAAATGGTTACACATCTGTTTTTGGTCAATTTTAGATTCAGTTTGGTAATTTGGGGTGCTGATTCAGAAATACTGGATACATCACATCAGCTCTAGTGTCTGATACAGAATATATGTAGTCGCCATATGCTCGCTCATACAAAACCATATCTGATGTGGTCTATCCAAGGAGATAGGGCAGGTCAGCAACAGGTAAGGAGTGGCAGGTGGTGCAAAAGGAGTGGAAATAAAATAAATAAAATAAAGAGGAAGGAGGCTTATGGACCAGATTTTCATCCTCATGGCCCACTGGTGGTCAGCGATCCACAAGTTAAGAACCACTGGACTACACTAAGGACTAAGAACTCAGAAGGAAAACTTCAAAATAGCCAGTTCTATCTATCCATTCTTTCTAATTTGCCTCATCCTAGTAAGGGTAGAAGTAGCCCACTGGCTGTCTACTGGAAGTAATCTGTTGAGATACTTTTTCCAAAAAGCTTTAAATACTAGCCATTTCTGTTTAGCAACTGGTTTTTTCTCCACTTGTTTAATCGGAATATTCACCCCATTGAAACTTTTTTGAAACTGTACCAGCTTTAAACCCATTCCACAAAAACTTATGGCTTATTGGAACATCCCATTTTGGGGAAAGGCAGTAATGGAGAGGGGAGCCAGGAATGGTGGCTATGAAATTGTTTAGCTGCTTTCAGTCCCCTTTGGGGGATATAAAGTGGGAGTATAAATAAATATAATAAATATAATTATTATTTATCTGCCAACACCTGTGTCCAGGTAACCCCTTGCCCTCATCAATGCAAAAACCTGTCTGTGGATGTCTCCTTGAAGTGTACCTAGTTTCAGGAGATATCTTTTATATGGGCTCACATCATTTTACCCACAGGATGTTTTTTAAATTTTTGTGTGTGGCTGAACAGCTTATTTGTATCTTGCTGCAAATTTTTCAGTTGGGCCTTGTGCTCTTGGGAGATTGTCTCTTTTCTTGTCTACCAAGAGTGACCTGGAGGAAGTCCACTCTCCCAATTCTGTGGCAGGAGAGATCCAAAGTTTTGATTCCAGCTGTGATTTGCAAATTACTTTTAAAAGTGTCCCTCAGTTCACTGATGCATCTATGCTTATTCCTGGGGTTGCAACTTCTATGAGCTATAGGGCAATCAGTTGAATAGCATGGTTAAAATATTAATTATACCTCTCAAGCAATGACCACCTTGGCTTCATAGATGTGCAATCTGAGAGTGGTTGTACAGGACAACTGGACTGCAGCTGACTATCTTTTCCTCAAACATCAATATGATTGTGAGGACTTTAAAGGAATGTGTTGTTTCAATTTGACCAATAAATCCAAGGTCCTTGAGAAAAGATCACCCAAATTAAGTATTTGGATTTATCTTGGCTGGTAAATTGGCTGAGACAAGGATTCCTTTTTCTTGCTCCATTTGTATTATTTCCATTTTGATGTTGTTGGTTGCGTTCCCATGATATTGCGATGTTGCCCTGAAAGAGAAAAGTCTGAAGCGCAAATCCCCATTCAAATTCCATTGATCCAGTTGTCTGCCTTAAACAATGTGAGACAATTAAAATGGCCAAGTTATCTGTTTTGTCTCAAGGGGGGGGGGGGGGATATTATATCAAGAAATCTGACACCCAACTTCTGGCATGTATAAGAAATATATAAAATAGAAAATATGTCTCTGCTAAGAGTGTGAGTGTGCACAGCCTTCGTCTCACGGTAACCCTCTGTATGAGCTGTCTTGGGAGTGTTGATCACACCCAGACCCTTTCCAGTAATCTCCATAATCCCATCACAATGAACCGGGAGATGTGACAGGAGCACATAATGTATTTTCATCAGAGTTTTTGGTTTTGTTTCCCAATTTCCTTTATATTATATGAGATATCAGTGGGAATGGCTTGGCTCCTGTGCCTCAAGCCAGCCTTTGCCTATTAAAATGGTCACCATCCTCAAGCACCTATTGTGTACTTTGATCTAAGCCAGTGGTTCTCAACCTGTGGGGCCCCAGGTGTTTTGGCCTATAACTCCCAGAAATCCCAACCAGTTAACCAGCTGTTAAGATTTGTGGGAGTTGAAGGGCAAAAATCTGGGGACCCACAGATTGAGAACCACTGATCTAGGCTCTATTGTTTCTACTGGAGTCAGCCCATTAAGCTCATTAAGACCTCATTAGCTAATGCCTCACTGCATTCCTTTTGGATTGTGCCCCTCTTGGAGGTGGACCATTAAAAGGACTGACACTCTAAATCAGGCATGGGCAATTGCCAGCCCTCCAGGTGTTTTGGACTTCAAATTCCAGAAATCCTAGCAGCTGGTAAACTGGCTAGGATTTCTGGGAGTTGAAGTCCAAAACCCCTGGAGGACCGGCAATTGCCCACGCCTGCTCTAAATGCTCCAATTACATCTGATTGAATTTCCCGCCATCACCATGACTCAACCAATGATGGCATCCAATGGAGTACTGAGCCACTCAGAGCACTGATTATAGCTGGACAGTTTCTGAACCAATCTGGAGATGGCATGGATTGAAATAAAAATTTTCAATTGTGTTATCTCAGTACTTTGGAGTGCTTTCTCCAATGACATCCTCATTGGCAATTGAGAATAAGGCTCTGCTTTTGCCTTCTACTCATCTGTGTTAGATTTGGCCTTCTGTGAACATAGACATGATGGACCCCTGAACCTGTGGTTGTAGCCAAGCTGAAATCACTCAACCCCACAATTACAGTTGAGATATGGACATGATTTTCAGGAGCACTTTTATGCCATTTATCCTTTAATGTTATTTCAAAACAAGTGTTACAAATACAGAATAAATGATACAAACTCATTTTTGGCATCACACCTAGCTACAAATATTAAGGCTATTAAGTTTATCTGCTATGACTCAATTTTATGGAATTCTGGGAGTTGTAGTTTGGCGAGGCACTAGCACTCTTAGGCAAAGAAGGCTAAAGACCTTTTAACATTACAGTTTACATGATTCCATAGTTTTGAGCCATGGCAACACAGTGTCAAACTGCATTAATTCATGGCAGTTAGAGCAGTGGTAGTGGTGAACTGTATTCTATTATAGTGCCAACCATTATGAATACATGCACCAAAGAGTACTAACAATGGTAGTGTATGCACTGCTAACCTCAAGGTTGGTATTCTACAACCCACTTTACACTGGGCTATCTTTGTACCAAGTTTGGAAATTCCAGGTGGTTCAAAATACGACTGCCAGATTGGTTATGGGAACATCCAGGAGTGAGTAAATTATACTAAAGACACTCCACTGGCTGCCAATTAGTTTTTGGGCAAAGTACAAGGTGTTTGTTTTGACTTTTAAAGGCCTACATCAGAGGTTCTCAAACTATATGTGTGTGTGTGTGTGTGTGTGTGTGTGTGTATGGGACATGGGCAATTTTTTTTGACTCATTGCATTTTAAAATTTGACAGACAGGCTAGGCCAGTGGCAGATGGATGGAAAGTGTTTGTGTGAACTAATTGAAAAAAAATGAACAAATTTCTATGTACACTGTACATTATCTTGTTCGTAATGGAAAGAAAGAAAGAAGAATATAATACTTTAACTGAAGAACAATTTTAACTAACATAAACTTAACAGTATTTTAGTGGAAGACCCCAGGGACCATCCAGTCCAACCACCTCCTGCCATGCAGAAAAAGCACAATCAAAGCACCCCAAACAGATAGCCATCCAGACTTTGTAAAAACAACAACAACAACATCAACAAGACAAATAATAGCAGGGGCTATCCTAGGGGCTACTCAGTTCAACTCCTTTCTGCCATGCAGGCAAAGCACAATGGAAGCATCCCTTGAGTTGTGGGAAGGAAAGCAAGTGAGGGAGAAAGGATCTGGGTGGTGGGGGATGTGAGGGGAAAAAAGGTGTCAATGGAGGTGGGGGAGGAGCAGGAAAGATGAGGGAAAGCTTGGGAGGAGGGGGAGCATAGTGTAGAGCCTCTCAGTATGCTTTGCAGCACAAGGGCTCCACGGAGCACACTTTAAGAACTGCTGCCCTACATGGTTTGGGTCTGTTTTAATCTCTGTCCTGTCTATTTAATATGTCTTTTATAGAACTATATTTTATTCATTCATTCATTCTTTTACTGCATTTACAGTATATACCACTTTTCTCACCCATGGTGTAAGCCAAATAATGGCAAGAGGCAATGCCAACATACATACAAAACCAAAGCATTATATCCAAAATGATTTTAATGTGTTTTTATAGAATTTTTGCAATATTGATGCATTTTGACTGTGCTATGACCCGCCTTGAGCCACAAGGAGATGTGTGTAAGAAATAATAATAATAACACTACTACTACTAATAATAATCAGCGCTGCCTCCAAAAATTCCTGCAAATCTCTTGGGAAGACAGACAGTCAAATGTCAGCATGCTGGAAGAAGCAAAACCACCAGCATTTAAGCGTTGCTCCTCTACCATTAACTCCGCTGGACTGGCCACGTTGTCCGAATGCACGATCTCGGTCTTCCAAAGCAGTTACTCTACTCCAAACTCAAGAATGGAAAATGGAATATTGGTAGACACGAAAAAAGATTTAAAGATGGGCTTAAAGCTATTCTCAAAAACTGTGGCATAGACACCGAGAACTGGGAAGCCCTGGCCCTTGAGTGCTCTAACTGGAGGTTACACTCTACTGTGAGCATCAGTGCTGCAGAATTTGAAGAGGCACGGATGGAGGGTGAAAGGGAGAAACGTGCCAAGAGGAAGTCACATCAAGCCAACCTTGACTGGGACCGCCTTCCATCTAGAAACCAATGTCCTCCACTGCGGGAGAACATGCGGATCAAGAATAGGGCTCCACAGCCACCGACAGACCCACTGCCAAGACATCACATCTGGAAGACAATAATCCTCGAGCTATGAGGGATCAGCTAAGTAAGTAAGTAACTACCTACTAATGATTACTATCTTCCACATTCTCTGTTGAGTGCTATTCAGAGAAAAGAAAACTTGCCCTTTGAATCACATTAGCAAAGTACACCCTAATTTTAGAAACTCTTTGGAAGAGTTCCTGAACAGTTCTGGAAATCTCTAAAAGCAGCCTCCCAAAAAGTGTGAAAGAGTAGATGTGGAAGCAACAACAACTGGCAAAATCCAAGGATCTTTATCATGAAAAGAGCCCTTATCTGAAAGAGCCCTTGGTTAGTTTTTCTGTGATCAATTATTTGTCTTTCATCCTTTTGATTGTTGTCATTGCTCAGCTTTTACACCTTATTAATGTACGATTCTGCCTTTTCCCAAAAATATTTGGGAAAATTTGTTGATTCTTGGGAATCAATTTTTTAAATGATCTCTATCAAAATGCATAAGATGAGCATTCAAATTGATAAGCTGAACATTAATTGAAAAAGAAACCCCATACACATAGTGTGCTCATTTCCCTACAGAAATTCCTTTCCATATGGATATGTGGTACCATCTGGAGTGCCCCTTATTTCAGAAACCGTGTAGATTTCCATGCCAGTGTTGTCGTTTTGTCTTGTTTTCTAGGTGGTATAGTTGTATGCTTTTTACAATGTCAGGATTTCTTAGCAGGAATAAGGCATTATTTTGCTTAAGGAAGACCTATCATTCTTATAAATCAAATGCTGGTGTGAGATCCTGTATCCTCTTATACTCAGTTTCAGAGTAATTTCTTCCAGTTTCAGATAAGGAGAGATATTTGCCCTCTTCTGTTCCAGCTACAGTCAGATTACATTTGCACATTTGAAACTTCTTTTAGATGGCTCCTGCAGCCTTCCACTAAAACACTCCGAAGTTTCACTGTGTCAGTCTGAAGCATTTCCCCCCTGGGCCAATGGAGGCTAATAGCACTACAGGCAGCTGAGCTGCGATCTGGAAATGCCAAGAGTGATATAGAATGCAGTACATGTGCTGGCAATGTTCACTCGGTACCAGCAGTTGCCCTCCCTAGTACAGAATTAGAGTGGTGAGATGACAAGTCAGGCTAAGCAGTCATTCTTTCAGCATGGAAATGGAGAGGGAGGGGATGCTGGTACTTATCTGGTAGGAATATATTACAAAATGTAACCCAGGAGATGGCACAAACACAGCTCCTAATACTTTATTTTTAAACAAACGTGTGCTGGAAGTGCCTGCTTGCTCAGGGTTGTGGGGTCCTATATGGGGCTCTGGCATTAGGGAGGAGATAGAATTATTTCCTTTCGTGCTGCCGGATAACCTATTCCCAAATTCCTTGCCCCTGAAGCTCTTATTAGTTGTTGGGACAGGGGGGTGCCCCATTTTGTAGCTAGCTTTTGCAAAAGGAAAGGTTATTTAGAGATGCATCAATGCATATCCCATATTATGCTTAGTTTGGGGTGAAGAACTTTTAATAGGGCACAAGTTGGTTAATAGAACCCCCCCAAGTTTGTAAAGCAGGGCCCTGATCCTTTATATTTGGTGGCAGCGGTGGGATGAAATAGAAAGGTCCACCCTCCCCAAGTGGTCAAGGGGCCCGAGTCCATTACATCAGCCATAGCAGAGCACTTGATGAACCAACACAGCATATTATTTGAGAACATTGAAATGCTGCACCACTCTAACAACCACCATGTCAGACTACAGAGAATCCATTGAAATCCACACGCATGTGGACAATTTCAACAGAAAGGAGGAAATCATGAAAACGAACATAATCTGGCTACCAGTATGAAAACTCCAAAATTATAACAGTAAATAAAGAACAACAGTCAAAAACAGGGGAATTCCAGACAAGAAATAATCAGAGCAGACGATGTGACGTAAAATGATTTCAACGTAATGCTGAGACTGCATTTGTATGTTTTAGTTGCTAATTGTTACGTTATATGGTTATTGTTTGGTTTGGTTTTGCTTGTGTTTTTGATTGAAGGGCAGAGACTGCCTTGTGTAAACCGCCTCGAGTCACCTTCGGGCTGAGAGGGGTGGTATAGAAAAATGATAAATAAATACATAAGAGCCAGCTAACACCTCCCAACAAAGGATTCCCCTAGGCAGACCTTGAAACTGCTAGGTTATTAAATGCTACTCAAGGTGGCCAATTGAAACATTCACACCTACCTCAAATAGACAAGAGTTTTTTCTCCCACCCTGGACATTCCACGAATATATAAACCCAATTTTCCTAGTTTCTAACAGACCTCACAACCTCTGAGGATGCCTGCCATAGATGCAGGTGAAATCTCAGGAGAGAATGCTTCTGGAACATGGCCTTACAGCCCGGAAAACTCACAGCAACCTTGGACATTCTTGATGGCCAAGCTTTTTGTACTAAAGTTTCTTCCTAAGCGCACAGTACTTTACAGTTTCTGCTTTGATTAGATCTATTACTTAGAAAAACTACCATAATCCAAAGCCATAAAGAAAGCCATAAGAAGACTGATCACACACTGTGTCAGTTAAGAGAACTATGGTATTTTAGTACCTCACAACCTACTACTACAAATCTTTTTCAAGTCCTCTGTTGATACCAACAGAGCTGCTTTTCTGTAAAAATATCATGCTGCCTGCACTATGCGAATAATGCTCATGGTGCCTTTGGGAATTAGAATTAAAATATGCATCTGTTTACATTAGGGTTTAGATGTTGGCAGTTTTACTGCAGCTCTATAGTTTGAATATATATGTCTATATAGTATATATATATCCTCAAGGTCTTTCTTGTATCTTTTATCCAAGAGTATGACTGAGCTGACAAAAAGCATATTTGGGATAGAGGAATATCCTCTTTGTAATTCCTTTTGTGTCTACAATTCTGAAGACTCCCTAATCATTATGGCCAGTGGCCCTGATGTGTGGGGTATTCTGGGAGTTGCAGTTCCAATAAGTGACTTTAAAAAGCCTTGTCCTTTAGTGGTAAATTTAGCCAGGAGAATTGACTCTCTCATTTATTATCCTGTCTGTGAAGGAGGAGCTAGGCAACTCTGGTGGAAGGCAGTCAATCACAGCTCAGGGAGAGCTGTGAAGTGGTGCCTGCAGGGAAGAAATGTTACAAAACAGAGGCTTGTCTCTGTCAGAGGCCAGATAGGAAAAGCTGACAAGAGATGGGGCTTTCGATTTCAGAAAAACAGGTTGTTGATTTCAGAGAACTGTAACTGAGGCAGGCTAGTCAGTCAGAGGGAAAAACTGACTGTGGGTTTTGGGGAGCTGTGACTGAATCAAATTGATCAGTGATTAATGTGCTATTTTTTTGTTTCCTAATAATTTTCCATTTGTTTGTTTGTTTGACAAAGGTGTCGGGTACTATAAAATAAACCACGTGTAGTTCACACTGGATCAGCCTTGACAGGGAAAGAAAATATGCCACACAGATGAACAATAAAGAACAAGTAGCTTACCCTTCTTAGTTCAGGACAACATATGTACAATATGATCAGTTGCATCAACTCACTAAATGTCCTTTTAGAGAGATGTAAAATGGTATTTCTTTGTCCATATGAGAGATCTTTCACAGCCAAGAAGCAAATTAGTCTGTCTCTCTCCGCTTCTCTTTTCATCTCTCTGCACTTGCATAGCTTAAGCCTGAACAAAAATGTAACAGTATCCAAAAGTATCCCAGGCTCAGTCATCACTCCAGGCATTGCCTGACCAATCAGTTTCATTCATATTATTTTGCAGTTGACACACAAACACTCATTGATTCCTTGCATGCTCCAACAAACGGTCCAATGGCTGTCTCTGCCAAACCTGATAAAGAGTCAAGCCACACTTGCCACAATGAATTCACCAGTATTACATGGTCACAGGTCCACATAGGGGATCACCCTGAGGCCCAGGTACCCAACTCAGAAAGGGATTAAATAGAGGGGAAAGAGCCAATTGAGTGACAAGAACCCAAGAGCCGAAACTGTAAGGCCAGTCCAGAAAGAGAATTTATCACACTTTCTCCAACATAGAAGAGGGAAGTTTAAATATTGTAATGTTAAATAAAAATACAAGTAAAAGCTTGATGCTACTTTAAAATACAGGGTGTTTATTAATAAAGATGGATTCAATGTGAAATTGCTATGTTTCTACAACCATGAACTGCCCATGAATGAATGTACTAAAACACATATAATCTAAAACCATATAAAACCATTACACACATAGAATCATAGAGTTGGAAGAGACCTTGTGGGCCATCAAGTCCAATCCCTTGCCAAGAAGCAGGAAATTTGCAGCCAACCCTCTCCATACAATAAATGACTGTCAAATGCCTGTTAAATAGACAGACCTTTCTCTCCTATGGAAGCAGACAGCAAAGCGGCCCTCTCCTGTGGTCTTATCAGGCAGGTCTGAGACAATGGCAGGAGTAAGCCCTCCACTGAAGATCTTAAGATTCAAGAAATCTTGAGATATGGTTTGGCATCATGTTAGAGATATGCCCATGTGTTTGTGTCATCTTTCTTGGGTACTGGAGAGGTTTGCATTCCTTTCTCCTCTTGCAGGGTACAAAATCATCCCCTGAATTTACCATATGGCCTCTGAAGTCCCTCCTGTCCATGACTATTCCATGCCTCATGAAGAATGGGCAGGATTGAAGATCCATCTGGCTATGTCCCAGTAGTTGAACGAAAAATGATTACAGTGGCACTGATATCATCATTATAGTACTGCTTTTAAGAGCATAGCTGGATGCTTAACTGATCCAGCCACTCCCCATGAGGAATAAAATGATCACATGTGAGGACTTCACAGGTTGTTTAGTAAATCTGGGGACACTGTTGTAGATCTGCATGTGGAACTACTATGCTAAACTGACTCATGCCTGATTGTAGTCATGGTCTTTTCACATGGAGTAAATTTCGGTGGCAACTCCAGTTCCACAGCAGCTTTGCTACGGAGACCACAGACTTCATCACACACTGGATAAGTACTCCTGGAGCGGCTCCATGTCAAAGCTGCTGCGGAACCAGAGTCACCGCCAACAAAAGCCACTGGAGGTAACATGGGACACTTCCCCTAATATGATTAGGTAGGGGGGAAGCTGGGATTGTGAGGGGCATGAAGTAACAGGCACCCCCATGTTCCATATGACAAAATCATATATGTGCCCTTTGTCTAATATTGCCCCCCACTCTGCTAGGTAATTCATCAGAAACCAACAGCCAAAGGTAGAATGCCACTTTGAGAAGCACGTACTGGGATAAATAAGAATCTTCTGTGTACCCAGGAAGGAGTTTCTTGTCCGGTCTCAACCACTGATTAAGCTGCTGGGTTTTAACCTGCCACTTTTGGATTCTCACTTGATGAGGTGTTCCTGCGAGTATCTCTCTCGATTTTAGGAAGCTGTTTCTTGACTTAAGCTATTGGCATGCTGGCTGATATTCGAACAGAGGATGGGCTGGAGATGTCACTGCCTTGGTCCTTTCATTTTTGGCTGCTACTTCCCGGCGGATATCAGGTGATGCGGTACCAACTAAACAGTATAATTTCTCCAGTGGTGTGGGGTGTTGACATCCTGTGATAATGCGGCATGCCTCCCTAAGAATCACATCCACTGTTTTAACGTGGTGCGATGTATTTCCACTGGACATGAGTATTCAACAGCAGAGTAAAAAAGCGCAAGGGCAGTTGTGGTGACAAAACATTGTTGTTTGATAAGCATTTAAAGTATCAAAATGTGATTAGGATGTACTGTTTATGTAATTGCTTAGATTCCAATTTTCACTGCTGGTTAAATAGTGAATGCATTTCGCTATCACCTAAGAAACAGTACAGGTAATATAAAGTAAGCCGGTTATATCGTCAGGGAAGAAGAATGAAGTAAGAGTACATGTTTAAAGGAATGTTTATAGAGTATGAAAGTGGAGACAGGCATCTTAGCTTTGCAAAGTTGTACTTGTTATGATCCAGGGTCCACTTTGATTAATATCTTCATGAGTGTATGAAATATAAAAGAAAGATAATTCAAAATAGCTCACTCATGGTTTCTCTAAAAATTCTTGATTGAAGATAGCACAGCTTTGAGCGTGTAATATGCTTAACCCTTTAAAATGCTCAAAATGTGCATTAATCAGTCAGTCCTTTCAAGAATTTGCATGCTGACTATATCCAATCAATGTGCTTTTAAAATAATGATGTGCTTTATTGTTGCTTTATGAAAAAGCTGTTTCGTATAATTATGGCTTAATGTGCAATTTTGTTAACTATAATAATATTTGCAGACCTCTCTTTTCTCTTGGCTTTCAATGACACTCTCGGCTCTTCTCTCTCCGAGACGTTTTTCCTTTGCCTCTCTGTGTGGGTGTACTTCTCTTTGTAGTGTTCATGGATTACTTTGTATCCTGGCATTAGTAACAGATTATATATTTTTTGTAAGAAATGTCTTCAGATAACTATCCAGGCCTTTTGTACTATGAAAAGAGTAATATAGCCATGGCTGAACACATTTCTGCATTGGAATGAAAAAAGCAGATCAAAGATGGAACTATTTTTCAAGCGTCTTCAACTGCTACCATCTTCAGGCTGAAAAGATAGTAATTTTAGCACATACTTCAGAGGTATGTTCCGAAAAATACCATATATTTTTCTTGCTTCCAAATTTACTTTTCTTCTCATTCCCTGCAAAGGAGATTCACCTTACTCGTTCTCTCTCTTTTTCTTTGTAGCTCATGTTTGGAGCACAGAGAGTTCCCAAATGGCTCAGTAAGGGAGATGTTACTGAGATTTCTCCTTGTCGTATGTGCACTGCTCAAACATATAAACTCCTTCATTCATCCATATGAATGACAGCTTATTTTATGGAGGTGTGGATACACGTGTCACATCAGAATGGAAATATTAACTTGAAACTTGGAAGATGACAGTAGAGGAAGAAGAAGCAGAAGGAAGAAAACGAAAGAAAAGGTGACATGCATAACTTGCCTTCTTCCCTGAAGCCTGCAAGGTGGCATACATAGCTTCTTCTGCTACAACAACCCTGTGAGGTAGATCAGAAAAAGAGAGAGAGTCACCCAATGAGCTAGATTTCACAATTTTGATACACTTAACTGCAATGACTGTTGTCCACCAAAAAGTAAAAATGAATATTCTTGGCACTGGAATACTAGACTGTTCCTAACAACAGTAGAAGATTGAGTTGGGTAGTAATGCCAAATATGTTTGTCCTAAAGACTGAAGTGTGTTTTCAATAGGTGTGAAACTCTATACCAGTGGTTCCCAACCTGTGGTCCAGGGACCACCAGTGGTTCCCAACCCCTGGGCCATGGACCACCAGTGGTCCGCAAGAACTAAATTATGGTCCATAGCCTCACCATTGCAATGAGAGTGACTGGTATTGTGAAACTCCCTTATAGTGCTGAGGCTTATTAAATATGGTTTTCTGTGGGCGAGCATATGGCGACTTCTGGATAGCATATGTTTTGTATCATAAACTAGAGCTGATGTGGTCTATCCAATGCAGTTTTCTGAATCAGCACCCCAAATAACCAAACCTAATCTAAAGTTGACATTTTGGTACTAATGTTGGAGAGTGGCCCCTGGTCAATGTGGTCCCTGGTCAATATGGTCCCTGGTCAAAAAAAGGTTGGGAACCACTACTCTATATGGACATAAGGAGTACTGAGTCTCATTGGGTATACAGATGAGCAAAGTGATACATGTACATTTGTAGTTGAGAAAGCAATTGTGCTAGAATTGGATTATGAAAAATGGTGAATGTCCAAGGCAATATTTGTAAGACTCTTGCTGTTTGCAGGAAGTTGAAGAGATAACTCTGGAGTGTTCCACTGAGAACTTAAACAACACCTAGATTACAGGCATTTTTTAAGACACAAGCAGAGACTGCAAAGGAGAAAATGACTTTGGGCATGCTTAGAATAAAGGTGATTTTTAAAAAAGCAATCAGCATCTTGACTCTGGGGAATGAATATGAATTTTTCAGCAGTGCCTGCATTTTGTTTTTAATAAATTAAAGCAAGCTGGTAAGTGTCACAAATATCATGCTTCCTAAAGATAATTAAGTGGAAGTTCTTGGAATGAATGTGTACCAGGCAGAATACCCAGATGCCTCCTTAATTTGTTGTTTTAACCTGACCCAAGGATGCCTTAAATATTGTACAATATTTTACACTAAGGTTTTAGATTGCCCATTTTGCAGGCTATCTCATGAATTTTTAAACTAAGTTGGTGAACTGGATATAAGGAAAATACCTATCTGCAGTTATCTGGTGCACTCATTGTTTACTTACGTGCATGAGGACAAGTCCAACTTGAAGGTTGAGGTCATACATAGGTCTACAGTAACATTCCACAGAGGCAGCCTAGCCTCATCAGGAACTTCCTCCTCCTTGCTCTCTTGCTCATGCAGCTTTTACTAAAATGGAAAAAAATAGACAAGAGTGCAAGGACTTCCACACATTGCTGCTTCTGCCAATATTGTGAGGAGCTCCTCCTGTCTCACCACTATGCCAACAAATGTGGGGACCTTTCAGATTCCTGTGTGGTTTATGTTTGAGACCTTATGGATCTAATTTTTATATTAGTTACTAGCACCTTGGATTAACTGCTGCCACAAAAGCACCATGTCTGAACTTGGGGTTTCGAATATTCCTTCTGCAGCATTATTGGAAGATCAAATAACATTTTTTTACACAGAAGCTGAACATCACATGGTACATATTTAATATATATCATCATGTCATAGGAGATCACTCATGGCTGAGTATGATTGTCTTCCACTGTAAACTCATGGCAGTGGAATCGTAAATGACTGTGATGACCTATTCTGGATTCACATGGTCTTCCACAGTGAGGACATTACATTAGAATCCTGGCTCAAACTACAACTTACCTCTCTGTTATATTGTAACTAAATTTGACAATTACTCTAACCTTCCTTTATCTCTGACTTTCTACCTCATCACAAAAGGCTAAAATACATGGCATGTGCCGATTTTAGCCCAGGTCAGCCACAGAGCTGGCTGCTCCCATCACATGATGTTGCGCCAACTCTGTGGGTGAAGGAGGATGAAGCTAGAACATGCCACTGGCAGGAATGCATAGGGGGAAGCTACACTCACCATCTGTGCTCCTGCTTCCTCCCATCTGATCACCCTAACAACAACAACAACAACTTTATTTTTATACTCCATCTCCATCTCCCCGAAGGGACTCAGGGCAGCTTACAAGGGACATGCCCAGCAAATATAGAATAAAAACAAGCACAAAAATACAGTCAACATCTAAAAACAATAAAACAGTATAATCAGACAAACATCACAAATGAATATCATGGCTGATAACTATAGTGGTTTCGAGCTAAACGTTTTGGGCTCAGGATTCCTAGAAGTGATTATTCCTATGTATCGTCAAGGGCAGGTGCATAAAATGGAGGGCTAGATAAGGCCGGGAACTTACTTGGTGAGCTACCTAATCGAAGGCACAACAGAACAGCCTTGGCTGGAGCCAGGCAATTCAGGGTGTTGGGCGCTGGATTCCCCAAACCCCTCTACAAACAGAGCAATGCTGGTATCCATCTGACAAGGCTCTAAGTTTAAATGTCCAAAACATGTCTAACTCTTTCATCTGACTGTCATGCCGCTGACCTTAAAAATTTATTTTAGTCCTTCAGCCAATTTTCAGTCATTCCCAACATTATCACACAGAAGTGGAATGGGGGCTTGGACCCTTGGCTGCTAGAGACTTTACAGCACCAATATATCAATTTAAATAGGAATATGGGGTACAAGAAGAATGCTTGTTTAAGTGCCAAGAGAATTACTAAAGAAGGGGTTGGCCACAGTTCTGCAGAATGAGCAACATAATGTATTTGTTAAGAATCATACATAGGATATGATAGGCATAGAAGTTAGCAATGTCGATCTGTCCCCAGTATTATTGAAGGAGGCCAGCAGGGTAAAGGCATTCCTCATGTCAACTCCCATCATAGTTACATGAAGGGGAAAATTATTTTCTAGCTCCCCTCTGCCAGTACAGACTTTCTAACCTCAACTGTTGCATATGTTACTGAGCAAACTTCTGTTGTACATATTTTTGTTGCACACACATTGCTCCCATCACAACTGTCTGTTTGTCAGCACCCCTATCAATTTGCAGCCACCATCAGCTTTCTTGGCTGTGTGAAACAGACCAATTGGGGTTACAAGCACGTTTTAGTCTTCTAATCTATTTCTGCCCCGTTCTCCATAACTGTTAATTTCCCACATTGTTAAGGGACCTGGTGCATGTTACTGCAAATTTGAATGGTATGCCATACATGTATAATAGCAGCTGAAGCATGCCAGACATCGGCATAGGTTAGGCATCCTGGTACACTCCCTAACAAAAATTTAAATCCAAGTTCACTCCGGGGTTATGAAAGTATCAACAGTCACAATACAGCTAGAAGAGACTATTCATCAATTACCTTCAATTGCTCACAGCCCATCCAGTGGCTCAGTGGAGATTTGACAGATAAAACATAACTTCTGCTGCATATTTTTTCAGAAAAAGAATGTAGGTTTAGGTTTTGAACTGAAAGGCTCAAATGAGCTTGCTTTTTTCCCTCCCTCTCTCTCCCTCTCTCTCTCACACACACAGACCCTTAGATCAAAAGGCCATTGTGTCCACCTTCTTATTCAAAACATTAACCAACATGCATATCATGTATTCTATAGCCCATCCAGCATAAACTCAAAGGAGAGGGGTTCAACACGAGGAGAGATGTGAAGAGATGTCTGGGAATTTGTAAAGCAAGACAATTCAGTAAGGAATCATTTGCTGTACTTCAAACAAAATAACACAGAGCACTAGTGAAGGGCAGATTTGCATAACCTGTGAACCTATCCATTCAATCACAATGAGCAAGCCCTATGAGATACTTTTCACACATGCATATACACACCCACATGTTCTCCCCCCACCTTCTCATGCAAACACATATTTTTGGTAGCCTCAAACAGGCATGTAAAAGTAATAACCAAGCATTAACAAAAATAAAAAATCAAACTCTTTCAACTGATGTATTGCAAATAGCAATGTGTGACTTAATACATCAATAGTTGTGCAGGCCTGATATAGGAAGAAGATGACATCGACTTGCCTTGAACTATTAGCCAATTTGACCTGGTGATTTCCCCTCTCAATTTTACATGTGACAATCTGTAAGTTCAAATGTCCACTTTCCATGAGGCTGAGTGACTTTTAAAATGGATTTTGATATGAATGTGCCAACACATCACTAACTTGTTGCACCCGGATTTAGGCTGAACTTTCTTTTGCTTTACAAAAGCATATTTTAAATTGAAAACTGCAGTTCAGCACAATCCTTTCTATGTTTACTCAGAAAATACATTCTCTCTGGAAAAAATATATATGAAGAATGGAAAGGAAGACAGATCTTGATCAATCATCTTTTATTCCTAATATCACTCTCCTGTACTGTTATTAAAAAATGCAGAAACCTAGACTGCACAGCCAGGAGGGATAATGGCTTTGTAGATTTACTATCCATCATATTCAGTGGAATTTACTTGCAGGTAAGTATGCATAACTTAGAGTACTATAGTAGTGCTAAGGGATCTTGTAGGACCTTAGAGACTAACTGAGAGAACAAAGTTGGTAGCATAAGCTTTTGTAGACTAAATCTACTTCAGATATGTGGAGCAAAGTGCCTAAGAACAGAGCTTTATAGGCAGACTTTGTGTGTGAACACTCACAATAATGAAAAACTTGTGGGTATGGTGATGAGGTGACAAGTTCAGGTTTAACGATGGTCTTTGGGGGACAAAGGCAGGAGGAAAGAGGTTGCCTAAAGCCAAGATGAGTTCATCTGCATTCATAGATATGTTCATCTACATTTAGTGTATTACTCTCCTAGCAAGCAGTAAGGGGGTGAGGCAATGATTTACCTAAGGCAAATCTATCATATCACGATACTGCCCTGAACACACCTGATCTCATCTGATTTCAGAAACTAAGAAAGTGAATTGTTTGGGTGGAAGACTTCTGGATAATCCTGGGGATCTTGGTTTATCATAGGACCTTGTCACATGTAGTGATACTAATATTCAACACCAGCATTGTTGCCTTGATATAAGGATTACCTATCACATAATCTATCTGTCTCTCGAATGGGAGAATTGCATGGTAACTCATTCATTTACGGTAGTGGTCCTTCCATTCTTGTTGTTTGTAGTTGCAGTAAGCCCCCCCTCCCTTTGGACATGTAGTGTTTTCCCTATTGTAGGACACTTTTAAGTCCATTTCAAGGCCAAAACAGCACAGAGCCCATCAGATGATGCTTGCCTACTTCTAGCCATCATCTGTTGCCTTTCATCCTTGAAATGGAGCTGAAGCATGCTGAATGGAGGCAGTTCAGAACATGAGCGAGAAATTGTGTTCTGAGCCCCTGGCGAGCATCAGAACTGTCTCTAATGCC
Source organism: Anolis apletophallus (assembly GCA_030556195.1). Taxonomy (NCBI): domain Eukaryota; kingdom Metazoa; phylum Chordata; class Lepidosauria; order Squamata; family Anolidae; genus Anolis; species Anolis apletophallus. Next base: position 57,056,716 of record JARBWK010000012.1, on the reverse strand, counting down.
AAAAAACATGTGTGACAAGATCTGACAGACAGAAATCATTTCAGTGATATGGAGGAATAATTTGCTTTTACTGTATTTTCTCCTTAATATTAATCTAGGCTTGATAGGGAGTGGTGGATTTCTTTGTTACGTGCCATTTTATGAAGAGTCCCTCCATGATTCTGTTTAAAGACAGAAAGAAGTTTAAAAAAATGTGTTGATATCTTCTAGAGGGAGACCACCAAATTGAAAGGAGTGTTAAAAGTGGAAAGAAGATACCATTGAAGGAAGTGTTAAAAGTGGAATTAAAATTCTGCAGGTTTACTGAAGGGGAGGAATTAAAGAGAAGAGGGGAAGATCCCATTGAAAGGAGTGTTTTAAAACTGCGACATGGGAGAAGACATTGCCTCCTTTGGTGTGTGGGGCATTGGGGAGGGCAAGGGATCCCATGGAAAGAAAAGTGTTAAAAATAGTGTCCTGCCTATTTAATGTAAGGGGCTTTGGGGCAGGCCTGGATCACCCATAAGGCCACACTAGGCCACGGCCTAGAGGCGCAGCTGAGGGGGGGCACCAGATCCGGAACCCCCCCATTTTTAAAAAAAGTCAATTTTCAGGTGCTTCCGGGGGCAGGGCTTCCCTTCCTCCTCCTCCGCGACGCATCCGGGTTCCTTGACTCAAAAAAGCCGGGCATGTGGTGAGGAGGAGGAGGAAGGAAGGGAAAGCTCACCCCCCCGGGGGTGGGGCTTCCCTTCCTCCTCCTCTGCGACGCGCCCGGCTTCCTTGACTCAAAAAAGCCGGGCGCGTGGCGAGGAGGAAGAGGACGGCTCTCCCCCGGCGGCGGGGCTTCCCTTCCTCCTCCTCCATGACACGCCTGGCTTCCTTGACTCAAAAAAGCCAGGCACGTGGCGAGGAGGAAGAGGAAGGCTTGCCCCCAGGGGCGGCGCTTCCCTTCCGCCTCCTCTGCAACGTGCCCGGCTTCCTTGACTCAAGAAAGCCGGGTGCATGGCGAGGAGGAGGAAGGAAGGGAAGGCTCGCCCCCGGTGGTGGGGCTTGGGGGAGGTTGGTTTGGGGGCGTAATTCCAAAGTGTGGCCTAGGGCGCCAAAATTGGTTAATCTGGGCCTGCTTTGGGGAGAGCAAGTGATCCCATGGAAAGAATAGTTTTAAAACAATGTCTTGTCTCCTCTGGTGTGTGAGGCCTTGGGGAGGGTAAGGGATCGTTTGGCTTTTGGATATTGGAGTTTTCCTGATTTTTTAAAAAGTAATAGGGAGAGAGCGGAGAAAAGAATTCCCTGTGTGATGGTTCCAAATTCAAGCAACAATGGATGAAACCTGAAGAGAGAAACATGTGCAGTGAGAAGACAGAACTTGAAATGGGACAATTGGGGATCTAATAGTGTGATTTCCTTTGCTAGACAGATTGATTGATTGATTGATTTTATTATTTACTAGCTTGGGGACCCAGCCCTGCTCGGGTTATTTGTGAAGCGCAGCAGGATGTAGAGTGGGTCATGGGGGCTCTGTGTGCCAAGTTTGGTCTTGATCCATCATTACCAAGTGTAGTAGTATGTAGCTTCGGTCACGGGGGCTCTGTGTGCTAAGTTTGGTCTGTATTGGTGAATGGATGAGGGATGCATGGTTTTTCGGAAGTGAGTGAAGGTACTTCAAGTCCCATCATCTGTGGTCCGTCTCACAGTAAACTGCACCAGGCTGTAGAGTGGGTCATGAGGGCTCTGTGTGCCAGATTTGGTGTTGATCAGTCATTGAATTAGGTTTGTAGCAGGATTGGGAAGTGAGGGAAGGTACTGCAAGTCCCATCATCCATGTTCTGTCCCCCTCCAAACTTCAGTAGGATGTAGAGTGGGTCACTGGGGCTCTGTGTGCCAAGTGTGGACTTTTTCGGTGTTTTTTGGGGGCCACAGTGGTCTGTGGGAACAGAGGGGTGTGAAAATACTACAAATTCCATCATCCATTGTCAGTCCTCCCCGAACCTCACCAGGACGTGAAGGCAGCCATGCGGGTTGTGTGTGCCAAGTTTGGTCTCAATAGGTAATTGGATGAGGGTCGCAGCAGACTTGGGAAGTGAGTAGAGGTACTTCAAGTCCCATCATCCATGGTCCACCCTCCTCCAAACTGCACCAGAATGTAGAGTGGGTCATGAGGGCTCTGTGTGGCAAGTTTGGTGTTGATCAATCATACGATTAGGTTTGTAGCAGTCTTGGAAAGTGAGGGAAGGTACTGCAAGACCCATCATCCATGTTCTGTCCCCCTCCAAACTTCAGTAGGATGTGGACTGGGTCACTGGGGCTCTGTGTGCCAAGTGTGGTCTTTATCAGTGTTTGTTGGGGGCCACAGTGGTCTGTGGGAACAGAGGGGTGTAAAAGTACTACAAATCCCATCATCCATTGTCAGTCCTCCCCCCCAAACCTCACCAGGACGTGAAGGCAGTCATGGGGGTTATGTGTGCCAAGTTTAGTCTCGATCAGTGATTGGATGAGGGTTGCAGCGGACTTGGGAAGTGAGTAGAGGCACTTCAAGTCCCATCATCCATGGTCCACCCTCCTCCGAACTGCACCAGGACGTAGAGTGGGTCATGGGGGCTGTGTGCTGAGTGTGGTCTGTATTGGTCCTTTTTGGTGGCCTCAGTGGTCTGTGGGAACCAAAGTGTTGGAAAGTACTACAAATCCCATAATCCGTGGGACATGTCCCCCGACCCACGCCAGGACGTAAAGGGGGTTAGGGGGGCTCTGTGTACCAAGTTTGGTCCAGGTCCATCACCCGCTCTGGTCACTGTGGCCTGTGAAAGTGGTTGCCACATATCCGCCCTGGCCTGTGAAAGTGGCTGCCACATATCCGCCCTGGCCTGTGAAAGTGGCTGCCACATATCCGCCCTGGCCTGTGAAAGTGGCTGCCACATATCCGTCCTGGCCTGTGAAAGTGGCTGCTTCCGCCCTTCTGCCCTCCCGCCCTCCGCATACACACATACACACATACACACACACATACAAACATTCCGTTTTATAAAGGTATACAGATACAGATGAGTCGCCCTCCACGTTAGTGCTCCGGGCGACTTACACATAAAACACATGAAACAGTTCAATAGTTAAAGCTAAAAGAATAGGAAATTAGTTAAAATAGTTCCAGTAACTCAGGCTAAGTCTAAGTCTGGCAGGTGACCTTAGCCGTAAGCCTTTCGGAAGAGCCAGGTCTTCAATGCGGTCAGGAACTGGGGCATGTCCAGGATAGCTCTCTGCTCCGCCGGCATCAGGTTCCAAAGAACAGGGGCCGCGATGGAAAAGGCTCTCCGTCTTGTGATGTCGAGGCGGGCCTCACTCACACCTGGAATGCGGAGAAGGTCCCTGTTCACTGAACGCGGCGACCTTAAATGGACTGGTTCGGACAAGCGGTCTTTTAAATAAGCTGGGCCGGCGCCATGGAGGGCCTTAAAGGTAAGCGACAAGATCTTGTGGATGGCTCTGAGCTCGACTGGCAGCCAGTGCAGGCGCTGTAGAGATGGCGCGATATGGCATCTCAGCGGTGTCCCGGTGAGGAGTCTGGCGGCTGCATTCTGCACTAGCTGGATTTTACGGGTGGTTGACTGCGGCAACCCCACGTACAAGGCATTACAGTAGTCCAGCCGCGATGTCACTGTGGCATGGACCACCGTAGCCAGCGCATCTGAAGGGAGGTAAGGTGCCAGTTGACGTGCCTGGCGTAGGTGGAAGAAAGCTCCCTTACTTGTCGCAGCAACCTGGGCCTCCAGTGAGAGTCTCGAGTCTAGTATCACACCGAGACTCTTCACTGACGGGCCGGGATCAGCGGCTCTCCCTCAAAGAGAGGCAGCGGAATGGGTGGCTCTGGGCGTCCCGGCCATAGAATCTCTGTCTTTGATGGATTGATCTTGAGTTTGTATGAGCGGAGCCATCTGGTCACTGCCTCTAGATGATCCCCAACACTTCTCAAAGTCCATGTATGAGGTCCATTGTATAAAACAGTTTCCGATGTCCTTTGAAAGTGAATACAAGATTTTGCAGCATAAGCAAAATAAAACTCAGCTTCCCAAACAATCAAAATAGTTTTTTCCATAGGTCAGATTACCCTCACAAGTCAGTACTCCATACCTGTCACTTTTGAAAACATTCCTCTCATCTCTCATCTATCTCAGTTAGGTGTGAGGAAGCAGGACTAAGGGGCAGTTATACGGCCCTATTCATTGTATATAATGGGACTTTAACATCCATAGATTTTGGTATCTACAGGGGGTCCTAGAACCAAATCCCAATGGATACAAAGGGCTCATTGTATTGTTTAGTTAGTATTTGAAACTTTGTAAGTCTAAATGACACAATGAAGAGAGAACCATTTTGTACTTGCTCTTACCATGCAGGCTTTTTTTTTAAAGTAGTACAAAATGATTTATGAAGGATTACATCTTCAGTCTCATTTCTATCACAATTCTTTCACTTCATTTTTACAGAGAGATTTTATTTTCTGATAATGGACTGTGAATTTCACCCCACACTCACACACACACACACATCTTTTCTCCTGCCATCTTTCCCAAAGTGTTGGCTACAGGGGAAAAAAAAGAATTGACAGTTTGATATAAAGGTAATGATAGGTAATAGTTCAACTAACCGCACCAGTGCAATCAGAGAAAAGCACTCAGAGTACTTACAAATAATGTCTCTAGCTGAAAATATAATTAGTAGAGTTGAACGGAAAGGGGGTATTAATGGCTATGGGGTAGATCCTTGCTGTTGCAGAAGAGAATTGGTGAAATTAGCATGAGTAATGCCTTGCCTTTTGTTGTGAGCTATTCCTATAATCTTACCTCCCTCTCCCTTTTTTTGCAGTGTCAGTCATCAGCCTCATTCTTTAGCTCAGGAGAGGCGAGCTGCTCATTCAAGCACAGAGGGTCACAGTTAATGTTCACGGATTTCTCAAAATTTAAATGGCAAAATCTACATGCAATTTGCATGCTTATGGGTGAAGCTATTACGGGATGGCACAGGAGCTTTGTCTCTTTGGATCCATGCCTTGTGTGTCATTGTATTTATAGAAAATAATTCCTGAAATGTGAGAAAAGCACCACCGTTAATTTTGACTGTGTTAGGGACTTCCAGCTTGCTAGGTTATTCAAAAGCCCAGGGACTCTTCACATCATACTTGTAAAAGGGTAGCTCTGATATCGAGCAAGAATTTAGGAGGCTTTTGCCTAAGAATCCAGCAAAGAGGATTCGTTTATCTTGGCAAGCTAGTAGCACCCAATCTCCCTCCCCAAAATGAATCTCACCAAAACTGAAGAGGACGCCACCGGGTTTTATTCATCCCAGCTAAGAAGGAATAAAGCTGCAATCCTTGATGTCCGTAAGGCTGACATACAGTTACATGGAAATACATGCCATTTTAAAAGGTTTACAGAACTGTCAGATTCAAATTCCCCGCCCTCCACCCCTCTTGCCGGCTTGCAGCTGATTGGTTGACATAATCAGCTGGCTGGGAGGCACAGGAGGTTCCTGTATGCCTCAGCCAATCAGGGGCAAGTGCCGCCTCTGGATTCTGACCAACCAGAGCGAAAGGAGGCAGGCTATGTGGGAAACAATGAAGACGGAAATTCTTTGAGTGGATTATAGTTTTGGTTGAATGTCAAAGTACCTAACGATAACTCCAGGCATTTTCAAGTCAGGAAGTCTATTGTCTTGAATGTCAATAAACATCTTTTGGTCTGGCGATGCCAGTGTCCCCATAATCCGTGTCTTCCTGGTGGTGAGTCACAGCTTGATATCTGATTGTGAGTTTCAGTTGAAGGAGTAGATAAACAAAGAACTCCAGGCATTTTCAGCTCAGACATTCCAATGTCAATAAACGATGGTTGGAATGCCACCTTTGTGATGAACTGAGGTTCCTGCCAGCGGGCAAGACTGATCGGATGGTCAATGCCTCCGAGATTTGATTGCCAGGCCCATGGAGCGAGATAATCTTTTAGCAGAGCCAACCTCGAGGGCCAAAATATTATCTCTTATTGTTCACACAAGGGAAAATGTTGATGGCCCAATTATCCTTGAATTTGCTGGAATATGGCCAGCCTTAGAACTTGGGGCAGACCGGGGTCACAAAAGCGGTGGCATCTCATATTTTCAATATTTCATACATGGGGAATACATAGGAATGAGGGGCATGCAGGGAAATACATTGAGTGCAAAAGGGGTTCATACCCACCACCACCCCTCCCACCAAAGTTCATAGGTTTTATTAAATTTCATAAGAATAAGTTTATTAAAGGAAAAGGAGAGAGAGAGTCTCTGATGAGTCCATATGAAGCTGGGGGGGGGGGGGATTCACGAAGCTCCCCGTAAAGGGGCTTTGATAAGATCATAGGGTTGGAAAAGTTCAGGAAAAATTCATTAAAAGTCTTGATGAAGTCAGTGAAAAAATGTTCAGCACTGAGGAGGGGTCCCGTCCTTGGAAGAAAAAGGTGAACTATAGATTCCAGCCTGCCATGGGCTTGATGAACATGGCCTGCCTTCATGTGGTTCCTAGGAAGATCACATAGCGAATCCATGGGGCACAGGCCTCTTCGGTGCCCGGGGAAACGGCAGCAGGATCAATGAGGAGCAGGAGCTGGCAAAATTTAAAAATCAGCTGTTTTTTCCTTAGCACATATTACTTTGAAACAAAAGAGGTTATTCCCGAGAAGAAGTCCAAATGGAAAATCTGAGATAGCAGAAAGGTGTGGAATTAGTATAGGAAAAATATGCCATCAAAATGGAGTTGATCCATTAACTTACAGATACGGGGCCCAAGCGGGTTTCTGTATCCGCGGTTTAGCGGAACACCACTCTGGCCTTCCTGAGATGCCATAAAAGGCATCCTGGACAGGCCTGTAGTGTTATACGGCCCAGGAAAAGGTTAGATTCATGATTTATTTTAGTTCAGGCAGTAAAATACACAATGTAATACTATGGAGAGTGGGAAGGTTACAATTAAAATATTTTTATTGGGAGGATTAGTTACAATGTAAGGTTGGGGGGGGGAAGAGAAATTAATGTATTCTAGTTGAGCTGCTGCTGTACCCACATTCTCCAACTCTGCTGGCCTAAACGGGGCATCCAGGAACTGCAGAAACTCCCTGCTGCAGGTCAAATCAGTTTGAACGCAGGGGGCTCTCTGATGCCTGACATCAGCTCTGGCCCCAAATGATGAGTACAGCTATTTATTGGCTAAAAGGTTTATAAACCCTAAGACGATTCTGGCCTCAGTACAAACACATCACATCAGTGAATCGTATTTTGCATGCTATCAACTATATTCAACTATTTTATGGATCAATTTTAATATAAGTAAATGTAAAGGTTTACCCTTGACATTAAGTCATGTCCGACTCTGGTGTGTGTGTGTGCGCGCGCGCTCATCTCCATATCTAAACCGAAGAGCTGGCATTGTCTGTAGATGCCTCCAGGGTCATGTGGCCTGCATGACTGCATGGAGTGCCGCTACCTTCCCATCGAAGTGGTACCTATTGATCTACTCACATTTGCATGTTTTGAACTGCTAGGTTGGCAGAAGCTGGGGCTACCAGCACTAGCTCACCCTGCTCCCCGGATTCAAACTGCCGACCTTTTGCTCAGCAAATTCAGCAGCTCAGTGGTTTAACCTGCTGTACCACCAGGGGCTGTACTATACTCTCACCTAAAATAGTAACACAACCATATGTACAAGAATAAAGGACAACGGACTTTATAGCATATGGCAAGTGAACTGGCATTTCATTTGCATGACAACATGCCCATCCCATTGCCAGTCTGCCTCCTTCTCATTATTATCCTGTTGCTAGCTATTGATAGGTAAAACCCATCAATAGTCCCACTCCCACAACATTCCTGCAACTTTGGTGCAATGGGTCCACTTCAATAAAATAATGTCAGGGGGGGTAGAACTCTCCTCCTCCGCTCTTGCTATTTCCATACCGATTTTCCAGTTATTTTATATTTTATAGCAATATTTGTGTAGCACAGCAGTTCTCGTTTGTGCCTGGAGGGCAGGGAATAGGTCCTGGGGTTCCATTAGCATTAGAGCCTGCAGCAGCAGATGTGGATTCAGAGGATGAGCTAGATGACTGGGGTGAAGCACAGGGCCCTTCGGATGGGCCTCGTTCGCCTGCAGAGAGCTTGGCATGGAATGAGATGATGTGTGGGCCTAGCATAGATTCCGATCACCAGGTGGAGATGGGAAGCAGCGAAGGGAGTTATGAACACCCCGGGGGGAGGAATTCCCAAGAGCTTGAAAGTGAAAACATGGACGAAGCCGAGTGGGAAAGTGCTAGGGAGGAAAGTTCTCAGGAAGATAGCGACACAGCTGCTGAGAGGCAAGGTCGAACTTTCGATAGGAGACGGGACATTGAGTCTACTAGGAGGGCTTGGTCTAGGGTCCTAGACCGACCGAGGTCCGTGAGCGGAGATTGGAGACGAAGAAGCCTAGAGCGTTGGGGGCCTCAGCCGAAGGATTAAGTATAGGATCCGTGGGAACGCATCCTCAGTTCTCCGGCCACGTCTTTCCTGAATAGGCGTGAAGCGGAGTGGGACCACAAGCCAAGCTGTGGTCATCAAGCCTTGCCTTGCATTTGCCTTGCCTTGTTTCTTGATCCGCATTGGATTGCGGAGCCTTGCCTTGTTTCTTGAACCGCATTGGTTTGCAGAGCCTTGCCAAGCTTCTAGTCTACTTGCTACGTTACTTTGGACAATCTTGCTTTCTACCTTTTGAACAATTGCTTATTATTGGACTATATATTCTTTGGAACTGTTTTTATACTCAATAAAGTAGTTAGCCTTCAGTACGTCTCTGTGTGTGTGATTAAGGGGCCCGCTAAGTCCGTGATCGTGACAATTTGCTTTTACTTCTCAATGCTGCAATTGTGAATTTACTCTAAAAATAATAACGGAACTGTGGTACTGCAGGGTTACATAAACAAGGTTATGAGGATATGCGGACGTATTCAAGAGAAGATTTTCCAATTCGTATGGATCCACTGACAATAATAGTGTGATTGTAGTGGAATAACAGATTGGTGCATCATCTGCATGTCTGTGGTAGTCATAACTCATCAGAACATCTGTTATAAGTCTTTAAAATTGTCAGAATTTGTATGATTCTTGACCTAGTTACAGTGCTCAGCTTCAGGTTGAAATTCCAAACAAGGGGATTGCTAGAAGAGAAAAAGGAAGACAGCCATCACTTATCAGGAAATCATGGTAGACTCTTCAAAATATAACAGATTTATTTTGATTTTTACCCCAGTTGCAGTACTTACAAGTTGAAATGCAAAATGAGGTGATGGTAGATGCTTCCTAGGAGCAAAAGGGGGCTACTATAAATCCTTGGTATGTTTTCAAAGACAAGAAAATCAGATGGTTATCTGAGATATTACTAAGATTCCTGAGACAGGTGAAAGACAGAAAAACGGTGTGTGTGTGTGTGTGTGAGCACTGCTGTTCATACGCTTGAGGTTAAAAGGGAGCAGGAAAACAGGAGAGGTATTGCCAGTAAGATTCCAAAGTGTTTAAAAAAGATGAGACACACACACTAAGTACATTCCAAATAAATAAATAAATAAATAAATAAATCCTTGTTGTCTCACTTCTGTTCCCTCCCTCCCTTTCCCTCTTTGTTACTGTGCTTTTTGTGTTCAGCAATTGATATGACCCCCTCCCCCCATTTCAAAAAGTGAACCTTGCTTTATTCCATTTTATATAAAGGACACCACTTATTAGGCCATCGTATTGAGTGGGAATTGGGCATCTTGAGATGTTGTTATCCACATTGGTGATGGTAGTGCTGGTGGGGGCAGGGCTGAAACCAAACTCCAACTGAGGGTCCACTGCATGTCCCACAGTTCTGGTTGCCAGGGAAGATTAATATGCATGTGATACTGCACTTTACTCCAATGCTTCTGATGGAGTTCCAATATATTAGACATTATGGAAACTGAAGTCTCTACATTATGGGCATAGATTTATCTTAGGTATGGTCACACATGGTTCTATTATTATCATCATTATTATTATTATCCTGGACCAGTGTCTGGCAGCTGTGATGGATTGGATGAGGACTAACAAACTGAGGCTTAAGCCAGACAAGATAAAGGTCCTTCTGGTCAGCTACGAGGCCGAGCAGCGTATAGGGTAGCATTCTATACTTGATGGGGTTACACTCCCCCTGAGAACACAGGTTCGCATTCTGGGGGTTCTTCTGGATTCAGCACTGACGCTTGAAGCTCAGGTGTCGGCGGTGGCCGGAAGAGCCTTCGCACACTTAAAACTTGTGCACCAGCTGCAAGCATATCTCGAAAAGCCTGACTTGACCACAATGGGCTACGCCTTAGCTACACCTAGACTGGATTACTGCAATGCAATTAGTGCAAAAATCAGCAGCTGGACTACTAACGGGCTCTAGCTATAGGGAGCACACCTTGCCAAAGCAGGAAGATGAAGAGAGCGGCTTCCTGCCCCCTTACTGGGAACCCGGATGTTCCTTCCCCTTCAAGGGAGGGAATACAAGTGGATGCCCAGATGCCGCTGAAGCCTGGTGCTTCTGATCAAAGCGACCTAATACGAGAGAGCAGCTGCCAAAGAGACTTACAAGAACAACAAGCTGGAGAAGTGGGAAAAGCCCCTCCTCGACCCCAGGGCACCCAGGGTGGCCGAAGGAGAGAGAGAAGCAGGACTGAGTCAAGCTCGGGCTCCAGAGATCCTGAAGCCCCAGATATGGACAAAGATGCAGCAATGGGTAATGGTAGGCCCCCGAGGCTTAGGCCTCAGAGACATGGCCACCGCCAGAGGAAATTTAAGTCCAGAACTTTTTGGGGTTTAGGTTTCGGTAGCTGGAGAAGATCTGCAGCCGCAGCCCCCTCCCAAAAACTGGAATATGGTCTCCTGGGTGGTCCCTCCTTTGTGAATGGGGAGGAGAGAGGACCCTCCCAAGCTGTCAGGGACTGGGACTCAAATGCTCGACCTAGGATCGTAAGGGAGAGAGCGTCTCCCCAGTTCACCCTTATAAGTGATTCAAACTCTGTGAAGGTGGAGAAAGGAGTGCCCTCCCAAGTTACTGGTGATAGGAACTCTCCTAAAGACTCTACTGGAGACTTTATTTTTGGGCCTGTCAGGCCGCCACTATGCCTCCAATGCTAGCCAGGTGAGCCAGCTTTTACGCTGGCCCCGCGCCACCCAGTTGGCCCTGTCCATGACCACACTCCATCGGGTTTTATTCTGCCCCTCTCTCTAGGGACCAGGTGAACCCTGGTATCTAGTAGATGACTCCTATAGTTTGTTTTGTTATTGTTTGTGATGTGCAGAGTTGTTTACTGTTAACTGTATTATTCTGTTGTAAACCGCTCTGAGCCTTTATATACCGAGTGGCGGTATATAAACTCGAATAATAAATAAATAAATAAATATAGAGCAGCTCCCCTGGCTGCCGAAACGTTTCTGATCCCAATTCAAAATGCAGGTTATCAGCTACAAAGCCTTACATGGCTTATCTTTGTGACCCCCTCGCTCCACATGAACTGGCATGAGTTCTGAGATTTGCTGGGGAGGCCCTCCTCTCGCTCCCATCTCCATCTCAAGTGCAGATGTGGGGACGAGGGAGAAAGCCTTTTCGATTGTGGCCCCCTGGCTTTGAAACGCCATCCCCAGGGAAATTAGACAAGCCCCCCACACCTCCATGTTTCTGAAGGGAGTTGAAGGAAAACATGGCTTTTCAGACAGGCATTTGCTAAACTAGATCAGGGCTGTCCAACTTCTACCGGACCTGTGGCCGGAATTCCGGTTACTGATGACCTGGGGGGCCGAAGGGTCTGCCTCCGCCCCCGGCTTCACCCCTGCCCCGCCCCCAGCTCCACCCCCTCCCCGCCTTGGAGGTGTCTGTGGAGGACACCAGGGCTTTGACTTGGAGATAGAGATGAACACCAAAATCCCAGTCTCAAGTCCCAGTCCCTGTTTTAACTGGATTATATTGCAGTGTGGACTCAGGGCCCTTCACACAGCCATATAACGCAGAATATCCAGGCAGGAAACCCCACAAAACCTGCTTTGAACTGGATTATATTGTAGTGTGGACTCAGGGCCCTTCACACAGCCATATAACTCAGAATATCCAGGCAGGAAACCCCACAAAACCTGCTTTGAACTGGATTATATTGTAGTGTGGACTCAGGGCCCTTCACACAGCCATATAACGCAGAATATCCAGGCAGGAAACCCCACAAAACCTGCTTTGAACTGGATTATATTGCAGTGTGGACTCAGGGCCCTTCACACAGCCATATAACGCAGAATATCCAGGCAGGAAACCCCACAAAACCAGCTTTGAACTGGATTATATTGTAGTGTGGACTCAGGGCCCTTCACACAGCCATATAACGCAGAATATCCAGGCAGGAAACCCCACAAAACCTGCTTTGAACTGGATTATATTGCAGTGTGGACTCAGGGCCCTTCACACAGCCATATAACGCAGAATATCCAGGCAGGAAACCCCACAAAACCTGCTTTGAACTGGATTATATTGCAGTGTGGACTCAGGGCCCTTCCACACAGCCATATAGCCCAGAATACCTGCTTTGAACTGGATTATCGGAGTCCACGTTCATATAATCTGGTTTAAAGCAAATAACATGGGATTTTATTCAGATGTGTGGAAAGGAAGTCAAATAAGAAGCCAGGGCCCTTCCACACAGGCCTATAACCCTGAATGATAAGGCATAATATTCATTCTGCCTCTGCTAATAATAATAACAACAACAGCAGGTTCCTGGAGTAGGAGACCTCCAAGGGCCATCCAGGGCCATCCAGTCCAATCTCCTTCTGCCATAAGGGGAAAACACAATCAAAGCATTCCTCACAGATGGCCATTCAGCCTCTAATGATGATGATGATGATAATAATAATAATAATTACAATGGGTTCCTAGAATAGGAGACCTCCAAGGGCCATCCAGTCCTACCTCCTTCTGCTATAAGGGGAAAATACAATCAAAGCATTCCTCAGCCATGTTGAATCAAACCTAAACTCTCATGAGAGCAACAGAAAGTACTGAACCTTGAGTTTGGGAGTTGTAGTTCTCCTCTATCCAGAGAGCACTGTGGACTCAAATAATGATGGATCAGGACCAAACTTGGCAGGAATCCTCAGAAGAGGAGGAAGCCGGAAAGGGAATGGATGAGCATCCCCCCCGCGCGCTCCAAACTCAGCCCCGCCCCTTTTTCGCTCTGGCCACGCCCCCTCTCACTTGGTGCACTCTCTCCTTCCCTCTTTCTTTCAAGTGGTGGAAAAGGGAAGGAATGAAAGGGGGAAAGAGAGAGAGAAGGAGGGAGGGAGAGAGAGGGGGAGGGAGGGAAGTAGGAGGAGGAGGAAGGGAGCCTGCTCCTCCTCCCGCCCCGCCCCTCACCCCCCCCCCCGGCTGGGAAAAAATAAATAAAAAATATTCGGAAAAAAATATTCGAAAAAAATATTCGAAAAAAATATTTTAATTTTTTTTTAAATCTTAAAAAGCAGATATCTTGTAGGAGGGTAGGGGGCCGTGGGGAAGGGGTTGGGGGCCGTATACGGCCCGCAGGCCGCCAGTTGGACAGCCCTGAACTAGATGACCAAACAAATTGATATTGACTGTGGCACTTTAAAGTTACTTTTAACTTGTTTTGTGGCTGGGATGTTCAGTGCTGTTGTACTGCCCATTTTAATTAGCTGCTACTGCTGGGTTTTTATTGAATATTGTATTTAATTGAGCTGGGTTTTTTTTCTTATTTTTTGTGTTGTCTTATGTAAACCGATATTGTTACTGTCACAAATGTTGTTGCATTTTATGTGTTCTTATGGCACTATTATGTGCTGTTCTGTAAGCCACCCCAAGTCCCTTTTGGGAGATGGTGGTGCGATAAAAATTAAAGTATTATCATTATTAAACAAGTCTGCTATCAAAAGAAACCTCTTAATGAAGCAATCATTGCAGATGAGTCAAGCAGGAGAATAAGGGCAAAAGTACACATTAGATCAAATCTGTGACTTTATTTAACATGTCTGTTCTAAAATACCAGCTGGCTAGTGGAGGAAGGAATCAGAAGGAATACGAAGACAAGTCATAATTCTGGATAACATTGCCACCTGGAAATTATTTGCTTTGGGAGTAAAGGGGCTAATAATAATAATAATAAAAAAACTTTATTTCTAACCCGCATCCATCTCCCCGGAGGGGACTCGAAGCAGCTTACATGGGCCATGCCCGAACAACACATCGTAAAATATCAACAACATAGAAGAACAATAAACATAATAAACACAATAAAATACATCTGTGAAAACACAACAATACAGGTGAATCTAAAAACAAAACTGACAGGGCGGGCCGCATGTACATATAGGATATTTAAAAACTCGGGGGAGATAACTGGAGTAGTGTCGAACACAAAGGGTCGCATAGGGGGAAAGGTCTCACAGAAACGGGGGCATTTGGGGAGCTTAATCGCCGAAGGCCAGGTGGAAGAACCAGGTTTTCCGTTGTTTTCTGAAGGATTCCAATAAGGGGGCATTCCTAATCTCTCCCGGGAGGGAATTCCTAAGGCGGGGGCCACAGAGGTAAAGGCTTTCTCCCTAATGCTTACAAGCCGAGTTTGTGAGACTGGCAGGGGCGAAAGGAAGGCCTCCCCTGAAGAGCGAAGGGCTTAGGCTGGATCATGGGAGGAGAGCCAGTCACAAAGGTAGGAGGGTCCCAAACCGTTTAGGGCATTGTAGGTAATCACCTGCACCTTGAATTGGGCTCGGAAAGTAAACGGCAGCCAGTGGAGCTCTTTGAACAGGGGTGTCGACCGCTCCCTGTAAACTGCCCCGGTTAATGATTAGGAATATATGATTAGCATGTTGTATAAATAAGCTCTGCCATTAGAAGTCACAAAGCTTTTTCAAAATTAGGGTTGCCAGAATAAAAAAAGATGAAGAGTTACTGATTTACTGAGTTACTGATTGTGCAGAAGAGAGAATGTCTGCAGGTCTAGCTTGTCATGCAACCAGCAACACTTGCTAAATTTACTTCTTCTACAGCAAACAGGAAGAGCGACCCGGCCGCATGGCTTTCCCCCTTGGCAGCGCTCCTTCCTCCTTCTCATCCTCCCTCCCTTCCCAGGGAGGGGAGTTATTACAAGGAAGCATTCAGCGTTAAGGTGAGCCACATTTCTTCTCCCTCCCTCCTTCCATTCCACCCTTTCATCCTTCTTTCTTCCCTGCCCCTTCCCTCTCTTTCTCCTCTCGCTCGCTTCCTCCTCCTCAGGATTGCTGCTGCTCCGTCTGGGAGGCGCGCAGGCCCTCAGCGCACTCGCCTCCATCGCCCGGCCTTCTTTCCTCCCCCTTCCCTCTCTCTCTTTCTACTCCCTCCCTTCCTTTCCTTCCACTCTTTCCTTCTTTCCTCCCTCCCTCTCTTTCACCTTCTTTCCTTCCTTCCACCCACCCACCCTTTCATCCTTCCTTTCAACTGTTCTCCCTCCCTCCTTGCCCCTCTCTCTTTCACCTTCCTTCCTTCCTTCTTCTTCCTCCCTCCCTCCCCCCTTATGCTAATATTAAATATATGGAATTGTTTATTTATGCCCCCCATGTGTTCCATTCCATCCCTCCCCCTTATGTTAATATTAAATATATGGAATTGTTTATTTATTCCCCCATGTGTTCCATTCCCTCCCTCCCCCTTATGTTAATATTAAATATATGGAATTGTTTATTTATGCCTCCCATGTGTTCCATGTGTTCCATTCCCTCCCTCCCCCCTTATGTTAATATTAAATATATGGAATTGTTTAATTATGCCCCCCATGTGTGGCATTCCCTCCCTCCCCCCTTATGTTAATATTAAATATATGGAATTGGAGCCCGGGGAGGGGCGGAGCCAGGGGAGGGGGCGGGGGCGGGGTGGAGCCAGGGGCGGAGGCAGACCCTTAGGCCCCCCAGGTGATCACTGACCGGAACTCAGGCCCCCGGTTCGGTAGAAGTTGGACAGCCCTGTTCTACACAACCATTAAAGGTACAGTAGCCTCTAAAGTTTTCACATGCACCATCCCCGTTGCCATCCTCCACCCAACATGCAATGGAAAGAAAACATTGAACAGGCTTCACTCTGTCCCCTGCCAATGAATGTTCACTTGATTGTTTGAACAAAGCCCCACACATCAGGGCTGGCTGAAGACTTTTTGCCATCTGAGTGCAGCAGTAAATTTCACCCTCTCTGTCAAGGTGCTTAGTACAATTGACTGATCAAGTTATTGTTGCACCTAAGGCAGGAAATTTGCCTCTGTCCCATCTTGGCACTAAAAATATAATCACAATCAATTAAATAACTAACAGCTGTTACCCTTTCATAACACCTCACAATTTGCCTGCGGCAGCTATGAACATTTTCTAATGGCAGGGTTGACTCTGCTATCTATACAAGAGTATGTGTATAACTATGTGCACGAGGTCTTCATATAATTAGGAATGCAGTTTTCCAAAAAGATCTTAACCATGCAAGGAAACTAACAGATGAATGTCATTGTTTGCATTCCTTGTTTTAGCTTATGACCAGCCTTGGCTGGTGTTCCCCTTCATTTGTAGACTGTGTTATTTAATCTGCATGACAATGTCCTTGGGTGCTTCAGTTTAATTTGCCCTTACTGTAGAGAAAGTAATCGATAACAATAAACCAGGTGCAGAACCCCTATTTTAATTTTTTTGTTGTTTTGCAAATAACCCTGTTGTTGTATTTATCTTACGATAGCTTCTTGTTTTCCCACCCCATAATCTAGAATCTTATTTTCCTAATCATTGTACTATGTGATTGTTCCATTTGGTACTGTTTCCCAAACCAATTATTTAACATTCTTTTACACTAAATTGCATTAGCCATCTGCCAGCTTAATTACCTAAATTATCTAAATCCTCCTGAATCCATTTGCATTACTCGTCATCATTTGCTCTAACTACCAGCAATGGATATGAGGGTTTGATTCCCTCCCCCACCACCTTGTTATTGACTGAAGCTATAGACACAGGTGATACTATGACAAACTGTAACTGTATTTGACATAGGATTTTTATTCCACCAAGTCGTCTTCCATTTAAGGCCAGCCTCTTAAACTCTAGAGGTCTAAACGCACCATTTGTACATTTTTGGAAGAATAACAGATATCAGTCTGATTAAGGTTAATTGATCTCAGCTATTTCTTCTTTTCATTTCCAAACAAGCTGAATTGATCCTCATCTTAACTCTGTTTCCAAAGAAAATATGAAACAGATCTTCACTCATGATGGCATATACAAATCTAATTACTGTTTTTGAGTCTCTTTTGAGTAAGGCAGTCATTGTCAACCGGTGTGACTCGGCACACCAGTGTGCCGTGGGGCATCATCAGCTGTGCCGTTGGAAAGCCTCTTCCCCCTCCCCTCTTCCCCCCTCCCCCTCAGGGCGCCACGTGGCCAAGGGCGCATATGTCGCGGCCGCCAGGATCATGCACAGCGGCCAACCTGGGGAAGGGAGTGGGGAGAAGAGAAGGAGGCCAGGGAGGGAGGCCATTCCTATTTCCCGAGTATGCCCCCCCCGGCAGCAAGCGCGCGAGCTCCCTTTCCTCCTCCAATCAGGGGTGCTCGTGATTGGAGGAGGAAGGCAGTTGCGTGTGTGCGTCCCCTCCTTGCGCCAGGCCTGAGGCACGAAAAGCCTCCCCGAGCTTCCTTGCTGCCTTGCCAAGGCGCAGGGCCGCAGCAAGAAGTGAGTGGGGGAGGGGCGTGGCCAGAGGCGGCTCCAATCTCGGCTGCATGCACACAGAGCTCTTAGTAAGCCGGTGAAGAGGGGCTTTTCTCCCATCCCTTTCTTCCTTCCCTCTTTCCTTCCTTCCCTACTTCCCATCTTTCTTCCCTTCCTTCCCTCCCCTCCTTCTCTTCTTCCTTCCTCTCCTTCCTTTCCCTTCCTTGCTTCCTAATCTCCTTTCTCCCCTCCTTCCTGCCTGCCTTGCCTTCCTTCCTTCCGTTCCCCCCCTTTCCTTCCTTCCTTCCGTTCTTCCTTTTTTTCTCCCTCCCTCCCTCCCTCTTTCCTTCCTTCCTTCCTTCCATCCATCCATCCCTTCTTCGTCTCCTCCTTACTTCCCCTTTCCTTTCTGGCAGGAGCGCACGAACGGAGCAGGGCTGGCTTCCCTCCTTCCCTCCCTCTTCATCATTGTTGTTTTTTGCTGTGGCTTGTGGGGCTTCTGTGTGGGAAGTTTGCCCCAATTCTGTTGTTGGTGGGATTCAGAATGCTCTTTGATTGTAGGTGAACTATAAATCTCAGCAACTACAGCTCCCAAACGTCAAGGTCTATTTCCCCCAAACTCCATCTGTGTTCACATTTGGGCATACTGAGTATTCATGCCAACTTTGATCCAGATCCATCATTGTTAGAGTCCACAGTGCTGTCTGGATATAGGTGAACTACAATTCCTAATTCTGCTTTGAACTGGATTATCTGAATCCACACTGCCAGACAATCCACTTCAATGTGGATTTTATGCAGCTGTGTACACACAGGGCCCTTCCACACAGCCATATAACCCAGAATATCAAGGCAGGTCATCCACATTATCTGCTTTGAACTGGATTATCTCAATCCACACTGCCAGATAATCCACTTCAAAATCCCACATTTTCCGCTTTAAAATTTCCCCCTCTAGAGCAGTGGTTCCCAACCTTTTTTTGGGCATGCCACATCTAAGCATCTCCAAAATCCTGACCTCCACCTCCACCCCATGACATATAATTCTTATTTTTCAAAAAGTAAAGTTGCATTGTTTTCAGCTGATATTTTAATTGTAAGTGTTTTCTTTTGTTTTAATTGTCTTTGGGCTTGTCCCTTGTAAGCCACCCCAAGTCCTAATGGGGAGATGGTTGGCGAGGTATAAAAATAAAGGTTGTTGTTATTATTATTACAAGTATTATTACAACATTATTTAAAAGAATAAATTCAGGGGCTTATTATACTCACATTTAGTTGAATTCAGTCTTAAAATATATTATATGGCTCACTGATATAAATGTCCAAATATTTTGCTTTTATGACTCTCTGAGTCAAAAAGGTTCCTGACACTTGGTATAGTGTTATTGCATTATCCTTACAACCTTTCTTATTGTCCTCTGTTAGTTTGTTGTGAACCTTCCTGGTAAAGAAATATGTAATTTCTTTATGCTTGTGGACAAATAGTATTTCTTGTTGTTTCCTTGTAAGTGTACTTGTGGAGATTGTCTGGTTTGCTTACTCTGGAACATGCAATGCTCCAATTCCATCATTGGTGGGATTCGGAATGCTCTTTGATTGTAGGTGAACCAGAAATCCCAGAAACTGCAACTCCCAAAAGTCAAGGTCTATTTCCCCCCAAACTCCATCTGTGTTCATATTTGGGCATATGGAATATTCATGCCAAGTTTGGTCCAAATCCATTATTATTTGAGTCCACGGTGCTCTCTGGATATAGGTGAACTACAAATCCCAAACTCAAAGTCAATGTCTACCAAAACCTTCTAGTGTTTTTTGTTGGTCATGGGAGTCCTGTGTGCCACGTTTGGTTTAGTTCCATCATTGGTGGAGGACAGAATGCTCTTTGCAGGTGAACTACAACTACAACTCCCAAATGACAAAATCATTGTTTTGACTGATGGTTCCTCCTTGTGTTAGTATTAGTATGTTTTGTGGCCAAATTTGGCAGCAATTTGTCCAGTGGTTTTTGAGTCATGTTAATCCCACAAATGAACACACACACACACACACACACACACATATATATATATATATCGAGAGAGAGAGCGAGAGAGCACAACAGCGCAGGCAGAAAAGCAAACATCACAGGGAAGCATGTCTGTGTAGGAGGGTGAACATTAGAAAGAACTTCCTGACTGTGAGAGCTGTTCAGCAGTGGAACTCTCTGCCTCAGAGTGTGCTTCTGTCTGGTTGCTCTCTTTCCAGCCGGCTTCCCTGAGGACTGGGTATATTTTCATCTTTATGTTTACCAACTATTACTGCATTAAAAAACATATTAACTATATGTATTACTGTGTTAGAGTGTCATTTTGTGTCATTTTGGTTGGTGGTGTGCCCCAGGATTTTGTAAATGTGAAAAGTGTGCCTCGGCTCAAAAAAGGTTGAGAAACACTGGAGTAAGGAAAGTGGGGTAACAACAACAACAAGCAATTAGAACAAATGCCATCAAAGCCAAAATTGAAAAGTTGACAGATCCCAAGTGCAGACTCTGCAAGGAAGCAGATGAAACAATATATCACATCCTCAGCTACTGCACGAAGATCGCACAGGCAGACTACAAGCAGAGGCATAATACTGTTACTCAGATGATCCATGGGAACTTGTGCCACAAATACCATCTGTCTGTGACAAAGATTGGTGGGATCAGAAGCCTTAAAAAGTTACAGAAAATGAACACATCCAACTACTCTGGAACTTCCAAATTCAGACTGACAGAGTTTTGGAGCACAATACTTTTGACCTCACAATCGTGTTAAAAATGAAGTATGAATTGTTGAGGTTGCAAACCCAGGTGACAGCAGGATTGAAGAGAAACAACTGGAAAAGCTGACATTATATGAGGATATAAAGACAGAACTGCAAAGACTCTGACACAAGCCAGTAAAGGAGGTCCCAGTGGTGATCGGCACACTGGGTGCAGTGCCTAAAGACCTTGGCCTGCACTAAAACACAATCGGTGCTGACAAAATTACCAGCTGCCAGCTGCAAAAGGCCACCCAACTCAGATCTGCATACATTATTTGCTGATACATCACACAATCCTAGAGACTTGGGAAGTGACTGGTGTGTGATCCAATACAACAGCCCACAGAGTGATCTTGTTTGCTGTGTACTAATCTTGTTGTGATAAATAATAATAGACCAGTTCTGTTGTGCCCACAGTGTGATATGTATTGTGCAAGAGGAAATGCCAAATTATTTTCTAAACCTGCCAGCAGCCTGTGGTAATTGGATAACGTAAGAAAAACAACATAACCTTGTAGGCACAATGTCTTCATCTAGAAAAACCAAAAGGTCCAAAAAATGTGCAAACTTGTGAGATATCTGATCTTTTTGTGATACAGAAAACAAGCTAACAGGAGATAGAAGGAAAGAGTTTGAACTGATCCTGAAGTCATGGTGACAATCTAAGCGCAGTCCTGGGATGAAGCTTTTTACAGACATCCAGATAAGATTCTGGAAGATCACATCAGTCTCAGCCAGCATGGCTAAAGTTCAGAAATCCTAGAAATTTCAGGGCGCCAGGTTAGTGAATGCTACTTCTGCAGGTGATGCTGTAGCTTGAAATGTGAACCGCAACTACCATAGGACTGGAGGGATCAAGGCAATCCAAAACAGTATGAGTCTCTTTAGAAAATGTAAAATGCTGTTATTCAGGGCTGTTGTCATTGTAGATAAAGCGCAAAAATCCTTTATCAGTAGAAAACAGAGAACATTATTTAAGCTGCTAGCTTGTTTGGAAAATCCATCAGAAGTTATTTAAACTAGAATTTGAAAGTAGGTGGAAGGGGTGTATCCTCTAAGAATAGAGTGCCATCTTCAGGTATTAGAAAATTCCTTTGAAACAATCCCTCAAACACTCCAAAATCCCACTGCAAACCTTCCCAAACCAGAAGGATACCAGCAAACATGAAAGTAATTCTTTATTTTTTAAAGTTAATTTCTCTCTTTTGACATTAGAAAACATCACTATAGCAAGGAGTTTTACAATCAACAATTTTTGACAACTATTTTGTGCAGGAATTTAAACATAACCATATTATTTTGTAATATTAGTATGCAAAGGGATCTTGTTGTATGTTAGAGGCTGGGCGATGTAACTATTGCATCTGAGGAAGTAGACTAGGGCCCTCATCACATTAAAGCAATTCCCCATCTTACCATATTTCGCTGAAGCAGCCAATATGGAGCCCACCGGATCTCATCACATGACACACATCTACTTCCAGCAGGGATCCAGGCCAGCTGTGTTGGTGGTAGAGGGTGAAAAAACCATTGGGCATGTTTGATCAGCAAGTGATTCCTTGCTGTTTGGTATGGTGATCAGCAAGTGAGTGGAGATAGAATTGCAACTCTGCCCCACAATTTGACTCATTTGCCTACTGGGTCCCTCAGCTGTCCCCTGCATCAAGGAACTCAATGTGATGTGCACTGATTACTTAATTCAGGACTATGAACATTATACAATTGAGCACCGGATCTCCTTCAACCTGTTGGTTCTTACCTTTAAGGCCTTGCATGGCCTGGGGCCAGCGTACTTGAGGGACCGACTCACCCCACACTGTCCCCGAGATCACTACGCTCCGAGGATGCTAATTTGTTAGAGATACCCTCAGCGAAATCGGCTAAACTGACATCTACTCGCGGAGGCGTTCTCCATTATAGCTCCTACGATGTGGGAACGCCCTCCCGGCTGAACGCGGGCTATAAAGGACCTGCTCCCGTTTAGACGCGCCTGCAAAACTTATTTGTTTAAGCAGGCCTTCGGTGAGTAGGTCCTGCCCATGTTCCGCTTTAGCCGCTGTCCTGGGGTGTCACGCTATCTAATTTCTGAACTGTACCTGGGGGTTTTGTATTTTGCTGTTTTAACTGTTTAATTCTCTTAGATGTTTTATCGCATTGCTTGTGTGTAGTTCTACCTTCGGTTCCTGTGAGCCGCCGCGAGCCTCAGGGAGTCGGCGGCATAGAAACCCGAATAATAAATAAATAAATAAATAAATAAATAAATACTCCAGACTGGCCCTGGGTACACCATGATGGTGGCCAGATGCACCGAATGAACTCACTGTGGCACTGGATTGACATCCAGTTGGCTCAGGCAACTGATCATGTATCAACTTCACTGGGACATCACCTCATCTTCTATAGTGCCAGTGCTGTTCCCCACTGGCCAAGGAGCTCCATACAAGTGCCTAACCATTGGTTGGCACAACTGCTGATGTCGGAACAGAGTGTCCACATGCAGGGGCGGTCCGAGCTCTCGGGGGGGGGGAGTAAGCGAACATTATTTTGCCCCCCCCCCGACGGCTCCCGGCTGCGCCCGCGCATGCGCACTGACTCGGAATGGGGGGGGGAAGAGGGGACTCACAGGGCGGGCTCCCGGACCCGAGGAGGAGCAGGAGGAGGGGGGAGGCCACGAGGGCGGCCGCCATGGAGATGCAGAGGCAGCAGCAGCAGCAGCAGCGCCCCCGGAAGGGCCCGGGGCCAGAGGCGCATCTTCCTGACGTCACTTCCTCGTCGCCGCCTCTGCCGAGGAGGAAGGGGAGGAAGGCCTCGCCGGCCGCGCGCTGCAAGGACGCCCGGAAGGAGAGACGCCGGAGGGAGGGAGCCCTGCGGAGGCGCGGCGGCCTCTTCCTCCTTCCCTCCCTCCCTCCGGCGTCTCTCCTTCCGGTCGTCTCCGTAGCGCCCGGCCGGCGAGGCCTTCCTCCCCCTCCTCCTCGGCCGAGGCGGCGACGAGGAAGTGACATCAGGAAGATGTGCCTCTGGCTCCGGGCCCTTCCGGGGGCGCTGCTGCTGCGTCTCCGTGGGGGCTGCCCTCGTGGCCTCCCCCTCCTCCTGCTCCTCCTCGGGTCCGGGAGCCCGCCCCGTGAGTCCCCTCTCCCCCCTGTTCCTCCGCACCGCCAGCTGGCTGCGGCGACACAGCGGCGGGGCGGGGCGGCGCCCCTCCCAGGTGGCCACGCCCCTCTCCGGGAACGTCGCCCTACGTGACCGCGTAGGTCGCTTAATGGGGAAGGCCGGCCCTGTCTACATGTCAAGTAGGGAGATGGTAGAACAACCTATTATTTCTTGGTGGCTGCACAGGTGCCCCTGTTTGACACTAACAGTTGCATTGTGATGGACAGGTACTCGCAGGGAGCTTCCTGGCTGGCCAGCAGAAGCAGTGGGGACATGGGGCTAAGCCATTCCTTTGCCTTACACAGATCTACAAGGGAAAAGGTGATGGAGGTGGTGTATTGGACCAATCCAGCTGTCCAGACTTCCGCAAAGCCTGCAGATATCCCAGAGTTTGCTGGAGTTTCCAAAGGTTTTGCCATAAGGTACTCAGTTGTGATTAACAAAGGGGAAAAAAATCTCAAAACATTAGTTCAAGACAGAGGCTAGGGATGGAGTTGGAGGGGGGGGGCATCACCTCAAACATTAGTACATGATGAACTTCCTTTAACCAAAATTCCAAAATCTGAAATACTTCAAAATCCAAAATGGTTCAAATGGGAGGCTAAGATAGGGACACATTTGCTTTCTCATGCTTTGTTTTGTGAACAAAATTATTAAATTTATTTATTTATTTATTGCATTTATATACCACTTTTCTCACCCCTGGAAGGACTCACAAAGGTTCACAGCACAATCAATGGCAAAATTTAATGCCTCACATGTATAAACATCATAAACTCTTGTATAAACATTAAAACTCTTATGGATAATATTACCTTGGGGCTATGTGTATAAGGCATATATATATTGAACAGAAAGGAATTTCATACTTAGACATGTGTCCCATCTCCATAGTATCTCATTATGCATGAATATTCAAATACAGGTATTTCAAAATCTGAAAAAAAATCCTGATATCCAAAACACCTCATGTCCTAAAGGTAAAAGTTTTCCCTGACATTAAGTCTAGTCATGTCTGACTCTGGGGGGTGGTGTTTATTTCCATTTCTAAGCTGAAGAGCCGGTGTTGTTCGTCAATGCCTCCTAGGTCCGTGACCAGCATGACTGCATGGAGCGCTGATACCTTCCCACAGGAGCAGTACCTTTTGATCTACTCACATTTACATGTTTTTGAACTGCTAGGTTGGCAGAAGCTGGGGCTAACAGTGGGAGCTCACCCCGCTCCCCGGATTTGAACCACCAACCTTTCAGTCAGCAAGTTTAGAAGCTCAGTGGTTTAACCCACTGTTCCACCAGTGGATTACCTAGAGGCTATGTGTATAAGGTATATTTGGAGCAAAAAGAAATTTCATACTTAGATTTGTGTCCCATCTCCATGGTATCTCATTATGCATGCATATTCAAATACACATATTTCAAAATCTGGAAAAAAATCTGATATCCAAAACACTTTTGTGTCCTCAGCATTTCAAAGTAAGGGATGTCCACCCTGTACTTAAAAGCAGGACTTGCTTGGAAGATTAAGGGAGTTGTAATACACAAAGTAACTCTTGCAAGATCAATCTAAAGGTCTCTTTCATATGCTATAAAAAACTCAAGAAATCTGGGTCAAGTTATCCATGGGTCAATGTAAGTTTTATACCTTAACTCTTATCAAAAAGGAACTGTCCCATCCTCTGAGTGCAGTGATGAAAGACAAGAGCTGGGAGAAATTAAAAGATGCATCAATCCTGTCTACTATCTTTGCCGTGCCATTGCTTCATTGTGTGCCTGGGTGGGAATATTTACTTTTTTTTGGGTAAGATCCCTTGAGTCTCAGTTGAGAAAAAATGAGTTATAAATAAAGTGTATAAAGAAAGCAGATAGGAAGACAATAATTTGAATGTACTGGAGAAGAGTTCTATGGATATCATGGATCACTAAAATAAATAAATAAATGGGTCCTAAAGCAAATCAAGCTTGAACTATCTCCAGAAAAGTGTTTCTCAACCTGGGGGTCGGAATCCCTGGGAGGGGGGGTTACGAGGGGGTTTCACAGGGGTCTCCAAAGACCATCAGAAAGCATAGTATTTTCTGTTGGTCATGAAGGTTTTGTGTGCCAAGTTTGGCCCGATTCTATCATTGGTGGGGTTCAGAATGCTCTTTGATTGTAGGTGAACTATAAATCCCAGAAACTACAACACCCAAAAATACAAAATAAATCCCCCCCACCCCCAACAAAGTTCAAATTTGGGCATCTTGGGTATTTGTGCCAAATTTGGTCCAGTCAATGACAATACATCCTGCATATAAGATATTTTAAATTACAATTCATAACAGTAGCAAAACTGTGAAAGGCCTTCATGGCCAGAATCACTGGGTTGTTGTAGGGTTTTTCGGGCTATATGGCCATGTTTTAGAAGCATTCTCTCCTGACCTCACAACCTCTGAGGATGCCTGCCATAGATGTGGGCAAAACATCAGGAAATAAATGGCTCGGCCAGACTTACTGGGTCGAGTGTGTTGCGGTGCAGGGTTTCCTCACTGCCATCTTGGTCTGGGAGGGGGAGGGTTTCTTCTTCCCAGAAGCCCCCTGGGTGGTGGGAGAGTTTCCCGGCACCCGTGCAAGCTGGCCAATGGTGGGGCTGGCACCACCTCTCTCTGCCCCGTCAGCGGACCGGCCCTCCCTTCCGCCCGGGCAGTCTACTTAGGCTGCCTGAGGCTCCTCACCAGGCACTGGGCCTGTTCCTGTTTTTGTCCATCCCACCCACCCTGCTTGTATTCAATGTTTGTATCTTTTAACTTTTCATGCTGTGCGTTCATTGTTCGTATCTTGTTAACTTTTCTTGCTGTTACTTGTGTTCATCATCACAACTCTGTGTTTGTCATGATCATCGTCGCAACTCTGTGTTTGGTGTGTGGCATGGGCCCTGGATCTGGCTGGCTTATCACCCCTTGGTGGAAGGGGAGGATAAGGCCCTGGACCCTGGAGTGCCGAGTTTTCGTGGACCGATAGTGGGCTGGTGGCACCCAGGAATGCAAGCGTCTTTGGAAAAGAGCGGGTTGTCGAACCCCGGATCTAGGACCCATGCATAGCTGCCAACCCTTGTTCTTGTTATCAATAAATGAGTTTCGGCCAATTTTATTCCAACCAATTGTGTCTGTGTCTTATTGGTTATTAAGCGGGAGGTGTATCACCCATGCATACGCAATGCTTCTAGAACATGGCCACATAGCCCGAAAAACCTACAACAACCCAGTAGCAAAATTACAGTTGTGAAGTAGCAATGAAAATAATTCCATGGTTGATGGTCACCACAACATGAGGAACTGCATTAAGGGGTTGTGGCATTAGGAAGGTTGAGGACCACTGCCCTAGAACCTAAGATGACTAAACTGAGACTGGCATACTTTAGCCACATCAGGAAAAAAAACAATACTCACGAGAAAAGATCATAATGCTTGGTAATGTACAAGGCAGTAGGAAAAGAGGAAGACCACATTACAGGTGGATAGACTCAAGGAGGCAAGCCCTAGCTCTGAGTCTGCAGGACCTCAGCATGACTGTTGATGACAGAGTGACTTGCAGTCTCTCATCAATGGGGTCACTATAAATCAAAGTTAACATTAACAGCAACAGAAAAAAAGGATGGGTGGATGAATGGGAGCACCACCATGCAGATCATATTATTCTATCATTTAATGATAATTATCATGTTAATGATATTTTATGAATCAGGCATACAAAAGCCACATGAAAAACTGCAGCTCCCATCATTCTTGATCATTGGCTGTACTGGCAACAACTGAAGAGAGCTGCAATTTAACAATTCATGGAAGATCACACATTGCTAAGTTCTGCTCTGAATCAATTAAAAAGTCACAATGACACAGAGAATCTGGAGGATTTTCTACAAATAATACATATGTCTAATATTTAATAGACTTCCACTTTACATATGAATGTTTAACACCATTTAAACATTTTCACTCTCCTGTCTCTATATACGTCCACTGGAATAATTGGAAAAGCTCTAGAACAGTGAAAAGTCTTACAATTGCAATGTACTTGAGTTATAATGCTGCAATCATTCCAGAACTAGTGCTAAAAAGATAAACGTACTGATGGAGATATTTGTTAAGATGGAAAAGCTATAAATTAGACTAAGTTTGACTTTTTTTCTGTTTAATTTTCTACTATGTGAAGTGGCTTAATTAAAATTTCAATTTTATTCAGAGCTCAGTTTGTGCTAGCAGATTGGGCTGATGCATTTGCCAGAATGTCCCTGTCTCTCTGTCTCTCTTACTCTCTCTCTCTTTCTCATGTTCTCGTATTCAACAATCTGATGCACATTCTCAAACGAGAAATGAAAAAGGTTCATGACAAAGAGAATTTATATAATATTCATTTCATTATGAGTCACAGGAAAGACAAATGACCTTTATCAGACTGAAATTTAATTTGAAATCATTTTGAATGAATATTGGTCATACTTTATTTACTGATGCATGATGGATTGCAGAGCTTTAGAAGAGATGCTTTGTGTGGGCATCGTGGAAAAGATAGCACGAATCTTCCCCATCCCTGGAGAGCCTTTGGGGAAGTTTGTTTGAGCTGGGAGGAGATTTGTTTGTGTTCTCATTAGTGTTTCATTTTTCTATTGTATTTTTTGTGAGCTTGTGTTTGTTGG
The DNA here is from genome assembly GCA_030556195.1 of Anolis apletophallus. Classification (NCBI taxonomy): domain Eukaryota; kingdom Metazoa; phylum Chordata; class Lepidosauria; order Squamata; family Anolidae; genus Anolis; species Anolis apletophallus. The sequence continues at coordinate 57,028,375 of JARBWK010000012.1, read as the reverse complement.
GTAAATGCTGATTGTGTGCTCATTAACATTTTATTGTTCTTTCTGTCTAGGCTCCGGTTCTATGAACATGGTCACACAGGGGCTGGGTATCTGCTGAGAGGAAGTGAGAGAGACATAGGCTGGGTCTACACTGCAGTTTGAATCTGCATTATATGGTCAGTGTAGATGCAGTTCAATGCAGCTAAATTGTATTATATGGCAATGTAGATTCAGCCATAGTTGTTGGGGAGATATAGTGGGGGGGAAATATTTAGTCAGATACCAATTGTACAAGTTCTTCCACTTAAAAAGATGAGAGAGGCCTGTAATTGACATCATAGGTAGACCTCAACTATGAGAGACAACATGAGAAAACACACCCAGAAAAACACATTGTCTGATTTTTAATGAATTTATTTGCAAATGATGGTGGAAAATAAATATCTTAATAAATACTTAGGAAACCACAAGCTGAACCTGAATCAACAGTGTGATATAGCAGCTAAAAGGCCAATGAGATTCTAGGGTGCATCAATACAAGTATAGCGTGTAAGTTGAAGGAAATAATAGTACTATTTTATTCTGCTTTGATCAGAACACGTTCAAAAGAGGGTGATCAAAATGATAAAAAGTCTGGGAAAAGTGGCCTTTGAGGAGTGGGGTATGTTTAGGAGAATATAACATTAAAAATGACATGTTTAAATATTTTATGGAATGTCATGTTGAAGATGTTTTCTGTTGTTTTCTACTTCTTACAGACTAGGACACAAAACAATGAATTCAAACCAGAGGAAAGTATTCCATCTAAACATTGGGAAGAATGTCCTGATGGTAAAAGCTATTCAACAGCGAAATACCTGCCACCTTGGAGTGTAGTGGACTCAGACGACTGGAGGCCATCTGTTGGAAGTGCCTTGATTGTGTATGGCTGGATGACCCTTGTGATCTCTTTCAATGCTATGATTCCATGGTCCTATGAATATAAAAATGCAGTTTAGCAATATTCATTTGCAGAGGATCAAGTTTTCCTTTGTGTTCATCTGTGTGCATGCATTTACCGGTTTGAAAAAGTGACAGAAAAACATAACATTTTAGTTATACTGTTGATTTGCTTCTAACTCTTTTCTCATTTATTTATATTTTAGAAGCTCCATGACTGAGATGTGACCAAACCTTTGCTGTGAACCTTTGGAACAAGAATAATAAAAGCACAGTTCTATTTTTAGATCATTCCAAACCAGGTTGACCTTTTTTTTAAAAAAAAAATCACAATATGTTGGCTCAAATACTATAAAAAGTCTCAATTAAATCAGTTTCTGAGTTGTGAGTCTCTACTTATGTAATTTCCCATAAATTCATGGGATTGCCATAAGTCAACAAGCAATTTGAAGGCACAATATCAATGGTATTCAGGCCAATGTCTGCTTGATTTGGCAACTGATTATGTAAATAGATGAATTATTAACACAGAGTATCATTGTGTTTATCAATCAGCTCTATAAATTTTCACTCAGTTGATTGTTTCTGTTTATGTTGTTGAGTGTGAACATATTACTGAAGCTACTACTCACATATGCATATGACTGATTATATGCTGCATATACCAAACCACATTCTTGATAGCTAAATACTTATTCAATGAAATACATCCAAAACCAGATCATGTGAATATAGGCATGCCATTTGTCCTGGAAAACTGGGAAAATCCCAGATTGAAAGGAGTAAAAAAAAGGTATCAGCTGCTTTATCCAGTAGCTTCTGGGTTCTCCCTTTATACAACATTGTCACGGGGATACAGGGTAAAAGGCTTTGGGCGCTATTGTGCAAGAGTCCGAGAGAAGAGCCCGATCCCAGAAGAAGAGGAAAGGAAAGAAGTGGAGATGCTGAGCTCAGCCTTGTGTGGTGAATGCTTGACCATTGTAAGTCCCCCTCCCACATGCATGTTCCAGACTCCTTTCCTGCCAAGAGTTGTAGTCTGCCACCTCAATGCCTCAGTCAACTTCTCAAGCTGCTCTTGACGATCCACTCCTTGCTCAGCTCTTCCTACTCAAGTTTGTCTTCTCCATCTCTTGTCCAGCCAAAATCACCTTGCTTTACTTAGGTGATCCCTCATAGCCTGAGGATGATGGCCCTCCAGGTGTAGTGTCTTGGCGGTGGATATGTATGTGACTGTGGAGCTCTGTTCTTGATCCACATGTTCTTCCGCAGTGAGGACTTCAGTTTTCAGACGGAAGGCGGTCCCAGTCAGGATTGGCTTGACACACCTTCCTCTTGGCATGCTTCCCCTTTTGCCCTCCATTCATGCCTCTTTGAATTCTGCAGCACTGCTGGTCACAGCTGACCCCCAATTAGAGCACTCAAGCACCAGGGCTTCCCAGTTCTGGGTGTCTATGCCACAGTTTTTAGGGTTGGCTTTAAGCTTATCTTTAACTCTCTTTTCTTGTCCACCAACAATTCATTTTCTGATCTTTAGTTGGGAGTATAGTAATTGCTTTGGGAGATGGTGATTGGGCATTCAGACAACGTAGCCACTCCAGCAGAGTTGATGGTGTAGAAACCTTGCTTCAATGCAGGAGGTCTTTGCTTCTTCCAGCACACTGACATTTGTCTGCCTGTAATCCCAAGAGATTTGCAGGATTTTTCTGAGGCAATGCTGATGGAATTGTTCCAAGAATTGAGTGTGATGTCTGTAGACAGCCCATGTTTCATAGGCAGGGTTGTGAGGACAATAGCTTTATAAACAAGCCCCTTGGTACCCCTACAGATGTCCCAATCCTTAAACACTCTCTGCTTCACTCAGAAAAATGATGATCCACTCCTTGCTCATCATTTCCTACTCAAGCTTATCCTCTCCATCTCCTGTCCAGCCAAAATCGCCACCCCCTTACTCTCAAGACCAATCTGCCCACTGGCTCCAACCACTCCTTCTATTCCAGTTTATTCACTCTGTCTACCACCCAACCGAAATCAGCAAACCCTTTCCCCAAAGAAACTCAGATACCTTTTAACTTGCTCTCAGTGAATACATGAAAAACCAGTATGTGAACTGATGTTGCTGCTTCAAGTCCAGCACTTATAAACATGAGTCTACGAGTTCTCTCAAAACAGCAGTTACTATAAGAAATGGTAGCATGGATGAAACACAGTGGTACCAAAATGCAATGATTAATGTACTGAATGTGCATAATAACACATATTATAAGTAAAATAATTTGCTGCAGTATTCCTACCCTATGATTTCCAGATCCTTTAAGGCCTACAAAACATAGTAATAGGTGTCTAAATATTTTAATAGAGTAATCAAAAGAACCCCATAATGGCCTTAAAATTGCTCTTCTGGAAGGACTGGAAGTTGTATTTGAAAGCCTGGGGACCTTGACCATCTTGCCTAATCTAAAATTAAAAAAGGAATATCAAGCATGATGGCAAGGAAAGACTGTCCCAATGATAGTCAAATTTCCAGTTATCAATTAAATGTTGCTATTAATTTTCTTTGTCATATTGTGCTCATTACACAAGGGGAAGCGTTGTCCTTCTAAAATATCAAATGTTCTCCTTTCCAAGGATAGTAGAAATCCAGAAAACACAGCTCCCTCAACTCAATTCATAAGTCTATGGCATTTGTACTAGCAGAGTTTTCAAAGCACAATGTATCAGCAATCAGTAGCAACAAAGGATTGGTACAAGTTTGCCACTGAGTGTCATTAATTCTCCCTTATATTATTTCTCCTCTTCCCCTCTTTACAAAGATGGACATGGGTAGTAGGCATCAGTGAGTCTCTAAAAGTGATGTGGGTGCTGCTTCCCTTTTTATCCATGTTTAATAACAGTGACACTAGGAGAGATCATCTAGAGCTGTGGAGGTGGGAGCCAAACAGCATCTAATTATATATTTTAACTATGTGAACACCTTGTAATAGCGGTTTTGGTTTTGAATCAATATTTGGAAATAAAGGTTCAAGGGAGGCGAAAGTGTAAGAGTGTTGAAGCTGAATACAGACTAAATGGATGCGGCATATTAAAAACAGTACATTTATCAGCTACCATTAGTGCAATTATCATTCTGTTAGAACTGAAAGTCAAAAATTGTAAATTACACGAGGAACAAAATGCTTCAAATAAATAATGAAACAATTACATTATTTATGTTTCTCATTTTGTAGGTTTAGGATCTAAAGGTCTTTGTGCTGCTTTTATGTACCATTTCCACCCCCACCCCCCATTTTAATGCTAAGATGATATGAAATGTGAATTTGAAATGTGGCTCCAGGCAAACCAAAGCTGGCATTTTCAAAAGAAGAATGGTTCGTAAACTCCCTCCCCCACCTCATTTATTTATTTATTTAGTCACATTTATTCCCCACAGCATTTGTGGCAGTGAAGCAAGAAATGTACATTATAAATGGGTCTAAGAATCAAAACAAAGCAGAACCCGAAACAGCCATTAAGAGCGGCAGAAAGAGCAATCCACATAGTAAAGTTTATTTATGATATATTTTTAAAGCACCATTACCTTGGCTTTCTTGCCCTTTTCTTCATCTTTTTCTAGTTGGTTCTTCAACGCAGCCCTGAAATACTTTCACAAAAGAGTAAGCCCAACTGAGCTTGGTAGAACTTTCTTCAGAGTAAGGTTTTTTGTTCACACTACATGGGAATGTTTAAACAGATTTACAGAAGAAGCCTATTTACTGAGAAGTGACATCCACTGTATTATTTTTGTTATACTCTCAGGTAAGTGTGCTTGGAACACATATGCATATGTTTGCAGAATTATGTCCATGAAATCCATATGATATTATAAACAGCAAAAATTATTCCTTGAACAAACCAAGACATAGAAAAATAAGACGGCGGAGATGATTCTATGAAATATTTTGCAAAAACCTAAGACCATTAAGTCAATCTAAGCATTTGTAACTTTATTTTTGAGTGACATGAGAAACCCCCTGTCAGCCTTGGGGTATATTAAAGACTTAACACATTTTATTATAGCAAAATGTTTCATACCTTTGTCATTTTTTATTTAAAAAACCCCAATTGGAAGAAAAATATACCTTCCCTTGTACCTGAAAACAATAGGTTGAACGCAGCTTAGCTCTGTGGGGAAACCCAGAAAGATAGGTTAAAGATCTTGATTGTGCAGAGCATCCCTCAGTTATATGATGGGTTAGGGATCGGATTACTGTCAAAAAGTGGAATTGGTTGAAATGCGGAATCCAATTTTATATATGTATGTATGTATGTATGTATGTATGTGTGTGTGTGTATATATATGCATTATATATATATATATATATATCAGTACCAGGCCCAAAACCAGACCCTAGGTACCTCCCAACACGCCCAAAACGAGCCCCAAAACCGCCAAGGAATTCCCATCCCGGCCTCTCGCTGCCAGCGAACGCGCTTAGAACGCTCGCGCATGGCAGCCAACACTCACCTCGCCTCCTCCTCCTCAGGAACAGCGGCGGGACAGCGGCGGGGCGCTGTGGATGGAGGGAAGGGGCCGGGCTAAGGAGAAACCGAGCCGGCTTCTCCTTAGCCTCCTCCTCCCCTCCCTCCATCCACGGCACGGCCGCCGCTTTTTCCGGGATAGCGGGGGCCGTGCCGTGGATGCAGCGGGGGGGAGCAAGGAGAAGCCGAGCCGGCTTCTCCTTAGCCCCTCCTCCTCCCTCCCTCCATCCACGGCACGGCCGCCGTCCCCGAACAGCGGGGCCGTGCCGTGGATGCAGCGAGGGGCTGGGGAGAAGCCGAGCCGGCTTCTCCCAGCCCCTCCTCCTCCCTCCCTCCTCCATCCACGGCACGGCCGCCGCTGTCCCGGAACAGTGGGGCCGTGCCGTGGATGCAGCAGGGGGCTAAGGAAGCGAGCCGGCTTCTCCTTAGCCCCTCCTCCTCCTCCTCCATCCACGGCACGGCCGCCGCTGTTCCAAAAACACGTCACAATACCCACCCTACAATCCAGAACCCGCCCCGTGCCACCGCCGCAATGCCCACCTCCTCCGCCGCCCGGAAACAGCGCCGGAAGGAGCCCACATTGCCCGCGCAGAGCATTGTGGGCCTCCCGAAGTCCACGCCTTCTCCGCAATGCCCGCTTCCTCGGCCCCCTACGCAGCCTCCTCCCGTCCTCCCCCTCTCTCTCCCTTCCGCATCGTCCCCGCCCAGCGGAATGGAGGCGTGGGGTCGCCGCAAAGAGCCCTTTGCAGCCTCTCCTCCGGTGGCCGAAGAAAGGACGAAGGGAACCGGCCAACCCCTCTCCCTGCGGCCTCCCTGCTGGTATGGTGACTACCGGAGCTTTTCCTCCACACAAACACACACACACATAAAAACAAAACAAAATTTAAAAAACCACATACAAACACAAATAAAAACACAACCTCATACAAAAACAAATATCTCTACAAAACAAAATAAACACATCCAAAATAATAAATACTCAAATCTACACACACATATCCCCACCTCTCCATATATACACACACAAAAAAACACATATATACACACGTAAACAAACACAAAACACACACAGATAACTACACACAAATACATACACACATACCAAGAACTATACACACACACACATATATACACACACACAAAAAAACAAATAACCCCAAAATCACCACACACACAAGCAAACTATACCCCCAAAAACTACAAACACATTCAACTACACACACATACACACACATACAAATAGACACCACTAACATGATCACAACACTACAACAACATACATACCCTGACATTCACACATCACCAACATAGGGCACAGCAATGCGTGCCGGGATCAGCCGGCTTCTCCTTAGCCCCTCCTCCTCCCTCCCTCCATCCACGGCACGGCCGCCGCTTTTCCGGGACAGCGGGGGGCCGTGCCGTGGATGCAGCGAGGGGCTAAGGAGAAGCCGAGCCGGCTCTCTCCAGCCCCTCCTCCTCCCTCCCCTCCATCCACGGCACGGCCGCCGCTGGGACAGCGGGGGGCCATGCCGTGATGGAGGGAGGGGAGAGGGGCTATATATAAGCACAAATACTGCATAAGATAAGATGTACCACAAATGACTTCTAAAATGACTTCTACACTACTATCCACAAGTTGGGACAGAGTGGATTGAGAGAAAAAGCAGAGTGTGCTCACAAAAGTGTTGTACAAACGTGATGGAAGAGCACATGCTAATTATACAAGTTCTGAGTATATTTCAAACCAGTTAAAAAGCCTATACTATTTTCGATTGAGTGTGCAGTACACTTGAGGAGAAAACAGTCAGGAGCTCAACCAAATGAAACACCTATCATTCCTTTGGTATATTTACCTTCATGTTAAATGAACCAGCGGAGAGAAGGGAAGGAAAGCTCTCCCACAAAATACTACCAACATCATATCCTCACTGCTATCCATTCCAGAGTGATTGAATCAACTCAGGTCCTGGTCCAAGCACGAGGAAAGCGTCAAGGTTTGAAATCAGTAAAATTACCAATGGCCTACCTTCCATGGGATGCATATTTTTTATTGCAGTGGTTCTCAACTTGTGGGTCTTCAGGTGTTTTGGCCTACAACTCCCAGAAATCCCAGCCAGTTTACCAGCTGTTAGGAATCCTGGGAGTTGAAGGCCAAAACATCTGGGGACCCACAGATTGAGAACTACCGCTTTATTGGATCTTAGAAAAACAAATGTTGCCAGTGTACTTTCAAATAAGATAATAAATAAACTAGATCCATCTCTATGCTTTTGTGAACTCACTCACAGGTGTTGACAAGAAATTGACAGCACCTGTGTAGAAGCATAGAGACAACAGTGGGGCTTTCCGCAACGTTGATTTGGATAGACCAAGTAGTATATGATGATGCCTTAAGGATGATGAAAAAAATGTTTTGTTTTTGATAGAGTAACTCATTTCAAATGAGTAGACTTTCCTAGGCTGATCCAAACAAATTCACATACTCCCACATTTTCTCCACATATGAGAGAGAGAGATTCTTCTTTGGGAAGGTACCCTCAATCTATGGAGATACTGGCTTAAACTGCCCAGACAACATCTGAGTCTCCTCTCAGGTGTAATTCAACTGCTTGGTTATGGCGTCAACATGTTCCCAGCAGAGGTAGTGAAGCATGCTAGCTTTTCTACAAAATGTAGTTACATTTTTCTGCAGACTTTTCTTAACAATCTTGTGAGCAATGGTGCAATGAACCAAGGGCTTGCCAGTTAAAGCCCCAGGAGGTTTTGATTAGCTAGGGTTGGAACATAATCTTGGACTCCCTTCTGAGTGAACTGTAGCTACAAGGGGAAATCATTTTTTCTGGTAACAACAATAGCTATAGGATAGCTCTGTTGTAATTGAAAGGCTTTTGGGAATGGTTTGATCTTGCATTTAATTAAAAAAATGTATTCCTGGTGGAGATGAAAATTGACAAAAATATATATTTTTAAAAATTAAATCAATATATCCATTTGCAGTTTTGGACTCTTCCTTGGGGATGTTGCTATAGAAGATATCATGACAAAGGAATATACTTCAAATTTATCATTACACCTCCATGCATGAAGTACATTCCCAATCCTCTTCCATCCATCTTTGGCTACTTGCTAATTAGGAGTGATGAGTTCATCATAGACCATTTTATCCACAATGCATCCATCTGGAAATTATCTCTCTCTTGACCCTGCAATTAATATTGCGTATATATTTTAAAAAGAGCTGCAAGGTAAGGAGTAGTGCAGGAATTGGGGTTACAAGGTCTAATTGCAGGACCATCAATTGGCGAACCAGTGCAATTGCACTACTGAAGAGAGGTGCAAAATCAGAATTTATCTTATTCTACACTAACATGGCTGTTGCAGCATAGTGAACTGGACTGATAAAGTCCTTAGAGACTATTTGTGTGTGTCACATCCTCTCATATCATCAGTTTTACCATACTCTCACACCCAATAACAGAAAAAAATTCCCTTTACCACATGAGCAGATGCACATTGCGGCATTTCATCACTATTCTTTTGCATAAAATCGAGCATTAATTATTATACTCAAAATGTGAAATTAAGACCTGAGCAAATATGTGGTGGGGACAACTGCTGAGATACTATAGTATTACTATTTACAGCAGGGATGGGAGATGTGCAGCACATAGGGTACATGTGGCCCCAGGGTGTATAGGTTTATAAATCCCTGATTCTTGGAGTCACCGGTTTAGCAGTCTTGCATAGCATGGGAGGGTACTTCAAAAAATTGATATGGTTTCTCTAAAGACTGCTTCTTCCCTTGTGCAATGCCACATCAGCTATCTGAGATGGTTTGAGAATTCTTTGGAGAACTATGCCAAATTTGAAGCATTACTTTTTATGGTTGATGACTACACTAGTTGTGAGATTCTGAGAAATGTAGTGGAAGATATTTCTAAGCTGTATTACCACTCTCTCTGTGTTAAAATGTAGTTTCTTGCTGATTCTCTAGCTAGCTACTTACAAATAGTGTGGCAGCTTCCTATTGCCCTTACAACAAACATTAAGCCTGTCATGCTGCAACTTCAGAGCTGCCTCCTTTGTATTACCAATTATACTTTTATATTCCGTATTGAAGTTTCAGCAGGTGGTTATAATAAGCAGCAATCTAATTAATTTTTATAGAAGATGCTTATTTGGTACCACAACAGGAAAGAGGACAATAGGGTGATGTTTTGACTATAAACTGAAAACAGCAAACCATATTTTAAAATACTAATTCAGACCATAACTCTCCCCTTCCCTTGGCCATCTTTATAGCAGAAGCAAGAAGGCCACCTTCCCCCTGTGCATACTGGGAGGAAGGAGTTTTGCCTCCCTCCCTCGAGCGGGTGAAAAGGGGAGGTTCCTGAGGGAGCCTCCCTGCAACTGGGGCGTGGCTTCACCCACTGGAAGCCAGCCCCAGTTGCTCACTTCGTCCTAAGACTTCGACCCACCACTCCCGCCCATTAACAGTATCGGTCTGGTTGCCTGTTTGGAGCCGGGGAGGACTTTTCCCTCTCCATTGATAGGGTTCCCCCCCCCCTTTCCCCCTTTACTGTTTAGGGGCTAGAAGGGGAGGGGTGGATTTAAATAGGCTTAGCGGAAAATAGATAGGGAAATTCCCATATCTTGGTGTGCACTTAAGGCACCCCCCATTAGGGGTGAAGGCCATCATGTTAATACTCAATCAAAGTTCAAGTTGATCGGGAAGTTCTGTTAAATGGCCTTGAATGGGAGGAGGCTGGTCTCAATATCTTGGGGACCAGACCTCACTCTCTTTTCCCTTAACAGGTTGCCTTGGTCAGATGGCCAAGTATTCCAGGTGTTTCGCCCGCAAATTAACATCGACCGGGTAGGGTGGCTACCTGCATCGGATACACCAAATTCCTGACACCCCCTGAGTTAAGGTTAAGGACAGTTAAATAGGTAATAATTCAAATAAATGTCACCCAATTTGAACCCAACCACTGTTGTCGTGTATCTTATTTCGAGGGTGGGCAGGCAAGCAATAATATTGAAGAGTCCAAATATATGCTTAACACTGCAAATACATCTGAAAGAGAAAAAAAAGAAGAAAATTAATTGTGTTGCAACTTTGTATGTAATCTCATGAATGGATTTTCATTGACGTTATGATAAACTGCCTTTATGAAAGGTATTGCCTAGAAATGGTTTCTAGTATATTTCATTGCCAATGAGGTCTTAGCAATTTAGTTTTCACACTGGTTCTACCTATGGAGAGTGGGTTAGAAATGGTGATATTAATCAGATAGTACACTATTTTTGTCGGTTATGATTAGGAGCAACACTTGTTTTAGAGCTTAAGACATAGTGACAAGTGTCAAAGCAAATTTTTCATCTTCCAGCATACTTAAGTGTCAATCCTACCGCATTCATGCCGAGACAGAAAGGAAGCCATAATCCCACTGTAACAAAATAAGGACAGACATAATTGTCATTATAATATCAGTGGCTGCTGGCTGGCAGACCTGAGAGCTCCGTAATTTGATTTGTTTGATGTATGATTTTTTTTCTTGTTACAGTGATTGAACAAGCACTTGTTTTGTCACAGCTTGCAAAGGATCTTAATTTTGCATACTGTTTCCCAGGTATATTGCAGTAGATAGTAAAAAAGAAAGGGGATGGGGCTGGAGGAACAAAAAGGTAACTGAACATGGAAGCTCTCCAGATTCTTCACACTCCACAAGCAGAATGAAAAGAAAAGAAACAATATCGTAGCTAGCTAGTTCAAAGAGAATCTTCCTAGTGATCATGTACAATTTAGACTTTCAAATGAAATGTCTTCAGATATCAGCCCACATGTTACAATCTCTTGTTCTGTTTTGTTTTGAATGAATGTTGTCATGACTGGGTGCTTATGTAGCAGTTACGGATAAGAGTCAATAGAACAGCTTAGCGATATCTCCTTTCAAGCTGGTAAATAGGAATGCTGCTGTCTTTAGATTTGCCCAAGTCCATTGGGAATATGATTTAAAATCCCTTTCCATAACATTAACGAAAGTGTGGTGATCAAAAACCATATCAGTTTATGCGAGTGCTTCAATCTCTAGCTGAAATTTACAGAAAAAACTTTGCTGAAATAAAGCCTATTGATCTTTAGAAGTTCCAAATTAATATCTATACATATTTCAGCTATGCAAAGCTTTTGCATTCATTTGTAGTTGTTTGAGGGGGGGGGTCTCCTTAGAGTTGTTTGCTTTCTGTATTTTAAGGACAGTGAACTCTGCTGGGTTTTATTCTATATTTATTTTTTTCTTTTCTCTAATTACATGGTGTTGGAGTTGAACAGCATTAAAATATAGATGTACTAGAGATAATAACAGAGTTAATATAAATGGTTTGGAACTGGCAAATCATGGAGTTAAAACCTTGCTTCGTCTTTTAGAAATGTCCTACAGACTGCAACAGAACTTTTCTACCCTCAGGAAAATAGGAGACTCCAACGCCGAGTCTAATAGTCCATTTACTTCAGTTTTATCTCTGCACTGACTAGCAGCAGTTATTAAGGTTTCTAAAATTGAGTCTTCTTTCCCAACATTGCCAAGGGATGCTGGGGATTGAAGCAGGATTTTCTGCATGCAAAGCATGGGCCTTGCCAGAGCTGTCAATTCAGGATCATCACAGGCCCTAAGGTTTCTGGTCCAAAACCTGAGACCTAGGGCTGGTCCCTAGTTTGCTTTTTTCCCATGTCAGAAGCAACTTGAGAAACTGCAAGTCGCTTCTGGTGTGAGAGAATTGGCTGTCTGCAAAGACGTTGCCCAGGGGACACCCGGATGTTTTGATATTTTACTGTCCTTGTGGGAGGCTTTTCTCATTCTGCATTAGCCAGCTTCTCTTGCCATTCAGACACACAGAGAATATACCTTTTCTGTTTAGGGAATAAGATAGAAATCCTAGTTAAAGGGGCTGTTCATGGACCAAAGTAAAGTAAAGGGACTATTCCCTTTTTACTTAAGGAAATGAAATAAGAAATATTTAATCTAACCTACTTTGTTTCTATCCAGAAGATGGATGCAGAACAGGGTGAAGAGTGAGTCCTGGTGTCGCCGAACATTTTTGAATAGCCTGGCCCAGGAGGGCAAAGGCCCCCAAAGCACCCCTAAAACGAGGATTTCATCAGAACCTCTGGCGAAGTTTTAAAAGCAATCTAAAAATCCCTTTCCCAAATGATCTCACAAAAGGAGTCCGGAAGAAGATGCCACTGAAGTTTATATTCTTGTCAGCTGAGAAGAATGACCACTGCAGATTCCTTGTCACAAAGCAGTCATAAAGTTACATTGAAACATATGCCATTTTTATACACTTTACAGAACTGTCAAATTCAAACTTTCCCGCCCCTGCATGCTGTAGGCTTTATGATGAAACTTGGAAGCCAGCTGTAGCGGGAACCAATCGCGAAACAGTGCCGCTTTTGTCCTGGCGAATGGGAAGCGAGGACAGGAATGTGTTCAAAACAAAGAGCAGCTGGAGTTTTCTTGATTAGGTCATGTTCATATGTAAATGAAGATCTGAGCCCCTGACTTTTCGAGCCAAAGGAATACTTTTGTTCTTGGTGAAAAACAGGAATTGTCCTTAACGACCCTTCCTTGTTGACCAAGGGCCATATGCAGATTTTTCATGAGAAATCCAGCCTTCTGGATGGTAAACAAATGACGTGATTGCAGCTATGTGTTGGTTTCCGAGGCCAACAATGACAGCCGGTTAGGAAATATGAAATATAGTTATGCCATAGGTTCTATAAATGCGGGACAAGACTAAACTCAGAGGGTCCAGCGTTTATGGAACAAAAGGAGTCTTTCAAAAATGGAGAGAAGGGAAAGAAGAACTTCTCCAAAACCAGAAAGAGTCCTCTGTCATGCAATTTGTTCCAAAGATTGGATTAAAGGGTGCAGCCAGGAATGTGGTCACCCTAATCTCAAAGCAAACAGCTGGGCCACGTAGCATTCCTTCATATTATTTTACATGTGGGGAGGGGGAAAAACATGCAGGAGAATTACATAGGAGGGTTTAAGGGGAATATCACCAATATCTCATAATTATTTCATATGCAAGGGGTGGAAAGAAAGTCCATATGCTCTTGAAAAGCATCAAATCCATATGCTTTGGGGAAAGTCCATCTGTGTTCTTGGGAAAACTATAAGAGAAAGGTCATTTTTGCTAATAGCCAGAGGAGAGTCCAAACACACGGAAGGCCTTGGAAAACTATATCTCCCAAATGGCTCAGGGCTTGACCCTGTTGGCCTGTCCGCATGCAACTCCGTGCACAAAGAGTTCATGGTTTAAGGTTAAGTGAGGCAAGAAAACAGAGAGGTAGAAATGGCTGGAGGTTTTTTGATGCCAAATCCCAGCCTTTGGTGCTAGAGATGCCAGATCACATGTGCAGGAACATTGGAACTCCCTGCTGCAGGTCAAACCAATTAGGATGCAGATGGGCTCTTTCTGGGGTTTGCCTTCACTGGTACCACAACATCTACACACACATACACACATCCTTCCAGAGTCGTTCTTCCTTCTAACAATAAATTTTGCATGCTTCTGCTGTATCGGCTGAGCTGCAGATTTGCATGAAGTCCTTTCCTCTTAAACTCACCAAGATGGGAGAGTTTGTACCTTTATTTCCTGCAAGAAATTGGTCAGTGAAAACAGAAAATCTGGACCAGGTCTTCAGACCTGTCACTCTCACTCAAACCCATATGGCATATCAAGTGAGGGATATTTCAAATCAGTAATACCATTTGCATTTTAGAGATATGATGTCCAAGAATACTTTCAAATTCTGCAATTTAATTTTCATAGTCTCATCCTATGGAATCTTAGAAATGTTGCTTGGGATTCTCAGCCAAAGAGCTCTAATACCTCATGACACAATGAATACCAAGATGTCATTGAATGTTGCCATGGCAGTGAAAGTGAAATCAAAGTATTATATTTAAATACTATGAAAGAGCCCTAAGAAAATATTCCATCACAGCCCGGATCCCAGAGTTTGGCACAAGGAGTAGTACTTTCCTAAGGGCATTGAGAAAATGTTCAGGTAGTTGGGGAGAAAGGGTGAAAATAGACCAGAGCAAAGTCTGAAATGAAAGAGTAGCTTCAGGGCGTTGGCCCCTCATCACCACCAGTATCGAGTTTCATCAGGATGGCAAAATCAGGAAAAATATATTTTGTCTCTATATATTAGCTAGAGATCTAACAGTCAAGTAATCTGTCCAAAGGCTCAAAAAATTAATTGTGTGGAGCTCAGTCCAAGTCAGGAATTTAGAAAAAGAGAAAGGTTCTTACCATTTCTCATTTGTTGAGGTCAAAATCAATGTGGAGATTCCCATGCATCTGCCATTTGTGTTGTCCAAAACTGATTATAAGCACTTCAATGAAGCCTTTAAAAAGTTGTATCTGACAGCAGGCATGGCTTGGGCACCTGATCTACACTGACCAGTAAATCTGTGGCAATTCAGAGAAGAAATGATTTGAACTACTATGGCACTGCATTAACATTTACATGGTCCAGCCGTACTTGGGACCACATTAGCTCTGCTGGAGTATCACTACATACTCAGTGTCACCACCACTATTCTCAAATAGAAATAGAGCTCTATGTGAACTCCTGGCTGTCATGGGTGTCCTATCCAAACTTCAGCAGAGTTGTCCACATGACCAGGAAAAAGGGGATAATTCCCCCTCCATTTACTATTCTCATAAGTGCAGTGTCACCATTACTATTAGAATGAGGCAACTACAATGGCCAAAAGTTAGCATGGAGCTCTGTGTTTAGTGGAAGTGATGGTGACAAGGGACATCATCAGATGATGGCCAAAAAGTCAGGGAACAGCGTAGGTAACTGTGGGGCAGCAGCCAGCTTTGTCCCCTTACTATCCCACAACATTTCCCGACTGTCTTCGGTTTCCTCCTGTGCTGTCCCCAGCTTTTTCAATGAGGATATGGGTAGTCACCCATATCCTTAGCATTTACTCTGAGCACACTGCTGGGATGGACCTGGGATGGAGCCTGACTGGGATGGAGCTAGAAGTAGCTCTGCATCATATGATGGGCTCCGGCACGCTCTGTCCCACCTCCATCTCAGCAGTGTGCTAGGAGAGGGAAAAAATGTCTGTCTTCATGATCCTTTCACTGCACTGATTATTGTCCTATATTAGACCTGATCCTGCTGTCCAGACTGCTCTGAAGATGTGGGATACTCTGTAGTTTCCAGCAATCTCGAGATCAGGCCTGTACAACCTGTGGCCTCCAGGTGTTTTGGGCTTCAGCTCCCAAAATTCCTGAACATTGTACAAGCTGGCTAGAAGTTCTGGGATTTGGAGTCCCAAACACCTGGAGGGTCAAAAATTGTGCAGGCCTGCTCTAGAGTATTTTTTTACTTTGCTTAAAGCTGAGCAAAAGTGGTTTAATCCTGGAAAACCTGCAATACTTAAAGTATTAAACCTCAGACTGGGGATAGGAAGATAATACATTTATTTGATAATGGAGGTGAGTTCTGCAGATACCATTATTATTGTTGTGTTCCTGGACTGCCAAAAAGACAAATAAATGGCACTTAGAGTAAATCAAACAAAAAACATCTCTAGAAACCAAAATGAGACTCTCATGCATTGAATGTATCATGATACACACGTCATTAAAAAAAAGATGATAATGCATGGTCAAAAGGGAGGCAGGCTGAATAGAGAAAAGCCACATTACAGGTAGGTAGACCCAGGCCCGGATCAGGCCCTTTTGGCGCCCTAGGCCAAAGACTCTGCCCCCGCCCCAGCTCCTCCCCACTCTGCCCCAGCCCCACCCCTGGCTCCTCCCCACCCTGCTCCGCCCCAGTCCCACCCCCGGCTCTGCCCCACCCCGGCTCCATCCCCGCCTCCTTGCCAGCTCAACCCTCCCTCCCTCCTAAAGCCACTATGCCGGCCTGAGAAGCGGCTGAAATCGCAGCTTTAGGAGGGAGGGAGGAGCCGTGGGGAGGCCCCGCATCGGCTCCGGGGATGGGGCTTTCCTTCCTCCTCCTCGCGCCGGTGAGGAGGCGGGGCGGAGCTGGGGGTGGGGTGGAACTGAGGGCGGGGGCAGAGCCGAGGGGAGCAGAGCAAAGGAGGGGGGCGGACGTGGATGGCACTTACGCCACCGCGCGCATGCACCCTTTTTTTAATAAAAAAATTGATTTTTTTTGGAATTTTTTGGAATTTTTTTTAAAAAAATTTGGGGGGTCCGGACCTGCTGCCCCCCCCCCCAAAGGTGCCGCCCTAGGCCATGGCCTAGGGTGGCCTTATTGGTAATCTGGTCCTGGGTAGACCAAGTCAGAGATGCTATGGCTTTGAGCCTGCAAGATGCTATCAAGGCTGTGAATTACAGCATGTCTTGGAGGTGTAGGTATGCCAGAAAAAACAAAGCTGACTTGACAGCAATTAACAGCAGTTGTTTAGTTGTTAAAAAAAATTACAGGATGAGAAGATAGCTGCCCTAGCTTCTTCTATCCTCTGTATTTCCCTTACTGTAGTTTACACAGCTATCTATAAATACTGCCCATGCCTTCCAAAGGCAAAGCAGGAGGACAGGCTTCTTTTTGATTTGTAGAAGAAATATGTTCCCATTGTAGATTTATTGCCCCATCATCTTTAAGGGGGATTTTTTATATAAAAAAATAAAAAGGTAGTGCAATCTCAAGAAATCGTCCTTTCCAGATATTAAGCTTGATCTGTAGCTGTGGGGAAGATTAATTTTTCTCTTATTGCTTCATCATTCCTGCTGGCTCGTAGTGTTCAAGACTATAAATCAGCATGGAGTGTCAGTAGGAGGCTTCTGTTGTGTTGTCAGGAAAGGAGCAAGTCAGCCTCCTACATTTTTGGAATGTCCTTTCACGAATCAGGCAGCTATCCAATGGGGAATCAGAACAAGAAAATGGCAACGTGCAGATTAGTGAAGTTGTTGAGATAACATGAGACAGAACCAGCTATTTTCTGGCGCACCAGTTCAGTTATACTTGTCTTTGCTTAACACAGCAAGCAACACAACATTTATTCCCTGCTTAGGAAGGCAGAAATTATAGGTAGTTATTTCATTGTTACTCTGTATGTCTGTGTTTGTTTGCACACATTGCTAGATTTAAATTAGAACAAATAAACATCGAACCCGCATTATATGTAGGGATGTTTGAGTGCTGCACTTTGGTCTGGCATTGGAGTAAACAAAACTGGCTCTGTATATATATACCAAATATATTTGAAGATAAACTGAGTTTTTCTGCCCTGTTTTTCAGGTGAAAAAGCCTCCCTCGCCTTATAATGGGGTCAAGTCTCTGAACCATTGCTTGCAATATATGATATATTTCTCTCTCCTTCCTTAACAGTGTATTTTGTTTTCCAAAGCCTCCCTCACTCTGCTTCTCCTCCCAGGCTGGAGTTGCTGATTTTGGAAACACTTATTTTGTTTTAAGAGAGAGAAGAAGGGAATGGAGAGGAAGAAAAAGAGAGAAAGACTCTTGCAAATCTGCAAGAGCTGTTGTTGTTATTATTAATATTTAAAAAGAGAGAAGGGAATGTTGTTCTTCCTTGGACAAATGTATGTTCCAAAGCTTGTAAATAATATACAGATTTCCCCCCTAGAAATCTTTGCAAGTCCTGTGTTATCTGTATATATCTATATGCATATTTATCTTCTAGATGAGAGAGAGAGAGAGAGAGAGAGAGAGAAAATGAGAGAGAGAGAGAGAGAGAGAGAGAGAGAGAGAGAGAGAGATGCTTGGATAGATATAAACATAGACATACAGTGGTCCCTCGCTACTTCGTGGTTCGCTTTTTGCAGACTTGCTGTTTTGCGGTTTTTCAATATGGGCTTAAGAACATTTTTCTGCATGGAGAGGCTGCCTCTGCGGATAAAGCTGGAGCCCAGGATTACGTGAAGAACATGTTCAAGGAGGGTTATGTAGTGCAGTGTTTTTCAACCTTTTTTGAGCCGCGGCACATTTTTTACATTTACAAAATCCTGAGGCACACCACCAACCAAAATGACACAAAATGACACTCTAACACAGTAATACATATAGTTAATATGTTTTTAAATTTATTTATACACTCAGTGTGAAACATGGGCCTGTTTTGATGAACACAACATATATATGACTTCCTCTCACATATTTATACATGGTTATCATGTCTTCTCTCAGCCTTCTCTTCTTCAGGCTAAACATGCCCAGCTCTTCAAGCCGCTCCTCATAGGGTTTGTTCTCCAGACCCTTGTGAAATTTCACCCTGAGTGAAACTTGCTTCCAGTTAACTATGGATGTCATGAAGCTGTTATAAACAGTTCCTTGGGGGGAGGGGTGGAGGCAACTCTCGAAAAATCCAGTAAAATAGTAAAAAAAAAAATCCAAGCGGAGATGCTCAATTTGTTTCTTGGAAACCTGTGAATGCTTCAGACTCCCGATGCTCCCAGGTTTGCTCACTGCCCAATTCACTGACGTGGAGCTTCCGGCTTTGGCTGTTCTTGCGAGAAATCCAAGCCAATGCGAAAATGCCGACTCAATCACTTCCGCCCAGTGCTCTGCTTTTACGGAGGGAGGAGGGAGGCAGCGAAAGAGGCCACACAGATCTATGAAGCGTATCGGGAGGCTGAAGCAGCTCTGAGCGGGAGCTGGAGCCATGCTGAGTCGAGGCTCCTGAAGGCTTCCTCAAGGCAGGCCTGGCCCTGGCATTTGCCGGAGCCCTTCCTTTGCCTTGGGGAGGATCTTTGGGGAGGGAAATAGGGAGAAAGAGCGGCTAGGAGGGGGAAGAGTGCCAATTTCCCACGGCACACCTGACTGGGAAACACTGATGTAGTGTATAAGTGTGGGGGGAGGGTTTATAAAGACTTAAAATAGTGTATGACTACTAAAATAATGTATCAATATTAAAATAAATATAGCGTCCCTACTTCATGAATTTTCAGTTTTTATGGGTGGTCCTGGAATGTAATACCAGAGATAAGTGAGGGAACACTGAATAGGGCTTGCAAATATTGCAGGAGGGAAATGCACACATATAGAGAAAAGATTTGCAAATGTTTCAGGGAAAAATGCATATGTGAAATTTGTATATATAATTATAGATCTGTATTTAGCTCTGCTTTGTTTATATAGGCATTGAATGTTTGCCTGTTACTATGTTGGAAGCTGCCCTGACTCCCCATGGGAAGATAAGGCGGGAAACAAATGAAGTGTTTATTATTATTATTATTATTAGTAGTAGTATTAACTTATTGTTGATATCATATTGTTTTTGTTGACCCTACTTTTCCATGTACAGAACTAGTTTAATGTTTTTATCTGAAATACAGCAAATATTCAAAAACATTTAACCTACTGAAGCCTCAATTAATGTAATTTTATTGGTCTCTATTTTCATTTTGAAATTTACCAGTAGCCACTGCACTTCTATCTCTTGATTTATACTCAAGTAGATAGGTTCCCCCAGTTTTTTGTGGTAAAATTAGGTGCCTCGGCTTATATTCAGGTTGGCTTATACTCGAGTATATACGGAAATTTGGGGAAATTTTGTTTCACAACATTAAGTTTATGATAAAGTATATTCAAATGCATTTTAAAATACATATTTGTATGTGGATTTCAGAAGAAAATTGAAAATGAATACAGAAAAAGAATACAGCTGATCTGGAAAAAGTATATGTAAAACTGACAGAAGATGGAAACAGACTGATCCATCCATCCCTAAGCACCTATTTCTATTTGCAAATGTGTGGCAGTTTCAGTTTTCTGCATTTTCCAGTTGGAATCATTTTCCAGAGAAATAAGTACTTATGTATTCATCTATTTGCAATATAAGCTATAATGTTCCAAAGTTAAACTTGTAGATATCACTGTAATCTTTTCTAAGTAAAGCTTCACATAGGAATACAAAGAATATGGCTTTCTTTCTTCTGCCTGAAAACAATGCTATTCAGTTAAATTCTATTCTTATTACCATATGCAATGTTTTTTCTAATTTGCCTTTAGGGTGTATACTGTAATGTTTACTCATATTTTAGTTTTTTATGTATCAGTGGATTGTTCCTGTCTTATTTTTATTTCAATACTCAATTCTTTTGTTGTAAGTTTATGGTTGTTACTATCCATTATCCTGTATTATTTTAATGTGTTTGTACCCATTTTGAGGTATTGAATGTTTGCCTTTTTAATGTGTAAACTGCCCCAAGTCCCTCCGGGGAGAGAGGGTGGTCTAGAAATAAATTATTATTATTATTATTATTATATTGTACAGGCAGTCCCCAAGTTACAAACAAGAGAGGTTCTGTAGGTTTGTTCTTAAGCTCAATTTGTTTGTTTGGACCCTCTGCTGTCAATGAAGGTGCAAATCTCCGCTGTCAGCAGAGTGGCGTTTTTCCATCTTCGCCAGGCTAGGAGGCTGGCCCCTTACTTGTCTCGGCACGACTTGGCCATGGTGATCCAAGCCACGGTCATCTCAAGGCTAGACTACTGTAACGCTCTCTACATTGGCCTGCCTCTGTCGGTGACCTGGAAACTCAAGCTGGTGCAGAGCGCCGCTGCTCGGTTGCTCGCGGGAGCTCCTGCGAGCTGCCACATTATACCAATTCTGCGGGAACTGCACTGGCTTCCTGTTGAGTACCGGATCACCTTCAAAGTGTTAGTATTGACTTTTAAGGTCTTGTATGGTCTGGGGCCAATGTACCTAAGGGACCGCCAAACCCCATGCTGTCCCATGAGAACATTTAGATCTGAAGATTGGAATGTCAAACAATACCACCCAACTTCAACATGGAGAAGGGCGTTCTCCATCATTGCCCCAGTTCTCTGGAACGCACTACCCCCGGAGGTTCGGGCCTCGCATAATCTGTTGGCTTTTCAGAAGGCCTGCAAGTCGGCCCTATTCCGGCAGGCCTTTGAGCTGTAATGTGCTATTCCCTAGGATTTGTGTTATCTCTTAAGAATTGTTTTATCCTTGTGGTTTTATTGCTGTTGTAGATTTGTTGTTTTATTGTGGTGCTTGATGTAACCTGCCCCAAGCCGGCTGGGAGTGGCGGCCAATAAATCTAACAAATAAATAAATAAATAAACATCTGGAGGGCCACATCTCCCACCTAAGTTCTAGGAGCAGTAAAAAAAGAGCACTACAAGTGATAAAAGAAGATGGAAAAGAATAATCAGGCCAATGAATAAGGACATTATCACACGATGTTCCTAAAACAGGTTCTGCTGTTGCACACCTGTCTTGCTAGAGCCCGAGGCATGCCAGTTTAGTCCCTCTTCTTATTGCATCAAGCCTTACTGAAAGCACTTTGAGAAAGCTCAAAGAGCACTTTGTTTACCACAACTGCAGCGACACTACTTTTCACATTCTATGCATTTCCCCTATTTGCATATGCCCCCTTTTATAGTTTTCCCTCCTGTGAGAATTGTGGAATTTTTAGTTTGTAGGTTTGGAGTTGTGCACTTCCGCACTTCAGGTATTTCAAAGTACTGAAGCACTTTCCTTACAAACACTTAAAATATTAAAAATGTGAGCACTTTGCAATTAAAAGTCTTTTCCTGTTGTGTTTATTCTGTAAGGGAAAAATGTAGTTTTGACTTTGAAATCTTTTTAGCAACTGCTATCACTTTGGAAGAGTAGTTGCACTCATGTTGAGCAGCCCTAAAACGGGATTTGGCCATTTTCATAAATGACTGCTTCAATGTGCTTTGAAGCTTGGGTTTGCAGTGAGATAATAATAATAAAAATAATAAAAATAACACTTTATTTATATTCTGCCCTTTTTCTCTAGGGCAGTGTTTCCCAACCTTTTTGAGCCGTGGCACACTTTTAACATTAAAAAAATCCGGGGGGCACACCACTAGCCAAAATGACATAAAATGACACTCTAACACAGTAAAGAACGGCTGGAGAATGGTGGCCTGCTGGGAGCAGCTATGGGGAGTGCTAAAGCCGGGGGAGGGGGCGGAGCCAGGCCACACCATGCCCTGCCCCCTCCCCCCGGCTTCAGCTCTCCCAGCAGATGCTCCAGCCTTGAGGGGGCAGTGCCAAGCCAGCGGTGGCAGAGCCAGCACAATGCTGGCTTGGCACTGCCCCCTCAAGGCTGGAGCAGCTGCTGGGAGTGCCGAAGCCGGGGAGGGGGCGGAGCCAGGCCGCACCATGCCCCTCCCCCCCCCCGGCTTCAGCTCTCCCACAGCTGAGGCTGAAGCTGCGCGGAGGAGGAGCAAGAGCAGTGGATGGGCTTCAGTGGGCGGGGCTCCTCCTCCACACGGCTTCAGCGAGCGAGGGGTAAGAGTCATGGCGGGGGTCATGGCAGATTGGAGGCTGGCTGGGGAAATGGCTGAAGGAGGCGCCACCCCGGCTCCTTCTTCTTTTTCTTCGCCGCCGCCCGGCCCTTCCTCTTCCTCCCCCAAGCAGCAGGAGTTCGGCAGGAGGAGGGGGGAAGGAGGGGGGCAGAGAGCTTTTCTCGTGGCACAGCAGGAGGTCCGTCATGGCACACTAGTGTGCTGCATCACAGCGGTTGGGAAACACTGCTTTAGGGGATTCAGACTGGATTACAGCATTTGCATACACAGGCAAACATTCAATGCCTTTACAATCCTATACAATGAGACACACAAACATAAACAAAGGCAGAGGCTTCTCCTTTCATTTTCGGCTTCTGGAGGCGGTGCTCATCTCTGGCTTTGTGGAGGGGCTCTCCTCCATTTTCAAGTGAAGGAGTCTGTGATGTCATCTCCTTCCTGGTTCTGTAGCCGACAAAATCGCTTGGAGTGTCTCTTTGCCTTTTCCCATTGAAGAGATACCTATTTATCTACTCACATTTGCATGTTTTCAAGGTTGGCAGCAGTTGGAGCTGACAGACGGGAGCTCATCCCGTCTTGCGGATTTAAACTGCCAACCTTCAGGTCAGCAGTTCAGCAGCACAAGGGTTTAACCCATTGCACCACCACTGTACTGCAATAATGTCATGTAATTGTAAGTTTTTTCATTCATGGCTAGGGAGTCCCAATCTCATTTACAAATGATAACATATTATCAGTAAATGTTAAAGTAACTGTAGTACTTCAGCTACCAGCCAAAGCACCCACTTTCTCTTTTTCAGGCAACTGTTAACTGTTGTTCCATGATTCATTCTATTGCCTAATTCAACAATATAAAATGGATAATACTAGGTGATGACCTTTTTTTGGATAGTGAGCAGAAGCTGAAAATCTAACTATCCCAAGGCTTTCATTCTTAAGATCAGTGGTTCTCAACCTGTGGGTCCCCAGGTGTTTTGGCTGACAACTCCCAGAAATCCCACCAGTTTACCAGCTGTTAGGATCTCTAGGAGTTGAGGGCCAAAACATCTGGCGACCCAGACGTTGAGAACCACTGCTTTAGATGCTATGGGAAAGAGTTCCCAGAATCACATCAAAGAGAGCTTTGTTTCCTCCTGCAAATGTATGTGACAATTTAATATTCAAAATAAAGAGACTATATGAAAAAAACTTATAAGAAAAAAAGGTTATCTTGTGTTAGGTAAATAATGCTACTGAGAGTCAACTTTTGATAAAGGGGCCTTTCCACACAGTCCTATATCCCAGAATATCAAGGCCGAAAATCCCACAATATCAGCTTTGAACTGGGTTATCTGAGTCCACACTCTAAATCACTGAGTGCTGGGTGCACAAGAACAACAAAAGATACAAGACTAAGATATAAAAATATCTATTTCATAACAGCATAGCACAGCATTGGGTTATACAATTGTTGTATACATAGGTAAGGACTAGTCATCCATGAAACAACATCAAAGGAGATGCTCTATTTACAGTAGAACAATGGTTATAAATCATAGTAGAACTGCAACTCCTCAAATAATATATTGACTGTCCATAGAATCAGATCATATCCCCAAAAGCTGTGAAGTCCAAATGGCAGATGACACAGGGAAATAGGAGGTAGAATAAGCTCCAAAATTATAAGTTCAAAAGGAGGCCGACGGGCTGGCGATGCCAAAGTTTTTTTCGGGGCCACTCCCCCGTTTCGCCCCCGGGCGGGGCTTTCTCAAGGCCATAAATGATATTTCCGTGGTCCAAGTGTCTAAAGAGAGGTATTAAGTACATATCAAATACAATACAGTAGTCTGTAAACAACCCAGAATACATTAGAAATTAAAGGTAACATACCAATCAGCGAAGCATTCAGGCTTAACCTTACCTAGGAGGTAAGGTGACCATAAAGGTAAGAGAGGAAGGATCAGGAGTGTGTTATAAAGTAATTCAGGTGGAACATTAGGTAATTAGTGATTGAACACTGATTACCTCGTTTAAATCTACCGTTTACACAATTTTCTAGACTGAAACGCAACTCCTCTTTTAATTATGATTTTGAAAGAGAAGCTAAGACAATGAAAAAGGAATTCCTAGCAAGAGGTTATCCAGAACAGATAGTCTCTAAGGCCCTCATTAAAGCCAGACACTCAGATAGAAACAGCCTACTCATGAGTAAACCTAAGGCCCAAACAGATAGTGTGGTATGGCCTTTGACTCTCACACCTCACTCGAGTTCTATCATCAAACTTATACGGACATATTGGTCCATCATTTCACACATCAAAGGGCTAGAACATCCCCTCTTGTCGCTATAAGCGTACACGTAATTTAGGGGACACCTTGTCCCACTCGAATCATGCTTATACACATATCATGAGCAATCTTAGTAAGGGCACTAAGACCTGTGGCAGATGCTCTATTTGCAAAAATATCTGTACTGATACTACTATACACAGCCCCTCCTTAGGGAAGAATTTTGAAGTGCGTTGTTTCGCCACCTGCGCCAGTTCTTATGTCACGTATGCCATCAGTTGTTCCTGCCCGTCAGTTTATGTGGGGATGACCACTAGATCGTTACGCCAACGTTTTATTGAACACAGAAGTAGGATTAATACAGGGAACACTGACTTACCCTTGTATACACATTGCCTACAACATAAATACCAGCCTGACTCATTGCGCATTGGAGTACTTGATAAAATTGAACCACATAAGCATACAGACCCCTTTAAGGCCCTTTGCAAACTTGAAAGACTCTGGATAATCCAGTTAAACTCAGAGATTCCAAATGGGTTAAACGAGGTAATCAGTGTTCAATCACTAATTACCTAATGTTCCACCTGAATTACTTTATAACACACTCCTGATCCTTCCTCTCTTACCTTTATGGTCACCTTACCTCCTAGGTAAGGTTAAGCCTGAATGCTTCGCTGATTGGTATGTTACCTTTAATTTCTAATGTATTCTGGGTTGTTTACAGACTACTGTATTGTATTTGATATGTACTTAATACCTCTCTTTAGACACTTGGACCACGGAAATATCATTTATGGCCTTGAGAAAGCCCCGCCCGGGGAAAACGGGGAGTGGCCCGAAAAAACTTTGGCATCGCCAGCCCGTCGGCCTCCTTTTGAACTTATAATTTTGGAGCTTATTCTACCTCCTATTTCCCTGTGTCATCTGCTATTTGGACTTCACAGCTTTTGGGGATATGATCTGATTCTATGGACAGTCAATATATTATTTGAGGAGTTGCAGTTCTACTATGATTTATAACCATTGTTCTACTGTAAATAGAGCATCTCCTTTGATGTTGTTTCATGGATGACTAGTCCTTACCTATGTATACAACAATTGTATAACCCAATGCTGTGCTATGCTGTTATGAAATAGATATTTTTATATCTTAGTCTTGTATCTTTTGTTGTTATCTGAGTCCACACTCAGACAATGTGGTATTTTTGGCCTTGATATTCTGGGATATAGGGCTGTGTGGAAGGGCCCAAAGTAGGTACAACTCAATATCTGTCCTACATTACATTTCGTCTCCTTTGTATATTCTGTTCAATTCCCGTGCTTTTATTACAACTAGATATTTTACATATGAGAGACTTTTTATATAACCACTTTCAGCTATGCCAGGTATGTGCGTGGGTGGATGCAGCATTTGCCTTGAAAAATTCTATCAAGCTGGATTGATTTCTAATTTATAGCAGCATTGGATGTTCACACTACAAATCCAACTGAGGCTTCTAGTAGTGCATGAAATATCTGATGAGTATTATGTTGTCTAATGAGAACCCAAAGTCACCGAGAGTTTATGAATCTTTTATGCATGCAGAGTACAAACAGGAAGGAGACTTATGTGATAAGAATGGTTTATGAATTTTCTTTAAATAATGCACTGTCTCTAAGTTTAGCAGTTTAACTGTTTTTCATCCCTCCAAAGACCTCCAGTAATAAGAAAGGCAAAATAAAATTATCTCTATCTACCTCATCTGTGCAATACACACCAAGAATTCTATATTCTACTACTCTTTGCTTCTGTATCTTTAATATGCAGGAGAGGTATCCTAGATCTAACAACTGCTCATCACTACTGCTCTTTGATAATAAATGGCAATATAAATGGAGGAATCAATACAGTGATATGCCAAAATAATCATTGAGTCATAGAATGGAGGAGAGTGACACCTGAGATTTAGTGAGTATTTGCACATTATTGCTATGGTGATTTCTTAGTCATGCACCAGGTTTTCAAATTGAGGCAGAATAAGCCTTCATCTTTTGTATGTAGAATATCTGTAGTTAGACACAGATACTTGTGGCTTTAAGTTCTTAAGCTTCCATGAAGAACACATTTGCTAGATTGCCTAGACATGCTTAGAATCTCTGATGTTAATGAAAGAAAAAAAGTATTCCCTTCTGATTATTAGTTACATCAGGGATGCTCATTAGGTAGATTGCAATCTACTGGTAGATCGTGTAGGGCGTCCTGGTAGATCGCAGGCAGGGCGGGAGGAAGGCTCAGTCCTGCCCCGCAGGCTCCTGATGCCGCCCAGGTGCAGAAGGAGGCTGGACTGGATGGCCCTTGGAGGTCTCCTCCTATTCTAGGAACCCATTGTTGTTGTTGTTGTTGTTCTTATTATTATTATCAGAGGCTGAATGGCTGTCTGTGAGGAATGCTTTGATTGTGTTTTCCCTTATGGCAGAAGGAGGTTGGACTGGATGGCCCTTGGAGGTCTCCTTCTACTCTAGGAACCTATTGTTGTTGTTGCTGCTATTATTATTAGTTGAATTCAGTCTTAAAATATATTATATGGCTCTCACTGAAATAAATTTCCAAATATTTTGCTTTTATGGCTCTCTGAGTAGTGGGTAGGTAGATCATTTTGACTTGGTTGTTTTATAAGTAGCTCGCAAGCTGAAAAAGTGTGAGAACCCCTGAGTTACATTTATACTCTATTTTTTAAAAAACAATGAGCTCAATGCAGTGTGCATGACTTTTCTCCTCCATACTTTATACTGTATTCTTTCAACAGGCCTGTGAGACAAGTCTGGCAGAAGGAGAGTAACTGGCCCAATATTATGTAGTGAGGTCCATACCGGAGTAAGCATGAACCTCTCAAGATCCAATTCAGAACGCTACCTGCCTAACAACTACATCTAAGTAGGTTGCGGGGGACTTGAGGCCAGTGTAGCTTGCCCTAGATTCCTCAGATTATCACATTTTTATTCATAAAACAAGGTGGATTATCTCACCTACAAGCTAATAGAAGTACAGTGAAACACGGTACATAACCAAGGTGGAACGGGTCTACAATTCTTTGACTGAGGCAGGGTGAGCCAATTACATTTGGGTTTAGCCAAACGCTAGCCTGAAAAAAGCCGTCTTACATTCCCTTCGGAAGGGAAGGAGTTCAGGGATCGCTCGAATGTGCTCAGGGAGCGAATTCCAGAGTACTGGAGCCGCAGCAGAGAAAGCTCTCTGTCTAGTGCTGGACAGATGGCAGGAGCGGGACGATGGAACAACCAACAAATTTTGCTCTAAGACAATCTGTCTCCCATCTGAATCCACAGCTGTTTCAATACATTGCAATGTTTTGGTGCTAAATTCATAAATACAGGAATTACTACATAACGTTACTGTGTCCTGAACTGCTTTTTCTGTCAATTTGTTGTAAAACATGATGTCTTGGTGCTTAATTTTAAAAATCATAACATAATAGGGATCCCTTAATCCCTCCTTATTCTCCAACATTTTCACTTATTCAATGTTCTGCTGACCCATTTACATTGGATAAATGAGTCCCTACTGTAGAAGTATATATTTCCAATAAGTTGAAGCCTTCCTTCATACTGTTAATGAAGGAGTACATTTTCATGCACTTCTTGCTTTTTGGGGAGGGGGTACTTTTTGGCGATGTGTACAGCCCACAGATGCCACAGTTGGTCATCCCTGTATGGCACCAACATTAGCCTTTCATAGATTTAGATACAATTTAGGTCTCATTTTCTGGAAGTAAGCCTAGAATAGCAACCCATAACTTACTTCAGTTTTGGACTGCTAAACGATTGAAAGGGGGACTCAAAGTTTTAATAATCACCTAGGAGCAACCTGTCACCAAAGCATGAGGCGAGGCACATGTAATTCATGACTGCTTCATGCAACACCAAAATATGTAGTTTTTTAAATCCGCACGAAAAGACCCCCAAACAAGACAAAATTCCACCTCACAATTGATAACTTAAACAAACATTTGGACTAAATGAGCTAATGTTCATCTCATCATAGTGACAGAAACACATTGACTTCCTATCAAAGAGAGGCCAGAAAGCCTAACAGTGGGCAAACAGAGCAATCTCCATACATGAAGGTCCTTGATCATATCCACTTGCTCTTTAGAAGTAGCCCTGTCATTGTTTATCATTTCACAAGAATGTTTCTTTAATTCTCTACTCAAATTTGAATCTGGAATGATATTTAGGAGCTCATCACACTAGAGCAGTGGTTCTCAACCTGTGGATCACCAGGTATTTTGGCCTACAATTCCCAGAAAACCCAGCCAGTTTACCAGCTGTTATGATTTCTGGGATCGAAGGCCAAAACATTTGGGGACCCACAGGTTGAGAACCACTGACCTAGAGCATGGATCCATTTTAAATCCAGTTTCTGACTCTTGCAGAATTCTGGGACTTGTAGTTTAGGGAGGGGCCTTTAAATTGCTCAACCAGACAGGTCCTGGGCCTCACTAAACTACAAACCCCATAATTCCGCAGGAGGCAGAAACCAGATTTAAAGTGGATCCATGCTCTAGTGTGATGAGGCTGCAAAATAGGCACTCCATCTGTTTTAGGGATGACAACAAGGTGATCATATGCTCTTAAAGAGCCGTTCCTATATTGATGTCCTCTTGGTGTGTTCGATTGTGATTACCACAGCCTGGATATATTGGAAGGAGAAGATGACAGTTGAAGACTGAGGCCGGATCTAGACAGGTCCTTGTCCCAGATGCATTCCACATTAAAAAACAACATGGATGTTTCTGAACTGTTGGACCTGGTGCCCCTCAGTAAACCACTTGAAAACGGCAAAGTTTAAAGGCTTTATTTAGAATATATGGTTAAAGGAAAGAGGCTGAATATAGTCTATTGATGCCCTCACAGCACTAGAGCCAATTGTCAAAAGGAAACAGGAACAGAGTCTTTGTAAACAGGCTGGAAGGCCCAAGGCCTAGGCAAGGCTGGAAGGCCCAAGGTGGAGGCTTAAGCTTGGAGTTCTGAACATTGACGAAGGATGGTTTCCCTCTCTGGGGCCTAACTTAAATAGGTCCCAACCGCTTTGAAGTAGCGACGTCTTCAGGCGTCGTAACTTGGTTCTCACAACAGTTCCACAGCTGGGCCTACTCAGGCCTTTCACATCGGATTGGTATGCGGCTCCAATTAGCACCAACACCTGGGCAATAGGGAGTGCTTCTCTCCCCGCTTATCGGCCTGAGATGGAGCCGAGCATTTGTCCTTGAACGAGGGATGACCTGGGTAGCTTTGCAGTAGCTGCCTGGCAGAGGCTTGTCTTTTACTTTAGCAGGCCTGACTGAATTAACATGGATTCGGTCTGGCTTGACCAAGGAAACAGGTTGGGGACTATGCTGGGGTGTGACAAGAACGTTGTATGTGGGAGTTCCCGCAATAAAGGTGCTGTCTGGATGGGCCCTAACATAGCTGAGAAGAGGTTGGGGAATGCTAGTTCATATAGTCGTAAGAGAAGGAGGGACAAAGGAAACAGGGACATTTTACAACTCACATTGATGCAACATTATGGTTCTGAGCATGTTTGTAGGTTGTTGGTTTTTGTGCTGTTGGCTGCATTCTGCTTTAGGTGTTGAAACAGCAAGGAAGATGGGAGCAGGGCCACCACAAATACTTGTAAGATTTTAAGAAAACTAAAAAGCAATAGTTTTGATTGCCCTCAATAAATTTGAATGTGGACTTTCTTTTTTAAAGATTGCGTGTATAAAGTTCTTTGGGAGCCTTGAAATCAAATGGGGGCATTGGAACTACAGGCAGTCCCCGGGTTACAAACATCTGACTTACAAACAACTCAGAGTTAGGAATGGGGATGAGACAACCGGAGGTGAGAGAAATCTAACCTTGGAAGGGTCATTCACTCATGGAAGAGTTATCATGGGGAAAGGGTGTCTCCACGGAAGCTTTCTTACCAATCCTTGTTTATAAAACAAGTTAAAAAATTGTCAAAAATCCAGTTATCACAGGGGCAGAAAGTGAGGTGAAATCTTCTGAACAGGGACACAGACAGCAAAACAAATTTCACAGGGGTGCCAACCGTTCCCTGTGCTGTCCAAAGTGCCCCCCCCCCCCCCGTGTAGCTTTAGACAGCATAGGGAAGGATTATGGCTGGAATTACACTTTAATCTGTACCTGTTCTGATTTACTAACAAATTCAACTTAAGACCAAACCTACAGAACCTATCTTGTTTGTAATTGAGGACTGTCTGTATATCTACAGTAATTACTGAGGATGCTCGCCACAGATGCAGGCGAAACATCAGGAGAGAAAGCTACTGGAACATGGCCATACAACCTGAAAAACTCACAACAACCCAGTTATTCTGGCTATGAAGACTTTCGACAACACATTAACTCGGGATAGATATTACCTCACCTTACTGTCTCACTCTAAGAGATTTGTTTCTGCTTCTGCTATAAGTCTGATAAGATTTCCTTCATTTTACAGCAGAGTAAAAGGTCTTCAACTGCTGCAGGGGTGAAAGCAGACACCAAGGCTACACACATTTGAAAACAGAGGAAGCATGATCTTTTTTGCTGTTGTTTTCTGACAGGTGATTAATGGGTGCTAATAAGTGTGTATTATATTCAAAATATAGTTGTAATGCTTTATGATTTGCTTTAATTAGGCATGTTTAGAATACCTTTTGTTCGTCCTGCAGTACTCCTTTAACTGTAGAAAGGAAATGTCACTTAGGAAGCTGACAGAAGTGGTTAGACACATTTATGTCTCAATGTCTGGCAGAGTTTTAAGTTTTGTTGCAAACTATTTTGGGCCTGTCTACACCTGGAAAAAATTATCTGTATCTTATTTACAGGGTCTACATAGACCCCCACGTGCGCCTCATTAGTGCCGCATGATGAGTTTGTCTTAAATGGCCACATGAGGGTGAACTCACTTGTTATGAACCTGTTTGTAAAAAACCTCCTTTAATTCTCAGTATTGTTGGGGATGCTTCACTCCCCGCCTTCCGCCATACATGTGAATATACATATTTCTGCCTAAGGTGTATTTAAACATCTTGTGGAGGCATGTTAATTCTGCTATACTAATCTATCTATCAGTATCTATCTATATAATAAAAGTCAGAGTTTGTGGCAGTGCAGAGGACGGGATGTGCGGAGGAATATGTGCCAGCATTTCGATTGGTTGCCACTGTGGGATTATTTGCATAAAGGACACTGATTGGCCAGCCTCAGAAATCTGACACTCTAAGGCACCAGATTATTTGCATAAAGGACTCAGATTGGCCAGCCTCAGAACCTAAGGCACCAGACAGAGGGCATTAGTTGCCACTGAGGAACTATTTGCATAAAGGACTCTGATTGACCAGCGAAACAGAATGAAACTGAATGCTTGAGTTAGCCAAATGACAGTTTTTTTCCATTGGAAATGGAATGTTCATTTTCTGGGAGGTGCAGAGGTGCCAAGGAATATGTGACAGCATTTCGATAGGTTGCCACTATGGGATTATTTGCATAAAGGACTCTGATTGGCCAGCCTGAGAACCCCAACATTCTACGGCCCCAGACAGAGGGGATTGGTTGCCACTGAAATGGTATTTGCATAAAGGACTCTGATTGGCCATCCACATTCCAACATTCTAAGGTGACTCAGAGGGAAAAGGAAAGGCCTCAGGCAGTCAGACACTGCGGCCCACAGCAATGATGGATCAGGACCAAACTTGGCACACAGGGGCCCAATGGCCCACTTCACAATGCGACCCTCACCCAATGACCAATACAGACCAAAATTAGCACACAGAGCCCCCTTGACCCACTCAACACCCTGGTGCTGTTTCAAGGAGGATGAACCACAGATGATGGGACTTGAAATACCTTCACTCACCTTCCAAGACCGCTGCAACCCTCATCCAAAGAATGATCAAGACCAAATGTGGCACACAGAGCCCCCATGACCCACTCTATATCCTGGTGCTGTTTGGAGGGGGATGGACCATGGCCAATGGGACTTGCAGTACCTTCACTAAGCTCCTGAGACCACTGCAAGCCACATAAACATTTAATAGGAACGAACCTTGGCACACAATGCCTTCCTCAAATAACCCGGGCACCGCCGGTTCCCCAAGCTAGTGACTAATATAATGAACTGTGAATATCTGCATACAATTTCCTTTAAAAATGTAATCAATTTTAAAATTTTAAAATTAAAAAATTAGCCATGACTATGACTATCCCATTTTCTGGAAGAAACAATTACGTGACCTATTGGCCTTTGTTATTCTACCAAGTTTGGCCCATCCCTAAACCCTTCCTCACTCTATTGTAGATATTGTAGATAGCTGTGCAAGAAACAACAACTCTGGAACTCATTCAGACCTTCAGCCGGAATGTGATGTAAAATAATTTATTTTTTTAAAAGCAGTTTAAAGGGCAAAGGACTAGTTGGGATGTGAATTGTCACAAACGTTGTGTGTCAGGATAGGCCAATATGAGATGAGTTTTTTAATCTGTATAAGCAGGCCTTTTGTCTCCTGTGTTTGTCCCCCCCCCCCCCCCAATTGGCTTATAATCAGTTGGAGCAAAGGGAAAATTCTTATTTGATAACAGGAAAATGAGCTCACTTGCAGAACTGCATCACGTGATGATACAAAGATATAGGAATTTCACACATTAGAATAGATATGTACTACTATTTCACTATATAGGTCAATATGTATAATACATTTCTGGGGAGCTTATTAAGTAGACACATTGTAAAGAGACACATTTGTATAACAAACTGGTTTTGCTAACTCTTGGGTGAAAACAAGAACATCAGGAGAAAATTTGCCACTATTATATGGGATGTGACTTTGTGAGGACTTCGGATTCCAGCACATTTCCGCTGTTGTTTAAGACAGTGTTTCCCAACCAGTGTGCCGGGGCACACTAGTGTGCCGTGAGCGATCATCAGGTGTGCCGTGGGAAATTGGAACCTCCAGGAAGGGGGGGGGGAGAGTCTAGTGTGTTGAAGTATAAAAACCCTAAGAAACCTACCCGATAAAGGCACAAAATTACACAAAAAACCCTCCCCACCCATTGTCTACTTGGTCTCTCCCTCTCCATGCATTGGGAAGGCCCACCTCCCTTTCCCCAAGTAGATACCTCCTCTTGCCTCCTGGGGTTCTGTGTGGGAAGTTTGGCCCAGTTCTATCATTGGTGGGGTTCGGAATGCTCTTTGATTGTAGGGGAACTATAAATCCCAGCAACTACAACTCCCAAATGTCAAGGTCTATTTCCCCTGAACTCCATCTGCGCTCATATGTGGGCATATTGAGTATTCATGCCAAGTTTGGTCCTGATCCAACATTGTTTCAGTCCACAGTGCTCTCTGGATATAGGTGAACTACAACTCCAAAATTCAAGGTCAATGCCCACCAAACTCTTATAGCATTTTCTCTTGGTTATGGGAGTTCTGTGTGGGAAGTTTGTGTCTTTCTGCCATTCCTGCCAGGATATCTATGTTGTGTTCATCGAAACAGGCCCAGGTTTCACACTGAGTGTATAAATACATTTAAAAACATATTAACTATATGTATTACTGTGTTAGAGTGTCGTTTTGTGTCATTTTGGTTGGTGGTGTGCCCCAGGATTTTGCAAATGTAAAAAGTGTGCCGCGGCTCAAAAAAGGTTGGGAAACACTGGTTTAAGAGATAGGAATGACGTGTCTTGGGCATTTCTTGTCTTTGGCTTGAACACATTGATTTTATTTATGAAAACAAAAAAGGGGGAGAGAGAAGAAAAACAAAGATCCTTTTCCAAATTGTGTCATGATAGAGGCTTAGATAAGAGTAGAAAGGAATATTTGTATCAGTGCTTTTATCCATAATAGTCAGAACTGATTTTTTTGTTTTCAGTAGCAGTAGTCCTGTTTGTACAGTCCAAACCCTGGTTCTGTTTAGAATTGTGTAAAGGAGTGTGCAGGCTGCGTTGCTTCCAACCTTATCACCATTGCTCTCCATGGGTTTGGAGCTGTGTTTAGCGCAGAGGCCACATACTCATGGAAGACTCTTTCTCAAGGGTATTAAATCACATGCTGCATCAACATGAGTAGATTCTTCGGCAGGCAATAGAGGTAAAGATGGCAACTCCTAGTATAGGGTTAGGACTGGGCTTTAGCACAGCTGGTTAATCACCAGCATCAATCAATAGGTTGGCAGTTTGAAGCCCGGGTTGGGGTGAGCACCCAACCTTCAGGCCAGCTCATTGTCCACTTAAGCAGTTCGAAAACAGCTGTGAGTAGAGAAATTAGGCACTTCTTAAGCACTGAGGTATTTTACAGCACCATAAAAAGAAAATGCCAGAAAAATGACAATGATCAAAGGAAGGAGGACGTCTGTGATCAAGGGCTCTTTGTCATAGATGATGGAGCGACAGCACCCTTTGGCCAGAATTGAGCACAACCTCCAGGACACAGAAGTTGGTAAAAATGCCGACCTATACTTCTCTCTGTTGGCTATCCTGTCTGTTTAATGGCATTGAATGTTTTGTGTTCTGTGATCTGCTTTGAGTTCACTTCAGGGTGAAAAGGGTGGCATATAAATAAATAAATAAATAAATAAATAGGAGCAGAAGAAGTTTCTTTATACAGAGTTAGAACATTGATCCACCTAGCCCTGTGGTTCCCAATGTGGGGCACATGCCCCAAAGGGGGACAATTTGATTTTTAAGAGGGGCAATTTGAGAATTAGTTATTAACAGTGAATATTTTGTATTTCTTATGGTTCTAGGGGCCCCTTATACAGTATATGGATATATATATATATATATAGTGAAATATACATTTTTAAAATTAATATTAGAATGTACATAGTAGTCAGCTGGTGACAATGGAGGGGAGAAAATCCTGCTGATAGATAGGAGTAGGGAGAACAGAGAGTTAACTAGAGAGCACATGACCAAAGAAAAGGAAGACAACTTTCATTCCAAATACCCCACTCCTCTCATTGTTCTTTTAACATTGCAAGCTATACAATATATATATATATATATATATATATATATATATATATATATATATATATATTTTCTGCATATGAATGTAGCAAGAAATCTGTGGGGAAAATCCAAAGCACAATTATTACTTTCATAGATAATCAATATTTTTGAAAGGAAAAACCACAAGAAAATTAATGTCAGGTGGCAAGAGATTCTTATATAGTCTCACCAAATGTTATTGTATAATAATTAAAATAATCAAAGTATTACAGAAAAAGCTTCCATTAAAATTGTTTTATATTTATGCATTTCAGTTCTCTGTTGTATGTTTTTGAAGCTTTATTTGCTATTTCTTTATGTCACTTCATATTACTATCATTATTACTATTTACTATTATCTTCTTTAGTACTTCAACAGTCCTTTTGTTCTTTTATTTTTCTCTTTCATGGACACTAAGTTCTTTGGAAGCTTGTTTAGATCAAGTTAATGGCATTTTAGGCTTTCCCCGCATCATTAAATGTCATGGGATGAATCAGGATTATAGAGATGCTTAGGTGGAGCATTATCTATTTGCCTGGTAGCAATACCTTTCCAGAATTTTGGGTGGATTTTAGATCTGGCTTCCAAAATAATCAAGACTGAAGATTTTTTCACAATACACAACTGTAGCCCTTTAACCTCCTATAGGTGCATCATATAAAATCCTGGGATTTGTAGTGTAGAACGAGCAAAGCATCTTAAATACCTCACAAAACAACAAATCCCATTTCTTCTGGACAGAGATAAAGCTGTTAAAACTTGCATCATTTTTTTTATATAATTGTGTAACCTGAACTCCTGATGTGTGCCTTCGGAGTGATGAGGATGTGCTCTCATTTCCCATCCTCTCTCACATGATGGCAATATTAGAGAGTGACACATGCTTGAAAAGCGCTACTAAATTTCTGACTGCTAAATGTTGACTACAATATGAAATTGACCTCATCAGATTGCCCTGACTCTGAACTGCCCTGTGGCATTTCTTTGGCTGCTGTGAGTAGCCAGAATGAATGTGATGGGCCATTGGTTTAACTGAATATGGGGCACTATTCTTTTGTTCTTTGAACTGAAGAATCCATTTCTTGACATCTTCATTCTGATACAGAATTGTGAACTTCTCTAAAATGCCTGCAGGAATGAAGCACATACAGAATTTACATATGCCCAACCACCCATGAAGTAAATGAAAAGTTGTTGGAGGCGGAGGACCTGGAAAATCTTGACAGTAGTAAAGATGACAGATTACAGACCAAATAAAACAAAAACACATCAAACCTGTAGCATAGCTTTTGTGACTTTAATAAACATAAGACCTCTTTTCCTTGGGGACTTCAACATAGCTTCACCGGAGTAGCTGAAGCAGTCTAATTATATTTACAAGTGAAGCAAGAGAACATCTGATCTGCTTTTATCAGAGGGCTAGTATATATAATATAAGCAGCATAGTGCACACATTAGGTTGACTTCACTTTGTCTGTTATAATTTGTAAGATAACAGAATCATAGAGCTGGAAGGGGATGCTATGGTAGTTTACTCCAACCCTTTGTGCAATGCAAGAATTGCTGTTGTAACATTACTGATAGGCATCCAGCTTCTTATGAACCATGATGAAGAGCAAGCCATAGCTTTTTGAGGTAATCTGATATGAATTATCAGAGTTATAATCCCCCCAAACATAGACTGTGATTTTGTATCACCTACTTACTTCCACAAACTCCTTAGTTACATAGCTAAGTAGAGTCTCCCAGCCCAACCACCTTCATCCCCATTTACTAGAAAGGAGCTGTTTGAGCAACACTCGTATTCCTGGTCAATCAGAAAGCAGCTTACTGATGATCCCATCTCTGCATCCTGCAAATGATCTTTGAAGCAGGATCCCTGTCACAATTCCCTTACACAATGGAGGTCATTTGTGCAAAGAGTGGTTTGAACATCAGTGATACATAAGGATTGTGGATACAGTACAAAGCAGTCACAAACTAGTGGCGGACTGGGCCTAAGAATTCAATTATAACTATATTTATATTTAGTACTGTATATTAGGCTTGTGCCATTCAGCTGGAGGGTGGTCTGTTTTTGGTATCCAAATTTCGTTAGGCACCCAGATCCGTTTTTGGGAGCGTCCTGAAAATTGGCTTATAATAAAATTTGTTTTTGGCTAGGCAGCTGAAAGATCCAGGAAAATCTGGCCTATTGGCAGCAGTTGGGAACTTACAAGGCTCCCATTTCCATTCCCGAGATACTTTCCTCCTTTCAAGGGAGTCTGGGTTTGAAAAACAAGGTTAAGGAAGCATCCTTCCTGGGACCCTTTCCTTTCTTCCTTTCAAGAGAGTCTGGGTTTGAGCAATGGGGTTAAGAAAGCACCCTTCTTGGGAGTCCTTCCTTCGGAGCCTGGGTTTGAGGAACAGGGTTAAGGAAGCATGAGCTGCATACTCCCAAATAGAAGGGAAGAAGCTGTGCCCAGTAGCCATGTGGGTCATTTCGGCCAAAAAAAGAGAAGGTGGCTGAGCCCTTACTGTTACAGCCAGCTGAACAAGTCAGCTGAACAAGGGAGTGGACCCAACCAAATCCATTTACAAGCCTACTGTATTCAGCCAGTATTATGCACAATGTATGTACACTGTAATTACTGAAAGTAATTGCAGTAATTTTAATTCTATCTTTTTCCACTTATGTTTCTTAATAATTTTATTTGTTTCTTATAAAAAATAAATGATAACCCTATAGTTGTGGACTCTTTGTCCATAAGTAGACAGCCTACTGATGTTCAAACCACCCCTCCCACAATTTATCCCTAGAGTGAAAGGGAACTGTGACATCTCTAAATAATTTTATCACTTTTACTACCACCCCTAAAATGCCTACATGTTGCCTTTTGATGCTCACTTCCATCTACATTTTCAAGATGATTTGTTTTGCCTTGGGCAAGAAATTCTTTTAGGCAAATTTAAAGAAAAAACATCAAGCTCTTTGTTTGAAAAGAC
The DNA here is from genome assembly GCA_030556195.1 of Anolis apletophallus. Taxonomy (NCBI): domain Eukaryota; kingdom Metazoa; phylum Chordata; class Lepidosauria; order Squamata; family Anolidae; genus Anolis; species Anolis apletophallus. The sequence goes on along the minus strand of JARBWK010000012.1, from coordinate 56,989,325 downwards.
AATGACATTAGTGCTCCTATTCCTTCTCAAATGGCAGTTGCAAAGCAATTATAATTTTAGTATATTACATTTTAGTGATGTGGTTCAAATATAATCTAATCATTACAATTTGAATCTGTTGTCTGGCTCTTCTTGTTATCCGAATAACTATTATGGAAATAACTTCAAAAGAATCCAGTTTCTTCAAATGTTTTACAATAATAATAATAATAATAATAATAATACTTTATTACTTGTGAGTCGCCCTCCACCAATGGTGCTCCGGGCGACTTACATCCTTTAAAAACACAGATACATCAATTAAAACAGCAGATATGAGCCGTAAAAGGCTCTGCCATCCATCCAGTTCAGTCCCCGAAAGCCTGGCGGAAGAGCCAGGTTTTCAGGCCAGCCAGAAATCTGGCCGGGGCCAGTGTGGCCCTGAGCGCAGGCGGGAGCGAGTTCCAGATCGTAGGGGCCGCCACCGAGAAGGCTCTTCTACGGGTCTCTGTCAGCCGGGCCTCTCTCACCCCAGGGACAGCTAACCGGACGCCGTTTATTACGCGTGCGGGTCTTTCGCAGCGTTGGTCCGTCAGCTGATCGCCCAGGTAGGCTGGTCCCATTTTTGCCGAGCTTTGAAGGTTATCACCATGAGTTTGTAGATCGCTCTAAGCTCAATGGGTAACCAGTGAAGATCTTTTAAAATTGGTGAAATATGGCTCTGGCCGATACCCGGAGATGAGTCTGGCCGCTGCATTCTGGATGAGTCTCAACCTCCAGTCGTGGCCAACGGTAGGCCCACATACAAGGCGTTGCAGTAGTCAAGACGGGAGACCACAGTGGCGTGAATCACCGTCCTCAGCGCCTCTGGTGGTAGATAGGGGGCCAACCGTCGGGCCCTACGGAGGTGGAAGAAGGCACCCTTAGCAGCGGCCTGGATCTGAGCCTCCATCGTCAGTTTCTCGTCCAAGAGTACTCCTAAGCTCTTTACCGCCGGGGCTACGGACAAGGGCTCGCCCTCAAAGGGTGGTAGTGGAGAGTGGGGGTCGGGTCGGCCGGGCCAGAGGATCTCCGTTTTCGCTGGGTTGATCTTTAGCCTGTGTGCTCTGAGCCAGCCTTCCTCCCCTCCACGGTTTGGGACCCGTCTATCTTTGAGACCGTATCTCCTAACATCAACCTGCACGATCCCTCTGATCCTCTGGGGAGGCCCTCCTTTCACCTCTTCCCCTATCACAGGCAAGACTCGTAGGAACGAGAGAGAAAGCCTCCGCTGTGGCTCCCTGACTCTGGAACTCATTGCCTGGTGAGATTAGGCAAGCCCCCGCCTTAGCAGCTTATAAGAAAAAACCTGAAAAGTTGGCTGTTCCAATGTGCCTTTGGAGAGTGACCATTTATCCCATTTCTGCCTGCTCCATCCATACTGTTGTCTCTATGATGCACTTTCCCTGTCCTAAACTGAGAGCCTACCTCACTGTCTATCCTTTTGGGTTTCCCTCAGTCACATATTTTATTCCTACCTCATCCAGGGTTGTATCATTTTATCTCGTTCATTTGGCCTGCCCATTTTGTTTGGATTTTATACTGTGTTAATTTGCTTTATCTATGTTATTTTTGCTACTGCATGTATTTTATTCTGATGCAATTTTTATTGTCAGCAGTCTGTATTTTATTTTTTGCTGTATTGTATTTTTGGGCTTGGCCTCATGTTAGCCACCCCAAGTCCCCTTTGGGGAGATGGTGGTGGGGTAATATATATATATGAACCATGTATTGACTATCCATTGCATTTCCCATCAAGTCATTTTTTTCCATTTCAGCCTTAGATAAGCTTATTTATAACTGTCCTATAAAATTTAATGGGGCTTGCATACAATTTGGGTGGGGGTTTTTTGCTGTTAAATGTCTATGTTTTACCTGATTTCTTACAATGTTTTATATTCATACAGTCGACTGATTTTTAACTTTGTATTGCATTTTTAACATGTTGGAAGCTGCTTTGGGTCCCCACTGTTGGAGAAAAGCAGTATATAAATAAAGATTTATATTTTCTCTCACTTATGGTAACATTATCTCATAGTGTATCCAGTGTAGAATTTCTATTATCTTCCTCTAAGAATGATAGAGTGTGACCAGTGGATTTCCATGGTTGACTGGGAGATTTGAACTGTGGTCTCTTGGAGTCCTAGGATCTCATCACGGTTACCTTAGGGTTTGTCCTAGGACACTAGGGCTCCATCCTGGCTCCATTCTGGAAGCGTTCTAGGAAGGAGCTCTGAGAACATGGGAGGCTTCCTCTGTTCTCATTAGGTAAGCTGGGGGAAGCTAGGCAGCAATAGTTTCCCCCATGGGATGGGGAAGGGGGTGATGCAGGGTGTGGGATGATACTTTCCTCCGCTGTCCATCAAATTTGCTCCACTGCCCCATGGATGCCCCCACTGTTCCCCAGCTTGAGGACCTCAATATGATGAGGTCCCTTAGTCTAACATATCTACACCCAGAAGCAGTTTGGGAAAATTACATTTGGATTACAGTCCCAAAACTAACAGCAAGCATGAGGCCATATGAGTTACATTCCCCAAAAGTATTCCCTAGGCATTAGAATGGTGTATCATGCTGTATGTGGGACTGCTTTAGGAAAAGGTCTATAAACGTCCAGAGATACAAAATATAGCAGCTTGATGGCTGCTGGGAGCATAGTTGTCTGAACACATAACAATATTATACAGATATCATTGTTTCACAATTTGTTTCTGTTTTTAATTCAATGTCAAACTTTAAATCCCAAATCATTTGGCAACCTGATATCATCTGCCTGTGTGTTCTACCTGATGGTGTGTCTGCATTCAACTCATATAAAGAACTTCTCTGTAACAATCCCTAATTCATGGAACATATCATTTTTGAAACTTCTTATAGTCACATTTCTATCTGTTTAAAACAGGGGTGTTTATTAGGTAGATCGCGATCTACTGGTAGATCGCATAGGGCGTCCTGGTAGATCGCAGGCAGGGCGGGAGAAAGGTTCAGTTCTGACCCGTAGGCTCCCAACATCGCCCAAGTGCTGCTGGCCCTGGGTTATCTGAGGTCCTTTCCACACAGTTGAATAAAATCCCATGTTAACTGCTTTTAATCAGATTATATGGCAGTGTGGACTCAGAAAACCCAGTTCAAAGCAGGTATTGTGTTATATCTTTAAGATCATCGAGTTGTTTAAGATCATCTGGAGAGGCCCTGCTCTCGGTCCCGCCTTCTTCGCAGGCGCGACTGGCGGGGACGAGAGACAGGGCCTTTTCAGTGGTGGCTCCTCGGCTTTGGAACGCTCTCCCTAGAGACATCAGATCAGCCCCCTCCCTCCTGACATTTCGCAAGAAAGTCAAGACCTGGCTATTTGAGCAGGCATTTCCTGATGAAATATAAGGCTTAATTAGATATATGAAATGACGATGATGCGATGGAAACTGATTTCAACATGACGCTGTGACTGCAATTGTATGTTTTTAATTGTTAATTTGTTATTATATGGTTTTAAGGGGGGTTGCCTTGTTGCTGTGTTGTATTGAGGGCAGAGACTGCCTGTGTAAACCGTCCCGAGTCGCGTTTGGGCTGAGAGGGGCGGTATAGAAACGTGACAAATAAATAAATAAATACAATAATAAATATGTTTCACATTTTTTTAGTGGGTAGGTAGATCATTTTGACTTGGTTGTTTTATAAGTAGCTCACATGCTGAAAAAGTGTGAGCACCCCTGGTTTAAAATGTTCTTAGAAATGTCTCTCCCTCTGCATATAGACCAAGCCCCCATCCCACAATGTCCCATGAGCTACTACTAGACACTTCATCATACTAGAGAATGAATCCACTTTAAATCTGTTTTCTGCCTCCTGCAGAACAATGGGGTTTGTAGTTTAGTGAGGCTGTTAAAAGCTCCTCCCTAAACTGCAAACCCCAGAATTCTGCAGGAATCGGATTTAAAGTGGATTCATTCTCTATTGAGATGAGATAGCTAGTCAACCATAAACAGAAGTTTTTGTCTGTCGCATTTTACTGTGGAAGGATTGCTTTAATAAAGCATTAAATAATTAGTATTACAGCTCTATGTTTTATCCTAAGATATACAGGTTTTGACTGTCATTTCTCCACAGCTGTGTGGTACGTGCAGATCATAATTCTAAAGTTGATATTAGAATTTGTTTTGCTTTTAAAAAGAAATAGTTGGTCACAATTAAACATTACTAATTAATTTCTTCCTTAGAGGCATTCACTGTCTGTTTCCCCCATTTCCTCACAAAGTTGTTGGCTGTTTTTTAAATTTTTCTTTAGAGGGGCATGCAAATGTTAGACTCATCAATGTATATGAGCAATTTAGATTATTTTCTACCAGCATGATCTTCTTTAATTTATCCAAGCTAAATTTCTACCACTGATGTGCTGCTCGGGTCCCAAAGTGCTCAAATCCATTTGTATTTTCTCAAAACCATTTTCTGCCTTTAAAATTTTAAAACAAAACCATATAAATCAAACAATAAAATGCTTTGGTGTCACCACGAATCTACAAAAGGGATTGAGTGACAATTATATGGCAATTATTCACATAATCTCTTATATAATTAGGGATGCAGGCGTGAGGCATACTGAGCACACATTTCATTTTGGAGTTTATTTCCCCAAAAGCATAGCTAAAACTTCAAGGAAGCTTCAGGGACACATCAAAGCTTCCTGCATATCCTCCGTCTAACACAGATGTGCCTCTGTGCAAGTGGAGTGTTCTCCATGCTACAAATGATGAAAGCAGGTGACACCAGATTGTAACAGCTTCATGCTATAAAGCCTAGTGGAAGTTGAAGGCATTTCTTCCAATGGGAGGAAGCAATTAGAATTAAAATTCGGCAATTGGGGGTGAATAGAGACTACAAATTTAATCTAATTTTTTAAAAAGCTTTGCATTGTAATGATTTTCTGCTTATCAAGTGGCAACAGATCAGCAAACATAGAAATGACCTTGCATACAATAATCTGCTTTCCCTCTCTGTATCAATGTTACTCTGGAGGTGATGGGGTATAACGCTCGTGTTTAACGTTCATAACTATACTGAATATACTTCTCACTTTGGCACTGAACATCAGTGCTATTAGCTTCATGTTCACTAACTGGAAAGCCATTGCAAAATGGAGAGAAGGGAGAAAATAGTTATAAAACCCTATCTAGACTCCTCAAACTCGCCTTTACCTATATGTGATCAGACCCTGTGTGGCGCCCCCACGGGGCTGATATTATATCTGTATTTGTATTTTGCTGCCCTCACCTGCAAGGCCTTTGTTCTATTGTTGTGGCCATGTGGGCACTTAGGGGTGGAGCTGTGTCTTGGCTCCAAACCTGATGTCACCGCCCTTAACTCCTCCCTTTTCCGGAGTTTACCTGAGAGGCAGGACTTCCTCTCTGCTTCCATTCCAGAGGCCGCATGGGCATAGCAAGGTGGAATCTAAGCCATCTGGGACAAAGCAACTTAGTTCACTGTTACAAAGCAAACATATACATTCAGCCATAATTTACAGGGACAAAGGAAGGTCAGCCTTCGCCCATAGCCTGTAGATTTTGGGGATCCGGAGAACTTCGCAAGTCAAAGGAACCATTGAAAGCAACAGAAACCTGGAATCTAAGAAAGGCGCCATCACTCTGCAAAACTAAGACTCAAGTGATAGCTTCCTTTTTCAAGGATCCCTTTTGCAACCTACTTCAAGCATTTTGGGCCGCCAGCATTTTACTGGTTGTATTCTATAAATCTTGTTTGGTTCACTAATTTTGAGTCTAGCACTCATTCTTAAAGATATTCCAGGTCTCCCAGCATGTGGGACGGCTTGTCTCTACCTTCAGGAGCATAGCTTGCATGTCCATCCTTTTAAAGCCTATTTTAGGCCCTGAAGGCAGAAGACCCTGGGAAAATTGTTTAAGTGACAGGTTCTCAGAATCCTACAGGTTGGAATTTATTTATTTCAATTATTTATAACCTACCCTTCTCTACCCCCGAAGGGGGACTCAGGGCGGCTTGATGCATACCAATATTTTTCAGAGTCCATTGATTCTGAAATTCTAAGAGTGGGCTCAGAAATGACACTTGGCTTCACAACACTTGGCTTGGTCTTGACAAGTTTCTTTCTTTCTTTTTCAAAAGACCCTGATTAGATGTTGTCATGGGAAATAAATAGCTAGTCAACTGCTTCCTAATACTGAACCTATATCTTCTATTAGGGAAGAGGGCAAAACTTTCCTCCTCCAAGGATAGCAACAAACTGGAATGTATCCAGAGGAGGATGATCAAGATGGTCATGAGTCTGGAAACAAAGCTCTGTGAGGAATACATGAAGGAGCTCTAAATTTGGCTTGGAGAATGCTTGACGGGATTCCATGTGTGTGTGTGGTCTTACTTGGAGGAGGTCTCCTTGGGTGAAGAAGAAAGAGTGCCATGATGATAAACATCAGCCATAGCCAGAGGAAGCTGACAGCCCTGTTGTGACAGAAGCACAGCCTGATCCTTCACAGGGAACACCTACAAATTTGGATGAAGAAGTGTAGTTTATCCGCCTGCTTGTACATTGTCAATATGCCAAATGCAAAAATGTCAAGAATACTCTTCTCTGCCTTAAACCATGCTGAGTTAATGGGGCCCAGCTGAGCTAATTTAGTGCTTGCTCCAAAGTATCCTAACCATGGACATTCAGGTGCTATGGACAACTGATCTAATGCTCCCTGATAATGATGTGTGCTATGCTTGCCTCTGTGTATATAATGTAACCTTTGGGTTACATTTGGACTAGTCTTACTGGAGCTTCCTTTTTTGGAGATAACTACTACCTTGGGCCTGTTCTAGCTTTCCAAGCTTTCCAGTAGTCAGCCTTTGCGGACTGGAGCTGTTCACTCTTGGGGATCTTACTACTATGAAAAAGGGCACCACAGTATTCCATTCAAAAGCTATTGCTTTCTAAAATGCTGTTATAGAACCTGCAATGCAGCTTTTAGTTTCTTTCTGCAGCTTTTTAAAGCGTCAGCCTATGCTTTATGTACACATGGAAGAGGAACACTAGGGAACAATGACGGTTGCCTTCTCTGCAAACCATTGCCTCAAGAGACTTGGCATTTATGTGAGGCTGTTGGAAGCAGAATGTATTATGGAGGGAGTCATGCCACACAAAACTTAGAAAAGAGGGGCTATAGTTACTTGCTCATAGTTTTAAGCAAACAGGGAAAGCGGGCAGCATGAATATATGCCATATATGAAGGTATCAAGGCAGGAGAAATGTACATACTGATGGGGTACAGTGTATCCTATGCTGTGTGCATCCTTCTCCCTTTGCCTGCCTATGTAGTCATGGGCCATTCCCAGCTGCATAAGGGTATAGGTGGGATAGTCAACAAACGAATATTGCTGCTATCAGAATGTGAGTCAGGGGAATGAAAAGAAAGAAGGTGGTGATGGAGGGTAGCTCAGACAGGATTGGCCAATGTTGAAGCATCTTAGCATTCAGTGCTTGAGGCTCAGTATAACAAGCATTGTGATGTGGAAAAAAGCAGACTATAAGGAGACAACTGTAGCTGAGGGCAGTTTGGAATCCGATTACTATCTCCCAAAGCTGTTACTTTACTTTCAGTTCAAGAATGAAAAATGGAATGTCGGTGGACAGCAAAAGAGATTTAAAGATTGGCTTAAAGCTGACCTTAAAAATGTGGAATAAACACCAAGAACTGTGATGCCCCAGCACTTGAAAGTTCCAACTAGAGGTCAGCTATTACCAACAGTGATGTGGATTTTGAAGAGGCACGAATGCAAAAGGAAGAAACATGCCAAGAGGAAAGTGTACTAACTAAACCTTTATCGGGATCACCTTCCATTTGGAAATGTATGTTCTCACTGTGAAAGATCATGCAGATCCAGAATAGGTCTCTACAGTCACTTGGGGATCCACCACCAAGACTCTATCCTTGGAAGATCATCATACTTGGCCACAAGTTATAGTCTATGATGGTCAGAACTTTTAATAATCCAGAGATAGATAAATTATACCACAGGGGACTGAAACAGCATTAGGAATTTTTCTTATCTCATTTCAACACCAAGTTAATTTGGATTACAAGAGCCATCAGGGCCTAATGACTTTGCCCTACATGTAAGGAATATCTATACATCAAAATTTTAAATTATGTAGTTTTAGATGTTTTTAGAATTAATATTATTATTCTTGCAATTTTTTTCTGCCTCACAATTAAAGTTGTTCTAATTGGTTTTCTTGTACACTGTCCAGAGAGATAGGAAGCATGATAGAAATACTGTAAATAAATACAATTAAATTTCTTAACTGTTAATGAAAATACTGTAATTAGAGGAAAGCCAAAATGCCAGAAGATGAACAAAGTTTCTTTAGAATAGGTCCTTCAAGGTCAAGCCAGTCACTTCAAGGATACCATCCATCCACTTTGGCCTTGGTCGGCCCCTCTTCTTTTTTTCTTCCATTTTCCCTATCATCATTATCTTCTCCAAACTTTCCTGTCTTCTCACGATGTGGCCAAAGAACTTCATCTTTGCCTCTAATATCCTTCCCTCCAGTGAGCAGTCGGGCTTTATTTCCTGGAGTATGGACTGGTTTGATCTTCTTGAGATCCAAGACATCCTCAGAATTTTTGTCCAATGCCACAGTTCAAAAGCATCTATTTTCCTTCGCTCAGCCTTCCTTATGGTCCAGGTCTCACATCCATGCAGGCAAAAATAGTGGGAAATTTTCCAGATTATAAAATCTAGCCAAGCAAAATGACATTGGATAATAAGCATTGTAAAGTACAGTACTTCCTCCACATTTATGATTTTGTTGCACTTCAGACAAGGAGCACCCCACCTAGTCACACACACAAAAGACAGTCTCTGAATAAGTAGGCTTTTATTGAATCAAATATAGTGTCCAACAAAAGGGTTAAAAGAAGATAAATTGTAGAATATATCCAAGGTAAAATCACACAGTTCAATTAGTCCCAAAATCCAATAGACAAAGATAGAAAGCTTGATGCAAATCCCATAAATGATACAAGGCAGCTTTGGAAGCAAAACGTGCACACAGGCCTAGGCAAAAACCAAGAGCTTGAAGACAAGAATAGCTTGGCATAGTATTCTGAACGAAGCTTGGAATCTAAAGACAATTTCCCAAGCAAGCTCTAATAAGGACAAATTAGTTTCGGTTTCCCAAATGGCCACTACATCATAGACTGGCAGCTTGCCGAGATTCTAGAATGTTATCTCTGCGATTGAATGTAAGCTCATTAAAATTCCCAGGTGTTCCGTTATCAGTCTGAAGACCTTCAGACTCCTGCTCATCTAATACAGCCCTGGGAATTGGCCTATTCTCAGGAAGACAAGCCTCATCTGAAAGAGTCCAGAGTTCACATTTGCATTTATATTAACAGCATTTTCATCATCAGCATTTACATTAACAATCCCATCATCCCTAGCATGCACATAAACACCAGGCTGAAACACCACAGATTTTAATTTTTACAGATTTGATTATTAATGTATTTGATTAAAATAATATCTTCTCTAGGAATATCTGGATCTTTCAGTGTGACTCTGGCCCATTTCCTCCAGTCATGTTCGAGGACCTTGAGATTTCTAGAGAGAACAACTCTCTGGGAATCTCTAGGTCCTCAAATGTGATTCTGTAGTGGCTTTCTAGTTTCAATTGACTGTAGAGTCACGCTGGAAGATTTAGAAATTCCTAGAGAGGTAGAGAGATGTTCTCTCAGCTTAAAATATAGCAATTTCTTTATTTGTGGTTTTTCTTTCACGGGGCTCCTGTGGCCCCAACCCCAGTGAATTTGGAGGGATGACTGTATAAGTCATGCCAGAAATAACTCAAGAACCTTTCTTTCCTTCCTTTCCTCTTCCCTTCTTCCACAAATAGTAATGGAATCTCATGGAGGCAACCATACACAGGAAAGGAATTTCCTTTGCCTTTTCTCTCCGGCAGTCCATTGTGAGTGACAAGACCTTTCAGCAGATATTGTTCCTGTAACACATGATAGGATAGAACTAAGAGTACTTCCTTTGCTTTATAACTGTTCTGTACCCTTTTTTTGACAAGAGATGGAAGCAAATTATTAAGAACACATATGGCCATTAATTAGCCTTGCTAACCAATCTGCCTTCTTAAAAATAAAACATGTCGCTGTCTGGACAGAAGTATAAATAGCATCTTTAAATCCAAAATTATTTCTTTCACTCTAGCATGATGAGGTCAGGAATGTCAGCTCTTCAAGTATCTTATATGAGGTGAGAACAGGGAAAAAAACTCTACAGGGCTAAACCCTCAATCTGCTCATTATTACTTGGTATGGATTTTTGTAATGCTTATTGTTCACTATGACAGATGATATCCTGGGAAAGCTATCTGAGTTCCAAGATTGCCCATACACACTCTCTAAATAATCATATTAGAAATTTCAAATGTTGAGTTTGTTAATTATATTTGCAAATTAATGAAACAAAGCTGTTTCCTTGGTATGACTTGTGCCAGATGTGAAGATGTAGTAACTGAAGAAAATGTTGGACCTGCTTTAGGATGTTTATATGAACTGATCTCTCTTTCTCTCCCTCTGTACACATACACACAAGTCTTCGTGATTATTTCTATATATGCTGTCATATGTGAGGGAGATAGTTTTTTTAAAAAGGCAAACATATTATGGGAATATTTATTTATATGGCAGTGATTAGCAAGCTGTGGAAGTCTGGTACTTAATTTTGCTTCCAGGAATCCACAGTGGGACACAAACCACCCAGACATTCAATTGTTTCTCTTTTTTTCAAACTGAGAGTGACAAGAAGTCAAATTCTAGGTTTATTTTAGGGAAAACCCCAAATGAAAAGTCCCTCCCCACACCGGGAATGTGGCACAGCTGGCTGGGAGTCAGCTGCATAAGATCTCTACTGACCAGAAGGTCATGAGATTGAGGCCTGCCCGGGTCGGGGTGAGCTCTTGGCCTATTGTGTAGCTCGTTGTCGACCTTTGCAACCCGAAAGACAGTTGCATATGTCAAGTAGGAAATTTAGGTACTACTTGAGTGGGGAGGCTTAGTTTAACTGATTTACAAGGCCATAAAATATCCAGGAAATACACACAAAAGGAGTGAAGGAATGTGATAGCTCCTCCTGGTGGCCTGAAAAACTGGAATGTTAAATTGCCTCTATGTCTGTCTTATATGTTTGTATGTCAAATGGCATTGAATGTTTGCCTGTATATGTGCATTGTGATCCGCCCTGGAACTCAAACTGGTTCCAGGATTTCCTATGTAATCAACTCACAGTGAAATTACTTTCTTCAATACTGGTTAAAAGACTTCTAGGCCTTATTAAGACCCTATATAGTGACAGTAAGCTACAGATCAGATGTGGCAACCTAAGACAACTTTCTGGGAAAATATCTATGTCCAAAGAAGTCAGACAAGGCTGCATCCTTGCCCGTATCTTGTTTAATATATTCATCAATGATCTGGAAGAAACCTTATCTAACTTTAATGGCCATCTGCCCAAGTTTGGAACAAGGAGAATCCCCTTATTTCTCTATGCTGATGCTATTATCTCACGCTCCACGGCAGGACTAAATTACCTATTAAAGAAATTCCTAAATTATTTCTCACAGAATGACCTAAAAATCAATTACGGGAAGCCTAAAATTATGGTTTGAGAAAACATTTTCCCCACACTGATGGTTCCCAAATGGACATACTTTAGAATAGATAAGAAGCTTTCAATATCTGGGGCTGCTTTTCCATCACACTCTGGATTGGTGGTTTAACACCTAAGATAGACCAGCAGCAATCTCACTTCGTCAAGGTCCTCTTCCAGTTCTCCAGACGTATGGCGTCCTGTGTCTTGTTGTTAGAATCTGGAGAAATCCCCTTATCAACAAGAGCTTGGTGATAGGCCCTTCAATATTGGCTTAAGGTGAGTGTTTTCAGACTGGGCTCAGGTCTGATTCACCATCTAGCCCAGAATGATTACACTAGCAACGGGTTCAAGCTTAACTCTAAAAAAAAAGCCTTTTCTATCAGTCTTTCTTCATCCCTCTTATGTTATCTGGGTTTTGACATGACACTTACTGGGCCTCTCCATGAAGCATATCTTAAGAACTTGACTCTGGCCAAATATCGCGGCCTGTTCTCCAAGGCATGGTGCAATGTGTTCCCATCCGAAGTGCTTCAAGGTAGATTTGAGGGAATCCCATTCAATGCAAGACTTTGCCCATGTAATAACCAGGATGTTGAATGTATGCATCGCATCTTATTGTCCTGCAGTTTTTACAAGCAGGCTCAGCAACATGTTATTAACCCACTACTGAGCAACCTACCCGGTAGATCAGCCCAATTCCATGTAAAAGATTTTTCTAGGTGATGATTTCCCCCATCTGAACCTGGCTGCTGCCAAGTTTCTCTCTAAGGTAGCCAGGATAAGCTAACGTCTTGTATCCGGTTTTGCACTCATCCTGCATTTAAGTGGTCTTATCAGTTTATGAATCTGTTAACCACTTTTTCCTGCTGAGCAAATTGAGTCTTTGGACAATAATAAAGTTTGTTTGTTTGTTTGAATACTGGTTTGAAACTTCATTAAATAATAATAATAATAAAACCTTTATTTCTAACCCGCATCCATCTCCCCAAAGGGGACTCGGAGCGGCTTACATGGGGCCGTGCCCGAACAACACATCACAAAATATCAACAACATCAAAGAACAATAAACATAATAAAAGCAATAAACACAATAAAATACATTGGTAAAAGCACAACAGTACAGGTGAGTCTAAAAACAGAATCGACAGGGCGGGCTGCATGGACATATAGGATATTTAAAAACTTGGGGGAGGTAACTTGAGTAGTGTCGAAGACAAAGGGTCACATAGGGAAAAAGGTTTCGCATTTGGGAACCTAATCTTCGAAAGCCAGGTGGAAGAACCAGGTTTTCAATTGTTTCCTGAAGGATTCCAATTAGGGTCAGTATAGATCGGGCAATTGTCTTGCCCCCTCTGTTCAGTTCCCATTATTTGGCCTTGCTGTCCTCCACATGCTGAGGGAAGAATTTGGGAAATGAGAAGACTGTTCTGCACATGGATTTCCAGGGAGCAGAACCTTTAATCTAGCTCTTAAGAGAAGAGAAGATAGGACTTTCAAGAACAGTCTTATTTTCCCATCTCACATGATTGTAATTACATGAAGCAGAATATATAAATAAGGCTTTCAATAGAAGGTGTTTTCTTAATCATTCCTGGAATGTGATAGCCCTTGAGGGACATAATGTGTTTCTATCACTGAGGCTATATGCTCTGTGCCCCTTCCCTCCATCTATGAGTGTGCTACTTATAATATTGGTAATTATTTTGTCTGCACTTCTCCTTTTGAGTTTTCCAGGTCAAGTGCTTTAAAATGAAAGTGATAATAAGAGATAAATGTATCCCAAGATACTATGTTAAATCTCCTTTTACTAGTCTCCAATAATTTGTAGCCCAGAAGAGATTTATAATTTTGAATGGCACAAAGATAATAGTATGTTGATTTGGAGTGGAAGAAACATACTTATTACATGGTCACAGAAATGCAGAGTACACATTTCCATTCTGAACTCTTTGCCTGGAAGGGAGGAAATGTCACTAGGAAAATTAGTTTTTCTGAGGTCTTGAAAAATTAATGGCAGTGAGACTATGCCACTGAGTTATTTAGAAACATGGCTAACATCTGTTTGCCAAAATTGAACAAGCTCGACACTCTGGGATGTGCAGAAGCAAAGGTAGTCTATGAAAGTGTACAGTTCACTGATTTACATGTAGAGTCTACAGGTTTATGAGCCAGCACAACAAGAAGCTTTTAGTCAGTATAGGGTTGGAGTAGTTGCTCACATAAAAGCCATGTTCAGGACTTGCTTTTCATTTTACATAGTTTCCATTATGTCCCTAGTAGTAGTGTCATGTGAAGGGCAAAATATTATGACATTCCTAGTGCAACAACCTCAAGGAGAATCTAAAAATACACAAACCTCTGTTAATCTCTCTCCTGCCTCTGTATTTCTCTGAAAAAATTACTAGCATTTTTCATTTCCACCAGAGGTGTTTTCTAAAACTGATGCGTCTTTCCACTTAAGACCAAATCCCGCTAGAACATTCTGGTTGAATATTGAAGAGTGCTGCTGGGCAAGTCTGCTTGTCTTCTAGTTACTTTAAGGATTTCAGATAAACTCCAAAAAAACCCAAAGGTGTCCAAGTCAGGTGCCAGATGATACTCACGAAAAATCCCATGATTTCATGAGCCATGGTTGTACTATGCTATTGTTTCCTATTGGACTGATTACATCAAGTTCGAGTTCAGAACCATATTTTTAAGGCTGTTTGATGTCAGTTTAAAATTAGGCCTTCTTACATGCTTTTTATAATAGGAAAAAAGATGACTAAACGGAGCCTTGGTTGACTATTTACTTTGGAAAGTCTTGATCCTTCGGCCTGGGCCAATGGACTGAATGCTGAATTTGGGCCTGAAAAATATTGTTTTAGCAGAATAACCAGAACTATCAGACATTACTCTTATTTTTCACATGATTAAAAATGTCTTAGTAAATTGAATGAGTTTTGGATAGTTTAATCCATTCTCCAAATGAACCAGTTTTTTAAAGTTCCCTAAGGAAATTTGTTCTCTAGTGCAGTGTTTCGAGCCGTGGCACACTTTTTACATTTACAAAATCCTGGGGCACACCACCAACCAAAATGACACAAAACGACACTCTAATACAGTAATACATATAGTTAATATGTTTTTAAATGTATTTATACACTCAGTGTGAAACCTGGACCTGTTACAATGAACACAACATAGATATCCTGGCAGGAATGGCAGAAAGACACAAACTTCCCACACAGAACTCCCATAACCGAGAGAAAATATGATAAGGGTTTGGTGGGCATTGACCTTGGGCTTTGGAGTTGTAGTTCACCTATATCCAGAGAGCACTGTGGACTGAAACAATGTTGGATCAGGACCAAACTTGGCATGAATACTCAATATGACCAAATGTGAACACAGATGGAGTTTGGGGGAAATAGACCTTGACATTTGGGAGTTACAGTTTCTGGGATTTATAGTTAACACACAATCAAAGAGCATCCTGAACTCTTGCAACAATGGAATTGAACCAAACTTAGCATATTGAACTCTCATTACCAACAGAAAGTACTGAAAGGGTTTGCTTGGGAATTGACCTTGAGTTTGGAAGTTGTAGTTCACCTACACCCAGAGAGCACTGTGGGCAGGAGGGGGAAGAAAGGGTATTGGGGGTTCAAATTTCCCACGGCACACCTGATGATTGCTCACAGCACACTAGTGTGCCACGGCACACTGGTTGGGAAACACTGCTCTAGTGTGATGAGGCTCGAACTCATGTTATCTTTCACTACCTTTTGCCATGTATTGCTACAGCCTTGTTTACTCCTGTTAAGCTGTACATTCTATAAGGGACAAGTAATTTATCTGAGAGAAAAAAGCTTTGGACCTGCAACTTACATGCAGAACTCTGTTTTGAAGCCATCCTTCCTGTCTTAATTGGGCTATAGCAGGCTGATGTTGATGTAGAATTGGCTGCTTAAAGTTGCAAATATTAGAAGTGGAATGAAATCCAGACTGAAATATTCAGACCTTGGAGGTAACAAGTCGCAGTTAATAGATATACCTGTGAGTTGTCACTTCAGTTGTCATTTCAAAAGAAATGTAACAAGGAAGACCAATGTTATTTTATGGGAATAATGAATATGGCTCCTGATTTCTTAAAAAACCCAGTGTTAAAGGCCATTGCTAGACGTGTTTTGATTGGAATTTTTCAAGTTTTCAAATGCTTTTATTAGTCTTAAGTTCTTTTGCTTCAAAACACAGCAAACAGTAATAGGAAAATAACAAGGAAAACAATGAATAATGCAACAAGTTAATTTTTCATAGCATAAGGAATATTGGGTTACTTTTCAAACACTTTAATAAGAATAAATTACTTTAAAAAGAACTTTCTAAGCTCTGAAAAGTATCTTCTCTCCCTTGATTTTAGAATGTGTTTGGGAATAGTCTATATTTGGGGGAAAATTACACAAGAGCTGAAGCCGTAGGGATTGCTGTGAAAATGAAGTCATACAAGTTAGATTTCTGTGTGAGTTTAGCTGTGTTTGAGATAGCTTCAAAAACTAATTTCCACCACAGGACTTAAAAGTAAAGGAAGAAAGATGCTGCAAACTTTTAGAATTCAAATAGGCGAATATACTTTCCTCTTTTTTTAACCAGCCCTTTCAGTATTCCAGAGCTCAACTACTCTAAATATTTTTAAATTTGTTTCATGTTAGCTTTTTTTAAAAAGTGGACAAAGTCTAGTTGCTAGTCAATCAAAACTTTATTACAGTCACAGACCAGTACAAAGCGGGCACAAGCACCCTAAGAGGAGAAGGACAACTCCCCAGAGTTGCTAGTCGCAGTTAAGTTGAGTTTGTTGAATCAGTGGAACTTATAGAGTACTAATGCAATGGCTCTAGGAATTTGACTTTAATTTGTACATATAACTATGTACCTGTGAATCCCAGAACAGGTAGAAGCTAATTCCTTATACTGAGTGGCATGGAATTAGAAGGAAAATGAATAATGGCGATTTGAAGGAGCCAACATTGTTGTTGAGTAGCCACCATGGCTTCTGGGAAGGAAAGTCCTGCCACATTGGACTTCTAGAATTTTATCAGAGTGTCAACAAACCCATAGATAGGATTTTGTTTTACAATATGCAATAACTGCCACTGTTCTAATGTGAAGCAAAAGCAGCAAAATCAACTGGATATAAGCTAGCATCAGGGGTTGTTATGGTGCTGTCAAGAATCCAGGGGTTTAAAACAGGCCAGAACTACCAGCTGGTACTAGGTGCCTCTACAACAGTGGTTCCCAACCTTTTTTGGACCAGGGACTACTTTGACCAGGGCCCACTCTCCAACATTATTAATTTATTGATTTATTTATTATTCACTTTTATATACCGCTCCTCCCTGCAGGCTCGGGCGGTTTACATAAAGCTATAAAACATACATAAAATCATTTAATTGCATAAAACACAAGGACATGGATAGAAATTATCAGGAGGCGCTTCGATTAAAGGCCTGCTTAAAGTGGAGCAGCTTGCAGGCCTTCCGGAAAGGGGCCAACTCTGTAATAGCGCAAGCTCCATCTGGTAACTCGTTCCATAGAGTTGGCGCCACCACGGAGAAAGCTCTTTGTCTTGTTGTTGAAAGGCAGCAGGAACGGGCTGATGGAATCACCAGAAGATTTTGTTCTTCTGATCGCAGTGATCTCGGGGGAACATATAGGGTGAGGCGGTCCCTCAGGTACACTTGCCCTAGACCATATAAGGCCCTAGACCATTACCAAAAAGGTTACGACTCAGTCTTTGTGAACTTTAGATTTGGTTTGGTTATTAGGGGTACTGATTCAGAAAATTGCATTGGATAGACCGCATCAGCTCTAGTTTCTGATAGAGAACATATGCTAGCCAGTAGTCACCATCTGCTCACCCATAGTAAACCATATTTAATAATCCAGAGCTGATGTGGTAGCAGCCATCTTTTGTGGGTAGTCAGTCTCTCCTCTCCTAATATCCCTATTGCCTCAGCACTATAAGAGGTTTTCATGAGACCAGCCACTCTTGTTGCTGTGTGGTTTCAAGACAACAGTGTAGTAATGGTGAAGCCACGGACCATATTTTCATTCTTGTGGATCACTGGTGGTCTACAGACCACAGGTTGGGAACAACTGCTCTACAGTAACCACTAGAGCAATGTGACATTGCTGCTATTGTGCCAGTCAGTAATATTTCCCTCTGTCACACCACAGCCCGGTTCCGGCGAACCAAACCGCCGCCATGTCTCTAGCAAGAAGGCAGAGAGGCCAGAAAGCCAGGCTCAGCAGCTTCCCTCAACAGGGTCCCAGGGGGTCCAAGAGAAGCGCAGCACGGCCCTTTCCCATAGAGACAATAACACCTGGAGCTGAGTCGGCTCGCAACCTCCCTTTTCCACAGCTGTCCCAGCTAACGAGGTGGAATTCCAGAAGTCTGCAGATAGGAGAGAAATGAAAGACTCCCTTTCTGTTCCCATGGGAAGGCCCAGGAGAAGTCAGCGCATTGCGGAGTTAGGTAGAGACAAACCTATAAAGGCCCAAGTGGGACTTCAATCTTTATCTCGTGCCAACTTTTGAACTACCTTGCCCAGCTCCACTGAGGGGACCAGGGAGGTCCGCCTAGCCGTGGGGACCTTGTTACCAAGTCGGGATATCGGGCCTGTGGATTAGCCTTTGTGGCACCAAGAGACTTTTTCCTTTGCAACTTCCAGAGACTTTGACCGATGCAACTTCCAGAGACTTGCCTATCAGATGAGGACTGATTTTTGACCTTTTTGCTTCTATTTGATTTTTCCTTTTACCTTTTCTATATCAATTATTCTAAATAAAGCATTTAACCGCAGAGACTGTCGTGAGTGGTTACTAAGGTCCAGTTAAGCCTAGGGTACAATACCCTCTCAGTCACACATTGCAGACACGTCTTCCTGGATATACTAAATAATAAGACATTGTGGAATCTGAACTGGTTGTCTTGTTTGTTTTATGTTGGGCTGGTGGATGACAAGATTTTCTGAATGTTGGAAGTCAGAAATCGGGTAAAAACAGTGGAGTGGTACTGAAGGAGTGTTGCCCTTGCCAAGAGGGAAGTACTAACTTGAAGGAAAACATCAAGTTGGACATTTCAAGAAGAAAAATGAATGTGCCTTTCTTGAGTCAATGACTGATGGTGAGTTTTCTTGCAAATACCTTATTAATTCCAGTTTAATATTCAGCCCAGCTGTAGCTCCTTTTCAACAAAAACCTGCATAAACATCACTCCCATTTAATACACACAGAGAGAGACTCTTAAATTTCTGAACTGGTCAAGGAGATAATTGACTTGTGAGCAGTCAGGGGTCATGATGTTTAATAGTCTATTTGAAGTGAATTGCTGCTCTCCCATCACTATCTATAAACATTCCAGCTGGCAAAATATTAGGGCCAAAAAGTACTTAGGCAAAATGGAATCCTAAGTGAAAACAGCAGTGGGTATGGCAGAACATCTCATGGAAGAAGAGAAAAACCCATTCTATTTCAATTTATTCTGAGAATGCATGATGTTTGTTGGTATTTCTTGTTATTATAACTCTTGTATATTTACTTATATTAAAGTGAATTTTCCTAACGTAAAATTTAGGAGCTATTGCGTTGCTCTTACTATAATATGAAGAGAAACAATTTTACACCAAGTGACTCAGGGAACCATTTCTGATTTTTGAGATGAGGCACTCATAATTCAATTGTGATTGAACACCTTCTCCTTCTTAAGCATGGATGGATCCATCCATTTCTCTATCACACAAAAACATGCTTTGTAAAAACTCTAAATATATAATGAAATTTGAAAATGTCACAATCTCATTATTAAATTGCATTTTGTTAGTACAAACTAATATTCTGAATGAACTGTGATGGCCAAAGTTAGTTGGTTCAGTTATTTACATGGTTATTTAATAATACATTCAGTTTTGAAAGAAACGTCGGCCACTACATCCTAAAGACAGATTACTCTTTAGTGTGTAATTTAAGAATATTGTTCCTGGTTTGGGAGTTGAAGGGAGTAATATTTTACAGTGGTCAAAATGGACTATTTGGATACATTAAAGGTTAAATTGAGCACAGAAAACCTAGAACACGTGCTTTCTTTTAGCCAATAAAGATTTAAGATTATCTGGAGACCAACTCAGACTTATTTGGTGGGAACAAGGGAGCCTGTTTGGTGGCTGCTCCTAGACTGTAACGCCCACTCTAGAGAGGCCAGGATGGTCTTTGCTTTCCTTCCATTGGCAGGTCAAAACAATTCTTGGCAAAATGTTTTTACAAACTTACTAGGGTTGGGTTTTTAATGCTGCACAGTACAATTTTGTTTTAATAATAATAATAATAATAAACAACTTTATTTATATTCTACTCTATCTCCCGGAGGGGATTCAGAGCAGATTACAGAATACATATATGGCAAACATTCAATGCCGTTACACAATTAACAAAGACAAACAATGCATAGACAGAGGCAAGACTTTTCCTCTTTTTCATTTCCCACATCTGGAGGTTGTGCTTGACTCAGCCATGGGGAGGTGCTGTTGTTCCATTTTTCCACACTAAGGAGCTTGTTGTCCATGGATACCTTCCTGATCGAATTGCTTGCATGTCATCAGGGGTCCAAACTAAACATGGAAATGCTTTCAAACCCAAACTGTTTTCATTAAATTTCTAATACTTTATAATTTTTTCCATTTTTCCTTTGTTTTAATGCAAACTTTCATTTACCTTACATTAATATAAACATTTACACTGGTCTATTGGTTAATAAACTCGTGAGGCGAATTGTATCTTATATATAACTTTCACAATATATACCCGGTTAAATATGCCCAAAGGCATGCAACAACCGTTTATTATTGTACTAAGATTGGTCGAAAAGAGCCTCTTTTCGACCAATCTTAGTACAATAATAAACTAGGCTCCTAGTATGTCATCAGGAGTGCCTTTTACCTCCCCGCCACAGCAGTATTTATTTATCTACTCACATTGCTGTTTTCGAAATGCTAGGTAAGCAAAAGCTGGGCTGACGGCGGGAGCTTCCCCCCCCCCCCCCATGGCTTCAACTGCCAAACTTTCGATCAGCAAGATTTTCTGTAGCTGGCGGTTTAACCTGCTGTGCTAAGAGTTTGTATATAGTCTTATAATGATGTGTTAATATTTTAACTTGATAAATTAACTGTTTTTAGTCTTATGTTTAGACTTTTGTTGTTCTTTTTGTATTATTTTAGTTTCAAATATGTTGTGATCCGACCTTGAGTCCCATTATTGGGAGAAAGGCAGAATACAAATGAAATACTGTATATCACCAAATCTAAGGCACCATCAAATACAAGACACACCTCACCTCCTTAGAAGATATTTTAGAATTGTCTCTGCATGCCAATACATTTTTAATTTCCTCTGCTCCAATAGTCTTACCTTCAAGAGAGCAGAACTGAAGGAGTAGCAGGCAGTAAGACAAAATAAAAACAACAACTACCTCAAACCGAAGCTTCTTTGGGGCCAGAGACTTTCCTTTTTCTCCTTTTCCTCCTTCTCTGTTATTTTAGGGGCCTTAAAATCCCATTAACCTATAGTATCATTGACTTAAGGCACACATTGTTTTTATAGCCTTAAAACAGGAAAAAGTGCACATTATTATTGGTGAAATACAGTAATACTTTACACTGAGTATACATAAAATGTATACTTTTGCAATAGAGCTTTCCTTCTGTTTTCAATCTGAAGTTCCTGTGAATCCTTAAGATGTACATCTAATGTTTCGAAGTGTCTAGATGGAAGGAGGAAGCGGATGGAAGTCACTCCTTCTGTTATGTGAAAGGGCAATCTAATTAGGCTATGAGCCAACATCCTTTAAGAGATTCTATGGTTTCCTTTTATTTTTATATCTTACTATAACTACAAGTAATGTTTTCAATGCAGGGATAACAGTCTTCTAAATCAAGATGGCCTTTGGCTGTTTTACACCTTGTATGTAATGTAGTCATGCAAATATTTGTGAAAATTAGGGAAGAAAATGGAAATCAGGGTTATAGCTGAGTAGTAGCAAAACAAAATATTGACCACATGTTTCACATGAAGCTTGTAAAGAAGCAATAAAAGAGTTAAAGATAATCTATGTTGTGGTTCAATTCTCAATCAAAATGAAAACTGTAGTCAAGACAAGTGAAGAAACAAAGACCTGGAAGGACAGATATTTCAAAATGAAGACATTCAGTCTTCTTTGTGGAGCAATAACATATTTATGTTAAGAGTTATTTGTGTCATGATTAAACATGTATCTGAAGTTAATTAGGATAAGACATTTTATTTCTCTGCCATATTTTACAATGGTTGATGAAAGTATCGTTTGGATTTTTGCATGGTCTTTTGGCAGGGAATACAGAGCCCTTATGTTTGTGACAATGACCCAAGTTATCCAATGGTGATGAGAGGAGATAGTCTCATTACAAAGGGGGTAATTGGATGTTTTCCCAAGAAACTGCAGTTAGTCTTGAGTAAGGAAAAGGAAACAAGATAGGTATTTATGAATAAGGAGAGAGACACACACACAAAACTGGCATTACTTGAGAATCTCTGGTAAGAGGTAAAGGAAATGTGTAAAACTACAAAGGAGTTTATGCTGCTCTGCTTGCAACTAAAAGACAATTCACGGATGGAGAACAAAACTGCTTGTCCATCTCTTTTTTTCTCCATAGAAAGTTGCAAAAATTGTTGTATGGCCATTGGACAGTAAGAAGTTGGCTCTTCTTCCTTTTGTCGCCTCTACATTTCTGCAATCACCTTAGGTTTGGTGTGAGCTGCAGTGGCGCAATGAGTTAAATCTCAACCTTGAGGGATTTTTTAAACTACCTACTACTGGCTGGAGGGACATTGAAGTAGTGGAGAGGAATGTAAATACGGAGAACCAAGGTTATGCAGGTGGATATTAGAAAAAGTCATGTATAACCCAGGAACAATACCCTGTCGTTCAATGTCACAAATACACAACCAAATCTGTCTTGACAGATGGCCAGACAGCCTGGCTCTAAAATAGTAGATAATGACAAAGTCCTGTTCCTGTCTCAAAAGTATGTGTTCCTGTTTGTGTACTGCTGAATTGGGCAGTAGTGGTCCTATCTCATGAGTTTTGTCTGTGTGGGAGTGATCCTGGACTCATCGCTGAGCCTGGAACCCTAGGTCTCGATGATGGCCAGGGGAGCTTTTGCACAGTTGAAGCTTGTGCGCGAGCTGCACCCGTACCTTGGAAAGTCTGATCTAGCCATGGTGGTCCACACTCTGGTTACATCCCGAATAGATTACTGCAACACACTCTATGCGAGGTTGCTTTTGAAGACTGTTTGGAAACTTCAACTAGTCCAATGGGTGGCAGCCAAATTGCTCACTGGAGCACCATACAAGGAGCACACATGCATGCACGCACACGCACACACACACCCGCTATGTCAACTCCACTGGCTGCTGGTCCGTTTCCGAGCACAATTCAAAGTGCTGGTCTTGGCCTATAAAACCCTATACAGCTCCTGCCCAGCTTACTTGTCTGAATGTATTTCCCTTTATGCTCTGCCTCGTAGTTTAAGATCCACTGGGGATGCACTGCTCTTGGTCCCACCGGCCTCGCAAGCACGTCTGGTGGGGACAAGGGACAGGGCCTTCTCTGTGGTTATCCCCCACTTGTGGAATTCACTCCCCAGCAAGATAAGATCAACGTCCTCCCTTCTTTCCTTTAGGAAAAAACTGAAATCGTAGTTTTGGAACCAGGCTTTTGGCTAGCAAGTACAATGGCACTTTGAGCATTGAACTGGACCATATGATTGTTATGATAATGGAAACAGCTATATGACTGTATAATAATTGTTTTTAATCTATTGTATATTTATGGTTTTATATTGCTTATATTGTGATATTGCATCATCAAATTGTTGCCAGTGTTAGCTGCTCTGAGTCCCCCCTAGGGGGTTGAGAAGGCCGGGGTAAAAATGTTGTAAATAAATAAATTCATGAAACGTCTGGATGGCAGTTTTTCTGGCCACAACAAAGAACAAAACTTTTGAGGTGAGCTGCATAACCAAAGCTCCACATATCCACATATCCGCAGCTCGCAATTTTTTTTAAAAAACCGACCAGTTTTTGGCGGAAGTCCTGTAGCAAAAACAGCGTAAGCCTGCACTTAAATCATATAAGCAACATGCAAAAGGTATCAAAATATATAATTATTTCTCATAACAAGTAGAGGACGCTCCCTCTATGTTCAGTAATCACAACTCTTATATTTTAACACACATATGGACGCAATAACATAGCATAGATACACAATGCAGCTGTGCATTACTGTGTGCTCCTGAAAGAGAGGCGCGCACGCGGGACTATTTGTGTATCTATGCTATGTTATTGCGTCCATATGTATGTTAAAATATAAGAGTTGTGATTACTGAACATAGAGGGAGCGTCCTCTACTTGTTATGACAAATAATTATATATTTTGATACCTTTTGCATGTTGCTTATATGATTTAAGTGCAGGCTTACGCTGTTTTTGTATTGCTACACAAGATAGATTTATTGCTGTTGTATTTCCTGGAAGTCCTATAGCAGCCATCTTGGGAACCTCTAAATCTTGGAACAAAACATTAAATCTGGACAACAGAGGTAGAAATTCCAGAACCAACAGGTTTGTATATGGACCTCTTCTGAAGTCCCAGGATTTGTCCCTGTTTAAAACTCGTGATTTAGTGCTGTTAGGAAGTGCCCCAAGATCAGATGGGATCTTCAGGGTATTTAGGCCTTCCCCTTTCAAATGACCTACATTCATTTTTAAGCTCTGCCTCTTTCCTAAGGAATTGAGAGAATCTATTGCAATTAACTCATAATGTTTAGGGTGGTTATTGCTGAAAATCCAAATGGTTAAGCAACTCTCCATTGCTTTCTTAAAAAGAAGAAAGTTGTTCTTTGGGATGGCAGCCAATTCACATTTCCTGATGAGAAAGACCCATTCTCCTGTCTTAGCAAGGTGTCCATTCATTCATGCCAGCCTTTGTAATACATGCTTATGGATTTAATGTGATTTAAAAAAGGAAATAGGATTAGCCAAACCATGAAAAATCAGAGGTTCTAAATAGCACTGGAAGAGAATGTAGGAGCAGTAATGAAAAAAATACTTCTGCACTGTCAATCACTAGAAAATGTAGTGGAAGTTCAGGGTCTGCACAGTGATTTGATGTTTTACAGTACAGCATTTTCTTTCTTTTAACCTCTTATTGTTTGATCAGGAAGTGGGTTTTGCAGAAACTATTCACTTCTTCGTGAACTAGAGTTATTCAGCAGTCAGCTGGCTCCATGCTCTCTTGCATTTTTACTCTTAGAGGAGACCCTTCTCCTTAATAATTGGCAGAAGGAATAACTTCAAGAAGCCGTTGTAGGATTTACTCCACTCCAGGCACAAAGGACATTGTATGCAGCATGGGACAGAACACCAACCAGGCATTCCTATAGTCCAGCTTGAGTAATTAAAGGTAAACCATGCTGCCAACACAGAGCCAAGTGACTTTTGCTAGAACAACCTATACAGATTTCCTTTTATTTCATTGTATAAACCTGTGTGGAGAAGATGATTATATCCATAGCTGATATATGTCATTCTTTTGGATTGACAGCTCCCATATTCCCCCAATCAGATGACCACTAGAAATTGTAGCCCACTTGACTGCCTTCTGAAAAATATTTGGTAACCATATTCTTTAGAAATGCTTCAAATCAGTGAGATTTGAGGTGTTCTGCTTTTCTAGTAATCTAGGAATCACCTATAATTTATTAGTGCAAAAACGTACCGTATATACTTGAGTATAAGCAGAGTTTTCAGCCCCTTTTTAAGTCTGAAAAAGCCATCCTCAATTTATACTCAAGACAAAGTTATTTATTATTTTACTCTATTATTATTATTACATTTCTTATTTTACTCTATTATTGTAACATTTATTATTTTGCACTATTTATTATAATTATTACATTTTTTATTTTACTCTTTTTATTATTATTGAAAGGCTACTTAAGCACATTTACACTGAAGGTTAGAATAATGGCTTAATCAGAGTTGGACAGTCTTATGTTAAACTACACTTGTATGTAAATATTCAAAAACATTTAACCTACTGATGCCTCAATTAATGTAATTTTATTCATATCTATTTTTATTTTGAAATTTACCAGTAGCTGCTGCATTTCCCACCCTCTCAAGTCAATACGTTTTCCCAGTTTTTTGTGGTAAAATTAGGTGCCTCACTTTATATTCCGGTCAGCTTATACTAGAGTATATATAGTATCTAATTGTTCAAATACAAAATTGTAGATTCTGAGAAGATCATATAGTATAGACCCGGGTCTTGGGTCACATGCCCCCCCCCCAACTCAACAATCAAAAATTGGCTAGAATTTGCTTACTGTACTACATACATAGAGAAAATGTGAAATCATTACCTGATCTTTTGTTTCCCTTTCTTTTCTTCCTCTCTCCTTTTCTCATGCTCCCACAACAGCATTCTGTGGATTAGTTTTGGAGTCTTTGCTCACACCTCAGGTTTTCATGGTTTGCCTAATCTTCCCCCTCCTTTTATATTATTGCAAAACTTAGCACGTACCAAAATTATAATGCTATAATTTTAGCTATACAAGATTAGGAACAGCTTAGATAAAGGAGACAGAAGTTCTTCCATTGGTGTACCGTAAATGCTTCCTTGTTTGACTTAAGAGCTCACCCACCATTCGTTCACCTGCCTTCTTTTTAAAATTGCATTTATAGCTTGTTCTATGACTTTGATGCATGATTAGCATGGGTGATTTATCCCTGTAATATAACATAATACGTTTGCACAGACAAATCCATCGCTCAAACACAGAGTTCCATTTGTTGAAAGGGGAACATTTTCTCCAAATAATGATTGTAAAGAGCATTTTAATGCAATGTTGGCAATGCAGGTCATTGTTGCCAGCCTTATAAATGAATAGGAAACATGATATTAGTTTTCATTGAGTAAATAGGCCATTAAAAACAAAAACCTCAGAAGACGTGTGTATTTGTGTATGGAGGATTGCTACTAAAACTAGTTATCAATAATCAGGTGAGCCTATACATTTTAACTACAATTTTGTGTACTACAAAGACATTTCTTTGTAGTACACAAAATTGTAGTCAAAATACTTTATTAGTAGGCTAAGTGATAAAGGAAAGGAAGGGGCTTGCTTGAGACCTCAGCAACAGAATCCAATGTCTTGGTTGTTCCATGTTGGGAGCAAAGTTGGAGAGGGAAGAGCCAGACTGAATTGCATAAAGAGTTAATATGTGGAAAGAAGAGACTGATCTGAAGTTGATAGTGAAGACGTAGTACTTAATAGAAAGCTCTTAGTTCTTCTACCTTTCATAGAATCAAAGAACTGTAAGGGATCTTGTGATGTGTTGTGTATGTGAGTGTAATTTAGTTCAAATCCCATGACTGGAGAAAACCCACTGGTAAATCATCTCTGACAGATGCCCATACTTGTCTCTGCTACAAAAAACTTCAAATCAAGGAGAGATTCGAAAAATTACTCATGGAAAAGTGACCAGTGATCATGTTTGCTGAGGGATTATGAGAGTAATAGTAGAAAAAACATAATATCTCCAAGTTCTCTAGACCAGGACTTCTTAAATGTTTTACACTTGCAGTCCTTTTCCACCTCATTTTTTTACATGATCCCAGGTATATAGGCATACACCAGTGGTTACACAACGCCACCTATTCGTGTAATTGGATGGCATTCAGAAACCTTTAGCTGTTGCCAAATTTTTCATAACCCCAACACTGAGCTAAGAAGACCCCATTGAGACCCACAGTTTATGAAGCAGTGCTCCAGACAATCTTGCAGTTCACAGTTAAGTATCATAATAATAGCTATAATAAGAATAAGAATAATAAATATTAAGAAAAATGAATAAGAAGAATAACAATAATACCATGTCAAAAATACTGATTGCTAAGTCTTTTTTTCTGAAACAGATACATCTTAATTTGGTCAGGAAGACCTTTCTAATATTTTAAAACTACAATGCCTTCAGTAGACCATTCAGCAAAGATTAACTGAGCAGCCTTTACCAAGGAAGGCAGCCTTCTCCAACCTGAGGTCCTTTAGATACTTAGGACGATGACCTCTATCATTCCCAAATATTGAAAAGGCTGACAAGCTGTGGATAATAGTATTTAAAAGAAAAAATGGCTTCTTAAACTTATCCACTTGGGACCCCTTTTGGCCCGAGACATTTTTAGGTTATCCTGGGTATATAGGCATATAAAATAAATATGAAAAATCAATCCTGTTAATAATTCAGCACTTGCAAGACCGGCTAAGAGGCTGATTTTTCTTTTTATGAAGTACACCTGAATCATCTTCTGCAGAGTCCATCGAAAATGCTGCATAACAGATTCATGTAAATGTCTAAAACAGTCATTGTAACCAAATTTTTCAGGACCCCAACATTGGGCCAAGAGGACCCCATTTGGAGTCAGGACCCACAGTTTAAGAAGCAGGGCTCTAGACAACTAGTATTTCTCATCCCATCCAGGATGGGCACTGCCTCATTTCCACCTCATTTCCCACATCCAGTAAACAGATGTAGTAGAACCTCTGGTGACTGGCAACCTACCCATGAGTTTGTGAATAGCTTTTTTTGTGAAATCTCCAAAACCAAATGTATGTGTAGATAAATCCAAGTTACACATGTGTATGTCATTAATAGGATTCCAGCTAATGTTGAGATTTCACTTGAAGCTAATTCTTATTTTACTAGTATACGACAACCCCCAACCCCAGCCCATATAACATCCATCCTAAGATCCTGTGTGAGATTGTCTTGCATACAAACTTTGTGTTCCACATGAGTTATCATTTCTTAAACCAGGTACTAACATTGTAAGAACTTCCTTTTTATTTCCAGTTATTAATTGCTGTCAAGTTGGATTTCACTTATGGCAAACATTTGAATGAGGGAACTTCAGGTCATCTTGTATCAAGAGCCCTGTTCAGATATTGAGAATTCACAGAAATGATTTCCTTGATTGAATCTTCACATCTTAAGTATGGTCGTTCACATTTTCTACTGCCTTCTGCATTATAATATTTTCTAGTGTGTCATGTCTTCTCATGATAAATTGAAAGTATGATACTCTTAGATCCCAGCTACAGTGCCAGTTAAACTTCATCATAAAATTGCATTATATGGCGATGTAGGTAGGGCCTTAGTTTAGTCATCTTGTTGAGTTCAAGCTTGATTTACTCTAATACCCATTTGTCTTTTTACCACTCCATGGCATCTGTAGTTGTTGCGGCCCCAGAGGGCCTCTTTTCATTGCCAGATGTATTAGAGTTGCATGCTTGAAACCCCTTTGTCTGATGTTCCTGTAGTTGCAAATGTGTGTGTGCTTTGGGTGGGAGGGGCTTGAGTTTCACGCCAAAAGGTCGCTCTCAGGCACCTTAACCCCTCCTCCTCCCGAGGTCACCTGACAAAGGATCTTCTCCTCCCAGGTCAGTCTAACAAAGGAAAGCAAAGGACGCGCTGGCTGAAATCTGTGTTCAGCTCGGACCAACCATCATTGTCTCCTAAACCTATCCAAGGCTGTCTCCAAGGATATAAAGCATATCAGAAGGCTTGGTGCCCCTTGTGTGGCCTTGGCGTTTTCGGCCAGGTGATGAACTGTATAGGAAAGCCCTGTTTTCATCAAAGGGTTCATCGGCTGGGCCCTTTCAATTTTCGTAACTGCAAGAGCCATTGAAGATAGGGACGGCTTGGAATCTTCAAAGGACTATAATACACAACAACAACGACTACAACTTCGAGGCAAGTAACAAATTCCTCCAGAGACTTTGCTGTAATCCTTTTAGATAAGAACGAAATTAGGCCACCAAGAAACTGGTTGTTAGAAAATAAACCATATTGAACTTTAGTATTGAGAGCCACATAGCCTTATTTAAAGGAATTCCAGCCTCCCTCCCTTATAGGAAGACACCCTATAATCTGTGAAGCCGCATAGACCATGCATCATTTTCTAATTTAGGGCTTCATCGTGACGGCATAGTAATACTTTCCTTCAGCATGATATTTCAAACAAGTTAATTCTGTTTCTATCAGCTTTCATTGCCAACCAGCTTTCACTACCATCTATAGCAGGGCTGTCCAACTGGCGGCCCGGGGGCCGGATCCGGCCCCCCAGCCTGTTTGGCACGGCCCCAGCTATGCCCCCGGCCGCCATTTTTAATTTTTTAAAAAAATCTATTTTTTAAAAAAATGGCGGTCGGGAGGGGGAGCGGGGCAGGGAGGAGGAAGAGAGCTAGCTCCTCCTCCCTGCACCGCCCCTCCATCCCTCTCTGCGCCGAACAGGAGGTAAGGCGGCGCCAGGGGCAGCGCGTCACGCCAGGCCTGTGACGCGCTGCCCTGGCGCCGCCTACTCCTTTTTCGGCGGCTCCTCCCTAGGAAGGGCGGGGGCCGCCAAAAAGGAGGAGTAGGCGGCGCCAAGGCCAGCGCGTCACAGGCCTGGCGTGACGCGCTGCCCCTGGCGCCACCTACTCCTTTTTGGCGGCTCCCCCTCCCTAGGAAGGGCGGGGAGCCGCCGAAAAAGGAGGAGGCGGCGCCAAGGCCAGCGTCACAGGCCTGGCGTGACGCGCTGCCCCTGGCGCCACCTACTCCTTTTTCGGCGGCTCCCTCCCTAGGAAGGGCAGGGAGCCGGAAAGGAGGAGTAGGCGGCGCCAAGGCCAGCACGTCACAGGCCTGGCGTGACGCGCTGCCCCTGGCGCCGCCTACTCCAAACTGGGGCGGCCCTCCCTAGGAAGGGCGGGGAGCCGCCGAAAAGGAGGAGTAGGCGGAGCCAAGGGCAGCGCGTCACGCCAGGCCTGTGACGCGCTGGCCTTGGTGCCGCCTTCTGCTCTCCTCCTCCTCCTCTTTCCCGGGCGCCGTGTCTTTCCCTGGCGCCGCGGCGCTCGGGACAGCCGTGGTGCCCGGGAAAAGGAGGAGGAGGAGGGAGAACGCTGTGGAGAAGGAAGAGAGGTGCAGAGAGGGGTTCCCCTTTGCACCTCCCTTCCTTCTCCACAGCGCCAAACTGGGCAAAAGGCATGGCGAAATCGCCGTGCCTCTTGCCAGTTTGACGCTGTGGAGAAGGAAGAGAGGTGCAAAGGGGGCCCCTCTCTGCACCTCCCTTCCTTCTCCACAGCGTCAAACTGGGCAAAGGCATGGCGAAATCGCCGTGCCTCTTGCCCAGTTTGGCGCAGAAGGAAGAGAGGTGCAAAGGGGAGCCCTCTCTGCACCCCTTCCTTCTCCACAGCGTCAAACTGGGCAAAAGGCATGGCGAAATCGCCGTGCCTCTTGCCCAGTTTAACGCTGTGGAAGGAAGAGAGGTGCAAAGGGGAGCCCCTCTCTGCACCTCCCTTCCTTCTCCACAGCGTCAAACTGGGCAAAAGGCATGGCAAAATCGCCGTGCCTCTTGCCCAGTTTGACGCTGTGGAAGGAAGAGAGTGCAAAGGGGAGCCCCCTCTGCACCTCCCTTCCTTCTCCACAGCGTCAAACTGGGCAAAAGGCATGGCGAAATCGCCGTGCCTCTTGTCTAGTTGACGCTGTAGAAGGGAGGAGGAGCAAAGGGGAACCCTCTTTGCTCCGCCCTCCCTCCTACAGTGTCACTCCGGGATCGGCCCCGCCCCTGCGATTGGCCCCCGCCCCACGATTGGCCCCGCCCCTCCGGCCCGCCAGGTGGTCAGCCACCAGACGTCCGGCCCTTGGGCCTATAGAAGTTGGACAGCACTGATCTATAGAAATCAGGGTACGGACAATTCTGACTTTTGTATTTAATTTTAAGGATCTTGCCCAGTGTCTTCGTATCTGATTTCCAAGTCTTAGTATGCATCAACACCAGTAGTTCCCAACCTTTGATCTGTGGACCACCAGTGGTCCACAAGAACTAAAATATGGTCACACTATTACTACACTGTTGCAACACCCCATGGACCACGCCTCCTTTCTCGAGGCTATGCGCCCATGGCAAGGATGTGACAGAAAGCCATGAGGGGCAGTTTCCTGGATCTCATACTCCTATTTTTGTATTTTTTTCAACCTCAACCCTCTGCCCTTCTTTTTTTTTACATGAGCATTAACAAAATCCACAGATAATAACACAGCCCAACCAAAAACAATTTTTTCTTGGTGTCTTCATTTTTAGGCCTGCTCCTGGGATTATTTGAGGTTTTGATTCAGAAAATTGCATTGGATAGACCACATCAGCTCTAGATAATAAAATATGGTTTTCTGTGGGTGAGCAGATGGTGACTACTGGATATCATATATTCTGTATTAGAAACTAGGGCTGATGTGGTCTATCCAAAGCAATTTTCTGAATCAGCACCCCAAATAACCAAACCGAATCTAAAGTTGACCAAAAACCAATTCATAACCCTTTTGGTACTAATGTTGGTCCCTGGTCAAAGTGGTCCCTGGTTAAAAAAAAAAGGTAGGGAACCACTGATCTATACCATAGAATTAATGCATTTTGACACTACTGTCACTGTCATGGTTCAATGCTATGGAATCATGGGAGTTGCAGTTTAACAGGTCTAATTGAACTCCCATTTGAACTACAGCAGTCAAAGTGGATTCAAACTGCATCAATTCTACATTGAAGATGCATATTTAATCATCTTCGGATTTTATTAGTGACTGAGCCAAATTTAGAAAGTCTTTAGATAGTTTTGTAATTCCCACACTGCTAGGAATGAATCTCTCTGCAAGGCAGTTTTCTTACTACAACTATTAGAGGTGAGTGTGTGGTGGGGACATTGGATTCGGACTATGCAAATATAGGGGAAGCTCAGGGAGAAAATATGCTTTTAGAGAATGCTCTGGAAAGCCTGCAAATGAGATTTTGTGCCTTGAAATGGAAAGAAAAAAGTATTCAAAAGCAGAGAGTTGGCAGGTATACTTATTAACCAAAAGAAGAAAGAGGGGGAAGGGAGGGAAGTGTACAACCCCTGTTACAAGTGGAATGCAGTACTTGTGACTAGCACAATAATAAAGGTATCCGTGAAAAGGGGAGTTTTTAATGCCTGCTGTTCGAATGAAGTACATTCATTTGACAGACAACGTTTTGTGCTTCAACTAACAGGAAACAATAGCAGCCGGAATAAAGAGAGTTACATTTAATGTCATCTTAAGTTAATCACAAATATAGAACGGATGGATCAGAAGTCTTTTTGAAAAGAACATAGAGTTTTGAGTTTTAGAAGACTTGGTACTTTGCGGCTTGATTCATCTCGCATAAATGCAAATTGAAGGCTTGCAGTTTATTTTAGCAGAGTATAGATAATGCCACAAAAAGCTTGGATTAGCAACATAACCAAGTGGCAAAGAAGGAACTGGGGGGGGGGGGTGTAAGGGGAAGGTGTGGATCTCATTCAAACGTCACTCATTTTCTCCCTGGGCAAGATTCTTATTGAAGCTATTAAAACTGGGGAGAAGGAAAGCTGAACAGGGTTCTACTGTCGCAGACTATAATGACCCCAGTGAAGTAATCCCCATTAAAAGGCTCTTTAGAAAACCTGGCCACTTCTGTAAAAAGGAAAGAGAAAAGAAA
This sequence comes from Anolis apletophallus, assembly GCA_030556195.1. NCBI lineage: Eukaryota > Metazoa > Chordata > Lepidosauria > Squamata > Anolidae > Anolis > Anolis apletophallus. The sequence goes on along the minus strand of JARBWK010000012.1, from coordinate 56,955,979 downwards.
ATTCTCCTAAATGTGTGGATCCAATGGATGAGATTAACTCCCCCCCTCATACTTCTCCACCCCCCTTGCTCAGCTTGTGGTCATTATGCAGGCAGACTGTAATGTTATATTCACATTACACTGGGTCCACTGTACTGGTTGAATGGCTACTATATCTAGCAATGTGCTGAAGCCCCAAGAAGAGAAGAGGAAAACCTAACCAGTAAACACAAAAGTTCTAGAAATGTGGCATCTCTGGAAACTTTGTTACTGGCTCTGGGGTCAAGCCTTTGGAGATTAATTTATAGTGCAATAATAGCCTTGAAATATGTGAAGATCTTTGGAATGGCCATGGATTATGATTGAGGATGGAATGATTGTAATAGTGGATTCAATGTTGTATATGTTTTAATGTGTATTAAATAATAATTTAATTTTTTAAAACTTAAGTGTATTCTAACTGTATTTTGTCCAAAGGCATTGAATAGTTGCCATATGTGAAGCCGCCTTGAGTCCCCTTCAGGGTAGAGAAAGACAGGATACACACAGAGTAAATAAATAATACTGCCCACCTACCAAGCATTGTACTGTTGTCCCATCTTTCCTTAAGAGAGAGAGAGAGAGAGTAAAATGGCAACTATGATATATTTTTGCCTATACCTCATCAACAAAGAACTACTTAACTATCCCAGTCCTTTCAAAATATCATCTGAAGTGGTTCATTCTAGGGTTGTTTATTTCTTTGCTTGCTTCTCCTCTTTGTGTCTGTGCATATATGTGTGTGGCTTGTTGATTTATTTTTTGTATGCTATCCTTTATCGCCAACTGCCAGAATAGTGGAATGCTAAAGGGTAGGATATAACTTTTTAAAATACATATTAAATAACTCAAAAGGGATGAGCAAAGAGGACAAAATATGGCCAAATGTTTCTTTTTTTACTTTCTCCTGGTGCCAACCCAAGTTAACAGAAGCCAAGGGAACTAAAGTGACTTACCCCACCTCAGGATACAGCTTTTCAATTTTAATTTCAAATCTGCTATTGCATATGCATTTTTTTCCCAGTGACATGTTTCCATTTTATTAGGGCTGCTCATTGCATTCTGTTATCCTGCCGTTTGGCAACCTGTTCTAGAATCGAAAACATTTAATGCTATTATTACTTGTCAGGCGGATGTGAAGCAATCACAGAAGTCAACACTCAAATCATAAAACCCACTTCGAGGGTGTCCTTTGGAGAGCTGTCAGGGAAATTGTACGTGGCAGCCGGGCTGCCTGCTGAAGCCGAACGTCTGATGAGGAAGGAGAGTTTGCTGTAAGGCAAGATTGGAATATGCTGGTCAGGTACAACTAAGGGGACTGCAGCAATTCCACATAAAACTAAAACACAGCTGAGGGAAATTCTCTACAGGATTTATTAATTCCATCCTGGAGCACATATCTGTGTAAGTTAAATCCTGCCTCGGGGAGATTTGGAGGAGGAAAGCCTCTCAGTTTGGGTTGGTTCTTGAAATGAGTAAATCTTCATGGAATTAACGAAAAGGTCAACCTAAGTGCACCCTTCAATGACTAAACCAATGCAATGCCAACCTTCAGCAATCCAGATATAATGGTATTCAGCTGACAGAAACTTCAGCCAGGGTGGTCAATGGTCAGGGGTTCTGGGAGCAGAAGTCCAAACCAGTTTTTTTTATTTCAAGGAATTATATTTCACCCTTCAGCCAAAAAGGCTCCCAGAGCAGCTTACAAATTGTTAATTTGACAATTCCATGTCTTCAGGTTTACAATCTAAAAAAAAAACCCACAGAAAGACAAGCGAAAAGGGATGATAGTAAAAACAAAAGGGTATTCAGAACAACAAATGCTGGTAGCTCTTCTAACTTTCTGAGGCCATCATAATGGAATATGAAGGGAGAAACTTTAATCAGCCATTGAAATTAAGGCAGGATGCAGCTATGCCTGCCTCTTCTTCTCTTCCTCTGAGGCCAGGGCAACTGCCGTTGGGATGGAGGGAGTGCCTTCCATCTATTTCTATTGAGAAACATTGGACTAAACAATTGATTAAGAATTAATGCAGCTTGACACCAGTTTAACTGTCCTGGCTCAATCCTATGAAATCCTGAGAGTTGTAGTCTGATAAAAGCACCAGCACTCTTTGGCCAAAAAGTCTAATGACCTTGTTTGAACTATAGTTTCCCTAGAGCCATGGGAGGCAATGTAGTCTCAAACTGTATTAATTCTACAGTGCTAATGCACCTTAAGGATGTATTTTAGTTTGGAATGAGTCACTAGTGGATGGCAATGCGGGGGAGAGCTTTGTTAAATGTTTTGTTTGTATCAAGTAATGAATCCATGGGTACGCCCACACTTTGGAAATCCTTTCAAAGATTCTATATTCATGGATGCTTTCTATTTATATATCTGAATGCATGCTTGTATGTATCACAGTGCTGGTTTGGGGTGACAAATACATGGAATTTATTATATTTAGAGGATAGAGATGATTCTAACTGTACCCCCAAATATACATGACCATATAGGCTAAGTATATTCAGCCAAAAATACTAAAAACTTAAACCTAAGTTATTTTTCTGGGCTACAACTCATAGTCCCGAAGAGCTAACATGAGGGATATTTGTGATCCAAACAAATAATGTTTCCAAGCTTGGGGTTCAATTCCAGTCTTCAGGTGAATATATCTGAAGTTGTGACATTGCCTTGCCATTATGCACCTGTTATTCACATATGTGGTCTTTGCACCAATCTGCAGTTTGAAAGTATGACAAATTTCTTTTTAAAGATGGTCTTACTTTCACTGCAATATCTTTAGTGATGCCTGAATAGACATCCTATGGGAAGTCAGATTGGCTATTTGGGAAGGCTCCAGCCTTCTGTATAAAACAGAACTATCCACATCTGTCGACTCTACTGAACAGCAGTAGATGTGACAGCTAGCTCTGTTTCTTTCAAGTGGGAGGCTGGAGCTCATCCAGCCAGCAAGTCTTTTCTTGAGTTAGTTGCCCAGTCTCATCAATATTGCTGATGGTTCTCTTTTTCTGGAAAGGATTGACATAGTCTGCACATAGTTTAAAATCTGCATGGCTCTCCTAATTGTAGCCCCTAGTATCATTTTCTAGACTTTACAGAGCAACTGGGAATTGGGAATAGCAAATGAAGACATCTTTGAATAGAATTATAGTGTTGGGCAGAACATAATCCCGATGGATATTATGTCCAATAGTATAGATCCAGTGCTTCATCATTCTTTCATTTCTCCTGGCAACTAGGTGACTCGGAAAGCTATAGATAGAAAGATGAGGCACGGGATGTTGACATTGGGCATACCTGTGTGCCCTGGCGAGCAGTCAAGGCTGCTGACTTCAGTACCAAACAGCTATAAAGCCTTCTAGAAACTCTGCTTAATCCAGCATGAGAAAAAAATGCTTCTTAATTCCTACAAACTGGCCAAACTGTGAGACCAATCAAAGATAGGCAACAGTATTTCCTATTGTGTTTGTTGTAGATTTAACATTTTCCCTGGCATGGTACCAAAGGCAGCTTACTACCACCACCACCAGAATCATCATCTTAATGCATGCATCTTCTTTTTTTTTTACAAAAAAAAATCATGGCAGATCCTGATAAAAAGACTGAAAAAATGCCACACCCAGAACAAGACCATTCCTTATCTCAAACTGAGTAAAAACCTCAGCTAAACCTGGGGATGGAGGAATGTCAACCAGTTCTGGATGGAGTTACACTCCCCCTGAAAGACTATGTTCTCAGCTTGGGAGTGCTTCTAGATCCGCCTCTCCAAATGTCAGCCTAAGTAGATGTGATCGTCAGGAGTGCTCACTACCAGATTCAGCTCATATACCAGTTGCACCCATTCCTAGATTTGGAAGAGCTAAAGATGGTAGTGCATATGCTAATTACCTCAAGGTTGATTCCTGCAATGCACTTTACATTGGGCTATCCTTGTACCAAGTTCGGAAACTCCAGCTGGTTCAAAATATGGCAGCCAAATTGGTTACAGGAACATTCAGGAGTGAGCATATTACACCTATCCTAAAGTCACTCCGCTGGCTGCCAATTAGTTTCCGTCAAAATACAAGATGGTGGTTTTGACCTTTAAAACCCTACATCTATAATGAATACATGTTTCTTTTTACAAGTGTTATATTTGATGTGTTATGAGGCAAGTGTCCTGATTCAAGGTGCAGGTTATCACCTACAAAGCCCTGAATAGTTTGGGACCCACCTACCTTAACGACTGCGTTTCTATCTATGCACCTGCACGATCTCTTCAATTATCTGGGGAAGCTCTCCTTTCGCTCCCACCTCCGTCACAAGCATGACTTGTGGGGACAAGAGAGAGGGCCTTCTCCCTTGTTCCCACAAGTGGTGGCCCCTAGACTTTGGAACTCACTACCCAGTGAGATTAGGCAAGTGCCCACTCTGGCAGCCTTCAGGAAGAGCCTAAAAATTTGGCTGTTCTGGTGTGCCTTCGATGAATGAGCAACAAATCCCTTTACCTTGACCAACTCAGTATATAATGTCCTTTGATGTCCTTTTATCTCACCCTTCAGTGAATTAAATCCCATTGTTTTTTTAAAAAAATCATATCAATTGTATTTTGGCCCTGCCCACTAGGTTCAATGTTTTATTTATGTTATACTTTGTGTTTATTTGGTTTTTATATTCTTTTGATTTATTTTATTGTACTTTACTTGATGTATTATCTTATGATTTTATGTTGTATTCTTTTGCTTTGTTATAATTTGTTGGGCTTGGCCTCATGTTAGCCGCCCTCAGTCCCCTTGGGGAGATGGAGGTGGGATATAAATAAAGCATTATTATTATTATTCTGTTTGGATTCTAAAATCCCAAAGTATTTTTGCTTCTTCATTTTCTGTGGTCTTTTCCAGCTTGTGCTCATACCAGGTTTTACTTCATTCAAAGGTTCCAGTGCACAGTTGGTACTAGCTTGTTGTGACGTTCAATATAGTCAGTCTGGGCTAATTTCTTGCAACTGCAAATCAGGTGTTCCACTGTCTCATCACTCCTTTTGCTTAAATGACACTTGGGATCATTGTAGGAGTTTCCCATTCCTGTTTTTATTACATTTATTCGTAAGGCTTGTTATGGTGCAGCAAAATCAGTTAGATCTGGAGGAATTCAGACTGGACTGGTTCCAATATAACCAGCTGAAGGCAAAATTCTATAAGGACAAGGAAGTAGGATGGGAAGATAACCCCACTGTGTGGGGAAAATCCTCCTGCAGGTACAGGGAAAAAGAATTAGTAAACTGTATAAGCTCATTAAAAAAATTTACATGAAAAATGCCCGGCCGTGAGACTATAGGGATAAATGGCATAAGAATCTAGGCTACACTATAAGTCACGAGAAGTGGGAGAAAATGTGGGAAAATAATCAAAATTTTACATGTGCTAATTCCTAAGAGAGAACCTATACAAAGTAGTGTATAGGTGGTATTTGACACCCGCACAGCTGAATAAGATATATAAGGTTGGTAACGATTCTTGCTGGAAATATTCAACAAATAGGGGCACTTTTTATCATGTATGGTGGTCGTGTGGAGAAGTATCAAAGTACTGGAAAAAAATACATAGATTAATGGAAGCGATAACGCAGAAAAAAATTGTTTATAAGCCCGAATTATTTCTTTTGAATATTTTAGAGGGGAAGGAGATGCCCAAAGGAACAGAAAGATTGTTAATTTACATAGCAACAGCCGCCAGGATTACCTCGCAAAATACTGGAGGAAAGGACAATACCGGAACCTGAGGAGGTGCTGCAAAAAACTGCTGAATATAGCGGAAATGGACAAACTGACCCTGCTCTTGAGAAAGGGTCCGATAATAAGATTCAAGGAAACATGGGGCCCGCTGATTGAATACGTTAAGAAAGAAAAGAACATTAGTTTAACAGGTTATTGGATCTAAGTTTAGAACACCATGTTATAGTCTACTATAAACGTACAGTTTTGTTGCTCTGAGGTGAAGTTAACCAGTATGTTTTAAGTTTGTCTTTGAATGTATTTGTACGATGCATGTCATGACCCTTCCCATTGTCCCCCCCCCCTTCCCCCTACCTGATGAGTGTATGTAGGGATATATGTGATGCTATGTTCGGTGTGTTATTTTAATCAATAAAATTCTTTTCAAAAAAAAAAAGACTGAAAAAATGCCACACCCAGAATGAGACCATTCCTTATCTCAAACTGAGTCAAAACCTCAGCTAAACCTGGGGATGGAGGAATGTCAACCAGTTCTGGATGGAATTACACTCCCCCTGAAAGACTATGTTCTCAGCTTGGGAGTGCTTCTAGATCCGCCTCTCCAAATGTCAGCCTAAGTAGATGTGATCGTCAGGAGTGCTCACTACCAGATTCAGCTCATATACCAGTTGCACCCATTCCTAGATTTGGAAGAGCTAAAGATGGTAGTGCATATGCTAGTTACCTCAAGGTTGGATTCCTGCAATGCACTTTACATTGGGCTATCCTTGTACCAAGTTCGGAAACTCCAGCTGGTTCAAAATATGGCAGCCAAATTGGTTACAGGAACATTCAGGAGTGAGCATATTACACCTATCCTAAAGTCACTCCGCTGGCTGCCAATTAGTTTCCGTCCAAAATACAAGATGGTGGTTTTGACCTTTAAAACCCTACATCTATAATGAATACATGTTTCTTTTTTACAATTGTTATATTTGATGTGTTATGAGGCAAGTGTCCTGATTCAAGGTGCAGGTTATCACCTACAAAGCCCTGAATAGTTTGGGACCCACCTACCTTAACGACTGCGTTTCTATCTATGCACCTGCACGATCTCTTCAATTATCTGGGGAGGCTCTCCTTTCGCTCCCACCTCCATCGGAAGCATGACTTGTGGGAACAAGGGAGAAGGCCCTCTCTCTTGTCCCCACAAGTGGTGGCTCCTAGACTTTGGAACTCACTACCCAGTGAGATTAGGCAAGTGCCCACTCTGGCAGCCTTCAGGAAGAGCCTAAAAATTTGGCTGTTCTGGTGTGCCTTCGATGAATGAGCAACAAATCCCTTACCTTGACCAACTCAGTATATAATGTCCTTTGATGTCCTTTATCTCACCCTTCAGTGAATTAAATCCCATTGTTTTTTTTAAAAAAAATCATATCAATTGTATTTGGCCCTGCCCACTAGGTTCAATGTTTTATTTATGTTATACTTTGTGTTTATTTGGTTTTTATATTCTTTTGATTTATTTTATTGTACTTTACTTGATGTATTATCTTATGATTTTATGTTGTATTCTTTTGTTTTGTTATAATTTGTTGGGCTTGGCCTCATGTTAGCCGCCCTCAGTCCCCTTGGGGAGATGGAGGTGGGATATAAATAAAGCATTATTATTATTCTGTTTGGATTCTAAAATCCCAAAGTATTTTTGCTTCTTCATTTTCCGTGGTCTTTTCCAGCTTGTGCTCATACCAGGTTTTACTTCATTCAAAGGTTCCAGTGCACAGTTGCTACTAGCTTGTTGTGATGTTCAATATAGTCAGTCTGGGCTAATTTCTTGCAACTGCAAATCAGGTTTTCCACTGTCTCATCACTCCTTTTGCTTAAATGACACTTGGGATCATTGTAGGAGTTTCCCATTCCTGTTTTTATTACATTTATTCGTAAGGCTTGTTATGGTGCAGCAAAAATCAGTTTCCTTGTTTAAGAGTTCCCCTTCTAAGTCACTCTCATGTTTTCTTGCTGTTGACCTTCCCTTCAATGTTCTTAAAACACTGTCCACAGAGTGACTATTATTATTATTTGGCCATATCTATAGTCACACCCAATTAATCTGGGTAAACTGCTCCAGACCTGCCTCAATGAAGGCCAGAAGGGCCCCCAAGAGCCTTTTGGTTGGGGCCACTACTGTGTCTCTTGCCAAAGGACCCCCCCCCACAGCTTGCTTTGATATTATTTTCCTGGTCACATAGCCCCTCTGATGTAATATCACCAGATGTAATGTTACCAGCAAGTCTCTGCAAGGGAGCGCTTGTGGTCAGTGATACAACAGTGAGTCTGTTAAATGTGTGGACAGTGGATTGGGCCAAACTTAGGAAGGTTTGGAGTGTGGACAGCTGGATTGGGCTGTAGTACATCTCATTTTCTCTTGAGCTGAATTAATGACTGAACACAGTCTTCTGCTAAGAATCCAGTTGTGCATTGTGTGGATTCCCATAGAAGTTGAGAGGTGAGTCTAAATATTTTTGTCTATGTAGACATGGCTTGATATTGGCTCATTTGCCCTCCATGAATCCTTGACTAGGTAACTTCAGTTGCTTGTTACTATTATTTAGATACAAGAAAACGGACAGCTAGTGGAGAATATCTTTACCCCCCACTTTCCTCCTGTAAGTGTCAGACATTACAGATATTTAGAAATTGGGTTTTCAAAGTCACATTGGTTTATGGCTGCTCATATGTCTAAAAACTAATTAACTGTGACAAGCTGACCATTAGGAAAAAAATGTTCATACATATGACAAGATGACAGATGTTTTAACACTGAAACAATGGCATCCTTTAAATGGATGTGATGAGTTTTAAGTTTCAATTAATTAGATGAGTTGTGGAATACAACAGTAATTTGCAACTCATTGAATCTGCTTGGTCAGGATAAAAGTATATCTTATTTTAAACCCCCCAAATGGTTCAATTTACAGAGAAATGGCAGCTCCAGTCTACAAATCTACTATGACAAGAGGCAATTGAAGGGGTTAATGAGCTTAATAGTGCAAAATGCTGAAATGTTAACTTAAAATAAAAGTGAACGGAATATCAAAGGCCAAGGGGAGATTGTGTGTTCCAAATACACAGGATGTTCCAAATATCAGTGCATAAAGGGTGACCCGACAATTCAATGTTTATCTATATACAAATAATATATGTTTATCTATGCTGGTGATGCATATGTAGAGCTTATTAGTTAGAAGTGCCAAGATGGCCAAATAATGAGAAAAGCATGTTTTTAAGAACCTGATTGGATAAGGGGTATGGGCAGAGGGGCTACACCATGCCCCAGTAAAAATGTATAAAATATAACAGAAAGATTGTAACAGGATGGTCAGCCCTTTCCTTGCAGACATACACTGGTCTTCGGCTGTTCAGTCTCCACATGGCCACACTGAAATAAATGATTTTTGCTTCACCTAAGGAGACTGGTTGCTTCTGTTGCCTGCTCAGCGGGACCGAGGTTTTAGGGGTTCCCTTTCACAATGAAATAATATAATCCCATTTCTTTGTGGCAGAACACACACAAACACACACACATTCATTTGGTAATTTACAAGGCAAACTAAGTCAAATTCAATCTACAAATTGGTTGCTATTGCTATTATTGTTGTCATTGTTGCCTGGCATTCTGTATTGCTGCTAACCTAGAGTTAAGGCTCCAAAACTACTCTGTACTCATGAACATAGTATGTAGCCATGGCACAGTTGTCCAGGCAATATTATTCATGGTTCAACTGAATGGAAGGACCTTTATGTCTCGCTTGGAACCCATTATAGCTTTGATAGTCTCTGGAGAGATGCTTCTTTCCACCCCACTGCTTTATCATGGGAGTTGTAGTTTGGTGAAACACCAGCACTTTGGCAGAGAGGGCTAAAGATCTTGTAAAAGATGGTTCCATAGTATTGAGACATAGCATTTGAAGTGGTATCAAACTCCATTAATTCTACAACATGGATACACCCTGAAACAACACACCAGGAGGATACAATTGTTTTTCAGTTTGCTGTAAGCCACTCTGGCAATATTGTTATATGTACATTGTATGTTGTAGTAGAGCCTGAGGCTCTTGCTGCTCCTGGTAGTAGAGAGTTGAGTGGGGCTGATTCTTCAGCATCTAGCAGTAGTATGGAACTGGGTGGGGCTGATGATAGCCATTCTATGCCTCAGAGGGGAAGCAAAAGGCTTACTCGTGAACAAAGTGCAGAGGAGATCTCTCAGTGCAAAAGAATAAGGCAAATACTTACAGAGCCTACTGATGAGGAGTCTTTTGAGGGCTTCCCTGGGGAGGATGGGAGTCAGAGTGAAGGGAGTACTTCGGATGAAGAGCCAGAGATGGACTGGGCCAGGGTATGGGAGGTTCAGGCTGTGTGCGAGGAACTCACAAGCAGTGATACCTTTTTGTGGTTCTCTGATGACAATGAATGGCCCTCAGGCTATCCTGATGACTGCTGGGGAGACCTAAGTCTTGACAGGAGATGGAACACTTGGAGAGGGTCTGCAGCTGCTGAGCCTGCTAATGATGGGGCGTTATCAAGCTCGGGTGGGTCCAAGATGGAAGACTAATAAAATGTGGGCTTTGGGACGCTTCACTTTGCAGGTGGCAAGGTGTTGTGTTTGGGACTTGTGACTCTGAAGTGCTGTGTCTTGTATCCTGTATCTTGAATCCTGTACGGTGTAACATGAGTTGGGAAATCTGCTTTGTTCTTCAGGGCTGGAATGCTGCTGCTCCAGCTGGGGTTGTGGGAAGAGTTTGGGGGATTTCATTGTTGTACTTTTGTGTTTAGTTCGCTGCTGCCCGTACCACGTTTGGCGTTGTTTGAAATCCTTTGAACTACTGTGAGTGCCAGATGCTGACTGCCTGCAAGAATGGGGTATAGTATGGAGGGGGGTGGAATGTGGGCTGTTTGCAGGGGTTACATTGTGTAATTATCCCATGCATTAGCTGCTCCTCTGGACCTTTGGCTTGCCTTCTCCCTCTGTTTGACCCGGTATCCGTAACTACGGCTGATGCTCAACCCTTACAACTGCCCATCTGTGATGACCCAGGACTTCATTCCTACTCCACATTTGATCTTGTTTCTTTTGTGTTTTTCCTGTTTAATTGATGCTCACAAAGACTGTTTGTTTTATGCCAAATTAGGCTACTTAATTTGAGCTAATTTACACTGACTTGCAAGTATCTTTAGTTTTTTAAGTGCTTTCTAAGCACGGTGATTTGTGGACAATAAACTATTTTTCACACCTAACTTGTGACTGGCTGCTTAAGTGGGTCTGCTGTGACAGAATAAGCCACTCTGGCAGTATTATTGTTTGCTGTAAGACTCTCTGAGTCCCCTTCGGAGTTGAGAAAGGTGGCATATAAAAATAGTAAATAAATAAACAAACAAATAAATAAATGTTATGAGATATCTATGCTGAGACATCTATGATAAGCAACAAAGTCACATCTCCCCATCCCTCTCATAGCAGAGGGCTCCTCCTGCCAAATTAGGAGGGCAGTGTCCTATCTTTTTGAATTATGAGTGGCTCCTTCTTTCCAAATCACATCTATCTTTGCTTGTTGCTATAGTATAACATCAAGCAATCTGGATTTGTTACTACACAAATCTACGGATGCATTACCTCGAAGCCTCCTCCAAGACAGTAATTTATGCTTTATGATATATATTTTATAGAAGATGAATCATTTAACTCCATTAATGGGAAGGAGAATAAGAATGTAAAGGAATTTGTCTGAGTCACAACAGTCAAATGTTTCCCTTTGTTGCAGAAAATAATTCCTCTTATATGAGTCAACAGACCAAAATAGAACTAAGCTATTTCTTCTATAAAGAAATGCTGTTCCATTTTGATAAAATTCAATGTCAAACACATGGGATCAGTGCCTGTCATTTTGGCTAGCAAAACATACTTGATTCACAAACAAGACAGGATAGAGGAATAACAACTGCAAGAACATACTGTCACTTGTTAGTCTCCAGCCTGATTATGGGAGATGTACTACCTTGAAAGCATCACTTACTTGGCTATTATTAGTATTTATAAACTTACCCTAGAGGACTAGTGCACTGAGTTTAGGCAAGTTCTTTAGGATAAGTTTATAGGATAAGTTTATTAGGATAAGTTTATAAATACTTATAATCACACAATCATACATCCCTTAAACCAGTGGTTCTCAACCTTCCTAATGCTGTGATCCCTTATTTATTTATTAACTAGCTTGGGGACCCGGCACTGCCCGGGTTATTCTCAGGAAGTTAGTGATGGTACTGTGACTTCCATTGCCCATGGTCCATCCTCCTCCAAACAGCACCAGGGTGTAGAGTTGGCCATGGGGGCCCTGTGTGCCAACTTTGGTCTTGATCAGTCATTGGTGTAGGGTCGCAGTGGTCTCAGAAAGTGAGTAAAAGTACTGCAAGTCCCATCATCCATTGTTTATCCTCCTCCAAGCTGCATCAGAATGTAGAGTGGGCCGCAAAGTGTTTTGGCCTTAAACTCCCACCATGCCTGACTGCCTCAGGCTTTTCCCTTACCCCCTCTGCCACTTTAGAGTGTCGGAATGTTGGTGGCGCTGGCCAATCAGAGGCGTTATGCAAATAATCCCACAGTGGCAACCAATCAGAATGCTGCCACATATCCGCATCTCCGCATACATACATACATACATACATACTGTACATACATACAAACACTGACTTTTATTATATTTATAGATTTATTTATTTATTTACCATATTTCTAACCCGTCCTTCTCAACCCCAGAAGGGGGACTCAGGGCGGCTTACATTCAGCCCCATCAAGAGGCTATTTCAACAATACAATAAAATCACAACATCAACATAACATATTAAAAACAACATAATTAAAAATGAAAAACTATACAAAAGTCATCATTACACATTAAACCAGCCTCCCTTAATACAGTTCCTCATGTTGTGGTGAGTAATATCCTCCCTAGAGGGGCAATTGTTGGGAATGCTGATGCTATGTTAGCACTGAATAAAAATATGGCCCTGATTATTTTCATTTAAATTGCATATATACATAATTTTAAATTGTCTTAGGGTGCATCTACATTGTAGAATTAATGCAGTTTGCAATCACTTTAACCACTATGGTTCAATGCAAGGGATCAAACTTCTCAATAAAGTAAGGACGCACACTCAGGACGATGCTGGTAATGGACCTCCATTTATTGCAAAGGACAGCAATACTTTTGATGCCAGAGTTGGCCACACACTGCAACAAACATACCTTTTATACAAAACACTCCCCCATTCCCTGTCCATCAAGCCCTTAGTCACTACCCCCATCCACCAGGATGATGCAACAGGCTGATGCAACTTGCTGCCAGTCTTACTCATGTTAGTGTGGTGTGACCCAAGGCCTCCCAAGGCCAACACCTGGAGCTTATCTTATCTTGCGAGCAGAGTCAAGAGACCAGAGCAATGCAGGCAGGTCAGGAAATCAGAGCAATACCAGCTCAGATCTTCACTGATCCTGACAGAATGGTTTTCCCCTTCCTTTTCCTCCCCCGGGAATATAGCTAACGACTAACAACAACTGACTCCACTGTCTTTCTCCAGTCCTAACACACACACTGAGAATTAAGCCTTCCTCTCCGCCATGTGTACGAAACGCGCATTTCAACCTTGCACTCCTACATGTTCAGCTAACCAAACATTTCCGCTCCCCTCGAGAAATAAAACCTCATTTGCACACAAACATACCCTCCGGTTCATTCTTATCTCACCAATGCCTTGCTTGCTCAAGGCCAATCCTACCTATAACCAACTCCAAGCATTCTCCACACGTTTCCACTTCTACTGCCATGCCCATCATTCTCACAACTGCATGGTTACAAAACTCCAAACCTCTACCTGAACACCTTTGTCACGCAATCACCGTCAACCAGGACACACTCGACCTCCACACTCAACCTCCTTAACATGTGGGCCTTGTGCACCCTAATCTCTCAATGCCCATTCACGCAGCCATCCACTACAGGCCCCAAATCACTTTCTCACAAGCCAAAGTGAACTTCACTAACTTCCACCACAACCTAAGTCCCAAGACTCTATAACCTCTCACATCATAACTCCAATAACAATACCTTAACCAATCCTTCTCTACACTTATCTCTAGCCACTACCAAAAACCCCTAAACAACTTCATCCCTCTACTGCAATGGCAGGAGGTACACCAACAAAACTACAATTCCTATTATAACCATCGACCACTACAAACCTATCAAACCCTCTACCAACTTTAACTTAAACAACAAGCTATCCCTATACGTGGGAATGTAACATCCACGCGAAAACAACACACCGACCTAATTTATCCAAACTAATAAACCATTACACAGGAATAAATCATCTGTGCCACGCTACACACACCATTTAGGATTAAACAACACAGACCTCAAAACCCATTCCCTAGGTAACTCAGCCCTCTTGCCTTCCTACTCTCATGCTATAACGTAAGCAAAAAGGTACTAACCAAACCATAACTCCCCACGCAGGCAATTTTCAACTGCGTATTAAATCAAACCACCACTAGGATTATCTAAACCAACTAGCCATCACCTTACGTAAGAACGTGGAGCAACATGTATCCACACTTAACCCTTATCTACCCACTTCCTTCGACAAATGGTCGAAGAAACACATCCTATACAACTAGATTCCAATCAAACTAATACTAATAACCCAATCTAAACTATACTCAACAAACACTATCAAAGGCTGTTAATTACCATGTAACCTCAGCCCTACAAAGTCAGGGGACAAATCAACACATTGCCACTAAAACACAGGAACGGGTCATCTGTGTTAGGCAAACCACACTCAAAATCCTTAACTAAGCTAATATTAAAGGGAAAAGGGAAGTTACTAATCCCCCTCAATTACACATGAACCGAAACCTTCTAACAGCTCTTCAGTCAGAGGACAATAAACCTAACGACCCCCATTAACAACACCCTATAAAGCATCAATTAACACTTCCCCCCAAAAGAAATCCTAACTAAACAGAGAAACTCTAACTAATCAGAAACCTGTAACACACATTCGGAACTCCATCCCATTAAACATTTCTAGCAATAATTACTTTAAACAATTCAGCTTACAGAAACAACTTATACAACTTATACAACTTATATGAATTAATACCCCAATGTCTAAACTTTAAATCACCCCAACACCTTCTATATGTCATAGAAACAACAATGCAATACCTGCACTTAACAAAAACCCCTCATTCTAAATCTCTAAACAATCTAAGCATGAAAGGTACATTTTACATACAGGCAATAATCCTCCTACAATCTCTATAACACATGAAAAGTCAAAAGCATACATTAAAGTTTCATTAGACACATAACTCTACATTATATAAATGAAATCATATTGAACATTTACAAAGTCCCAGCGTCATACAATCCTGGTTATGGCACCATCAATTCCTGTCCCAACTAAGCATGGGATTTCTTTCAAGTCACCCCCGACTCCCAGGACACATTTTTTTCCCAAAGAAAGTACAATCAGGCAGGGCATATACATTTCTTTCCCATTGCCACCCCCCAGAGTCAAACCTAACGCAGCTACCATCGAAATGCTGGTCATCAGTTCAAATTCTGGGGCCCCAAAGTTCAGCATGCTCCAAAATTCACCTTTCAAAGCCACAGGGGTTTCCTCCCAATGTTCCGACATCTTCTTTGAAGAACTTTATTCAAACCCAAACAAACTACCCCCCGAAAGACTGAGCAGCCCTTGGGGCTCATTCAGGATTTCAATAAACGCCGACCCGGAACACATCACCTCGGCCGGCACTGGCAACAGGGACCTCGCTGACATCTCTCCCCCTTCGTCGATAGGAAAAGCTTTATCCACGAACTCAGCCTTCTCTTCTCTCACCATCTCCTCGTCACAAAAAAGCACCGGGTTCTGCTCTCTCACCAGCTCGGGCCACGCTCCTTCCAAAACCTCAGTGCGAAGGGGGCTTTTCTTCCCTTCTTCTCCTCCACTTTCACTTTTGCAGGACACTCTTCAACTGCTCCAGTCACCCACTCGGTTTCTATTCTTCCCGGTAAGGCACTGGCCATGCTCTCTGCGTCTGCAGCCTCCGCAGCTAAAACAGTTTCACTTTCCAGCTGAAGTGCCCTCACACTGCTGGAAGGGAGTTGCAAATTCATCTCCTCCACACAACTCTCAGTAAGCCCGGCTTCCAATGCATGTTCAGGCTCCTCAGCCACCACCATACACAGCTTATCTTTCCTTGTTTTCCCGGCCATTTCCTCCACTGGAACAAGGGCTTCTCTTTTGCAATTCCAGGCCGTAAGAATTATAGCCCAACTCAGGGAAACTGACACAGTTTGAAGAAGGGAATCTTCCTCCTCCCCACTTCTCGGCTGAAACATCACCTCGCTGCTGGCGATACAGCTCCATGCTACCTTTTCAGGCACACACCATGTTTCTGCCTGGGCCCCCGGACCCCCCACCATCCAGGTTCCCTCTCTCGGAACCTCAAGAGCATCTGCATACCGGCCTTCTTCTTCTCCCTCTGTGTCTTCCCTCGGAAGCACAGCCTTCAGGCGGCGAGCCTGATCGATGCACCTTTGCAATCTAGGATCCGGTTGCCATGCATTCCATTCTTCCTTGCTCCAAGGCACTTCTTTTGGCATGCTCTTCTTTGCCTTGGCAGATCTATCCCTCCTGCGCTTTTGGCCCCTCCGACTGCTCCTGGCTCCTGAATGCTTTCTCCCACGCACATCCCCTTCAGCCACAATGGCCTCCCATTCCTCACCATCTGGGACATATGGGGCATCACTGGGCATCACGGATGGACTCTGTGCAGCACTTCCAGCCAGGACGCAGATCTCCTTGAAGCGCTCATAGATCTGTTCTGCCCAAGCCTCACTCTCTCGGTCCGCCTGAGAACCCACCTGAGCCACTGCTTCTCTGGGTTCTTCTCCAGTCCCTCGGGATCCCACCTGAACGAACTCTTTCCAAGCCGCTTCTTTGGGTCCCTCTCCGGCCCCTCAATCGCCCACCTGAACGGACTCACTCCAAGCCGCTTCTCTGGTTGATTCTTGGGCCCCCCGGGATCCCACCTGAACGAACTCTCTCCAAGCCGCTTCTCTGGGTCCCTCTCCAGCCCCTCAATCGCCCACCTGAATGGACTCACTCCAAGCCACTTCTCTGGGTGATTCTTGGGCCTCCACCTCATCGCTCTTCTTCCAGGAAGCCTGGGACAGGCCAACTCCCGTCCTCTCCTTCCCACACGGTCCGCAGAGCTTGTAGGACGTCATCTTTGGAACCTCTACCTCTCCCCCTGGGAATGGGATGCTCCATCTACCCGTCTGCCAATTCCAAATGGGGAATATGACTCCCACCTCATCGGCACCGTCTTCATCCGCGTCACTGTCCCAGAAATCCTCGGGACTCACCCATTCCACACTCGAAAAGGGTTTCAACATCGCAGATCTCCTCTGATGACGAGGCTTTCAAACCCTCAATGGATCTTTCCACGAAAGGTATTTGGCAACTCTGGCATTCTGCAAGGGATCAAACTTCTCAATAAAGTAAGGACGCACACTCAGGACGATGCTGGTAATGGACCTCCATTTATTGCAAAGGACAGCAATACTTTTGATGCCAGAGTTGGCCACACACTGCAACAAACATACCTTTTATACAAAACACTCCCCCATTCCTTGTCCATCAAGCCCTTAGTCACCACCCCCATCCACCAGGATGATGCAACAGGCTGATGCAACTTGCTGCCAGTCTTACTCATGTTAGTGTGGTGTGACCCAAGGCCTCCCAAGGCCAACACCTGGAGCTTATCTTATCTTGCGAGCAGAGTCAAGAGACCAGAGCAATGCAGGCAGGTCAGGAAATCAGAGCAATACCAGCTCAGATCTTCACTGATCCTGACAGTTCAATGCTATGGAATCGTGGTTCCTGTGGTTTTACAAGGTCTTTAGCCTCCTCTGCCAAAGAGTGCTGGTGCCTCACTAAACTACAACTTCCAGGATTCCATAGCTCAATACCAGTCAAAGTGGTGTCCAATTGCATTAATTCTACAGTGTATATACCCCCTTAAACTGTTTTAAATTATCTTGCTGCAACTTGTCAAATACTTTGTTTAGTATTTGTTTTAGTCTAATTCATTTTTAAATTCATATTATTGTTGTTGATTTATATAGCAGCATCAAATGTACATATAGCACTTTACAGTAAAACAGCAAAAACACTGGGTCCTGTTGAAGGAAATATATATGTATACATATATACATACAGAGGGAAGGTGAAATAACAAAACACAAAACAGTACAATATAATTGCAAAGAAATCCTCCAGAGGAAATGGAATCCACCACAATATAATACAAAATACACTTACCAGTAAATGCAATCAAAATATACAGGACTACAAAACAATGTCAAACTAAAACAAAAGAAAATTACAATTTAAATTCACTGAACTGATTTTGTTACATGTCTGTATTCTAACTTAAAGTTCATAATTGAAATCTTTGAGTAAGTAAATAATTATATCCAATATGAAATGGTTTGCTTGCTACATAATGCAAACACTGTAGAACTTTGTACATTTTTAACAGGAAGTCCTGTTAAAAAGCATTCAAAACAAAGTTTACACCTCAAAAAATAATAAGACTTGAGCCAGTTGGTCAGGAAAGCATTAAAATTCTGGGTCTGAAATTTAGACACGTATTTCCTTTCATTTTCATTGCCAGTTTTGGGATGGGCACAGTGAAGCATGATGGAACACTAGTCATGATGCAACAGTACAAAGTCTTGGTTTTGACCTTTAAAGCCCTACAGGGTTTGTGTCCAGGATACCTACAGGATCGCTTTTTCCCGTACAACTTGTCCCACACATTTAGGTACTCATGGGGGGGGGGGGATTTCCTCCAATCAGCAAGAACCCAACTGTTAACCATCACCTAGAGGACCTTTTCATTGGCCACCCCAGGACTGTGGAATGACCTGATGGAAGATATTTAAGAGACAATCAAAGGCCCATCTCTTCCAGCAGGCCTACGCAGTTACTTTTATGTTATTAATTTTAATCTGTATTTCATCAGTGGATTTTAACTTGTATTTCAACTCTGTGTACTTTGTTGTACATGTTTTAATAGTGTACAATCTCTTGTTTTAATTTAATTATTTCATGTCAAAAGCATTGCATACATAAGTATAAAACTGATAAAAATAGAAGGAGCACAAATGGCTAAATAATTTTGACAAAAACCGGGCAACAATGACCGCATTGTCTGTAGCTTTAAACACTTCTTCTGTGCATGAGGCAGGGCATTGTGGGCAAGCATACAGATGTGGAGTTGTTTGTTCTGTTCCACAGTTGCACAAGGTGGAGGATTCTTCTAGATAGTGCCATTTTGCCAGGTTATCTTTTGATCTGCCCACCCCAATTCTGAGTCTGTTCAGAGACTTCCAAGTTGCCCATTCTTGGTTTTCCCCTGGAGGCAAACCCTTGTGGGGGACCACCCAATTGGGATTTCCTGGTTTAGCTGCCCAGAGGGATACTATTGCTATTGCTGTTGCTGGGGGGACATTAAGAGAAGTGGTGATTCTCACGAAGCTTTCCCTTGATTTAAGACTACTGGGAGGAGGTTGATAGCCATGCAGTGGATGGCTTTCACAGTGTTCAATCTTATTTCTCTCAGAGTTCTTTTGCTTTAATGATGTTGTACTCTGCCTTGAACTGAAGGGAGAGGCAGATATTATTATTATTATTATTTGAAACACAACAAGATGAGTCCACAGCAAACAAGATCACCCTGCTGGCTGTTGTATTGGATCACACATCGGACACTTCCCAAGTGTCTAGAACTGCGTGATGTATCGGTGAAAAATGTGTGCAGATCCCAGTAAGGTGGCCTTTTGCAGCTGACAGATGGTAATATTGTCAGCGCCGATTGTGTTTGAGTGCAGGCCAAGGTCTTTAGGCACTGCACCCAGTGTGTAAATCACCAGTGGGACCACCTTTACTGGCTTGGGCCGGAGTCTTTGCAGTTCGATCTTTAAATCCTCATATTGTGTCAGTTGTTGTTGTTGTTGTTATTATTATTATTATTATTATTATTATAGGATTCTTCCAGTTTCTATCTACTAATGAATTTTCTGACATCCCATAATTTTTGCCACTTTAGAAATGTCTCAGTTTTTTCTCTTCCCATTCCCCCTTCATTCACAATGCACTTCAATTGCTACAAACTAAATTCAAAGTAGAAAATAAGTTTGTACTCAACTCAGCTAGGAGAGGGAACAGGAGTGGGGCAGAATCTTGCCTTTCCCTACAGACGAGGCATGGGCAAACTTGGGCCTATCAGTGTTTTGGACTTCAACTAACAGCCAGTAGGAATTGGGGGAGTTGAAGTCAAAACCACCCAGAGTGCCAAAGTTTGCCCATGCCTGCTGTTGACTCTGCAAACTGCTGTCCTCTCTCCTTGCTCTTTAATTATTTTTGCCATCTTGACCATTCTATCACATTGATTGGCTATTTGTGTCCTAGTTTCCATCTGTGAAATGTTGGAGGGTATGGGTTTGTGGAATCCTCTTTAGTGGCATAGGTTGGGGTATAATGCAGCGGGCACTCAGTGATATGAGACTATGCTTCTGTTCATCAAAGGCAAGTCTTTAGATTGATATGAATATCTTTTGTCATAATACAAACCAAGATCATTCAAACGCCATCAAGTCTTTAATGATAGTTAGTCACCTTGAATCTTGCTGTGGGTTCATCACAGGTGGCCACTATTTTAAATCCTTACTTTGCTCCGATGAACATCCCCATCCCCATCTTGAGTCAGAAGGGTACAAACAAATAGCAAATATTGTCACAGCAGAACAGTATCTAAAATCAAAATAAATTGAAGTTCACAAAGCCAGCTGTTATGTAAGATCTAATTAAAAACTTTTTGAGTTTAAAAGGTAATTGTATATTTGAATCCAAAAAATCCAGGTGTCCTTCCACGTCCTCTGCCAATGCACAAATTCCATGAAGCTTCAGCTGACAAGGAAAAAAAGAGAAATGTGTAATGTTTATAACAGGATTATAATTTCCAGCAATTGCAAGCAAAGCAAGATTGCTTCTAACTATATTAACCTCTAACTTTGTACACATCTAATCACAAGTAAGTTCCATTCATCTTATTGGGGTTTTCCCCTAGGTATGTGAAGATTGGATTGCATACTTTATACTAGGAATATCACCACCACAATGTTTCTATTCTTTTCACGATAATACTACATCTGGACTTGTTCATGATCTGCTATTTCTGTGGTTTTAGCTGTTGCGATATACATTTAGAGGTGACCACAATATTAATTTATAGGGAAGAGGGAGTAGAAAATGCCAATAGGGAAATGACAAAGCATGTAGCTTTCTTCAAGGGGTGAAAAATCATATCTACCATGATTTCTTAGTTCACTTGGTGCCTACAATTACTCGTGTTCAGTGGTCTGAATAGAAAGTATGTGGAGATCTTACTCCACCTTTACAGGATAAGATGTCCTACTGGGAATATGAGAAGTAGACGTATGTGTTGTCAAAGGCTTTCATGGCCAGAATCACTGGGTTACATTGAGGTTTTTTTTAGTAGTATGGTCATGTTCCAGTAGAATCCTCTCCTGATGTTTCACCTGCATATATGGCAGCAACCCAGAAATAGTGATATATTTCAAAAGTAGAGGATTTAGTATTAGCAAGCAGACAATGAGGAAAACCATACTACCCTATCCCCACACAATCGATCTAGTCTTTGGTAAAAACATAGGAAGTAGGTTCATAACCTGTGTAGGATGTGTTCTTCAAACATGGCAGAAAGGGAGACTACAAAACTACAAAAGGAAGACTACAAAAAAAGAGGATCAATGCAGGAAGATACTGGAAGTGGTTAAGTGGTTAAGATTAGCAAATAGGAAATGACATGATACATACTATGGCAGAAATGACATGATTACATACTGATTATGGCAGAACTGAACATTGTTTTTAGTGAATGTGTATGGTGCTAATGTAGTTGTATTTTAATGTATTTTTAATGTATTTTAATTGTTGAAGTGTTTTGGGGTTTATATTGTTAATGTGGGCTCGAATTGTGCCATACAATTACTGAGTAAAACAAAATAAATAAATAAATAAAATAAATAAATAAATAAATAAATACTAACATGCTACTTCTGTTCCCCTTGCTTGACCCATGAGCCTCTACTACTTACCACAATATCTGACAGTTTGAAGACCCAGGGAAGGGTTGAGTGTCAAGGTAGCACACCGAGGTAGCAATACATTGTGGTAAATCAGGATCTGGAGAGAAAGCCAACATTCATGTGACCAGGGCCATAACACAGCCAGGTGTGGTTCACAGATTTGTTTAGAATCCTTCAATAAAAATGCAGCTTCTAGCCAGAATAGCCAATGATGAAGAACTATGCACCTGACATCCAGCAGTATCTGGATGGCAACTGTTGCCTGACCTTTCAATAAAGTAACAACCAGAAACAATCTGGTAGTTCTCTACTACTGGATAGGGTGAAAATTGTGTGATCCACCAGATGCACATGCAATGGTGAAAAACACAATATAATATCAGAAATCATTTGAACTATTGAAAGGAGGCATCCTTAATATATCTTGCTTGTGAGACTGAGAAGATAAAATCTTGCTTAGAATTACCCAGCTGAGTTTGTGACTGATTATATTTGAACTGGAGATAGATACTAGTGTAGGGTGTAGTGTAGGGTGGCAACCTGTGCTTGACAGGTTTACACTCCCCCTGAAGACACAGGTCCACTTGATGCTCAGGTGTCGGCAGTGGCTGGGAGGGCCTTTGCACAGTTCAAGCTTGTGCACCAGCTGTGACCCTACCTCGAGAAGTCTGACTTGAGCATGGTGGTCCACATCTTAGTTACTTCAAGGTTGTATTACTGTAATGCACTCTATATGGGGCTGCCCTTGAAGACCGCCTGGAAACTGCAGTTGGTGCAAAGATCGGCAGCCAGGTTGCTAACTGTAGCAAGTTACAGAGAGCACTCAACCCCCCTGTTTAAATGGCTGCCAATAAGTTTCCAGTCTCTATTCAAGTTGCAGGTTATCACCTATAAAACTCTAAATGGTTCAGGACCTGTCTATCTTTGTGACTGCATTTCCCCCTACGAGCCCACACAATCTCTAAGATCTTCTGGTGAGGCTCTTTTCTTGCTTCTACTTCCATCTCAGGTACAGTTGGTGGGGATGAGAGAGAGGGGCTTCTCTGTTGTGGCCTCCTGACTCTGAAACTCCCTCCCCAGGGAGATTAGGCTATCACCCTCCCTATCCACATTTCGTAAGGAACTGAAGACGAGGATGTTCCGTCGTGCGTTTGATTAGACAATTCCCTGGGCAGCTGGCCCTATCCATGACCTAAAATCTTGTCCCTGCACCATCCAAAGTCATAATGATCCTGTCATAATTGCTCTTATCCTTATGCTGCTATTTGACATATGCACTTTATTAATTACCCCTACCTTCTAAATTGTTGTACACCAGTTCACCTTCCCACAATGACACTTGAATTATACTATTGGTTGTTGATTCTGATGTTTGTTTTATTATTGTTATAAAATTTTATATTGTTTTTATAAAGATGTTATATATTTTCTATGTGTTATGTTGATTTGGCTTGGCCCCATGTAAGCCACCTCGAGTCCCTTTGGGGAGATGGAGGCGGGGTACAAAAAAAGAAAGGTATTATAGAGGAAACTTAGATGAGTCTTCTTTTCTGAGCTAGTACTCTGTTATAGCAGGCCTCCTCACTTCCAGATTGATTTCCAAGCAACTGCAAATGCTATAGAGAGAAAAAGGTCATTCGAATTAGGCTTTAGGGAACAGAATTTAGGGATCAAGGCATAAACCACTCATCATAGTTTATGGATGCTCTCACAAGCATTTCATACGCTGGCTCATTACTCTCATCTTTTGAAGTCACGCTGAGCCAGCTGGTCTATAAAACAATTCCCTCTCTGTGAGGTCTGATTTATCGTCTCAGGTTGCAACTGCAAGATGTTCAGAGTCATTCTTTAGGTAGAGTAGCTCCAAGACTAGTATTTCAGATCCCTTATAGATCTTCTCTGCAAGGTCTTTAGCTGTCTGAACTCATTGATCCTCTTGAGGATCAAATGTCCTTAATTTCTGAATAGTTCTGCTTTTCAGTGTCTTGATGTTTCCTTCAGATGTACCCCATTACCATTATTCTTATTTATTTCATTTTCAATATATTCTTTTTTTTTGTTTTTATAGCCTTGACTATTGTCATAGTTTTTAAAACCAGTTTTCTGGGAGCTGAACCTTCAATTTGGGTTTTTCAGGTGATTCCCGCCTAAACCAAAAGAGCATTCATAGAATCATAGAGTTGGAAGAGACCCCGTGGGCCATCCAGTCCAACCCCCTGCCAAGAAGCAGGAAAATTGCATTTAAAGCACTTCCGACAGATGGCCATCCAGCCTCTGTTTAAAAGCCTCCAAAGAAAGAACTTCCACCACACTCCGGGGCAGAGAGTTCCACTGCTGAACAGCTCTCGCAGTTAGGAAGTTCTTCCTAATGTTCAGGTGGAATCTCCTTTCCTGTAATTTGAAGCCATGCGGTTCATATGAACTATTTCTAGAGGATAGGGATGTCCGTTTGAAAATTGGAGATGACTTATCTACTTTTATAGTGTGTCTAGAAAAACAAGTTTTAGCAGGTGTTACATTTCCTGCAACCAGATAAAAAGAAACATCTACTGAAATCCCATCTTGTAGACATCCATTAATAATACCGAGCCTTCTCCAATTTTCACTCTTACCAGGGGAACTAATGCGATTTCGTTTTACGAGAGAGAGAGACAGACAGACAGACAGACAGACAGAGAGAGAGAGAGAGACAGAGAGAGAGAGAGACAGAGAGAGAGACAGAGACAGAGACAGAGAGACTCATCCAAGTTTCCCTTTTGGTGGGTAGTGGTCAAGTATGTGTATGCATGAAATGAAAAATGACATGTGATATTATTCCTAGAGAAATAAAGAAGGATGGAGAAAGAAGGAAAGGAAGAAAATGTGGCCTCTTAATGTTTTGATTGTGCCTTTGCCCTGGACACCTTGCTTAGGACATGTGAACTTTCTTGGAGGGTTTTTTTTGCTATGCTTTTTCCCATGTTCAGGCTGCATACTGGTAAACACTAAACAGAAATATTATAAAATTCTAATAAATCTGTTGTGGCCCCCATCCAAGGGAACCAAGTATAGCTAAGTGCTGGATCCTGGGAATATTTCAACACTCAGACAAATGCAGTGTTTGTCCCAATATGTCCCTCTATGCTTATCTATTTTGATCTCTTCAAAATGTCCAAGTAATGACCAGTCTGTTACTGCTGATTTGTGTTAGCCTCTGAATCTATTTACCACTTCCATATTTTTGCTTTCACTTTTTTATAGTTTTGGAATACTTTTCTTATTAAAACCCAAGCTATTTTGTGAGTCTGGAAATGGTTTTTCTTCTGGCTGAATTATACAAAGTGTTTCAAATGGATTCAATTTGAATCACTATTATCATCATTATCTATCATATGCAACCATGAACATCCCTATATTGTAATGGACTGACTTCAAAAATATTTGATTCCTCCCTCACCCCTTCATGGTTTATTATTATTCTATGTTATTGTGCTCTTATATTTGTACTTTGCTTATTTCCTTGAATGGCTTTGGTCCAGAAAGGGAACTGATAATAAAAACATTTTCAAACAAACTGAAAGCTGGGTTGTTGTGAGTTTTCCAGGGTGTATGGCCATGTTCCAGAAGCATTCTCTCCTGACGTTTTGCCCACAACTATGGCAGGCATCCTCAGAGGTTGTGAAGTCTGTTGGAAACTAGGCAAGTGGGGTTAAATTGAAAGCTGTCTGTTGCGATATGTAGATTCTTTCTTACTATGATGTTTCCATGGAAAATTAATGTTTTACAGAAAGTACTGAGGAATATTGTTCTTACTCATGCAAACTTTCGTTTAAATAACATTCTTCCTTTCTATAAAGAGTTTTTTTAAGTTTAAGTTATCATTGTTAGTAAATTCATGCCTACATGTTGTTGCCAAGTTAGATCGCATCTGCCTTGGCATCTAGACATTTCCTGTCATAAAACATTTATGAAAGTAAGCTCTAGTTCAATACAGTAACTGTGATCTCAGCAGACAGAGCATTCAACAGCAAAGATGTAGATTTATTTGGAGGTAGAAAAGAACCATTTTTTAAAAGTATTTATTTCCAGCATTTTTACCCCGCTCTTCTCAACACCCGAGGGGGGACTCAGAGCGGCCTAACAAACACAGTAAAATACAATATAAAAACCCAAAAAACATTCAGCATTAAAATACATTAAAATACAATTAACATTAACACATCATACACATTCATTTAAGTTAAAAACAGTGTTCCGTCCATAAAAAGAGCATTGAGCCATATCCACCAACTTGCCATTAAAATCCAGTCCAAAGTGCTGCCTTGTGCTAGTGTGCAAACGCCTGGTCCCACAGCCAGGATTTCACTTTTTTCCTGAATGCCAGGAGGAATGGAGTTGAATGTATGTCGCTAGGAAGCGCGTTCCACAGACAGGGAGCCACCACCGAGAAGGCCCTATCTCTCGTCCCCACCAACCGTGTTTGAGAAGTAAACAAATCACTGACAATAAAGCAATGGACAAATAAGGATTCCTTCAAGATCGGCTGGCTGCTAATTAGCTGTACAGAAGAATTTATCAAAGCAATGAAAATAAATGTCTTTGCTTTGTTGAATCAATCATATATCTCTAAAAATGTACATAGTTACTCTGACATATTGGCCTAAATCCAGTGTCACACTAGAGCAAGGGTGTGTGTATTGCTGGATTGTAATCCCATCAGCCCTAGCCAATATAACTAATACCCAGGAGTTCCAGACCAACACAACAACATCTGGAAGATTGCTTGCCTGGTTGCTACAAAAAGGCTTTTCTCTCTTCCACACAGCATCTACTGCCCAATATCATTCTCTGGTGGTTTTCCTAGCCTTCTGGAGAGGATTTTGGAGTCATATGGAAGACCTACAGACGTTCTGCTTATGGAAGCGGTTCTATCTAAGGAACAGCACTGTTGGATCCTGGCCTTTTCAGAGGATCATTCATTATTTGTTTTTAACGGCTATCTCTGAAGCTTTGAAGTCCTTCCAAAGCATCTTGCAATGGAAAAATACTGGATCAACCTAATAGGTTTAAAATCATTGACCATTTTAAGTGGGTTTAAGAATGAAAGTGACCTGTCATGCAAGAGAGGAGACACTGTCTGGAATTCTGGGGGTGAAATATGCAGGTGCCTCCATATCTGTTTTTATTAGATCATTTCAGTAAAAGATATGGACTTCTTCACTTTCTGGCACTGAGTTGCACTTCTACAATCAATCTGGTACCATCTGCCCTACTGCTTGGCAGCTAGGTGAGTTGTTTATTTGTTCAGTCGCTTCTGACTCTTCGTGACCTCATGGACCAGCCCACGCCAGAGCTCCCTGTCGGCCGTCATCACCCCCAGTTCCTTCAGAGTCAAGCCAGTCACTTCAAGGATACCATCCATCTTGCCCTTGGTCGGCCCCTCTTCCCTTTTCCTTCCATTTCCCCCAGCATAACTGTCTTCTCTAAGCTTTCCTGTCTTCTCATTATGTGACTAAAGTACTTCATCTTTGCCTCCAATGAGCAGTTGGGCTTTATTTCCTGAAGTATGGACTGGTTGGATCTTCTCGCTAGATCAGAGGAGCAGTTATTCTCTCAGACCTCCAGCGATTACAGCTGGAGCCAGTGACAAAGCCACTGAACAGAATCTTGGCCATTGTAACACAATGTCCCTTAACTGAAAGAGAGAAAAAAGAGTGTGAGATAATTCCATAAGCACGAAGATGGAATATATCCTCAGTAAAGGACTGCCTCAGTGAATTCTCTCCCATGAAGCAAGGGGTGCATGCAGATACTGTCTACATTTTAAACACCCGCTTTTACAAATGACAATCACTTACGAGGTGATATTTCCTGGATAAATTGGGGACATATTCTAGTAGGGCAAATTAGGATTAACAGTACAGATGTTTATGAAGACTATAACACACAAAATCCCCTAGTCCAGCATGACCAGTGACCATGTTGACTAGACATTCCTGGGATGTATGATGCAAATAGTAACTTCTCCAAGCTCTCTGATCAAAGTAAATGCATCTGCCCCTTCTGGGGCATTTCTCAATGTAGAGTATTAAAAATACTTTGACCCATCTAAATGAATAGTTAGATTTTTTTCCCCTTCTTCTTCACTGGCTACAAAAGAAATAGAATTCGTGACTTGATTTCAAAATCACTTGAAAACATTTGATATTTTAGAGTTCTGTAGCTGTCTGAATTACTCTGTTTTCAGTATTACCCAGTCTTGTTTACCTGCAAGGCTAAAAAGTGGTTAAAGTGTGTGATTAATAAAAATGTCAAGTTACTGGTGAAATGTAAACCTTCCTCACTTATTGAGGAGGCATTTTAGCTGTCTCAAGGTGTTTTCTTTTATATATCACAGCAGAGCTTTTAAGGTGTTTCATTTTTGGAGGTTGTCAGAAAAGTATATATTGTCACATATTCTTTTGGGTACTGGAATATGTTTCTACATTCTACCTGACCAAGGCAAGCCATGTTTAGGATTAACTTGCTTTTTCTTTGTCTGCATGTGAATGCAGTGGAAAAATAGGCTTTATGAAAGGGTGTTTAAATGGCATTTTAATGTGTGCAATATTTTCTTCCAGTTGTTACAGAATACAGAATAATACAGAACAAAAAGCATAAAAGAGGTATGTGTAATTTGAATAAGTATTCCTGCCAACTCACAGCCTCATCACACTAGAGTATAACCAGTTTCTGCCCCCTGCAGAATTTTGGGGCTTGTAGTTTAGTGAGGCCCAGGACCTCTCTGGTTGAGTGGTTTAAAGGCCCCTCCCCTGAACTACAAACTCCAGAATTCTGCAGGAGGAAGAAACTGGATTTAAAGTGGATCCATGCTCCAGTGCAGTGGTTCCCAACCTTTGATCCTTCCAGGTGTTTTGGACCTCAGCTCCCACAATTCTTAACAGCTGGTAAGATGGCTGGGATTTCTGGGAGTTGAAGTCCAAAATAACTGGACCAAAGGTTGAGAACCACTGCTCTCATGTGATGAGTTCCTTATTGTTTTACAAAGAAAATAACCATATTTTGTGTCTCTGTGTGTGAGAGCACATGAGGGCAAAGAGGAATTACTGTAGTATATCTCTTGGTTTATCTCTTGTTGAGGGAAGAGTAAAATTTTAGGAGTATATGTCTTGGCTATTGCATATTATAATACTTGCTTAAAGGGACAAATGCTATTAGAGATGTGCAAGATAAATCCTGCATCGATCTGTTGAAGTGTCCGCCTTTCTGTATCTTCCAAGCGAAACACAGAGCTGGATTGAGTCTTGAACAGATCAGGAAAGCAGACAGATAACTTTGGTCAAAAGGTCTACCAAGTTCCATCACGGATTTCTGTTCAAACCACTCACAGCTCTGGTTCTCTCTCTTTCTATATACATTTATTTGTGCGTTCACATATAAGATATTTAGCAGTGGAACTCTCTATCCAAAAGTGTGGTGGAAGCTTCTTTCTTGGAGGCTTTTAAACAGAGGCTGGATGGTCCTCTGTTAGGAGTACTTTGTGCTTTTCCTGCATAGCAGGGGGTTGGACTAGAAGGCCCATGTGGTCTCTTCCAACTCTATTATTATATGATTCTGTGATTTTGCAATCTCGTGCCAGAGCAATGGGAGAGAGTTCCAGAGACTTGGTACCATTGTACAAAAAGATCTTGAGGCCTCAAGTAACTTCTCAAGGTGAGTATTTCTGCACTACAGACTTAACAGCTATTTCAGTTTTATATCACTTTAACTGTCATGGCTCTAATCTGGGATTTGGAGGTACATTGTTTTGCTTGACCATACTATCTCATTTCCATAAAAGGTGAAGATACTCTTTAAGTGTTTATCCACACTACAGATTTAAAGTGATTCATCAACATTTAGAAATAAGAATTAAACTAATTTAGTCTTCAGCCTTTCCTTTCTTAAGATATCTTGTGAACTGTAGTTCAAAGGAATATGCATGAGCCCTTTACCAGAGAAAAGTAACTTCATCAAAATACAAATGCCAGGATTCCTTAGGAGAGGTCATGACAGTTAAAATGGGATCAAACTGCTCCAGCTGTGTAGTAAAGATATACTCTGTACAGGAACCTGGGGCAGGATATCTGAAGACTTCAATGAATTAATAAATTGCTGTGGAAGAATATTGTTTAATATATGGCAGGTTGGAGCAAAATGATCAAAGGAAAAGCTACATGTTTTTATGTTCATACCAACTGTTGATGACCTTTCTATATCTATCAGGCTGCTTATTTATTATTTTTTGAAAAGATCCTCAAACCTTCAAAGTCATGTAAGGAACATCTCTAAAGTGTGTTGCTTGCTATAATGGTATGTGTATTTTAAAACTCAACACTGCCACCAATTATAATGAAGTATGTATTTTAAATCTCACCACTGCCACCAATTATAAAGGAATAGAATTTAATTTACTTAAGGATTTAAAGCTGCACTGAGCTGGAACGCTCTACTGGCTGAAACACTGTTGAAAACCCACTGGCCACCACCACAGATATTAATAGGGTTAAGCCCTTTGGCTCACTGGAGATAAAATTAAAGTGATTTCTTCTTCAAATAAGGTATGCTGCCACCATTGGAATCTTGATTGCTGCAGGAACTGAGTTATGTTCCTTTTGACAGAGGCACACGTGAGGCAGTTGTTTCATTAATCAGACAATAAAGTTTATTTGAGAGAACTTTCAAAAATAGTTAACAAGTGTAATGGTTTCAAGATATTGGCATAAACGCATGTGGTTACTTTAATCAGTACAATTCTTTGTTACTAAGTACAACTTCTTTCTCAGCTATCCAATGGTTTACTGACAGGAACTTTTCTCTCTGCCTAATAAACTTTGACACTGCTGCAGATAGTCCAAACTCTGGATCTATCTAAACTATAAAACTACTCACTATCTATCCTGATAACTGTAGATTTCTATTAGCCAGCTATCCCTGCTAACCACCTGATTACTTTCAGGCCTCTTCTTGCTAACACTCACTGACCCTTCGCTTCTTCCCAAACTCAGATTGCTACTCTCTTCTTCAACACCCAGTCTCAATCTGCTGTCAGATTTCAAAACGCCTCCTCTTGAGAGCATTTTTTTTCTTTTTCCAAGACAGGCTCCGCCTCCTTCTCTACCAGCCAATCCTACTTCCCGCATTTCCCTCCAGGCCACACTTAGCCGCTATTGGAAATGAGAACTTAAGATGGATGCCTCCATTACATTCCATCTAAAATGGCTGCCGTGGTTTTGGGCCTAGCTTTTCAGGCTTTTCCCAGCCTCTCCCAGCCAAGTAGGGTTTCACTACACTTGCCACATAAGGAAAGTCAATTTTGTTGTTTGTATATGCTAAGCAAGCCCTTGCTTCCATGTTTTCAAAGGGTAATATTTTATTGAGACCCAGCAGAGTAATAATGGTTTTAACACTGGACTATAACTTTGAAAGCTAGAGTTAAATTCCCTGTTTGGTCACAGAAACCCACTGGGTGCCCTTGGGTGAATCACAACATTCAGCTCCAGAAAATCTCATAATAAACCTATTATGCCATAAGTTGGAAATGACTTGAAGACACACAACAACTACTACAATAACTCATGGAAAGGGCTACTGTACAGAAGAGTCTATTCTGTATTATCATTCATCTCTGTCTATAAATATTCAGAGGATCCTCCTGATAGGGTCAATTTGATTATTGCTTCTAAATCTTGGCTCACATTGATGCTCTTGCTCAGAGTTTCTCAGACTGTGCTCTTCCAGATGTTTTGGACTTCTCCAACAATTCCTAACAGCTGGTAAGATGGCTGGGATTTCTGGGAGCTGATGTCCAAAACACCTGGAAGAGCATAGTTTGAGAAACTGTGCTCTAGCTGATGAGGGACGACTGTGGTCTTCCAGATGCTGTAGCTTCCTTAATCTCTCACAACGGAATATTCTAGGGCTGATGAGAGCTCTAGACCCCAAATTTCTGACTGTATCAAATCCTGCTCTATATGACATTGATGTATCTCCTATCAACCATAGGACTAATTCAAACCATTTCCAGTCCCCTTTCTTGGCATGTTAGGATCCTTCCTTCCTTCTTCCTTTTTTCCCTTTTCTCTGGAGTTTTAGGGTCCTTCCAAACAGCCATATAACCTAGAATATCAAGGCTGATAATCCACAATATCTGCTTTGAACTGGGTTATCTGAGTCCACACTGCCATATAATCCAATTCTTTGTGGATTTTATATGTATGGGAGGGGCCTTAGATACATGATCATTCTGCTCCTGAGAGCAGAAACATACCTTTTAGGTGGTACTAACATCTTCTTATAAATGTGTTTAATTAGTGGAGATGTATTTACTTTAAGAAATCATAAAATATTTGACTAGTGTCCAAATACATTTCTTGTTGGGGTGGGCAGAAAATGTAAATAAAATATAGTTCTGATTCCGTTACAACTTTGTGTTCTTTGACTTTTCTTTCCATTAGTTTTGTTAGTAATGTTAAATTAATTAAATGATAGTTAAGCCAAGTGGCACAAGGATTGTAGACAGCTCCTAATAATGAAATGTTTTGTATTTCACAGAGATAATGGATTTTTTCCCTCCAAGACAAAATTAATGCCCAACTGTTCGTAGAATTTACTGAGCATGGTTTTAATTTAAGCTTCCAAATTTGTTCAGTGCTACCTCTTCAGAATGCAGGCAATGATTTGGAGGAAAGGTAGGAGGGAGAAACAAGCCTGAATATTTCATACTGCTAATAAGTCTTATTTCGTGCTGCTAATAAGTCTTTTGTGATGTGCAGTCAGGTGACAAATAATATCAGAGTACTTATGGCCTCAGTTATATCTTAAGCACTTACATAAAGAAATATGAAATGGGAGGAAGAGACCAAATCCAGTGCCAGCAATCTATATTAAACCAAGTTGCAGGATGATACACTAGCATAAATATTTGGGGCAGATGTTTACAATGAGAAGCCAACATAAGGCACAGATGGGGGGGGGGGGGGGGAGAGAGAAGTATAGTGGGATTCCTGATGAAATATTCGGGGATGGAAAAGTTCATTTTTTCTTGGAATATATTTTCCAGTAAGCGACAGTAAAAAAAATCCATTTCATACACAAATTATTTTTCTCCATCCAGTTAAATTTTTCTGAGTTTTACTTATCTTATGTTATATATATTAATAGTTCCAAGGAACATCTTGTTAAATGTATCCAGAAGGGAAGACATTCAAATACCACTATAATCCATGTGTGCTGTACTCAAACCACAGATTTAATAACGTACTTCTTGGACATTAGACACCCATGCATGACCCAATATAGACCCCTGTCTCCAGGAAGATTCTTCACTAGTTTTTAAACTGTCCTCAATATAACTTTATTGAAACTGCTTTTAATGATGAAGTGTTCTGTTTTTGTTCTAATGTCATCTTTAAAATTATTTTCCATTAATATTAGTGTTCCAATTTGTTTAAAATCGTTGCTGTGCTAAAGTTTTAATGTTCTTTTAAAATTTATTTAATAATAGAATATATATATAAACTGGGTTTTAGTGAGCCATTTTGGGAGCAATGGTCCTGAAGCTAAGAGCACACAAAATGCGAAATAAATGAATAAAAAGATCAAAAACATTTTCCTTCTTTAATTTCTGCTGAACTTTTTGGGATTATAGCTCCCAGAATTGCACAGACAACTACAATCTAAGAAGGTCTGTTAGCCATTTATCATTATGGTGGATGGATTCTGGGAGCTGGAGTTCACAAAAGCCATTTCACCAAACTCTGGCCTCTGAGAAGATTACACTGAACCTAGCAACCATGAGAGCAAACATTTGACCAACAGTTATGCTAAGATCCTGACCAGCCCCTATGATTTCTCTGTAACTGTAGTATTAGACCAGTGGTTCCTAATCTATTTTCAACCATGGCCCACTTGACCAGAAACCACTTGATCAGAGACTACTTGATCAGGGACCACTTTGACTAGGAACCACTTTGACCAGGGACCACTCTCCAACAATAGTACCAAAAGGGTCACGGATTGGTTTTTGGTCAACTTTAGATTCAGTTGAGTTATTTGGGGTGCTGATTCAGAAAATTGCATTGGATAGGCCACATCAGCTCTAGTTTCTGAAACGGAACATATGCCATCCAGTAGTTGCCACCTGCCCACCCACAGAAAACCATATTTAATAAGCCTTGGCACTATCAGAGAGTTTTGTGAGACCAGTTGCTTTCGTTGCAACAGTGTAGTAGCAGTGAGGCCATCGCTCTTGTGGACTACTGGTGGTCTATGGACCAGTTGGGAACTGGTGGTCTATGGACCAGTTGGGAACCACTGCATTAGACCAAGTGTGGAAAGTGGCACTGGGGAACTGTTCAATTTATTTCTTACACAGTTCAGTCTGGGGAGTTTGTCATATATTCCTAGCCTGCAGTGTTAATCTGCAGTGTTATAGCAACACATGTTTTCCCAGCTAGATGTATTTCCTAATTGATAAACCACTTGAGGGCCTTGCACAGGCCCATTGAAATTTATGCTGTTCTTCAGCGCATAGTTTAAACGTGTTAGTCTTTAGAGGTAAGAATAATGTAAAAATATAACCATTGTCCTGTGGCTTGTGACTTTTAATGATTCAGACTTTTGGACAACTAGAACTATTTTCTTAGTAAACTCTAGAGGGATAAAATGCCTACAGAGATTGGCCCTTGAGAAACAATAGCTTCGTTTCCTTAGATTTTAAAAAAGGCTCATATTCTTTATAAGAATTCAGTTTTATAATAGCAGTAAAGGTTTTGGCAGCAATTCTTTAAAAGTCAGATAAGTACGAATTGCACCATCAGCTTTGCCTGAGGCCCATAACTACCCTAGTTGATCATCATCTGATAGATGAATGGTTCCTGTACTAGCCATTATTGCTTCATTTTAAATGTTGCTCTGAAAGATAGGAAGGAGAATGAGCATACAGTATGAACTTGCATTTAGATCAAGTACATCCAAGCAGACCTTCAAAGTATCCTCCGCCATTATTCAGACCATGGCTATATACTTTTTTACAAATTTGCACAATATTATGGGATCTCCACAGAACTGTTTTAAGAGAATAAACTTTCCTTTCAAGCTATAACCCCATTGCTCTTTGTGTGGCTAAGTCAAACATATACCTCTGTTGTAATTTTTGCAAAGTACATTTTAACAGCTTTTCTCCTTTGTATTTGGAATTAAATGATAGGGGCTCCATTTCAAATGGCATTGGTGGCATAGGAATGGGGAGATGTTGGCAATATTTTGGAAAAGTCTGAAGGCCTACTGTAACCATGAATTATATTTGAAGATTAGTACTTTCATCAAACAGCACAAAGAGTTATTTCTTTTTTGTATGTTTTTGGCATTAATATTTAGTCCAATGAGCTTTTCATTACTAGTGTCCTTGAGTGTGTAGAGCCTGATAATTGAGTGTAGATATATGTGTGCATAGGTGCATCCAGGAGCCCCTGGTGGTGCAGTGGGTTAAACCGCTGAGCTACTGAAATTGCTGACCGAAAGGTCAGTGGTTTGAATCTGGGGAGCGGGATGAGCTTCCGCTGTTAGCCCCAACTTCTGCCAAGCAGTTCAAAAACATGCAAATGTGAGTAGATCAATAGGTACCACTCCGGTGGGAAGGTAACAGTGCTCCATGCAGTCATGCCGGCCACCTTGGAGGTGTCTAAGGATAATGCCAGCTCTTTGGCTTAGAAATGGAGATGAGCACCACCTTCCAGAGTGGACATGACTAAGCTTAATATCAAGGGTAAAACTTTATTTTTTAGGTGCATCCAAGTTGCCTCTCAATTTCATAGTGTTTTCTTAGGCAAGGAATATTCAGAGTGGTCTTCCATCCAAGTACTAAGTAGTGCTGACCCTGTTTAGCTTTCAAGATCAAATGGAATCTGGTGCCTTTAGGAAATTTAGATTCTGATTGTAGATATAGATACTCTTAAAGAATAATTCAATATAACCAGGAATATTGAGACAATAGAGTTGGACATCATGTCTTACTGTAATCTTGGTGGAAAGGTCACCAAAGTAGTTGGAAGCTGACTGATCAAGTTCATCTTGCTTCATTGAGGTTACTTTGGTTGGGACTAATAATGAGATTTAGAACTTTAGACATTGTTCACTTTTGAAGGTTTGCTTCTTGATATTCTGCTCAATTGACCATTTTAAATTATAACCAGAACAGCTGATGCTTGGTACACTCTTTCAAACTATTTTGGCATGTTTTTATGATCTTCCACCGCTTCTCTGACCATTTTTCTTATCAATTCATAGTTCAAAGCTCCACTTACGATAAAAATAACTTATAATAAACTTATCACACCATTCTCGATATTCCTCTTCATTTATGCTTCTCAAAAATTTAGAGAAACAGGAGATGCTGAGGGAGTGAAAGAAACATTGGTCCAGCTATGCCACCATCTTCCTCAATGCATAGTTATAAAAAGGCTTTAAAAAGACTGGATTCTGTATTTTGATGGCTTCCAGTTTTTGACAGTGCTCCGGTCCCTAACCTATTGAATAAGAAGGGGACACCTGTCTTTCCTTATGGTGTATCATTCCCTAGGATATAGAACAGGTGGGATCCTTCACTGCTTCATCGGATTCCAAGTGCATAAGGAAATATGTCCTTATTTTCAATTAAAAATGTTGTCAGGCATTTTAAGGCCTAACAACAGGTTCTTCAAGTTGATCTTTTAGCTACACAGGTATCTGAGAGGTCCCCCCTTCAGTGCGGAGTACCACAGGGTGCTATTCTTTCCCCGATGTTGTTTAACATCTATGTACAACCATTAGCCAAGATGAATCTCTAATTCCATCCGCAGCAGGAAAAGCCTTGGTGTACTACTGGATTCCCAGCTGTTGATGGAGGCTCATATATCTACTGATAATTGAGTGTAGATATATGTGTGCATAGGTGCATCCAGGAGCCTCCGGTGGTGCAGCGGGTTAAACTGCTGAGCTGCTTAAATTGCCCCAACTTCTGTCAAGCAGTTCGAAAACATGCAAAGGTGAGTAGATCAATAGGTACCGCTCCGGTGGGAAGGTAACAGTGCTCCATGCAGTCATGCCAGCCACCTTGGAGGTGTCTAAGGACAACCCCAGCTCTTTGGCTTAGAAATGAGCACCACCTTCCAGAGTGGACATGACTAGACTTAATGTGGGAAACCTTAAGGAATATTGAGATAATAGAGTTGGACATGATGTACAACCATTAGCCAAGTAGACTTAAGATGAACCCAGCTAAAACTGAAATCTTATGGCCTGGTCGGCCCCTGGAGCTGGCCTGCCCGCTGTCCACCTTTGACGGTGAATCTCTAATTCCATCCGCAGCAGGAAAAGCCTTGGTGTCCTACTGGATTCCCAGCTGTTGATGGAGGCTCAGGTCTCCGCCATTAGTAAGCAAGCTTTCTTCCACCTCCGCCAGGTGAGGCAGCTGGCTTCCTATCTTCCAACTGAGGCCCTTGCAATGGTGATCCATGCCACTGTCACCTCGAGGCTGAATTACTGTAATGCACTTCAGTGATACGGAAGATTCAAGTGGTTCAAAATGCAGCCGCCAGACTACTCATGCAGACACCTATGAGACACCGCATAGCACCGATGTTGCAACATCTCCACTAGCTCCCAATTGAACATTGGGCTTCCTATAAGACACTGGTCTTAACGTTCAGGGCCATTCACGGTCAGGGTCCTAAATATCTCAGGGATTGCCTCTCATACGTTTGCCATCAGAGACCACCTAGACCAGCCTAGGAAAACCTTCTACATATCCCCGGCCCCAGGGAGGCACGTCTAGACTCCACAAGGCGTAGGGCCTTTTCAGTCCTTGCTCCAACCCTGTGGAACTCCTTGACTCCACATGTTAGAGCCATGCCCAATTTGCGGTCATTCACCCAGGCTCTTAAAACTTCATCAAAGCTTTTAACTTGTAATTATGTGATGATATATATCAGGGCTGTCCAACTGCCGGCCCGGGGGCCGTATAAGGCCCCCCAGCCCCTTCCCTACGCCCCCCTAAGCTTTTAAATAAAAAATAAAAATTGAAAAATAAAATAAAGAATAATTTTTTTAAAAAAATACCTACTTCTGGCTTCGGAGCAAGTATGGCGAGAATACGCAATCCACACGGGATTTCGCTGTCAACGCGAGATCACGCCGGCGTTGACAGCGAAATCCCATGTGGATTGCGTATTCTCGCGATACTCTTTGGCTACTCTACTACTGGATCGCTGAGGCCCACAGACGCGATTAGGACCTTCTTCGACTCAGTCGGTTGTTGCCTCCGGGTACTCCTGGATCCTGCGTGTTTGGAAAAGGTAGGCCAAAGCAGGGGGCTCCTCAGGGGGCTCCTCATTCCCTCCCCCCATCTCCCCTCATGTATTAAATATAAAATTAAATATACTGTATTTTGAAAAAGATGGGATACATTAAAATAAGGGGAAGGGGAGGATGGAATTAAATATATTTAATATTAAATAAAAATAAGGGGGAGGGGAGGATGGAATTAAGTATATTTAATATTAAATAAAAATAAGGGGAGAGGGGAGGATGGAATTAAATATATTAAATAAAAATAAGGGGAGAGGGGAGGATGGAATTAAATATATTTAATATTAAATAAAAATAAGGGGAGAGGGGAGGATGGAATTAAATATATTTAATATTAAATAAAAATGGGGAGGGGAGGATGGAATTAAATATATTTAATATTAAATTAAAATAAGGGGAGAGGGTGCTGGGGAGAGGGCGGAGCCGGGGGCGGGGAGGGGGCAGAGCCGGGGGCAGGGGTGGAGCTGGGGCGGGGGCAGACCCTACGGCCCCCCAGGTCATCAGTGACCAGAATTCAGGCTCCTGGGCCGGTAGAAGTTGGACAGCCCTGATATATATGTATGTTTTATTACTATTGTAAGTCACTCAAAGCACTTGGGTGGAGAGCGACTCGTGAAATAATAAATTGAATTGAAATGAAATGATATATGATCCACATTGGCATTATTGTTGCTGCTTGCATTATCATCAAGGTAGAACAGCCATCTGTACGCAGATGACATTCCACTCTATTATTCCTTCCCACCTGCTGATAAGGGGGATGTTCAGGTCCTCATCTGGTGCTTGGCGGCTGTGACAGTTTGGCTGAGAATGAACAAATTGAAACTGAATCCAGACAAGACACAGGTACTCCTGGTCAGTCGAAAGGTTGAACAGGGTATAGGGTTACAGTCTGTGCTGGATGGGGTTACACTCCCCCGGAAGACACAGGTTTCCAGCTTGGGAGTGATTCTGGTCTTATCAGTAAGTCTGGAACCCAAGGTCTTGATGGTGGCCAGAGGAACTTTCACACAATTAATACTTGTGCGGCAGCTGCGCTCATAGTAGTTCACACTTTTGTTCCATCCCGAATAGACTACTGTAATATACTCTATGTGGGGTTGCTTTTGAATATTGTTCAGAAGTTTCAAATGGTCCAAAGGGGGGCAGTCGAATTCCTCACTACAGAGAGCATACAACCCCCATCTTACGCCAGCTCCACTAGCTGCCAATTTGTTACTGAGTACAATTCAAAATGCTGGCTTTAGCTTATAAAGTCCTAATCGATTCCAGCCCAGCTTACCTGTCCAAATATATATCTCTCTATGAACTATCTCAGGGCCCTTCCACACTATCTTATATTCCAGAATATCAAGGCAGAAAATCCCACAATATCTGCTTTGAACTGGGTTATCTGAGTCCATACTCAGATAATGTGGGATTTTCTACCTTGATATTCTGGGATTATAGAGCGGTGTGAAAGTGCTCTAAGAGATCAAGATCATCTGGGGAGGCCCTGCTCTTGACCCCACCTCCTTCACCAGCATGATTGGTGGGAAAAAGAGACAGTCCTTCTTAGTGGTGGCCCCTCACCTATGGAACCCCCTCCCTTTAGAGCAACCTCCTCCCTCCTGACCTTCAGGAAGCAAGTAAAATGTGGTTATGGCACCAAGACTTTGGATAACAGCTTAGTGCAATACGGGGATATGGAATATGGGTATGACAATGTGGAAAGGCCTTGGTTTACGATTTTGGACTACATGATTTTAATATTGATATGTTTTAACTTTTTGATTTTAAAGTACTTGTTTATTTTATTGTTTGTTTGTTAAAGCCATCCAAGTGCTGCCTATCTGTAAGGCTGCTCTGAGTCCCCTTCAGGGTGAGAAGGGCAGGATATAATTGTAGTAAATAAATAAATAAATAAACAGACCCTTCCCAATTAATCTAAATATTGCTTCAACAGTAATTTCGCAACTT
This sequence comes from Anolis apletophallus, assembly GCA_030556195.1. Classification (NCBI taxonomy): domain Eukaryota; kingdom Metazoa; phylum Chordata; class Lepidosauria; order Squamata; family Anolidae; genus Anolis; species Anolis apletophallus. Next base: position 56,915,628 of record JARBWK010000012.1, on the reverse strand, counting down.
CAAAACTCAAGGGCAATGTCCACCAAACCCTTCCAGTATTTTCTGTAGGTCATGGGAGTTCTGTGTGCCAAGTTTGGTTCAATTCTATCGTTGGTGGAGTTCAGAATGCTCTTGATAGTAGATGAACTATAAGTCCCAGAAACTACAACTCCCAAATGACAAAAGTAAATCCTCCCTTAACCCCACCAGTATTCAAATTTGGGCATATCGGGTATTTGTGCCAAATTTCATCCAGTGAATCAAAATACATTCTGCATATCAGATATTTACATTATGATTCAGAACAGTAGCAAAATTACACAACAAAAATAATGTTATGGTTGGGAGTCATCACAACATGAGGAACTGCATTAAGGAGTCATGGCATTAGGAAGGTTGAGAAACACTGTTCTAGAGGTTTTTTCATATTTCCTTATTGCAGCACCAGTTTATTTAGTAGAAACACGCACATCACTCTCTTTAGGGAGAGAGGGCAGGTTATACATAATATATTTATTGTTGTTGTTATTATTATCATGATCGATAATAAGTGTTCCTGTGAGTTAAATCAAAAGCTCCTCCAATTTTATTTCCTAGATGTTGTCCCAAATCCGGAAATATCTTTGCCCAGTCTGAGGCCCCTTCTACACTGCCATATAATCCAGACTATCAAATCAGATAATCCACATTATCTGTTTTGAACTGGATTATCTCAGTCTACACTGCCATATAATCAATTTCAAAGCAGATTTTATATGGCAATGTAGAAGGGGCCTGAATTACATTTCTTAGAAAGGTCCAGCTTCATTTGGGCTCATTGCCTGAACACAATGACCTCTGAGGTACAGTTCATAACTGAAGGCAAGATCTAATAAATTTCTCTGGTTGCAAATACTCAGAGAATCATGAATGAGACATGGAGCATGAGAGAGTCACTTGCAAAACAGAAATACATTAAAGGAAAAAATGCAGTGTGTGGTCTCTTCTGTGTTTTGTAATTATTTTAGAAATCTCTGTAGCTTCTACAAGACAGGAAATTTTTACTTCGCAATCAAAAATAGAAATGGCAAGGAAACTAGCATATTGTAAAAGTTCAAGGATTCAGCTCCATATGCTTTTTTCTTATCCGGTACTCATATATTTTAAAATTAGTGTTGCAATTGGCCAAAATGTTTATAAAAAACCAATCTCTCTCTCTCTTTCTGAATATGATATTACATTATTCTTTAAAACTAGATTATTATATGTATTGATCATATTTTCATGCAAATAATTTCAAACACTTTCCATAGATGTCACCTAGGGCCCGGCGTCTCCCGTCTCTACTTTCCGAACGGCGACGGTCGAGGGACAGATGCCAGCTCCTCCTGCCCTCCTCTATGTCCCTGCGCCTGTTATGAGAACGGCCCCGCTCTTCCAGTCCAGAATCGCTATCGTCCTGAGAAGCAGCCTCCAGGAGTTTCCCAGCCGCTAGCCTCCATCTGCTGCCCGGCCAGCTCTTGGGAACCTCGGCCGTTTGGGAATTCATAACTATCGCCGCTATCTGCTTCGCTGCCTCCCATCTCCACCTGGTCCACTCCTTCCCCGGGAGAATGCTCCCACTCGAGATCTCAGGCTAAACTCTCTACAGGTGAAATGGGCAAAGGCACGGCTGACCAATCTTGCTCTGGGCCTTCCAACTCATCCTCCGAGTCCCTTCCAGCCTGTGCGGGTCCCAATGCCAACGGGACCCCCGGCGCATCACCCCCTCCCAGTGGCACGAACGAGCCCATGGGTGCTACAATAGATCAATTCTGCAATCTGTAACAATGAATTGATTTTAGGGTAATAGTCTATGATTTGAGAGGAAGTGAAATAGATAAATATATTTGCATTGCAGTCTAATCAAATGAAATATGTGGATGTTTTAATTTTTTTAACTGGAAAGACATCACTCACCCAGATGAATTGTTCCTGATTTTCACATTGCATCCCAATGAACCAAAATCTAGCTGACTGGATGTCACAACTTCCTGAATCTATCATTTTATAGCAGAAGGCAAGTGTTAACCCAAGATATCTTGCTGTTAGATGAAAGAACAAGATGGTGCCTATCCCCTATTCAAGCACAATCTTACTTAAACTTTACTTTTATTGGACTAGAGGACAACACAGCTTGGGGGACAGAGGTAAAAGGCAGACTATAAACTCTGTCTTCCAACAGTGTGCCACCACTGCCTCTCAGCAATTGCTATTTGAAGCAACTGGCTGTGGCACTCTAACCTTGGGACACCTTTTCACCCAGCACAACACCAGAGTCCAGTAGTAATTAACTACAGCAGTTTATTAAGAAAAGGATGGACAAAAGAGAAAAAAAGGCATTTGTCAAAAAGCAGTAGAAAAAGGTGCTATAAATAAGTATACAAATAGAGGAATGGTACAAGGAAGTGTGGAAATTGGCAATAAATGACAAGTTAACACATATATTAAAAGTAAAAAGAGGTATATGGAAACAAAGTGATTTTGATGAGGTATGGAAAAAAATTCATCGAAAAAGGACTAAAAAAGAAAGAAGGGAAGTTACCTCCAAAACAAGAAATGAAATTTTGGACAAATGATATGTAAAAGCTATGGCTTGGGAAGGGGGGAGGGGAGCACAGTGGTGAGGGATACAAAAATGTATAAGAAAAATAATGGCAGATGCCAAAGATTAAAGTATTGTAGCTAGTAATGAATAACATGAATATGCTGTAAAATAGACATTGTATCATAATTGTTTGACAATAATAAAACAATAAAAATATTTTTTTTAAAGAAAAAGGTGCTATAAAATAGCAATAGTCCATATATACAAAGTTCAGAAGTCCGAAATATCAAAAGGTACATGAAATAAAAGGAAGTCAAGATCATAGGCATTAATCCATAAGCATTAATACAGGAACTTTTCCAAGGCAAAACTCTTTCAGGAAAATAGGCAATGCAGGTGTGTTGAATCATGAGCTTGAGAGCTGAACAGGAACTTGAATCTATGGCAATGTTGTCTGCTTTGGAGGCACCAAGTAAACATCACTTAATTTAAGCTCAGGCCCAACCAAGAAGCCATGAGGTTATGCCTCTGACAACTCGGATTCAAGGACTTCTCATAAAATATTTCTAAATGCCTAATTAATCTACCCATCACTCCTTCCTTGTGGAGGCCTAATCTGATATTTCGGGAAAACTCCCTTTCTGCCGAAGGCCGATTCCCAGGAGAATAGACCTCTCCCCAGTTGCTAAAAAACAAACATTGGAATCCCAAACATCCTTTGTCTCATCTTCAACTGCCCACACTTTTCTCTGATCGAAGGCCTGCAATTCATCCTGATCACACACAGGCTCCTCAATGGAAACTTATCATCCTCCTCATCCTCTGAGACATCCCTAGCATCTTGCTGCTGAGTCCCAACACTGACTAGGGGTCCTTCCACACAGCCCTATATCCCAGAATATCAAGGCAAAAAATCCCACATTATCTGAGTGTGGACTCAGATAACCCAGTTCAAAGCAGATATTGTGGGATTTTCTGCCTTGGTATTCTAGAATATAGGGCTGTGTAGAAGGGCCCTAGGAATTACTGGGAATTACAATTATAAGCAAGACATGATCCCTCACCCTACCTTCACTGATATGGCATCTCCAAGTGATCTTATTTCTGTGCCGTGTGACAACCATCTTATCTAATAATGCTTTCCATTACTATGGATGAAACCACATACTATAAAACAAGAGCTGGAGCAGTGGAGTGCCACGTTTGTGAAGGTAGAAATTTAGAAAGGAAAAGATATCTTTGGATCCTTCTTCATTATTCATTTCTTTCAGTTTCATTCAGGATTATGTAAACAGCAAGTTTATGTGTTGAATTGGAATAATACACAAATGTAATTACTCTGAAACTGAAACACATAAATACTAAATATTTAAAAAAAACTGAGTACATGGATTAAGACAAATATTCCATTTATTTTCTGTGTTGCATTTCTTATTAATGGAGATAGGAAAAAAGGTCAGATATCCTACAAGATCCCATGGGATGAGGTGAAATTTCAGATGTAGGGGAATTGAGGTTCTCCAAGATTAGTCTTGGAAGTAATCTACAAAAACCACATTAAGGTTTGGCAGCTATGATCTAGGCCACTTCTACACTGCCATATAAAATCCAGGTTATCTTCGTTGAATTGGATTATATAGCAGTGTGGGCTCATATATTCCAGTTCAAAGCACCAGGTGTCAGCTGCATAATATCTCTACTGACCAGATGGTCATGGGTTCGAAGCCTGTCCGGGTCGGGATGAGCTCTCGGCCAATTTGTATAGCTCGTTGCCGACCTTTGCAACCTGAAAGATAGTTGCATCTGTAAAGTAGAAAATTTAGGTACCACTTTGTGGGGAGGCTAAATTTAATGGATTTACAAGGCCATAAAATCTCCAGGAAGTACACAAAAAGAATGAAGGAATGCGACAGCTCCTCCTGGTGGCCAGAAGCTGGAATGTTAAATTGCCTCTATGTCTGTCTGTAACGACTCCTCAATGCACGGTAGGGATCACACGCAGGCGTAGGTTTGGTCCAACACGATTTTATTGAAGGTACGGCACCCGTGAAGCTAAAGCGCCGGCCCGCCACCCAAACACACCTTTTATACCCCAGTGCCCCTCCCCTACCCATTGCAATGTCCAAGCAATGTGTCATCATGCTCCGATGAATCAGCAATCCCAGTAGTCCATTGGGGCATGACCCCGGGGTCACAGGAGCGCGTCATGAGTCCAAATGTCCAATGTTCAAACCCGGAGGAGTTACCTCACGTCCTCCCAGGCACCTGGAAGTTGCTCCACTCCCAGGCTGACTCAGCAGTCCCATGCACACACGGCCAAGGCCACTCCAGGAACTGGGCCAAAGGTCGATGCTGCCTCATGACAGATTGGGAACCTGACCTTCCCCAAAGCTCAGGTTCCCTAATCCTGACATAATGGTCTCTTCCACCTCGTCCTCCTCCTCCCCCTGAGGAAAACAAAACATCATTCAATTCTGTGGAGGAAATGGGCTTACATACTTCTTCAAAAAACTGCAATGAAAAGTCGGATGTACTTTCCCTAAACTCTTGGGTAACAGGAGGGTATATGACACCTTATTAACCACTTTCTCAACTTTAAAAGGCCCTATAAATTTTGGACCTAACTTCTTTGATTTGTATCCTAGTCTTAAGTTCTCCGTGGACAGCCATACCAAATCCCCCTCTACATATTCCTCCCCCTCCTGCCGCTTGTGATCTCCGAACAGTTTATATGAGCGCTGCGCTTTCTTCAAAGCCTCCGTCACCTCCCTCCAAACCTCCTGGGCACGCACTTTCCACTCCCCTCTGCTCCCTTCCCCTTCTATTTCCAACAGCTGTGGCAAAGGAGCTACTTCCTGCCCATAAACAACCTCAAAGGGCGATCGTCCTGTAGAAGAGTGGATAGAACTATTGTATGCGACTTCAGCATAGGGAAGGAGATCTGACCAGTTATTCTGCTCCTGATTACTGAAAACTCTTAAATAGGTCCCCAACGACTTCTGCATTCTCTCCACAGCACCATTACAACAAGGATGATAAGCAGATGTCAGTTTCCTTTGTTCCCCCAATTCTTCCAAAAACTTGCTCCAAAACTGAGCAGTAAACTGGACACCCCTATCACTCAACACCTGCTCTGGACAACCATGCAACCTATACACATGCTGCACATACAATTCTGCCAAACGCTCCGCAGATGGCAACCCCTTCAACGGTATAAAATGAGCCTGCTTAGAGAACATGTCTAGAACCGTCCAAATATATCGATAACCCCTACTTGACGGCAATTCTCCTACAAAATCGGTACTAACATGTGTCCATGGCTTTGTTGGATTAGCAACCACTTGTATCAACCCCTGCGGCCGAGCAGAGGGAACCTTATTCTTAGCACACACTTCACAACTTGTCACATGATGTCTAATTTCTACTTTCATACCTGGCCACCAGTATCTCTTCTTGATAGCCAACATGGTCTTAGTAATCCCCAATGTCCAGCTGTCTTATGATCATGATGCATTTCCAGCACCTTCCTCCTCAACACCTGAGGTACATACACTTTACCTCCTATCATCCACAACCCTTTCAACTTCACACATTCTTTTCCATGCTCTCTCAACCACAAGTCCTCTGCACAACCTCTTTGCAACTCTAAACTCCACTCATCCACTATCTTCTCTTCTTCCTTAACCTCTATCTTCTTCTGAGACCGAGTTTGCACTGCACACCCCCACTGTTCTTTGGTAAAAACCTCTCCGTCCTTGTGCAACCCATTCTCTCCTACACTAGGATATCTAGACAAGGCATCTGCCACCACATTTTCTTTCCCTTTGATATGCTGCAACTTGAAATTGAACCTATTGAAAAATTGCGACCACCTTACTAACTTTGGAGACAATTTTTGAGGGTTTCTTAGATACCCCAAATTTTGATGATCCGTCATAACTACAAATGGGAACGCTGCCCCTTCTAAAAACTGACGCCATGTCACTAATGCACTCTTAACAGCAAATGCCTCCTTCTCCCACACAGGCCATTTACGTTCAGCCTCACCAAACTTCTTAGAAAAGTAAGCACAAGGTCGTAGTCTCCCCTGATCATCCTCTTGCAACAAGGCACCCCCATAAGCCCAAGCGGAGGCGTCACATTGAACCACAAAAGGTCGATTCACATCTGGATGCAGCAATAGAGGCCCCTCAGTAAAAGCCTTCTTCAACTTAACAAATGCTTCCTGACAATCTTGAGTCCAGTCAATCACCGCACCTGGCGACCTGACTTTCCTGGACTCCCCTTTACCTTTGGTTTTCAACAACTCCGTAAGCGGGAGGGCTATTACTGCAAATCCTGGGATGAAAGTCCGGTAAAAATCGCTAACCCTAGAAAGGCTTGCAACTGCCGGCGTGTGCGCGGAGCTTCCCAGCTCAACACGTCCTCCACCTTCGCTGGGTCCATAGCCACCCCACTTTCGCCAATCCGGTACCCTAAAAAATCAATCCAATTTTTACTAAATTCACATTTGCTCAACTTTGCAAACAAGCTCGCTTGCCTCAACCGCTCCAATACCTCACGCACTAACTTTACATGCTCTTCTTTCGTACTGGTCGCTACCACAATGTCATCTAAATAAACAAACACCCCCTTATACAAAAGGGGGTGTAACACCTCGTTGATTAACTGCATAAACAGACCTGAGACCCTGCTAAACCGAATGGCATTACGAGCCATTCGAATAATCCGAGAGGGCACGAGAACGCTGTCTTCCATTGGTCGCTTTCTTTCACCCGAATCATATGGAATGCATCAATCAAATCCAGTTTTGTGAAAAACTTACACCCTCCCAACAGCCCTAACAGGTCTTTAATCAACGGTAAGGGGTAGCAGTTTGTTGTACTAACGGCGTTCAACCCTCGATAGTCAATGCACAGTCTCAGTTTCCCATCTTTCTTCTCCCTAAATAACACTGGTGCAGCCAAAGGGGATTCTGATCGTCTGATAAACCCTTTCTTCAAATAATCATCTATTTGCTCTCTTAATGCGACTTTTTCCTTGACTGTCATAGCGTAGATTTTCGGCTTGGGTAAAACTGCTCCCTCTTTTACCTCTATACTACATTGCACATTCCTAACAGGTGGCAGCTTTTGGGCTAATTTAGGGTTAAACACGTCAGCGTAATCCCAATACTCTTGGGGCACTCCTTTCACTTCTTTACTAACACCCTTCTCAACATTAGGGGCACATTGAACCGTCCCAGCCTTCCAGTCGATCTTGGGGTTCACCTTTTCTAACCAGGGCATACCCAACACCACCTCATGCCCTTTTATGGGAGCCATGACAAAATCAATCCCTCCTTCCCACGGCCCCACTCGCCCGGTTAACCCCTTCGTCCCCACAGAAAAAGGACCCCCCTCAATCATAGTCCCATCTAACTGTTTAAAGGTGACTGGAGTTTCCAAAGGTTTAGTGTCCCCCCCCAACTCTTCTACTAGTTGTGGAGACATGATATTCTCTGAACATCCACAATCCACTAAAGCTTCCTTTTTTACAACAAGATCACCCTTAACCAAGCCCAAAACACATTGAATATTACTTCTCACCCCAACTTTTGGGTTTTCAACATTGTCCACCACTGCAGCCTTAGCGGCAGCCACTCTCACTGTTGGCTTCTGGGGGCATTGGTAAGCATAATGTCCGGACTGGTTACAAGCATAACAGCGGACTTGGCTCAACGTGGGTTTCTTGTTGCTACTAGGACGGCTGTCGTTGACCCGCTTAGCTTCAACACCTTTGGGTCTGCTCTCACTCCATGCCCGACCCATGCCTCGCGATCTCATCGGTTGGGCCCGCCGCCTCTGCACCTGGGCCAAGATCCCTTCTACGTTGCCAGCTAGTTGAATCCACCTGTCGATGTCTCCCGGGTCATCTCGGTGAAGACACCACTCCAGGATCTCCTTGCGCAAGCCATCTTTAAACAGCTCCAGCAGGGTAGCTTGTGACCACTCAGCTACTTTTCCTGCGAGCCCCATAAATTCTTCAGCATACTCAGTTACTGACTTGGCACCTTGCGTCCAAGCACCTCAACGCCTCCTTCGCTTTGATTCTTTCCAAAGGATCTCGAAATCTGTTCTTGATTGCAAGCAAGAACCTCCTCACCGACCCCAGGCAGGGATCTCTTCGATCGTGGCACTGTACATACCACTCTGCAGCTCGACCCTTAAACACCGCACCAATAGCTCTAACTTGGCTGCCTTCGCTGGGATACAAATGTCCATAATCTTCCATATGGTCTTGTACTGCTGCAATAAAGAAGGCAACTTTAGATGCCTCTCCCTCAAATTCCACACGTAATGGCTCTTTTTTCATACGGCCTCCAAATTCTTGAGAAGCCATTCTCGGCCCCGGTAAACTTCCAGGCCTTGTAACACCTCTTCCCATCCCGGCTGGTGGGACCCTCGGGCCTCTCCTTGGACTTCTCGAATAGTCCTCTCCCACCATCCTCACTCTTGACGGAGATCTAGGACATGCCGGGATAGGATTCTCTGGATCTCTGCTTTGGTTCCTCACCCCGAAGGGGATCTAGGACGCTCACCGGAGGCTCCATCCATCCAGGCATAATAGGTAAAATCTCCACCTCCCGGGGCCTGCCACATCGACTCTCTCTGGTCTCTCTCATCCATCCTCTGGGACATCCGGCTTACCATCTGCACAACTGCCTCCACTTTGCAGTTCAACACACCGATCTCCGATGGTGACTCCGGCTCTGGGGTCGCACTACCCCCTCCTGTTGCCAGGTTCAACAGTTCGTTCTGAGACCGCTTCACACGGTCTTCCTGGATCCCTTCCAAACAGCGCTCCTGCACTCTTCCGCTTGGCCTTCTGAGCGAGCCCCTCGGTGCTCCGCTTGCCAAGCCTCACTCCTCTCCTTCGCTCTGCAAGCCACCATCGCCTCCACCCGAGCTTGCCATAGTTCCTCTCCTTCACGGAGTCTCCTCTCCCGGGCCGCCAGCTCTCGGGATACATCTGGACTTCCCACTCGGTCAAGAGTGGTCCACTCCCACTCTTGGGTTCTCCGGATCTCTTCATTATCATCTAAAATCCAGCTGTCCAGATACTTCTCCTCGTTCCACGCCAACCTCGCCATCGCTGGGATAGTTGGTCAGGGGCTTTAGCTTCTGTAACGACTCCTCAATGCACGGTAGGGATCACACGCAGGCGTAGGTTTGGTCCAACACGATTTTATTGAAGGTACGGCACCCGTGAAGCTAAAGCGCCGGCCCGCCACCCAAACACACCTTTTATACCCCAGTGCCCCTCCCCTACCCATTGCAATGTCCAAGCAATGTGTCATCATGCTCCGATGAATCAGCAATCCCAGTAGTCCATTGGGGCATGACCCCGGGGGTCACAGGAGCGCCGTCATGAGTCCAAAGGTCCCATGTCCAAACCCGGAGGAGTTACCTCACTTCCTCCCAGGCACCTGGAAGTTGCTCCACTCCCAGGCTGACTCAGCAGTCCCATGCACACACGGCCAAGGCCACTCCAGGAACTGGGCCAAAGGTCGATGCTGCCTCATGACAGATTGGGAACCTGACCTTCCCCAAAGCTCAGGTTCCCTAATCCTGACATCTGTCTATATATGTTGTATGTCAATAGCATTGAATGTTTGCCTGTATATGTGCATTGTGATCCGCCCTGAGTCCCCTGCAGGGTGAGAAGGGTGGAATATAAATGATGTTAATAATAATAATAAATAAAGCAGATAATCTGGATTATCTGCTTTGATAGTCTGGATTTTATGGCAGTGTAGAAGGGCCCTCAGTGGCAAACAATATGATCTGTGCTTAATTTAGAGCGGCTAAGTCAACATCAGGAGCGGGATGGGTAAGAACCCAGCTCCATCGCCTAGCTCAGGGCTGTCCAACTTCTACCAACCCTGGGGCCTGATTACCAGACACTGATCAACTGGGGGGCCTAAGGGTCCGCCCCTCCCCGGCTCCGCCCCCTCCCCGGCTCCGCCCCCTCCCCGACTCCGCCCGCTGTATATATTCACAAACTCATATTCCCCTTTATTTTTAATAAAATACATTTGTTATTGCTATTATTCCATTCCTGCCACATGTATATATTCACAAACTCATATTCCCTTTATTTCTAATAAAATACATTTGTTATTGCTATTATTCCATTCCTGCCACATGTATATATTCACAAACTCATATTCCCCTTTATTTCTAATAAAATATATTTGTTATTATTATTATTCCATTCCTGCCATATATAGATAGATCACAGATTAGGAAAGGCATACAGTGCATTTGGAAGGCTTCACAAAAGAGTCTGGAGCAACAAGCACCTGAGGCAAAGCACCAAAATCAGTGTGTACAGAGCTATCATATCATACAGTTCGCCTACAATCAAAGAGCATTCTAAACCCCACCAATGATGGAATTAACCAATCTTGGCACACAGAACTCCCATGACCAACAGGAAATACTGGAAGGCTTTGGTGGGCATTGACCTTGAGTTGTGGAGTTGTAGTTCACCTCCATCCAGAGAGCACTCTGGACTCAAACAATGTTGGATCAGGACCAAACTTGGCATGAATACTCAATATGCCCAAAAGTGAACACAGATGGAGTTTGGGGAAAATAAACAGGAGCCGGAGGGAAGCCGAGAGTATGGTTTGCGACTCCCCTGGGCTTGGTGGAGCCGCGAACCGGGAGGCTCCCTGCAAGCAAACGGAGGATGCCTCTCGGGGCCTGGCTGCTTCCAAACCCGGGGTCTGGAAGCAGCCAGCCCCTGAGATTTCCTCCCTTTCTCCAAGACCCCTTCCCAAGCGAGAGAGAGACGGGGGAAAGGGAGGAGATGGCCTGGCTGCTTCAAACCCCAGGAGGGAGGAAGGAAGGAAGGAGTGGAAGGGAAGGATGGAAGGGAATGGAGGAGGAAGGGAGGAGGGAAAGGGAGAAGGAAGAAAAGATAAAAGGGTGGCAGGAAAGGAAGGTAAAAGAGAGAGGGGCAAGGAGGGAGGGAGAACAGTTGAAAGGGTGGGTGGGTGGAAGGAAGGAAAGAAGGTGAAAGAGAGGGACGGAGGAAAGAAGGAAAGGGAGGGGGAGTAGAAAGAGAGAGAGAGGAAAGTGGGGGGGGCAGAAGGCCGGGTGATGGAGGCGAGTGCGCTGGGGGCCTGAGCGCCTCCGAGCGCACGGAGCAACAGGAGGAGGAAGCGAGCGAGAGGAGAAAGAGAGAGAGGGAAGGGGCAGGGAAGGAAGAAGGATGAAAGGGTGGAAGGGAAGGAGGGAGGGAGAAGAAATGTGCTCACCTTAGTGCTGCATGCTTCCTTGCAATAACTCCTCCCTGGGAAGGGAGGGAGGGAGGATGAGAAGGAGGAAGGAGCTCTGCCGAGCCATGCGGCTGGGTCGCTCTTCCTGTTTGCTGCCAAGGGGGCGGGGCCCGAGACGTCACTCCCTCCCATTGGCCCCCTCCCTCTGGAGAAGAGGAGGCGACCAATAGAAAGCCAAGGAGGCGGGACCAAAAAATAATAATAATAAATAATAATATTTTAATTGAAAAAATATTTTTAAATATATATTATTTATTGCAGGAGGGTAAGGGGCCGTAGCCAAGGGGCTGGGGGGCCGTGTACGGCCCCAGGGCCACCTGTTGGACAGCCCTGGCCTAGCTTGAAACTCGACCAGTTCAAGGCCCTGAATTCAGAGGAGATTAATCAAATCCTGGCCGCAGCAAGGGCAACCACTTGCTCTACAGACCCGTGCCCGTCCCATCTGATTAAGTCCTGTGCGGGGAGCCTCTCGGCCACTCTGACAGGGTTGATAAATCACTCATTGGAGCTGGGAGTTTTTCCCGATGCGCTGAAGGAGGCTAGAGTCTGCCCGCTGCTGAAGAAGGCGAACCTGGATCCAGCGGCGCCGGCGAACTACCGTCCGGTCTCAAACCTACCCTTCCTCGGGAAACTAATTGAACGGGCAGCAGCGATCCAATTACAGGAATTCCTGGAAACCTCAGGAAGCCTGGACCCCTGCCAATCGGGTTTCCGCGCCGGACACGGGACCGAGACCGTCCTGGTGGCCATTACGACCGACATCCGCCGCCAATTGGAGAAGGGAGGTTCGGCTATCCTGGTGCTGCTTGACCTCACCGCGGCGTTCGACACGGTGGACCATGACTTGCTGTTGCGGCGACTATCAGCCATTGGGATTCAAGGCACAGCTTTGGCCTGGTTCGATTCCTTCCTGCGGGGCCGTTCGCAGCGTGTTGAGTGGCGAGGCCAAGTGTCCAAGAAATCCACCCTGGACTGTGGAGTCCCCAAGGCGCCATTTTGTCATCAACGCTTTTAACATCTACGTCCAACCCTTGGCAAGCATAGCCAGAAGTTTTGGATTTGGGTGCTACCAATATGCAGATGACACCCAGCTTCTGCTGAAGCTTGAGCCAGGTGTAACATCGGTGCCTGAGAATTTCAGACAAGGACTAGAGGCAGTGACCAGATGGCTCCGCTCATACAAACTCAAGATCAATCCATCAAAGACTGAGATTCTATGGCCGGGACGCCCAGAGCCACCCATTCCGCTGCCTCTCTTTGAGGGAGAGCCGCTGATCCCGGCCCCGTCGGTGAAGAGTCTCGGTGTGATACTAGACTCGAGACTCTCACTGGAGGCCCAGGTTGCTGCGACAAGTAAAGGAGCTTTTTTCCACCTACGCCAGGCACATCAACTGGCACCTTACCTTCCATCAGATGTGCTGGCTACGGTGGTCCATGCCACAGTGACATCACGGCTGGACTACTGTAATGCCTTGTATGTGGGGCTGCCGCAGTCAACCACTCGTAAAATCCAGCTAGTGCAGAATGCAGCCGCCAGACTCCTCACCGGGACACCACTGAGATGCCATATCGCGCCATCTCTACAGCGCCTGCACTGGCTGCCAGTCAAGCTCAGAGCCATCCACAAGATCTTGTCGCTTACCTTTAAGGCCCTCCATGGCGCCGGCCCAGCTTATTTAAAAGACTGCTTGTCCGAACCAGCTCATTTAAGGTCGCCGCGTTCAGGAAACAGGGACCTTCTCCGCATCCCAGGTGTGAGTGAGGCCCGCCTCGACACCATGAGACAGAGAGCCTTTTCCATCGCGGCCCCTGTTCTTTGGAACTTGATGCCGGCGGATCAGAGAGCTATCCAGGACATGCCCCAGTTCCTGACCGCACTGAAGACCTGGCTCTTCCGAAAGGCTTACGGCTAAGGACACCTTCCAGACTTAGCCTGAGTTACTGGAACTATTTTAATTAATTTTCCTAATCTTTTAGCTTTTAACTATTGAACTCTTTTATGTGTTTTATGTGTAAGTCGCCCGGAGCACTGACGTGGAGGGCGACTCATAAATAATAAAATCAATCAATCAATCAATCAATTTGTAATTTGGGGTTTCATTTAGCTTCCACTTCTCTCTTGATGTCTTCTGTTTGTTTGTTGTCATTGTTGTTGTTGTTGTGATATTTGGAACATCATAGTTTGGGGCAAGCTGTATCCCAACTACATTACCAAGTTCAAAACCAACCAAAATTGAATTATAGTGTCTTCCCTGACTCTTTTCTCTGGATAAAATCCCAGTTTGATCTTGTTTAATGACTTAGTTGCAATCTTAGTTTATTCATTAAATTATTAGGAGGTGAGAGGCAAAGGATAGATTAGTACACGAATTTCAGTAATGCTCTGGGGACTTTTAAACTTGACATAATTTAATCAATCATTAAAACAGTGGTATTCTAAGATAGCTGCGAGTGGAGATAACACAACAGTTACAGAAGCCATAGATTGTATAGAAAATATGTTTAGACATTATTCCAGAGACTTTGTTTTGATATAACAACACAGATATTTTGACTAGTGAGCTGAATAAACTATAATTGTGGGAAATTGGTTTTGTTTGTGGAAATGCCATGGAACCAGATTTTGGACTAAACATTAGGAAAATAGTAGTTACAGAATAGGCTGTTCAACAATGGGATTTCATGAGTTGGTGGCCTCTATCTTGTTGGTGGCCATATAGTCATCTGTTAGGGATGTTGTCATTCTATCTTGCATTGCCATTTCCCTATAATTTGGATTAAATGACCTCTAAGGTACTTTCCAGCTCTGAGATTTTAAATCCTGAAATGGAAATGAATAAGTGAAGAAGATATGAAATAACAGAAAACTTATATGCACTGTGACAAGACAGCAAATTCTAACATCCCACTAAACCCAGACTACATAGACTTGCTCATTTGTCTTCATTTCTAACTCATGGAAATATGATTAAGGGATTGTCAACAAAGCTAGCAGTCAATCTTTTAGCTTTAGGTTTAGCTTATTATGTGCATTGCAAAGATAATAGCCTTAGCACAGATTTTAAAAGTGTAATGAAAACCCAGGCATTTAACAACCAGGAGAAAATATTGAAGTTTGTTGATCAAAATGTTATGAGACGTCACTACTTGTGAAAGCAGCCTAGCCATCTTTGCTGGCTTTTGCAATTTTCATTTCAGAAGGACTTAAATTCCACACGTAGTTCAGTTGATCTGATAGACTTCTGTTTTGAAAAGGCATGAATACTTTGGTTTTACTTTGAACGTAGTCTTATGTTGAACGTCTCCTCTATTTCCTTGATCTTCCCATTAAATATCCAAGATGAGTACGAATAATTCAAACCAATAAAAAAAATCATTAAAGGAGGAAAAGGAGGCTAATTCAAGTTCAATAATTGTGTGGAATAAAATGAAACATCTTAAACTTCAGTGAATAATAGCACCTAGGTTGGATTCTCCTGCTAACAAAGCAAGAAAATATTTTTCAGAATTTCTATGTTGTAGTTTTTTCTTTTATCGTTCCATTGCTATTGGTTGCATGGTTCAATCAAAGCTCCCTTATACAAATAAGTTGGGGCCTGACAAATAAAATTAGTAAGTTTTGTGCTCCTGGCTTTGTCATTTCAAATCATTCAAATTTTGGAGTAGATAGGCACTACAGACTTTGATGATAAATTGGGGGAAAAAGGGTTTACACAGGGGAAAAGATTCAGAGAAAAATTCTGAAGAGCTGATCAAACCAAACGGATATGGAAGAACAACTTGGATTTAACAAGCCAGGTAGTAAATATTGAGATTCTTATTAGCTTTTTCATTGCCTCCTGATGCGTAAAGGATAATTAATCTCTTAGATGCATATTTCAGGCTGAACCCTACTAGAATTAAGACATGATAAGGGTCTCCCGATAAAGAAAATTGCTATCCTTAATTAAACACGTTCCTGACTGGAGACAGCGTTACCATATTGTTTTTCATGAGGCTTTTTTTAAAAGAGAGGAACAAGATCCATATGCGATAGGGTCCTTGATATGCTGCTGGCAACTTTACCTAGGCCATGTTTAATGACATAGATTTAATGAACTGGAAATGGTCTATATCAACTACTTGAAATTTATATTGTGCATCGTTTAGCATGGAATTGTTTATGAATGGTGATTCCCTTGTCACACACCAAGAGAGAAATCCAGAATTTCACAAGGGAACCTATGTACTAGTAAATATATTTAATTATAGAACCACATCCATTATACTGCAGAGATATGCCACATTCAGCTCTCCATGTGTTTTTGTACTGCAGCACCATTAGCTATGCTAGCAAGAAAAAAAGGAGTTTTCATTCCATGGGAGGACCATGAGCCCCTATCTCCTCTGAACATAAGAACATAAGAACATAAGAAGAGCCATGCTGAATCGGGCCTCAGCCCATCTAGTCCAGCATTCTGTGTCACACAGTGGCCCACTAGTTGTACACAGGGATCTCTAGCAGAAAGGAGGGCAAACCCTCACCTGCTCCTGACCCCCACAACCAGTACCCAGGAAAATCCTGCCTGCCTCCATCAACACAGAGGTGGCACTTGGATGTCCATTTCAGTAACTACTGATTCCCTTGGTATCCATGAATCTGTCTAATCCTGCCTTGAAGTTGTCCAGGCTGACCGCTGTCACAACCTCCTCTGGAAGTGAGTTCCATAACCCAATGACCCTCTGGGTGAAGAAATATTTCCCTTTATTAGTCCTGACTTTCCTACCTTGGAGCTTCAGGGAGTGCCCCCTAGTCCTAGTGTTGGGTGACAGAGAAAATATTTTTTCTTTATTCACCTTTTCTATCCCATGCATGATTTTATACACTTCGATCAAGTCACCTCTTAAACGCCGTCTTTCAAGGCTGAAAAGACCAAGGCGTTGCAACCTGGTTTCATAAGGGAGCTGCTCCATCCCTTGGATCATTTTTGTTGCCCTTCTTTGTACCTTTTCCAGTTCCGTTATATCCTTCTTAAGGTGCGGAGACCAGAATTGTACACAGTACTCCAAATGTGGCCTCACCATAGATTTGTAGAGAGGCAATACAACATTTGCTGACCTATTTTCGATTCCCTTCCTGATCATGCCAAGCATAGAATTTGCTTTTTTTGCTGCTGCTGCGCACTGGGTTGACATCTTCATTGAGCTGTCCACCAAA
The DNA here is from genome assembly GCA_030556195.1 of Anolis apletophallus. Classification (NCBI taxonomy): domain Eukaryota; kingdom Metazoa; phylum Chordata; class Lepidosauria; order Squamata; family Anolidae; genus Anolis; species Anolis apletophallus. The sequence goes on along the minus strand of JARBWK010000012.1, from coordinate 56,898,558 downwards.
ACCCCAAGATCCCTTTCCTGGTTTGTCTCGGAAAGCTTTGACCCCATCAATTTGTAGGTGTAGTTGGGGTTCTTTGCCCCGATGTGCATGACTTTACACTTGTTTAGGTTAAAATGCATTTGCCACTTTGTTGCCCATTCACTCAATTTCAAGAGATCTTTCTGGAGCTCTTTACAATCAGTTTCATTTTTAACTACCCTGAACAATTTAGTGTCGTCTGCAAACTTTGCTACCTCAGAATTCACTCCTACATCCAGGTCATTAATGAATAAATTAAAAAGTAACGGACCCAAAACTGAACCTTGGGGTACGCCACTTCTCACCTCTTTCCACCCAGAGAAATGTCCGTTTATTACCACCCTTTGTTTCCTACAGTTTAGCCAGGTTCCAATCCAGGACAAGACCTGTCCTCTGATTCCATGGCTGAAGAGCTTATTTAGGAGCCTTTGGTGAGGGACTGTGTCAAAAGCCTTTTGAAAGTCAAGGTAAACAATATCGACTGGGTCCCCTTTATCTATGTGTTTATTTACACCCTCAAAGAATTCTATCAAGTTAGTAAGACATGATTTGCCTTTTGCAGAAACCATGTTGATTTTCCTTCAGCAATGCCTGTTCTTCTATGTGCTTCGTAATTTTTCTTTAATAATGGTTTCCATCACTTTGCCTGGAACTGAGGTTAGACTAACTGGCCTATAATTTCCTGGATCACCCTGGATCCTTTCTTGAAGATCGGAGTTACATGTGCCTCCCTCCAGTCCTCGGGTACAGTGCCTGATCTTAGAGAAAGGTTATATATTTTGGCCAGAATTTCAGCAATTTCACACTTGAGTTCCTTAAGAACTCTGGGGTGGATGCCATCTGGCCCTGGTGATTTATTGACATTTAGTTTAGTAAGGCATGTGAGAACATCTTCCTTGTTTATCTCTATCTGGTTTAATTCATTTAATTCCCTCCCTGAAAAAACTGACTCAGCTGCAGGCATATGTTGTCTGTCCTCCTGTGTGAAAACGGAGGCAAAGAAGTCGTTTAGCCGCTCAGCAATCTCCTTGTCTTCACTTATTGTCCCTTTCTTACCATTTTCGTCAAGTGGCCCAACTGCTTTTCTAGTTGGGTTTCTACTCTGATGTACTTAAAGAAGTTTTTGCTATTTTTTTAATATTCTTAGCTATATGTGCCTCAAAATCTCTCTTGGCTTTCCTGACGGTTGCTTTTGCATTTAGTTTGCCAGAGCTTGTGTTCCTTTCTGTTCTCCTCAGTAGGAAGAGCCTTCCATTTCTTAAATGAGTTTTTCTTCTTTCCAATCACATCTTTTACTTCATTTGTAAGCCATACTGATGTCCTCTTGGACTTTCCCGGCCTCTTTCTTATTTTAGGAATGCATTTTAGTTCGGCTTGTTTTAAAGTATTTTTAAACAGTTTCCAAGCATTCTGGAGGGATTTGATTTTATTTACTGTTCCTTTTAGTTTGTTCTTTACTATTTTTCTCATTTTGGTGAAATTCCCTTTGTGAAAATTTAAGGTCTCTGTGTTAGTTTTCACTGACAGTTTGCTATCCAAACTTAAGTTGAAGGTTATTGTGTTGTGGTCACTGGTACCTATGGGCTCAGTTACAAGGACATCTTGAACAAGATCTTGTTCATTAGTTAGCACCAAGTCCAGGATCCCCTTTCCCCTGGTTGGTTCCATGACCATCTGCTCAAAGGGAATAATCGGCTAGCATGTCGAGGAACCTTGTCTCTCTTTTATGCGTAGAACAAGAATTTGGCCGATCTATTCGGGGATAGTTGAAGTCCCCCATTATGACTAATTTATTGCTTTTTGAGGCCTGTTTAATTTCATTTTCCAGATAGCAGTCTGCCTCTGGAGTTATTTCTGCTATGTGAAATAACTATTATATCATTTCTGACCTTTAATTGCCAACTTTGTGTTTGTAGGTTATAAAGAATTTGTCACAATTGTGTGAAGTATTGGTTGAAAAGAGCGGCTTGGATTTAATATCTAAGGTTAAGTATCTAAGAGCCCTTCCACACAGCAATATAACCCGAAATATCAAGGCAGAAAATTTATTTATTTATTTACTGTAGTTATACCCTGCCCTTCTCACGACTCAGGGCAGCTAACAACCTATGGCAATAATTCAATGCCAGATTCCGACAATAACAACAAAACACAATAGTAAAACTGTAAAATATATACAAATCAATTATAAATAATCAATTATAAATAATCTTTCAAATGATTAAAAAATATCAGAGGTACCACAATATCTGCTTTGAACTGGGTTATCTGAGTCCACACTGCCACATATTCCAGTTTTTTCCCCAGACACTTTGAACTGTAGTGTTGGAGAAAAATTCTAAGAGTGCCTTGGACTGCAAGGAGATCAAACTAATCCATACTCCAGGAAATAAAGCCTGACTGCTCACTGGAACGAAAGATATTAGAGGCAAAGATGAAGTAATTGGGCACATAATATGAAGACAGGAAAGCTTACAGAAGATAATGATGTTGGGGGAAATGGAAGGAAAAGGGAAGAGGGTCTGATCAAGGGCAAGGTGGATGGATGTTATCCTTGAAGTGACTAGCTTGACCTTAAAGGAGCTGGGGGTGGCAACAGCCAACAGGGAGCTCTTACGTGGGCTGGTCCATGAGGTCACGAGGAGTCCGAAGAGACTGAACGAATAAACAACAACAATGTGGGGGTTTATTCAGCTGTGTAGAAGGGGCCTAAGAGCCAGCATGGTGTAATATTTATTTATTTATTTATTTCCACCACTTCTACCCCGCTTCTTCTCAACCCCCGAAGGGGGACTCAGAGCGGCCTAACAACGGCAACGATTCGATGGCACATAGTATACATATAATAAAACCAAACAGTTAAGATTAAAATATATTCAAATACAGCTAGAATTAAAATACATTAAAATGCAATTAACATTAAAATGCATCATATACATTCACAACAGTTAAAAACAGTATTCCATCCATAAAGCATTAGGTCTTGTCCACCAGTTTGCCATCTCAATCCAATCTAAAGTGCCGTATCGTGCTAATGTGCAAACGCTTGGTCCCATAACCAGGATTTCACTTTTTTCCTGAATGCCAGGAGGGATGAAGCTGATCGGATATCAATTAGGAGTGCGTTCCACAGACGGGGAGCCACCACCGAGAAGGCCCCCTCCCTCGCCCCCTCCAACCGCATTTGAGATGTGGGTGGGAGCGAGAGCAGGGCCTCCCCGGATGATCTTAAGGTACAAGGTGGGACATTTTGGGACTGGTTAGGATTCTGGAAGACTAGCATATCTTGTCTTGTTTTTTTGGAGGGGATGAAGGTGTGTATTGTAGATTCATCTTCTAGATCATAGATAAAGTTTATTCTTTTAACCAGGTACTACAATATGCAAGTATTACAATAGCAATGAGAAGTGATATTGTTTGTCTCCTTCAATAACAAAAAGAAATTGGAGATGTAAACTAAGAGATGTACTACTTCGGCAATGCCCCCTTTAGTAGTTGTTCATTTTGAGAATATGAATAAAGAAAAAGGAAGAAAACAGAACAGCCGAGAAAACAATGAGTGAAAAGCACTCAAAAGAAATCTAAATAGAACATCAGTGTCTCTGGAACCACTGCTGTTTCTTCAAATAGCTGTTGCTCTTCACACTTCCAGGCAAATACAATCGCACTTCCATGTCTTTCAGCCTAAATAATGTCATGGAGGCAAAACCATTCAGTGAATAAAAACATAATTGTGTTTTTAATTATAATCAGAGGACTTCTCTTGAGAAAATGAGATTGCGCAACAATGCATTCCTCTAGCAGCGCAATTCCATCCACGCATACTCTGAAATTAATCCTATTGTGTTCAGTATGTCCAACTACCTGCTAAATCAGAATAGGATTGTAACCTTAGTCTTTCTTAAACTTACTCTAGTGCTATGCAAGTGTTCATCTGCTCATGTGAAAGGCTAAAGTAGGGGCAAAGATATGGACCAATGTGCAAGCCCCATTCTGATTTTCCCATTCATCTGGCTGGTTCCCATAATTAACTAACATTCAGAGCAAAGTATTGTTGAAGGGTTTCATGGCCTGAATCACTGGGTTGTTGTAGGTTTTTTGGGTTGTATGGCCATGTTCTAGAAGCATTCTCTCCTGACATTTTTACTGTATCTATGGCAGGCATCCTCACAAGCTCTCAGGATGCCTGCCATAGATGCAGGTGAAACATCAGGAGAGAATGCTTCTAGAACATGGTCATACAGCCCAAAAAACCTACAACAACCCAATTCAGGGCAAAGGTTACTGGTGCCTGTCCCTGTCATTTATTTAGTCTTACACATCAATGAATATAAGCCCAAAGAGGGCTGTGATATGTAGGCTTCTCAGATCTCAGGAACTGGTATTCAATATTTAGGGTGATGGGAATAATCTTTGAGTGAGAACACTGTCTTGAATTACATGTGTGCACACCTCATTCATTGGGTTTGGTCTTTTTTCATTTCAATAGGACATCTATCGCTCATGCTTAAAGACATCACTTAAGGTCTGACCTCGTAGCATACTCACTCAACTGACCCATCTCTGGTCCCAGGTTTTGGTGTTGAAATCTCGGGGTCTGGGACAGTCCTCACCCAGCAGCTCTAGCAATACGTTTAGGAATCCAGGATTTTCATAAGCTTATCACACATCTCCCTTTCTGAACCAATAAAATGATTCACATCATTTAGTCAGGGTAACTGAACTTGTTCTTCTGCTGCTCTGAAATACCAAACAGAATCTCACCACCTCTTAACCCATTTTTTAATGCTCAAGCCATATTGGACATCTTGTCAAAAAGCATTCAGGCACACTTCTAGAAATATGTCTGCTCAGGTTGAATATAACATAACCTATGCCAAAGCAATCATCCGCCTGAACATGCTGCAATCACCTAAAAGGTTCACTTACAGTACAAGCCTATTTATATCTTCCCAAAAGAAAGTACAGTTGAGTTCAATAGAACGCATATCTGTGTTGTGTTGTATAGAACTGCATTTCAGCTACTCACTAGAGGGGTGTTTTCAATAGCAGATGCAATTACCTAATCCTGCAGGGGTCTGTGGAAAAATAGTGGTTTTTGGTGGGGCATGCAATGTGTGTATGAGGCAATATCTTTGTGTGTTGGTGGTGTACCTATCTCCCAATCTTTGCCACAGTGATTCTGCTAATTTCATGTTTTATACACTTTGCACCTCCATATGAATAGTTCCCATCTTGGGTGTTCAAATGAGAGTTTATAGAATTTAGTATGCAGTTATAACATTTATTTATGTATTTATTTACTATATTTGTATACCGCCTTTCTCAGCCTTATTGGCGACTCAAGGCGGTTTACAACAAGTCAGTATACATAACAAAAAATATAAATTAAATATTAAAACAGTCTAAACCCACAATAGAAGCAATAAAAACAATAAAAACAAACATCATTATCATCAGCGTCTCCTAGTTATATTATATGATCCATCCTGTGTGATTGAAATTACTTTTTTATTATTATACTGGTATACCACATGAAATGGTGAAGTCTTTTAAGTTCTTTACATATATGGTACATGTATGTATATGATATAATATTTATGCAATTTAAAGCAAAAGAGAGCAGTTATGATTATGAGTGGCTGGAGAAAGTGTAGGTAATGTATGTTTTCAGGGAGTGCCTCAAATGGAAAAACCAGAGCACTTGATGAACCAACCTGCACACAGCATATTATTTGAGAACAAAGAAATGCTGGACTACCCTAACAACTACCATGTCAGACTACAGAGAAGCCATTGAAATCCACCAGCATGTGGACAATTTCAGCAGAAAGGAGGAAATCATGAAAATGAACAAAATCTGTCTACCAATATTTTTTTAAAACTCCAAAAATATAACAGTAAATAAAAAAAGAAAACTCAAGCGCAGGGGAACTACAGACAAGAAATAATCAGGAACACCTAATCACCTCTCAACAAAGGAATTCCCCAGGGAATAACAAGCCACACCTAAAAACTGTCAGACCATCAAATACTAATCAAGGTGGCCAATTGAAACATGCACACTTTAGCTCCAGCAGACAACAGTTCTTTCTCCCACCCTGGACCTTCAACAGATATATAAATCCAATTTTCCTAGTTCCCAACAAACCTCACAACCTCTAAGAATGCTTGCCACAGATGCAGGCGAAGCGTCAGGGGAGAATGCTTCTAGGACATGGCCATACAGCCCGAAAAACCTACAACAAACCAAAAGCAGACTGCATGTCATTGTAGAAGAGTCACTGTCACTACTGAGAAACCGTACTTTCATGTTGTTATCTGGAGGCATTCTGTTGGTTGAGGAATAACCAATATGGGACTTTTTGAAACTGCTCCAGAGATGCGAGAGTCCTCACAGCAGATAATCATGTTTTTTTGTGAAAGGCAAAGGGGTGAGGTGAGGTGAGGTGAGGGGATGAAAGAAACTGTATTACGTGGCCAATTGTCATTCAGCTGAGTCAAGCCCTGTAGTGCCAAAAGGGCAAATACACCCTTAATTCACTCACCCCAGTGAATGAACTAAGGGTGCGACCATTATGCAGGGAATACTAAAATGCCGAATTTACCACTCTAAAAATGGGGGAATGACAATTATGTGATAAAATACGGCAATTCTTTTGTGTCTCTCATCATTATTGGGTCTCATAATGTTGTAGACAATTAGCCAAACACCAATACCTTTCCATATCTTTTCTCACTATTGACCCTGGAGAACTGTATGGGTCTACTTTGTTTATTAAAATGGCTGCTGTCATTGTTGTAAGCCTTTAAGTAATTTCTGAACTTTGGCAACCTTATTTATTTATTTATTTCTATCCTGCTTTTCACCCATGTTGGGACTCAAAGTGGCAAACAACATATAAAAAGCAAAAACATAACCCTAAGATGGAACTTATCACAGGATTTTTATGGTAAGATTTCTTCAGAAATCTTTTTCTGTGGCACTGTGGTTTACTATTGCCATCTTTTGAAGCTGAAAGAGTGTGACTTGCTCATGTGAGTTTCATGGCAAATTAAAAATCTAAACTAAGATCCTCCAGAGTTGTAGTTCAATATACAGTTTTCCAAAAATCTTACCTTAGTGAAAAAGAACCCAGAGAAGAGGAGGAATGCCCAAGGAACTTAGTTAAATAAGAAGTGTACAATCATATCAGTTCTTTTAGTGCTGTGATGAATGCCATCATTGTATTGTTAAAGACTTTCATGGCTGGTATCACTGGGTTGTTGTAGGTTTTTTGGGTTGTATAGCCATGTTCTAGAAGCATTCCCTCCTGACATTTCGCCTGCATCTATGACAGGCATCATCACAACATCTATGGTTGCCTGCCACAGATGCAGGCAAAACATCAGGAGAGAATGCTTCTACAGCCCGAAAAAATCTACAACAACCCAATGCCATCATCAACCATATCAACAGCAACATCATCCTTTTAGGGTGGAGTAAAAAAGCTGATACAGACACCGGATTTGCTGTCAAATACTCCATGATAATAAAAGTTGTTGTCTGCCAGAACAAATTCTACAAACTTCAGTATCAATTCAACCAGGCGGTGACCCTCAAGACCTCCACTAAAGATCTCAGGAATAAGCTAGGCATTAAAGGATATGGTGGTCTTCCAAGAACTGTCTTTAATATTTTAACAGTTCTCTATGAATACTACAGACTATAATGAATATATTATAAAGTGAGCTTTAAAAAATCCCTGGATACATAAATAGGGCTGTGTGATCAATTAAAAAAAGTTTCAAAAATCATTACAAAATTTCATTTCTAAAGTGTTTCTAAAGTATTGTTAGTTAAAAAAATCATTACTATAATAAGAGTAACGAAATTTCATTACTTTTTTAATTAATAGTAATTGCGCAAGTGAAGAAACTTCCGGGTCTCCTTTCTCCCACCATTTTACAGCTATTGGGGTTAGCTCATCAAGTTCCAGAATGTTTCACTTATCCACGGATCTTTGGGAATTTTAAAAAACAAAAAACCTACAAAAGCTATCTACTTGAATTTTCTATACAATGGCACAAGATAACAGAGGATCATTCCCCCCAACATTCAGAAATATTCAGACATCTCCTGATTTCAGGAATTTTGTAAAGCTATCTCATTGAATGTCTTTCATATTGACCAATAGAATTTCCATTTTGGGATTTCTTCTCAACCTAGCACAGAGATTTATTTACTAGAAGTATCAGTTAGTCCTTGTCTTTGCAGATTCAACAATTTCTTGGAACTCTGGCTGGCTGCTGCTATGGAGGGACACATCTCTCCCCTATCCTGACTGGGGCTTTCTGATGCTGAGCAGAATTCTGGGAAATGTAGTTTAGGGCAAGGCCTTTTGAATTCTTTGGCATAGGCTCCTCACCATCCCAAACTACATTTCCCAGAATTCTGTGCTTTCTTAGTCTCTTTTCCAGCGAACTCTGCTTTCTCCCTGATGCTTCCCTCTCCGAATGGTGAGAGGCCATTAATTTAAAGAGGAAACACAGCCTTTTTGACTTTGCTTTGCTTCCTTGTGCTGAAAATGAGACTGACTTTGGGACGCCTCCGAGAGTTACAAAATTAAAACGAAAAAGTATTGGGCAAGTTTTAATTTGTTCAGTTTTTGATGTGAGCCATGCCTGCACGTTGGATATCACATAAGTATGAATTTGATAGGACTTATGACAACTAAGATAAAAATTGCACACCCCTAATAAATAGTGAGACAGTATAATTAATTTATTTCTTGTTTCAAATTATATATTTTTAAAAATTTTAATATCACACTTAATACTTAAATTATGAGAAGTAATACACAGGAAATACTGTATATATATAATACATGAGACAAAAGACAATCAACGATAAATCATTCCTATCCATTAAAATTGACTTCCCACTCAAGAAATCCCTGGATACACAAATTGTGAGAGAGACGTATCAGTTTATTTGATGTATTATTCTCAGACGCTTCATTTATCTGTCCTTAAGTGATGAAGGGCCTATCTGATATAATCGCTCCAAGGACTACTCCCTAAGTTGGAAGAAGGCATGGGAAAATTCTTAGACCTTCAAGAATGTTTTAACCAGCTGAAATTCCAAGACTTGTAATTTTGTCTTCAGAGTGTAGCGAACAGGACACATGATATGATTCTGGGTTATAGTATCCCTGAGTATTTATCCAGAACATCCACCAAAGCAACATTCTTTTATTTGGATAGCATTTCATCAGCTTATAAATGAATAGTACAGCTAAATATATAGTAAACTGAAAGAGCAATTTCAGCAGATGTATTTTACTTTCCTGGGTTACTAGTCATCTAATCTTGCTTTATGTTTATTTGTCTTCATAAAGGGACTAAATCAAGCCGCCTTTGTAACAAATACACTTGGTATTCATGATTTCTCTAGTTACAGTTTTTATAATCATCTTGTAATTTGATTACTATTTCCCTTGCTTGCTCTTAATCTAATAAAATGAAGAGGAAATGTTTCTACTTGACCTTTTAGATGTTTCCATGTCTTTTGATGAAATATAAGGCCATTAAGATTTTTTGTTCATTAGGGTTTATTAACAGCTTTAAAATGGTTAGTTGATATGTTCAAACTATGCAATTATCTGTACTCTGGAATGCTGTGTTTTGGCATGTGTTACACTTAAGTTGATATGATTGTAAGTCTAGACTGCATTCTTTGTGGCATGCCACAAAGACAAGAGGAACTTTTACAAAATGTACAGTACGATAGCCAATGGGGCAATTTTAACAGCTCTTCCTACTGCTCCTCCTTTACAAAATTCCCTGAATTTTGAGTAGGGTGGGGTAGCAATGCTGTAAATAATATGTGGATCAAAGCATGCCAATTGATTCTTTGTTCATGCGCCCCGCCCACCACCACCACCATTCTGATACTATATCTCTCCTTAAGTTTATATGAAATGTTCCAGCAGTGATTTGTGTGTGTTTGCCTAGTTGCTAGTTGGCAGTTCAATGAATTTTCCATTTCCTTTCTCTGTTTGCCATCTCTCATCTAAGTACTAACTAGTGCTGATCCTGCTTAGCCTCCAAGGTCAGATAAGATTCTAGTACCTTTCGGGTATTTAGGCAGTGCAAAATAATTGTAAAGCAGGGGAGCCTCACTACTAAGTGTAGTGAGGCAGCTGCCTTGGCAATGGAAGGAGAGCAAACTGATACTTATTTAAAATATTAATATATTAAATATATTGTGATTGTATTTTTACTGTAAAGAAGGGGGAAGGCATGTTGGATTGGGGGGGGGGGAGGAAGGAGATCATGTGCCAAAATAATTGGGCTGGCTATGGGTACTATCTACTCTGAATATGAAGGCTAGTGGCACTACCATAGAATCATAGATTCATAGAATTGGAAGAGACCTTGTGGGCCATCCAGTCCAAGAAGCAGGAAAATCACATTCAAAGCATCCCTGACAGATGACCAGCCATCTGTGGCAGAGAGTTCCACTGCTGAACAGCTCTCACAGTCAGGAGGTTCTTCCTAATTTTCAGGTGGAATCTCCTTTCCTGTAGTTTGAAGCCATTGTTCCACATCCTAGTCTCCAGGGCAGCAGAAAACAAGCTTGCTCCTTTGGTGCCTGCTTCAGATAGATAAATATTTTGAGTGATTTTGATGTGGGATGTGGCTCAACTTCACCAAAGTATCTGACTACCCAGATGAGGGTTTTGGTTAGAGAAAGAAATGATTGTTTGTCACCCTACTTGTAAAATAGAAAAGATCAGAGGTTATGTTTATCAGTAAACCAGGTGTAAATTGCACCATTGTCAGCTCTTAAGCTGTATCCAGACACCAATTTCCTTGCTATTTCCTTTATTTCCAATATTTGGAGCTGAGTTGCATGGCACATATAACCCAGTGTCACTCATCATACAAATACGAAATTTCTTACAATATAAAAATTACCATAACAAAAACCAAAAAACAAAGCCCCATTTTTAGGCAGGGGAATTCTCAAAACACCTAATAAAGTCTGCACATGCTTCATAACTGTGGAATAACTGACTTTTTAATTGAAAACTGGGTTGTCATCTTATTATTGATTTATGCTGGGATATTGCTGAGTTTACAAGATGGGCTTTTAAAGATATTGTAGCATTGGGAGGCATAGCGAGAGAGACATTACTGCATGAGATGCCTAAGACTATATCTAGGGAAGAGGGATCACCTTGTCTCTTACACGACAATGGTGAATTTGCTCTGGGGCCCTAGCTCTTTAATTAATTTAAATTTTTTCTGAGGTGCTGAACCAAATTTTAAAACAGGTGCAGCATCCTGGATAATTCCTTTAAAGCTCTGACAAATGTCTGGAGCTAATCTATCATTCAACACCCTGGAAGCCATCATCTACCACCACCTGAAAGAAGGCATAGGTGACTGATCTGAACAGCCAACCTGTTTGCTCTGTAGCATATCATAGTTACTTAAGAACAGCCTTGCTAGATTAAACAAAAGCTCATTAGCATCATAATTTCACCTCCAGCAGTGGTCTGTCACACCAAGATGCTCACAAGAAGGACACAATGAAGATAGCAAGTTCTCAGTGTTGATACTCTTAGATGTTGAAGTGTATCGGAGATTTCTTAGATTGGAGATTCCTTTTTTGTTCCAGCCCTAGTACAATTCCTTTTAATAAGCTGACCTTGCTAACAAACTGCTTTAGTCATCAAATTGTTCCTATCAGCAGTGTGGTTGGTAGAGAAACTACAGTATCTGAAAATCTCCTACGGTAGGGATTGCAGGGGCCAGATGTGGCACTGTGTTTGCCGTCCTGCAGCAGTGTGGAGCTGTAGCAACCTGCTTTATCAGCCATAAATTATGAAATGTCTCTTGTTATATTGCAAATCTTGCATATCCTTCACCTTGTATTGCTTGTATGCAATACAAGAAGAACATGTGTTGAACCTCTGCACCAGATTTCTGCAACTGAACTGATTTGGACAATCTCTTTGAGCTCTCACTACAGATCCAAACATTAATCTTCCTGAATAGGCACACTTCCTGTACTTCTTTAAAATGTTTTGTATTTGGATTATTGGAGAATAGTATAATACCCCAAGAATTAAAAAAAAGAGCTTTAAGTAAAGAAAGCATATTTCAAAGTAGCACATGATGCACTCTTTCCACAAAGCACAGCTTTTACAACTACCAGTAATAACTTTTTAGATGGGCTTGATGTTTGGTCAAAGAGTGGAGCAGATACTTGTCTGTTATTTTCCCTTTTAATCTTGCATTTATTTTGCCACATCCAGGGTTTCTTAGTGATTAGACTTAATTTTCCCCATTAGTTTTATTTCCAGTACACATTCAAGTACTATTTGTGCCAAAGAGAAGACCTGGAGGCAGTGTTTCTCAGCCTCGGTAGATTTGCAGATATGTCTGGCATGAGAGGAATGATTTTAGCTCATGAATGTTAAGAGGCGCAGTGTTGCTAAGGGTTAGGGAAGGGATTCCACAGATTTTCTCTGGTCAGCTGAAGGAGATATTCTTGTTATTGAAATCAGTGGTAGAATGCCTTTGCTTTTGGTGGTTGTAAAACACAGAATAATAATTCTATAAGGTCTTAGATGTATGTGTGTGATGCAGTCCGAACATCTCTTTCACCTTGACAGGAGTTAGATAAAACAGAGGTTATGCAAACATCAAATTAAAATAAGGTAATAGTGTGTATCAAGGCTTACACTGTGGAAGAAGTGGATCTTCGTGTACTTCCTGCTCACTTGGTGCAGGTGGAGCTGTTCCTTCTCTTAGGTCTTAGGAACAAGAAGTGTTGGGACCAGTGATGACTCCATTATCAGTGTTACATTGAATTTGCTGTAGGTCAGTGGTTCTCAACCTGTGGGTCCCCACGTGTTTTGACCTACAACTCCCACAAATCCCAGCCTGTTTACCAGCTGTCAGGATCTCTGGGAGTTGAAGGCCAAAACAGCTGGGGACCCACAGGTTGAGAACCACTAGTCTAGATTTTAGTGCAAACTTTAAAAGCTTTTAAATGCTTCACAATACTTGAGAGTAGGGTTCAGCTACTTTACACTGAGATTCATACCCAGGGTGTAGTCACTGTCTCACAGACATTTGAGCTACATATAACTCTGGTGGTGCTATTTTGTTGGACAGTGCTGGGTATACCTACCTTCTTGCAACACTGAAGCTAGCTTGCTATTGTTTGAGTTGTGAAGATTATTTCCTGGTTAAAGTATTGAAGTAATATTCAGCTATTAGTCAACTTCAGTCTATGAAATGGTTGTATTTGTCATAACTCAGGAGTCAGAGGATGAAGATAGGAGATTAAATTGCTAGGAATCTGCATTTCCTGATAACGCTGTTCTTCTGAGTCCAAGGATTTGGGATTGAGGCAGAGGGTGCCTTGTTCCCCAGTAAGAGAAAGAGATAAAAAGATATTATGTAGTTCTCAAATGTTAGTAAGTAGGGGACCCTGACCTAATTAGGCACCTGGCTTCTTATTACCCATCTGTAAATCTCCCAGCCACTCTCCAGCAGCTTTGTTGCATTCAACCTTCCTTCGTGACAACCAGCAGTACTTTTTGGATATTTTCCTGAATGACTGCAATTTACAAGTCTGTTTTACTTATTGCTGACTTTATCTGGACTATTGTAGTGAAGTCCACAAAAGCTTAAGTTAGAAAAGTCTTTTTCAAGCTTAAAGGCACTCCTTTCTCTCATTAGATAGGCTTGATCCAACATAATCCCCAGAATGCAATCTATTTTGTGCCGTCTGTTTCTTTTATCAACTCTTGTAATTGACTGGGTGATGTGTGGGTAGCTGTTTTTGGATTTTGCAAGTACAATTTATCTCGTCTTCCACTAAGCATGTAGCTTTGGGAAGGAAGCACATGGATTAGTGAGAGAAGGTCAACAGGGTGATAAATTTTGCAGCCAGATCACCCTCACGTCCATTTTTATTGGAAGGGAATATCTGGGAACTCTTGTGTTGGTGGTACATGTGAGCTGAATGGATAGAAAGGCACATTTTATCATTTCCATCAGATTAGAAAGAGGAATCTGGTTTCCAGATCGCAGGTTTTCCAGTCTTCACCAGGAGGATTCTCATGAGCAAGAGCAGTGCCTCAAGAATATCTGTGCTATAAGTTCCTTATTTGTTAGACTTCTGTGCATCTTAGTTTAATGGCACCAGTACAATATAGCTCACAACCCATGAGATTTTTACCTTTGGTTTCACTTACCTGTATCCAACAAAATACATCCTATCGAGATATTTGTACCAGAAGTTACCATAGAGTCAATCTGGAAGGTCTAAAATACATCTCTAGGAATTTTCTAGGTTCTTCAGTGTTAGTTTATGGCATTTTCCAACTGACATTTATTGTTATTCATGGTTTACTATTTCTTGTTTCCACGGTAATTTCAGAAATGTATCATCTGAGGATATGGGGACTGTACTGTAGTTGATGCTTGATATGATATGCTTAATGATGTCCGTCTAGAGCAGTGGTTCTCAACCTGTGGGTCCCCAGGTGTTTTGGCCTACAACTCCCAGAAATCCCAGTCAGTTTACCAGCTGTTAGGATTTCTGGGAGTTGTAGGCCAAAATATCTGGAGACCCACAGATTGAGAACCACTGGTCTAGAGGTTACCCCTTGTAAAACCACAGAAATCTATTATTTTGGCTCTGAAATGCCATGGCCTTAGATAGCCATTGCCTGGCAACCTCAAAGTCGTAATCTAAGTCATAGACAGGGAAGGACTTTTCTTTAGTTTTGAATGCATACAAATATGCCAGCACAGATGTTTAGAATTGTGAACACCAGGTTTCCCAATTTAACTGTTGTATTCTTGTCCACACCAAGAGACAAGATTTGCCCTGAGGCAATTTCCTGAAAGGAACTAGAAAACAGAAAGATAGATATTCAGTACGTCAAGTTAAGAGTGGAGACAGACCAGCTATGATCTCATCAGCATTCAGTACACTGAACTAACGTGATAATGGGGTGCTGGTGAGGAGAAGGGCAAAAACAAAAGAAGAAAAGGCATTGAAAAACAGGCCAGCATTAAGATAAAATGTGCTGTCTTAAGCAAGCACGGGAAGAGAGAACAGCATGGTATGAGAGTCTTCAAATAAAAGAACATTTATGTTGTTGAAATCTGTGAGCAGTAGGCAAAAAAAATCAGTCGCCCATCTTAATACAATTTCAGTATTCAGAGAGCAGTTGCTGATTAGTTTATGCAAAAAGCAGAGCCGGGTTCTGCTGTGGCTGTGTGAGCATTAGTTTCTTTAGCTCTGTGCGTGTGTGTGTTGTCTTGGGAGGATCACTGTCTGATCCATAGCTTTTAATTATGCCGATTATGTTTTCACTGAAAAATAGAAGCTGCCTCAGAATCAGCCAAGAGCCAAATTAATGTTATACGCATTTTGCACCAGGAGAAATCCTTGCCATTTTTCTTATTATTTTCTCACTTTTTTGCCGTTTTTTGAAGCCAACACCTGCAAGTATAGCTAAATGTCATTAAAAGTGTATAATATAGATTTTTACAGCTCAGATAAATGCACTTGATATATTTACTTTTGAAGATTCCATTACCTGAGGCAGTAGCAGATGTAATTTTTTAAACCTGGAAACATTTCATTTCCCAGAAAACTTGGATTTCTCCAAAAATCACCTCTGGAAGACTTAATTCCTACTTTTTCTTTGCAAATAATTATTCTGTTGCTCTATTGCAGCCTGCTTGTTCTCTCCCTGCATTTCTAATACTATTTGGGGGTGGGGGGTTGCTTTGAGACTGGAGTTACACTTACAGGGCGAGAAGGTAGGCCCTTCTTTTCCCCAGCAGATCCCAACTCACTCACAGATACTTCTAGCAAAATACGTAAAACACAATTTGAGAAGCTTTATTAATGCATCTCTCAGTCTCTCATTTAGTTTTAGCCCTAATTCCTTAATGAAAAACTACAGTGAAAACTATCCAGAACTCCAGTCAGATCAGGATCAACTTGCACTGTTTATTGTTTGCTACTTAGAGTGCATTTTATACTAATTCTACTCTATGTTTGTCAATGGACTGGTGCTGGTCCAGGAGTCATCAGCTGTCAGTCTCTGGAGAATTTTCAGAAAGATACAATTGTAACCTGTTGACACAAAGATGGTATCAGTTACTGGCACATTGAAAAAAATAAAGTGTTGCCCCTTCAGATGGCTTAAGAAGCACTAACTTACCCTAAACTCTTATAGCAGGCACTAGGCAGACATTATTTTCACTGTTATAGTGTCATCTTTACACTCAGAGATGCAAAATCTCCTGATGGTCCCAAGTTCCAAGACTTACCATCTGACCGCTACACGGAGAAGGGCTTTCTCAATCATAGCCCCAACCCTCTGGAATGCGTTGCCCTCCGAAGTTCGTGCCCTTCAGAGTCTGTTAGCTTTTTGGAAGGCTTGCAAGATCTTACTGTTTCAGCAGGCCTTCGGGTCTTTAAAACTGTTCGACCTCTCCTGATGCGTAGTCCATTGGTACTGTTTTAATTTTACGACATGGTTTTAATATGATGTTATAATTGTTGTTTTTATTATATGTAAGTTGCCCCGAGCCATTGGGAGTGGCGACGAATAAATTTGAATAAAATAAATAAATAAATAAATCCTTTAAAAAAACCCAAAAAACCAACAAAGCATTAGTGCTCTTTAACTGAGAAATCCAAGTACTTCACTAAACAAAAAATACCAGAATGAATAGAGATGGCTCTGTAACTGTTAGTGTAGATATATCCTTAAGAATGTATATCTCAAACTTTTATTTACTTAATTCAATGAGACTTGCATAGCTCTTCTCCAACCTGGTCTACTGACAACAAGGCCGAGCTTCAGCACAGCAGGTTAATCACCACATGCAGCTGCAGTAAATCTTGCCAACTGAAAGGCTGACAGTTCAAAGCCCAAGTCAGGATGAGCTCCCGACCTTCAGCCCAGCTCCCTGACCACCTAGCGGATCGAAAACAGCAATGTGAGTAGATAGATAGGTACCGCGTCAAAACTGGGAAGGTATTTAGGCACAGTGATTCTGCCAAAAAGTAGGAAGTTTACAAACAAAGAACCCATTGGCAAGGAAGATAGAGCGACAATGCCCCCCAAGCTGGAACCACTCATAGCCTCCAAGATGCCAAAAGATGGTAAAAGCTTATATATACCTCTATCCATGTTGTCTTTCTTATCATTGTATAATCAGCATTGAATGTTTGCTATATATGTGTTCTGTGAGAAGGGTGTAATATGAGGGTTGAATGAAAAGTAATGCCTCCACCTAGTTTACTTGGGTTTGGATGGGAATACTTTAATAAATCAAATGTAGAAATAATCCTTAGAATGTGCTTTTTAACTACCACTATTCACTTTTCCATATAATCACCTGATAATTGGATACATTTCTGCCAATGATGAACAAGTTTTCTGAAGCCATCACGGAAGAAGTCAACACCCTGTTTCCGCAACCAGCATCTCCCAGTTCTCTCAATGTCTTCATCAGAAGCATAATGATGTCCTCGCAGATCTTCTTTCATTATCGAGAACAGAAATGCCGATTATGCTTGAAAGTTCTCTCTGAGTGATACGACGATTGTCCTGAATCAATCTGTCAACCTTTTGTTTGTGAAACTCAATGGTTACTGTCACAGGACATCCAACTCTTTGTTTGTCATGCAAATCAGATGTTCCCACCTCAACATCTTTAAACTTACCCAATGACATACATTGACACACATCAACACAATCACCATAAACAGCTTGCATTCTCTGATAAATCTCCTTTGGCGTGACACCTTCTGCTGTCAAGAATTCAATGATTGCACATTGCTTAAGTTGCGTTGACTGACCATCTGCACAAGGTTCCATACTTCACACTTTAACAACACAACTATTCAATGCTAAGGCTTCCTGCCAAAATGGAACTGTAGAGGAGAGTCTACTGAACAAGCCAGTACCTGCTGCATACCAGTACTGCCATCTGTTGAGGAGTTACGAAGGTGGAGGCATTACTTTTCATTCAACCCTCAAATAAATACTGTAGATAAATAAATAAATCAGGGTAATAGAGGGTGATTGGTACAACTAGGGTGCATCTAGGTGTAACCTATAATCCTAGGACAGCTCAGAGTAGCAATATGTCTGACTGGGCTTGGGGGTGGCTGCATTGTCATGATTAGGGTCCATTTTGTAATGGCGATGGTTAGAGTGCAGACAATCCCATGGGGGCTAGAATAGGCTCAATTGGAATTGCGGCAACAGGGACAATCTTACTTTGGTTGTCCCTGTTGCTGCAGAAGAATCCTGACCATTGCTCTTTCTCCTTGATCACATGGATACCTTTGCCAATGTCAGCAAATATGCATGGTGATAACCATAGTGAAGGGAGGGTGATATAGGTCCGATCTGTCCCCCTTTCTCTGTGCTGCCAAGGTCAAGAACTCCTGCGTTACACTGTAAGTCTCACACATTGTTTGGGGATCGAGGAATGATTTGTGATCCAAATTGGGGTTAGGGGTGAGTATAGACAAGCCCTTAGTGAGTTATATATTTCAGTAGGATCTTGAAGCAGAATCTCAGAAGTCCAGAACTCTAATCATCACAAGTATTACAATACAAAACAATTCCACAATATCTCGCTTGCATTAGGCTTCACAGGGCTATCCTATGGGTTTAATTAAACGTAAGGACTCATTATTATCAACCATGAAATGTATGTTGTTCTGTCTTACAGTAGAAGGGCACATACGTTATTCCTCTTACTGCATTCAAACATACTTTTAAAGTTAGGTTTTTCTCTTGATTTTTTTGTTATGATTCTGCCATAGAGAAGATAGCCATGTGCCAGTTTTTCCCCATTTGCAAACTATGGATTTCACGTCTAATGCAACTTCTACATTTTCAGAGTAATCCCCAGGCATTAGATTCCCCCCATTTCTCACCTTCTTGTCCCCATCCAATATCTATTTTCATGCTCATGAGCTCAAATGTTCTCTATATATTGCAGTTTTACAACCAAAGAAGCATTAAAAGACATCAGGTTTGATTCAACATAGAACTCTAGACTTGGAACGGCTTTGAATTTAAACTGAGCAATCAAACCTGGAAGAAACTACACATTCATTCTATCACAGTGACATAAAGTCAAAAGGTGAACTCTAAACGATTGCTATTATTTTGCTTGTGATATACACGATAAGGCTTTTAAAAAATCAGAATAATCATAATTAGGTAGCATACTGTAAATCAGACAAGCCAATGTTTGCAAACGGCCTGCCAAACTACATTGTTTCATTTCTAGTAAAAAGCAGTACGAACAATTCATTTAAATGTCATTCTGAGTCCGAAAAGGTGTCACACATCAGTTGGGCATTTTAACCTTTTAATAATTCTATGAGAGGCAAAGCCAGTGAACTTTAAGGTTTTCTAAAAATGTTTTTGCCCTGTTGTTTATCTATATCTGACATTTGGGAAAACTGCAGTAAAATGCTCCTGTTTGCTATTGAATTTTGAACGGAAAAATACTACACAATCCCACCTAACGGCATTTATAGGATTTGATCTAATATAATCAAATTGGAAAAATCATCTTGACTATATTACCCAGAACTCACTAGTCAGCATATCGTGTTGGAATAATTGGTGGGAAATTTCCTCCCTAAAGTCTGATTATAATGATAATTTGTTGTTTAGCTGGATTTGATTGCAGAGTAACACAGTCTACTAATATGACCAAACTCGGCGCTAAATCTAATTGCTAGTTCCTGCAAAAATAGATCCATGAATAAAATTGAAGCATGGTAAGCCAACCCTTAAATAAAATCCACCAAATTAGTAAGTATACTCTAGTTGGGATTCAAAATTGGATTTGGGACATTGGAAATTCCATATCCTGAAGAACAAAATTTCATTATTGCAGTTAATTATGTAATTTATGCAAAATGAAGAAACTTAATTTGTATGCTCAATATAAGGTTGTATTTAGTGGACTTGTTGTTGATGTAGAATTTAATCCTCCCGCTATTTAAAATGTATTTTTAACAGGGAGATGTTTATAATGGATGGACTAACATCACAAACAAGAAAGAAATATAAGTGAATAGTAGCAACATCAGCATAACACAACAGTAAGGTAGGGTGTTTGCCACTGCTTTACCCTAGATGTCTACGATGCTTGTTTTAACAGAGTTATCTTTATATGTGACAAAAGAAGCAGAAAAGCTATTAAGAGTATTTGCAGTTGTGTGAAAAATATGCAATGGCTGATTAAATCAACCAGAAAACATAAAACAGAATATTAGAATTGCAAGCAGGCTAAATTTACCAGCTAATATAACAGGAGGCAAGTGGTTTGGAAAGATGGACTGAAGGTTGTTTTGAAGTCTAAAATACATTTTAGAATTGAATAAATAAGTCACTCACTGTTTCAGTGAAAAACACTTGTGCTTCAATAAATTAAAAATGATATAATTTATTAATTAAAATGTATTTACTCTACATATTTGAGTATAAGCTGTGTTTTTCAGCCCTTTTTAAAGGCTGAACCCCCCCTCCCCCGGGTCTTATACTTGAGTGAGGGCCCTGGCGGGAAGGCACGGGGCTGAAAGAAGGACTTCTTTCAGCCCCACACCTTTCCACCATGACCCTCACCTTTCCGCAGAGCGACCCAGCTCCCCTTCCTCTCCTCCTCCCTCTCCCTGCATGTGCTCTCCATCCTCCTCTCTTGCCCCATGCATGCTTCGTCTCCTCCTCCCTCGCCCAACATGAGCTTTCCCTCCTCCCTTGCACTGTACACACTTCCTCTCTTCATCCCTTACATGGCTCTTTACTGCCACTAAGAATCTCAGTCTTCTTGGAGTGTTGGGGATTCGGGTAGTTGTAATCCAAAAAAAGCAGCTTTCTTAATTACTGACAGAAGCATGTGGGTGATTGGCAAAGTGAATCTGCCCACACTACAGCAGCAGATCAGATGAACAAGGAATTCCAGAGAAAAACATGGTAGTGCTCTCAAATACTTATTATTATATATATTATTTTACTCTATTTATTATCATTACATATATTATTTTACTCTATTATTATAATATTTATTTTACTCTATTATTATTGTTATTACATTTATTATTTTGCTCTGTTATTATTGGAAGGATATGTAAGAACATTTACATGGAAGAAAGTTAGAATACTGATTTAATCAGAGTTGGACAGTCTTATCTTAAATTAGTTTTATGTAAATATTCAAAAACCTTTAACTTACTGATGTTTCAATTAATGTAATTTTATTGGTATCTATTTTTATTTTTATTTTTGAAATTTACCAGTAGTTTCCTCATTTCCCACCCTTGGCTTATACTCTAGTCCAATGTTTCCCAACCTTTTTTGAGCCTCGGCACATTTTTTACATTTACAAAATCCTGGGGCACACCATCAACCAAAAAGACACAAAATGACACTCTAACACAGTAATACATATAGTTAATATGTTTTTAAATGTATTTATACACTCAGTGTGAAACCTGGGCCTGTTTCCATGAACACAACATAGATATCCTGGCAGGAATGGCAGAAAGACACACACGAAGGTCTTGCTCAACAGCCGGGAGTTATAGTTCACCCGCAATCAAAGAGCATTCTGAACTCCACCAATGATGGAATGGAATCAAACTTCTCACACAGAACTCCCATAAGGGAGCCCGAGTGGAGAAGAAAAAGTGTTCGGCAGGAGGGGGAAGAAAGGGTATTGGAGGTTCCAATGTCCCACGGCACACCTGATGATCGCTCACGGCACACTGGTTGGGAAACACTGCTCTAGTCAATACATTTTTCCAGTTTTTTGTGGTAAATTTAGGAGCCTCGGCTTATATTCAGGTTGGTTTATACCTGTGTATATATGGTATACCTAAATTTGAGTTACATGCAGGTAAATACTAAGACTAGAAGCTTGCTTTTTTCTTTTTAGTATGCATGTTTAGCATTTGGCTGTTAACAGCTTTCAGCATAAGGACTTTACAGCTCACAGGTGGCAAACCAGTAGTGAAACAGGACCATAACCTTTGGCAACAGCTGTATTGCACAAAATCTGTGTACAGCCCATTGCTGGTGTGCCACTTTTCTGCAACAAACAAATCCCCTGCCATTGATTATTATTATTATTATTTATTTCATTGGACTTATATGCCGCCAACTCCATACGGCTCGCAGCGGCTTACAAAGTCTAGAAATACATTACAAGATAAAAGCAAACAAACAGTACACCAAGGGATACATAGATAGACATACCGTGCACAAATAGGACAAACAGGTGGGCGACAGCAATAGGGGGGAGGGAGGACCGGGCTCATGCTACAGGGCAGAGCCATCTGGTGGAGTTATCAGGGCGACCATCGAATGAGGGGAGCCGGGGGGGGGGTCCCGCAGATTGAGGAGCGACCTCAGAGACTCCAGATCTAAGGAGTAATAGTCACTGTGAAGACAGTTAATGCCAGCCTGTGGACCCTGCTTCGCCGCCGGCGGCTTGTCAATCATCCTAGGGGGGGGATTTGCCGGTGAAGGCGCCCCAAACCTGCGGGCAGAGTTCCTGAATGTCTTAGGGCGGAGCCCTCCAGGGGCCCCTCTGGAAGACAGCTCCCGTGGGGGGGGGTATTGCAGGGCGAGACATCCTCCGGCCCCGCCTCCTGCCCCGCCCCCGCCCCCGTCTTTGCCTCCTCTGGTGTCCGTCTAGGTCAAGTGACTCACCGGGGTCCGAATCGGCCATGGTCAGGGGGGCCGCCGTGGTCAGGGGGGCCGCCGGCAGCCGCCCCGCGCATCGCCGGGGCCGCTCCCCCGGAGCCCTCTTCAAGACTCCCTCAATGTCGACTGTGTCCGTCGCTGGCCACCGAAGCAGCGGCAAAGGGGAGCCTGCGGCCTTGGGCGGCGAGGCCGGCAGCAGCGGCGACTCTACGGCTGGGGCCGCAAAAGGGGCGGTCCCAGCCGCTAGCGAGGAAGGAGGGGGGGCGGGGTCAGGGGCGCCGAGCCGGGAGAAGACGGCGCCATATTGAAGTCATCGGCTGATGCCCCCACTGTCGGGCCTGGGGGAGAGCCCAGGGCTGCCCACGGGCTCCACCACTGGACCACCGCCGCTCTCACTGGGGTCTCGGCCGTGGGCAGGGCCGCCTCCTCCGAAAGAGGGGCACCCCCGGCAGCCCAGCAGCCGTCCTCCGATGGGTCATCTGTAGGGTCGGGGTCAGCCGCTCCACTCGGCCCTCTCCCCACCGGACTCGGGTGCGGGGAGGCCGAACGAGGGGGGTCCCACACTCCATCGACCGCACTCCCTCCAGGCCCCGGGCAGGAGCCCGGGCAGCGAGGGGCGGCCGCATCGCCCAAGGACGCCAGCGCCGGACCCAGCCTGTCCAGCTCACCCAACCAGAAGGCCAGGCGCTCGACCAACTGGCCGAGGCGGAGGACAAGGCCGGCAAGGTCCTGTGGTGCGTCCGTTGTATTCCTGGGTTGGTTGTCAGCGTCCTCCCGGGTGGAGTTGGAGGGAGTGGAAGGCCCAACTTCTTCCAGGCCCGGCCAAGGTACAGGGGACCAGGTCAGGCACCGCTGGGGGGTCGCTGTGGTCACCGGAGCCGCTGCAGTCACTGCAGGCCCCCAACCGAGGGACCCAGCAGGAGCAGCGGTGTCTCTTAGTCCCGCAAGGGCCCTGAGGATAGAGGCCGGCGCCCGAGCAGCCTCCAGAGCAAGCTCGGCGTCGGCCTGCAGGGCCTCAAGAGGAGGGAGGGGGCACCTCGGAGCCTCAAGCAGTGCCCCGAGCCAGACACAACAGGGAGGACAGGCAGGTCCGGCGAGTTGTTCCCCGGCGAAGAGCGACCCCTCTCAGCAGTGGGGGTGCTGTGTTGGCCACCAGATGGGAAAGTTTACCAGAGGCCCGGCGGAGCTCGGCGTTTGAACGTCTGCTCGACGCGGCCATCTTGGATGAATGGGGAAAACACCACAATAGCTCCAGATCATGACATGATGTCACAACTTAACTTGTGCAATGATGCTAATCCATCTTTGTGTTTCCACACTGCCATGGGAAAGTGGGATTGTTCTGCTTCCTTACTCTCTCCTCTGCATCATTGTAATTGATCAATTAATTTTTTAAAAATTAAATAGAAACTTCCGTTGCTTTTATTAAATCCAGAGTAGCAGAATAGAAGGTCAGATTTTTACTGGTACCTGGAAATACAGGCACAGGATTTTGGATCAGTGAAACATCAGAGTAGCATGATGCTTAAAGAGATGTGAAAGTGAGAGTCACCTACCATTTAGCTGCCACTATACTTGATTGGGGAAATGATATGGAATAGGACTTCATGCCAGAAAGTCTTATTTAGATAACCTATAAATATCAGTTTGGGAAAATGGCTATTAAAATGTGTTTGTGACAGCTCTGGTTATCATGCCTGTACTCTTCAAAAACGGGTTATATTTTCTCATTATCTACAATAGACATATAGAATATGTTTCTCGCCAAATGCTGTTGGACTACAATTCTTGACAATCCTAATCACTGGCAAAAAAATCTATTTAAAAAACGGGAATTGCATAACAACATTTGGAGAATCACATGTTGTCCACACTCAGTTTTAAAATGGTTAGACTCTAACAACTCTACATAACAAGAGTCTTGCTAGTACAGATCAGAGTTTGAAAAAGCTTCAGTTCCCATGATTCTAGGAGTTGTAGTTCCAAAAGTTACATTTCCAAACTCTGGATCAGACTAAGAGCCTCCTCACAAAGGCCAGGCAAAGTGTCCAGCTTCATCTGGCCTTGCAGCAAAATAAGAGGGGCAATGTGGCAAATCTGTTGCCCTGTGTGAAGCTTGCTCTCAGTGACACTTTCCCCATCACATGCCTCTGGCATGCTTTTACCCCAGTTGGGGGCGGGGCCTGTGACAGAAGTCACACAACATCATGTGTTGGCCAACACGGGGCATGTCCAGAAGATGGAGTGAAAGTGTTCTAAGTTTCCCCCATTTGATGAAGTCATAAGATTCAATCTAGTCCATACAGCTGAATATTCAGAAGACTTCTGTTGAATTTGAAATTTGCAATTTAGCTATCTGATGTATCTCTATTGTCCTTTGTCTCCATATGAGGCATTTTTAAACAAAAATTCATCAGAGACTGTAGGAGCCTCCGGTGGCACAGTGGGTTAAACCCTTGTGCCGGCAGGACTGAACACCGACAGGTCGCAAGTTCGAATCCGGGGAGAGTGTGGATGAGCTCCCTCTGTCAGCTCCAGCTCTTCATGCGGGGACATGAGAGAAGCCTCTCAAAAGGATGGTGAAACATCAAAACATCTGGCTGTCCCCTGGGTAATGTCCTTGCAGATGGCCAATTCTCTCACACCAGAAGCGAGTTGCAGTTTCTCAAGTTGCTCCTGACATGAAAAAACAATCAGAAAATGTGGGTTTAAAAAGTATAATGGATTTATTTAAAGCTTTTCCAGTTTGAGGTTGTTGCCGGTTTCTCTGGTTGAGAATTCCGTAAGTTATGGATTGTTGTATATAATAGTACTGCCTTTTACCCATTCCGAGTCTACTTTAGAATAACTCCCTTGCCTCGTTATTATGAAAAGGGGAGAAACATCTATCTCTATTCCTTCTCTCTGAGTTATTCATAACTTCATAAACTTCTATCATCTCACTTCCATGCAGTTATCATTTTTCTACTTGAAAAAGCCCCAAATGCTTGAGCTTTTTCTCATAACTTCAGATGCAATTTGCTGACCATTTTCTGATGCTATGATATCCTGTTTGAGATGCAGCTATATGTTGTACACAGTATTCCAGATGCAGCTGTAGCAGAGCTATATGAAGGCATTATAGTACAGGCAGTTTTATTTTCAACCCTTTTTTTATCAGCTGCCTATTTCAGTTATCTATCTTGACCCAAGATCAGTTGCCCAGGAATCACAACGAATTCAGAGTTTCAGACTCTGAGTTTGCTTGTGCATCTATATATGTGTGTGCATGTGCATTTAATATATTTTGTCCAAAGTGCACTGAAATTGGATCTAACTGGCATTTGGTTGCACTTTCATTCAATTTGGACAGAGCTTCTGGAAAACTGTACACTACCCTAAAATGTTATTTTCATTTTCAGGGGTGACCAGGGGAGATTTGGCACAATTAAAACTTGTGTGCCAGCTGTGCCTATACTTTGGGAAGTGAGACTTGGTCATGGTGGTCAATGCTCTTGTTACATCTTGCATAAACTACTGCAATGCACTCTATGTGGGGTTGCCTTTAATGACGGCCCAGAAGCTTCAAGTGGTCCAACAGGCAGCAGCCAGATTTCTAACAGGAGTGGCATACAGGGAGCATACAACTCCTCTGTTGCTTCAGCTCCGCCGGCTGCTGATTTGCTACCAAGCCCAATTTAAAGTGCTGGTCTTAGCCTATAAAGCCCTAAACGGTTCCAGTCCAATTTGCCTACTAGAACTTTAAGATTGTCTGGAGAGGCTCTGCTCTCGGTCCCACCATTGTTGGGGGCGGGAGACAGAGCCTTCTCGGTGGTGGCCCCTTGGCTGTGGGACTCCATCCTTAGTGACATCAGGAGGCCTCATGCCTTCTAGTTTATAGGAAAAAAAAGTTAAAGACATAGAAGAATGAGTGACTACGGGCTTCAACATGGTTTGAATATGGATTATTTTATTTATTTATTTATTTATTTATTTATTCAGATTTCTTGGCCGCCACTCCTGGGTAGCTTGGGGCGGCTCACAATCTAACAAATCACAACATGTTATACAATTAAAACAAGTTAAAACTACAGCATTAACAACAACATCAACCAGAACCACTAGACTAGCTTAGGTAGCGAAAGCCTGCCGGAACAGTCAGCTCTTGTAGGCTTTCCGAAACACCATGAGGTCGCGAAGAAACCTGATCTCCAGCGGTAAGGAGTTCCAGAATGTGGGCGCAGCGATGGAGAATGCCCTTCTCCTCGTCAAAATCAGGTGAACAAGTATCTTGGAAAAATGGAACTATGCACTTTATTTGATTTAATCTGCTTAATGTTTTAATGTGTTCATTGACTAATTATTCACTGTTTTAATGGAGGGGGTATGTTATGTTTTTACTGTTGATTTTACCAGTATTGAAGTGTAGCAGAGTTGTAAACTGCCTTGAGTCCTCTGAGGGGGAGAAAGGCGGGGTATAAATGAAATAAATAAATAAATAAAATACATTTTCTCAATTATGTTGTTCCTGACACTAAACACGTTCTAAAAAGTTTGTCAAGATAGGATTTATTTTCATTTGCTAAATTTATCCCAAGGTTAATTTGTTAGATCAATTAAGATCCTTGGTGCAATACTGGTGAGTGTATCTGCCTGCCTGCCTGCCTGCACACATGTACCATATTAAGTGCAGTTTTTATAATCTTAATTGCAATATACATAGGATATGGCTTAAAAAATTATGATCAAAGCCATAAAACCATACAAGTTGAGCATTATTAAACAGGTTAACACATCTACTGGTCAGCTTATTATTGTCTGGCTCCTCCTCTTCCACTTTTCTTTTATGTGACTCTATAATAAAGATACCTTATTTTACCTCTTTAATCTGCTTATGTTTCCTCAATTATATATTTGCTCCTTTTAAGAGTAAGAACTTTTCTTAGCAGCAACATTTACTTATGTAAAAAGTTTTAAAAGCTAGGAGATAATGCCTCCTGAGTCACTGCTCACCTTGTGCATAACTAATAAATACGACACGCATTAAAAATTGTATTGAGTTTAAATATAACTAAATGGAAATGTTTTTACCTTGATACTTTTATATCTGGGGCACTTTCCGTGGATTGTGAAGGATAAGAATTTTAAGACTGTAAGTTAGGAAACTCTGCATCAGCAGATTTCAAAAAGCTTTAAGACCAGCGTTTATTTTACGTATCTTTTATATACTAGTTGCATTTATAGCCCATCGTTTCTTCTGTGAACAGTATAGATGGCTCATGTCCTCCTTGGTTTATCCTTACACCAAGCCTATGAATTTTATTTTATCATAGACTAAGGGAAAATGACTTAAGCTAGTGATTTTATGACTTGAGATCTCATCACATTGAGATCCTTGATGCAGGGACAGCCGGGCAAATCATAGGGCAGCGGGGTAAATTTGTCGCTCATTACCCTGCATCACCTGCATTGCCCACTTGCCTACAGCATGACGGAAATCATAACTTTCTCGCATGTGCCCGTGCGATCCCTGTGATTTCCTATCTGAACACTGATAGTCTCCCATGTTCGGATTTCCCCTTCTTATCACACTTCACTGATACAGCTGGCTTAGATCCCAATTCATATCCCATGTGATGAATTTGTATATATGCAGTTTTGGATTTTTGGAGTATTTCTTGATAAATTATTTTTTACTTTGTTTCTTTTAAAATATAATCAATAGTATAATATATAGTGCTAAAGTTCATTATTTTCCATAATGTAATGATAAAAATTAAACTTTCATATATTTTCAATTCATTGCACACCAACTGAAATATTTCAGGTCTTTTTTTGTTTTAATACTGATGATTTTGGTATACATATCTCAAAAAAATAGCATATTCCATCCGACCAAATATGCTAATTTTTTGAGACAGTATTTTGGGGTTTTCAGGAGCTGTATGCCAAAATCATCAGTACAAAACAATCAAAGACCTGAAATATTTCAGTTGGTGTGCAATATATGAAAGTTTAATTTGTATCATTACATTATGGAAAACAATGAACTTTAGCACTATATGCTAATTTTTTGAGAAGGACCTGTATACACACACACACACACACACACACACACACACACTCATGCAAAATGTATAACACTGCATTTAAAAAACACTAGAGCAACATTAATAAAAATGTTTGATAATACATCTACATTTATGAGGCAAATAAAAAGAAAAAAAGTTTCATGATGTATCAGTAGATTGAAGATTTAAAAAGAAGCACGCCATTTCAGAGATTTACATGTGACTGTGGAAGACAAGTAGCACCAAACTTGTTATAGATGTATTCAATAAATGGAGAAAAATGCTATAATAGCTTTCAGTCATTTATATGCTATTCAGAACTTTAATCTGAGTTGTCAGTTTCTCCCTCTTATGGAAAAATTCCATTAGTTTGTTTGATAAGCAGTGACTGTTTGGTTTTTGTATGGATACTTTACCTGATATTTAGCACCAGAAATAGCACTACTTATTTAATGAGCAACATATCCTGTCAATGTTATGTATTTTGATTACAATATAATATTTTTCCTAATTTTGTTTTCCTCTTTTATATTATTGACTCAGAGTTGATGGTTACACTTTCTAATGGTTTCTCTCTCTCTGTTCTCTGTTTCCATAACCCACCATGTTGCACACAGATGCAGAAAAGGTGGCAAAACTTTTTGATCCCTTCCTGTTGGACCTAGTTGAACAAACACAGTTAATACAATAGATTTCTTCCCTTTTAAAATCCTTATGTAGCTGCAATGGCAAATGTGTGTGTGTGTGTGTGTGTGTGTGTGTGTGTGTAGAAGTCTTACCTATGTGCAAATGAATTCCCAATCTGGATTAGGTCATTGTACATGCACTCTAGATTTTTTTAAAAAAAACTCTTTAGGGGTTAATGGTATGAATGTAGTGTGTTGTGTTTCGACATGTTATTCTTAAAAGGGAAGCTGTTCATCCTCTGACCAGACTCTGCTAAATATTGGATTTGTTACAGCATGGATATCTGAACAAGTACTTTCAGAATGTTTGATATTTATATTGGCAGAGAGCAGTGATTTGGAGCTTATCTTCATGTTATTGAAAGGAGTAAATACCACAGGAGTTGGTATGTAGCAAAAAAAGTTGGAAAGCTATACTTTATTGATTCTGGAAACCCATTCAGGGACAAAATAGGAGGAAAAATCCTCATTTAATTTACAAAAGCCCCTATATCTAACTTCTACATGTAATAGTAGTAATTACGGCAGTGGTTCTCAACCTGTGGGTCCCCAGATGTTTTGGCCTTCAACCCCCAGAAATCCTAACTAGCTGGTCAACTGGCTGGGATTTCTGGGAATTGTAGGCCAAAACACCTGGGGACCCACAAGTTGAGAACCACTGGATTACGGAGTGTCACATGCAACTCCCTCCCTCTAATCCCTCTAAGTAAGATAACTTTTGTGAAGATGGTGGAAGGAGTTAGAGTCAAGTCACAGCCATCCATATACCAATAAGTAGGATCCTAGAAAAGACAGGGATGGATGGATGGATGGGTGGATGGATGTGTGTATCTCTTTAAGACAGTAGTTCTCAACCTGTGGGTCCCCAGATGTTTTGGCCTTCAATTTTCAGAAATCCTAACAGCTGGTAAACTGGCTGGGATTTCTGGGAGTTGTAGGCCAAACACCTAGGGACCCACAGGTTGAAAACCACTGCTTTAAGAGGAAGCCTGAACAACGGCTCAGGTTACAGGTTACATACACTGGTGTTCCAATACATACCTTAACTCTGGCACATAAAAGCAAAATGGAAATATTGTTTAAAAAATCATCCCATTGGGCTTGGATGCTAAGATACTAAGGAAGTTCTTAGGAGAAGAGTTTCACAGATTCTTCCTCCCTATAATAGATCTTGTGCCTCATTCCACTGTCCTCAAGGGAGACTTTGGGATAGTCCACACCAACCTTCTAGAAGGATTTTCTCTAGATAAGATTATTGCAGAATCCGAGTTGTTATCTTGGATACATTTTCCAGTCATGTATTTTCTGCTACTTTCCTAGAAAACAACAACACAGTTGCTCGAGAGAGGGCAATTGCAAAAGCTTCAAACACAGCTTTCAAATCTGTCATAATTGCTAGGTGAATTTTTACTTGGATTCTATAGCATAAGAGATCCAAATGCTAACCAACATCCTCTCTGTGTGACTGTCTTCACAAAAGTAAGGTGAGTGTCATTGCTGTGAGGACAGGCAAATTTGGGCAGCAGACTCATTTCTTCCTCCTCGCTGCCTGCAGGATTCTCTTTTGGAATGTAGAAGCAGTATTGATTTAGTGTCTGGAATGTCTGCATGTGATTTATAACAATGAACACATTGCACAGGCTGTTCAGACAGCCCTTTAAGTGTCCCGAGCAGTACAAAATGAGAGGGACACCACTGAGGGCTTCCCATTCTTCTTTCCCTTTTTTAGTTTTGTTTGCCTTGAAAAATCTGTCTTGTTCTGCTAAAGTTTCCCTTGTCCCTGGATAAAGCCACACACAACAGAATAAGAATGAAGGCATATATAATAATACGGCAAACAGAAATCTATTAGTGCTTCGTCTTTTTTAATGGTTTCTTTTAGGCAGAAAAGAAATAGTAAGCTCCTTTGAGAGGATATCAAAACTATTTTTTTTCTTGCAGTGCTGCATAGAAAGAAGCTTAAAGCCATTGAATGGTTTAGTTAGGCAATGCAGTATATGCAAAGTTTCATTCTGGTCCTCAGTATAATTTAATTCAAAATATGCCCCATTATTTAAGTAGAATTTCCAGACAAATGTGCGGTTTTTCTCCTTTCTACTTAGGGAGTCTGTCCAGAGAGATAAAAATGACACAAAAACCCAGGCTGGTTTGCAAGCATAAGATTTTGCCACTTACTATCAGTGGTAGTAATATATTTTGAAGGACATATATTTACTGTGGCAATCCCCAATATGATCAAGTAGGGTCAAAATGAAGGCAGTCATATTGATCCGCATATACCAACTATTTCTAGCTGGTTTAATATCCATCAGGTTGAAGCTATGTTTAGGACAAAACCAACATACTTTGCATTATGACAGGGATAGGTCCTAACAATATATTGTTGGTGAGAAAAGCTATATTCCCTCTATTGTGAGAATTGCAGCTGTGTTCCGAGGGAGCAAAGAAACCTCAGGAAGATGGTAGATGAGGGTCAAGATTCAAAATTGTGGTGGTATAAAGCTCTATACATAAGGAACCATATATCAGACAGGAAAAATTGCCCATCATATGATGCTCTCTCTTCACTTGAGGCATGGAGCCTGCTGGCTTCTATCCCACAATGTATATCTACTTATGGTGGGGCTCTGTGATACAAGCCACTGTGGCAGCAACACATGAAGCTTCCTGTGTTGCATAGGCAATAATGGGGGGGGGGGCAGCCAGTTGGTGAACATTTCTCACTGTAGGATGGGGCAAGGGGGAAGCTGGGTGTTGCAGGGCATGGGGAACAGGCCCTGCCAGCTTTGCCATGATGTGTGGCAAATCTTGATGTCAATGTGATGTGGTCCTTAGAAGTGTGCTATGCAACCTATTTCTGTTGAATGGTAGTGCTGTGCAGCTGAAACACAACCAGACAAGCAACTGGGTGCACATTTATTTGTTTTTGCATGCAGTTCTGCCTACGCTTGCACAAATGTCCAGTGGCACCACATGTGCAAATATTCGTGAACTGAATGTGGATATTCTTCATTGGACAAAAACATCCAACCACTTTCGCAGTATAACATATGAGTAGGATTCTGGGTGAGATCTTCCATTATGATAATAATAACTTTATTTTTATATTCCGCCTCCATCTCCCCAAAGGGACTCGGGAAAGCTTACATGGGGACCAAGTCCAAGATAAACAAAGGTTACAAATAACACAATTAAAACTTGTAACAGTAAAATACATTATGGATGGAGGACCACCGCCTCCCAAAGATACTACTCTATGGTGAACTCGCCATGGGTCAGCGCAAGAGAGGTGCCCCAAAAAAGAGATATAAGGACTCCCTGAAACCACATCTCAGGCTCGGCCAGATTGATCACCAACAATGGTCCACCCTGGCCTCGCATCGGGAGGCATGGAGATGCACTATCCACAATGCTGCGGCCTCTTTCAAGAAGTCACGCCGAATGTGTCTTGAAGAGAAATGACAACACAGAAAGAACCGCAACTTGGAAACAACATCACCCAAGGAGACTTTCTACTGTGCTTTTTGCAACCGGACTTGCCTATCTCGGATTGGCCTTTTTAGTCATCAATGCGCTTGTAGAAAGCATGGGTGAGTCCTTCCCGAATCTTCGTTCACGAAGAAAAGCCAAGAAAATACATTAATACATAATCCAAATGTATGTGCATGAAGGCAAAATCCCTGGACCCAGACTGATGGATGGCCAGCCCTTTGAGGGACTGGACAGTTAAACACACCAACAAGACATTACAATATAAATGTTGTAACTTGCGGACCAGAGACTGCTGTAATTTTGCTACGTTCAGGAAGAAGGGCTGGTGATTCATCATGGACCTTTTTCACAGTAGTCAGTTCAAAAATTCAAATGGTCCACCTTTCTAAATTTTGGTTGCACCACATGCTTAACTGTGTTGGGTAGAGGGAATGTAGAATTATTTTCATCCAGAAAAATGACCTTTTTGTAGAGATTAGATGGACCCATTCCCATAAGGTCTTTTGTTGCAGCAGGAATGCCTCTAATAATGTTTGTAAGCTGCCTGGAATTTCATGTTTGGAGAAACATTAAAATACCAAAAAGAGTCACTGCCCTGCACCTTGTGGTGCTGAATAAAAGAACTTAGATATTTTTAAAGTGAAACGAAAAGTATTTTAGCTATTTTTGAGAAAGCACAAAGTCAGTTTTAAAAATGAATAATGATAGTGGCAATGAACTCTGTTGGACTGTATAATTATAAGCCCTGCTTGTGTCTCTGGTTGGTAGGCATGGTTTCGAACCCAAAAATGGCGATTCTAAAATCTAGATGGGATTCTCAAAATAGGAAGGAGGGAGGGAAGGAGGGAGGGAGGGAGGGGGGTATTCTATTCTTGGAAGCAGCAAAAAAGGAAGAGGAGCCCCCTCGCTCCTCGCTGCCTCTCTCTCACCCCGATCCTGAGGGAGCGAGGGGCCCAAGTTTGCCCAGGCTGAGAGGAAAAGGAAGAGGCCTGAGGCTGTGAGGAATGGTGGGAGTTGAAGTCCAAAACACCTACCTGGAGGGCTGAAGTTGGCCCCTGTGATGGGGCAAGGCAGAGCAACGGGGAAGAGAAGGGAGGGGGAGAAGCATCTGAGAGAGCGCAGGGAGAGAGAGGAGGAGAAGTGTGTGTGTGTGTGTGTGAGAGAGAGAGATGTTGGCCCCTGCGATGGGACAAGGCAGAGCAACGGGGAAGAGAAGGGAGGGGGGAGAAGCATCTGAGAGAGCGCAGGGAGAGAGAGGAGGAGAAGTGTGTGTGTGTTTGTGTGAGAAGTTGGCCCCTGCGATGGGACAAGGCAGAGCAACGGGGAAGAGAAGGGGGGGGGAGAAGCATCTGAGAGAGCGCAGGGAGAGAGAGGAGGAGAAGTGTGTGTGTGTGAGAGAGAGAAGTTGGCCCCTGCGATGGGACAAGGCAGAGCAACGGGGAAGAGAAGGGAGGGGGAGAAGCATCTGAGAGAGCGCAGGGAGAGAGAGGAGGAGAAGTGTGTGTGTGAGAGAGAGAGAAGTTGGCCCCTGTGATGGGACAAGGCAGAGCAACGGAGAAGAGAAGGGGGGGAGAAGCATCTGAGAGAGCGCAGGGGGAGAGAGGAGGAGAAGTGTGTGTGTGTGTGTGTGAGAGAGAGAAGTTGGCCCATGCAATGGGGCAAGGCAGAGCAACGGGGAAGAGAAGGGAGGGGGAGAAGCATCTGAGAGAGCGCAGGGAGAGAGGAGGAGAAGTGTGTGTGTGTGAGAGAGAGAGAGAAGTTGGCCCCTGCGATGGGGCAAGGCAGAGCAACGGGGAAGAGAAGGGAGGGGGAGAAGCATCTGAGAGAGCGCAGGGAGAGAGAGGAGGAGAAGTGTGTGTGTGTGTGAGAAGTTGGCCCCTGCGATGGGGCAAGGCAGAGCAACGGGGAAGAGAAGGGGGAGAAGCCAGCAGGAAAGAGGAGGACTACACTTTCAGAATGCATTGCCTAGCAGCAGCGTCACTTCCAGTTCCCCATAGAAATGCGGGAAAAGAAGAAGCTGAATGAAGGCGGGAAGGAAATGAGGGGGAGAAGACAGGGAGAAGTGAGTACGTAGTACAATAATTAAGAATTTATTACGATCATAACGCAAATTGTTGGCCTCAAGGACCGTAAAAGGAAGTCTACTTCCTGGTTAGCTGCCGTGATGCGTATAAACTAGAAAGTCCCATTACATACGAATCACTTACGATTTCTTTTGATTTTCATAACTTTTTTCTCATGCCTACTGGTTGGGTTATATTAATAGTAAAACTTTATAAAACCGAGTCATATTATATTGCAATCAATACATTGCATTCAGCCTTTTTAAATCCAATACACTGGACTTTTTATTTAAAAGATAAATATTGGTAGATTTTCACTTTTGAACAAGTCTGTATAATCCAGTGAGGAAAACTCTATGTATGGAGTACTTGTAGAAACATTTAATTCATTGGATAGGAGATCCAAAAGGCCTTGTTAGTGCTACTGAATGCTGTAGTTCATAGATTTGTATTTTTCCCAAGTTGATAACTTTAAACATGTAGAAATGTATCCCTTTTCATACAGATAGAAAAATTCAAATTGATGTAAAATTTGCCCAAGCTTTTAGGCAGCTACTCAATTTCAATGCAATATTTATTTCAATAATCATGTAAACAACATAAGTTTCCAATATATATTAAAGTCCTTTAAAATATGGGTATTTAGGGAAAAATCTTTTAAAAAATAGTATTCACTATCTGAATTCTGTTTGATGCTTGAAGGAAAGGGGTAAAGAAAACAAGGGAATAAAAGAATATTGAAGCTTATTCTCCAGACCAAGTACCGTATATTTAGGGCTATTAGGGCAATAGCCCTAAAACTTTCTCTATTGACTGAAAGTTTTGTAGTGGAAAGAATTAGAAGTCAGAAAAGTTATACAGAATAAGAAATAGAAGGATGTGCTGTACAAAAGCTGTATTTTGGGCTTTGTGTGAGTCATCTAAAATGCTCCCTTTGCTTGTGCCAGCAGTTCTAGAGCTCAGAAAAGTTATTTTTTCTGGAGATGTGCTCCAAAAAGTGACTTTCCCAAGCTCTACAGTTGACCAGAATTGGTCAAAATGAAGACATACCGTATTTAATGGAGTCTAATGTGCCATTGACTCTAATGCACACCTTACTTTTCAAAAACTTGAAACCCCAAAAAGTATTTACCATATTATGATAATCTAATGCACACCTGAGGCCCTTCCAGACAGGCCCTATATCCCAGGATCTAATCCCAGGTTTTCTGTTTATCCCAGATTATCTGGTGGTGTGGACTCAAATAATCCAGTTTAAAACAGAAAACCTGGAATACTGGGCATGTCTGGAAGGGCCCCCTAGTTTTGGGAAGGTGATTTAGTAAAAAAAAAGTTGAGCATTCGAAACGAATAAATATGGTATGTCTTGAAAGTTACTGTTGGTATATATTGTTGCCCACCTTATTTGGATACATAAAACTCTTCAATATTCTTTCCTTCAATAACTATGTAGCCACATTTAATGTGGCATTATATACAGGACTTCAAACATTTGCTCACCATCTGTCCCTTTTCTAATAGAAGTGTCTACTTGTACTTTGGATGCAGAGAGACAGCTGGAGGTGCAATTATTTAACATAAACTACCTTGTGTTTCCTAGGTGTTTTGAGAACACTTTTCAGGTAGAGTACAATATAGACTATCCTTTTTCTTATGCCTGGAGCTGGAAATGGACTCTATATTTTGTTCAGTTTTCATAGTCTTAACGCTCTCCAAAGTGAAACATAACCCATGCGACCTTAAAACTAGGAACACAGGCCTAGCTAACATTGAATTTCAGATTTTGGGAAATGGTAGGCTATAATGCTAAAAGGAGCCCCCAGTGGCGCAGTGGGTTAAAGCATTGAGCTGTTAAACTTGCTGACCAAAAGGACACAGGTTCGAATCTGGGAAATGGCATGAGCTCCCACTGTTAGCCCCAACTTCTGCCAACCTAACAGTTTGAAAACATGAAAATGTGAGTAGAAGAATAGGTACCACTCCAGCGGGAAGCTAACGGTGCTCCATACAGTCATGCCAGCTACATGACCTTAGGTGTGTCTATGGACAACGCTGGTTCTTCGGCTTAGAAATGTAGATCATCACTAACCCCCAGAGTCAGACACGACTGTACTTAATTTTTTCCACATGTTTCTCTGTAGTTGAGAACAATATTTTGAAATGGTTTGTTTAAAGATGATCTGACTGAGGCTGTGTCTACTAGGCATGGTTAGGTTCGGTCAGAATCTTTGTAATTCGGAATAAATTCAGAAATATTTCCTTTTAGAAGCAATTTTGAAGTTTTTAAGGAAACTGGAAGTCTCTTTGCCCTTCCAAAGCATTTTCCACCATTTCTGTTAAGAATCAGTAAGTGAGTCGGAAATGATTCAGCTTTTCAGACCAGTTTGGATGGATTTGCTTCAGTTTCCTTTCCCTCCCTCATCAGTCCTGGGCAGGAGCAGCAGTTTAACCCAGTTTGGATGGATTTGCTTCAGTTTCCTTTCCCTCCCTCATCAGTCCTGGGCAGGAGCAGCAGTTTAACCCAGTTTGGATGGATTCCCTTAAGTTTCCTTTCTCTTCCCGTCAGTCCTGGGTGAGAGAAGGAGTTTAACCCAGTGTGGATGAATTTCTTCCCTTTGCTTCCCCCTTTTTCTGGAATAAAACAACTACTTTCAAAGTAAAGACAACCCAATGAAACAGGAAATAACACTTTGAAACCATTAACGAAGGATTTGGAAGTCTCTGAAGTTTTGAAAAGTTTTGAACTTTTTTTCTGCAAAAATTGGAATTGACTTTAGATCCGAACCACCAGCGTCCCTACATCCGAAACAAGGTTGAACCATTTTTTTAATCAAACAAGCCTAGTGTCTACCCTTACCCAAATAATCCAAGCTAAAGAGTTCCAGAGCTGCACCAATGCAACCTGAGAGCATCACTGGAGCCTTTTGGCCATCAACGTGGCAGCGCAGATGAGGGTGCATCAGGATTGCAGCTGCCCCATGCCAATCCAGAAATCCACACCTCCAAAACTCCAAGATCACAGCTGGATGCAGCACTTTTACTGTGAATCTAACCACACATTTTGTGGCCTCCCTGCAGCAACTGATCACTGAGTCCTGTTTATTTTGGTCACGTAGGAACAGCCTGTCTTTTGCAGCATTAAAAGAATGGTTACAAAAGAACATACAGTGTTTTCAATACATCCAGGAATATATTTACCAGATGGTACAAAGGAACAGCAACGTGCAACCATTTCTAACATTTATAATTATTATATTTACTGTTGGGGGTGGGGTAAGGGACACAAAGTTAAGACATAGTCGTAAATTAATTTAAGACTATGGTGTCCCAAAAGAATTGCTGCCAGAATGCATAAAATCAACAGAAAGAAGGTATGAGAGAAGCAGTAGGAAGCACTCTGAGATGAAAGTCACATTTGAGTGATTTTTGAGTTGGGATGAATGTGATGGACAAACTAGAGTAATGACTTTTCTTTTGTTTTTTTAGCTGTGAAGTACTAATTATAAGAGGTACACTCATCTTTCTGCTCTTTACAATCAGCTTTCTTTTCTTTGCATTGCTGTAGTCCTTCCATATGAAGTCAAGACAACTGATGGTGATATCACAGAAAGCAAGCAAATCTATATCTTAGGAATGACTATGCCACTACATCACATTTCCTTTGCTCTGGATTACTTTTGTTTGCATTCAATGACACAGCCATATAGTCCAGCCAACTCAAACCTGATTAAGTTAGCACCAGAACACACAGAACCCACGAAGGGTGATGAAATGAATCAAGCAAATCTTAGAAATATGCAAAATATCCAAAATATCTATATTGTTCAGTATATAAGCATTCTTACAGTAGACATACATTACCCAAGTGGGTGCAACATTCAATTCCCACGCAGGGGTGATAAATCAACTGATGAATAGTTCAAAACGATAAATCCATAATTAGCCTCGAAAGGCTTGTAGAACTCACAACGGTGAGTATTTGTACAGTTCCAGATTAAGCAGGCTAAATACATCATGACCCAGGGTCACCCTAATGATTGCTATTTAGCCTGGGTCATGATGTATTGTTACTTGATAATGGACGCTCTTGTTGATTCACCTTGAGAAAACCGAATTGTACGGTGAAACGGATTTTAAGGCCTCTCCATCTCGCATTGCTACTCCGTTGGCCTTTCCATTCGCTGGGAAGAGTTTTATTTCACTCCTCTGCGTCCAACTTGGGTCATTAGACCGGGAAGATTTATTTTGATTTTCCTGAGCATTCTACTTTGCGACGCCTTGGGAAATCCGCATTATTGGCACTGACGCTGTTATTATTTGTCTTTCCCCATCGGGGGCTTAATCTGGAACTTTACAAATACTCACCGTTGTGAGTTCTACAAGCCTTTCGAGGCTAATTATGGATTTATCGTTTTGAACTATTCATCAGTTGATTTATCACCCCTGCGTGGGAATTGAATGTTGCACCCACTTGGGTAATGTATGTCTTCTGTAAGAATGCTTATATACTGAACAATATAGATATTTTGCATATTTTGCATATTTCTAAGATTTGCTTGATTCATTTCATCACCCTTCGTGGGTTCTGTGTGTTGTGGCTTTGAAGCCCCAGAGCACTGTGATTTACTTATAAGTTAGCACCAGAACATAATTATGGCCCCTGTGTCTCCTCCAGGAAACAAAAAAAAACATTAAAATGCAGGACCAAGACTAAATAAAAATGTTAAAAGGAAATTTGTAAAATGAAAAGGGAACATTTTTGTTTCCCGAAACAAACTATTTCTTTGACTCTGAATAATGAAACAAGCAAACAGTAGGTGCAGTGCTACCACTAAGTGGCTGTCAGAATTGTCATCTTTTAAGGCAAATTATAAGTTCAAAGAAACACCCACACAACTGAATCAACAGAGCATAAGGGTCCTTGAAAACCCCATTCAGAAAAAAGAGTGAGGGACAGAGAAGAACAGGCCCCAGTAGCTGATAATAGCATTCTGAGAAGGCTCCATAAACTCTGGCAAATTTCATGGGGAGCAGCACTGACACAAATCAACACATTACAACAACTAAACTTTCTGCCAAGAACATGCGTTTTCATTCTGTCAACATCATGGTTCCTGTGTCTTGTGTACTTCTTGATGAGGATTTTCTTCCAGGTTCAGATTTTTAAAGCCCTGCACCATTATGGCATGACACATGGCTAAAATGATTCAGATGCAACTGTTGAAGCTACTGTAATTCTGGCCAACACTAGTTTCATATATATATATATATCTCTAAAATAAAACAAATTGGTTTAAAGCAAGTTTGGATCTATACTTCTCAACTCGATGCAAGGAGGTTCGGACCACAAATAACAGCCTTCTGCTATCTTAATGGGCACCTTGATGGCCCTCTCCGGTATCTTAACTTCTACCCCTCCTAAATACTACTAGTCCCTACATATCTTTATACTCCTTACATAGAATATCATAGCCTTCTGCAGTTAGAACATCTTTATCAGGCCTGAGCCATTGGTGTGTATTTCAATGGATATCATTCCAGATATGTCATAGGCTTAGAAGCAAAATCCAAACAAACTCATTGAAATAGGTCAGATTGCCAATCTCAACAGTCAAGGGTCAGAAATGCCAATTACAAGAATCTTTAGAACACACTAGAGTCCAGTCCAGGGTCAGAAACATGAAGTTCAAACAAACAAAGATGCCACAGCCAAATGTCAGATTACCATAAGTTCTTGTATAACAAACTGAGGAGCAGCAGGGTCAAGTCCCAGAATGAGGCATTGGACTCAAACCTGGAAACAACATTGTCTGCCCCAAAAGAGTCAAACTGTGAGGCTTTAGCTGATGTTGATTCCAACTGGTGCTCAATTGATGATAGTTTTTCAGCAAATCTCTGAGACATGCAAAATTTTGTCTACTCTTTCCTAAGCTCTAGAGGTGTGGGTATGGGTAACCCCTGAGTAGCTTGCTCAGCTATGCTTGCTTCAGCTTCCTTCATAGGGGCTTCCCCAGAAGGCTGGGAGTGTTTGCTTCTTTTGAAGCCTCTCCCTCAGCAGTGGCTGAACTAGGCAAGGAAGACGGCTGAGAGCTGCTGGCCACCTCTTCTATTGGCTCTTCTAGCAACTCCTCCTTCTCACTTTCTCAGCTGGCCATGACAGGATCTTGGCTTTTCTTCACGAACGAAGATTCAGGAAGGACTCATCCCTTGCTTTCTATAAGCACATTGATGATTCGGAGGTTGGATGTGTCCTTTGAACCTGTGCAATGGATTTTCCTGGTAGAGCGCAGCATGCACAGAAATGGCCTCACCCTTTAAACCAAAGGTTTGTCTGCCGCGGCCTAGCAATCTGGGACGGTGGCAGCGAGGTCCTCAGGTCGTAGGTTTGGTTCGAGTTTCCTTCTCTAGATGGTTGACCTTACAGGGCTAAACAAGCACCATCTGCCTGGATTTCCTTCTCTAGAGTTCCCCAGGGAGCTATTCTCTCCCCTTTATTATTCAACATCTACATGCGACCGCTGGCCCAGCTGGTGCGCAACTTTGGTCTGGAGTGTTATCAGTACGCGGATGACACCCAGCTGTTGCTGAGAATGGACGGCAGGCCGGACTCCGTACCCGATTGTTTCCAGCAATGCCTTGAAGCCATGACTGGTTGGCTGCGTTCCAGCCGGCTGAAGGTGAATCCATCGAAGATGGAGATCCTGTGGCCTGGTCGCCCTGGGTTGGATGAGTGCCAGTTGCCCACTCTGGTTGGTGAGCAGCTAAGCTCGTCATCTCTGATAAAAAAGCTGGACCCATTGCTGGCCATGGAGGCTCAGGTCTCTGCGGTCAGCAAAATGTCATTTTTCCACCTGCGACAGGCTAGGCGACTGGCCCCCTACCTATCCAGGGACGACCTTGCCACGGTAATCCAAGTGACGGTCATCTCAAGGTTAGACTACTGTAACGGCCTCTACATAGGCCTTCCCTTGTCGGCAATTCGGAAACTCAAGCTGGTGCAAAATGCTGCAGCTCGCTTGCTGGCGGGAGCGCCGGCAAGAGAGCACATTACTCCCATCTTGCAGCAATTGCACTGGCTTCCAATCGAGTACCAAATTGTCTTCAAGGTGCTGGTTTTGACCTTTAAGGCCTTACATGGTCTAGGGCCGGTGTACCTGAGGGACCGCCTCATCCCATACGTTCCCCTCAGATTACTGCGCTCGGAGGAGTGAAACCTCTTAACGGTACCATCAGTCCGCTCCTGCCATCTCTCTAGTGCAAGGCAACAAGCCTTCTCAGTTGCTGCCCCAATGCTTTGAAATTCCCTGCCAGACGATGTCCGGGCCATGGCAGAGCTCATCCCATTCCGGAGGACTTGCAAAACTGTCTTGTTCAGGCTTGCCTTTGACTGAAGCCCCCGGATATCGAAATTGTCAATTGTTACTGTCGTTGCACTACTTGCAACTTTTATCCTTGCTGTTTTATGATGTATTGCTGTTTTATTGTGCATTTGATATGTTATGTGAACCGCCCCGAGCCGGCCGGGAGGAGCGGAATATAAGATCGAACAAATAAATAAATATTCCACCCTTCTCACCCTGCAGGGAACTCAGGGCGGATCACAATGCACATACATATACAGGCAAACATTCAATGCCATAGACATACAACATATATAGACAGACACTCAGAGGCAATTTAACATTCCAGTTTCTATAAATATTTTGCTATCTCACTTGTAAACAACCCACTCTAGAAAGTAAATTATTACACATCCTCTAGTACTGAAACAACTGTCATTGTTTTGATATTGCATTGTAACATTCCACAATGTTATGCCTGCATCTCTTAGAGACTGGAGGTTCAGGTAGAAGTCAACCAATTTTTCCCAAGCAATTCTAAATGGATCTCTAAGGAAGCTGTTTCAGTCTAATTACCCAATATCAGGAGGGATTTGCTTAATTATTAAATATCTTACTGCTTATTTAATGATAAGCTAGTGTTTTTAAATGTGGGGTTTAATAGCAGAACTTGTTTGAGCTCTATATTTAATATGTATAATTTATTATGTTTTTTAATAAAATATTTCCTATTATGTTGGAAGCATTTTGCATCCAGTTCTGGGAGGAATGTAGTATATAAAACAATGTAGCAAACACACCATACCTATTTTGCACTTTAAATCTGCCATATGTGTTACTTTTACAAGAGGTCCTTGTAAGATATTAGTATTCTGCTTTAAGTTTTTCCTGGGAGAAAAAAATCCACCATCAGAAGTGTTCCACCAAATGCAAATCCAATCCAATGGTGAGAGTAGTGAGATTATAAAACAAAAATTTTCC
Organism: Anolis apletophallus; assembly: GCA_030556195.1. Taxonomy (NCBI): domain Eukaryota; kingdom Metazoa; phylum Chordata; class Lepidosauria; order Squamata; family Anolidae; genus Anolis; species Anolis apletophallus. The sequence continues at coordinate 56,855,150 of JARBWK010000012.1, read as the reverse complement.
TTTCGAAATTAGTGTCCTACATTGCCCATGTCATAAAAGTCACTAGAAGAGATGTCAAGCTAGCAAAAGATGGTATAAATTTATTTATTTATTTATTTATAATTCAAACTTTTATACCGCCACTCCCCAGAGGCTCGGAGCGGTTTACAGCTGAATTATAACATAATAACAGAGAAACGCATGTTACAAGACAAACAGTTAAGGGTTAAGACATAAATAAGGGGGAGAACATGAGGATCAAACACACTATGGAGGCAGTTGTCTGCCAACAAAGGGGGGCGACTTCCCATAGTTGCTGTAGTTCTAACCTCTAGATAAAGGTTAGAACTACAGCATCTATAGCAGTGGTTTTCAACCTTCCTAATTCCGCAACCCCTTAATAAAGTTCCTCATGTTGTGGCGACCCACAACCATAAAATTATTTTTGTTGCTACTTCATAATGGTAATTTTGCTACTATTATGAATTGTAATTTAAATATCTGTTACGCAGGATATATTTTCATTCACTGGACCAAATTTGGCACAAATACCTGATACACCCAAATTTGAATACTGGTAGGGTTGGGGGGGTGGTGGTGGATTTTGTTATTTGGGAGTTGTAGTTGCTGGGATTCGTAGTTCACCTACAATCAAAAAACACTCTGAACTCCACTTACAATGGAATTGAGCCAAACTTGGGACACAGAACTCCCATGACCAACAGAAAATACTGGAAGAGTCTGGTGGGCATTGACCTTGGGGTTTTGGAGCTCTAGTTTACCTACATCCAGAGAGCACTGTGGACTCAAACAATGATAGATCTGAACCAAACTTGGCACGAATACTCAATATGCCCAAATGGGAACACTGGTGGAGTTTGGGGAAAATAGACCTTGACAATTGGGGGTTGTAGTTGCTGGGATTTATAGTTCACCTACAATCAAAGAGCATTCTGAATTTCACCAATGATAGAATTGGGCCAAACTTCCCACACAGAACCCCCATAACCAACAGAGAATACTGTGTTTTCTGATGGCCTTTGGTGACCCCTCTGACAACCCCTCACAACCCCCCCCAGGGGTCCCGACCCCCATGTTGAGAAACACTGATCTATAGCAAAAAATTTGCAAAGAAATAAAAAGCTGGCCAAAGAGAAAAACCACACCACCATAATATGGGCTCATGTCACCAAATATAGCTATAGAATGACTAGATCCACAATAGATTCTGGCTACAATACATTTTGGGAATTTATCCTTGTAAGTATTTTTCTCTGCTACTCTAGGGTTTTGCAGAAGGAAGCAAACTGATAGTGTCTGTTGTGATGGCGGTGAAAGCATTTTTATCATAAGCCTGTGTAAGTAGTGGTTAACTAAAACTGAAAAGATGGAAGAGTGAAGTTGATTCCTTATAGTTGTCATGGAAGCAAAGAGTGGAAAGTGGGGAAAATACTCATGTGAGGCAGGGTTATTTTTTTAAGAAATGAAAGAAATGGAAATCGAGATATGCATCTGAAATATGAAAGAAGGCTCTTTTGAAGGCCCTTTAGGGGAGAAGGAAGCAAATGGCGAGGTCTAAGGCATCAGAGCTGAAAAAGACAAAATGAAAGGAGAAAAAGAACTATTAACTCTATGATAACTGGCACTGAGGACTGTATCTTTACTGAAGACCGACTTCTGCTTACTCAGCAACTGGGACAAAGTAGTGATCTTAAGACTTCTTCACATGGGCTGTTTTTTCAGTGGTGATGATGGGTTTTGGGCAGTTTTGCCAAGAAGCCCTACGGCTCCCATCACACTCTGGAGAAGCTTTTTTTGGAGCAGCTCCTTGGTAAAACTGGCAACCCCCTCCCCCCCGCTGCTGCCAAAAAAAAATAGCCAGAGGTGAAAGATGGGATGCAGCCTGTCTTTCCATAGAAATCCATGGGGACAGCTGGCTTCCCGAAGCGTTCCCTCCTCCCATGTGATGAGGTAGGGGGGAACCTGGAATGGTGTGGGGCATACAAGAGGTCCTCACACCCCCTGGGCAGGCGCCGCCAACATCACCGCAATCAGCGGTGATTCCAGCAGTGTGTATGAAGAGGTCCAAATGTCTTTCTCTTTGTAAAATGTAATTTTTATGTATCAAATTTCATGCTATAGCTTGAGACCAAATGAAGCCAAATAAAAATGACGGCAGAACTTCTAGTTGATCACCAACAAAACAAATCCATGAAAGTAACAAAGGTCTGTGAAGTTGCGTAGTTGTGTAGTTGAAAGCAGTGAGCAGTGTAGAAGAGGAGAAGATAGTGATAGCTATGTATTCTCGAAGGCTTTCATGGCCAGAATCACTGGGTTGTTGTAGGTTTTTCGGGCTGTATGACCATGTTCTAGAAGCATTCTCTCCTGACGTTTCACCTGCATCTATGGAAGCCTCTGTGAGGCAACCTCTGAGGATGCCTGCTATGATGCAGGAGAAATGTCAAGAGATAATGCTTCTAGAACATGGCCATACAGTCTGAAAAACCTACAACAACATAGTGATAGCTGTCTTCAAATATATTTGAAGGCTATGCTGGTAAAAGTTAGAGCTGATTTCCAGAAGGAAAAACTAGAACAATGACTGGAAATTGTCAAAAATAAGATTTTGGCCAAATATAAGGCTAAGTGCTGTTGAGCAGTGGAATAGACTGCCCTGAAAGGTGGCTGGTTATCCTTCCTTAGAAGTATATAAGAGATGGTGGGTTATCCTTTAATAGAAGTACATAAAAGAAAATTGGATGGCCATTTGCTAAGAATGCTACAGTTGCTGCACCTGTATTGTAGATCCAGCATTGAGCAGAGGGTTGACCTCAGAACATGGCAAAATGATCTAGAATTCCATCAATCAGAAGTAAAACATACAGTAGGTCCCCCATATCTACAGGACACATACCCATGGTTTCATTTATCCACTTGCAACAAAATATTATCTCTCTAGACATTTTTATATCATCTAATGCCATTCTTTGGCATTATTGGATTGAAAGTCCTTCAATTCAGTAGGGTTCATATTACCCACAGTTTTGTATACTCATGTGAAGTCCACAAGCATCTCCCCATGGATATGGGGTCATGCCGTATTCCTAAGGAACTGGATGATCATGAAGGAGCCTTCCATTTCTGTGATTCCATGTTTCTCTTAATGAGCTGGAGAAGGTGCTTATAGAAGTAGACTTTTCAATTTCAGTTGACATAAAATTAGAAGTGCCAGAAGACTCAGCCTTTCCTTCCTGTTGACAGCTTTGCATGAAGACCACATTTGTGTGGGTCATTTTAATCAAATGAAAGACATTTCCTATTAAGACAGCTTTACTGACAAATAATTAAGATGAATTACAGGCATCTACTTGCCCCAGCTGCCCTGTTGGGAGTCGGTTTGTAGGAGCCTCATGAAGCTCCCACTGTTTTGCTCTTTAAATGCATTTACAGTCTAACTCAGCACCTAACTACCTGAGAAGGTTTTAATCCTAAATCTGTCACTACATATTATTTTCACAAGTTCCTGACATTTCTACATTAATACATTTTATAAGTAAAAGTTAACAGAATCTTAAGAGTGAAGGATTTATGTTTCATGGTGTGAAACAATCAACCTTCACACCACTGGGCAGAGAAAGCTATTTTTTCTCCTACTTACACAAAATTTATGGACTGATATATTGGATATGACTTTATTGATGACTGTTTTTATAATGTAGAGTCACATGATTCTGAGTGTTTGGTCATTTAAAATGGTTTATGAAAGTTCTGTTTGGGGCGAACAGTTTTTATTGTTAAATGGTGGCAGTTTCATTATTATACTGAAGAAGTTTTATATTCCAGTATTAATTTCAATGAATGAAAAAGTAATCTAGAAGTCTGGCTTTTCAACTGTTACAGTAAACCGGTAAGGTCACATAAACAATATACAGATTCCGATATATGATAGCTTGATTAGGATGGGAGTAGTCAATGTTATGAGGGCAAATGTAAGTCTTATCGCAAGACCACAGCTAGGTGAATCAGTTCAGTTGTGCTACTGAAGAAAGGTGTGATATCGAAGGTATTCAATTATTTAAATGACATACCAATTATCTACACAAATGTGACTGTTGCAGAATAGCAGGTTGGTGTGTCAAAAGTCCTGTGACAATAGACTTCATAAGCAGTACTACAGGTACCTGTGAACCACTGCTTCCTTGTTCTCTTCTGTGAATTGCACAGAAGGGAATAGCACTCACCTCACTCCTGTTTTAAAGCTTTAGGAGTTGCAACACAATTGTTGTTTATATAAAAAGACATGGTTTGGGGTGTAGCCTTTGAGAGTGATGGATCATAAAAGTTGTTTATGCTATTCTGTATTTCTTTTGCATGGTTTGTTCTGCTTGATATGGCCTTGCGGCTAATGCCATAAACTATATACTACTACTACTATACTACTACTATTCTTTCAAATAGCCTTCTTTATTTGGGAGATGCCAATTCAGATACTTATTGCAGGGGCAGGAAAAATTCACAATTGAGAATGATTTTCACAACAGAACAATAAAATATAAAATATTACCAGTTAGATTTTTGGAGGGAAGGGTATGCTATTAAAGCCCTTACAAAAGTAAAAAGCAAATTGCAATTACATTGATCAGCTACAAATAAAGAAGGCTTTAAAAATATATATACCCAGAAGGAAGGGTATATTATTTTGAATTTATTTTGAGTGATATATGGTTTGCCTCACCACCCATCCCATCTCCTTATCCTAAGTAGGCAGAGTCATAGTCATTCAGTGTGGTTTAGGGTACAGAAGGCATTAGGTCTCCTTAGCCTAACACTCTAACCCAAAGACATGCAGCATTGGATAAAATGTTCTGTGTGCTTTTAGATCCACCACATTTCACTAGATCTCCAGACCCTTAGCTATAAGAAATCCAGTTAAAACTACAACAGGAAAAAACCCACATATACAGTCACCTCAAGAGTATTTTCAATGTGGCTGGAAGTGACTAAAGTATTTCAAAAATGTTAGTCATTTATTTATTTACAGCATTTATATTCCGCAATTCTCACCCTGAAGGGAATTCAGGAAGGATCACAGAACACATACATGGCAAACATTCAATGCTGTCAAACAGACAGACGGAACAGACAATAGATAGAGGTATATGTTGGTATTTTCCCCAACTTCAGCATTCTGGAGGTTGTGCTCATTTCTGGCCACAGGGGGTGTTGTCACTCCATCCTCTATGATGAAGAGCCCTTGATCACAAACTTACCTTTTTTGATTGCCTGCATTTTCTGATATTTCCTTTTTATGGTGCCGTAAAATTTTATCTATTTATTTAAAACATTTATATCCCACCCTTCTCACCCCTATTTAAAACCATCTTGATCATCTGCGCCAAATCTAATTGGCCTGGTAAGGTTTCCTATTGCTGTACTGTCCCATGCAATAAAGCACGGGACAGTGCAATAAATACCTCCCAGCTTAAACAGTGTCTAATTTCTCTATTCATAGCTGTTTTCAAACTGCTTAGGAGGAATGAAGGTCAGTATGTAGGTCCATTTAGGACTATACCCTCCAAACTTCTGGGTGAGCACAGTGTTATTGTAAGCACTCTAGCTTTTTGGTATTACTCCTCTTCTCTGAACATGCAATTTTCTATTAAAATTGTGCTAAAGTTGACTATTCTAGATGTTTTTTGTTGGGGTGACGGTTCCTTAGGGATGGGGTCAGGACAGAGGACAAGGCTAGAGTCAGAAAAATTGGGAAGTTTCATAATTTCTACTTTTTGCTTATCTCTTCCAGTCCCTTCTGTTTAGCATATACAACAATATCCTAAACAGTCTCATATTTTAAATAGGATTGATTCAGTTATCCTTCCTGTTACATAAAACATGAATAGTGCCAAGATATATGTCCCACCCTTTCATGATTGTACCATACCAGAAGGTAAAAGGAAGAATCATGTGTTCTCCTGATCTGTTTCCAAAATGGTGGTGGAAATGTTGCATATGAGACAATGTTTCTAGCCTAGATTTTCCCTTCATACGCTACGTTTCCATATATAGGGAAGCAATTTGATATAGGACAATATAAAATGAGTCCCTCTTTCATTCCTTCAGGGGTTAAAAAGAGCTTAGAGGTGAATTGAATGTAAAAACAGCAGAAGGGGAAGGTTAAGCATCTGCTCCACTAGCCTTTCCTACACTTTAATCTGAAATTCTTTTGAGTGTTTTAAAAAAAATAGTAGAAAGAAAGGCGCTACATAATGAACAGACTGATTTGGTGACAGGAGATCACAGCATCCTGGGATCTGAGGAGTTTGAGATCTCTAGAGGATTCGAATATCTGACTCTTCATGAACCTGGGGCTCAAATTTGTGGAAGTTTTACATAAATCTTTATTCAATTCCACCCAAACAACACTCCCCCAGCGTCCTGCCCAAGCAGGATAGTGAACTTCCGCCCAATTCATCTTACTTTCCAGCTAAGAGCAGGTCACTATTTAAGGGGGAACGAGAAGAAATAATCCAGTACAGTTCTCACTGGCACTAGATAGGTATCTTTTTTCCTCCTTTTGTTGAGTTTTTCATTTTGACAGTTTACATTCCATTGCCACTGGAATGGCATTTTTGCTAATGAGTAGGGATGTGATGTTTTTTTTACTTATTCCATTCTTGCATGCAAGAATGAATAGCTTCAAAATCCTTTCCCTGCTGGGTGAAATTATGATAGTGCATTTGTGTGCAATTCCTCATAATGAGGAGCAGGGTCCCCTTTCCATTCACAGTCTCCTGCCCACTTACATTGAAAAGCTGAGCCTCCCTTGTGCTCCCCTTCTAGATGATCTCAGTTAATAAAATGATGATGGGTGACAGCAAATAGTGACTAGCATGAATTTCCATCTAATAACATTAATTTTCTCTTTCTTGGCTACAAAAAATGTGTGTGATTATGTGTTAGGTTTAGTTTGGAAATGATGAAAGCTGTAACTGCTTGCAAAACCACAGTGATAAGCTACTTTAGACTCACAACTCTGTTGACACGGATTGCCTTCCCACTTGACAACCTTCCAAATATATATTCCACAATAAAATGATTTAAGGGATCCACTCCCCTGCAGAGCCCTGATAAAAGTAAAGGACAGAAACCTTTTAAAATGGCAACTCAGGCTTACATATTTTCTCTCCTGCTATAATGTTGATCAAAACCGTACACTCCAAAGTTCCTGGTTAAGTACTAATCATTATTATCACCATGCTTGGCTGTTATGTGCATTATCTGTAATTATACGTCAATTAATTTTCAAGATGGACTCCCTTATTAAAAACGCATTTCATTTTCCTGGCACTGTTACTTGGATGTGAAGGGAAAGTGAATTAGGTTGCTTAGGCAGCTACCGACTTTGTAGCTATAGTTACTACTTCATCTATTATTGCCAGTTATTGTAAGCCCAGAGGATTGGGAGTCTGGTAAGATAAGCAAGTAATAATATGTTTTACACTCACCACGATCACAGGATCAGATTAGAAACTATTATTCTATTATTTGCTCAAAAATTTTGATTAAAAAAAAGAAATATCATGCAGAATTTATTTATCGTATCAGAAGCGAATCGAAGGTACAGTTGTAATGTATTTAAAAAACACTAAGTTTAGAAACTTGGCATTATATTAAATGTCCTTTGACCAGTAGCTCAGTGCCTCTACTGTTGCTATAAGAAGGTCCTCCATTGTGAATATGTCAGGGCTCAGACTGCATTGTAATACGTGTGGCTTGCTCTTCTCCACACTCACACTTTGTGGCCCCATTTCTTAAGGTTGGCTCTGCATCTTGTGGTGCCAGAGCACAGTCTATTTTGTGCCTTCCAAGGCCCAGTCTTCTGTGTGCCCAGGAAGGAGTCTTTCATTCAATATCAGCCATGGACTGAAGTTCCAGGTTTTAGCCTGCCACTTTTGGACTCTCACTTGCTGTGGTGTTCCAGCGAGTATCTCTGAAGATCTTAGAAAACCATTTCTTGATTTAAAGTGTTGGCATGCTGGCTGATATCCAAACAGAGGATGGGCCAGAGGTGTCAATAACCTGGTCCTTTCATTCTGGGCTGCTACTTTCCGGTAGATGTCAGGTTGTGCTATGGAGTATAATTTCTTCAGTGGTGTAGGACAGTGATTTTCAACCAGTGTGCCATGAGAGATCATCATGTGTGCCGTGGGAAATTATTTTCGAACTTCATTCATATATAAACTATAAGATGCATCTGTCCCTTTAAGAAATGGAACCATAGCACTCTCGCGTCACCTAAGAAGTGACGCGAGAGTGCTATGGTCGTGCCATCTTGGATTCGCTCAGACGTGGCTAAGTAAACAAAGTTAGAGTTAGTGCTGCAGCTGTGTGTCAAGTGACAGTGGCAATTTGGGATCACAACAAGACAAGCGAGTGACAGTGATGGAGATGTTTTTGAGAAGGGAAAATGCAAATGCCGAACAGGGTCATGGACCAAATTATGACACAGATGAAAGCCCTAATATGAGTGGTGAACAAAAGAAAACTAAAAACAGAGAGAGACTGACAGCTGTTGAGCAAGACCTTCGTGTGTGTCTTTCTACCATTCCTGCGTTGGCCCAGGCGACCCAGTCTGAAGGACACAAGGTGGGATATCTATGTCCGAAGCACACAAAGCGGGATACCTATGTCCAAAGCACACAAGGTGGAATATTTATGTTCGAAGCACACAAGGCAGGATATCTATTTTGTGTTCATCGAAACAGGCCCAGGTTTCACACTGAGTGTATAAATACATTTAAAAACATATTAACTATATGTATTACTGTGTTAGAGTGTCATTTTGTGTCATTTTGGTTGGTGGTGTGCCCCAGGATTTTGTAAATGTAAAAAATGTGCCGCGGCTCAAAAAAGGTCGAAAATCACTGGTGTAGGGTGTAAACATCCTGTGCAGTAATATATCATTTTTTGGGGAGTGGGTTTTTTTCTTGGTTTAAACCTGGTCTAACACGAATGTTAGTGATGGTATGCATGCTAACTTTGAGAGGACTGTGTGGTAAAGAGATGGGCGTTAATTTTATTTGCAACCGAGAGCAGGAGAGCATGCTCATTCCAGATACTTGTATCATTTTTAAATCAAGGCCATCTTTTTCTCAGTGGTAAACGTGAAATGTTTTTAAAGGCCAGACTTAGCATAAAATCTATTGGTTGCTATGGAGACCACTTACCACACAGGACTGCACTCTGTGTTCAACTCTGTGATTTTCTCTATTCAAAGGTTCAGCATTGTCAGAAAAATAAAAAGGGAAAAAAAACAAATTACTTTTTTTAGTTGTTTATCTCAAAGTTCATTATGGAAACGGCAATGCTCTTTTATTCTCCTGTGCAGATAAGAGTAATATTTCAAATCACTTGAGCAGGATTCCTTTTTTTAAAATGCTCTTTTCGAATAAATAGAACAAATTTGCCTATTGTTACGAAATGAAAGGATTATGACTCGGGTGTGTCTCTGTAGCATCCCAACAGAATAATACAGTAATGAAGTCGTCCACATATATGCAATACTCCAAAGCAGAAGCAGGGAAAGAATAACCCTAAGGTCCGATAGACTGGAAATGTCTGCCTGAGGTCTTTCCTCGTGAAGCCAGAGTTCAGGATCTACTGCTCACAGAATTATTCACATTGAATTATTCAATGCAGTCTTTTGCATAACACATCTTTGGGGCTGGAAGTCGTCGGACTGTGATTAGCAGCGGCATGGATTTAACTGGCTACAAACGTTGAAAACATGTACGGCTGAGTCTTTTCCTCAAGCACTTGCTTAATTAGCAAGACATAAATATTCAGGCTTCACTCTGCTCCTCGCTCCTCTTTCCCTCCAAACCCGTCAAAGTCTATTACACAAGAGGGCCGAGATACAGTGAGATGCCAAGTAAGATCTGGGAGGAGCAAAACCAAATTCAGCTCTGGTTGTTGTCATTCAAAATGGGCTCCCATCACCACATAGCTTCTGCACGAGAGCTAAAAAAAAAAATCAATAGAAGTTGCTACGTTACCTGAGGCAGCTGTGCTGCTCATTGTGCCATAATGATGTGCTGTAATTCCAAATGAATTAATGAGTAGGTGAGCAGGCTCACTCCTCAATTTAAGATACTCTCCTATTGAGCTTTTTAAAGCCAACTCTATTTTTTCCCCATGGAAGGTACAATGTAGAAAACGATAGGTAGGAATTTAGAATATGTTAGATTGAGTTGTGCTCCTAACTAAAGTTTGGGAAAGTATCCCCTTGACATTAAGTCTAGTTTCCCCTTGACATTAAGTCTAGTTGTGTCCAACTCCAGGGGGGTGGTGCCCATTTCCATTTCTAAGCTGAAGATCCGGCGTTGTTCGTAGACACCTCCTAGGTCATGTGGTCAGTATGACTGCATGGAGCGCCATTACATTCCTGCTGAAGCGGTACTATTGATCTACTCACATTTGCATGTTTTCAAACTGCTAAGTTGGCAGAAGTTGGGCCTAACAATGGGAGCTCATCCCATCCATGAATTCGAATTGCTGACCTTCCAATCAGCAAGTTCTGCAGCTTAGTGTTTAACCTGCTGCGCAACCATGGTCTCTTACCTGTTCAGACTACAACTCTCCAAATCCCCCATCATGACCAACAGTTGGCAGAGGGAGTTACAAAAATAACTTTGTGAACTCTGTTCATAACCTTTCTCACAGAGATTTCCAATGTTGGTGATACTCCTTTTTAAAGACATGTATTATTTCATCACACGGTGATTCCATTTTACTAGAAAACTGGAGGTTACATCAACTACTTATAAGAGATAAAGACACATGCATACATTGTAATAATTTATTTATTATTTTATTTCCAGTGTTTATACCCCGCTACTTCTCAACCCCCGAGGGGGACTCAGTGCGGCCTAACAGACGGCAACAATTTGATGCCACACAATACATAGTAAAAAACAGTTAAAATTAAAATACATTAAAATACAGCTAGAATTCAATACATTAAAATACAGTTAATATTAAAAACATATGCATTCATCACCATTAAAACAATGTTCCATCCACAGTCTTAGATCTTAACCACCAATTTGCCAACTGACCAGTCTAAAGTGCCATGTTGTGCTAGGGTGCAAACGCTTGGTCCCAAAGCCAGGATTTCACTCTTTTTCTGAATGTTAGGAGGGATGAAGCTGATCGAATATCAATAGGGAGTGCGTTCCACAGACGGGGGGCCACCACCGAGAAGGCCCTCCCTCTCGTCCCCGCCAACCGCATTTGAGAGGTTGGCGGGAGCGAGAGCAGGGCCCCCGGATGATCTTAAATTACGAGGTGGGACATAGAGGCCGATGCGTTCGGACAAGTAAGCTGGGCCAGAACCGCATAGAGCTTTAAAGGTCAAAACCAGCACTTTGAATTGAGCTCGGAAGTGGACAGGCAGCCAATGGAGCTGACACAACAAGGGGGGTGGTATGCTCCCTGTATGTAGCTCCGGTTAGTAATCTGGCTGCCACCCATTGGACTAGTTGTAGCTTCCGAACTGTCTTCAAAGGCAGCCCCACGTAGAGTGCGTTGCAGTAATCTATTCGGGATGTGACCAGAGCGTGGACGACTGTAGCCAGATCAGCCTTCCCAAGGAACGGGCGCAGCTGGCGCACGAGTCTTAACTGTGCAAAAAGCTCTCCCGGCCACCGCCGAGACCTGGGGCTCCAGGCTCAGCGATGAGTCCAGGATCACTCCCAAGCTGCGAACCTGCGTCTTCAGGGGGAGTGTAACCCAATAATGAAACATATGAGTCACAACATATTTCACGACAATCTTCTATATATATATATATATATATATATATATATATCTCTATATCTCAATACATGATTTATTGCTTATTTTACATAAACTCAGAGGTTTCTCATTACACTCATGTGACACAACGACGCACTGCAGCCAGCACACTACTGTGTAGCAACACAGTTTGTCAAGCTCTGCTCAACAAAAATAACTAGTATAGTATCGGTCTTACTTTTGGTTTCTGAGGTTCAATGATTTCAGGTTTCAGAGAATGCCTGAAAAATAAAGAGTGTCTGACATTAAACATGAGCTTGGAAACATTTTTAGTCATTTCCTTCAGCCCATCCGGCTTCTTCAGTTTGATCCAGTATCCGTGACAGCCCAGCCATCACGGATTCTCATCCGAATAGGGCCACATTCAGTGTCACAGCTGAATATTTTTGATTTTCCTTTATTTTCCTGATTCTTTTTATTTAGTGGGATTGACTGAGAGTTGGAAACTTGAGGGATGGTGGGTGGGTGGGTGCACACATGTGTGTATGGGGCCTTGGAGAGTCACCCTTTCCTTTTAGCTTCTTTTTCTCCTTCCTTTCCTCTCTTTCAGAAAATACTTCTAAAAGATAATAATAATAATTAATATTATTCCAGCAAACAAAAAGAGAAGCCTACATCTCCTCTAGAGTAGAAAAAAATAGAAACAGCTTTAAGGAAGCAAAACCCCAAACAGAAAGGCGATTGCAGGCAAGCGAAGGGATTTTTAAGGTAGTCCTGGAAGGATAGCTCCACTGAGCTCTAAGTTATCATGCTTTCTTCACTGGGCCTCTTTAAAATGGCTTTGAAACCTGTGTGGCGTGCTGCTGGTGCTGGGAGAGAAAGTGCATCTGCCTCTCTTCTAGAGTAGAAACAATTTTAAGAAGCATTAAACATGATCTCCTCTACAAACAGAAGGGAAAGGATCCGGAAAGAGTGACATCTTAACTCTGATGGATTTTTTTTAAAAAATCCAGGTCTTAATGAAGGAAATGGAAGGGCAGTCTGTGGGAAATCCCCCCATAATGGGCTGGATAGAGCAGTGTTTCCCAACTTTTTTGAGCCGAGGCACATTTTTTACATTTACAAAATCCTGGGGCACACCACCAACCAAAATGACACAAAATGTTTTATGGCGTTTCGGCACCTCTTTTTCACAACAGGCTGCATATGCAGGAGACAAACAGTAGGCAAAATAATAATATAGTGAAACTAGCAATATGCACAATTACAAAAGTTTTATAAAGTTAATGTATCAATATAGTGAATTTGAAACACACGGAATACAGTTTGGCACCCACATGATGTTGGCACCTCCATGGGAGAAAAAGGAAACATCTTCCCTTACTGCGTTGGATTAGGCTCTGTACTGGATAATCTGCAATATATAGAAGTTCAATATATAGGAGTTATCCACAGAGGGCAGCATGCGAAGGAGGAGAGGAGCGCAAGTGGGCGGTTCCAAAAGTTATCCACAACAAGTGGGCGGCTCCAAAATGACGAGGCGTCATTTTGGAGCCGCCCATTGGGCTCCTCTCCTCCTTTGCATGCTGCTGGTCTGTTTGAGGAGAGGAGCCCAGTGGGCGGTTCCAAAATGATGCAGCGTCATTTTGGAGCCGCCCATTGGGCTCCTCTGCTCCTTTGCATGCTGCTGGTCTGTTTGGGGAGAGGAGCCCAGTGGGCAGTTCCAAAATGACGCAGCGTCATTTTGGAGCCGCCCATTGGGCTCCTCTGCTCTGTTGCATGCTGCCGTCTGTTTGGGGAGAGGAGCCCAGTGGGTGGTTCCAAAATGACGCGCTGTCATTTTGGAGCCACCAATTGGGCTCCTCTCCTCCTTTGCATGCTGCGTAACGCTTTTCCCTCACAGCAGGGGGCGTCTGCGGACAGAGCCTAATACCAACATGTTAAGGGAAGATTTTTTTCTCCCATGGAGGAGGACAAAATAATAGCGGTGGCAAAAGGAGGGGGGAAGGAAGGGGGCAAAAAGCTTTTCTGGAGGCACAGCTGGAGCTCTGCAAAGGCACAGGAGTGTGTCTAGGCACACAGGTTGAAAAAGACTGGGATAGAGTATTTTCTTAACCGGGTTACTTACACCCAGGCTCCCTTGAAGGGAAAACAGGAAAGGCTCCCAAGGGAAAGGGGAGCCTTGCGAGCTCCCTATTGCCGACAGTGGGCTGCAAAGAGCCCACTGCAGAATGCAGAATGAAAATGACAATTCGGCAGTGTGTCCGTTTTGAGAGGTTCACAAAAACGGATATGGGGGGCTTCTGGTATCCAGCAAGCAGAAACGGATAGCAATTCACCCAAAATGCAGAAGCCTACCTGACATGTATGTTAATGTACCTCTTATATAGTATATTAGCTGTCCCCTGACACATGTTGCTGTGGCCCAATTTGTGTATATGTGTTTTGTGTGTGTATATACATGTATATGCATGCATATATATATTTGTGGATATGTGTATATATGTGTGTTTTCGTATATATGTGTGATTTGTGTATGCGTTGTAATTTTTGTTTTTTGACTTTTCAAGTCCCTTCTGGTGTGTTTTTCAGTGTTTTTATGAGTGATAGTCACTTGTTGGCCTGATAGGTGCATTGTATCCAAATTTGGTGTTAATTCATCTAGTGGTTTTTAGGTTACGTTAATCCCACAAATGAATACACACACACACACACACACACACACACTATATTAAGATGTATAAAGTACTGGAGCTTTTTTATTGACTGATTTTATTTTATTTTATTTTGCAAAGAATGATTGTGCCAATACATTGTTAAAATTGATTCCAAAATGTTAGTTTCATAGCTTAATCCATGTCTCACCACAGATACTAACTGTGTGCTGATAATTAACATGCGGAAAACATGTAATTAAGCAAATGAGAAGAATGATGAAGACAACACAATAGCATAATTTCATTGCATGACAATTGTCTGGCTGCTCAAGAATCATTGTGCATTTGGTCTCCTCCTGTGCTTCTCTGTATGTTTTAGCAGACTGTAGACTGTTCCTGCACCAAATGCTAAGTAACCCAGGCAAGCTGTAGCCCCTTTCAATAGGTGCCAATTCAAACAAACTAGTGAAAAATATCTAGGCAAAAAAAACCCCTAATAGGGAGTTCAGCTATGAGGAATGTCTTCAGAGTCCTTAGAGAAATTCAATTCTAAGTTTCACGGAAGCTAGTTCAGATTTCATTGCAGAGACAGTACAATGGTTTCAGTGTGTACACAGGTTTGGAAAAGGAGGTATTCTAATATGCTCTAATATTGAATTCAAAATGCCAGTGTTGTGACTGTGGGTGCAAGAGCTCTTCTGTAGTTATTTTTAGATTATTTATTGGATTCATACCCAAACTTTCTCTGCAAAAATGGAACTTAGGGTGGTTCACATAAAGATCGTGCTGAAACACAACACTTATCATCATTATATGAAATTTTAAAAAGCAATTCAAAACATAGACTAGAATAGCTATTGCACAACGAAATTAAATGTCTTCCCCAGCTCACACTACAAAACAACACACCCATTTCTCCACACCCCAACCACACAGCTCCCATGGCAGTAAAAAAACAATCAAAATTCATGGCTTTGCTGTCTCCATCAGAAGTGAAAATTCCCTCTTTGTAGTTTCCCCTTTCACTCTAAATAGTACATGTCCTGGAGACTGCTAGAGCAGATCTCGAGTGCCATGGAGGGTTACGGCAGGAGAAAAATTAAAAAGTTTCAAATATGCTAGTACTGAATACTGACGCTGACCAAAGGATATAAAATTATGAAAATATAACAGTACTCAATTAAAAAAATCTTCTTTGACAACTAGTCAGTTTCTCTAACCCTAACTCTCTCTCTCTCTGAATACACACTCTCTGTGTATGTGTGTGTGCGTGTATATGTGTGTGTATGCCTTTTTAGTAGAACATCAAGGATGTTCTACTAAAAGATCAAGTCAGTGGCTGCTGTGGTTTTTAGTTTTGAATATGTTTTTATGGCTGTTAACTGAATTTTTAATACCAATGCTATTTAATTCTGTTTTAATGTTTGTATATTTTTAAATTGTATTGAAATGCTTTTAATGTAAGCTGCTCCGAGTCTCCTCGTGGAGAGAAAAAGTGGGGTATAAATAAACATAATAAACTTAATAAGCGTAATAATAATGATTTCAATGCCATGCAAATTGTTCCAGGAATATAGATTTTCAAAGGAAACAACCACTTGTGGTCCAAAATACTAAGACAGAGTAATGGCCAGAACCTTCCCAATAACTCACTATGATTAAAATTCATAATGGAAAATAAATTAATATATCTACAAAAGCAAAGCAGTCCTAATACACGTAAAGGTTCCAATTCTGTGCGGCTTTGGATCAGTCCATTTTAAACTTTCTTGTAAGCTTCCCTTGTCAGTTCAAATTTAGCAGGCTCGCTTAGATAGCAAGAGTGTGGGTTGCCCCCTGTGTCCTTTCAATATTTGTTTCTTTCCTGAGATTGCCAACTAGGTTGTCAGCCAAAGACAATTTAATAGGCTAGCAGCAGATGGAAGTCAGTATTTAGAATGTTGCTTGTGTGTGGAACATTGGCAAAGTAACTGCAAGCAACAGGTGAAATTTAACATGCTCCTAGACCTTCTCACCTGCTTACTTTAGATGACTGATTTGTATGTAGACATGGTCCATAAGCTTTAACATGGTGAAATCATGGGATGGGGGAAAGGTATTAAATTGACAGGTCAATGAGCAAAGAAGGATGTATTTCTACTTTCGGATGTTTTTTTTCTGTTTAAGATTTAAAAATCACCAAAAGATAACCATCACTTGTATTACATCTGTTAGAAGAAGACAGTGACTCCCATGTATGTATACTGAGAAGTAAATTCTATTATATTCAATGGGACTTTAGACGATATCAGGTCCAGATGGGAGAGTAGGACAGTTTTGCAACTATTCAGCGGAGGCTGATGGAACAATACATTCACTCAGATAATTTTTAAAGCAGGAGTGGGAATTGTGTGGTCCTCTGGATGTTGTTGGATGACAACTATCAACATTCCTCGTCATTCATTATGCTGGCTGGAGCTGCTGCGAGTTCAAGAATAATCTCTGGAGAACTGCACAATCTTGCTTTAAAGAAAACATCCAAGGTGCTGAACCTATTTTTGAGGTTAAGCTAAAACCTGAACAAACTTGCCATCTCATTGAAGTTGCAACTGACAGTTTCCACTGAAATCAGTAGATCCAAATCCAACCCACTCTCATGGTCAAAATGTCCTTTTTCACCAACTCTGTTCAGCTTTGGTCACACACCCCCTCCTCGGAATACTATGTCCAGTTCTGGTTACTACAGGTCAAGAAGTATATTGGCAAGCTGTAACATGTCCAGAAAATGATGACCAACATAATAAAATATCTGGGGGGAAAGCCTTATATGGAACAACTAATGGATTTCTTGACATGTTTGCCTGAAGAAGAGAAGACTAAAAAGTGACATAATAGCCATCTTTAATTTGAAAGCATCTCAACTAGAGCAGCATTTCTCAATCTGGGGGTCAGGACTTCCGGGGGGGGGGGGGGTCAGGATGGGTTTCAGAGAGGCCACCAAAGACCATCAGAAAACAGAGTGTGCAAGGCTGGAAGGAGGTTTGTGCTAGAGAGCCCCTTCAAGGCATGGGGGTTCTGTGTGGAAAGTTTGGTCCAATTCTATCATTGGTGGGATTCAGAATGCTCTTCGATTGCAGGTGAACTATAAATCTCAGCAATTACAACTCCCAAATATCAAGGTCTATTTTCTCCAAACTCCACCAGTCTTCTCATTTGGGGCATATTGAGGATTAAAGCCAAGTTTGGTCCAGAACTATTATTGTTTGAGTCCGCAGTGCTCTCTGGATTTAGGTGAACTGCAACTCCAAAACTCAAGGTCAATGCCCACCAAATCCTTTCCATATTTTCTGTTGGTCATGGGAGTTCTGTGTGCCAAGTTTGGTTCAATGCCATTGTTGGTGGAGTTCAGAATACTTTTTGAATGTAAGTTATCTATAAACCCCAGCAACTACAACTCCCAAATGACAAGAACCTCACCAGTATTCAAATTTGGGCCTATCATGTATTTGTGCCAAGTTTGGTCCAGTGAATGAAAATACCTCCTACATATCAGGTATTTGTATTACAATTCATAACAGTAGCAAAATTACAGTTATGAAATAGCAACAAAATAATGTTATGTTTGGGTGTCACCGCAGCATGATCAACTTTATTAAGGGGTTGCAACATTAGGAAAGTTGAGAAATACTGATCTAGAGGATGTGTTGAACTTGTTTCCTAATGCTCCAGAGGCTAGAATGTGTATCAGTGTTTTCAAATGACAAGGAAAGAGAACCCTCTTGTACACTTTCTTCTTCCCTATAAGAGCTGCTCAGCAGTGGAATAGACCACCAGAAAAGTCATGAACTCTCCTTTGGAGGTCTTTAAACAAAGGTTGGATGGGCATTGTGTTTAAGTTATATATTACTGCATGGTGGGGGACAGGATTAAATGGCTTTTGCATCCCTTCACACCCTAATGTTGCATGTTTTTTTTACTGCTAGTAGAACTGCAAGCTGTTGTGACTGCACTCCTATAGCCAGATAGTGGGAAACCACAACATGCAATCCAAAGTCCTCTTCATGCTCAACATTGGGTATATGTTGACATGCTCACATGTTTGTAGAATCGTACTGTGGCATATTTATTGAAGCACAAAGTTCTGTAAACTAGATCGCATCAAAGAGAACACGTGAGTGTGGCTCTGATTCTAAATGTGATAAATTTGTATTGCTATCTTTTCTTTCTCTTTCAAGGACAAGAGGGTTTTCACACAGCTACATAACAGTTTCCTGCCTTCTGAAAGCGAGTTATTGTTCACTCCTGAAATGCCAAGGAAGTGTATTTTTTTATTATTAGCAAATCCATAGGAGCCTGTCATAATGCAGCTGGTGGCCAATGCTTTTTAAAGGAGCATGTCGCAAAATGACCCAGTAAAAAATAAATGGATGGAAGCAGAAACAGAAATAATTTCCCAAAAGTGCTTGCTGTAATAATAGCATTAGCAGTAATGTGTGTGTACAAAAACCTTTAACAACCCATTAAAATTAAAACATAACAGGAAGGTTTTTTTAAATAAAAAAAACAACAAAAAAGTGAGTCTTGGGTATAATTAATTCAAAGTGTCAGATTTCAAAGCATATTACCATACAGGGACGAGCTTTACCAGCAAATTTAAATAATGAATAATAAATCCAACTGCAAAAGTACACACGTATTACAAAATGATTTTAAGGGTAGAATACTGTAGCAGAAATCAAGAAATTATATGACAAACTCTTCTACCGTTTAGACTTGTTTATAAATATTTTCTTTCCTTATTAAAGCAGTAGTTAGCCTCACAGCACCATCAGATATAAGCCTCACCTTGTGTAAGGCTTACTCCCTCTTATGTAAAAGAATGCAGCTTAACAATACAATTATATACATGTCTACTCATGTATATAATTTCATAATGTTCAATGAGCTTTTCTCTCATGTAAGTGGATATTGGATTGCAACTTCATTTTAATAACAAAGATGCCTTTAATGCTGAAAACCTGTGCACGTTTGTCTGGGAGCAAGACTCATTAAATCCAATGACACTTCTGGGTAACCTTGCGTAGGTCTGAACTGCTCCATTACAGAATATAGAAAAAAGAAACAGATCTAATCATTCACAGCATCTTTCAAACTTCAGAAAATTAGAAATGGTATAATTAAGATTGAATCCCCGATAGAATTTGGTTTCTTGCTCAGCTTGGGATAACTATTATTTTTCGAACCATAGCTCCCAGAACCCCCAGACAGCACATCCATGATTCCCAGTATGATTGTGGGAATCATAGCCCTACAAATCCTTTTTACATGCTCTGGTTTCTTGTTGGAAAGAATGAATGCATTTTCTAGATTCTATAGATTTCTTCCATTGTAATACAGATATTTTGTTTTGCATTCCCTGTGTACAAAAATAGCACAAGCTCCTGTGTCCACAAAGGAAGAAATTTGTTCTCCTCAACATTTGGAGTTGTCTGTTCATATCTTTAAAAAAAGTAAAGTCAGCACACAAAGATATTATCTAAAGATATTAAAGTCAACTTTCTTACAAAGAGTTATTTTTTAATTGCATTAAGTAGCACTTCTGTGCATTTAATACATGTCTATACAGAAGGTAACTTGTGCAATTGAATGAGATGTGCTCTCAGGTACATGCTGTTTTTGCTGCTGTTGTTGCTGCTGTTGTTGTGGCACAGTCTATGTATATGTGTTTTGTGTGTATATACATATGTGTGTGTGTATATTTGTGTATATGTGTGTTTGCATATATGTGTTACCGAACAGAATTTGGGTTGGCTCTGCCCATAAGAGGCAAGAGCCCTAGTGCCCAAAAAAGAGGAATTGGTACCCTTGGTGAGCAAAAGCGGGATGCATAAAAATCCCACCCCAATATTTCCCAATAAATCTCACCAAGTTGAAGAAAAGCCACAGAGGTTTTATTTCTTATCAGCTGAGAAGGATGAAAGCTGCAATATCCTTGTCGCAAAGCAGTCATAAGGTTACATTCAAAATACATGCCATATTTATAGTTATACAGAGCTGTCAAAATTCAAATCTCCCACCCTCCCCGTGCCGGCCGGCTCCGTGCCAATTGGATGCAATGTTGAGGCCAGCTGGAGACGGACCAACCACAAATTAGCGCCGCCTCCGTTTTGGCCAATCAAGAAGAGTCCTTGCCTAGAGGATCCGGCCAATGGAGAAGGGAGGCGGGAGCTTGAGCAAAAACAATGAGTCTGGAGATTCCACTGATTGAATTAAGCCTTATGTAAATTAATAGTCCAAGCCTCAAGTCTTTTGGGCTGAGGAAATCTTTTGTTTACCATGGGAGATGGACATCTGGCCAAATCTGTCCCTTCCTGTCAACAAAGGACAGATACAGGTCTCTGATAGGAAGTTTTGGGGAAATGAATGGATGAAGAGATTTTCCGGGTTGCTGTAACTTCTGGGGTCTGAAGCCAGAGATAACAGCTTTTGTGATAAATAGATATGATATGCCCGGTGCCTCTAGCCGGAGGCGGGACAAAACTCTGAATGGCAAGAACTGTGAGACAAAGGGGTCTTAATCAGGAAGAGAGGACAGCCCCTCCTTCCTCACCTGAAAAGCCCTATTATTTTCCATGCAATAGTCATTGATGGGTTAATTAAAAGGTGCGGCTTGGAATGCAGCTGAGCTGACCTTAGTTGCTGATATGGCATAACTTCATATTTTCAAGATACATGGGGAGGGGAACATGCAAAGGGAAAAGGGAATACATAGGAAGATCAAGGGAATATTTCCATCACCATCACTCTTACCCTTAATAATCTCTCATTTGCCATCACCACATAGAGAAGTATAGAAAATAGAATCTAATAGTTCATGGGGGAAATTCATAGTAGCAGTTCATGTGCTCTGGGGAAATCATGGTAAGCAATTCACATAAGGAGAAATTCATCTGGTTCAGTCCTTGGGGCAGCTAAAAGAATTAGTCTTTTCTGAGGATCAGCACGGAGGAGAGATCTATTATGAAAACCTTTGGAAAACCATGTATCCCAACCACTTAGGGTGCAGCTCCCAG
Organism: Anolis apletophallus; assembly: GCA_030556195.1. NCBI lineage: Eukaryota > Metazoa > Chordata > Lepidosauria > Squamata > Anolidae > Anolis > Anolis apletophallus. The sequence goes on along the minus strand of JARBWK010000012.1, from coordinate 56,833,666 downwards.
GGGATGCACACAGGCTTCAGAACCTCCATGGGACCCTTTGACAGTAGCGGGAACGAATGGATTGCAGAACCGGCAAGTTTTGACAGTCAGCTGAGCTCTTATTTATTTATTATTTATTTAAAACTTTTATACCCCGGCCTTCTCACCTCTGAAGAGGGACTCAGACCGGCAAACAGCAATTATTCAATGCTAACATTTAAAATCTAAAAGCATCATAAATTTACAATAAAGTTTACAATAAAATACAATACAATAAATACATTTTTAAAGCCTTTTGCCAAAGTCAAATCAAGTCTAACTTAACCCATATATTCGGTCCGTATCAAGTGGTTAGCGACTTTCGTCGCTTCGCGGTCTCCTCCTTCATTCTACGAAGGCCTCATTGCACAGCCACGTTTTCACCCATTTTCTAAAAGTCAGGAGGGAGGAGGCGGATCTAATTTCATTTGGGAGGGAATTCCACAGCCGGGGGGCCACCACAGAAAAGGCCCTGTCCCTTGTCCCCTCCAGACGCACCTGTGAAGGTGGTGGGGCCGAGAGCAGGGCCTTTCCAGACGATCTTAGCACTCTTGACGGTTCATAGGGAAGAACACATTTGGACAGGAAAACTGGACCGGAACCGTATTGATTCTTTAAAATCAAAAGGGTTATAGCAGAGGCAGAGAAACTCAAAGGAAGAAAACAAAATGGCAGAAAGTCTTAGAATAAGTCAAAGAAAAATATGGCATTGAAATTGAATCAATCGAACAATCTTATGTTTTTGCGGATACCGAGGGATAATGGTGGCTTTTGGAGGACTTCGCATCCATGGTTTTAAGGAGCGCAGTTTCGGCCTCCCCGAGATGCCCAAAAAGCATCCCGAGCAGGCCAGCAGTGTTCTGTGGCCCGGGGAAGTTTATTTTCATTGAAGAGCCAGAGCCAAAAGGGATACTTTGTATCCATGCGTTAGAAGGAAAATGTTGCGAACTGAAGTGTTATCTATTAAGGCTTTGTTATAAAGTTTCCACCGAGTTGAGCATGGGAATGGAGGGAAGGAAATGGCTAAATGTCTCCTGAGCCGTAGTCTCAGCTTCTGTTCTTAATGATGCCAGACCACATAGAGCATGCAGGAATGTTGGAACTCCCTGCTGCAGGCCAGATGGATTTGAAAAGAAAAGAGGGGGGTGCTCCACATCATATGTGTGTGCATGTGTGGTTTTGTGCATGTGTTGTAATGTATATTTAAATATTTTTTGGCCTTTTAAGTCTCTTCTTTGTTTTTCAGTGCTTTTATGAGTGATGGTCACTTGTTGGCCTGATAGGTGTATTGTGTCCAAATTTGGTCTCAATTCGTCCAGTGGTTTTCGAGTTGTGGCAATCCCACAAATGAACATTGCATTTTTATTTATATAGATTGGGGATGCTAGTTGAGCAGAGGGGTTGGAATCCTGCCCCATACCAAACCTTGCTGAACTGGCTCCAGCATGACTGGGCTTTCAGGCTGGTGTTCCACTCTGTAGCTGACTTAGGAATCATGGGAGTTATAGTCCCATGGGAGTGTGGTATCAATCTACCTTAATTCTACAGTGTGGATGCAACCTTTGTTAATGGCAGCATGTACTTCTATTTTAGTAATGATAATAATTTCTAAATGTGATTCAATACATCTAAATCAGTATCATGATATGCACATTTCATGCAATTATCTGTCCCTTTTTCTCCACCTTTTTGCAATGTTTTGATCACGTATAAATGGCCATCCTAACACGCATAGCGCTGTCATCTAATAAGAATTCAAGTCTGCAAACTTGCTGGAAACAATTTTGCTTTAGCTCTCTAACAATAACCTTTCCAAATTAACCCTGCAGTCCTAGGCATGCCTACTCAGAAGATAACTGTTTATAGGATTGTTTATAGGATGATAAGCCCCAGGCTTGTCATTAAATGCAGCAGACTTGGCCCAGTACTTTTTTAATGGGGCAGGTAAAAAAACCTAACTTATAAATCTTTAAGGTAGGAATTTGGCTAGGTGCAGCTGCTTCTGCAAAAAAAACAAAACAAAACAAAACAACACACACACAACCTGGCTATCTGAATTGTAGTATAATTCTAAATGAAATTAAAAATATGTTGGTTGTACAAAGTTAAAATGGGGCCCAGGTCACTTTTGTTATTTTGCAAGCAGAAATTGTCTTCAACCTGATAATCTCTGGCTCGTTTTACACTATACTTATTACATATAATACAGATTATCAAATCAGATAATTCACATTATCTCTGATCTGAACTGGATTATATAAAGCTACACTGCCATATAATCCAGTTCAAAGCAGATACTCTGGATTTTATATGGCAATATAGAAGGAGCCTACCATCAGAGCAATCTGCTATCAGAACTGCTTTGTAGGCTAACATCTGCTTGCAGAAGAGCCAAAAAAGAAAAGGAAAAAAAACTGTGGTGGAGCCAGATTACGCCAGACACAAACCTCTTCCAATCCAGGAGACACGATGCCAGCACAAATTTATGCCATCCTCAGCTCCTGCAGATGGGATTCATGAGAACAAGACATCAAGTGGCTACAAATAATCCTCGAAATTAATTACTTCTTGCAATAACTAAGGGTGCTTCCAGACAGCACTAAATCACATGTTTTAAACAGGGGCAAAAAATCCTGGGACTTCAGAAGAGGTCCACATACAGACCTGCTGGTCCCGGGATTTCTGCTTCCATTGTCCAGACTTTTTTTTGTTCAATATTTTTTATTGAAGTTGTTTTTACAGTATAAAATAAAGTTGTGAAAGATCAGATATAGAGTTCCGTTGTCCAGACTTGATGCTTTGTTGTGAGATTTAGAGGCTTCCAAGATGGCCGCTGCAGGGCTTGTGCCGGAAACTTTGGTGGTTTTTAAACAAACCTCAAGATGCGAAACAATTACATCACAAAATGGTTGGAAATAAAAAATGATTTGGAAAAATGGTCTAAAAGCGGACTATCCCTATTAGGCAAGATCGCCGCCATCAAAATGATGGTGCTGCCAAAAATGAATTTTCTTTTTGCAACTGTCCCAGTTATCCAAAAGGAATCCCACTTCAGCAGTTGGAATAGAGACATCTCCAGATTTTTATGGTCAGGTAAAAAGCCCAGGGTCCGATTGAAGCTACTCCAAGAACAAAAAGAGAGGGGCGGCTTAGGCCTGCCAAACTTAAAATTGTACTTTGAGGCCAACTGCCTAGTATGGACAAGAAATTGGTGTAAACTGGACAATCAAAAACTGCTGAATCTGGAGGGTTTCAATTTGAGGTTTGGTTTTCATGGGTACCTTTGGTACGGAAAAGTTAAAGCTGACGGCCTCTTTAATGACCATTTGATAAGAAAATCATTATTGAAGGTGTGGGCGAAATATAAAAAACAAGAATTCACTAAAATTCCCCTGTGGATATCCCCAAACGAGGCATTCCAAATACGGGAATTAACAAGTACTAAATGGGTTACATACAAAGAATTGGTCATTAAGGAAGGTGGATCGTACAATATGAAGACCAGACTCCAACTTGCTGACGAAGGGATAGAGCTCGGCTGGTTCCAGTATTTCCAATTGAGGGAAAGGCTAAAAGAAGATCTGAAGGGGGGCATGGAAAGCCAAAGCAATGAGTTAGAAGAAGCAATGTTTGGTAAAGATGAGAAATTGGTTTCCAAAATATATAAAGTTCTCTTGAAAAAGGAGAATGAAAAAATTAATGATCAAAACAATAATCATATAAAGGAATGGTCAAGGAATATCGGCTTTAAAATTAAGCCGGAAATTTGGAAAGAGATTTGGACCAATAATGTAAATGCATCATATTGCCACAAATTTCGTGAAAACTGGGTAAAGGTGCTTTACAGATGGCATCTAACCCGGCAAGACTAGCAAAAATTTATAGGAACGTAAGCCCCAATTGCTGGTGCTGCAGAGGGAAGAATGCTACCTTCTTCCACATGTGGTGGCTATGCCCAAAAGCCAAGAGATATTGGCAGATGATTAACAGGGAATTAGAAAAAATGCTGACGAAAAGATAATTATATCCCTGAAAAACATCTACTGGGCATACTAGGAAATGACATGGACAGCAAGGAGAGAAGGTCTTTCGTCCCGCAACAACGGCGGCGAAAAATGACCTTTGCAGCACATTGAAAACTGGGACCAGCCCCTAAAGAGGCATGGCAAACAAAACTGGTGGAATTGAGCCAGATGGAAAATTAACGGAATGGTTAAGGAGAGAAACTGTAAGCCACCTCTCAATAACAAAAGGGACTGCTCCCTATTATATGACTATTGCAAAGAGAGTGCAAAGTGGAGATCGAAGCATAAAAGGTGTTACAGTGGGCAGTAGTGAATGGAACTGACTGTTAATATTAATATAAAATCTCCATCACCTTACATGATTATAGGCTTCCTGTCTTAGGGCAACGCACGGAAGTGGAAGACAACGGATAAGAGATGAAAAGATCCCCTATGGGACACAATGCGACGCTTTTGAGAATCACCCGAATCCGAGACTCTTACTATGTGCACTGCTGTTTTTCTGCTAAAGAGAATGTTTCTATGCATTCCACTTCCCCATCCCCTTGTAGCCATCTTGCTACATCCTGACCCACCCTCTTTTTTCTGTTTCCCCCCTTTTACCCCATTCCTTATATTTCTGTATTTTATTCTTGGAAAAATCTCAATAAAGACTGATTTTTTTTTTAAAAAAAAGATGCGAATATGTGGAGATTTGGATATACGAAAGTTCTGTTTTTTGTCCTGACCAGAGAAAATGTACCCTCCACATGCTTCATGAAGTTTCTGGCATACAAGCAAAGTTTTTGCCTTCTACTCAAGTTTCACCTTCTTTTTAGGACCTGACCAATCAGGTACAAACATCTAAAACCCGGGAACAAACACAGATTAAAAAATCCCATGATTTCCAATTGTAGGGACATACAGATGTGCAAAGACCCGCATATTTGGCTCAAAACCACAATATTCCTGCACCTAGAAATTTCGCATTTTTTGCCGTTTGTAATGACGGCTTCCGCATTTTGAGGGAATGGTGTCTGACCAGCCTCCTGTTTGCTATGGGAGCTCCTGGGATAAAGGTACTGTCTGGATGGACCCTAAGGCATACCTGCATTCCATTACGATTGTGACATGAGCAGGGATAATTAAACTCCTTTGTGGTGCAGTGGGTGAAACTGCTGAGCTGCTGAACTTGCTGACTAAAAGGTTGGCAGTTGAAATCTGGGAGCAAGGTGAGCTCCTGCTGTTAGCCCCAGCTTCTGCCAATCTAGCAGTTCGTAAACATGCAAATGTGAGTAGATCAATAGATATTGCTTCTTCAGGAAGGTAAAGGTGCTCCATGTAGACATGCCGGCCACATAACCTTAGAGGTGTCTATGGACAACACTGCCTCTTCAGCTTAGACATGGAGATGAGTGCCACCCACCAGAGTCAGACACGACTAGACTTAATGTCAGGGGAAACCTTTACCATTACTTTTTATGGTGCAACTGTTTTAATGATTTCTGTGGTTACAGAGACATGTGTTTGGTACTTTAGGTTGCCATCATCTAGCTTTCTAATTTATTAAAAGTAGCTAAAATAATTCAGGTACTTTGAATAATCAAAACATATTGACAACAGCAACAATAACATGAATAGCATTGCACTATGCACTTTGATTTGGTAGTCAAGGCATGTGTATGTGTGTCTATGTGCATGTGTGAGCATGTGTACCATTTGCTGATCTGCCTCTGGCCACAAAATGTCTAGAGATGTTGCTGCCAAGAAGAGTCTGGGGAGAACACCACAGTCTGCTGACCTGGCATGCTGCCATAATAGGTCAGAACTGCAGCTTTTGGTTTGTCAACTGCTAAAAGAGAGAGAGAGAGAGAGAGTCATTTTAATAACTCCATCTAGAAGTGTTTAAGGCTACTGATGCAAGAAGCCTAAAATCTGTTTCAGAACATGGAGAGGTTTGTTTTCAAGGAAGGGAAAGTACTGCAGGCAAAAATAACAGGCTCATTTTGACATAAAGCCTGACCCAAGGATCTCTTCATTAGGAAGGTTGCCCAGATATTCCCCTGAGAAGTACCCTTATTTCTATTATCCTTGCTATCCTAGGATGTCAGGCCAGAATGTTCTGATTTGAGAATCTCTTATTTTTATATATTGACATCTGAGTTAAGCAGTGAATTTTTTCTTGGGTTTTTTTTTCTATAAGAGAAGAACGAAGAAGTGTTAGGTGCACTCCTTGGAGAAAATTGAGGACTTCCAGTGGGTGATAGCAAAAAGGTACAACTTCTTAACATCTACTTTATATCTGACTTTTCCCATTAGGAAAATAGTACACAGAGCTTGTCTACATGGGCTAAAAAAATCCATACTTACCTCATAGCTGCTGCAATGTGAACACACAACATTCTTGATAGATTTCTTAGAACCTGGGTCTTTGAGTTTTAATCCAGATTTGTATATTTTAAAAAACACCTTTTATCCTATAGTTTTCCAAAAACATTCAGATTTTGTTGCTGTGTGGCCAGCTCTCCAAAGGTGCATCGCTGTAGAGTAGTGCTTCTCAACCTCACTAGTCTCTAATGCAGTGTTTCTCAACCTTCCTAATGTTGTGATCCTTTAATAGATTCCTCATGTTGTGGTGACCCCAACCCATAAAATTATTTTCATTGTTATGAGAGCAGGTCAATAAGTCTGTGACTTTTTGAATGAAACACAGGTTTTTGGATAAAATATCATTTTATTTTTCAATGTAGTCTCCTTTGAGCTCTATACACTTTGTCCAATGTTTCTCCAATTTTTTAATCCCTTCCAAAAAAATACGATTAGTCGAGGTCATCAAAATAGGTATTTGTTTGTGAGATGATTCCATTGTTGGAGTCAAATCTCTTTCCGCTAAGCAATTTCTTCAAGTTTGGAAACAAGAAATAGTCACTCAGGGCTAAATCCAGAGAATAGCGTGGATGAGGGAGCAATTTGTATCCCAATTCATGGATTGTTGCTATGGCAACTGCACATGTGTGCACCCTTGCATTAGCCTGGTGCAAAAGAATTTTTTTCTTGGCCAAATGCAGTCATTTTTTTCTTCAAATCCTCATTAAATTGACCCAGTAAGTTGGCATAATATTCGCTATTGATTGTTTTACCCTTTTGAAGGTAGTCAATGTGGATTATACCGCGTGCATCCCAAAAAACGGTCGCCATGACTTTATTGGCTGACAAACCCACCTTGGCATTCTTTGGCACCGATTCACCCTGAGAAACCCACTGTTTTGACTGCTGTTTGGTCTCTGGTGTGTTGTGGTGGATCCACATTTCATCCACGGTTACGAAACGGTGCAAAAACCCGTCCATATTGCAGTTGAACAACACCAAACTCTCCTGCAAAATTGTCACACAATTGGGTTTGTGGTCGATTGTGAGCAAATACGCTACCCAACTTGTGGAAAACTTTCTCATACCCAAATGATCATTTAAAATTGAAACCACTGAGCCATATGAGATGCCTATGGCTTTCACAATCTCTCGCACTTTCAATCTCCGATCAGCCAACACCATATCGTGACTTTTTTCAATTGTTTCGGGTGTAGAGACCTCAACTGGGCGTCCAGAACGTTTGGCACCTGCCGTGCTTGTATGGCCACAAGAAAATTCAGTAAACCACTTTTTACCATTGAAATTGAAGTTGATGGTGCAGAGTCCCCATAGTATTTATAAAAAATAATGCTTAATGAGCACACGAAATTCGCTTTTTTCCATTTTCTACTCAAATCATGCGGTACTCTGCTATCAATGGCTGTCAAACACAAACTAAATGACACCGCTTGTTCAAATTTTGACAGGAGTCAACTGACAGATGCCTGTTAACAAGAGCAGTGTTGCCTTTTCAGTTAAGATGTGGGAAATTCAAAAAGTCATGGACTTATTGACCCACCCTCCTACTTCATAACTGAAATTTTATGATTGTTATGAATCATAATGCAAATATCTGATATGTAGGATGTATTTTCATTCACTAGACCAAATTTGGCACAAATACTCAATACACCCAAATTTGAATACTGGTGAGGTTGGAGGGGTGTGTGTGTGTGTTTGTCATTCAGGAGTTGTAGTTGCTGGGATTTATAGTTAGGTTACAGTCAAAGAGCATTCTGAACTCCACCAGCGAGGGAATTGAACCAAACTTGGCACCCAGAACTCCCATGACCAACAGAAAATACTGGAATGGTTTGGTGGGCATTGACCTTGAGTTTTGGAGTTGTAATTCACTTACATCCAGAGAGCACTGTGGATTTAAATAAGAATGGATTGGACCAAACTTGGCATGAATACTCAATATGCCCAAATGTGAACACTGGTGGAGTTTGGGGAAAATAGACCTTGACATTTGGGAGTTGTATTTCCTGGGATTTATAGTTCATCTACAATAAAAGAGCTTTCTAAACTATACCCTCAATGGATCCGCACCAAACTTGGCACACTACCTACATGGCTAACATTGCATACTGGTGGGGTTGGGGGGAGGTTTTTTTAAATTCTGGGAACTGTAGTTCACAAACACTCGGAGATAACTCTGTACCAAAGTGGCAATGGATCTAATAAACTTGCCACACAGAACTTGTCTTAGAAGCAGCTCTCCCTTTGGCTGAGAGGTCAGTTGAGAAGCCAGCTAATCACAGCAGAGTATGGCTTTTGGTGGGAGGATTTACTGTCTGTTTCTAAAAAGGAAGAGAAGGTCAGACGGAGTGATCTTCAGCCTTCTCTATCAAAGGATCACCTAAGACCATCAGAAATATGTGTCTTCTGATGGTCTTTTGTGACTCCTCTGAAACTGCCCACATGACCCCCTCCCTGACCATCCCAACTCCCCAGGTACAGAAACACTGCTGTAGAGAATGTCAACTGCTCCACTACATGGAGATGAGGTCATCATTGCAAAATGTGTGGCTGTGGTTATGGTGATCTCACCATGATATGTGTGATGTGTGTGGCATCAGTATAGACAAGCCCTCAGTCTGGTTAAATTAGAATAAATCATGCAGTGAAGGACTGCAACCCCAAACACCGAAGGAATAGTATAAGATATTACAGAACTATTTCAAATTAACTCAGAGCTTCTAGAATTGTATCCAAGGGTATTAAAGGCACTTGCAAATGTAACCTCACAACCTCTGTCTATTGTCTGACAAGGCTTTTAGAATAGAGACGCTATCCCTTCAGACTGCATGCAATGTTATTCTTTCAAAAAGGAAAAAGAGAGGTCGGCTTTATGTTGAGACCAGGAAAGATTCCAGATAAGACTATTAGGAAAATGTGCTGTAATTTTAAAGGGTCAGTATTAATTCCTTAAAATTATTTCAGCCCACTTCATCGCTCGATCTCTCTCTCCCTTTCCCTTTCTCTCTCAGGGAGATTAGACAGGCACCCACCCTCATGGCATTTAGGAGGGACTTGAAGACCTGGTTATTTAAACAGGTTTTTGACAGTGATTAGTCAATCTTTAGGATATGGATTTACTTCAATGGGGTAGCAAGCCCCTTTTAGCTCATAGGAAGGACTGTGTTTTTAAGCTAAGGTTCATAATTTTATTGTTAATTTCGTTACTCGATTGTGCTGTATTTTGTTATTTTATATCAATTTGATGTGTTATTAATTGTTTATTCTGTTTTATGTATTTTATTGTATTGCACTTATTGTATTATTTATGTTGTAAGGCACCCTGAATCCACTGGGGAGAGGGGATGGGATATAAATAAACATCATCATAATCATCATTCCTTTTCTTTTAAAAACCCCCCCCCCAACAGAATTAAAAGTTTGGTAGATAAGTGGGATGCTCTGGAATTAGTTTAGCTTGATTTCAGCAGGCTCCATTATTTTCTTCCAGAAAAAATGATAAAATTTGATTGAAACAATGTTACTGTTAGGGCTTTAAGCTTGTTGAGGGACTAAACAGAAATAGTATTCATTCTTCCTTATCATTCTGGTGAGATGTCACAAAGTTCTGTCCTAGGCCCGGCAATATTCAACATTTTCATGAATGACTTGGATAAAGTTACAGAGAGGGTGACAATCAAATTTTCAGATGACACTAAACTGGGAGGGAGACCAATGACGTCAAATGGTTAAATCATGGTTCAGGTTGACTTATTAGGCTGGAGAACTGGGTCATAATTAACAGAATTAATTTCAGCAGTGATAACTTTAAGTTTCTACACCTAGTCCAGAAAAATCAGAGGGGATGATGACATCTGGCTTCACAGTGGTATGTGCTGAACTATATCTAGGGGTCTAAATAGTCCACAACCTTAGTATGAGTGAATAAGGGAATGTGACACAGCTGGCTAAGTGTCAGCTGCATAAGATCTCTCTGATCAGTAGGTCATGAGTTCGAGGCCTGACTGGGTCGAGGTGGGTGCTCGACCTTTAAGTGTAGCCTGCTGTCGACCTTTGCAGCCTGAAAGACAGTTGCATCTGTCAAGTAGGAGATAAAGGTACCACATTAAGTGGGGAGGCAAATTTTGACTGGATTATGAGGCCATTAAAGAACTCCAGGAATGCTGAGGAATGCTGAAGGAACAACAAGGGATGCTGGGAACGCTGAGAGATGAGGAGTGCATCAGCTCCCCCTGGTGGCCAGAGTTTGCCTCTGTTCGTCTATATGTTGTATGTGGAACCGCAGGGATTGTCTGCTAAGTATGTGTACCTGTAATCCGCTCTGAGTCCCCTTCGGGGTGAGAAGAGCAGAATATAAATAAAGTAAATAAATAAATAAATAAGATGTGCTGACGACAAAAGCTAATGCAATTCTGTCTGCATTGAGAAGTTGGAATGTATCCAGAAGAGGGTGACCAAGAAGGTAAAGAGACACAAATCAAGCTACAAGGAATGGTTGAGAGAGCATAGCCTGGAGAAGTCATCTTCAATTGTTTGAAGAATGCACTTCGTTAGCAGAGAGGCTTTTAACCTGTTCAAAACACTGCATAAAGAGTTCCTGTAGACAATATGATATAAAAACCAATGGATTCAGATTAAAAGAAAGAAGAGACTGACTATAAATCATGAAGGACTTCTTGATGGCAAGAACTAGCCACAATAGAATTGATTGCTTCATAAAGACAGAAACTCTTTATGCAGTGTTTTGAACAGGTTAAAAACCTCTCTGCTAATGCAGTGCATTCTTGAATTGATGGGAGGTTGCATTGGATGATCCTAGAAGCACCTTACAATTCAACAATTTTATGCTTCTAATATTCTACCTGCCACCATTTTATACTATTTTGCTTGTCCTTGGTGAAGTGTCCCAAGAGGTACAAAATGTTTACAATTCTTCTGGGTACTGAATTGTTTGCTTCCTACTGGCCATATAGTAACTTATTGTTTTATATTAGTAAAACTGACAGCATACTCATTGATCTGATGAAAGAAAAAACAAACCCAGTGGCATAATATTTCTCAGGAAAATAATTTAAAATATAAGAAAAAATATAAGAAAAAATGAAAATTCAAATGTGGTTTTCAGGCTTTAAAAATGTTATGTTTTAATGGTTATTAGCCCCTGATTTTTAAGTGTTGTCCTAAATGCTTATTTGTTAAGATGTAATTTTATCTATGTGATGTCTAATTTGGTGTATTATCTCACTATTATTTTATGTTCTTGTTTAATATGTTTTATTTTATTTATGTTTTGTTTTTTGTTACACATTATGGCATTGAATGGTTGCCACTATTTGTAGTGAACCGCCCTGAGTTCCCAAGGGGAGATAGGGCGGGATATAAAAAAAGTGTTGTTGTTGTTATTGCTGCTGTTGTTGTTGTTGTTAATAGGACTCAACCATTCCACAACCATTTTTGCATAATCATTATTTCCCTATAAAAACTGAGTATTGCTCATATTTGGAACAGACTAACAGAAAGGAGAAAGACTTGATAATTCTGACTGTAGTCCCATTGCTTCAAGAAAGCTACTTTATATCATGATTGAGTTTGGATATAACTCAGATTATAACCCAGCCATAAAATTATGTTCTTCATTTCAGAATGGGCTATTCACAAGTGGGGAAACAAATGTTACAGTTTTGCCTTTAGTGCCTCTCCTTCTTCACCATAGTTTTCAGGTCCTCATTTTGTTGTATCCACCTATTTCTTCTCATCCAAAGATAAGATGTAGACTACATTCCTTTTCACTGCATATTTCTGATGAATAAATGCTGATTTTGAAAGCTATTGCCAAGCTCCCCCTCCTTTGCATTTGCAGCTGGCAAAAAGAGATATTTCCACAACATAACCTATAACAGTGTTTGCATTAAAAGAATTTGAGGTAAAATAAATCACATACTTACAGCAATGTATTTCTATTAGTCTACAAACAAGGTCTAACAATCTCCTCTTAAGTTAATAGGAAACTGTCACCATTATAATTACAGCCAAATTGAACTTTACTTTCCGTCCTTGTTTACTTTGTCCAGTCGTCAAATGCAAATGACTGAATTAATTGAAAATGACGTTCATTTGTGAATATTCATTTCCATCTGTAATGCAGGGGGAAAGATGGCTGAGGATTTTTGTTGACTTTTTGCAACACCAGTGGGCTATATTAGGAAAAATAGACTTTATTATTATAAATAGATGCATTTACTAAGAAGATTTAAACAACAGTTTAGGACATGAAGGAATGACTATATTACTGGATTGGGAATAATAAATATATATTTGCAGTAGCAGCTTCCTGCTGAATCCTTAGACTTTCTGAACATCAAGTATGCGTTTAGATTGAAGCTCAGTGTCTGCAGCCCCAGCCAAATGTCACAAAGCATAATTTCAAAGTTAGTGCTGCAGAGAGATACAGCAGTACGGATATTTAATATGGGCTTGGCAGTATGTCTGCAAGTGTTTGCGGCCAGAGCCAGACTCCATTTGTACTGCTGATCATGTGGAATTACTCTTGAGTGGTAGCAACAGACTGAAAAATATGGGTTCAGAATTTAATATCTGGAAATATTCTGAAGCCAAGAGATTGGTTCAATGAAGGAAAAACCTTCCAAGGGCATCACTAAAAAATCTCCATGTCTATAATTTAATGCAACGAAATACAGGAAAAATAATCAGCTGCTGGATAAGTAGTTTTATAAGCAACAGAATGAAAACATCATCCAATCAATCTTTTCCCACCATTATGCATATAGCTCCATGGCACTTCTGTAATAAACAAAATTCCCCTGTGTTTGGACTTTGAAGACAAAAGAAGACCTGTATTTTCTGAATCAGTATCCTAATGCTGAGAATACAGGTAGCTGGATGTTTCTCATGAATTCATACCAACTGTTGTTATGAAACACATGAAAGAGAGGAATATAAATTTCAGACAAGTTTACAAAGCATATGCAGAAAATTATGGTTGCCAGATTAGAGCAATATGGATGATATTACAGTTTTATTGTAAATAGTAGCACCTGAGAGGCAATCAAAGCAGGAATGTATAATTTCCTTCCTCAACAACTACTACACCAGCTGTCCAATGCTTCGGCTGCTCCTACTATGGTTAGTATCACTACTACATGAAATACTATCTCAATATTCACCTGCAACCTCATCACATAGAGATTGAAATGGCGCTTTTTGTCTCTTTTGGAAGGGGGCTGCCAAGCACCTTCATATGACACTAGTGTGGCCCCACCCCCATTCCACTCAAGAGGAGAGGAACCATAAGACGCTTCCTCCGTCACCATGGGGAGGAAAGTATATTTTGGATAGATCCAATGGAGCTACCAGTGTTTTGTTGCCCTTTCTTCCATCTGATGAGGGAAAGGGCAGTGTGTGTTGCTGCACTGTCACCCATATGATGGGGGCAGGATATTAACATGCCTTGTCCCATCCCCACCATAGGATGGGGGAAGGAGAGAAGGCACATGGGTTCCACAAGTTGTCCCACACACATACCCTTTCACCAGTGACTGTCGGTGAAACAGGACAGCCCCAGGGGCTGTGTGAAGAGGTGGTTAATGTCAACAATTGCAATGGCTTCATTTTGAGACCATGTCTTTGAAAGGTAACATGCTATCCGACTACCTAATGGTCCCAATTAATCTTATGACATCCCACTGTTCAGCTGATGTTAAAATGTTCCAATTTCCCTCTGCTGCTCTGCTTACTTCAACTACTACAAACTGTGCAAAAGTAGTATGCCCTCAATTAACTCATGAGGGCAAAATCTTATCCTTCCCAACAGACTCAGGCAAAAGCAAGCTGCTGCATCCTCAATTTAACCGACTGTTCTAGTTCATTATTAACTGCTGCTGTCTTTACCATACTCTTGTCTCATTTGGCTGCAATGACCTGGTTTTTCAAGTCTGAAATGCTGGCGAGTATGAGATAAGGACATATTTTCTTGAGAGGTCCAATTTCTCCTGGGCTACATTCTCTTAGAGTAGGATTTATGTAACAACCTGGGTGGAGGCAGAAAAGGGAATGCTACTAATTTCCCTGGAATTTATTTATTTATTTATTTACTGGGTATTGGGGTTCCCTTTGGAACACATCTGTCCTTGGTTTTTTATTTTATTTCAGAGCTTCTAGCAGACACTACAGCCTGTTTCTATTGCTTTTAAATAGTATCACCCGGCAGGTCTGGTTAGTACGATGAGTCAGACTCTTTTAATATGCATACAGAATGCTCACACCTGACAAACTGTCACAAGAGTTTTCCCAGAGGACCAGGGGAAGAATCTATGCCTCACACACACACACACACACACACGCTTTTCCAGCACTCAGTCAAAATACTTCTATTTTTAGAGTTTTTGCTGTTTGACATTGTCCAATACACTCCTCCTTTCAAATTTTGTAGATCATGCCCATGCTTTGAATCTTGTTACATTGAACACTAATCCTCAAAGACAACAGAATCAATATTAAACCAAACTGTGAGAAGTAGCCAGAAGGAGGGGTAAGTTATTCTTGAGAAGTTTCTGAATAATAATAATAAAGACTCTGGCACAAGTCAGTAAAGGTGGTCCCAGTAATGGCGAGCAATGGGAAAACCCCTGCCTTCAAACTGATCTGACATGCAGCAGGGAGTTCTGCAGTTCCTAGATGTCCAGTTGGGCCAGAATCGCTGGGAATGTGACCACAGCAGCAGCTTCAACAAGAGACACTTTTTCTGCTTTACTCTCTTCCCCTTCCCCAAACATTGTAACAAATCCCCCAATAAAATATCTTTTAATTGTAACTTTTTTCATCTCCATAGTGATACAGTGTGTCCTTTCACTGCCTCTGACTCTCTCCAGCATGAACTCTCCCTCCCCCGAGCCGCAGATTGCTGCTGGCTCACCCAGGATGCTCTTACAGCACCCTGGGAGGCCAAAACTGCATTCCTCCGAACCATGGATATTGAGACTCATGAGGCCCCTGTATCCACAGGTCAACAGATTGCTTCCAAACCAGTGCCATTCTTTTCCTGGAGTAATTCTATGGCTAACTGCTATCTCGCTTTTTTCACACTGTGCCCCTATGCCCTGGGAATAACCCCCTTTTCCCCAAAAAGAAAGAAACTTCACGAGGAGACCAGCTGATTGTCATCCATGGCTCCTTGCTGCAACATTGATTCTGTTGCTGTCTCGCTGATGTCCAGGAGCCCTGACCCAGGGAACCTACTGCAGTCACCCCTGAGGATCCCCAGGAAGTGGATGGGCCACCCTGGCCCCTTTTGACGAGATGGGATTTATAGTTTGCTCCCCCAAATGAATGGACCCAGACCCTCTGCACTCTCAGGGACCCCAGTGTGAACTCAGTGGACCTACAGAACCACCCCAAGCTTATAGATTCGTTGGACTTTATAGAGCTTTTGCCCAAGTCTGAAAAACTTTTTGAACTTTTTGGGAATTTTCCCCCTTCAAACCCCATGGACTCTTGCTATGATTTATGAACTTCCATAGGACTCTGGTGGGTGGGATGGGTTGATATGATCTCCTTTCTCCCTCAATATGAATGTATTCCCCATGGACCTGCATGCCTTCCCCCTATTCCTCATGACTTTATATGAAATATAAAATATGAAATACCACCTCTTCGTGGAACCAGCATACCAGGACTTCAAGGGATCTCCCATTTCCTTGAGCAACAAATTCCTTAAACAAAAGGACCCAACAGAAACTCTTGCATGGACAATAACAATGGGCATGCCTCCTCAGACCTCGAAGTAACTATTGTTAGCCCATCTGGGGGGATGTGCCCCATGGCAGATTCAATCACTCCTCACAAAGAGTGACATCCTGCCCGCAAGGGATCTTGGATATCACCGCTGCCTCTTTCTTTATCTCCACTCCAGCTACCATCTCCAAACCCATATCCCAGATCCAAAGATTACTAGGGTCTGACTCTAGGATCAGACAAAAAATGTATATTTCAAACACTCAGGACAATAGAGGAAGCCAGGTTGAAGACTTAGAAAGTTATCACCAGCGATTGTACAGACATTAAGTCACCTAATCCAGTGTTTCCCAACCTTTTTTGAGCCGCGGCACACTTTTTACATTTGCAAAATCCTGGGGCACACCACCAACCAAAATGACACAAAATGACACTCTAACACAGTGATACATATAGTTAATATGTTTTTAAAATGTATTTATACACTCAGTGTGAAACCTGGGCCTGTTTCGATGAACTCAACATAGATATCCTGGCAGGAATGGCAGAAAGACACAAACTTCCCACACAGAACTCCCATAACCAAGAGAAAATACTATAAGAGTTTGGTGGGCATTGACCTTGGGTTTTGGAGTTGTAGTTCACCTATATCCAGAGAGCACTGTGGACTCAAACAATGTTGGATCAGGACCAAACTTGGCATGAATACTCAATATGCCCAAATTTGAACACAGATGGAGTTTGGGGAAAATAGACCTTGACATTTGGGAGTTACAGTTTCTGAGATTTATAGTTAACACACAATCAAAGAACATCCTGAACTCTTGCAACAATGGAATTGAACCAAACTTGGCATATTTTACTCTCATTACCAACAGAAAGTACTGAAAGGGTTTGCTTGGGAATTGACCTTGGAGGTTTCAATTTCCCACGGCACACCTGATGATTGCTCACGGCACACTGGTTGAGAAACACTGACCTAATCCATTCATCTTTTCCTCCAGGTCCTTTGTTTCCCACTTGGACCACCTCCTCACACCTCATTGGCTGAGAGGCCAAAGCAGTGCCGGCTCTCAGATTAGCTGAGGCACTGCAAAGCCTGCCGCGCCTTCCCTCCAGCTGATGACTCCAACCAATCAGCGCAAAGCCGTCAAGGGGGCAGGAGCGGGAAATTCAAAATTGACAGCCCTTTCTCTCTCTCTAAAAATGTACTGCTTTACTTTGCGTGGATGTCGGCTTTGGCAAATGATTGCAGTTTGACATCCGCTCCAGCTGGAACGAAATAAACAACTCGGTGGCATTTTCTTCAACTTTGCTGAGATTTATTTGGTAAATCAGGGAAAATAGATTGGGTGTTTCTTCTGTCTCGCCAGGGTTAAAAACGGACCCTCTTTGGTGGGTCTGCCTAGTCGCTGCCTCCAAGGCAATTACCCCCAAATTCTTGCTCAATATCACCCGTGGTGATCGGCACACTGGATGCAGTGCCTAAAGACCTTGGCCTGCCTTAAACACAATAGGCGCTGACAAAATTACCATCTGCCAGCTGCAAAAGGCCACCTTACATGGATCTGCATGCATTATTTGCTGATACCTCACACAGTCCTAGACACTTGGGAAGTGTCCGATGTGTGAGCCAATACAACAGCCAGCAGAGTGTCTGCTGTGGACTCATCTTGTTGTGTTTCAAATAACAATAATAATGATGATGATGATGACAAAAAAGGGAACATTAGCTCATGTCACCTCATTTCAAGATGGAGATTAATTTCTAGACAGATGTTTAATGCTTCTGAGTAAAGCTTTTGGTTTAATTCGTGGAAATGAATAAACCCATGCTATAAAAATAGACATTTTTTAAAAGGAAAGTTTGCAATAGAAAAAAATTGACCCTGTTTTCAGACTGCCCACCATCTGCGTTTTTAATGTGCACTTGTAGGAACAAGGCATACATCCTTAACCCTCCCTACGCTGTGCTAATTAATTCATTTGTGTTGTAGCTAAGACGTCTCAAGAATATTGCCTTAGAAAAACATTTCCTATTTGTTTATTACATGATGATCTAATCGGCTGATACCATCGTCATTATTATCTTCTTTATCATTTTTGCACAAGTGTTTATTAGAAATTTCTCCCATGCAATGCAGTTGGAGAATTACCATATGTCCGCATTTTTCTACCAATTCATTTTCATTTAAAATAGATTTGTCCTACTGCTTACTCCCCCACCTCCCAAACAAACAGACCTTCAACCTGGCAACATCAAGGTTAAAATCAGCGAGGCAACCACAGTCATAAAACTGTAATGGAAAAGTGAAGTTTGAATCAATTAAAGTTTGCCTGCCAAACTACTCTATATATATTGTGCATTGAAAACAGTCAGCAATACAGTTAAAGGAACATCTCAAAATAAAGTATCGTACTCAACATTTTGAGTCCCTGGTGCCCCTGGTGGCACAGTGGGTTGGACCGCTGAGCTGCTGAACTTGCTGATCGAAAGGTCGTAGGTTTGAATCCGGGGAGCGGCATGAGCTCCCACTGTTAGCCCCAGCTTCTGCCAACCTAGCAGTTCGGAAACATGCAAATGTGAGTAGATTAATAGGGACTGCTCCAGCAGGACGCTTACAGCACTCCATGCATTCATACTGGCCACATGACCTTGGAGGTGTCTATGGACAACGCCGGCTCTATGGATTAGAAATGGAGATGAGTACCAATTCCTAGAGTTGGACACGACTAGATTTAATTTTTTTTTAAAGAAAGATTATTAAAGATTTTTCAGATTACATTAAAAAGAGGAGGAACATGTCGAATGTATAGGAAAGTAGGAAAGATGGGAAATAGGAAAAGATTCAGTAGATACTAGGGGTAGATAATGAGGGTAGGTCTAGGGGTGAAGGGTGGGTATGGGGAGGGTAATGGTGGGGTAAGGTGGAGAGGATTGAAATCTCCCAGTCCATTCCGCAGGGAGATATCCTTTCTAAGTTGCGTTTATTTCCTTAAATTTTGCTACCTGTTTGTTTCGGTCAACTTTTAAAATCTAATTCTTCATTTCATTTTCCTTAATCAATTTCATTTTCTCCTGTAGATACGTTCTCAGTGTTTTCCAATCTGTTTTGCTCATTTTGTACTGATCTTTTAATATCTGCGTCAGTGAGTCCATATTCATGTATTCTGCTATTTTAATGAACCAGTCCTCAATTGTTGGAGGTTCTTTTTATCTCCATTTCTGTGCTATTACTATTCATGCCGCTGTTGATAAATGAAAAAAATCTTGTCTTTATTTTTTCCTGTCGAGATCTGTTATATTCAACGAGTAGTACTCAGGTTTCAAGTCATATTTTATTTTAATGATGTTTTGTGAGTGTTTAAGTATTTCTTTCCAGTACTTTTTAGTTACTTTACAGGCCCACCATAAATAATAAAATGATCCCAGTTCCTTCTCAAATTTCCAGCAGTGGTTATTATAGTTTTATTATACTTTGCTAGCTGTTGTGGTATGAGGTGCCAGCGATAAACATTTTGTACCAATTTTCTATTATTTTGACAGATCATGTGTATCTTAGTTTTTCCTTTCATATTTGTTCCCACTCTTTTAACAGTATGGAGTGTCCTATGTCTATTGACCATTTTATCATATTTCCTTTATCCAATTCCTTCTCTAGTAGGCTCTGATATCATATTTTTATCAGCTTTTTCTCTTTTTGCATAATATTATCCTAACTTGTTTCCCGTGTATTGGCATCTTTCTTTTATCTTCTTTGAAACATTCTTTTATCTGTGTATAATGGAATAGAATCAGTTCATGTTCTCTTCAGACTCTCTCAGCTCTTCTAGTGATTTCAAGTGCCATTCGTTATCCTTAATTAATGGTTTATAAGTATGCCATTTTTCTCTGGGGATTTCCCGCTTGTGGAAAGACTCAGATGGCAAAATCCACCATGGTGTTTTGTTGTAAAAGTATCTTTTGTATTTCTCCCATACTTTTAATAATGCTGCTCTAACATAGTGATAAGTAATTTTTTTCCTATTTTGGCTTTATTGTGCCAAAGATAGGCATGCCAGCTTTCTAATTTTTTATATATATATTTCTCATAATTATTTTTCAATAATTGGGAGTTGTAAGCAGTTATTCCAAGGTATTTTGGGGTTGTTTTTACCACTTCTATTTCTGAAATTTCTTGTATTTTTTCTTTTTTCTCTTGTGATATTTTTGGATATAATTTTTGTTTTGGCCTTATTTATCTTGAATCCCAGTAATTCTCCAAATTTTTCTATTTTGGATCCATCTTTGTATAGTCTCTAGAGGTCTTTCAATTATGTAGATGACATCGTCTGTGAATACCTTGATCTTAAACTCAAACAATCTTATTTTGGTTCCTTGTAGTTCTTTGTCTTCCCTTATTCCTTCCAGTAATGTTTCTAGGAACATTATAAACAGTAAGGGGGGCAGAGGGCATCCTTGCCTTACGCCTTTCTGTATAGTAATTTTATCAGTCTGTTTACCATTTACTATGATGTTTGGCAATTGTTTGTTATAAATGGTTTTAATACCATTAAAAAATAATGTCATGGGACACGACTAGGCTTAATGCAGGGGGTGAATGGGGAACACACCTTTACTTTAACCTTTTACTCAAATTTTTGGTGCTCATAGATGTCTGGTTATGCTGTTCATTAAATAGATGCCTGGTCATGAAAGGGGGGGGGGGGAGAGTTCAATAAATGTTCCCAGATATTTTTCAAATACAGCTGCCTGTAAAACATGTTACAATATTCTAATATGAATATTAATGATTAGAATAATCCAGTGGCATCACTGTTGGTGCATGAACCTCCTCCCAAACCAGACCATATCACAATATTGTAGCTAATATACTGTCAATACCAGTGACTAAAAAAGCTCAAGAAGCAATGAAAACAATAGAGCACGCTTGTAGTACAGGTAAAACCATGTTAATACCCATGCAATTTTGGTAATAATGACAGTTCTGGTTGGAGCATATGTATACTATAAGGTTTAAAAATCAAATTAGCACAAACATTTAGCCTTGTAGGGATGTTGACACAATACATGTAAGCTAGGCTAATGAAAAGTATTTTTGTGGTTATATTCAACTGCAGAGAAAATATTTTATAAAAAAATATAATTTTATGCTAAAACAATTTCATGTCAGTCAGAACTAGACTAAACAAGGCATTACAGATATTTCTAGACTACAGTTCCTCACTGTTGTTCATACACTTTGCCCATCCCTGATATCAATATTATACAGACCCATACTCATCCCATAGAGCAGAGAATCTATATGCTGGGGTTGGTTATATGGAGTATACAACTCCTTTATTGCAACTTCTTTGTTCAGAATGCTTTTTATGGTCTTTAAAACCAAGTTCTGAGAGTACCTTGGACCGCGAGAAGATCCAACCAGTCCGTACTACAAGAAATAAAGCCCAACTGCTCATTGGAGGGAAGGATAGTAGAGCCAAAGATGAAGTACTTTACCCACATAATGAGAAGACAGTAAAGCTTAGAGAAGACAATTATGCTGGGGGAAAGGAAGGAAAAGGGAAGAGGGGCCGACCAAGGGCAAAATGGATGGATGGTATCCTCAAAGTTATTGGCTTAACCCTGAAGGAACTGGGGAGGTGACGGCCAACTGGGAGCTCTGGCGGGGATGGTCCATGAGGTCACAAAGAGTTGGAAGTGACTGGATGAATAAACAACAACAACAAAACCATGCTCAGTTTGGGCCCAAGCTATCTGAAGGACCATATATTCCTCTAAGACCTTGAGAGATACTCTTGTTTTGGTCCCTTCACCTTCCCTAGTAGATTTGGTAGGAACACTCAGAAGGGAATCTGGAGGAATGGCTGACAATAATTGCTACAAGATTCAGTGATACAATATTGATTGTATTCAGCAGGAAAGTGTGTTGCACACTGACAGTATCTAAAACTGCCTTTGGGTAGTATCATCTACTGAAGCTACATCTCTGTCACTTTTATTTCTTTGAAGTCTTAGTAACTGTTCAGAATTACAAACATCTCCTTGATGTTGGTGAATAAGCCATGTCTTATCTAATACTGCAGGATAAACAAGCCCATGCTTAGAATGAAAAATAAGTCTTGCCTCTGCTTTAGGGTGTGATGTTCCTTTGTGCATGATGAAACTAAAAAGATTCCCACACTTTGGTCTTAGACAGATATATGTGAGACAAATACTCCAAAAAGGTGTGTATCTGTGATCCAGTTGGAATGTAACTGGACTTTATAACATGAGCGCAGCCTTCCATCTATAGACCACAACTTCCCTGTACAGAAAGCAAGGATAAATGAAAAGATGGAAGCCTATGTCAGTGATTTTCAACCTTTTTTGAGCCGCGACACATTTTTTACATTTACAAAATCCTGGGGCACACCACCAACAAAAATGACACAAAATGACACTCTAACACAGTAATTTCGCTGTATTGCCTCGAAATCAGCATCTTTTCTTTTTTCTTTTGTCCACCACTCATATTAGGGCCTTCATCTGTGTCATAATTTTGTCCAAGGTCCTGTTCGGCATTTGCATTTTCCCCTCTCAAAAACTTCTCCATCACTGTCACTCGCTTGTCTTGCTGTGATCCCAAATTGCCACTGTCACTTGATGCGCAGCTGCAGCACTAACTCTAACTTTGTTTACTTAGCCACGTCTGAGCGAATTCAAGATGGTGCGACCATAGCACTCTTGCATCACTTCTTAGGTGACGTGAGAGTGCTATGGTTCCATTTCTTAAAGGGACAGATGCGCCTTACAGTTTATATATGAATGAAGTTTGAAAATAATTTCCCACGGCACACCTGAGGATCTCTCATGGCACACTAGTGTTCCGCGGCACACTGGTTGAAAATCACTGGCGTATGTGAACAGGCTTGGGAGTAAATGCAAATAAACTTTTCTTTTGCAAATAAGACAAGATCTTGTAATTTTAAGAATTTTCTCCTTCTCTCTCCTTCTTCCTTCTGCTTTGTTGCTGTCCATTAAAGTATAAAATGCTTTCTAGAGACTACACATTTGATTATATTTTGAATTGCGTTGTAGCAATATAATGTGCTATGCTGCAGCTTAATAGTAATTTCAGTGAGCTATTAAAATGGAACACTGAACATTAAAACCACAATTGTATTCCTGCAGAAATATTTAACCAACACAAGGTCCCTAGAAATTGCCCTTCCACTCACTGAAGTCTTGTTTCAGAACAACAGAAAGGCAATAAACTCATGCATGGTGAGAGACTGAAACAGAGACACTGTCCGTTTTAGAGTGCCTTTTTTCTGAAAAAGCTAATTTTGTGTCTTTTCAAGCAAGTTCTAATGTTCAACAGAGCCTCCAAAGGAGATGTCATCACTGCCTATTTTACTCTTTTTAAAAGCACCATTCTGCACAGAGGCAGGCAATACGGAACAGCTTGTTCATGTGTACAGGATATTATTTCACTTGTTTCCATTAAAATCAATTGTAGGGGCGGAGGAAGACTTCAAACAGCTGTAAATCCTCCCACCGACATTCTTACTCTCTTGGAAACTACAGCAGAGTCTGACATCAAAGATGTTCTCCATTGCCAAAAAGGAAAGAAAAAGATCATTTTTTAAAAAAAAAAACCCATGAAACAAGCAGCTGAGCATTTCACCTTAATAGCTCAGACAGTGAAAGAAGCACATTTAGGAAGAATAAAAATATTTTGGTCCTGTTTCTACTGGCTAAATACTAAGAATTGGGTGTGAGAATTTCTGTACACCACAAGGTGGGATATTTCATCCTAAAAGAGAAATGATAGATACAGAATGAACTCTTTCCTATATAATGTGATCTCTATGGCTTAGACTGCAATGGTTCCCAAACTGTGGCCCTATGGATGTTTTGAATTTCATGTCCACAAATCTCAACCTAAGGGGCCTTCAACACAGCCTTTTATTGCAGAAGACCAAGGCAGAAAATCCCATAATATCCACTTTGAACTGGGTTTTCTGAGTCCACACTGCCATATATACCAGTTCAAATCAGATATTGTGGGATTTTCTGCCTTGATATTCTGGGATAAAGGGCTGTGTTGAAGGGCCCGAAATCAAGTGCCGATTCCAGTTTGACATCAAGTTGTTATGTAAAGAGGTCTCCATTTTTTAATTTGAGGATTTTATTAAAATTGAATCTCAATTCCTAAGACCATAATTAAAGGGGTGGTGTGACAACCCCTTGTTGACCGGCCTCAGACTGGACAATCTTTCTATATCCAAACTGCTGACCCTCAATGCAAGGGACCTTGAAGTTACCTCAGCCACTTCCGTCTTATGGCAGGGTAGACTATCTCCTTTATTAACCATTGAACTGCAGAGATTTATAATTTCTCAATGACCACTTGACCACGCTGCCACCATTTATCTGTCCGACCACTGACCTTGAGGGCCACCACCAATAAAAGAATTAGGAGAGGTGTTTTTCTTTTAAGATGCAAACAATTTATTATGACACAAATGGGTACAAAATCTTGGTTGGTTTTATACTTCCTCAGAGGCACAAACTTATTCTGTTACACAAAACACAATGGGGATATATTATAGGGTTTCCACTAAACCTCTATAAACCCCTGGACTCTTCCAACTTTAACTAGGGTCTCTACACCCATACAACTGGACTGCTCTCTTGCAGACCTTAAGACCAACTAAAACACTGAACTGTTCTCTTACAGTCCTCAGGACCAACTAACTCAGAACAGAACTCCTCCCCCTCTCTTGTGGCAGTTGGCTTCCAACCGCTCTTTCCAACTGTAAAATTCAAACCTTGAACATTCTAAAAGCCTCTAGCCCTGGTTGCCATGGCGACAGCTCTTCAAAGCTTCTGCCAAGCCTCCCTCTGTTTCACCCACAGTAACAATCCATAGAATATTCCCCGAACTACACAAAACAACATACATTTAACATATGTCACACAACATTTACACACAAATAATCGACATCATTACAGGTGGGAATGAATTATTGCCTCTCCAAATATGCTGTATTTGGGATGAACTAAAGTGCACTATGGCTTGAAGAACAAGCAGCTTTCCATTCTCTCTCTTCCCTTCTTAGAATAATGCTGCTGCACGTCTGTATTAGAAACCTTGACACAGGGCTGTATAAAACTCTGTTATAAAGATGCCAACACTGACTTGGAATCAGAATTCCTCAGTCAAGGTTGAATACAGACAACACATGAGTTATTAAGCAAAACAAGATGAAAATTCTCATTTGACAATACTTAGGTGTTTCAGTTAAGAGAGGAATACAATTCTTCATTATGTTTCTTCTCAAAGGTAGCAACGAGTAATTTCAGCCATTTTCTTCGTACTACAAGAAAATCTTCAAAGACCACAGTTTTTAAAGGTTGTTTGCAATTCAAGATGTATTCTGTGCAAAATTTTCTTATGCATCTTTTGTGCAGAAAGCAGCATTTTCTGCAAAGCGCACAACATTGTCTTCATTGAAAATAATATTTAACACAGAATATTGTTTTCTGTGTAGAAAATGCTGTTTCCTGCATAGAAAATGCTGTTTTCCATGCAAAAACGATGACATGTGAATTTTGTGCAGAATAAGTCACAAACTGCAAAGAACCTTATCTGTTCAGGATTGTTCTTGTCGGGGTTCCTCGGTACTTGAAAAGCTTTTTTCCCCCCAATGATTTCCAGTGTCAGGGAAATAGAGTAAAGCCCAAAATGAGGAGATAAAAGGGCCAAAGATTATCCCACCATGATTGGCTAACTAAACTGAACATTTAACTCTATAGCAGTGTTTTTCGACCTTTTTTGAGCCACGGCACATTTTTTACATTTACAAAATCCTGGGGCACACCACCAACCAAAATGACACAAAATTACACTCTGACACAGTAATACATATAGTTAATATGTTTTTAAATGTATTTATACACTCAGTGTGAAACCTGGGCCTGTTTCGATGAACACAACATAGATATCCTGGCAGGAAAGGCAGAAAGACACACACGAAGGTCTTGCTCAACAGCTGTCAGTCTCTCTCTGTGTTTTGCTTTTCTGCCTGCGCTGTTGTGCTCTCTCTCTCTCTCTCTCTCTCTATATATATATATATATATATATGTGTGTGTGTGTGTGTGTGTGTGTGTGTGTGTCTGTGTCTGTGTCTGTGTCTGTGTGTCTTTCTGCCTTTCCTGCCAGAATATCTATGTTGTGTTCATCGAAACAGGCCCAGAGAGAGAGAGAGAGAATGCACAGGAGAGGAGGGGAGAGGGAGTAAGATGTGAGGCAGTAGCGCCCGTACAGGTCACATCTTCCTCCCCCCTCCCCTCCTGAACATAACATGCTCACGCTGCCCCCTCGGAACAAAATGGTGGCAGAAGAGGCTGAGAAGAAGGGATCCCGAGTGGGGAAGAAAAAGTGTCAGTCTCTCTCTGTGTTTTGCTTTTCTGCCTGCACTGTTGTGCTCTCTCTCTCTCTCTCTCTCTCTCTCTCTCTCTCTCTCTCTGTATATATATATATGTGTGTGTGTGTGTGTGTGTGCGTGTGTGTGTTTCTGCCTTTCCTGCCAGGATATCTATGTTGTGTTCATCGAAAGAGAGAGAGAGAGAGAGAGAGAATGCACAGGAGAGGAGGGGAGAGGGAGTAAGACGTGGGGCAGTAGCGCCTGTACAAGTCACATCTTCCTCCCCCCTCCCCTCCTGAACGTAACATTCTCACGCTGCCCCCTCGGATCAAAATGGTGGCAGAAGAGGCTGAGAAGAAGGGAGCCTGAGTGGGGAAGAAAAAGTGTTCAGCTGGAGGGGGAAGAAAGGGTATTGGAGGTTCCAATTTCCCATGGCACACCTGATGATTGCTCACGGCACACTAGTTGGGAAACACTGCTCTATAGCATTTTACTGCAGGTCTCATTTGTTTGCTTTTTAAAACGGGTTGCAATTTTAGTGATTCTGGGGGTTCATATTCTGCCCTTGTGCCCTGTCTGAAAATTGCCCCCCAAATATTTTTTAAAATGGTGGGACTAGAGTGGTCTTCCAGGGCCCCCCAAGGGTCTCATGGAGGGATCCCAAACACTGCATGCAGTCTGCAGGCTCCACTTTCCCCACCCCTGTCTTAGAGATGGAAACCAATTGGTAACTACTTGAGGCATGCCACATTTGTTATCTATAACAAAAACAGCCCTGTGGAGCTGTATGTACTCCCAGATGCACACTTTGGCCACCTCTTCCTCGAAAATGTGGCCACTACAGTGCTTTTTATGCACATATAGCAGTAATGTTTCAATAATTTTGGGACTATGAGCTGCAGTTCTATGAAAGAAGATATTAGGTATTTCCTTCAAGAATTGTCAGCAGGCCTACAGAATTACAACACCATGGCAGAGACCATAATAATTAAAACTGTTTCGAGTCCATTCAATTTATGTAGTGTATGTTCATTCTAAGAGACAAAGAGGAGCATGAATGCTTTGGGAAAGACAGAGGCCAATTTTTTCCCCTTTGACAACACTGCTTGCTGCTGCTAGATTTATAGATAAGCAGGACTGAGAGGCATTCTAGAGATATTCTTAAATTGTACTTTCCTGTTAATGTCAGTGTCCCCTGCCTTTCCCAGTGTAGTGCCACTGTCATGAGTAATGCTGCAGTACTTTGTATCTGTGCCTCTCTTTACAAGTTGTCAGTTTAAAAAGTAGTAGGCA
This sequence comes from Anolis apletophallus, assembly GCA_030556195.1. Lineage (NCBI taxonomy): Eukaryota > Metazoa > Chordata > Lepidosauria > Squamata > Anolidae > Anolis > Anolis apletophallus. Next base: position 56,805,791 of record JARBWK010000012.1, on the reverse strand, counting down.
AAATATAACATTTCTACTCTTCGTCCTTTCTGAAGTGCAGACACCTATCTTAGGGCTTTATCATACCTGGTTGTTGTCTTGTTGCAATCACATTGTTTAAGCAAATAGAAAGACACCACTATTGGAATGGTTTCTTTCACACATCGATGCTACTGAGCAATGCTGGTAATTTATTGATGTGAATTACTGTGATCTGTGCTCACAAAGCCTTGCTTCCTACCATGTTTGCCCTACCCAGTACATGTGCACTGTGCTTTTCTTCTATTTTTCTTTCAGTTTTTCGTTTATTGCTACAATTGCTCAGCCACAGAATTTTGACATTCTCACGAGATTTTCCTATGCTTTCCAATACCAGGACTGTAGCGGAAGGAAATTAGCACACGAGAATAAGTTGTGAAACAAAAGCAATGTTGGATTCATTGACAGGTTTTTCCCATCAATGAAAAGAGACAATTGAATCATGATTCAAGCAGCCTCCTGTGATAATGTCCTCAGTGCTATGCCTTAGTTACCTCTAGATTGGATTATTGCAATGCACTCTACGTGGGGCTGCCCTTGAAGACGGTCCGGAAACTTCAGTTGGTCCAATGATTGGCAACCAGACTGCTAACTGGAGTGAATTGCAGGGAGCGGTGAACCCCCCTGTTTAAGACGCTCCATTGGCTGTCGTTCATTTTCCAGTCCCAATTCAAGGTGCAGGTTATCATCTATCTACTCTCCTTTCATTATTCGATTATACAGTTCTAATAGTGTTGGAATCAATACTTCTCTAAAACTTTTATAATAATCTGTTCCCAGACCATCCAGACCTGGAGCTTTCCCAGCTTTCAAATTCTTAATAACTTCCTCTATTTCTGTCTTCTTAATGGGTTGTTCAAATAGTTCTTTGTCTTTCTCCTCCAACCTACTCTCCCAATTTTCCTCCACATATTTCCTAATTGCTTCTATGGAGCTAGCTTTTGTTTGATATAGTTCATTGTAAAACTCTTCAAAGACATTTAATTTTTCTTTCATATATCTACATATATTACCAGTTTTATCTTTTATTATACTTATTATACCTTCCATTTTCTTTCTTTTTTGTATGGATTTGGCTAACATCTTTGAATTCCTATCACTAAATTCAAAAAATTCCCTCCTTAAATATATTACATCTTCTTTCTTTATTTCTTTTTTTACAATTTTACCCTTTGTATTTGGCCCAGCTCGCCTTGTTTAATTCTTTTCTCATTTTATACCGTGTGTCGTTATGTTATTGTCATTATTTTTACTGCATTACTTTGCTATTGTTAACAATTTTATTTGATGCTATTGTCTGTTTGTATGTATTTTATTTTGCTTTATTGTAATTATTTGTGCTTGACCTCATGTTAGCCACCCCGAGTCCCTTTGGGGAGATGGTGGCAGGGTATAAGTAAATTATTATTATTATTATTATGCATGTGAGCTAATATTTTTTGCAATCTATGGATTTTAATTTGGTTTGGGAAATTATGACACTAATAGTTCCATGAAAAGTCCCAGAATCCCTATTTGCACATGAGCCTTACAACCTGAGAAAATCGGCTTACCCTAGCCACCCCGAGTCCCTTTGGGGAGATGGTGGCAGGGTATAAGTAAATTATTATTATTATTATTATGCATGTGAGCTAATATTTTTTGCAATCTATGGATTTTAATTTGGTTTGGGAAATTATGACACTAATAGTTCCATGGATGATATTAAGTTTGGACAGAAAAGTAATGAAACTACTTTAAAAGCCCAACCTGTTCCAATCATGTACCCCCTCGATTGGTTGGATTAAAAGTCCCAGAATCCCTATTTGCACATGAGCCTTACAACCTGAGAAAATCGGCTTACCCTAGCCTTCAGGACAAAGAAATACAATGCCTTGAATTAGTGTGTGTTCATGTCCCCAAAGGCATTGATTGAGGCATATGATTTAGAAGGTAGAGGAATTATACATAGATGATAGAGGTCTGGTTGCATATCATTATAGGTTGAGCATCCCTTATCTAGAATTGCAAAATCTGAATTACTCCAAAAGTTCAAAAGTATGGCAGGAATAGTGACATCTTTGTTTCTGACAGTTTATGCACATAATTATTACAAATATTATGTATAAAATGACATTCAGGTTATGTGCATGAGGTGTATTTTTAATATCAATGAGTGTCGTTTTTAGACTTGGGTCACGTCTCTCATTATGTATGTATATGCAAATACACGTGTTCAAATTGCTGGTGACTTCAGTGACTGGATAGAATCTGACAGATTGGCGAAAGCTTTGATCACAAATTCCTTATCAGACAGAACTTTTTCTTATGTTCAGAATAATGTAACAGCTAAAGCCGTGCTTGGCCATCTGGACAAAATTCACAAATAATATATACATTCTGACATTATCTTTCATATCTTCACCCATACTTCTTAATTGATCAATTATTGGTTTTTCACATATTGCAAAGGGGGGAAATCAAATCCTGTTTATTGTGCATTTTAGCTGTGTACAGCTTATGATACAGCAACATGCTTTCACTAATGTCTTTTTTTTTAAAAAAAAATCAAAATCCAAAACAGTTCTGGTCCCAAGCATATCAGTTGAGGGATCTTCAATTTGTATATCACATAAATGTCTGCAGTCTGTAATCTGAGCAGCCAGAGGGTAGATTTTGCCTGAGCACTGTGCAACGAGCCCTCCCCCCCCCTTACATATTTTACCATAGGCAGACGTATGTTTAACTCGTCCTCTTGATCATACACTGTGAAGTCTTGGCTTTGCCTTTTCATCTCCCCTGTTTCAGTTCCCCCTGTTCATAGGTTTTCCCAATAGTGTAGATAGTACCTTCCTTTTTATTAGTTTTGGGTGAAATTTAAAATCTCCCCAAAGGCCAGCATTAGTTGGTCTAATCTATTTGCCTGTATAGAGCTCTCTTGCTGGTCACCTCCCTTTTTCTACAGTCACTAGAGGCTTGAGGCATTGTCTAGCAATCCTAGGCCTAGCAATCCAAAAACAGGCATCCTTAGCACCTGCATTCAGCAGTCTTTTTATACCATCAGTCCAAAGGACAACAGAAGCTTATGACCAGCTTATGTTTCACAGGGAAGAAGATTGAGACAGTTTATAACCATCACTTTGCACCAGAGGCAGAAGACTGCAGAGAGATGACTGCAGCCAGCAAAGGCTCCTTTTGTAATGTATTGTTTTAAGTTACTGTATGATAGTCCTGGGTAGAGTTAACCCTTTATTCATCTTGTTTGCAGTAAACTCATTTTGGTTATCTTCTCATCTTGCCTAAAGTGCCTCTCTGCGTTAAAGGGCCTTAATCTTAACAGAAGGTATACAGATAGCACCTGAGTAAAGCCAGACACTATAGTTTTCCCATAGGCTCGGGTGTGCCATCACGTACACACACATACTTCAATGTATGCTTTCAAAGGTTTAATTGTATGGACTATATAAGGCTGACTTACACAGCAGAACCCGTATCAAAATCCAGTTATATTAATGCATTTATACAAACTGAAATGTGTAACTTGCATTTATCTTGCATATAGATCCTGCTTTTTTTTACAAGTACCTTCTCTAAAGAAAAGTACTAGAGCTCCACAAGAATAATTGTCAAGAAGCCGACAGAAACTGCAGCACCAGGAGAGCTTTGGCAGTGCTAGTTACTGAAAAGGACATTCAAGTGCCACCTCGGAGTTGGTTGAGGTAGGCAGGATTTCCCTGGGTACTGGTTGTGGGGGGTCGGGAGCAGGTCAGGGTTTTGCCCTCCCTTCTGCTCGAGATCCCCGTGTACAACTGGTGGGCCACTGTGTGATACAGAATGCTGGACTAGATGGGCTGAGGTCCGATTCAGCATGGCTCTTCTTATGTTCTTATGTTCTTATGTTCTTATGACCATAACAGTTAGAAACAGTTTCAAGTCCGTGTATACTAATAGTTTACATGAATTCTAAGAAACAGGGAGAGATTTGATTAAAGTTTGAAATCGGGTAATTTATGAAGAACTGTCCCACATTATGGCTGAGAATGTCATCTATAAGTTGGATCCGCTGATTTCCAGTGAAGTTGAGTGACCTTTAAAAACCCACCATATTGTGAGCTTTGGTTACAATGTAGCAATAATGAAACTGGAGTGCTATGCCTCCCTCCACCTCTCCTCAGCTTTATTCCTATTTTTCATTTTGATATATTCCTCCCACCTCTTGGAACCTTTCCTCCTGTTCCCACTCTGCTTCATGCTCTCCGCAGAATGCTTGCTTTTCTAACTGTTGCATTACTAACCTTACATCAACATCCAGAATTATCAATCCATGATGCTCATGGATACCACTGTTTCTTGTTCTTGAGAGATAAGTCATTATAGTGTTTATCAAAATCCTGTAGTATTGTCCATGTGTATGCTATGGCTGGAATCTTATTGGAGCTTTACATTCGTTTTGGCTGGATTTAATGTAGCAGACATTTCTACTTTTTGCAACATTGCATAAGGTTGTATCCAGTATCTCATTATGCAACTGGTTTTGGTTGGCAGTGTGACATTGCTGAATGGCTTCTGGCCAGAGCTCTAGCTTTAAATCCTAAGATAGAGTGATTGGCTTTGTGAATACAGTGTTCCTTCACTTATCACGGGTGTTACGTTCCAGGACCACCCACGAAAAGTGAAAACTCACAAAGTAGGGATGTTATATATAAATATTGAATTCCAAGGGTGTGGCAGAAGCGAGGAGAGATTTAAAGGTGCCACATACTGTTTTTTGCTAGCTACCTCTGCTTTGCTTTGCAATCTTTCTTAATTGGCTGCTCTCTCTTCTGAGGGGGAGGGTAAAACCCCCTTCCACATTCCATCATTGCCAGGAGGTGTTGACTTCATACAAAGAGCACCCCCCTAGTTCACACACACAACAGACAGTCTGAATAATAGGCTTTTATTGAAACAAATATAGTGTCCAACAAAAGGGTTAAAGAAGATCAATTGTAGAATATATCCAAGGTAGAATCACACAGTTCAAATAGTCCCAAAATCCAAAGGCAAAGGTAAAAAGCTTGGTGCAAATCCCATGAATAATACAAGGCAACTATGGAAGCAAAATGTGAACAGAGGCTTGGCAAAATGAAGGGCTTGGAGACAAGATAAAGCTGGGCTTGGTATTCTGAACGAAGCCTGTAAACTGAAGACAATTTCCCTAGCAATCTAATATAAAGACAAATCAGTTTCAGTTTGCAAACCGACTGCTATGTCGCAGGCTGGCAGCCTGCCTAGATTCCCGAATGCTATCTTGGTGGTTGAATGTAAGCTCGTTAAGATTCCTAGGTGTCCTGTTATCAACATCAAGACCTTCAGAGTCCTGAACACAAGAATTTTCATCTAATGAAGCCCTGGGAAGAGAACTATTCCCAGGAAAGCAAGCCTCATCTGAAAGGGCACTTTGCATCTCAGAATTCTCACTAAGCACCCCATCATCAGCATTTTCAGGAACAATCCCATCATCCCTAGAAACAATCCCATCATCCCTAGCATGCACATGAGCACCAGGCTGAAACACCACAGGAGGCGGGATTAGAACGCCGCTCTGAGCAATGTCAACCATTCATAAACTGGGAGGCAAAAACTCACAAAACAGCGAGTTCGCAAAAAGTGAACCGCGAAGTAGTGAGGGAACACTGTACTTCAGGAAAAGTTCCCTCTGCCACTTGATTTGGCCACCTCCTCTCTCCTTTCCTGGCAACCCACATTCTGTGTAAGTATGGTGCTGAAACTTTACACTCCTTTAGGATATTTGTCACTGGATTTAAGTACTTAATACAGACACTACCAGTCTATTGAACCTTTTTTTCCCCCAGGCTCACATGCCTGACTGATACTCAAGATATCAATGGCACAACAAGTTCTCAAGGTCCATTTCCCTTCTCAGTCTAATCCCACATTTAAAATGCAGTGCTGTGTTAAGCAAAAACAAAGCTATTTTGCACCCTACTCTGGGAAGATTATCATTCTTTCACATTTACCCACAGTCCTTCTGATTGAGTTATCACTGTTTAATCTATCTTTTTCTTCAAAACGTTTCTCCACTGGCATTTCAACTTCAAGCAATTTTTCCGATTTATCACTTTAAAAGCAGAGCTTACGCAAGGATAAATTCCCCAAAGTCTCCAGAATGAAGAACCATGAAAAGAATTCATTTAGCTTTTCTGAAATATACCTTTGTCCTTGAGGATTCCTTTTACATCTTGGTTGTTAAATGGCCCTACCAATTCACTGACAAGCTTCCTATTTCCAATGATTTCATTCCGTTTGTTTTGTCCTTAGCGCTAAATGCTTAAATTCTTCTATGTTAACACTGAACTTGCCAGAATTATGTCTTCTTTTTGGTTTTGACTTATTTGGAGCATTTATTTTTTAAAGTTCTTACTCATCTTTTCGGCAAGTTAGTGGCTGTTCAAAGGCCACTGAGTTTTTATTTGTCTCTCACGCTGCACTTTCGCTCCTTCTACCCTGCCCTATATCCCAGGATCTGATCCCAGATTGTCTGCTTATCCCAGATTATATGGCAGTGGAGACTCATATAACCCAGTTCAAAGCAGATCATGTGGGGTTGAATCCTGGGATATAGGATAGTGTTGATCCGGCCTTACTCTTTGGGTGTTACCAACAGTGCTGTGGAGAAATGTGTCAAGAAGAGGGCACATCAAGCCAACCCTTGTCAGGACCACCTTCCATCGGCATGGACTTACCTACTATACTTACACGGAGGAGCCTACTTTTTACCTCCGCGTTCCTTCATATTGACTTGGTGATACTTCGCGTTATACCTACCTGCCTGCTTCTTTTCGTTGGAGGATTATCCTTAGCCATTTGGCTTTATGTGGAACTTTACAAATAGATCTATAGATCAGTATAGATCTATATTGTTTAAGTTGCTTCGTTTGGCATATTATTATGCCCTATGCTCATGTACATATTTAATGTGTTTATTATATGATGATTCTGATAGACTGTTTATGTTTGTACCACAGAACCTATATGCATGGAAGCTCGATTTTGAGCCTGGATGTTTTGTTACTTACCTTTATGGAAGATACCCTGAATGATATAATTTGATGTGTGACAGAAGGCCTTGAAAAAGACCCCAGAAGGGGTCGAAACGAGAGAGGGACCTTATAATACTGTTTTTCCTCATTGGCCTATGTGGATCCTGTCCTCAGGATTCACTACAGAGCACCTCACACTCCCACCTTGATTTGATTTGAGTCGTCTTTACAAACACAACGAACCCAATAATGGAATATTCTAAAGGAATGCCGTATGGACTGTGAATTATGAACTGCATTATAATAATTTCACACTACATATCCTTATTTTTGGATTACCAATACAATCTTTATTTATGGAATACTGGGACTTCGTGTGTTTTGTCGGACTCAGTGGGAATCTTTACCTTACTTCTGTGAGCTTACCACTATTTACTTTGATGAGTAGCCTCCTGGTCTAGAGAACTTTACAAATACCCACTTGGGTTTACCTTTGAGGATTATCTGATTTTTTGCAGCCATCGGGCTTTTTGTGGAACTTTACAAATACCCACCTGGGTTTACTGATTTTGACCTATCTTTGACTTGAACTCCTGGATGGGATCACCCACTTTGACACTATTATTCACTGATTGAACCACTATGTGGTAGGACTTTGGGTTATAAGATCTAATACTAATATGATTTTGATACTTATTATCCTAAATATATGATGATATATTAATATCAATACCTGTGCTGTTACTTCTTGTTGTTTTGTGTCATTAGATAGCCTGGCTTAGTCTTATTCTGTAGTAGAGTTGGGTATCATCTGCATATTGGTGAGCAACCTATAGATGTAGGCTTGTGACTCCTTCTCCTGTATGATTTTTTAAAAACATATTTTCCCTGATGAAGAAGCTGGTGTATTTCCAAGAGCTAGCAATATATGTTTTGTCCATTTTGATTGGCTAATGAAGATATTGCTCTGTTACAGGTTTTGTGAGGAAAAGGTTTGAGCTAAAGTCTGCTGGTACCCTCTTGCCTTATCCTTCATTGGAGTGCATATTGAGAACTTCTCAGAAACTGATTTAACTTCAGACTATGAAAAAGACCTCAATTTTTCAATAACATTCCAAATGTTGCTGGACAACAGCCTCCAGTATCCCTTACCATTCTAAGTTAAATAGGGCCATTGAGATATGCACCTCAACAACATCTGGAAAATGACCAGGTCATTACCTTTTCTTTTCTTTTCTGGTAAAAAATATGGAAATTTCCTCAATGTTTTATAGGCAGTAGGAAAAGAGGAAGGCCACATCACAAGTGGATCTATTTGATTAAGGAATCTACAGCCCTGCATTTGCAAGATCTGACCAGAGTAGTTGAGGAACAGGGCTATTGGAGTTGCTTCATTCATAGAATTGCCATAAGTCAACGTTGACTTGATGCCCAATGATAACAACAACAGCACCAGCCACAACTACAACAACATATTATGAAATTGCCAATGTAGAACCAAAACAGTCAATACATTAGCCAAGGGGAATGTGTTGCCTCTAGAGAGGGAGTTACCAACATCAAGCTTGAAGAGCATGTGTTGATTGCTGCTAATGCATTTCAACTGGCAAAACAGCAAAGGGATTGGCACTGTTGACATCTAGCTTATAACTGCCAACAAGAAAAGTGCTTTGATCTCCTGAGAAAAAGAATGGCCAGAAAGGCTCAATCTAAAGTTCTTCTGTAGAGTTTGTAGCATACAACAGTTTAAGAAACTGCAATAGAATATGGCAGGCTAGATTCAGATAACAGCGTAGAGGGGTTAAAATGCACAGAGCCACATGATGTAGTGATTTGAGCATTGGACTAGAACTCCGGGAAAACATAGTATGACTCTCTTCTCAGACATGAAAATCACACTGGATTACCTTGACCAAATCACACTTTTGCAGCCTAAGAGGTTGGCAATGGCTATCCTTTTCCTAATATAATATGGCAGGAAAACACTCTTATATTGATGGAGTCAATTTGAAAGCTCAAAACAACATATTAGGCAGCTATAATGATTTGTGGTATGATGCACATTCATAATCAAAATTATTTGATTCATTTTCTTTAGCTAACCAAATTGATCTGTTGGCTTCCATGTCAGCAGAACAGTGCATTTGCTATGAGCTTTAGTCCAAGGATGTACGTATCCATGCTACGGAACCTGCTTCAGATTCACTGCTCAACTGAATAGGGTTATGTTGCACTTTTGCCAATCTGTCATGTACTGGCTACCATACATGGATGAGTGTGTCTTATTATCATATCCCTGCCATTTCTTGGCCAAATGATAACTCATAGCAGGTAACAGTTGTCTATTTTCAGGATAGGGTTGGGACTCTGCTGTTGGATACTGGATGCCCAGGTTCAGCTTTCTATTGGGGAGATAAAAATATTTTTGACACATTTACAGGAAAGATTGGAAAAGATATAAAAGCATATCTGCTGAAAGATCCCTTATCATGCCCCATTCAAGGTTTTCCTTCCATTGCCCAAAAGTGAATTTTCATTTACTTATTTGTTCTAAGATTTAACACTATTACCTTTCTTGCAGTGTGAAGATTTGACACAAGCTCTAAGTGATGTATGGCACCTTGGTTATGATTCATTAGTATTCCAGATGTTTATATCTGGCTGGTATTTTACAGCCTCCAATACCTAGCCAACAAAATGGCCCAATCTCACCCTGATAAAGGTCACTTGTCTAACTGACTGAAGGGAAAATTTTGTTATATGGTAGTTCACTCAAGGGAAATACTTTCACTCGCTTGTTCGTTCTCTCTTTTTCTGACTGTCTCAGTCTCTGACTTGCTGCTATGTTTTTCTCCCCAATGAAAGTGGGTTTTGAAATAACCATTTTACACATTTACTAATAATCTTTTAATTCCCAATTATTCCCCAACTCCATCCACCTTAAATATTCAAAGTTTGAGCTGTCACAATTGCCCTCCCCCAAACTGGTGCCTATGAAGTAGAGATTATCTTTGCATCATTTGCCAAAGCATCCTTAGATTTGACCTCTAATGAATACTCGTCTGTTATGTTTTGAATGTATGTCTATGTAGTACCAAGTCACGATTGTTCTTATTTGTGAATCAGTGAACTGAAGTGATTTTTAGTGAAACTTATTACCATGCCAACAAATTTAACATACCATTTAAAAAATCCTACCAAGTTACCTTTTTAATTTCCTTTATCAGAAACCACAGGTAGCTGTCTCATTCTTCCCTTCCCCAGCACTTCTTTTTAAAGAGTTGTATATTTTGGTCATCTTTAGATATATTTTTTTGAAAGAAAGATAACTGCATCAGGTTGAATCATTAAAAAAAAAGAATTTCAAATTCACTGTATTCCCTTTTATAGGTTCAAACTTTACATGCAGTACTTACTCTTTGGTGTTCAGGTGGAGGGGTCATACTAATCATTTGGAACAAAAACAGTGAAGAATTGCAATATTTACTTGGCATAAACTTTCACTGACAGTTCATCAGATTCACAAAAGTTCACGGATGCATTTGATGAGCTAGGCTGCTCTCCATGAATGCTTATGCCAAATAAAAACTGCTATTCTTTAAAGTGCCACAAAATTCTTTGTTGTTTTCCTTTAGTACTTCCTACCTAGACATCATCTATGGATTTGCTCAAGCATAGGTCATGAACAGAGAGAGCTGACAAATATGTATATTCGCCAGGCACCATTGAAGCGAAGGGTTTCCCTTCTCTGCAGGAAACTTGGATGATTAAATGGAATGGGAGGAAAAAATGCTTTCGTCTACTTCTTTTTTCCACTTCATCACACTAGAGCAGTGGTTCTCAACGTTTGGGTCCCCAGATGTTTTGGCCTTCAACTCCCAGAAATCCTAACAGCTGGTAAACTGAGAGTGGAAAGTGCAGACTACAGACCACTTCTCCATGGTGGTAGCTACACCTCGCAGCCCCCTCCCACCAGCGGCTGGTAAGGAGGAGGTGAAAAGGAGGGCAGGAGACTTTGGCTGCTCCAGAGTGGAAGTCGCAACCTATAGACCAACTCTCCTCAGTAGCAGCTACACTTCACTGGCAAGTGATAGCTCACACCTGATTTATGACACCACAAGTGATAAAATCTATGTTCTTCTGGACTTTTACAAAAATGATGAGTAGCCTACTGTCATCATCAGATAAGACTCCCCCGCCTGCTTCCCCAGGACCTCATATCACATTTACCACAAAGATCAAGAACATATTTTTTACCCTCCTCATTCTGTATTCAAGCTGTACCTAAAGAACTTTGTGTCTTGTGGGATGGGGGGGGGGGAGCAGGGAGGGTATAAAAAGAAGGGCTGAAACGCTATGGAGAGAGAGATGGGGGGAGAAGAGGTCTACATTGTTAATTGCAGCAATAATACCTTTCATGCTTATGTCTATGTTTGATGTTTTTATAGTTTTAATGGTTTCTAACCTACAGTTATATGTTATTGATTTAGATATGTGAAGCATTGACTTTGTCATTTATTATGTTGTAAATTGTTTTGAGTGCCCCAGGGGTGAGTAAAGCAGTATAGAAATGCAGTTAATAAATAAGTAAGCTGGCTGAGATGTCTGGGACTTGTAGGTCAAAACACCTGGGAACGCACAGGTTAAGAATCACTGCAGTAGAGAATGAATCCACTTTAAATCTGGTTGCTGCCTCCTGCAGAATTCTGGGGTTTGTAGTTTAGGGAAGAGCCTTTAACAGCCTCACTAATCTACAAACTCCAGAATTCTGCAGGAGACAGAAAGCAGATTGAAAGTGGAGTGCAGTGTTTTTCAACCTTTTTTGAGCCGCGGCACATTTTTTACATTTACAAAATCCTGGGGCACACTACCAACCAAAATGACACAAAATGACACTCTAACACAGTAATACGTATAGTTAATATGTTTTTAATGTATTTATACACTCAGTGTGAAACCTGGGCCTGTTTCGATGAACACAACATAGATATCCTGGCAGGAATGGCAGAAAGAAACAAAGTTGGCACACAGAACTCCCATAAACAAGAGAAAATACTATAAGAGTTTGGTGGGCATTGACCTTGAGTTTTGGAGTTGTAGTTCACCTATATCCAGAGAGCACTGTGGACTCAAACAATGTTGGATCAGGACCAAACTTGGCATGAATACTCAATATGCCCAAATGTGAACCCAGATGGAGTTCGGGGAAAATAGACCTTGGCATTTGGGAGTTACAGTTTCTGGGATTTATAGTTAACACACAATCAAAGAGCATCCTGAACTCTTGCAACAATGGAATTGAACCAAACTTGGCATATTGAACTCACATTACCAACAGAAAGTACTGAAAGGGTTTGCTTGGGAATTGACCTTGAGTTTGGAAGTTGTAGTTTACCTACACCCAGAGAGCACTGTGGACTCAAACAATGTTATGTTATGCTGTTGTTTGTTTTCTACCCAGAATCACAATGTTGGAAGGAGGCTTACCACTTTAAGGTCCCTAAAACAGGTATGGGAAAACTTCAGCCCTCTGGGTGCTTTGGACTCCAACTCCCACCATTACTAGCAGCTTCAGGCCCCCCCCCAGCCACTTAAGCAGGAACACCTGGAAGGTCCAAGTTTGCCCTTGCCAGCTTTCGACAGAGACCTCTTCCTCCCCCTTCGCGCCCTTTCCCCCTCCTGCCGAAAACTTACTTTTTCTTCTACACTGCCGTATCTGCTGCCATTTTCATCCGAGGGGGCAGCGTGAGCATGTTCAGGAGGGGAGGGGGGAGGGGGAAGACGTGACCTGTGTGGGCGCTACTGCAATCACACTGTTTATTGTGTATTTTATAAATATATGCAAATGACTTGGGAAAGAATTAGGGATCATCAGGCACCTAGAGGGACAGGCCAGAAAGTTCTGTGGAAATGCTGTAAAGCGAAGAGACACAAAAGACAACCGTATCTAATCCAGTTAAAGCAAACACTGGAGAAATGTTATCCTCACATAACAGTCTTAACATGCTTGTTGTTGCTATTGCTCTGTTTCATTTTGATTTTGTTTTCTGTTCTGTTTGTATAAAATGATTTCAGAGCTTTCTGATAATAAACCTAAAATTTCTTTTATGCAAAAGTCTGGTACTGCATGGATTAAACAGGTAAATAAATATTGATTTGATTTGGAGCAACTAATCCTAGAAGGAGATACCTTTCCTGGAAAATGATCTCTTAGTAGTTGTTAGCTGGTCTATTTTGATGCTCTTGATTGAAAACAAGGCTAGGGACCTTATCCACAAAGGGGAAGGGGAGAGGGAGGAATCTTCTTTCTATGGCAGTGTTTTTCGGCCTTTTTTGAGCCGCAGCACATATTTTACATTTACAAAATCCTGGGGCACACCACCAACCAAAATGACACAAAATGACACTCTAACACAGTAATGCATATAGATAATATGTTTTTCAATGTGTTTATTCACTCAGTGTGAAACCTGGGCCTGTTTCAATGAACACAACATATATATGACTTCCTCTAACATACTTATACATGGCTATCATGTCTTCTCTCAACCTTCTCTTCTTCAGGCTAAACATGCCCAGCTCTTCAAGCTGCTCCTCATAGGGCTTGTTCTCCAGACCCTTGTGAAATTTGCTTCCAGTTAACTATGGATGTCATGAAGCTGTTATAAACGGTTCCTGGGGAGGCAACTTTTGGAAAATCCAGTAAAATAGTTAAAAAAAAACATTTCCAAGTGGAGATGCTCAATTTGTTTCTTGGAAACCTGTGAATGCTTCAGCCTCCCGATACTCCCAGGTTTGCTCACTGCCCAATTCACTGACGTGGAGCTTCCGGCTTTGGCTGTTCTCGCGAATCCAAGCCAACGCGAAAACTCCCAGTGCTCTGCTTTTGCGGAGAGAGGAGGGAGGCAGCGAAAGAGGCCACACAGATCTATGAAACGTATGGGAGTATCAGGAGGCTGAAGCAGCCCTGAGCAGGAGCTGGAGCCATGCTGAGTCGAAGCTCCTGAAGGCTTCATCAAGGCGGGCCTGGCCCTGGCATTCGGCGGAGCCTTTCCTTTGCCTCGGGGAGGAACTTTGGGAAGGGAAAGTGGGAGAAAGAGCTGATAGGAGGGGAAGAGTGCCAATTTCCCATGGCACACCTGATGATTGCTCACGGCACACTGGTTGGGAAACACTGTTCTAGGGTATTCTGTGGCTTTCCATCTTGAAAGAAGACAGAGAATTTACTCACTCGCTTCACATTTCTAGTTAAACCCTATGCTTCAATTCTCATTACACGGGTGAGAGTTGTCTCCTTCGATACCGTCATCTGTGGAGTGCCCACATCAAGGGTTTTTTTTAAAATTGAGCAATTACAGAATTTCAAAGATTCAAAACTGCACAGCTATAACAACTTTTTTTAAAAAATGAGGATTGAAGTCTAAAGAATAATAGCAGTAGAAGGAGCATCGAGGGGCATGAAAAGACTACCCCCCCCCCACACACACACACACTCTCTCTCACTGAAATGTCAGAATGTGGACTGAAAATGGCCAAATGCATTTTCACATGGAAAATGCCCATTTCTATGTACAGGGAGATGAGTGGAACAATACCAGCGTGTGATTAAAATTCACTCCTTTCTACACGATGTGAAGATGGAGTCCCACAAGCACTCAAGGAATAATGTGTCATTTGATGGGATCTGTGGGATTCCATCTTTCAAGTGTGTAGAAGCAGAGCACAATGAGGTTCATTGACTCTGGGAATTTCTATTTGGTGATACTGTGTGTCAATATTAGAGTTTTCCTGCTCTCACCCCTTTTCAAATTGAGGGACAGATTGTTCAGAAATGATTTTCTTTGTGCATATTTGTGCATACTGCTGCAGAAGCATAGTACCAAGTAAGGCCATCTAAGAAACAGATCATATATTATATAGCCTAGATTAGTTGTGCCACATGTGAGTTAATGAACATGGCATAGTTCTGATATAAAGCCTATTGTTATTGATAGTGTTTGATTGATTCTACTTGTTTTGTCTGATCTGTGGATCGTAATAAATGTATTCTATTCTGTTCTTAACAAATAAATCACACAATGTAAATTGAAGAATGCAAGAATTAACCAAATTAGTAGTGATCTGTTATATGCTCTGTATCATATATAGTGATCTACTGATATAAAAATGTTGTAGCATCTTTGAAACGGAGAGAACTGATTCTGTGACTAAATCTACCTAAGCAGATATATAGTGTGGCATCTGTGGACAGGTATTTATACGAATGAATGGTTGATGGGAATTCGAGTATGAAAAGTAATTATGTGAGAATAGTGATGAGGCAGCAAATTCAGTTCAGTTGGCCCCCTTTCCCCTTAACTCTACTTTATGATAAACCATAATTGAAACTGAACTTTTCATCCCATCCCATTACTAGTTACATTCTTTGCCACCCACAGATGCCTCATTCCATACATCTGGTGAAAGAGGATGAGGCTATGAAAATTTATCTTACAAACATTTTCTCAGTCTCAAAGGTGCTACAAGATCTCTTGGTATGCTGACACAAGCTTACACTGCATTTATTTGAATCTTGATATTGAATCTTGGTCTTGTATTTTATCTTATTTTTTGTTGAGTGCCTGCAAGACATTTCCAACTTATGGTGATTGTAAGGATTTGTTCTGAGGAGGATTGCCTGCACCTTCCTCTGAGGTTGAGAAAATGTGACTTGCCCATGGTCACCCAGTAGCCTTCCATAGCTGAATGGGGTTTCAGTCCTTGTCCCCAGAGTCATAGTCCTATTATGAAAACACTAGCCCATGACGGCTGTCTCGTTCAGCTTATAAAATTATACAGGTATATAATGCCATAAAGATATATCATGACCCTAAAATAGTATTCCCTTATCTCTCTTATTTGGTTTTCTCTAGTTGCCTATTTTGTCTCATCAATATGTGAAGACTTCATGCATACTTACCCAGATTTTTTTCCTTTTTCATTATACATCCCTGTGCAGTGAAGGATGCTGAAGAGGATGGCGCCTTTTTGATGGCTCTATGGTCAAGAGGCTGGGGTTGTTGCATTTGGCACAAAGCTCCAGGACATGGCACATGATGGGGTGAAGTCAGAGGCCTGGCTGTCCTCCTCAAGTGCCTTTCTGGAGTATCACAGAATAGGCATCTAAATCAGCATTTCACTTGCTTTTGGTACATGTCATAGATCTGACTGTGTGTATTTGATTTGTGGTTCTCTTGTTCCATTCCTGAGTATATGTTGCACTGGGGCTGGTTACTTTGCAGCAGCTGTTTGTGGGTACCACAATACCATTTGGCCCACAATACATTGCACACACACACATACCTACCCAGTGTTCATTTTCATTTTTATTGGTTAATTTGAACTACTTAAATATAACTCTAGCCTTGTTTGTTGATTTTTCATTTGGGTTTCTCTTTAGGGAATAAGGGAGTTCCCTAGGTTTACCTTCCAATAAGTGGCTGGCCAGGGAGCAACCAAACTATTGGATTCCCTTTGGGACTTTTGTCCAAGTAAAGGCTTAAAAGATAGTCCAGGATAGATGCCTGGTCTCACCGATATCAAGGGATTCCAGATATCAGTAACTTCAAGGTTGGACTTCTGCAATGCACTTTACATTGGGCTGCCTCTGTACCAAGTTTAGAAACTCCAGTTAGTTCAAAACACAACAACCAGACAAATTACACTAGATCTTCAGGGGCAGGAGGCAGTATCTACTCCAGCTAGCCAGAACCTAGAGCAGTGGTTCTCATCCTGTGGGTCCCCAGATGTTTTGACCTACAACTCCCAGAAATCCCAGCCAGTTTACCAGCTGTTAGGATTTCTGGGAGTTGAAGGCCAAAACATCTGGGGACCCACAGGATGAGAACCACTGACCTAGAGGATCTTTTCATCAGCTGCCCCAAGATTGTGCAATGACCTGCCAGAAGACTTTCAACCACTAAATCAGATGTTAGAATTTAACACACAACTGAGGACTAACACGTGTAGGGAAAAGGTTCGAAGGGCTAAAGCACAAAATGAGCTCAGGTTTGCCAGAAAAACTAAAACAATAAAATATGTTCTTTAGTTATGTCAGTAGAAAAAATGAAAAATAATAAAATGGTAGAGCCTCTGCATGAAAAGGATGTTGAAATGCTGACAGGGGATAGGGAAAAGGCAGAACTACTTCTTTGCTTAAGTCTTCTCCCAAAAGGACATCAGTATTCAACCTGAGCAATATGGGGCAGATGAAGCAATAGGGGAAATGAAACCCAAAATAGGTAAAGGAGTAGTCAAGAACACCTGGCAATTCTCAAGTCTCCAGGGCCAGATGAACTACATCCAAGAGTATTGAAGGAACTAGACGGAGACATTTCACAACCACTGGCAATAATCTTTGAAGATTCTTGGAGAACGGGGAAAATTTCAACAGACTGGAGGAGGACAAATGTTGTCCCTATCTTCAAGAAGGGGGAAAAAGAGGACTGAAACAATTATTATCCAGTTAGCCTGGCATCAGTACAGGAAAGATTCTGGAGCAGATCATTAAGGAGGCAGTCTGTAACCACTTAGAAAATAATGCTTTGATCACTAAAAGCTTAGTAGATGCAGGGGATGTTGTGGATGTAGCATATCTTGGTTTCAGTAAGGTCTTTGACAAGGTCCTCCAGGGTCTTATTCAAACAAGCTAGTAAAATATTACTGTTAGGTAAATTTTTAATTGGTTAAGTGGCCAAACACAAAGAATGCTCACCAATGGTTTCTCTTCATCCTGGAAATAAGTGACTAGTGAAGTCTGCAGGCTTCTGTTCTGCCACCTAATCACATATGGGGGTTTTTTTTGCCCCTTATCATGCTGTGACTCCTCTTTGGCTACAGATCCAGAAGCATGGATGCCATTTGTCAGGGGTACTTTGTGCTTTTCCTGCATGGCAGGGGATTGGACTAGATGGCCCACACAATTTCTTCAACCTCTATGATGACCTATCTCTTCTAGCAGGCCTATCCAGTCTCCTGCGCGAGCTGCACTGGTTGCCAATTGAATTCCGGGTCTCCTTCAAAGTGTTAGTTTTGACTTTCAAGGCCTTACATGGTTTGGGGCCAGTGTACCTGAGGGAGCGACTTACCTCATATGTGCCCAGAAGATCACTGCGTTCAGAGGGTCTTAACATGCTTGAGGTCCCAGGACTGAAAACCTACAGGCTGTCCAGCACACAGCAGAGGGCGTTCTCGGTGGCTGCCCTGGTTCTGTGGAACTTGCTGCCGGCCGAGACGTGGGCCCTGCGGGACCTGATGGCCTTCCGTAGGTTGTGCAAGACATGGCTGTTCAGGCAAGCATTTGGCCTGACCGGTGCTTGAACTGCCAATCCCTCGCCTAGCCATGCTGTCTTGTTCTGATTAGTGTGTTTTTATCCGATTTTATGTGTCTGTAATTGACCATGATTGTTTATGGTATTTTAGAGTGCTTTAGGATGTTTTATCTTGATGTGTTTTATATGCTTGGAAACCACCCTGAGCCTCGGGAAGGGCAGTTTAGCAAATTGAAATAATAATAATAATAATAATAATAATAATAATAATAATAATTGTAACTTCTGAATTTTAACCTCCATTTTTTTCTATCTGTATCTTGTTATTTGAATTTTAAATAATGTTGTGTTTTGCCCTGCCATGGGTAATAAATTATTTATTTATTTAACTCAACTTTCAGTATTTTGTCTCATTATCCCTTAGTTGAGCATTAAAAAGAATTTCTCCATGCCAAACATGCATAACCCTCTAAAACAGGAAAACAGGAAAAACTTTTTCCCCCAAATCATCGGCAGTCACAATGAGGTCCAAAAATCCATTTTTAACAAGGCAAATATTTGACTTTGTTTCTTCAGTTCCTGTAGTAAGGTTTTCCTGAAAATGGCCTTTAGACGTTATATTCTCCTTGTATTGGCTAAGCTTCACCATGATGCCCTGGCACATAGCTCTATATCCATTAGATATGAAGAGAGATAACCTCAGACGGAGAGAAGGTCAGTGAATCATTCCTCATTCCTTTTGTAGGTGCTCTTTAGCTGCGCCTTTTTAAAAAACTAAAAGAGTGTTGCCATCAGTATTCCCACATCAAACTTCAAATGCTTTTGTAAAAAGTTATATTTTGATGTGTGAGGGCTTTTGGTGTAGCTGACTCAAGGAACTCAATGAGGTTGTGAATTCCTTCCCCTTCTTCCTCGAAAGAAAACATATGAGGACTCCTAAACCAAACATGCACTGGACAACTAACAATACAACCCTGATTGGTAAGAAGGGAATTTCAACCCACTGCTGCAGTCAAACATAAATCTGTTTCCTTGCTGTACCTCCTATTTACTTTTTCTTCCTATTCCTAGAAGTTGTAGCAGGAGGTTGTCAGCTCAGCAAAAGGTTTTAAAGTTTCCTCTTTTTTGCTCTGGATTGTTTTATCTCCACCTACTATTAATACAATTTTTCATTGCATGAATGGCATCTCGGATTTTAAGAGATAATGCTTGCCCTTACATCACCACTGGAGATAATTATACTCTGGACACTTCATCACATTGAAGCTTGGAAGTATTTAATAGATAAGAGCTCACTCAGACTCAGTTTTGAAATCAAACGGGTGATTTCACACACTGTTAAATCTATCTGTGTTACTCAGTATTCTTTCAGTAATCTTTCAGTACAGTTCTCATCATACTTGAGAGCATTGGCCCCACCCACCATCCCTCCTCCATTGTCTTCATTGTGGGGGGGGGGGAAAAACCTCCTCTCCTTGAAATTTCAGCTGTTACGTGCCTTCAATTCTGGAAGTAAGGAAGCAGGGAGACAGGATGGGGAAGTGCCGATGCTCTCTCTCCCCCCTTGCCCCACAGAGAAGGGTATGGACCTTGGGAAACTATAACACCCAGGACTGCACAGCATGGAGACATGACATAATAATAGTAATAATCATCATCATCTTCACTCTCTCTCTCTCTCTCTCTCTCTCTCTCTCTCTCTCTCTCTCTCAGCTTTCCTGTGCAACACAAGGCATAGACACAGAAAAAAGGGAAGAGAATGAAAGGGATGAAAAGGGAAGGACCCCAAAAAGCTATTTTTTAAAAAAGAAATTGTTCTAGCAAAGTAAAAATCTGCGAGCAAAAGGTAATGGCCTAGATTGCCTTAGCAATGCTATTTTGGCTCCTCCCACAATTTCTCCTCCTACAAATTGGGTAACCATAAACCTGAGAGCAACAAATGCCATCACATTACAGATTTAGCAAAACACCTGGGTTATTGAGAAAAATCCATTTCCACACTTTCTCCTGATACCTTGGAAAGGAATGCTGCCCTCTATGTTTTAAAAACTCAAATAATGCTTACTTTATACTTTAACCAAAACTAATATGATGAACAAAGTGGGTTACTTACTGGATTTTAAGTGTAGGACTTAGTGGAATTTAACTAATGTGACTAGGTGGTCCATCTTCTTTTATTCTTCTTCAACCTTCACCCACTTGGCAACTATGGATCCCTTCTTTTTTCCCTCAATAAAACTGACACAGACAATAATAATATATAATACTAATACACTTTATTTATATTCCGCTCTTCTCACCCCGAAGGGGTCTCAGAGCGGATTACATCACATATACGGCAGACAGTCCCTGCCGGTTCCACATACAATTACATACAACATACAACATATAACAAGTACAATTTTTTTAGAAGGATTTTTCTTCAGGCTGCGTCACAGGGTGTGATTGCGTCATTATGCCACAAGGGGGTGCTGTTGCTTCATCCTCATGACGGAGAGCCTCTGTTTTCCGAATTCCACCTTCCGACAGCCGATCTTACTTTATTTAGGCATTGTAAGTCCTTCTTTGAAAAAATGTATTTGTATTTTCTTTGAAAAAATCCTTCCCCGCTTGGTGGTTCCCAGTTTTATCTAATCACAGCTGAGCTGTTTTCGAACTGTTGGGTGAACAGTGGACAGGGCTCACAGCTGGGTGTCCAGACCAGCCCAGGATTCGAACATGCAACCTTCAGATTGCCAGCACAGCGGTTGTTACCGCTGTGCATATCTTTAACTAGATATGTCAAATATCTAGTTGGTTTGGTTTGCTAGGCTCAGATAGGCTAACGACTTAACAGTCTTGAAAGGGAATCTGCCTGACTCTAAAAAATTAATGCAGTGGCCTTATGTTCCAGTCTTTTGCCAGGCCTTTGTCCCATTCTCCAACTATATTTTATTTACTCAGGGCTTTTTTGTGAACACTTAAATGCCAGTGATATTTTTTTTGGATTTTCATAGCTTACATTTTAAAAACTGATTTTAATTACCAGTCTTAAATTATAAACTTCCCTGGGAGATATTGAATAGAAAGGCAAGGCATAAATCTTTTATGAAATAAACAAATTTGAGCCAGATAGCTGTTGAGATCTCTCTAGAACTTTAATCCTTTTCTATGCTCCAAAAATAACAGTGAAACACACAGATCAGATAACCTTGACAGGCCAAATCAAGGAAGGGACATAGTGGACACAAGTAGGAGAGACATAAAGGAGAGAAGTAAAGAGAAAGGCACAATACTCCAGGAAAGAAATCTAGCGAAAGCCATATGAAAATTGCTGCCACATTATGATGGGATATCATCGAGGGTACACCTGTCCCAGCTACAGGGCATTCCAGCTGTGCCCACTGATCTGCAGTCATTTCCTATGGTTAGATAGAAATTCCCAACATGCAGCATATTCCGCAATTTCCATTGCTTTTTTACAGATGGCTACCTTACTTAACATCTCTAACACACCTTCCTTAACATCTCTAATGGATTGATCCAACTGTTTTACGAGTAGATACTAGATAGGGATTTCCAAATCTAACATTCCTACAGTTTCCATGACGTCCTTACTACTCTACTGAATAACTCTGTTGAATTAATCTAATACTAACTCTTATAGACCTAACTGTGATAAAGAATATGGAATAGCCAAATGATCACAAAACAGATTTTTTTTCTTGTGAGAAGCACCAATTGTTCGGCCATATATGACTGCATCTTGAAAATGTGACTTTTGGGGAACTCTGACTCCAACAATCCTCCAGCCAATATAGCTGATTGACATAATGTCTGGGGAAATATGGAGTAGGGAAATATTATTATTATTATTATTATTATTTCACTCTTTCTCCCCGGAGGACTCAGGGCGGATTCCAATCATAAAAGGCAAGCATCCAATGCCTGAATACAATAACAATACATCCATACTAATAAAATTTAACAACCCAAAATATAAACACAAACTATGACTTAACAAACTAAAATTAAATTTAAAAAGCAGCCTGTTATAACAGACATAAGACAAAACATCAAACATCAAACAGAAGCTGTAATTTCCCAGTTCCCTGGGGCAAATAGATTGGTCATTGTTCAAGATATATATTGAGCTGGTGGGGCGAGCAGGGCACAGATATGGATGGTAGCTATTAATCAGAGGTATAATGGTAGTATTACCAACTATTTATTTATTTATTTACATCATTTATATTACGCCCTTCTCACCCTGCAGGGAACTCAGGGCCGATTAAAATGTACATATACAGGCAAACATTCAATGCCATAGACACACAACATATATAGACAAAGACACAGAGGCTATTTAACATTCCAGCTTCTGGCCACCAGGAGGAGCTGTCGCATTCCTTCATTCTTCACATACTTCCTGGAGATTTTTAAGGCCTCATAAATCAGTTAAATTAGCCTCCACACAAAGTGGTACCTAAATTTCCTACTTGACAGATGCAACTGTCTTTCAGGTTGCAAAGGTTGACAACAAGCTACACTAATTGGTCGAGAGCTCACCCCGACCCGGGCAGGCTTCAAACTCATGACCTTCTGGTCAGTAGAGATGTTATACAGCTGACTCCCAGCCAGTTGTGCCACAGTCCCGGTGCTGCTACTAGTCTTTGTAAGTCAGTGAGCAAAGGTATGTCTTCAGCTGTTTCTTGACAGCAGGGAGGGAGCGGGGCATCGTTAACTCCTTAGGAAGGGAGTTCCACAGGAGGGGGGGAAAGTTGGGGGGGGCAGCCACGGAGAAGGCTTTTTCTCTCGTTCCCACCAGCCGTGCTTAGGACGGTGGTGGGACTGAGAGGAGGACCTCCTCCAATGATCACAGTGTCTGAGTTGGTTTATAGTAGGAGATGTGGTTTGTCAAATGTCTGGAGATATAGTTCCCAGCAGTAACTTCTCCTGGATCTAAGCATAACACAGCTGTTTACCCACCTTAAGGCAAACTGGGGCTCTTAGAGGGTGCTAAGGGGAGGCAATAAAATTATCTTGTTTCATAAATTAGAATGGCTGGGTAGAGAACTGGGGTGGAAATGGGACATGTGCAGCTCTACAAATCAGCTCCCAAATTCATGGTCTTTCCATAGTTGTTATGTAATCTTAGACATGTTGCTTTTTAATGAGATAGCCAAATACAGCTATTGCAATACAAGCACACAACAAGAGACTCTGTTAATACTGAAACAACTCTCTTTTTGGAAGTATTGCTGTAAATGTATCGAAAGCAATGTTTTCCCTTTTCCCAAAACTGTATTTATTAATTCTAAAACACATCCAAGGCTAGAGTGAAAAATGTATCTATTTGTTCGGGCTTTTAGGGAATAAGCAAGTGCTTGATTTTTTTTGTTTTGTTTTACTATTTTTTCAGGAGACATCCTGAAATATTTTAGATATTTTTATATTTATATTTAACTCTGAATGCTTATGCTATTGTTCTCTATCATACAAGATAGTATAAGGTATAAATCAAATGGACAACAAGAGCAAAAACAACAATTGAAAGCTCAGGATACTTTGTGCTGAACTGGATATAAGTTGGCCACATTGATTTACAATGTCTTTCTTTGTATTTTGGGTTCCTTTTTTTTCAAAGCACAATATTCTGCATGGGGCAGCTGACCAGGTTAATATAAATGCCATTACTCCTTTGTATCTGCATGGAGGGATGAGAGCCAAGCAGGCCAGGATTACACATAAGGCCAACCTAGGCCATGGCCTAGGGGTGCAAGCCGAGGGGGGTGCAAGCCGAGGTCACGGACCAAAAAAATGTTGAAACAAATAAAACCGCAACGCGCATGGAGATGAGGAAGGAAGGATACTGGAGGTCCTCCTTTTCGGCGC
The DNA here is from genome assembly GCA_030556195.1 of Anolis apletophallus. Classification (NCBI taxonomy): domain Eukaryota; kingdom Metazoa; phylum Chordata; class Lepidosauria; order Squamata; family Anolidae; genus Anolis; species Anolis apletophallus. The sequence continues at coordinate 56,781,568 of JARBWK010000012.1, read as the reverse complement.
CACCCCTGCCTTCCTGAATACCAGCTCCTGCCTCTGCTATTGTTTAGCAAACGGTGTATGCGCAGGGGCTCTCGACATTGGCGTCGACGTCGACAGGAGAAACAATTAACACCCTCAATGCCGACAGCATCCACTTGCTGGCTCCTTCAGAGCAAGTACAGGAAACTCCATTGTGCAGTCTGCACATGCCCTAACACCATGAAAGCTGGTATTTCTCCTCCAACACAAGGAGGAGACTTCTCCTTACTGGAGAGAGAAGTGCAACTGCAGTCTACGGCACATGTCCAAACCCCAGTACAGGAGAGAAGCTCAACGCGACATGCCCTGGTATTGGGGAGAAGTCCGGCATTGGTACTGTGGCATCGGTACTGCTGACTACAACGCATGCGCAATCCCCGATACCGGGTAGGAGCCAAGTGCCTCAAGCCTCGGCATTGGGGAGGAAGCTCCTCCCCCCATGCCTGAATCCATAGTGCCTGCCGAGAGGAAAACTCCTGTGGCGGACCTAGTGGGGCTACACCGGGAGAGCTGGATGCGGGGCCCTAAGGGGGATGAGCGGATGAAAGGACGTGGGGGGGGTGCAGTAGAGGTTGGCTTAAAGGGGGTGTAATTCCAAAGTGTGGCCTAGGGCACAAAAAGGTGTTAATCCGGGCCTGGAGTCAAGCCCTTTTTTCTGCTCTAACTATTGGTCCAATGGATATTATCAACAGAAACATAAATACTCCCAGGAAGAGGGTGTTCTTTTCTGCTGTGCTAGTGAGAACCTGTCAGAGTTTTGGATAAGCCAGTTTATCCGTGTTCAAATCATTGCTTCTCTACCATGAGTAAGACAGTTGTGCCAATTTCTCATAGTGAGATAATACAACATTAAATACTCTATGACTATACATGCATATTCAAGTCTCATGTTGACTTAATGCTCATGGAATTTTCTTCGGCAAGGGATAGAGATGGTTTGCCGGTGCATTAATCTAAAATACAACCTACAGCAGATGATAGCCTTCATTGTTCTTCCAACCAAGATCTAACCAAAATTGGCCCTGCTTAGCTTCCACAATCAGACAGTATTTGGGGGCATTTGGACCTACACTAGTTACTTAAAAGCTAGGATACTTGAAAACAGGTATCCTCAAATGCCTAGGTAACTAAAGGAAAGCCTTTCTGATGTATGCCGAACAATAACCGATATTCTGGAGATACGCGAATTGCAATTGCATTTGAAATTCTGCTTGGAGCCATGGTTTCCCCTATGTTCCAAACACATACAACCATCTATGTTCCAACCACATACAATTGCCCTGCAGATTCTGTTTCTCAAATACCACCAAGCTCTCTCATAGGCAGATGTCGTGGCAAATGTTTTACTACTGGAAGGGCTGAGTGAGTGTCTCCTACAATACATTTTCAAACATCACTCTTTACATTGCTCACTTGGACCATTTTATTAAATATTGAGGGAATATTTTCCCCAAAGAAATGTACTACCTTTCACAAAGTAAGAAAATAGACAGATTTTTTTTTGGAAAAATGTTGATAAAAAGGAGTCTCCATTAAGTAATGGCCCATTCATAGAATGTAGTGTATGTATTATATAATAAATGCCTAAGGCTGGAGCAAATGCACAGGACATGGATTTATATTGCTATTTCCATTAGATACACAAGCATCTAATTTTTGAGATCAATATTAATGCAAATTGAGATAACATTTGAACAAGGAGATGGAGGAAGGAATGGATATTGTACAGAGCTCACAGGGTTAGACTTTTTCATTTTTTTTTAATAATTACTTTATTTGATTTTGCAGATAAAAGAAGAACACATCCAAACAGTGCACTGACGTTTAACAACTCCTCAGTTTTACATTTCCAACATTTGTTAGAGTAGTTTTTGTTGTACCTGGCAATTTTTTCTGGGTGTCAGATACCATCTATGCACCATTTTGATGATATTTTCTTTAAGTTCATAAGCATATGTGAATTTAGCGTGGACATTCCATACCCTTACCCACTTATTTAGAGGGATCTGATGGCCCAGATTCTGTGCCCATTTCACCATACAATCCTTGATTGATTCTTCCTCTGTTTCATTCGATGAAGATGAAGAATTATGCCTTCTGCCACATTCCTCAATCTCCCCTAATGCTTCTCTATGCAGTCTTCATAGCAGCTAGAAGGTGGGAAGTGATTTATCCACAAATATGTGTTGTTGTGAGTTATCCTTGTTGTAATTCAGAGCATTCTGGAGTAATGTGGTCTGTCATGGTAATCCTAGCAAGGTGGCCCATCCAAGCAAGATGACCCAAAACGATACCATATTTGATGATATCAAAAGCTGCTCTGAAATCCAAAATAAATCAAACTCTAAATGGAGAAGACTCAGCAACTCACGTGATAGACGGGATTATTGTTTGTTTGATGCTTACATTTTTATTTGCTTAGTCACTACTATTCTGATAACTATTTTCAATGCCAAACCCTATTTCCAGGATCTGACTGTTTTAGTTTCCTGTCATTAATATAAAGAGAAAGCATTTTGCGGATCAATCAATTTCATTTTCCAGTTTCTATTTGCTTAATGGGTGGTGAGAATCCAAGATAATGCACTGCTGTTTCCTTGGTAGTGATAAATGTTTGCAGGAGCAGGTCTGTGCTCGTCTCTCAGTTATAAGAACATTCATTTCGTCATTGCCTGTTCAGGTTTCCATGCAACTTTATTCATTTCCCCCCATACTCCCTTCCTAGCTTCACTTTGTATGGATGTATTCAGCAAAGGGGACAATGGAAATTGAAATAAAAGGATTTGCCCAAAGCCAACCAATCTATGGTCAGACGCAGATTCTACAGTCTAAATCTAATTGCTATTCCCAGCTAAAGAACACCCACTGAATCAATTGCTGAACACTAAGTGACCATTTGTGTAGAGCCCATTGGCTAGCAATTGGATTGAGAGCCGATATGCATTTTTCTATCTATGGGGAAGACTGCCAGGAATTGAATCATTATTTGGAAGTTAATCTTCTTGTTCTTTTATATCCTTTCCATGAATGTGCAGCAGTGTATATAAATGTGAACCTCTAGGCCTTTCCATGACATGAAGCCATGCTCATTGCCAGACCAACTACAGCCAATGGAACAGGGTCTTCTTCTGACTGTCATATGATGTCTGTAAGGTGAGATGGGATAAATGTTGCCCATGTTTGCACTGATCCACCGCCCTTAAGGATTCAGATTTTACATCCTGTCCTACTATATTTCTTGTGGGAGATTTCCAGATGTCCAATTAACCCATACAATTTATTTTTCTGAATTAAGCAGAGTATTTGAGGGCTGGGACATCCGTATGGAGACCAAGGTGCTTGTTTATAAAGCTATTGTCCTACCAACCCTGCTATACAATTGCAAAAGGTGGATTGTCTACAGACATCACACACAACTCCTGGAATGATTCCATCAGTGCTGCCTCTGAAAAATACTGCAAATCTCTTGGGAAGACAGGTGGACAAATGTCAGCATGTTGGAAGAAGCAAAGCCCACCAGCATTGAAGCGATACTCCTATGCCATCAACTCCGCTTGATTGGCCATGTTGTCCAAATGCCCGATCATCGTCTCCCAAAGCAGTTACTATACTCCCAACTCAAGAATGGGAAATGTAATGTTGGTGGACAGGAAAACAGATTTAAAGATGGGCTTAAAGCCAGCCTTAAAAACTGTGGCATAGGTACCGAGAACCAAGAAGCCCTGGCCCTTGAATGCTCTAACTGGAGGTCAGCTGTGACCAGCAGTACTACAGAATTCGAAGAGATATAAATGGAGGGAGAAAGGGAGAAATGTGCCAAGAGGAAGGCGCATCAAGCCAACCCTGACTGGGACTGCTTTCCACCTGGAAACCGATGCCCTCACTGCGGGAGAACATGCGGATCAAGAATAGGACTCCACAGCCACCTATGAACCCACTGCCAAGACACCAGACTTGGAGGACCATCATCCTTGGACTATGAGGGATCTCCTAAGTCAAGTTACAGTTTGTTTCAATTCAGTGGACAAAACTGAAGGTGCTTACCCAGCTCATTCAGTCAAGTCATGTCAAGTCAACAAGCTTGTCTGGCTCCAAGTAGTAAATTGCAAAAGTAGTAAATGACCATGGTTTTATCATTCCCATCTACACTACCAAATGGCTCTACACTGACCAAATAAAGCAGTTTCAAACTGCATTATATGGCAGTGTAGATGAGGCCTGAGTTTTTTGAGCTCTGCATCTGGTGTCCTTGAGTTGGTAAGTTTGTTCATTTTGCTGCAGAAAATGTTCTTAGCTGATCAAAAGCTATACTTTATACCACAGAAAGCTAATGTAGTGGTACATATAAAGCACTATATACCGATGATAAACTGGTGCATTTGTGATGCTGTTGTTTATTCTAAAAATCTGAACATTTTGAAGAATGGCATGCTTTGAGCTCCTAAAATGATAGCAGCCAGATAGCCCTTTCTGTCCTATATATGTGAAGCCTTTTTATTTCTTAAGCATATGTGTATTTATTTATTTATTTATTGAATGTATATCTGACTTTTCTTGCAAAATAGGTCTCAAGACCTCTTCCTTCCTTGTCAGAGATATTTTTATTTAATTTTTATTAAAGAAACACATCCATTTCTGGGGAACATTTTTTAATTTTTTCAGGCACTTACATCTTTATAGCATATACACCCAGTTACTTTACTATTTAGTCACCCTTTATCTTTCTCAGGGACTGAAACAAGCCTTTGCTTGCTTGCTAATTTTCTTTAATTATTGAGACTCTGAGATGGCTCTGCTCAATGCTTTAAGCCATTTCTCTTGGCGTCATTATTGAGTTATTTTCACAGAAGAACTTTTTCAGTGTATGAGTATCCACATCATTTGGTGATGAGGGTAGTGGAGGGATCACTATTCTGATGGTTGGGCTAAAAGGAGATGTGCAAAGAAGAAATTGGTTTCACTTTTTGTAATAGTACATGTACCTGGTAAATTGTTGACATGAAAGTAAATTCTACATGAACCCTTGCAATCTGGCTTCCTGTTCAGTGCAGGAAATAAATGTAACATCCCAGAAATTATGTCTTAAAACATTAAACTGGATTAATGGTTCCCTGTAGCACAGAAACATAATGCACATCCAGGTGTGTTAGCTGTTTATTGGCACAGGGGTTGTATAATATTTTGACATATAATATTGTTCAGTTCAGAATTTGAAAAAAAACCTTTTTGGAGTACAGTGGCTAAGATTGTCCAGCAGCTTTAATCCTCAAAAGTAACTTTTCCAAGTTCTGATCTAATTCTTGCTCATACAGAGGGGAACATGTTGATGACATAGCCCTGATTTTACTAAGCTAGTTTTTTTTTTAAAAAATCATCTTGTTAATTTTCCTCTTTACTGTAAAACAAAGTATCTCAGAGACTGGTAGCTTATGGTCCTCATCTCATCTTGTGATTTTCCTCACTCTGCCATTTTTCTTGGACCATTGACAAGTTAATTATGATGCAGTGAAGATTACAGTTTGTAGAAGGAACTCCCCATTCTATTCAGTGACCTTTGCAACATAACAAGTTTAGAAATTATCTTTTTAAAACCAATACTCTGGTTAGTCCATGAGAAGGACCTGCGATGGCAGAAATCAAAAGAACCATTGAGACAACTCTTTTGTTTTTATTTGTTTGTTTAACCCAAAATTAAACTAACTGGGGACACGTGTGCTTCAATTTTCCTCCTCTGATACAAGACAGACGTTTGAATAACTGTTGTAAGGTGCCAAATGTATACAGTATATTAACTCAATCTAAGCCTCTATAAGGGGTTGTCAACAGTTTTCTGTGAAGGGAGGTTGGCCATACCTTTGTAACTGCACAAATTCATTGGTTCCTTACCTTTTGAGATTTAATGAAAGGATCCTAGGCCGGTTAACTCAGTCAATAGCAAGGGTGATATATACTATATACAGAGGTTCAGCTAGTGTTGAGGTGTGAAAGCAATAAATATAAGATTGGTTTGTAAACTCTCCGAATATTCCTTTTGCTATATGTGCAACAACATGTAGTGCACCATGAAGCCATTGTCTTTGTTCATTTCTCTGCTAATGGATTGGAATTTCTGAATATAAGACCTCATCAGTTGAAAGTGAAGAACAGTGGAGGGAACCATCTTACTCTGGTCCCTCCTACTGAAGTTCATCTTCTGATATCCCACGTCCTTTCCCCAATGAGGTCCATCTTTCCCCAACTTTCTGCCGTTTGGAGTCAGGTAACACTCGACTCATCAAAAGGCATTTGGACTCTGTTTCTCTGCACTGTGGAAACAGAGCCCCACAGAGTCCCACCCTAAGTTGCCTTGCATCATGTGATGGCCTCCGTGGGACTCCATTTTGGCAATGCAGAGAAACGGGTAGAAGACACAGAAAAGACTACATCTGAGGAGGTCCATAATCCAATTCAGTTGTTTTATTTTCTACTCTTCCTTTTAATTTACTAGTTCAAGGGACACAACCTATACATTCCTAACCATATGTCCAAGATGATTGAAATGTTCTGCTATTGTTTTTTTGAATGTTGCCTTTTCTAATGCCAGATTTGTGCCCATTTATGCACTTTTATACAGACTATCCTCTTATCCACTGTAGAGCGTAGGTGGCATTGCTGGCATAAGCTGACACATAACACATTAGAGAGCAAGTAAATGCACTTATGAGGATTTGGATGACGCTATTAGTTCCTATAATACTACTCCCAGAGTAGATATGGGGACAGAGTTGGCATCTCTGTTTGTGGGTAGGGTCCTGTACCTGGTCCCCTGGGAGAACATGATGCCAATGTTATATATTGCATATACTAGTTATACATTTTCAGTGCTTTTTAGTTATTTTCTGTTTTTAATGCTATCCTTTTTTGTCAAAATATTTAATTTGATTTGGACAAATAGACATATACAATTTTTTGTGTGTTAGATCTCCCTCCACAGATGGCAATAATTTGATTTTGTTGGGGCCTTTTATTTTTTAAAAGGCAAATATGCAAATAGCTAATGTATTACAAATACATTAATTTGCAAACTATGTTGTAGGATTAACAACAGTTTTTAGGCTATCACACAGGCCAAATCCTAGTTATGATGCTCATTTTATGGGATCATTTCTTATGCCTGGGTCCTATTTCATTGTTATTGCCCTTAAAACTAGGCATCTTTTATAATTTATTACCCATTCATTCTAGCTGAAACAACATTTTTTTACTCACATCCAATTTTATATGTCTATATCAGGAAATATCTGTTAATCACTTCTAAAATAATAATAATAATAACCCTGCAATAGATCACAGTACAAGAACCATGGATGTAACCAGCAAATGTTGTCATCCCCCATCTCCGCACATTCATGAATAATCTCACTGAAATTATAGACCATTTTCTAGGGTCATGAATTAATTAACATAATTTTACAATTTAGGTAACTTCCTCATCTTTCATATAATATTTCCGTGCTGCTCACTTAAGAGTTTTTCTATAGAAATGGGGGCATATGAAGCTCAAACAATCTGTACTGTGGGATAAAGACCTTCAAAGGTGACAGGATGAAATGGCTATTCTGTAGAGGGCTTATAGACATGGATTTTTAAAGCATTGCTAGGAATCATCCCTTGAGCGTAACTCCTCCTCACTCACCCACCACTTAACACCACTAACTGGTGTTTGCAAAAGTCTGGAGACAACCTTAATGACCGTTTGTGAGGTGCTACACATAACTAATTCAATGTATGGTCCAAGAAAAGACACCTGGTTTGTTGAATAGACTGTTATATGTATCCTGCTTCTTAAGATGGTGAGGTTACATATGCAACACTATCAGATCTGGAACTCATTTTCATTTGACAGTCATGGCAATATAGTTCTATTTCAGTTGGCATGGCTGCATCCTGTAAAATTCTGGGGTTTGCAGTTTGGTGAATCTTTTGAGCTATCTTGATGATTAATCTAAATGCTTCTTCCTAAAAAATTTATTCCAGGATTCCATGGAATAAAATGATTATGCAATAAAATGAAATAACAGAGCCATGGTTGTCTGGTGAGAATGGGTCCTGGGATGAGGAATCACAGAAGACTGTGGTGTCTTTTTAATATGTGCTTGATTTGCAAGTGTACACACTGAGCATGAGAGAGTAAGTGGAGGTGAACAGATGGCACTCCTACTATGCCAAGGGAAAAGGTGCGGGAGGCACTAAAACAAAAAAATCTGCAATTCTAGAGCACATGAGGTTTACTGGCATTTGACCAATGAGTTTCAGGGGGAAAAATCCCTCACTACAGGCAAATATACATGGAATTTTTATATAAATGCATAATTCCATGATGATAAAAACATGTGAACACAAATTATTACTTAAAACAAAAGCATATGAATAAAACATTAAAGTGTATGCTTTATGCATGAGTGATTTGGATCTAGAACATTAAACAGTATACTGGTTATATAACTTTCAAAAGTGCACTGACTACTTAACATCTAAAAATGAAGAGAGAGCCCTAAAACCCTTCTCATGGGGGGAAAAGCAAGAGCAAAACTTTGTAACAGTTTATATTTAGAAATAAAACATTTCTGATGCAACACTTCTGCTCCTTTGAATTCCCAGAGAGAGGTCGTGCACTTCAGTGTTCCTCCAACCAGCTTTCCAAACCTGCTCTGACTGTCCCATAATGTTCATTGCTGCTTATGTTTGCAAACATTTGCAAGGGTGGGCAGCTGCTATAGGTCCAAAGTAAATTTTCTGTCTTTGGGACATCTGCCAGCTTATGACAAATAACTAGAAAAGTCTGAATGTTTTGGTTTTGAAAAAGATGGCTGAAATTCAGTATTGCAATTACAGCAGTGTTTCCCAACCAGTGTGCCGGGGCACACTAGTGTGCCGTGAGTGATCATCAGGTGTGCCGTGGGAAATTGGAACCTCCAGGAGGGGAGGGGGGAGAGTCTAGTGTGTTGAAGTACAAAAACCTTAAGAAACCTACCTCTATAAAGGCACAAAATTACAAACACCTCCCTCCCCACCCGTTGTCTACTTGGTCTCTCCCTCTCATGCATTGGGAAGATCCACCTCCCTTTCCCCAAGTAGAGACATCCTCTTGCCTCCTGGGGGTTCTGTGTGGGAAGTTTGGCCCAGTTCTATCATTGGTGGGGTTCAGAATGCTCTTTGATTGTAGGGGAACGATAAATCCCAGCAACTACAACTCCCAAATGTCAAGGTCTATTTCCCCTAAACTCCATCTGCGTTCATATTTGGGTATATTGAGTATTCATGCCAAGTTTGGTCCTGATCCAACATTGTTTCAGTCCACAGTGCTCTCTGGATATAGGTGAACTACAACTCCAAAACTCAAGCTCAATGCCGACCAAACTCTTATAGCATTTTCTCTTGGTTATGGGAGTTCTGTGTGGGAAGTTTGTGTCTTTCTGCCATTCCTGCCAGGATATCTATCTTGTGTTCATCGAAACAGGCCCAGGTTTCACACTCACTGTATATATATACATTTAAAAACATATTAACCATATGCATTACTGTGTTAGAGTGACATTTTGTGTCATTTTGGTTGGTGGTGTGCCCCAGGATTTTGTAAATGTAAAAAGTGTGCCATGGCTCAAAAAAGGTTGGGAAACACTGAATTACAGAACCAAAATTTCAAACTTCAGATCAGTAAAGATTCTGTAGTCACGATTGCGGCACTATTATCTTGATGGCGGATGCCGTCCCAAACCAACTATCCTATTGAGCAGAGGTTCATTTTTCTAGTGATTGTGGCACAGTGGGATTATGTTTTCACCTTCTCCTACCAGTTGTGATGAGAACTTCTGACAGAGGTCCAGCTTTTGATTATTGCAGTCACATTTCTCTTTCCTCCCAAGTAGTGACACCTGCTACTATGGACAAAATCATATTGCCAGGATCTAGTGGTAGTCTCAGATAAATCTTCCAATGCATCTTTGCCCATGTATCACTCAGAATTTTGTACAGAGATCCAGATATGTTGTATTAGAGTTATATGGCTCTTGCACTTTCCTACCACTGTTTCTGTCTTTTTGGTTACTATTTTATATCCTACCATTTACAATGAAAAGATGCTTAAAAAACCCAACAATGGGTTTTCTCTGGAAAGCAAAATGATGGAAGAAACAGTGTGGGAGCATCATTTATGAACTCCCCATAAGATTCCATGAATAGGGTAGTACATCTGCCTAGTAAAAATCTTGTTTATAAACACACAAAAATATGTCACATAGGAAACCGAGAATAATTTTGTCTTTTAATTAATGGCACTGTAAACCCTTGCTGAGCTGCAATGAGGTGAGCCAAAAGAAACTCTGACTGTATTCTATAGCCTTTTTGTTTCAAGAGATATATTATCTAGTGAGGCCCCATGGCTCAGTTTCTGTATCTTACCTGCAGACCAGAAATCTTTGAAAGAGTACCTCTTTGGGTTTCTATTGCTATTGGCTGCATAATATCAGACTGAACATACTGAGGCCCAACCCAATGGGCAGTCAGTGGCCAGTGGAGGTGGAAGTCTCCCAAACCTCATCCAGTTGCAATTTTTCAGCCAAATTATGCCTTCAAACCTGTATCTATGTTTTTAAATTTGTACCAATTTTGGGGTTTTTAAAATGTTGAGCAAGGATCTCTATAAAGTATTATTATTATTATTAATACAGATCCAATGGATGTCGCTTTGGTCCTTGTTTGTCCACTGATAATGGCTATTTTTGGTTTGTACAGCCTAGGGATATGAACAGGATTCTTGGAGAGGTGAGGGCCACCTTCTCCTTCATTCAAACAGAGGGGGACTGATCAGTTCTTTGCTAAAGGTAAGCGAGACCTCCAGCATGCTTGAAGAAGGCACTTATAAAACTATGGCTGAAAAAGCCCTACCTGGATCCTACCATCATGGATCATTATTGGTTAGTTTTCAGCATTCTGAACAGAGAATATGGTAGCCATCTAATTCGAGAGTTTTCTGGATTATCTCAATCTATTTCATTCTGGTTTGGAACTTAGCAAGGGCACACCTTCATGAACTAGACAGTAGTTCATACCTCGTTCCGCAATGACACAGAAAACCTTACAATGGCAACGGAGGCCAATATCACCATACATCTGCAACAGAATTCCGACACATTAATCTGCCAAAGGCATCTTCACTAGTTGGAGAAGCTTTCAAAAGCAGAAGTGTGCAAAATACGAAATGTTAAAATCCTCCACTTTGTCATGTATATGTTTGCAGCACTGAAAGGGAATGTTTTAACGTAGAGAGGATGGAGAAATCTACAGATGAGCATGAGGAACAGCTTATGAGGATAAGGAGACAGATGTCTCTCAGCCTCTGCTGAATCGCTCTGATGTCTGTATTAGATCTCTTGCAGCTGCTTCCATTATTTTTTTTTCTCCCATGCAAATAGTGACATCCACTAAGGCAGATGGAATAAAGAAAAACATGAGAAAACTGCTACCTGCCAGCCTACCATATGTTGCTTAGAAATGTAGGCAAATCCCATGGGTGAAGCACTGAGAGAAAAGTAAGTGCGATTTACTTTTCTCTTCGTCTCTGAGAGAGGACAGACAAGTGGTTAAAAAACAAGTTGAGCTAAAGGAAGAACAGGGGAGATTTAAGAAATATATCTGTGATCGGAAAGGTAAATGCAGAGAAAGGAATGGTTTACTATAAAACCTTGCTGCTGGTGCAGCTTTTAAAATATTCAAAGTGCCAAAAGATTCCCCTTTCACCATAGAGGTATAATTCTTATAAAACTTAATTTTCAGTCTGGAAGGAAAATTATGTTGTTCTTTACACTTGCAGCATTGGTAGACATTATGAAATCTTTTCATGACTGTATGCACACTTTTTCATGACTCTATGCTGAAACCCATATTCAGCCAGATAAATATTCACATACTGACCAAGTCTTTTAAGTATCCTGTTTCAATAACCTTTCTTGCATGGTAACATGTGTCAAACCTTGTCTTGAGTGCTTTCTATACTTCCTGGCTCATGGCAATACTGATCTGAAACTCAGTTGCTATCACTGTGTGGCACCATTTCGGCACACAAAACAGCAAATAAAAATCTGGGTTTTATTTCTTAGAAAAATAGGATGCTATATGAACCAACAATTTTTCATGTCAGCATACCTATTTCCTCTTAGTCTACCGTGCTTCTTCTTTGCATTTGCTTTGTTTCTTTTCTCAATTCATTTGATTTCATTCATCCCTGCCAATATGTGTTTGTATAGGAAATGGACTGCCTGGCCAAAGGAAAAAGGGTCAGTGGTGAAGTCCCCTTCTAGTCAAATCTTGAACTAGAATACTTTTTGAAAGAATGTGACCTCATTACTAGTTGCATCCAAAGTATTGATGAAGTTATAGGACAGAATTCAAAACTCACAAGTAGGACTCTCTCTGTCTGTAATGTTAACTTGCCGGGGGGGGGGGGGGGGTTCATGTCAGGAGTGACTTCAGAAACTGCAAGTCCCTTCTGGCATGAGAGAATTGGCTGTCTGCAAAGACAATGCCCAGGGGACTCCTGGATGTTTTCATGTTTTATCATTGTTGGAGGCTTCTCTCATGCCCCCACATGGGGAGCTGGAGCTGACAGAGAGAGCTCATCCCACTCTCCCCAGATTCGAATCTCTGACTTGTTGGTCTTCAGTTCTGCCCCCACAAGGGTTTAACCCATTGTGCCACAGGGGGCTCCAACTTGCAGCTGTATACTATGGACAATATCAAGGCCACTTTGAATATAAGGGTGATCATGTATCTCAGTCAAAATATAATAATAATGTCTTTCTTATGAGCTTGAGCAAAATGGTGGGATTTCCTGAGAGAGTGCAAGGTTGTGAAATGGGTGAAGTTGAGCATAAAGAACTGTAGTCTTCCCATCCCCATGTCAAACCACTTAAAAGGAACCCAGATTTCAGTGGTCATTTGTTCAGAGGGCAAGGGCAACATGATCCTCTTTGACCAACAGTTCTGATTCTCGAGAAGATATCACCCTCCTACTTCTGAGGGTGCTTCTTGCTGAGTTTCTGCCTTAGCCTTTGCCCCACTCCTTTCAAGCTGAAATAACTCTTTCAGACCTCCCTCCCAGAATCCAAGACTTTGGCTAGAGAATTGTACAACCTCCTTAGCTTCTCCCCAAGAAGGTCATCAAGAAGAAGTAACTTTTCTCATTCTTAATATATACCTTTCAGGTAGTATTTACCCTCCACACTGCTCTTTTCTGATGTGTGTATACATGTATTAGAGAGAGTGCTTCCTCTCCTTTGGTTTCCACAGTTCCTAGCTCATCATAGTTCATTTGGTATGGTTACACCTAGTGATCTTTTCTACTGCTTCCTTTCACAACACTGAATTATGACCTTACCATCCCTGACAATTACCATGTGCTGAATCTAAGAGAAAAACATGCAATTTAAAAGGGAATCTATTTTTATTGCTAGACAGTAATCACAGCTTACATTGTTTTATTCTCAGTGGCTGTAGGTATGATGATTCTATAACATTACTCATCCTTTTGGGGAAAGTCTGTGTATGTCTTTCTATGCATGTGTGCCTACCTATATATGATCATTGGGAATGCTCATTTCCATGGAGTTTCTGCTGAGCTGGTTCTCTGCTCCTCAGCATTGGTGCATTTTACATTTTATATAAGGATAAACATTGATTCTTACAATGTTTATATTTCAAAGGCGTTAGTCCTATCAATATGTCACATTCAATACTAATAATGCTACATGAAGTCACATACATACTAACAGACCACTTTAATCTTGTTTATTGTATCCTGTAGATTCTTTGAAAATTGATATTTTACACAGAGAAAATACAGGCATTTCAGGAAGCTGCGCTGTAACCATTTCATCAAGACATTTCAGTATCTTTGGGTGTATTTTGCCACAAGCCTTCACGGTTGAATTAATCCTGTCTAGCTTGAAGCAATCTGCTTATTCTTCCTTCCCTTCCCTAAGTGGATATCAGATATTTTTAAAGTTCCAAAGCATTTAAATCCATTGAATTATTTATTAACATAACAACAATGCTCTAGAATATTAAAGCTACTTAAATAATTTACCATAAGCCATATCCTTTAACCCATAGGGGATATAATTAATGTTGGCAATGCAGAGCTATCTCTGTTCATTCTGAGTTTGTTCTGGATGCTGTTACTAATAGTGAATTCATCACAGAATACCTGTAGCATCCTTCATGTTCCTCTCTCTGATCTACAGTGATGAAGTATCTTAACCCCAGCAATAGAGGATCAGGTAAAGGGGTGTGAAGCTCAGGCATTCCCTGCCCTCATTCCCTGCCTCCTGCTGGCAAATATTTTAGTAAACCTTGATGGTTTTTTTAAAAAAAAAAACAAACAAATACATACATATTAATTTTTTAAAGATATGAAAGTAGCAAGCCAGTAGAGATGTGAGTGGAACCTACCCAGCTTATTGCAGACACTTGTTTGCATATTTGCTTGCTGGATAGACATTTTGGTTGTTCCTTCCCTTGGTGTATGCTTGTAGTAGTGGGAGACTTGATAATTAGAGCAATATACAGCTGGATCTGTGATGGATGCTGTAATGGAGTCAATATGTGTGTGTTGTTTTATTGTTGAATATGTGGTTATATAATTACATTTGTGTTGGAATATGGGGTTAAGTGTTAGGCAGACCCTAATGGGTTAACTATGATAATAGAGGCATTTCCCTCCTAGGGGAATGTGTTGCCATAGTGACAGTGGGCGGATCCAGCCAGGAGGCTAGCTTAGAATGCTGGAGAGTTTGAATTTGGTCAGTTGGAGAGTCAGTTGGTATTTGGCGGTTGGTGGGACAGCCAGCTGTCTGTTAGAGCTGCAAGGGTTCAGTTCTGTGTGTGGGTTTAGAGAAACCCAGGTTGAGGACAGGTTTTGTCCTAGTTAGGGTGAAAGTAACCCAGTAGGTAAAGCCACAGTCGGTTATTTACCTGAGTAAGCAGTTAAGTAGTAGAACTGCTGGTACCTGTGTTAGGTCATACAGGGGAACTTAAACCCCAGTGTTAAATTAGTTTGGAAATACAAGTGTGTACCTCTTCGGAGCTTTATGTAACCAACTAAGCATTGAACCCGGTTGTGAAATAAATTGTTAAACACTTTCAACACAACATCTCTGGAAGTCGTTTATTATCAAAGCCCTCACATCGGTAGCCAGAGTGAATATGGTGGCAGCGTAATTGTAAATAGATCCTCTCACAGTGGGATGCACGCTTTAGGCTGCGTCTCCACGAAGTGGTCAGTGGTCAGTTTAAATCTACAAGAGGTTTCAACGCTAGCCTTCTTTACAGATGCATTGGTGCATGATGATGTGAAAGTTGAAAACACCACATCATCTAGCTAGGTTTGTAGATAAGGTGGTTCTGGACTTAGTAGTTGTAATACACATTTGGCATAAGTGACATTGGGGAACTGCCTTCACTTTTTAAATTAACTTTAAATAATAGACTTTAAGTGTATTTGCAGGCGGTAATATCTCCCCCACACACAATTATTTGATTTGCCAATTAACTATCACAGTATTCCACTCAGCATATTTACATCGTCCAGACACTGCTCATGGATCTTTCAGTTATGCATCACTATGTCAAAATGATATTCCCAAAATCAAAGATAATGGTCAGAAATGCATTTGTGCAGTCCTGAGAAGAACAGAACCAAAGATTTGGTAGCAGAACAGATGCTAAACTAAAACATGAAAGGATCTGGGAGGAATTCCGCTTGAATTAATTAATCTATAGGAAATGAAGGTGAACATTCTTCCGATTTCCCAAATGAGGACAAAATGGGCCAGGCCATGAACATATGGTAAAATATCATAGCCCGTCAGAAAGATCTAAGGGTCAAAGTGGAAAATGCACATGCCACACACAATTCTGCACAATGACACTGTATAGCAAGATTTCTGTGCTCATACCTAGAAGTCCCCAAGACAGAATGGAGAAAGTTGGAGTGCTTGAGGGAGAATCTTGAAATAGTCAGCATAATGAGAACCTTGGAAATATGGGGCCCTTTTACTACCCATTATAGTACAGCGATTTCAAACCAGAAGCCCCAGAATTTCACAGCATATTGCCAAGGCAGTCAAAGTGGAATCACGGAATCACAAAGTGGACCCCTGGTAGAATGAAGAAAAGTGCCAGCTGGTGGCTTCAATATCAATGGATTGGGGAATCATTGCAGGTTTTAGTCCAAACTAGTCTGTGGAACTATCCATGATGCAAACTCTGTTCCTAGATACGTTCAGCATCTCAGCATCTTTTAAGCAGGGGGCTGGACTAGATGGCCCATGCAGTCTCTTCCAACTCTATAATTCTATGAAACTTGTGATAAAAAAATAAGACATTCACCAATTCATAGTCATAGAAGCTGCCAAAAGAAGAGGTTCTCCACACTAACTGATTTCAAAGGGATTACTCCTGCCACCATGAATACAATCTGTAATGGAATCCTGAAAAGTAGTATGAATTTCCCTTCAATAGTCTGATACTCCGTGCCTGAGGCATTGTAATCTGTAATGTTTTGTAGTTATTGTAAATATGTTGGATACAACTTTTAAAAAACATAGCAATTAAACCATTTAAAATATGGTTTGTTTCACATTTTGAATAGGCTTGTGCAGTTTGGTTGGTTTCCTTTGGCCAATTTGGTTTGTTCAGCTTGTTCAGGTGGCTATAATGATAAAGACTCAAGCGCAGTTTTGTTTTTGCCTACAACCGGCCCATGTGGCTGCCAGGCATGGCTTCTTCCCTTCTATTTGGGAGCATGCAGTGCATGCTTCCTTAACCCTGTTCCTCAAACCCAGGCTCCCTTGAAAGGAAGAAAAAAAAGGAGCCCAGGAAGGGTGCTTCCTATTGCTCAAACTCACACTTCCTTAAAAGAAAGAAAATGGTCCCAGGAAATATGCTTCCTTAACCCCGTTCTTCAAACCCACTCCCCTGAAAGGAAGATAGGAAAGGGTCCCAGGAGGGGTGCTGCCTTAACCCTGTTGCTCAAATCCAGACTACCTTGAAAGGAAGAAAGAAAAGGGTCCTAGGAACTGTGCTGCCTTAACCCCATTCCTGCCTTAACCCCGTTCCTTAGCACTCTTGAAAGGAAGAAAGAAAAAAATCACAGGAACAGAAATGGGAGCCTCAAAAATTCCCCATTCTTGCCAGTGGCTGGATCTTCCCGGATCTTATGGTTGTTTAGCCAAAAACAGATTTTTCCACTAGCCGATTTTCAGGAGGTTCCCAAAAACTAATCTGGGTATCCAACAACATTTTAATTGCCCAAGCCTAATTTGGAATATTCAGTCAGAAATGTATGCAATGGTTTTGTGATCCTTGATACTGGAGATACTATAGTCACTTAGGTGAGAGGAAGTGTCATTGAACGCAAAGTCTTCCCCTGCCCACTAAATATGTAGTTAGTAGGCATGTTTTAGAATCCTAAAATGGTGATTCTTATATCAAATGGGGGATTTTTTTTATTAGTATATCAAAGACTTACAAAAATTTCCCAAAAATTTCGGAAATGTAACTTAAGTACTAACGAAATTCGTTAGTAATTCGTATGCCAGAGCATGCGCATTCAGATGAGTTTGGCCTACAACTCCCAGAAATCCTAACAGCTGGTAAATTGGCTGGGATTTCTGGGAGTTGTAGGCCAAAACTTGAATAAACCACACTGAATTCTAGATGGGACTCTCCAAATAGGAAGGAGGGAGGGAAGGAGGGAGGGAGGGAGGGGGTTTTCTATTCTTGGAAGCAGCAAAAGAAAAGGAGGAGGAGCCCCCCCCCCCTCGCTCCTCGCTGCCTCTCTCTCACCCCGATCCTGAGGGAGCGAGGGCCCAAGTTTGCCCAGGCTGAGAGGAAAAGGAAGAGGCCTGAGGCTGTGAGGAATGGTGGGAGTTGAAGTCCAAAACACGTACCTGGAGGGCTGAAGCTGGCCCCTGCAATGGGGCATGGCAGAGCAACGGGGAAGAGAAGCATCTGAGAGAGCGCAGGGAGAGAGACGAGGAGAAGCGCGCGCGCGTGTGTGTGTAAAGCAGGCCCCTGCGATGGGGCATGGCAGCAGAGCAACGGGGAAGAGACCGAGGGGGGGAAGCCTGGAGGACTACACTTTCCAGAATGCATTGCCTAGCCTACCTAGCAGCAGCGTCACTTCCAGTTCCTCATAGAAATGCGGGAAAAGAAGAAGCTGAATGAAGGCGGGAAGGAAATGAGGGGGAGAAGACAGGGAGAAGTGAGTAGTACAATAATTAATTAATTAATACTTAAGAATTTCTTACGATCCTAACGCAAATTGTTGGCCTCAAGAACCGTAAAAGGAAGTCTACTTCCGGGATCGCGGCAGCGATACGTAAAACCTCAAAAGTCCCATTACATACGAATCTCTTACGAATCCTTTTAATTTCCGTTTCATTTTTCTCATGCCTACTAGTTAGTCCTCCATATAAATAGATCTTACAGTATATGCATTGATTCAATCATCCATGGTTTGAAAATATTCCCCACAAAATAAAAATCCCAAAAATATACCTTGAATTTGCCATTTTATATAAGGAACACCATTTTACTGTGCTATTGTATATAATGGGATGAACGTTCTTAGACTTTAGTATCCACATTTGGTTCTGGACCCAAACGCCAGGAGATTGCAAGGGCCCACTGTTTGTACAAGATTGCTGCATTCTCTTCTGTTTCATGTGGAAAGGTTTCACTGTCATCTTGTGTTGCATAGCAAAACTTAACTTTTCAGATATTTTTGCCACCTGGACTATCTCTCTTTTCTTTTCTTTCTTTAGGCCAAGGTCTTAGGTAGCTCTAGGCATGGCTGACCTTGCTCTCTGACCAAACTTTAATCTCAGAAATATGACACAGTTTACTGGATTAAAAAATCTTTCACGCACTGGGTTATTTATACTTCCACTTAGCAGCATGTTTATTGGGGTTTTGGATAGATACAACATGTCTCCAGGAGCAAATCTACAGTGGCAATTTATAAAGTGAAGTGCAAACTGGAAAAAAAGCAGTCCAAAGCCTGGAGGTACGATGACTGACCTTGTTCATAATTCAGAAATATATCTGAGTACACATTTCTAACTCTGAGTATACATTTCTACCAGGGGGCCCACACCTTTCTGAGTTGGCTGTCAAACTTTGAAACTTGAGCATATTATGATATTAACTATCACAATGTAAAAACCCTGAGGAATGGAACCAATAATAAAACATCTGTTTTAAAGCAGTCAAAACCAGTGAGACTAAAGGAAAAGAAACTTGCTTGGGCATGAAGAATTTATTTATTTATTTCAAACATGTGTACCCCGTCTTTCTCAACCCTCAAGGGGGGACTCATGGTGGCCTACAATCGGCAACAATTTGATGCCATCACAAAGCAAAACACAAACAACACAACATTACACAATAGGTAAAACATTAAGTTAAAAATCCCTTTTAAAACATTATTATCAACCATTTAGCCATATCTGAGTCCGATTCAGCATCCCAATTCCCAGTCCAAAACCAGTCCATAGTCAGATTCTCAAACATTACAATTGCTGCCAAACTTACAACCCTAATGCCTGGTTCCAAAACCATGATTTAAGGTTCTTCCTAAAGGAGAGGAGGGATGGAGCTGACCTAACCTTGCTGGGGAGTGTGTTCCACAGGCAGGGTCCACCACCGAGTAGACCCTGTCTCTCATCCCCACCAAATGCATTTGCAAAGAAGGCAGGATCAACAGCAAGGCCTCCCTGGATGATATTAGACTCCGAGGTGGGACGTAGAGGGAGATAAATTCAGACAAGTAAGCTGGGCCAGAACCATATAAGGCTTCATAGGCCAAGACCAGCAGTTTGAATTATGCTCGGAAGTGGGCCAGCAGCCACTCTTTTGAACCCACAATGTCCTGTTCCAAAACTTTTTCCCCAGAAGACAGACTGGTGACTCTCAAAGAACATGGTGGTCAGAGCCTTAACTTCAAAATAATACCTGTGCAAAACTTAATAAAATGCCCGTTTCACAGAAGTATCTGGACAATACAGTAAGCCTTAGCAACAGTTGCCCAGAGTGTGATGGGAAAAAAAGGCTGGATGGCCATCTGTTGGGGTGCTTTGAATGCGAATTTTCTGCTTGGCCCCACAGTCTCTTACAACTCTATGATTCTATGATTATATGAAAATGGCATTCAATGAGTATAGCATTCAATTTCAAACATCAGCTGCAAATTTCTGAATATTTTCAGGTAATGTAAATTTGCATGAACTGCATAACAGAAATGAAATAAAGTCCACTACTGTATTGTGAAGATGTGATGCACATTGTGAGTCCATAATATACACCTCACACACACACACATCTACGTAATTGTCCCGTTGAGCAACATTCCCTCTGCTAGCTGTGCTATGTAGCAGTTTTCTATTGAATATGATCTTGTAAAACTACAACCCCCACGATTCCATAAGTGTGAGCCATGGCAGTGAATGTAGTGTCAAACTGCATTAATTCTACAATGTATTTTATTTATTTATTTATTTATTTATTTATTTATTTACTTACTTACTATATTTGTATACCGCCCCTCTCAGCCCTCAGGCGACTCGAGCTGGTAGGTGCGTCCTCTGGTCTTGTCTCTTGAGTTCCAAATGCTTCATTTTTATTCTTGCATTTTTATATGTAAACATGTCCATGTTGATAGCTGTGACAGAGTTTAGTTGTGGAGCATTGTGAACTACGCGTGGAACAGACTAGGAAGATGTTGCAATAGACTAGGATGCTGGACACTGAATTAATGAGCTGATAGCAGTGGGGTATATATAGAGCAGACATAAGGCAGGCCCCATCCCTCACCTCTTTCTTGAAGAACTTGAAGACCTAGTGGTTTCATCAGGCCTTCAAAAATGAATAGTCTCAAGTTCCAAGCCCTTGGCCAACAGTTAGAACTTGCCATTTGAGGGCAGCTCTTCTTCCGGCCCAGACCTTTTGTACATTCCTTTAATTGGTCCTAGAATTGAGTGGCCCCGGTCTCCTAGTAGGGCCATTGCTGAAACCAGTCCCTGCATTGTAACATTCCACCGGCCCCAGGCTTCCCTTTCTCTTTGCACTAGCCTTGGCCCAGCCCGTTCAATAGTCCAGGCCCTTTATTGAAATCTTGGCCCCTGGTTTTTAATTGGTTTTAATTTCACCGGGAAGTGGCGCAGCTGGCTGGGAGTCAGCTGCATAAGATCTCTAATGACCAGAAGGTCATGAATTTGAGGCCTGCCCGGGTCGAGGTGGGCTCCTGACTTATTGTGTAGCCTGTTGTCGACTTTTGCAACTCGAAAGACAGTTGCATCTGTCAAGTAGGAAATTAAGGTACCACTTAGTGGGGAGGCTAAATGTAACTGATTTACGAGGCCATAAAAAGATCTCCAGGAAACACGCTGAGGAATGAAGGAGTGTGACAGCTCCCCCTGGTGGCCAGATGTTAAATTGCCTCTGTCTGTCTTGTGTTTTGTGTGTCTAAATGTAATGTGTACATTGTAATCCGCCCTGAGTCCTTTGCGGGGTGAGAAGGGTGGAATATAAATGAAGTAAATAAATAATAAATAATAAATTAATGTATATGTTGTGTTAACTGTTTATGCCTATATTTTATGTTTCATATTGTATGTTCTTGTATTATTTTGTATATGTGGAAACCACTCTGAGTCCCCTAGGGGAGACAGGGAGGTATATAAATAAAGATGATAATAATGATTATGATGACGATTAGTATTATTATTATTAGACACCATTTTGTCCTCTCTTGGCTCTTCTCCCTTGCATCCGACCGTGCTAAGGAGTAAGTGTTATTGCAATGAATAAAATGTGAATAAAGGGCCGCTACTGAAGCAGAAACAACTGTGTCTGAAGTCAGTTATTTGGATAAGAAGCAAATTGCACTGATATGTCCTTCAAGTACTTTAGTTTCCAAACAATTATGTGGATTAGGGGCAAGAGAGTCATCATGATAGAGTGCAAAATAGAGCCTTTATCCCAGCCCAGTCCTTGAATTGGGCCAATACTGGAACTTCCATTCAAGTAAAAGGCAATACAGTTCTACAATATAATTCCAGTGAAATTTACTGGAGATGAAATACACACGAATTCAGTGAGACTTCAATGCTTAATGAAAATGTTTTTCCTACTTGTTGTTACTTTTGCCTATAGCTTTCTCTTCTATTTTTCTTTATTTGAAGGTCTGCCTTAACTTTACCAGCTGCCTTGGAAATATATATGTGAAATAGCTATATAGATGGACTGTAAAGTAACCGGTAATATAGTGTGGAGGTAAATGGCATTGAGAAGGTACTGTTCTATGTAATAAAATATGATGATGTGAATGCCTCTTATCTTATAGTATAAAATACTGGTATAAAGAACCTATGGATCTTTTTTTTTCCTACAGAGCAATAAATGGTCGGATTGTTTTGTTAGTGATTACACCCAGGTTGCATCCCTACGGTGTGAGCAGCTGCAAAAAATCAGGATATTGGAAATGATGTTTCCCTTGTGGGCAGCTACAATAAACTCTTGTTTTTGCTGCTTTGATTTAAAGCAGAAGGAAATCTCCAATGGAATGTGGCTGAACACCGGAGGATTATTTTCCATTTGGAGTACAATGGGGAGGATATTCTTTGGGCTCTCCAGAGAAATAAATCTGAGATTTCAATTTATTAACTGTGTTTAAAATGGAACCTTGCTGAAAGCATCCAAGTGAATATTAAGTAGAGCTTATTATAGTGTACATCAGATTAGGCTATAGGATATTTCACTGTGTGCTTTGCCCGTTCTTGCTTATCTGAGCTTAAGAGACATATTGTACTGAGCTCGTTCCTGGCAATGGTTTCCAAATTCTAGATCAAGCATGGTCTGTGGGATGATAGAGCAGCGTTGCTTTAGCCTCCACTGAATGATTTATGGAGCAGCGTTCACACTAGCTTCAAAGCAAAATGTTCTCTCCGCCTGCCTGCTGAACAGAAGGAGCTGATGCAAACATAGGCATCCACAAGAGGAACCAAATGGAATATGTGACAAGAAAAACAAGTGCACACAGCAGCTAAAACTAAGTAGAACATTTTCTCGCTCTTTAAATGTAATGGGAATAAATTTACATGGGCAACTATGTGTATTCCCAAAGAGGCTTCATAAAGGTTTTGAAGAATGCCTAAAATGTGGTGATATTATGAGCATATGCTATATACATTTCTATGTGGGCATATGCTCTTTATATAAGATACAATAGTTTTAGAAACCTTTACTTACATACTATAGATATTTGCATTGACACACACACATTTATATATAATGGTATTGGGTCTTCATGTATTTACATATGTAAATAATGCCCTCTCCTACTGTACATTAGGAGGAAGAGACAACTGGATGGAACAACATGAGTAAGGAAGAAATATACAGAAAGGAACAAGAACACAATTTAATCTATGAAATCTGGCCAAAGAAAGGAAAGGAAACTGTTAATGGAAACCAGGTGGGTTTAAAATAACTGTTAAAAGAACTTGCATGTGAAAACCCAGAGAGTTCAAAGCAGTGCGTGTAATGGTAGTAAGATTTAGCTAAAGGAGTGCTTGTAGTACGAGTAATAAGTAAGAGCAGTCTCCGATGAATACTTAGAGTGGCCGTCAGATTGAAGTAAGGATAGTTATTCAAAGTAGAAATGAAAAGTTTTCAAAAACTGCTGTTGGAAGGGGTTTGGAGAGATATTGCAAGGCAACCACCCAAGACAGCTGTCCTTTGCAGCTGCAAAGAGTGAATATGTTGTAAAGAGGAAACTGGAGAAGTACCTCTTTTGGATGATAGTTTCCAAAATCCTGCGTGGCTGCTTTCCGTAATGGTTGGAGAGTCCGAGAGTTGTCATTTTTTTTAAAAAACCCATCTTTTTCAAGCTCAGAACAAATGTTTGCATCACAAACTCTGCAAATGGGTAGAAGGTTGTTCATTGTCTAGCTAGGCCTTTAAAAACATACTTTTTATATACACTTCAACAGTTTGGTAGTAGCTGCGGTGGCACAATGGGTTAAAGCCTTGTGCCGGCTGAACTGCTGACCTGAAGGTCAACAGTTCAAATCCACGAGACAGGGTGAGCTCATGTCTGTCAGCTCCAGCTTCTCATGCAGGGACATGTGAGAAGCCTCCCACAGGGTGGTAACACATTTGGCTGTCCCCTGGGCAACATCTCTGCAGACGTCCAGAAGTGACTTCCAGTTTCTCAAGTCACTTCTAACACAATAAATAGAATCAGTTTGGTTTTCAACATATGACAAAACGTGCTAATTATTTGTTCCATTTATATCCTGTCTTGCCTAGTGTGCCTCCTGCTTCCCACTGTTATCCTCATAGCACACTTGTAAAGTAGATCAGTTTGAGAAAAAGTGGATAGTCCAAGATATTTCATGTCTCTATGTGGCTAAAACCTGCACCTCTGAATTCCTCATTCACATCTCCAATCCCTTAACAATATGATCAGGTACAAAAAACGTAAGGATTATAACAACAGAAGACTGAAATAAATTTCAACCTCATGCATTATATTTGATATTAAAATTAAAAATGAGGGGAAAGAACAATGTATTAAAAGAGACAGCAATAGAATCCCAAAATTCAGATTCGGTGTCATCAAATACTATCTCTGTACATCAACCATTATGACTCCTCTGTGTCTGTTTTTTGCTCTTCCTCTTGTTTTTCACTCCATTCCTTATCTCAAATAAAATAGATGCTACTTCTTATTCATTGCATGATAAAACTGGGAGTGCTAGAAATATCTTAGAATAATGGGATACTGTATACAGCATCCCTTCATAATTCATTGGCAATATCGGTTTAAATGCAGTGGACTATACTATGCTTGTTATGATTTACCAGTTTTCCTTTGTGCCTCTGGTGAGTGCATTCAGTTACACAGCTACAATAAATTAGGTTAGTAAATGTCACCGTGCTAGAGTATATGCTTCATTTATTTCATGGCATCTGAATCTTGCAATAGTTCTGTAATTATTAATGAAATAATGAACGTTAAGGTGGCAGCACTGCATACTGTTATGTATGCATTAAATCTCAGTGATTTCAGTAAATCATACATCTAGAATTGACAGCTGCTTTGAATCACAGTTTATACTCTCTGATTATACTGGACCTATGAACAAACTATTGTAAACGTGGAACATACTGTATGCTGATTTAGAACATTTTATATAGCAATCAGCACCAAGAGCTGGTTTCACTTGAGTCATCTTTAACTGAGAATACACATTTTTGCTGGTTGAGGTGACATGATCTCTGGCTGCTACATTTTGAACTTCTATTTCAGATGCTCATAACTCATTGTACTAACCTTTTACACATTGAT
Organism: Anolis apletophallus; assembly: GCA_030556195.1. Classification (NCBI taxonomy): domain Eukaryota; kingdom Metazoa; phylum Chordata; class Lepidosauria; order Squamata; family Anolidae; genus Anolis; species Anolis apletophallus. Next base: position 56,756,100 of record JARBWK010000012.1, on the reverse strand, counting down.
TTTTTTTCAATAATAACTTGAATATTCTCATTACCTGTTTCACCAACAATGAGTCTGTGGTATGTGAAAAAAAGTTGTGCAGGCAAAGCTGTATGTGGTATTTTAAAATTCTTTGCTTTCTTGCATCTATTGACATTTCCTTATTTTGAATAACTAAGGTTTAATTAAGCCTTTTCTTAATATGGGACATAATGGAGGCATTCTGGATGGGGTTACACCCCTTCCCCTGAAGACACGGTTTTGCAGTTTGGGGGTCCTCCTGGACTCGGCACTGAACCTGGAGGTCCAAGTGTTGGCAGTGGCCAGGGAGGCCTTTGCACAATTAAAATTTGTGTGCCAACTGCATCTATTCCTTGAGAAGCCATATCAGGCCACCATGGTACATACCTTAGTTACATCCCATCTGGATTACTGTAACATGTTCTACATGGAGCTGCCTCTGAAGAATGCTCGGAAATTTTAGCTGGTTCGAAGAGCCGCAGCCAGGTTGCTCACTGGGTCTGGCCAAAGGGAATGGACAACCTCCTGTTGCAGCAGCTCTACTGGCTGCCAGTCTGTTTTCGAGCACAATTCAAAGTGCTGTTTATGACCTTTAAACCCATAGACCAGGGGTTCGTAATCCTTTTTAAATCAGGGAACACTTGACCAGGGACCACTTTGACCAGGAACCACTCTCCAACATTCATCCCAAAAGTGTTACGAATCAGTTTTTGGTCAACTTTAGAGTATGTTTGTTATTTGGGCTGCTGATTCAGAAAATTGCATTGGATAGGCCACATCAGCTCCAGTTTCTGATACAGAACATATGCCATCCAGTAGTCACCATCTGTTCGCCTGCATAAAACCATATTTAATAATCTAGAGCTGATGTGGTAGTAGTAATCTTTCGTGGGTAGTCAGCCTCTCCCCTCCTGACATCCTTGTTGCCTTGGCACTATAAGAGGGCTTCACAAGACCACTCGCTCTCGTTGCTGCGTGGCTTCGAGGCAACACCATGGTAATGGTGAGGCCATGGACCATATTTTTGTTTGTGTGGACCACTGGTGGTCCACAAACCACAGGTTGGGAACCACTGCCCTAGACGGTTCAGGTCCAGGCTATTTTACTGACCTCATCCCCTTGTATGAACCTACCCAGGCCCTGAGATTTTCAGGAGAGGCCCTTCTTTTTGTCCCACCTCCATCTCAAGCTCGGTTCATGGTAACGAGAGAGTGGGCCTTCTCAGTGGCTGCCCCACAACTCTGGAACTCCCTACCCAGGGAAGCCAGAATGGCCCTCTCCCTGCTGTCCTTCTGGCTGCAGGCTAATACCTTTTTATTCAGATAGGCTTTTAAAGATGAAGGGTTTTCAAGATCAATTCCCGGAGTGGTTTTTAACTTTGAATATGTTTTTAATGGATTTAACTATGAATCTTTTAAAACTGTTTATATTTAATTCTGTTTTAATATTTGTATGTTTGTTTATTTTAAATTGTGTGCAAGTGCTTTTATGTTAAGCTGATTTGGGTCTGGAAATACACGAATACAACTCATCAGTGGAAAATCAAAGTAGTACTGAAGTCTAGTTAGGAATTTAACAGTCTTTCCCATGTTAACTATTTTCTCCTGCTGTCATCCCTCTTTTTTAATTGCAATGTCCTACATTTGTGGTGTGGGTGTTTCAAAATTAATAGCAGAAGTACAAGAGAAGAGTCTTGCTCATAGGTCCATTAGTCTGGCATTTGTTTTGTACAGTGCCCAACACAATTGCCAAGTTTCCAAACACCAATAAGGGACCAAGTTCATGATGTGAGTGGTTGACAGGAAAAAAAGTGGCTGTAGAAAGATTAGGTTCTGCCTAAATAAGAATATTGAACTTTATGGTCACTTAGCCACACATTTCTCTCTAAAATTAATCTATTACATACTTTCTCCAGACATAAATTACATGAATTCTTTTATAAAAAATATATGTTTAGTTTCTTTGTGGGACTTATCAACAATCTTGAATATATTTTAATCAAATCAAAAATGCTTCACAGTGATTAAAAACCAAAATAGATTGCATTTCAGATTTGTTTTCATTTACAAAACATCTCATCTCATTAATTCTATATCACAATATATGGGACCTGGGGCATGTTGCTGAGTCTACATAAGGAACGTGCTTTCCGGTCCATCAAGGTGCCACTCCTATCCAGTAACCCTAAAGAAAGAAATTCTGCTTAGCAACAATGAATAATATTTACTCCATGCCCTCAGTAGGTTTTTCATGCTGGCTAATGGATTTTGGGAGCCCCAAAAGTAACTTTGCCAAGTTCTGAGATGCTGATAGGACTTGTAGTCCATGAATTACTGTGTGAAAATCCTGTTTAAGGATTCTGTTTTAAAGATTTCCCATCTAGTTTCCATCACTTTAGAATATTAGTTGCTAATGGCTCAAAGGCCAGTATCATTTTATTCTAGCCAGTATCTTTGCAGAAATGATTAGCAGTATCTACTATCTACATTAAAGCTCAGTTGCAATTTATGTACAATTGGGGGACAGTACATCGAATAATTAATCCCAGGACTGCACTAACCTGAGTTTTTTCATTCAATGTAAGGTGTGTCATAAATAAAAAAATGTTTTATATTAATATTTCATTTTTAAAAGCCTTAGCTAACCAACAATTTTGCACAGGAGCTATTTTCCCTAGGTGGGATTCTTAAGTGGTGGTTTGGATATTCATGAGACTGTTCCTAAGTAGCTGGAACACTAGTGAATACTTCTTCTGGGGAGAAAATAAGTTTTTAAAAGATTATGTGCATGCATCTAGAAATAACGTAATTGAAAGGTAGGCATCCCAAAGCCATTACCAGGCTCTGCTTAGCAAAAGCAGTCTCTGGAGCCTGCAAACTATAAGGTTTAGTATGTGACCTGCAATGTAACTTTCTATGAGAGTTTTCATGTTTTCACTGTGGTCTTTTGAGAGAGGGGGGGAGGGAGGGGGAGGACAGAGGAAATGCAAACAACACAAGAGGACAAACAGAAAAAATTGAATAATTTTTTGAGGGACAAAATGAACTAATTTATTTGGCATATACATTCACTGGGACCTCATGTATATGTCAAGAGCAGAGTTTTGAGGTTAAAAATTATGCATTTTGATATAATCATAGATAAGTCAAAGATTATTGCATGCCCATCCCCGAAATAAAGAGACCACACAACATTTCATTGGGTTCAAATTGGGCAACTTTTATTTAAATGTTACCTATTTAACTTTCCTTAACTTAACTCAAGGGGTGTCAGGAATATGGTGTATCCAGGCCGGGCAGCATCCCTACCCAGCGTAATATAAGTAATTTACAGGCGAAACACCTGGATTGCCTGATTATCCAACCAGGGCAACCCTTTTAGGGAAATGAGTGAGAGGTCTATTCTCAAGATATTGAGATCAGCCTCTTTCCATTCCAGGGCCATTTCACTTTATTCACCCATCAACTTGAACTTTAAGATGAGTGTTTAACTTAATGGCCCTCACCCCTAAAGGAGGTGCCTTAGATGCACACCAATTATGAGATTTCCCTAGCTATTTTCTGCTAAGACCTATTTATGCAAAACCCATCATCCCATTTAGCCCCTAAACAGTAAAGGGGTAGGCAAAAAACCTCCCTCACTCAAAATGTCGGGTGAAAGGGGAAAAAATTCCTACCCGGTTCCAATGGGCAACCAAAGTCAATACTATTAATGGGCGGGAGTGGTGGGCTGGCGTTGAGGCTCAGACTGAGCCTGCTGGGGGCTGGCCCTCCAATAAGCAAGGCCACGCCCCCAGTTCCCAAAGGTTCCACCAGAACCCTCCCTCTTTACTCAGTGAAGGGATGCAAATTCCTCTCCCTTCCCCCAGTTGCACTGGGGGGAAAGAGTGTCCTGTAGAGAGGAGAAAGCACCAATGCCACCCTCAGGAGGCCAGCCACCCCTGGCCATGCCATCATTTTCCTCCCGAGACATTAAAAAAAGGCCAGAAGTGGTGCCATTGTGGGGAGAATAAAGGGGATCAGTGTTTCCTTTAAGTTGTCCCAGGATTTACATTCTTGCCTTTTTCCACTCTGCTCAGAGAAAGAAATGGTTCCTTTTTTAAAATAACACTTCAGGTGTAATACTCACACTGGATAAGTTGACCCAGGCTGAGTTGACCCAGATTTTTTGGGTTGATTTTTAAACTAATATTTCTAATCTTATACATAAATATATAGTAAACATATAGTGTCAATCCTTGAAGTACCACAACAGTGAACGCTTTGAACACAAATTCAAGCCAATGTAGCTCACTTCAGAGGGACATCTGGGTCTTAGGGATCTGTATCTGCTAGGTTCGATTCACCAGAACACCTTCATGCCATGAGTTCCATAGCAAAGGTCAAGAAATTAAAACATCTAGAGGCCCTGAGCAGGAGGGAGCCTGATAACACGAACCAGATCGGACTGGAAGGCTTGGAGGCTAGACAGAGGAACCTTCTGGACTTGAGAGGTGATGTTTTGGGATTAAAATCGAGAAGTTGCCCATGTTTTATTTATTCATAACTTTGCTGTATAGTAGCAATCTAACATTAAATAATTTTGCAAGATTTCCTTGTGAGCTGAATTTAATTGCTACCAAGGTTCTGCCGTCATCACATATAGTTACGAATCCTTGCCTGCTTTTCCTGACCTCAGTTGGTGAGAGTCAACTCCTCTGCAGAAATGTTTGAGAAGGCAGATCACAGTGAAGGTGAGTGCACGCCACCTACTCCTCGAGAGGCAGTAGGTCAGGCGGAGACTGAAGAACAGAGAGAATCCTGAGAACAGTGGCCAGATAACAGGGAGGAAGAAACAGAATTAATAGAACTGGATTATACCCAAGCAAAAGCAACCTGGGAGTCAGTTGTCGAAGGTGAATAAACTGAGCTCACACAGCCAATCCCGGCAAGCCAAAAAGTGCAGCACCAAGTTGTGGAAGGCAAGACTTCCTTTGATCCCTCAGAAAGAAGAGGGGGGGGGGGTCAGTGGAAGCTAAGATAAAGTCAATGGAGACAATGTTCCAAAATACTTCCCTAGCATTACCAAACTTCTTCCATCATCACGTAATTGATTATATATTAAGCTCATATTTAGGTATGGTTGGTGGGGCCTCAACATGGTGCCCCGCTCCTTGGCTCTGGAACTCCCTTCCCAGGGAGATTAGGCTAGCCCTCACTCTGTCCGCCTTCCACAGAGATCTGAAAACCTGGATGTTTCAGTGTGCATTTGATGATGGCTAGTCCCAGTTCACGAATGCCCAACCCTATTTATCAAAAAGGTTGTTCTCAGCACTTTACCCCTAGTTCTTGCCCTATAGTCTGCTTTTTGCACAAGTCCATGCCCAGCCTTTTCTACTCTGATCATTCCCTTTTCCTGGTTACTGGTTGTTGAGTTTGGTTTGATATACTTATTAATGCTATTTTATACCCTGCTGTGTTTTTAATTGTTTTAATTGGATTGTTTATGCTATTATGTTTCTAATTGTGCTTTTAGTTAATCTATTTTGTTGTATGTTCTGGGCTTGGTCCCACTTGTAAACTGCCCTGAGTCCCTTCGGGGTGATCGTGGCAGTGAATAAAAATAAAGTTGTTATTATTATTATCATTGTTATTTATCATTCAAGTAGAAGAAGATGTCTGTTTTCCAACTGATGGGCTTTTCTTGCCTGCTTTTGGCATGCTCTGGAAAGTTTTTAAAAGGGGGTTTGATTTACTGAGATGCCTATCTACTAGGCCTGTTTGATCCAAGATTCTAAATGCTTCTAAAGTACTTACAAAACAAAAGTTCTGGTGGTGAACATTTCAGAACTCTATCAAAATTTCATTACTATTTCATTATTGGCAATTTTAACACAGAACCAATTAGGAACTGCCGTTTATAATGAAATTTTGAAAGTTTTGTTAAAGTTCTGAAATGTTTTGTTTTGTAAGTACTTTAGAAACATTTAGAATCATGGATCAAACAGGCCTACTATCTACAATAGGTGGAAGTTAAATTTAGACAATTTGCACAAACCACATGTCGAGCTGGTTTCTTCCTTTGCTTTTGAAATGTTCCTTTCTGTCACATTTTTTTTTAATTGGGTCTGAACTGTCTTAAGATACTTTGGGGTGAGTGGGTGTTGTCACAGTTCCAGCAATGTCCCAGACTTGTCTGGCGAGGGACACCTGAGAGGGCTTTCCTTGTGGAATTTCCTGTTCTCTGCTTTCTCTTATAACAAGTGAGGAATTGTTAACTAAACAAATATTTACTGCTGACAGGCATTACACCGTATATGCTACATTTTATCTTTGGTTTTCAAATTATATGTGTTTTAGAATGATGTGTAATTTAATTGTTGGGGTTTATTTAACCTTTTGTATCATCAGGGTTTTGTTGTGTTTTGTTTTACCTTTTTATACATTAAGATGCCTTGGATCCCTTATCATATGTGTGAATAGCTCTCTATAAATTAAAAACCACACATAGTAGAGGTGGTAGGTCAAATTCAGTGATGAGCAGGTTTTATTTAGGTGTGATGTCTTATTGTTATTTCCAGTCATAGCTTTTGAGGAACATTGGAACCATCTTCAGTGCTCTTTGGTTTTATGCATTTGCTTTCTTTTGTTCTTTAGGCTTTCTGTATTCTGGAATCGTCCATTGCTAAATTCTATTCCAATTCTTTAGCAACTAATTTCATTCATAAATCTTGTGGCTATTTGTGCCTGTCTTAAGTTGAATCTGTATTGTTACTAGATAAATCACTTTCCTTCACCTCTACACCCCCCATTCTGGCCTTAATTGCATTTCAATTTTCTCATATGTAAGCACAGAGATGCCTAACAGTTTAAAGACTGTCTAATAGCTGGGTTCAGTCACAAAATTACCTAGTAAACCACTCCCCCATATTCCTATGGTGGGCTCTACTATTGTTCTTATTTATTTATTTATTTATTGCATGTATATATTTCTCACCCCTGATTGGACTCAAAGTAATATTGGACTCATAATAATGGCAAAATTCAATGCTATACAACCATGTGAAAGCCAATGCATATGCACAGTTCATTGGTAGATGGTGAGGGAATCCAAGAAAGGTCATTGTGTACAGGCACTGTACATGTGTTTTTACAACTACTAACTAGTAAAATGTTAAGGTTTTCCCTTGACATTAAGTCTAGTTGAGCCCGACTCTGGAGAGTGGTGCTCAGTCTAAGCCAAAGATCCAGCCTCCTAGGTCATGTGGCCGGCATGACTGCATGGAGCATCATTACCTTCCCACTGATCTACTCACCTTTGCATGTTTTCAAACTGCTACGTTGGCAGAAACTGGGTCTAACAATGGGAGCTCGCTCCATCGGCACACTCGAACTGCCAACCTTCCGGTCAACAAGTTCAGCAGCTTAGCGGATTAACCCACGGCATCACCACAGCCCTTGGATTGTAACAAGACACTTATCTAAAATGGCACTATTCTACCATTTTGTGGGAGTCTCTGACCCCTTAATATACTTCCTCATGTTGTGGTGACCCACAATCATAAAATTATTTTCATTGCTACTTCATAACTGTAATTTTGCTACTGTTGTGAATTGTAATTTAGATATCTGATATTTATTTATTATTATTTATTAATTTCAACTTAATAACCCGCCCTCCCCGAGGCTCAGGGTGGTTTCCAACATGTATACAATACATCAAGATAAAACCTTACCAATTAACAACTAAAAACATACTAAAAACATACTAAACACTTTAAAATACCATGACAATCATGGTCAGTTATACAATAGTTAAAACAGCAGGGTCAATAATAGCAGCAGCACAGCTAAGGAATAGACCATTCAGATGGTGGATGCAGGATGTATTTTCATTCACTGGACCAAATTTGGCACAAATACCTGATACACTCAAATTTGAATAATGATGGGGTTGGGAGGGGGTTGATTTTGTCATTTGGGAGTTGTAGTTCCTGGGATTTATAGTTAACCTACAATCAATAAGCATTCTGAACTCCACCAATGATGAAATTGAAACAAAGTTGGCGCACAGAACTCCCATGACCAACAGAAAATACTGGAAGGGATTGGTGGGCATTGACCTCGAGTTTTGAAGTTGTAGTTCACCTACATCTAGAGAGCACTGTGGACTAAAAGAATGATGGATCTGGACCAAACTTGGCACAAATACTCAATATACCCAAATGTGAATACTGGTGGACTTTGGGGGAAGTAGACTTGACATTTATGGGGTTGTATTTGCTGGGATTTATAGTTCACCTACAATCAAAGAGCATTCTGAACCCCACCAATGATAGATTCCGAACCCCAATGACTAGCTGAAAATACTGTGTTTTCTGATGATCTTTGGCTACCCCTCTTACAGCCCCTTGTGACCCCCCCCCAGTTGAGAAATACTGTTGTAGCCAATAGAGGGTTTTTTGAAATTAAAACAGTCTTTCAAGAAAACCAGAAAACTATAACATGGGTGATCAGATTATTATTAGATTATGGGATTTAAAAGGAACACCATCAAATTCCTTTCTTTAGAAAGAATTTAAAGTGGCTTCACATTCCAATCTGTTTGTGCTCCAGAAGTATACAAGGCAGAATTTATTTAAAACAAACAAAATTTTAAAATCCACAAAATAAAACAAGCATAGCCAATTATTAGGGGTTGTTGAAGCTGCAGTTCAGAAGAGTATAGAACTCTATGCATTCCCCATTCGTAGACCAGGAAAAAGTCCATGTAAGATTAAGAAATCAGTGTTCTTGTATCAAAGAAAGGCTATAGCAAAACATATCTTCTCAGGTCCAAGCACGCAAATAGTTCACTTTTTGTTACAAGCAAGTCGCACAAGCTATGGGCATTTGCTGCAGTAGTATGGCTGTGAGAAATTCTGAATGGTAAGAGACATGAAGGAATTGGAAAAGGCAGATCTGTACTTGCTGCAAACTGGCTACTCCCACCTCACCCTCAGGTGTAGGGGAAAGCTGCAAATCACATTTAAAGACAACTCAAGGTAGGACACAAACAACCACAGAGCACATTAAGAAACACATTTTTTAAAGCTCTGCCTCCTTCCCTGCCAGCACTGCAGAGATAGGATGTTGATTTATGGTGTAATGTGGATTTTTTTATTTAACTTTAAAGATTACAAAAACAAGCTATGATGCAGCCCGACAGGTCCACAATACCTGTTTCAGTGCACAATAAAACTTTCCCATTTCTCTGCTATATTAAATGCCCATTGCTTACTAGGGTGTTCTATGAATAGCTATAGCGTGATCAAGACATTTTAATAAGTATTCTCTGACAGTTGAAGAATAAAGGTATTTCCATTATCTTGCTCTTTCTGTTTTAACTCCAAGTTCATGCAGAGTGATTTTTACAATAATGAAAATACCATTTTATATTATATTAAATCATAGCTAATAAAGAATTTAAGCCAAGATTAACCAAAGCCTGGAAATGTTATTTTAAAAATCTAATTAGATGCAGTTATAGAACCAAGGACTCAACAGTAATAATTATCTATAGTTACTACACTTGTGCAATTTGGCCAAAAAGCATGCTGTTTTGTGGTCAATTTTCAGCTAACCCCTCATTCTGTTTACTAGGAAGTCACTTGAATCGGGAGGTGTGTTGCCGTTTTCATTCGGCAAAGATTCAGCCCCTTGGCTACAATGGGAAAATTTAAAAGCTCAGGCATTTTAAGGCCTATCAGTATGAAACCTATCTCAGTTTTAGACCACATTTAAACCTGCAGGCCTGCCAAATTTCAGAACAATTCGCCAACGTGTTGATTTTTTAGAATTATTTTAAGTTTTTACCATGACATTTTTAAAAATAAGACAAACAGTAAGACAGGGTTCTGGGAATTGTAGTCACCAGTTGTGTCCGTTCTCAGCCGATCAGAGCATGGATACAACTAGGCCTTTTATTGGCCGAGAAACAGAGAGAGAGAGAGAGAGAGAGAGAGAGAGAGAGAAAAGTCAACTCCCATCATGCTCCAAGAGGAACTCAGAGACTTTTCAATGCCCGCCCCATGCAAGTGCTGCTGGGAAAGTGAGTTCCCAGCATGGCCCTCTCTGGAGGTATATTGCAGACTTAAATATCATTTCCAGTAGCCGATACATCTGGCTCTCTTGATTTGTTTTGCTCAGCTTTTTGGTTCCCTCCTCCCCGTTCTGTTTTCAGGAGATTACATGAAATGGATCACCGAATATTACAAATCACTTTTGGTCAAACTGTCCAGGGCAAAGCCTAATTGTTTCTGGTATGGTTGAACTGGCATTTTCTAGCAGTTTGAGCATTAAACTACAACCAGGTGATGTTGGGGAAGTCACACTATTTCAGTTTCAGAGGAAAGCAAAAGCACCCCCCCCCCAAATAAATTTTGCCAAAAAAACTGTGAAAAAAGGTTTGTGTTAGGATTGATATAAATGGGAAATGACTTGAATACACACAACTGCAAACTGATTTGATTTCATCTAAAAAACAACATCAAAACATTTTGTTTCCCAAAACTAATTAAACTATTGTTTAAGCCACTGGATGTTAGGATGTGGTACAAAATACACCATTGTCATTGTATACCTATAAGGCACTAGGAGCAGAAAACATGGCATGAGTCAGCACTTGAACTATGTAATATTTGTGCCCCGTCATCTAGTGAGGCTACACAGCCAAGTTATAGCTCAGGGCTGTATAACTGGTGACCCGGGGGCCGCCCAGCCTGTTGGACGCGGGCCCCGCTATGCCCCTGACCGCCATTTTCTTTTTTAAAAAATCTAATTTTTTTTTAAAAAATTGGCGACGGGGGGGGGGGAGGGGGAGGCGGGGCAGGGAGGAGAAAGTGAGCTGGCTCCTCCTCCTTCGCCCTTCCTCCTTCCCCCTCCCTGCACCGCGGCTCGCTATTGGAGCCGTGGCGCGTCCGCGGGGGAGGAGGAGGGGCGAAGGAGGAGGAAGTCAGCTGGCTGCCGGCTTCCTCCATCGCCCCTCCTCCTTCCCCTCCCCGCACCGGCGCGCGGGATCAGGGCAAGGGCGCAGGCGGGGGAAAGATGAGGACGAAGGAGAAGGCCGTCAGCTGACAGCCTTCTCCTTCGTCCTCCCTCTCAGCGCTCGCCCCAGGATCCCTCCTCCGTGGGCGGGGGGGAAAGAGGAGGAGGAGGAGGGGAGTTCTCGCTGCTTTACTCCTTTCAGCCGGCGCGCTGCTTTGGAAGAGGAGGTGGAAGAGGAGGAGGAGGGAGAACTCTCCCTCCGCCTCCTTTTCCCCGGTGCCGCAGCGCACGGGACACCGGCTGCGGCGGGAAGGGCAGGAGGGTGCAAGAAGGTGGGCCTCCTCCTCCTTCCCGGCGCCGCTGGTGTCCCATGGACCGCGGCACCGGAGAAAGAGGAGGAGGGAGAATGACAGTTTAGGAGGGGGCTGGGGGCGGGGTGGGGGGCGGGGCTGGGGGAGGGGCCTGGAGGCGGGGCCGAACGGCCCCCCAGGTCATCAGTGACCTCAAGCCCGGCCCTTGGCGGGTTAGAAGTTGGACAGCACTGTTATAGCTATATCATAAAGTAGATAAGTTATCCCTTATTAATTGCAACTTTCTTCTAGGGAAAGAAACTAATTTTATTACACTGTGTAACAAATTTGAAACAATATTTTCTTGGTTTGTAAGTGTTATCCCTGTTTAATTGTGAAGTACTTACTTTGAAAGTAGATGTTAGTATAGAAAGTAGTATACTCCAGAAACTTTCTTTGTGGATGTCACAAACTATGTTAAATTGGTTGAGACTCAATGAGATATTCATTGAAAAACAATAGTAAAATGTGCTGCAGGATGTTCTACAAAAACAATTTTTTTACAGTTTAGTAAACATTTTGCATATGTTTATGGTAGAACCACTTAGGAAATTACATTTATAACCCAGGGAAAATGTGTTATATAGTGTGATTTGTTAATTCAAGACAGGTTAGCAGTGTAATCCTGTTCAAAACCACCACTGAACTCAGTGGTACTTACTTTCAGGAAAGTCTGCATGGGCTATACCTCAAGTTCTAAATTCAGTTAGTAGATCCAACTCTTACTAGAAGTCATGATAAACTGAAACTGACGTACTTTGGACATATCATGAGATGACATCACTTACTAGAAAAAACAACAATGTTTAGCAAAGTAAAGGCAGTAAAAGAAAAGAAAAAGAGGAAGACCCCATTACAGGGGAATTGAGCCAATCAAAAAAGTCAGAGCCTTGAGTTTGCAAAATCTATATAGTGTAATGGATAACCAGAACTTTTTTGACCTCTTCACATGGGGCTAAATTTGAAGGCATGCGCTGATTTAGCCCCAGTCACCAACCGAGCCATTTGGCTACCATCAGATGATGCTGGCACAGCTCTGTGGGTCCATATTGCCATTGGAATGCACTTACATGCACTTACACTTCCGTCCATCTGATGGCCCTCAGCTGGAGCCTGGTGATGCTCCAGGTTCCCCATGCCACTCTATGAAGTGGAGCATCTCTGATGGCCATATGACAAGGTCATTAGAAGTCTCTCATTCTTCCAATCACCACAAGTTAAAGTCAACATGACAGCAAATAACAATAAGAGCCCAACTAGAGTAGACTCTTCAACCTATGGAGTTTATATGTTGACTTACAATTTAGCAGTTAATTCAATTAGTCAACTTAATTGGATGTAGGCCAAAAATAAGAGTGTTAATCCTCCTGATGTATTGCAAGTGAAATTCCCAGCACTCTTCTTCCCAGGCCAACATAGCCAATTGTGAGAAATATCCCACCACATCGAGAGGGTTCTATAGTCCACATCCAAGCCTAAAACTATCTATTGTAAGTTATTTTTTGAGCCCTTAACAGAGAATTGTGGTTGATAGCACCAATAAAGGTGTGGATACTTCCACTGGAGAAGAAAACAGGCCACAGCTTATTTGAAAGGTTTGGCTTGACATGACACATGAGTCAGGTGTCTCTCAACCAACAAACAACCTCCTAGCAGCCCAACTGCTGGAAGGAATCTAGGGTGACAGAGCCAGGGTTACATATTGGGAAAGAGTTACTACTTGGTTCCCTGGCATGGTCTGGACAGAAGAGACCAATATCCACTGATTGCAGTAATTCAAATGTATCTAAACAAACTCAGTGTATACATGCAAATACAAATGTCAATAGAACATAAGATTGTTACATTCAAATTAAACAGAAATAATTTCTTTCCTTGAAAGATGAAAAAAATCTTCTTCACGTGTGTGGAAGTAACCCTAGTGTCTTTACCACAGACGAGTAGACTACAGGTCCTTGCACAATGAATATCCTATTTTCTTTGTTACATAAGAGTAGACTCCAACATACACAGTTAGTATCCTATTCTTGTTAATACACAAGAGTAGACTTCAACAACGGTTTCAACTCACAGGAGTCTTGTTCAGTGTTCTGCTTGAGTCCTATGTAGATTGTTGTCTTTATGCTCTGTTTTATATTGTTGCTGTTATTAAATTGAAATGTTGCTGTTTTACTAATTGATTTTATGTAAACTGCCCTGAGCCTGCTGGAAGGAGCGGTATATAAAAATGAACAATAAATAAATAAATAAATAAATAAATAAATAATTCCTGCCCTTCCCTGGAACACAAAATAGTGCCACCTAGCTGCAAATGGGGCCTGGATACAATAAATCTCACCAAAATAAACAAAGAAGCCAGAAAACTGCCTCCTGTTGCCTTACCCTCTTCTGAAAGTCTCTAGTCCCCATCAGTTTTGCATTGATTGAAAGAGAAAACCAGCCACAATTAGCATGCAGAAAGTAGTTCTCTTATTATTTAAACTTATAAAAATGGGGGGAAATGGGGCATAGGAAAAAAATGAGATTTAGGTATAAGGAAGACTCCAGGACTTCTGAAGTATGAAATAGGATGGCATCCAATGTGCATTCTTTCACTAAACGTCACCTCCCTTTCCCTTCCTTGAATAATGCAAATACTAGAAATGTATATTTTAAGTTTATAAAGCTTAAACACAATGTATTTTTCAAAGACAGAACACACTGCCTGTCAATACACATAAATTTTCTAAAACATCTTTGCCAGAAAAACAAACCAATATTTTGAGTATTTTGCACAACAATCCATGATTGGAAATACTTTGAAGTTAGCATCTCCATCTCCAGTTTCTGAACTTCTGTGTAATTTGACCATGTTCCATCTGATTTCTCTTAAATCTGTATCTCTTGTTCATTTGATCCTCCATGTTCCAAATCATAGTGGCAAGGCAAATAATCTCATTTCTAAAGGGAACAGAATGTTTGTTCTTTTAACGAATAATGTGGCATACCTTAATGATACAGTCTCTCCTGAGGCTGAATAATTTAATTTTCCCCCCAAATAATGTTTTCTAAAGGGAAACCTTTATAATCAGAAAGATGCCTCAAGCTATATGGATATTATAAAAACTGAGCAGGCAAATCCCTAACATATATATCCCTTCCAAGTTTATCAGTTCATGTAAATTAAGCTGCTGGGAGCTTCTTTTATTAGTGAAAATAGATTTTTTTTGCCCCCTCAGATTCAAGCTGAGTGTGTTCTAATGTCTTCAGTTAGCAGTTTTGCTGATCTTTCCAGTGGTGCTTTATGCAAACCACTGTATAGCCAAATGCCCTTCAAGATTATGGCTGAATGACAGAAATGCATTCAAGGTGCACTAAATGAGAAATGTGCAATTTAGGCAAAGCATTCACACATTTGAATGAAGGTCTGAAACTGTTGAAGCTGCAGCTGTTGACAGGAAATTGAAGTCCCAGTTGCTATTTACCAAGCAGAAATTAGTTCCCTCAGATCAGTTTTATTAAATAGGAAAAAGTAAGTAGATTCTCTCAAGCACCTTAAAGATTTTTTCATTCAGAACTTAAGACTATAATATGCATTATCTCTTTTTGGACCCTTGAATTGCTGGGAACAGCTGTTTCATTTATCATTTGCTAGCCAACTTGAGCCTACAGCTAATAATCATAATTTTCTGTGCATGTATGCACGTATGTGAGATATATATATATACAGTATATATACTGAAAAGGATGATTTCTAGCTTTATGTTCTAGTTGACTTAAGCTTTATGCTCAAATTGAGATACACACACTAGCTTGGGTACCCAGCGGTGCCTGGATTATTTGAAAAGGGCATTGTTTGTTTTGGGGTGTTAGGTAATATCATTAAGTTAATCAGTAACACTCTTTGTTGGGAAAAAGCCAGAATGTAATTTTGTTTTTTATGAATGCTTCCATTAGAAAATACATAATGATATGGGTGAACTATAATTCCTAGAATTGTGGGTCAATCCTCCCCAAACCAGGCCTGTACGCACAGTGTGCCATGTTGGGTGTGTGTGCCAAGTTTGGTACAGATCTGTCATTGGCTGGGTTCAGTTCTCTCTGGATAAGGGTGAACTACTACACCTACAGTATATGCCAAGAGCAGTCACCCCCAAATTCTGCCAGTATTTACAGTTGGCCTCAGTCCCCAAAACTCCTCCAATCTGTTCAGATGCCAATCAATTCCTTTCTGTTTGCTGTGTGCCATAGGAAAGGGTAGGTTAAGGGAGAGGCAGTGGGCAGGATCATACACATTCAAACACAAGGAACCCTGGGATACCTGCCTGTGTTGGAGGAAACACATCAAATCTAGGATGAAATCTCCCCGAATGAAAGCATTCTTTGGAAGATGGGCTGTAGTGTTAGGGGAAGACATTGGCAGCATTTGGGCTTACATGTTCATGGCACTCTATAACCTGCAATGTCAGTAGAGGGTGTGCCTTTGGAGGCTTCTCTGCATTCCGAACTATAGCCTGTTTGTGGAGGCGGGAGGCTGTCTGTGTAAGCAGACACCTCTGCCACATGCACACATACACATTTTTCACTTTTATTATGTGTGTGTATATATATAATGTGTGTGTGTGTACGTAAACTAATTACAAAATATAATTATCTGGTGTCATATCCAATAATTTATCAGCAAATATAGCAATGCTTCAAGGTTTTTATTTTAAATTTGACACTTCTCCATGTTATACCCAGAATCATACACAATAAGACAAACAAAATAATATATATAAGACCAATGTCCCTATCACACTCAGTTCATAAATGTACATCACGTTAATTAAATTTCACAGAAAATCTGGAAATAACAATATACAAATCTAATATACATTGGTAGACAGTGTGAAAAATATTGGCTTAGACTAGAGTAAGAGCTGCTTTTTATTGAGTGGCTATAGTACTGTACACTGGATAGAGATTAAAAGATTAGGCTGCACCAAGCTCATCATCATTGTGTGTGACCTTTATTTCCTTCTATATTGTGACACATAGCTCCAGTTTTAAGAAATATGGTATGCCGTGCAGCTCTGCAGTTTCAAAACAGCTTCTAAACCAACCTTGAACTACTTGCAGCAGTAAAGCAACAGCAGCAGGAAGCTCTTGTGAAGAAATCTAACTGTAGCTATCTGCAGCAGTCTCTTTCAGCAGAAAGTAATGGAGATAGATATCTAAAATTCAAGACTATAAAAAAAATGAGGTATACTTCATGAGTGACTATAATGAAAGGATTGTGATTAATCCTCCTGTGTGTGAAATACCAGATTTTCTTGCCAGAGCTTTCTATTATATTGAACTAGCAATAGAGTGAGTTTGCAGGACCTGAAGTGAGCTGTTTGATTAAGTATCTTGGAGGTCTTTCACTCATAGGGTCACATAAGTTGAAGCTGGCTTGATGGCAGCTAATAACAACAGCAATAGGATGATGTTAGGGAACTTCAAAATATGATGCCTTAAAGTGCAACAACTCTCACATCACACACACACACAATCCAGATCCTTTGGGATTTGACCTTCATCTCAATTGGGGAGTGTCACGTTGTCCTTCCCAGGTCTGAGGTGTCACTTTGTCTTCACTTTCGACTTGATCATAGCGCGCTAGATTCAGTGGCCAATGCTGATCTAGCCCTGGGTCACCCACAGAGCCAGCCAACTCTCATCAAACAATGCTGTGCTGATTCTGTGGGTGCAGAGGGGCAAAACTGGTGTGCCACCACTGCCACAGCAACATGGGAGGCTTCCAGTCTTGCCAATGTATGGGAGGAAGCCACGTACACCACGGTAATTATATTTGGTAATGATATTTCTATGGTGGAAGGGGGTACTATCATATGTGTACAGAGTATAAAGCAGAAGACTCAACACACAGCCCTGTGGCATCCCAGTGTTGACAGTGAGAGCTGATGAGGTATGGTTACCTAATCTAACCAATTGGGAATGTCCAGACAAGAAGTTCACAATCTAGGAACAAATTGAATGTGACAATCCAAGATCCATGAGTTTAGACATCAGTCTTTCTGGGAGGATTGTGTTAAACGTAGAACTAAAGTCTGCAAAAATCATCCTCACATAGTTCCCTCATCGTTCAAGGTGGGTCAAAGCACTGTGGAGCATGATGGCTATGGTGTCCTCTGTCAGCTCTATATGCAAACTGATGTTTGTCCAGTGTATGTGGAAGGCAAGGAATGAGTAGCAAAGAACATGATATTTAGGGTTTCATAGGCTATGTTAGAAATGGGAATGGCTTAATCCACTCACTTTTGAAACACATACCTCTCTAAAACTAGGCATTTTACCACACAAGTCTAGTATATTGCAATTACAGCAGGATAGTAGCTCCTATTGCTGCTTTACACTTACTTGGCTTGCCACTATTTTTAAATTGGGCCTGCCGCATGTTTACAGGGGGGGTTAAATTTTTTAATGTGTTTTAATGTATTTTAATTGTATTTTTAAATGAATTTTATGTGCTTGCTTCTCTTCTGTAAACCGCTCTGGGCACCAGAGAGAGTGGTATAGCAAATCGAATTTAATAAATAAATAAATCATTAATGAACCACTTATTTTCATTAATTAGAGAAACCCATCAATGGCTCCCAATATCACTGCTGTTCTAGCACTGCCAATAGTACAATGAGTCCCTTCCACCGCAGCTGTAATATTCCAGTACTCACATGGTGTGTATGGACATGATTTCAACCCCTCTCTCCCTTGTTATTCTGAAATGCTTGATTTTTCTTTTCTTTATTTTTAATTTTGTTATTGTTGTTTATTTGTTCAGTTGCTTCCGACTCTTCATGACCTCATGGACCAGCCCATGCCAGAGCTCCCTGTCAGCCGTCGCCACCCCACCCCTACCCCCAGCTCCATCAGAGTCAAGCCAGTCACTTCAAGGATACTACCCATCCATCTTGCCCTTGGGCGGCCCCTCTTCCTTTTCCTTTCTATTTTCCCCAGCATCATTGTCTTCTCTAAGCTTTCCTGTCTTTTCATTATGTGGCCAAAGTACTTCATCTTTGCCTCTAATATCCTTCCCTCCAATGAGCAATTGGGCTTTATTTCCTGAAGTATGGACTGGTTTGATCTTCTGGCGGTCCAAGGCACTCTAAGATTTTCCCCCCAACACCACAGTTCAAAAGCATCGATCTTCCTGCCCTTAGCTTTCGTTATGGTCCAGCTCTCACATCCATAGGTTATTGTTTGACATAATTGCATAATCTTGTGGGGGCAAAGTAAAGTAATGCAGTGCAATAAATGAATAGGGAATGTGCACTTGACGATTGTAATGGCTTCAGATTATGATTTTGGTTTATGAGACTTTAATGTTTATAATAAAATGTTTTAATTCTATGTCTTAAGGTCTAATTTCTTATGTTTTATGTTCAATATAGTTAATGGTTTTAATTCACAGTTATATGTTATTGTCTCGTTATTATCCTTTGGTGTTCACATGTATATTGGACATTGAATTTTGCCATTTTTATATTGGATACCGCTTTGAGTCCCTTCCCCCCAGGGTGAGAAAAGAAGTATATAAATGCAGTCAATAAATAAATAATCACACAAAGACAAATTTTAATAAACGAAATGCACTCCATGCCTTCAATTAAGGCCAGAATCCACAAACTCGGTATCCTATATGGGAAAAGAGTTATGGGAATGGAGGAAGAGAGCATGACTAAGCAATGTATGATAGAACAACAAAAGTGGGGCGGCTGGACCCAATATTGCTCGAGGTTGGCAGTGTGGGAGAGCAATTATAGATCCATGCAGCATCAAAACAGTATATCCTGAATGCAGAAAAGTGTAGTAGTGATTTCTGTATCGATACGTTGCCATTGCTTCAACAGCATGGTTGCTGCATGACAACAGGCTGGTGCGAGATGCATATTGTTTCTGAATATAAAACTACAAAAAGGAATTGGCAGCAAATAAAGGGACATTTGTATACCAATATGTAGAAGACACTACACTTTTGTCTTTGCTCAAATTAAGAGAGGGGGGAGAGAGAGAGATTTAGTGGTCTAGTGTCGCCTTAAGTATCTTAATCCTGTATCATATGTTTGAAGCTATTCCATAATTGAAAGAGGCATTTACAGTTCTCTGGAATGTCTAAGCAGGATTTAGAGTGAATAACTTTTGTTTCTCTGGAATTTCTTTGCGTTGACATACCTCTGTGTGGAATTTACCATCTGACAATACGTTAAAGTCAGCTGCCCAGAGACAAACAGATCAAGGAAAATTGCATCAAAGGGAATCTTGCTTTAGATTCCGAACACAAAGAAGAAAGCCTCTTGCTTGTGTTATTTCTCTAGACCCTTGCATAGTGTCACTTATTGAGGGAACCGAATTCAACCTTCAGTGGGAGCCAAGCACAGGAAAATATTGTCAAAGCATGCCTATCTACAAATGTTATGTCTCCATCATATATTTGGGCTGTATTTTGACAGCTACTGCATTGTGCTGTCCCTAAAGGGGGGGAAAATGAAGATAAGGTTGATCAGCATTGCAAGCCATGGTAGATGTTCATGTTCAAGATAAAAGACGGTGAAGTTACATGGGAACAGAAAATTGAATCCATGTTCTATGGGCTTAAAAAGCATGAAAACCCTTCAAATGTTGAAATAACATTGTGCGTGTCCAAAGGGCATGTGTAAAATGCCACCCACATTTTAAAAGAGAATATAATGTAGTGATGTCGGTTATAATTGTTACCCTATTAGAAGAATGAAACCCATTATTTTTACATAAAATGTAAGAGTTCAGTGATGTAGGCAAGTACACCTACACAGAACGCCTACATACACTATTCAACTTGAGGAAAGCTTTTTAAAGTAATGCACTTAAAGATAACACCTCTGTGCTGACCTTGTTATTTAGTTCCTTGCAAAATTAACTCTTTTATAGCCCTTTTAAAATACTTCTTCCTTCTACTGTATTTGTACAAATGCTAAAACCTGGTATGTTGTTCCATCATCTGGTCCAAAACACAAGGGACATTCATCATGACAACAGACAAAGGAAGATTACATTTTTGTGTTCTTTCAGCTTGGAGAACTTATATGAATTGGTTTACAGAAAAGGGAAATGTGTTTCCTTGCCAACTAGGAAGTATGAACCTTGCACACAAAAATGTTAGTGATGTTGCATACCAATCTTGTTTACATATCGAGGTAGCAATGGAGCATAAAGAATTTCAGCTTTTTTATTTCCCTGGCTTACTTTGCTTTCCAACCCATTTACTTACTCAAGGTGAAAACACCTATCACATTTAGAATGCTATATAATATTTGAATGTGGAAATGGAAGGGAAAATATCTTCTTGAAACAACAAGGAGAATTTCAGGATAAATGTGTGATGGGAGGATA
This sequence comes from Anolis apletophallus, assembly GCA_030556195.1. Classification (NCBI taxonomy): domain Eukaryota; kingdom Metazoa; phylum Chordata; class Lepidosauria; order Squamata; family Anolidae; genus Anolis; species Anolis apletophallus. The sequence goes on along the minus strand of JARBWK010000012.1, from coordinate 56,735,354 downwards.
TGAAATTCACATTTTTGGTGTGTGACTGTAGCATGGTGAGCCAGTCTAACAAATACTCCAACAGGTGTCAAGATTGCAATTCACAGTGTCCTGGGAAATCTTTCCTAGGATCTATGCTGTCATTGTTTTGAAATTTGTAAAAACCAGTTCATGACATAGCCCTTTGAAGTCAATGGTAGTTTCAACATGCTATGGTGTGGTCACATTCATCAGCTCCTTAACAGCACTGTGTGATTTTCTAGTTGTTCACACTTACAAAATAATTTAACAGTGGGGCAATTCACAGGTTACTCTCTTAATAAATCAATGCATAGTATTGATCCTTGCTGTAGCTGTAGTTAGTAATGCAGGAAGCTTGGTGAGGTTTGATTTTCATTGTGAAAGTTGCCAGAAGGGGGCTAAAAATATTCACAATCTCTTTTCCAAATTGTTTAGGACAGGGGTGCTCATTAGGTAGATTGCAATCTACTGGTAGATCGCAGGCAGGGCGGGAGGAAGGCTCAGTCCTGCCCCACAGGCTCCCGACGCCACCCAAGTGCAGAAGGAGGTTGGACTGGATGGCCCTTGGAGGTCTCCTCCTATTCTAGGAACCCATTGTTGTTGTTGTTGTTGCTATTATCAGAGGCTGAAGGGCCATCTGTGAGGAATGCTTTGATTGTGTTTTTCCCTTATGGCAGAAGGAGGTTGGACTGGATGGCCCGTGGAGGTCTACTCTAGGAACCTGTTGTTGTTGTTGTTACTAATACTATTAGTAGTAGTAGTAGTAGTACCTCTCCATTGGCACCCCCTTGCAGTGGGGGAGAGGCTTGCATACCCTAATGAAGTTGAGAGCTATGCTGGCAGGTGGCATAATAGCCACTGGTAGGGCCTCCCATGCCAGACAGGTCACAACCGAAGAGTCTGACAAAGAGTGTCAAAAGGCAGGATGGGCTCTCTAGCCTTTTGGCAACCATCCTAAGAGAGGGAAAACCCTAATTTCCAACCCGGGCAGAAGGTGCTTGTCTAACCCTGTAAGGTCAGTCATCTAGAGAAGGAAACTCGAACCAAACCTACGACCTGAGGACATCGCTGCCACCGTCCAAGCTTGCTAGGCCCTGGCAGATGAACCTTTGGTTTAAAGGGTGAGGCCAGTTCTGTGCACGCTGCGCTCCACCAGAAAAATCCATTGCACAGGCTCGTAGGACACATCCAACTTCCGAAAAAGCCCTGTAGCGATAGGCGAGGGACGTAAAGCAACAACGCAGAAAGAACCGCAACTTGGAAACAACATCACCCAATGAGACTTTCTGCTGTGCTTTCTGCAACTGAACTTGACTATCTCAGATTGGCCTTTTTAGTCATCAACGCGCTTGTAAAAAGCGTGGGATGAGTCCTTCCTAAGAATCTTCATTCGCGAAGTAATGCTGCGAGAGAGTAGTAGTAGCAGAGGCTGAATGAATATTATCATCATCATTATTATTATGAATAAATTCAGGGGCTTATTATACTCACATTTAGTTGACTTCAGTCTTAAAATATATTATATGGCTCTCACCAGGCATGTAGCCGGGGGGGGGGGGGCTAAGGGGGCTTCAGGCCCCCCCCCCCGAAATTCTCAGGGTGGTCCGCGAGAAGGCCTTACTGGTACATTATTTAAACTGTTTATTCATATCATGATCTGATCACTATGCTCATTATATCCCACATTAATGGGGTTATTGGGATAACAATACAAAAGGTTTGCTAGGGTAGACCCTCTTTCACCCAGTCTCCGCCCCCCCCCCCCCGAACCAAACTCAGCCCCCCCCAAAAAATATTTCCAAATATTTTGCTTTTATGGCTCTCTGAGTAGTGGGTAGGTAGATCCTTTTGACTTGGTTGTTTTATAAGTAGCTCGCATGCTGAAAAAGGGTAAGCACCCCTGGTTTAGGATGTTTTCCCAGTAATTCACAGACATTCTTTCCCTAGACTGTTATAGTTTGGGGAAGAGGGAGAAAAAGGAAACCTCTCCTGTTCCCAAGGCAACAAAACCAACATTCTGTCTCACTGAAAGAAACTGATTCAGGAATTACAGACAGTCAAGCACACACTTGGGTAAAACATCTGAATAAAGATTATCTTTTATGTGCATTACATTATGTAGGTGCCCATTCCAAGGCAAGGGAACATCGCCTTAATTCCCTCAACCATTTTGAATAGTTTTTCATCAATGGCAAAGGTTAGAGTGCTCCTGTCATATATTTTCTATGCAAGCTGCTGTCCTAACTCCGCTATTTGGAATTGAGTTCCATTGAACATGGGAAGACTTTCGTATTGACATATAGGGCAATGTTTTATTTCTAGCTGCTCTACTAAAACTTCTTCTGGTGGTTAGACAACACACCAGTTATGAGAACTTGTGAGCCATTTTTGTGCTACTGGATTTGCTTGAGTGAACATGCCACAAACATGCCACTGCATTTGCATTTTTCCCCTCTACAGAGTCAGTAAGCAAGAACATTTTGTTGCTCCTACGAAATAAATGATGCTCATTGGTTCACTTGGAATTCCCAGCTGCCTCGTGGCATTAATGATAGATTAAATTAAATGGCAGCAATTACTGCTGTGTTGCAGCTGTGGAAGTAGAATGATTAATTCTAAAGTACCAGGAGGAAAGACTGTGAATATATGTCTGTCTGTCTGTCCATTTATTCTGGGTTATAAACAATGTAAAAAAGGTCACGGAAGAACAGGGCAATCTTAGAGAGAGTGTGATTTAATTCACCATGGGTGCTTTGAGTAGGCTAATGGTGACCTCTCTGATATGTGGTCCTGTCTGTGGATTTATTTCTTCTTCCTGCTTTGCTCTTACTAGTATGTCTGTCTCTCTTGAGGACCTTTTGATATGGGAAGAAGGATACAAATGAAAATGGAACAGCCAGAAAGCAATAGAAACTAGGATGTATCATACTTGAAAATGAGAGGGAAAGAAACTATATCCTGGTTCTGTGGTGACATATGCAATGGATTGCAGCCAGATGTTGAGTCACTGCATGTGTTCAGATATAATGAGACGCTGGAGTTCTTGAGAACTATGGCCTATTATGAATGACCCAGGATGCCCAATGGCACCCGCTGAAGTGCTAACAGCTGAACAAAGCACAGACCTTCTGTCTGCAACTTGCTTATTGTATTGCCCAAATATAGCACTCTGACTTGTCTCTATCCTAACAAGCCAGTAACATATTCTATGGTTTGCTGTACAATTGTTTGTCTTACTTGGAAGATGAATGATAAATTAAATTATGGGTTTCACTATAACATAGGCACACTATGGATAGAAGATTTTGTTCAGCTGCTACTCCTTCCTGCTTGTGAACTATACATTGGGTTTCCCTGTTTTACCATAAAGTATAAATTCACCCATTGGGAGCAGCTATTTTCATCACTTTTTAAACTAGAGCAAAAGGGTCACTACAGTAAAGTGTGTATATAATCCTACTTGCTAGCAGTACATTTCTATGCAGATCTTAATAGAGAGAGCGCGCGTCTATAAATATATTATTATTGTTATTATTATTAGGCTATGGTAATAGCGAAATACTTCAATATGGTAGTAGTTGGTTTTCCATGCTGCATTTCCCGACTTTAAAGTGTGGGAATCATGCTCTTGCAACACTTTGTGACCATCACCATAGCCTATGCTGGTTAGGGCTGCTATGACTTGTAGTCAGGCAGCATCTGGAGGGTCACATGATTCCTATTCCTATTTTAAAGCTGACAAATGAAAGCTGGGATTGTGTAATGACACTGAGTTGTGTAGGAAAAAAAGATAGGAACAGATATATGGAGCCCCTGAAGATTATTTGGGGCACTTTTGTTTCATTTTGGGCACTTTTGCTTTGGCAGGTTGCCTCACAATGGAATTGCTATTTGGCAAAACTTTGGCTCTGCACAAAAATTCTACATTTACACAAAACTATCAATAAACTTGTAACAACAATCATAAAGAAGACAAGCAAATACAATGCTTCGAACCTTCTGTTCTCTCTTCCCCCTTCTTGTTCTTTTATTTCATATGGCCATTAGACTTGTTTTTTAACTTGCCCTATCCCTGAAGCCTTTAGAGTAGCAGAGAACATTTATAAACAAGATAAGACAATAGAAACACTATCTCTATCCTACCTACGAAAATAGCCCCTGGCATAGATCTTCCCATTGCCATCTGGAGCTCAGGTGAGCACCTGGGGCCCAACTCTGATCATAATGTGGCATATGGAAGTTGTTGTCCATAACTTTAGATAGACCGCAAGACAAAAATAATAATATATATCTTCTGGGATATGAATTAGTAATAAGGAAACTTCTGAAGAGCTATAGCTGTATATCACAGGTATATAGAGGATAGGCTCCCCAATTACTCATAAGGGACAACAGTTTCTCTAGTGTGCATGCTTTAGAAACAGATTCCCAGACTTCTCAATGGAAAATCTGGCTAGCTCCAGATGGAAAACTGTCACGTCCACTTTTCGCCCCCATTTCCTAATCACTATTAAATTGGAAAATATCTGAAAGGTCATCTAATTCCTCCCAGTGCATAAACTTGTAGTAAAAGCACACATATTTATTTATATATTTACTTGCCCTATTTATATCATGCCTTTCTCTACTTCGAAGGGGACTCAAGGCAGCTTACAAAGAAGCAATTATTCAATGCCCTAAAACACATACACTTAAATTAAAATTGAATTAAATTAAATTTAAAAAAATGTATTAAACATTTAAGAACATCACATTCCATATTTAATTCACGTCATCGTTGTAGTCCAAACCGTTCCACAGTCATTCCATATATTCCAGATCTGTTAATTGCACTGCACTATTCTCCGAAGGTCTGATCCCACAGCCAGTTTTTACCTTTCTTCTGAAGGCTAGGAGGAAGGGGGCTGATCTAATGTCAATGGGGAGGGAGTTCCATAGCCGAGGGGCCACCACTGAGAAGGTCCTGTTTCTTGTTCCCATCGGTTGTGCCTGTGAAGGAGATGGAACTGAGAGCAGGACCTCCCCGGAAGATCTTAATCTCCGCGATGGTGATACACTTGGACAGGTAAGCTGGGCCGGAACTATTTAGGACTTTAGAGGCTAAAGCCAGCATTTTGAGTTGTGAACGGTAGCAGATTGGCAGCCAGTGGAGCTGACGTAACAGGTAATATCTGCAAAAAAATATCTCATTTTGGAAAGCCAACCATCTTCTACTCCAAAGCAGGAAGTTCTTCCATCCTTCAGATGGAATCTTCTTTCTTTTAATTTGAATCCATTGGTTAAGATCTTATTTTGTGGAAACAGCAGAAAAGAAGGCCATCTTCCACATCACAAGTAAAAAAAAAAACTTAAACAGTGTCGCCCTGAACTAGATACAGTACTGCAGATAAAGTCTGATCAAAGTAGAAGAAAGTCGCATTCTTGTTTCCATTGATCTGTTGATGAAGCCAGGAATTGCATTGACGTTTTTGTCACTGCATCACATCATGATTACCAGATTGAAAGCATGATAACAGTGATTTGTTTTTCAGTGCTTTCTTCTGGGATATAAATGCAGACACAGAGAGACGCGCACATTTTGATAGCTCATTAAACGTAGGAGAAATTGTTGGTAGTATAGGTCCACAACACCTTGCACAGTGGAGTAAATCAATTTGTTAAAAATCATCATCATCATCATCATACTTTATTTATTCCCTGCCACCATCTCCCCAATGGGACTTGGTAAGGCTTACATAAGGCCACACCCATCAATAGAGTAAACACAATATAACACAATAACACAACAGAAAATCAGAAAATAAAATAATCTAAAATACAAAACCAATGTAAATAAACAACACAACTATATGAAATCAAAACATTAAGACACTAAATATGATCACCGTGGGAAGGGCCAAATTCAAAGATTAAACATTTTAAAACACTGGGAGATAGGGCAAAATAAAGTATCATGGAGGGGATCCGGGGAATGAGCTTGGATTTAATTGCACAACCAGACAATAAAGTGCTTCTGAGGGCATTTTGTGCAGTTTGGTCAGGGATTATCATACATTCAATCATTAATACGAGTATCAATCATTGGAACAGCCAAGTTTTCAGGCTTCTCCTAAAGATTGCCAGGGTGGGAGGTTACCTAATATCTCTGGGAAGCGAATTCCAGTGTTGAGGGGCCACCATAGAGAAGGCCCTCTCTGTTCTCACTGTTTTCATTCCATTGTCTGTTGAATGCTGACCAAAGCTAGGGCAGTACTCATAGACTATCATAGTTATGACCAAATGGTCCATTGTAAGCAGAGCCTGCCCCCCGCACCCCCAATAGCTAGAGACCAGTTTTATCTGGGGTCATGGACCCTGGACTGTGGCTTCCTAGAAAGCAGAAGGTCAACCAGGCTGTGTTCCAGAAGGCAAGAAGTAGTATGTAGTGAATACATGAATAATTAAGAACTGAATGAGTCCCACGAGGGCTGGATCTGAGGACCCATCCAAACAGCTATATAACCCAGAATATCAAGGCAGAAAATCCCACAATATCTACTTTGAACTGGGTTATCTGGGACCCTTTCCCCACAGCTGAATAAAATTCCACATTTTCAGCTTGGAACTGGAATATATGGCAGTGTGGAACTCAGATAACCCAGTTCAAAGCAGGTATTATGGGATTTTCTGCCTTGATATTCTGGGTTATATGGCTGTGTGGAAGGGCCTTGAGTCCACACTGCCATATATCTCAGTTCAAAGCACAAAATGTGGGATTTTATTCAGCTTTGTGGAAGGGGCCTCAGTAACCCTAGCTCTCTCCTATAATTCCCTATACTAGAAGAAAAATGTGTATGTCAAAAATGTGGAGAGTGCACTGACACAGTGGTATGATTGCTGAAATTTTGCTATATGTATTTATGGACACTTAGTTTCTTGTCTTGGAATAAAAATGTATTAATCTAAAAATGGACGGGGTTGAATAAATTACCTAAGGAATATACTCGTATTATTGTTCTGTTGGCTGTTCATCTTTACAGTGAGCTTCAGAAATATGTTTAGTCAATGCCAATATTGTCAGCAATTCCAGGAAAAGCCAGGATCAAGGCAGTCTGCTGGATTTGAGGATTTGTTCGCCATAATGATAGAAAAATGAAAGATCTTGCTTTTGCTCATCTCACACAAACTGCCATGAAATAATGTATTACTGCACTGGAAAAGGTCCTCTCCCTTGTTTATAAATGATAGTGACTCAGAGATGCTGGATAGATTGTTCCCTTGAGAGATTCATATTATTGTGTAATAAATAAGCCAGAATTTAGTAGCAAGTCTCTCGATGGGCTTTCTTTATTGTTTTTTGCAGCATATGCATTGAAGGGGGGGGGGAGAGATTACTGTTCTTAATCCTAATTGCATAGGATGGTGAAAAACAACAACCAACAAATAACAACAACAACACATGGAGAAAATGATACAGTAATGGAGAAAAGTGGATGAAAAAGAAATTGAAAGTAAAACATCAGATATATATAGAAGTATATCTTAAATAAAGTACTGTATATACTTGAGTATAAGCTTAGGGCCAAGGCCCCTAATTTTATCACAAAAATATGGAAAAACAGAATAACTCGAGTATAAGCCAAGGGTGGGAAATGCAGCAGCTACTGGTAAATTTCAAAATAAAAATAGATACCAATACAATTACATTAATTGAGGCATCGTAAGGTTAGATGTTTTTAAATGTTTACATAAAATTGTAATTTAAGATAAGACTGTCCAACTCTGATTAAAGCATTATTCTAACCTTCTTCAATGTAAATGTGCATACGTACCCTTCCAATAATAATGAGAGTAAAATAAGAAATGTGAAAATAATCGAGTAAAATAATAAATATTATAATAACAACAATAATAAAGTTAAATAATAAATGTAACAATAATAAATAGAGTAAATAATAAATGTAGTAATAATAAGCAAGTAAAATAATAAATAACCTTGACTTGAGTATAAGCCGAGGGGGACTTTTTCAGCCTTAAAAAGGGCTGAAAAACTAGACTTATACTTGAGTATATACAATATGTATGTTCCTGGGCTTTACTACTTTAACTTAAAAATTGGTACTAGAGGCAAAAATAACATGGAAAGAATAGGGATACATTTTTCTACACCACAAAAAAAAAAGAAAGCGCAAAGCATCGTGTTTCTCCAAAATGGATAAACTTTTTTTTATCCAAAATGAATGTAAAATGAAAAGACTACATCCAGTTAAGCTTCCATAAGTAACAAAAACAATTGAATCGTTTAGAAACTACTGAAAAGCTTGATGAATATATTGAGGAATGGTACTGTTTTATCTTTCGCCAGCGTTCAGTTGTCTTATGATTTTTATTTTAGTAATCAAAGTTCTAGTTCTATTATGATTTTTAATTTGCTGGAGGTAGCAGTGAGGCCTGCTTATCTTTCCTTGTTTTGTATTTTACTGTTAATGCATACTCACAGTAAAGTAAAGGATCGCTTCTCAGCCTTTTGGCTAAGATCAACTGTGTAAAGTATTTTGGAGGCAGCTGCTATTTATTTTCCCTGCAAACACACATAACCATTGTGAGATCACCTAGAGTAGAACCTTTTCTGTGGTTGATGAGTAAAATGTATGGATGTGTTTTGTTACTACTTTTTTGAAGTTAAAATGCTTTTTTGGAATACTTTGAAGTAGTTTTTTGTTTCAAACTTTAAAATTCTGTACATGGACTTGTATTCAAAAGGAGGCTTTGAAAAGCAATTCATAATAGGTTTGTTGTTAATGAGTGTCAAGTTGAGACCTCCTCTTGCCTCCTGGGGGTTCTATATGGGAAGTTTGGCCCAGTTCTATCATTGGTGGGGTTCAGAATGCACTTTGATTGTAGGGGATTGTAGGGGATGTGATTTACTTGATTGTATCTATTTTGTGTGTGGTGTGTGTGTGTGTGTGTATTGGTTCCTCCCACTTTTCCTATTGCCTTCTATCTAGCCAGACATCTTGGCCTTTTCTAGTGAGTCATGTCTTCACATGATTTGGCCAAAACAGAGCAGTCTCAATGTTTCCTTGGCGCCTGGAGAGAGTTCAGGCTTAATTTGCTCTAGAACCCATTTATTTAACTTTTTGGCAGTCCAGGGTATTTACAGAACTTTCTTAACGTAGCACCTTTCAACCACATGGGTCATCTACATAACTTCATTGGTTACTGTTTCTTTCTCCATTTTTCGTGCCTCCTTTCTCTGAGTCTAATTCCATTTTGTGTGTGTGTGTGTGTGTGTGTGTGAGAGAGAGAGAGAGAGAGGAGTGACTTGAGAAACTGCAAGTTGCTTCTGGTGTGAGAGAATTGGCCATTTGCAAGGACATTGCCCAGGAGATGCCCGGATGTTTTGATGTTTTTCCATCCTTGTGGGAGGCTTCTGTCATGTTCCTGCATGAAGAGCTGGAGCTGACAGCTGGAGATTAACCTGCTCTCCCCAGATTCAAACCAGTCAGCAGCCCAGCCAGCACAAGGGTTTAACCCATTGAACCACTGGGAGTGGAAAGTAGACATCACACTGGCAATGAAGGTCTGCATAGTTTAAGCAATGGTATTCCCCATAGTAACCTATGGATGCAAGAGCTGGACCATAAGGAAGGTGGAGTAATGAAAAAGATACACTTTTGAACTGTGAATTTATTTTTTATTATTTCAATTTGCTAAACCGCCCTCCCCGAGGCTCAGGGTGGTTTCCAGACATATATAAAAACACATCGAGATAAAACACATCAAGATAAAACATCCTAAAACATCCTAAAAACACTCTAAAATACCATGACAATCATGGCCAGTTACAGACACATAAATCGCATAAAAACACACTAATCAGGTCAAGCTGATTCAAGTAGCAGTGGCAGCACGGCTAGGGATTGGCAGTTCAAGCACCGGTCAGGCCAAATGCCTGCCTGAACAGCCAGGTCTTGCACGACCTGCGGAAGGCCATCAGGTCCCGCAGGGCTCGCGTCTCAGCTGGCAGCGAGTTCCACAGAACCGGGGCAGCCACTGAGAACGCCCTCTGCCGTGTGCTGGACAGCCTATAGGTTTTCGGTCCTGGGACCTCAAGCATGTTAAGCATACGATTTAAAGAGATAGTGATAAAATGAAGTTTTGCCTGACTATCTTACCAATTGGAAACCACTCTTTTCCCCTATTATTTCCTAATGATGACTTCTTGTATGATTATGTATAAGGACGGTGATTCTCCAGCTCTTCCTAATATCTCTTTTCTGAGATTTTTTTCCCTTGATGTATTTCTGCTATATAAACAGAGTCTACTGTAAAAAAAAGTGATTACAAGAGCTTTTTAGGGAGCCATGTGCTTTAAAGATGAATTTGGGCCAGAAATACCATGTTTAAAACCTCACAATGAAATCTACTTGGTGATTAGGGATTTCTCACCCTAGCCTTTTATAAAGAGATGGTAGAATAGTTGATGATATAGTTGTCAATTTAAATTACATTTAATTCAATTGTGCAATAATAATAATAATAATAAGAAGAAGAAGAACTTTATTTATATACCATTCTATCTCCCCAAAGCGACTTACAACATTATAATTTACTGAGGTGTGTTATAATACTGTATTATAATGCTTGTATTTTTTGCATTACATTTTAAAAAATCATGTTGATAGACAACTTGAATCCCAATCTGGAGAGGAATATGAAACCTAAACCAAAGGAATAAATAACTACATATCAAGAATCCATGAAAGAATGCTTGTATGTAAACATGTTGTTGGTGTTGCGTTGTGTGCCTTCAAGTCATTTCTGGTTTATGGTGACCCCATGGTGAACCTTTCATGGGGTTTTCTCAGCAATATTTATTCAAAGAGGGTTTGAGGCTCAGAGAGTGTGACTTGTTAAAGGCCACCCTGGGGCTTCCATGGCAGAGCAACGGTTCAAACCCTGGTCTCCAGAATATTAATACAACACTACACCATGTTGACTCTCAATGTGATACTAAAATTTCCAATTCCTTCTCATATCTTCTCAAAGAAAGATTTATTTTTAAAAAAACATAAAGCAATATTTTTTTAAAACTCAGACTTATTAAGGAAAATTATTTTATTCATATTCTTGAATTTGCCTCCAGGTTTAATATGAATATGTAGAAACATTGGCATCTCAAGAGGTACAAGATAATTTCCATAATGTGTAGCTGTCTATTTTTATTAGTCCTTAAATAAGGATAACACAGAGAAAGAAGTCAGGTGAAGAAAAAATCTTCCCAGGGTTAGATTTACCTGATTAGTGACCATTAAGCACACATTTCCTAAAGTCCAAGGCACAGTCTATGTTCGCTCCACTTGTGTTCAGCTAAAAGATATATTCCAGAGCTACCTAGATGACTATTATAATAGTCATTTTATCAATATTCATACTTATTCCAGTAGTGAATGTTTAAGGATGTAGTTCCTCATTGTGGAAGGATATCCTGCATATGGTGCACAGAGACACCCTTAGAACAATCCTGTGAATGCAGGCTTAGTTGGGAGTTAAGTTGTATAGTCCTTACTCATTCACAGAACATTACAGAGGGTCAAGATAACAATGTCCACACTAATATTTTTTGTACAGTTTTTTTTAACCACTGATAATCTGTGTGTGTGTGAAGCAGGAGTCTAAATTCTGTTTGATGGATGGTGCTATGAACCTTCCTTCTCAAAGCAAACTCCTTTTTTGGTAAGTCTGTACAAGATTTGAGCCAATTTTCCCCTTTCATATATTTAAAGAACAATTAGCCTCAGGATCAAATTTTCAGACATGTCCGTTTTGCATGGACAATTACCTCTTCAACTGCACCATGTGGGCTGAGGGGCCGGCCAAGGTTGCCCGTGTTGTCAAAGCAAACACCAGTTTCATATATTTCTCTCCAAATTTTCAGACATTTGCCATGGAGCCCATTACAAGATGTACATCTACTTTCGGTGGGGCTTCGTGGCAAAAGGGGAGAAGAACCGGCATATGGATCTGAGCATGGATCTGGCTTCTCCGTTTTGTTCCGGTGCCCGTAATGGCAAGGGCCCAGCCGTCAAGGCTTCCAATTCAAAAAGAGACCACATGGCAGCTGATCTTGGCTCCTCCTCACCTATTGGACATCACAGTTGAATCTCTTTGGCTTGGAGAGTCACCCTTTTAGCTTCTTTTTCTCCTTCTCTTCCTATCATTCAGAAAATACTTCTAAAAGATAATAAATATTATTAATGATAGTAATTCCAACAAACATAAAGAGAAGCGTACCTCTCATCTAGAGTAGAAAGTAGAAACAGGAAGCAAAACCCAAGCAGAAAGGAAATTGCATGCAGTAGAGAAAACAGAGGGTATTTTAAAGGTAGTCCAGGAAGGATAGGAAAGCAAGGGAATTTTTAAAGTAGTCCAGGGAGCATAGCTCCACTGAGCTCCAGGTCATTGCTCATACTTCCCTGCGCCTCCTTAAAATGCCTTGGAAAGCTGCGTGGAATGCTGCTGGTGCTGGGAGAAAAAGTGCATGCCTGCAGCACCTCTCCTCTAGCTTTAGAAGGTCTCCTCTACAAACAGAAGGGAAAGGATCCAGAAAGAGTGGTATCTTAACTCTGATGCTTTTTTAAACCCAGGTCTTGGTGAAGGATATGGAAGGGGGGCCTGTGGGAAGTCCCCTCCCCCATAATGGGCTGGATAGGGTGCTTTCTTAACCCCATTGCTGACACCCAGGTTCCCTTGAAGGGAAAAAAAGGAAAGGCTCCCAGGAAGGGTGCTTCCTTAACCCCATTGCTGAAGCCCAGGCTCACTTTAAGGGAACAAAGGAAAAGCTCCCAGGGGAAAGGGGAGCCTCATAAGTTCCCCATAGTTATTGGCTATGTACTGAAAACAGCTATTTGGCTACTCACCCATTTTTGGGAGGCACGCGAAAACGGATATGGGGGTCTACTGGTATCTGGCCAGCAGAAACCGATCGAGGTTCACCTGAAACGCACAAGCCTAATTTGCAACAATGAGGTGCTTCCCCCCATGGGATGGGGCCAAAAGTAAATTGAGTGATACGGGATATGGGTCAGTGGATTCGCCATTCCCTTTGTGCGTCCCGATGTGGGACCTATCCATAAGCTAATGTGATAAGGTTCCAAGAACAGAACCCTAGTAGTTATTGAGAAGAAGTTTCAGGAATCAAATGGAAAATCCCATGCTTGAATACTCTCCCATGTTGAACAAGAATATGTCTATAAAAATAAAATAGTCCTTTTAAAGAGAAGGATTGGACAGCCCTCTTCTCTCTGCAATATTTGTTTCCCACATCTCTGTTGAGCCTTTTTTTGAGAGTTCTTCTCCTTGGAAGACAAAGCAGATGTAACTTTGCAAGAAGCCTAAGAGCCTGCCAATTCTTTCTTTGGTGCATCAGGTCAGATGAAGTCAGCTTCAGAGCAGGAAGAAGAGTTGGAGTTGGAGAAGAGGTTCCCCAGTCCTTAATATTTATCTATTTTATTTATTTACTTTATTTATATTCCGCTCTTCTCACCCCGAAGGGGACTCAGAGCGGATTACAGGTACACATACTTAGCAGACAATCCCTGCCATTTCACATACACACATATAGATGAACAGAGGCAAACTCTGGCCACCAGGGGGAGGTGACGCACTCCTAATCTCTCAGCGTCCCCAGCGTTCCTTGTTGTTCCTTCCGCATTCCTCAGCATTCCTGGAGCTCTTTAATGGCCTCATAATTCAGTCAAAATTTGCCTCCCCACTTAATGTGGTACCTTTATCTCCTACTTGACAAATGCAACGGTCTTTCAGCAGGCTACACTTAAAGGTCGAGCACCCACCTCGACTGGGCAGGCCTTGAACTCATCACCTACTGGTCAGAGAGATCTTATGCAGCTGACACTTAGCCAGCTGCGCCACATTCCCGGTGCTCATAATAAGTGGAGTCTCAGGTGACTGGCTCAGCCCATGCCTTGCTGATGGAGCAAAAGTCTACAATCAAGACATCAGGAGTCTTGATTAAATATTTCCTGGGACCAGCGGGTTGACTCAATAGGCTCATATGTAAGAAAGTTACTTTCCCCAGCCAAGAATAAAACTTCAGTTCTCCTCTTGACACTTCAGCTCTTGCAAGTGTGTTTAATGGATTTATGATCCTTGGGCTGTTTGTTAAGTAGACTAAAGCAACTCCCTAGAACTCAGTCTTAGATTTATAGCTTTCGAATGCCTCCTCCTTCCGTGGCTTCTGACTTTGTCACCCTGAATTCCTGTTTGATGTAGAGAGCAGGACAGTACAAGATATTTGTTTATGGGAAGGAATGTTCAGTTTACGAGTCCCAAGATTCCCAGGATATATTATCTTTCTGCAGAGAGCATTTGCATGAACTTCAATACCGATGGGTCTGTTGTGCCAACATCAAAGAGCAGTGTTCATTTCTTCAATCAGTATTTTGTTATCCAATGTGTTTTTTCTTTATGGAGATTATCTATGTGATACTTAGAATGGTTTTGAGCAGTAATGGTCCATTCTTATACAATATAATATCTACTAAATGTAGCAGCAAAAATATGGCTATTGGCAGAGTTTTAAAACATCAGGCTAGGACAATTTAAATGCTAAAAAGCAAAGAAATGCAGTTGAGCAATTTCTGCCCTTGGTGTCTAGCGCACAGCGACTCTAAGTCGCTGCACTGTGACATGAGATAGTGAAAGGAAAAGAGGTTTCTATCATCCACTCCATATACTGTACTGGTCATTAATTGGATGTTGCATTTAAATCTTGCAAATTATTATATACAATTTATTTTATGTTTCTCCTACAAAATATTACCAGCATGGATTTTAGTTTCAGTGCTCCCATCATATTTCCAGGGCTGATAGTCAAAGCTCTCCGCTAATGCTTAGGAGGAGATTGTACTGCTCACTCAACCTTACTATTTTGACTAATTAAATTTAAAAGTATTTATTATTTTTAATCTGTTTTTTTTCTTTTGAGAAAGGCCAATTTCTTATTTATATTTGATGTTATCAATCAGCCTCACCTCTTTTGCAGCTGGAATGATAAGTGATGCATGCTACTTATGTATAAAGATACTGAATTCAAGATTGTATACAAGAGCAAAGAAGAAAAAGTAGAAATTAGCTTTAAAAGTTAAAAAAACCCTTACTGGGCCACCATAAAGCTCCTCCAGCAGGCCTCCTGGCATGTATAAATGATTTTCCTCCTCCCCCCTTCCACCTCCTACCACATCATTTCTATATGCCAGGAGGCCTGCAGGAGGGGCTTGACGGCAGCGTCGTAACTCTTCTTAACTTTGAAAACTAATTTGGGGGGGGGGGTTGGAAAGGAGGTGGGTGCCCTCTCAGCTCTCCAGGCTCATGGAGCCCAAAGAACCAAGAGGGCTGTGGGACTGACCCCCAGGAGTATCCCAGCATCAGTCCCCATATGTGCAATACCCCATTAGACCCAGGCCTTTCAGGAAGGCACAGGTCTAATGGGTTTACCTGGTTTTGTTGTTGTTTATTTATTCAGTTGCTTCTGACTCTTCGTGACCTCTTAGACCAGCCCATGCCAGAGCTCCCTGTTGGCCATGGCCACCCCCAGTTCCTTCAAAGTCATGCCAGTCACTTCAAGGATACCATCCATCCGTTTTGCCCTTGGTTGGCCCACTCTTTCTTTTTCCTTCAATTTTCCCCAGCATCATTGGCTTCTCCAAGCTTTCCTGTCTTCTCATAATGGAGGCATCAATTAGATGCCTCCAGTAAAAGTCCAACAGTTCACACATTTTGGGGCCTGTCTGGAAGGGCCCTTGGGGTGAAGCTCTCTTCTATTATTCACTAAGTGGCCGTATGAATATAATATCCTACAGAAAGTTTTTCTGTACAGCACGTGTGGGAATCAAATGGACCTCCAGATGTTGACTGACTGCAATTGGTAACATTCTCACTATTGGTTGCACTAGTTTGGGCTGATGGGAGCTGCAATCCACTTCTACACATGGGCGTCGAGCAGGTATTTTCATTTTGTACAGTGCATGAAGGTGCTGGTGTCTACGGCCACACGTCCCATTATGGATGCCTTACAAGACTCATAAAATAGGAAAAGAACTTGCTTTGGTTCTTGGATAAAGCTATTCAAATAGCAGATTGAAAATATAGTACCTTGGAAAGGTCTAAAGCTGAAAATATTGATTGTTCGACACCGAAGTGTACTACAGCATGGGATTTAATACTTCCTTTCCATCTAAAAGGTTGAATTTTACCAACTTTTGTTGCATTCCCTTCGATTGCCCTGATTTGACTGGGATAATCCTGAGTAATCCTCCCCCCTTTCAACAGCCAAAGCATACCGGAGGGCCTACTGATTTACAGGTTCTCCGGCATGATTCTGTGACCAACTTTCAGCAAAAGTTGATGATAAAGTCACATTGGAGGGGCTAGAGATCTCTAGAGAGAACATGTTAATTGAGCCCATGAATAATAAAATCCACAAAAGCCAAATCCGCAAATTTGGAAAGCCAACTCTACAAAGCATAATGTAGTTTTAAAACCATTAAACTTACTAATGTCGAAAGCTTTCATGGCCGGAATCATTGGGTTGTTGTAGTTTTTTTTTCGGGCTTTGAGGATGCCTGCCATAGATGCAGGCAAAATGTCAGGAGAGAATGCTTCTAGAACAGTGGTTCTCAACCTTCCTGGTGCCGCGACCCCTTAAGACATTTCTCCATGTTGTAGTGACCCCTAACCATAACATTATTTTAGTTGCTACTTCACAACTTGTCATTTTGCTCCTGTTATGAATCGTCATGTAAATATCTGAGATGCAGGATGTATTTTCATTCACTGCCCCAAATTTGGCACAAATACCCAATACACCCAAATTTGAATATTGGTGGGGTTGCGGGGGATTGATTTTGTCATTCGGGAGTTGTAGTAGCTGGGATTTATTCTTAACTTACAACCGAGGAGCATTCTGAACCTCACCAACGATGGAATTGAACCAAACTTGCACACAGAACTCTCATGACCAACAGAAAATACTGGAAGGGTTTAGTGGGCATTGAGCTTGAGTTTGGGAGTTATAGTTCATCTACATCCAGAGAGCATTGAGGACTCAAACAATGATGGATCTGGACCAAACTATGGCACAAAGACTCCATATGCCCAAATGTGAACACTGGTGGAGGTTGGGGGATTTGGGAGTTGCCTTGTTGGGATTCATAGTTCACCTACAAAGAGTATTCTGAACCGCACCAACTATATAATTGGGCCAAACTTCCCACACAGAACCCACAATAGAAAATACTGTGTTTTCCGATGGTCTTTGGCGACCCCTCTGTCACCCCCTCGTGACCCCTCCAGGGGTCCCGACCCCCAGGTTGGGAAACACTGTTCTAGAACATGGCCATACAGCCTGAAAAAACTACAACAACCCATTAAATTAACAGTTATGGTAAAAACTGCTAGCTTAATGTTTAATTTATACAAATTTAATTTATGCCAATTTAAAAAGAAATGTAAACATAATATCCTGAAAATACATATTTCTGTAACAGGTATTTAACCATCAAAGATTTAGGCCCCGTCTACACTGCCATATAAAATTCACATTATCTGATTTGAACTAGATGATATGGCAGTGTAGACTCAAATAATCCAGTTCAAAGCAGACAATGTGTTTTATCTACATTGATAATCTGGATTATATGGCAGTGTCGATCCAGCCTTGGAGAAATTTCATAGCCTGAGAGCTACCACCAAGAAGGCTCTTCCCCGTATTCTTAACAAACATGGTTGTGATTATAGTGGGACAGAGAGGAAACCCTCCCCAAACTACCTCAAAATGTTTGCATATTAGTCTTTCAGAATAATAAGATTTACTCGTGTGAAATTCTGAATCCCATGTTTAAATCGGTTATCTCTTTCCACAATACTAATTTGAAAAGTTTAGTTCACCTCTTTAAGCGCTATTTCCCAATTCCTGAAAAGTCTAGCCTAAAGGACTGATAACCTAATCTTCTTCCTGCTTCATTTTTACCATAAAGTATGGAAGGTCTTATTAAAAGAAAGCAAATTCTCCACCAGTCCTCTCTGATTTGTAGGATAACTATTATTTTAAATCCTGAGGTGGGAACAAACTCCTTTGTGCAATCATGAAGTGTTTTGTTTTTCTGACTTTTTTAAGGAGAATGGGTGAGATACGATTATCCATTTGGAATTCTCTCTTTCCATTTTTCTTATGCTATCTAGGAAAATCTGTGTTTAGCCTTGGGCTAATGTAAGACTGTTAAAATATGCCAGATGTACTTCTAAGTATGTACTTTTGTAGCAAAAGGACTCTGTAGATTTAGGTAGGCAGGATAGTAGAAAAGCCTTGACCTCAATTGTGTATTTTAGGGGCAATTTAAGTTATTTTATTTTCTTCCTCTTTATGATGATCAATAATTTATATTTTAATAATAGTTTACATTTATGTTTGGCAAAAGAGCCTGCCTAAGAGACATCTACACTTTAGATTTAAGGCAGTTTTATACCATTGGAGCCCCCGGTGGTGCAGTGGGTTAAACCACTGAGCTGCTGAGCTTGTTGACCAAAAGGTCACAGGTTTGATTCCGGGGAGCAGCATGAGCTTCCGCTGTCAGCCCCAGCTTCTGCCAACCTAGCAGTTCAAAAACATGCAAAATGTGAGTAGATCAGTAGGTAATGCCAGCCACATGAGCTTGGAGGTGTCTATGGACAATGCTGGCTCTTCGGCTTAGAAATGGAGATGAGCACCAACCCCCAGAGTCGGGCATGACTGGACTTAATGTCAAGGGAAACCCTTTACCTTCACTATACCACTTTAGCAGCCATGGATCAATATTGTGCAATCATGAGAGTTGTGGTTTTGCAAGCTGTTTAGTCTTTAATGCCAAAAGAGTGCTGGTGCCTCACCAAACTACAAATCCCAGTTTCACCATAGTGTCAAGTCAAGGCAGTGAAAGTGGTGTCAAACTGCAGCAATTCTAAAATATAGATGCACCTATATTCATTTGCTTACATCTTGCATGCATGGCCAATTAAGGGCCCATCCAGATAGGCCTAAAATCCAGGACCTGTTCCAGGTTTACCTGAAGTGTTTTGCAGTTAAATGGGGGGGGGGGCTGCCCTCCCTCTGGTTGTTCTGTGAGGTCACAAAGCCACACACAAACCCAGGGAAAGCCCAGAGTTTGTAGTGGGCGTGGGGACAATCCTGGGAGGAACTGGAATATAATATCCCAATTCCTTCCAGGATGTTGTCATGTCTGGAAGGACCCTAAGAAGGGAGTATACCAGTATTTTAAAAAGTTGTTTGAGACAAACAAGGTAGACCAAGACCAGTATCCTAAAGTAGTTTTTCCTGCATAATTCTGCTTTGCTTTTGGAATTGTCCAGGTTATTCCAAGAACACAATAGTGCAGTAATGGAAAAATGATACTTGACAGCATAGGAAAAGGCAGTGTTGTCAGTGGGTTCATAGAATGAGTGCAATTTGACAACATTTTAACTGCCATGGTTCAATGCTATGGAATGATGGGAGTTGTAGTTTAGAGAGGCACCTGCACTCTTTGGCCTTGCAAAACATCAACTCCCGGGATTACATAGCATTAAGACATGGCAATTAAAATGTCAAACTGCATTCATTCTATAGTGTAAATGATGCATACTCACTTGTGGAATTCTTGAATGTGAAGGTATAAATGCAGTGCAAATAGGAGCCTACAAATTTATATATCATTCCTATAATGTTAAAATATTTACTGACTACTTTTTGGAAGTTATTAGTTGCTGGAACAGACAGAAGCCTTTTCTGATGCTGAGTTCAGCACACATACCTTTCTGCCGGAGTCTTTATCAACCACTGCTTCTCATAGGCTTTGATTATCACATCCATGAAACCTTTTTGATATTCCCAGTGTCTCTCTCTTTCACCAAATATTCATTTAGTCAGCACAGCTTCTCCCCAGACATTCCTATGCTTCTGGCAGAAGTTCCACATTTCTTAAAAATGTATGGGCTAAGACACAAAACTGGAACATAACACTGTAGCTACTAGCTACCATGTTGCTTGATACACCATCAAATATTTCCCCCCTGAAAAATAGACCTAGATCAGGAAAAGATGGACAGTTCAGTGTGGCAAACATGAGCTACCAAGAAGCATTTTCCTGATATAGCATGGAAATTAAGCTGTAATGTATGGAGATTCTCTGTCCATCCAGTAAAAATGTCTGGACAAGACCTGCTCCATTATGGGTCCCTGCCGGAGGCATCACCCCAGGATGCTAACCTGAAGAAAATCCCCCAATAACTTGTCTTTGATTATACCAGCATTTCTCAACCTGGGGGTTGGGACCTATGGGGAGTGGGGTCATGAGGGGGGTGTCATAGAGGTCACCAAAGGCCATCAGAAAACACCGTAATGTTGGTCATGGGGGGTTATGTGTGGGAGGTTTGGCCCAATTCTATGGTTGGTGGGGTTCAGAATGCTCTTTTATTGTAGGTGAGCTATAAATCCCAGCAACTATAATTCCCAAATGTCAAGGTCTAGTTTCCCCAAACTCCACCGGTGCTCACATTTGGACATATTGAGTATTCGTGTCAAGTTTGAACCAGATCCATCATTGTTTGAGTCCATAGAGCTCTCTGGATATAGGTGAACTACAACTCCAAAACTCAAGGTCAATGCCCACCAAACCCTTTCAGTATTTTCTGTTGGTCCTGGGAGTTCTGTGTGCCAAGTTTGGTTCAATTCCATCATTGGTGGAGTTCAGAATGCTCTTTGATTGTAGGTGAACTATAAATCACAACAAACTACAACTCCCAAATGACAAAATCATCTCCTAAACCTCACTATTATTCAAATTTGAGCATATCGGATATTTGTGCCAAATTTGGTCCAGTGACTGAAAATACATCCTGCATATCAGATATTTACATTATGATTCATAACAGTAGCAAAATTACAGTGATGAACTAGCAACGAAAATCATTTTATGATTGGGGGTCACCACAACATGTGGAAGTATATTAAGGGGTCGTGGCATTAGGAAGGTTGAGAACCATTGGCTTATACCGTAACAATGACCAGCCAAAGAAACATGGTTTTCACAAATTACAAGCCAGGAAAAAATACATTTTATGTCTGCTATTTTCAAACTTCAACTAGAAGTGCTATGGTTTAATATTGCCTCATTTTGCAGAGAATCAGCAGTGAGCTGGTCTTGACACAAAGGTTTGCCGTTATTACATCTGTATCCATTATAAATACCCCTGTTTCATCAGAAATGTGAGTGATTTAAGCTTACCACATCAGTCTGAAGCTCTATCAGGGAGCCAACTGGGAAATCTAGTTAGCACGACCAAAGGTTGGGGAATCTTTTCAGGTTTTTTTTATGAAGAGATGTGTGATTGAAGAAACCCAGTAGGATGGGGCTAGACTGATTCAGCCAAAATCCAGCAGCATGAAGACGCAGAGGGTCAGCCAAAACCCAGCAACGTCTGAGAGCTAACCAAATCATATGCTCTGCAGTTTTCCTTTTAAGTCTTTTCAAAACTAACCTTGGAACGGCTGATTTGGTGGCGCTAACAGAGCCAAGGCAAGAGTCTGTCAACATGCTTTGAACACGGCACACATGGGGTGCAACAAATATGAGGAAACAAAAGAAAGGAAGAAGGTGGGGGCAGGCAACAATTCCACTCTGGCCAATGTCCAGATCTGGTTTAGATTTCCTAGCATGACCTGCCCTGATTGGCAATTAGCTCATTGCAATCCTGTCTGCTAGCTGACTTCCGAATGAGCACAGCACTTTATTTTATTAGCCAAAGAAGATATATCCTTTGGGGATAGTTGGATGCAGAGCACATCCTTTTTTATTCCCAGATAAACAGTGCTCTTGGAGTCCATTATCTTCATGCTGACAAATTCCCCCTATATACTGTAAATAGCTTTAATTACATCTTGGGCTGTATTTAATTGTCTGGTTTGCTGCTGCTGACAGCAAAGCGGGTTTCTTTATCTAATCCTTCCTCCAAGTTCTTGTGGTATGATGCCTGAAGGCAGAGCATATGTAAAGCATACATGTATTATGTGTCCATATACCTCAGGTGCTAGTCCATTCCAGTCATTATAATATAAGCACAACAATTCCAGTATTTTCTGTTGGTCCTGGGAGTTCTGTGTGCCAAGTTGGGTTCAATTCTATCATTGGTGGAGTTCAGAATGCTTTTTGATTGTAGATGAACTATAAATACCAGCAACTACAACTCCCAAATGACCAAATCAGTCATCTCCCCCAACCTCACTAATATTCAAATTTGATCGTATTAGGTATTTGTGCCAAATTTGGTCCAGTGAATGAAAATACATCCTGTATATCAGATATTTTCATTACAATTCATAGCACTAGCAAACTTACAGTGATGAAGTAGCAATGAAAATAATTTTATGGTTGGGGGCCACACAACATGAGGAGCTGTATTAAGGGGCCTCGGCATTGGGAAGATTGAGAAACAATGCTATATTCATTTTGGAAGAAACTTTCCAGTGGTCTGTAGAAAGATGAACATGTTTCTACTAATATATGCAAAGCTTACCTGGCCTGATTGTCTACTTCACAAGGGTGTTGTTATTGAAACATCGTTATTAGCATTTCATTTCTTCTTCTTCTCGCCCTCTCCCTCTCCCCCCCCCCTCTCTCTCTGGTGTAGGAATCTATCCATGTACTGCATTTTCCCTTAAAGAGTGGTTAAGATTCTATCAACAAGATTAAAAGAAAATGTATTTAAAGTTATATGGAGATGGTATACCACACCAGTCAAACAACATCAGATGGATAGCAAGCAAAGCAACCTCTGCTGGAGATGTGGCATGCACTTGGGAATGCCCCCAAGTGAAGAATTTTTGGAATGATATATTTATCGAAATAAGCAATATTATAGGGCTAAATATTACTCCGGATGCTAGGTTAGCATTACTAATGGACACCACAATGTTGAATTTAGAAATGGAAAAGAAAGAATTTATTCACTGTGGCAAAAATTATAATAGCAAGGAATTGGAAAATAATAACTAATCTTACACTGGAAGCTTGGTATAGGGAGGTATGGAACATAGCCTTAAATGATAAACTAACAATGGAAATGAAGGTATTCAGGGGGAAAACGAATAGATCAGATTTTGAGGCATACTGGTCGGTCTTTATTAAATACACTTTAGAGAGTGAAAATGGAATGCAATATAGCCCTGTTGGTCAGGAATTTTGGATATGACATTTGATTAATGGTTGATTTATAAATATGTGGCGAAGGAAAGGATACCTGTACAGGCCTTGGTGGTGGGCTATGTGTATGTAAAATGTCCACTGTTTAGTGTTTTGTCTACATTGTAAGTTGTTATTGTATGTAAATAAAATAAAAAAATTTAAAAAGAAAAAAAAGAAGTAACACTCAGCAACACATCTACTTTGTTAATGGAGGAATACCTGTGTATGGCTATCTAAATGTAGTACTGGCCCTAGCACCAGTCCTCTTTCCCTAACACATCTGACATAGGAAGAGATTCCCCCAAAAAATTGTGTTACCATCCATATCAGTTGGGATATTCATTTAACATCATCTACACACACTTACATTTTTGCTCATTGGCTCTACAAACACACAACACCACAGCAACCTGATAGGAAAGGACGTAACCATCAACTCCGAGTAGCGCTTCTGCTCCTAAAAGAGTAGTGCATGATTTCAGCAAAAATCGTTTGCTCAGAAAATTTCTTCATAAGTGTAAGTGCACACACCACCTTTTTCCCTACCCTAAAGATGAGAAGAAACTGAATTGGAAGTGCTCCTCTAGTACACCAAAGCTTTAAAAGTTTCCTGCAACTTTCCCAGAACTGTCTTTTTAAAATCTTTTATCTTTTTTCTCTCTCCACACAAAGGGTTTTAAAGAAATTTTATTTTGATGTAGTTAGCATAACACTCCCACCTTCCAAATACCCAGCAGCATCTCAAACACATATTTTTCTAAAGTGTGTATTTTTTAAATTAACGGTTGCATTTCAGTGCTAACAGTAGGGAAGGGGGGAACCTTACCTGGCAGTTCAAAGGATTCTATTGTGCATCATAGTTTGTTAAAACTCAGCCTAGAAAAGCACATCTTAAAGTATCCACTGTGGTGCAGTTTTCTCCTATTGTGAAGTCCCCCAGCACTTTTCCCCTGACTGCATCCACTCACTTGTCTCTTCTTCTCACAACCCCATCCTGTCTTTCAGAGATGTGTGTCACAGGCCCATATGCTCACTTAAAAGCAAATCTCATGTTATGAGTCTCATTACCAAATAAACATGCACAGATTCACAGTTGTAGGAATCAGGGGTTGAACCAGGGATTTCTACTAAATGTCCCTTCTCTTTCCTATATTCAGAGCCTGTGCTTTGGAAAATCTGAAGCTTTATGTGTTATATTAGTACTTTCACTTGCCTCTCAGAGACCTCACACTGAGTTAACAATAAAAAATTTAAACATTCCTGTAAAAGTAAATATGTGAATAAAACAGCATAGCAGCATGAAGTAACAAGTTAAAAATACATTAGCTCATATATTAAAAGGTCTTAACATATAAAAAGAACAGCACCTGAAACAGGAGATAAGCCTATCAGTACCCAACTCACTTTAGAACCCAGGGCCATCTGAAGATAAGCCTTCCATGAGGCACAAAGCACACCCATGGAGGTAGATGTCTCACCATTAAAACTGTGTTTTACACAATAGTGTACAATTGAAACTTGGGCTATAGTACAGGAGTCCCCAAATTTGGGGAGAGGTGGGGTGTAAATGAAACCCCAGAGAATTGCTGGCAATTGCAATGACTATCCATTGAAGCATCCATTCTTCCTATCTTAAAACAATTTCTAATCAGAGATATGCTGGTGCTTATCATTAGTCTGTGCCTACACTGACTGACAAATCCAGGCCAGTCTGGAGCTGAAATACTCTGAACTGGTCTTGACTACATATTACCTCCATTTGCCTCTCAGAGACCTCACAACTTTATTTTTATACCCCGTCTCCATCTCCCCAAAGGGACATGGGGCAGCTTACAAAGGGACAAGTAACCCGGATTAAATATATTCATCTTTGAAATACAACGGATTGTGTCCATTTCGTTCACATGGAGGCAAGTTGATTCACTCTTCCCTATCATATTGGTATTATCCCACGTGGCTGCAGCAACATTATTGAGTTGGATATCTGACTGGAAACTTTTCCAGATTATTTACTATGAAGGTAACGCTACGGAGGGACTGATACATTGTGGACACAGCGCTACGGAGCCGTGAGTGCAATCACCTCCTTGTGAGCAGGACTGTTTTCACACCACAAGAGAGGAATGCTTTGGATATTATTTACATTGTTCTATTGCATCATACCCTGTTTCTTGTTTGAGTACAAAGGGACAAGCCCAGAGAGCAGAGAGTTAAAAACATAACACAATACGATAAAATCAAAACCAAACCAAATAAAAACATATCACAATAAAACATAACATCATAAAACAGTACCATGTAGAGCGGTAAAAGTGCATCCTCCTACACCCATTGTGCTGGTCTAGAAGGACTGAGACTACATTGCTGGATTGCCACCTCACTGCTCCAAGCCAGTCACAGAGTTCCATGTGAGCTCCTGGCTATCACAGTGCCCTGTGATCAGAAAGGAAGAAGCAGCTGATCTCCCCACCTTCTTCCTGGTCATGCAGGCCTCTCTGGTGATGTCAGCACAGAACACCCATGATGGCCAGGAGTTCACATAGACTCTGTGGCCACGTGGGAGTGGCAATGATTTGGGCACAATCCATGCTTTTTTCCTTCCCAAATGAATACAGGGAAGAGGATAACAAATGAAACCTGATCCTGCTGCCTAAAGCAAGACATCTTAAACAGTTTGACAGCTATTAAAACATCCTACTTCTGCCTTGATTGGTTAAAAGAGGGGCTGGTCAGGATCCACACCCTGATTGGCTGGGAGCTTCGCTGATGTCACCACTTCGAGGCGAGGATTCCCTTTGTCAGGGAAATGATGGTTGGGGATTGGTTGGACGAGAGATCAATCAGACTTCCTTATCTAAGAGGGAGTATAACATATTCAAGTACAGTGTAGTTACTATTGGTATGTATACCTTATATGTATATTATGATGTATGTTAAAGGGTTGTACACTTGGCTACACTGTACTTGAATACTTCCTCTTAGATAAGGACTACTGTACACTTATGGAGGCCTTGATAAAGCCCCGCCCGGGGGCGAAACGGAGGACAAGCGGCCCCTGCATCGCTGGCATCGCCATCCAGTTGGCCTCGCCCTTAATGCCTTATTGAGGAGCGTATTTCAGCCTCCTTTTGTCCTTTACTGGTTGGACTATTTCCAGATTAGAGACTGTATATTGCCAGAGGCTTTTGGACTACCTTAGAGATTATGTTGTGAAGCTGTGGACTATATTGTGAAGCTGCTATCTGTGGATATATAATCCGAAGTATCTATTTGTGAATTCTATCGACACCACGCTCTCACCTGTACATTGGGTATGGTATGTCTTGAATGATTATATGTTGCTTTTGCTCTAGTTCTGAGAACCATACTATATATATATATATATTTATATCAGATAAGCCTTTTTGTGTTATACCTTCATAAGTTCCTGTTTTGACAGGCGGCAATCTCTCAGCCTTGGGTGAACCATACACTTATACAAACACTCTTGGGTTAATCTGGGTTGGCACAGGAATTACCTATTTTTGCATGGACCTGATGATTATCTGACTTGGGAAACAGTCAGAGGGGTTTCCCCAGTCTTCCTGTTCACGGGGGATTATATCTGCAGGGACATGGAGAGTTGGCTCTCTCTGGGCTACACCTTGCTATATTTTATGCATTTTATATATAAGAATTAGATATATTACACAATTGAAAGATACAAATTACACAAAAATCATGAATAATAGATACTATTTATTGAAGGGTTAGAAATTATAATGATAGAGTCTGGGGCAGGGCTAAAGCTGCTGCAGGTCTGCCTCTGGTCTCCCGATGTCTTGAATTTGCAAAAGTCTGGAAAAGGTTTTTAAAAGGGGGGACAACATATATTTATTATAGGGCCCTTGGTGAACTATAAGTCTTCCGAGGAGGGGGGGGAGAGTAATGTGGCTCAACAACAATACTACCTCTATGCCTGCAAGCACTTGCCTTTTCTTGGAGTGAAAATTCAAAGATATAACTATGTTAGTCTGAAGTATCAATATGTCAAGGAATTTTGTAACACCTTAGTGATTAACTGAGAAGAATAAGGCTGTTAGCAAAAGTTTTAATAGACTAAGAGGACTTCTAATACATCCATGAAAGCTTATGCTACCAACTTCATTCTCAGTCTCTAAGGTGCTATAAGACTCCTTTGCATACTGATTCTCCTTTTCTCTGATTGTGAGGGGAAGTTAGATGATGAGCAGAGGAGTTTTCCCTTCTTCTTTGCACTGGCACTACAGTGGCAAGGAGAGGAATCCAACTAACTAAAAACAATAAGCCTCTGGGGAGTCTTTGCAAGTTGCAACAATTTGATTGAAATCAACAAAGCTTTGGTAGAAGAACACCGTAAAAAGGATTGAGGGAGCGACAGAGGGAAAGAGATAAAATGTTGGCAAAGTGAATGTTTGCAAGCCAGTCTGTATCCACCAAGATCTGACCACAGGAAAGGCAATTAATTACACTCTCATCTCCTTGGAAGTGATGCACTAAAACTGAAAGTTTGGGGAATCAACTTGAGTTCTGGCAACTCTACCTAATGGTCTTAAAGCTGACTCCAATGTTTGTCTCAATTATAGGCCTGTCACAAAATATTTTGCTACCTTTGCAATGATTTTCCTTCCCATTCCATGTCAAGAAACTTGCTGGAATAATACTTGACTTTTATATCAATACTGGCAATGGGATCCAACATCTAGAATTCTTAAGAAACAACCAAGAATGACAATGTATTGTCGAAGGCTTTCATAGCCGGAATCACTGGGTTGTACGTTTTTCGAGCTGTATGGCCATGTTCTAGAAGCATTCTCTCCTGACGTTTCACCTGTATCTGTGGCAAGCATCCTCACAACATCTGGAGAGACGTCAGGAGAAAATGCTTCTAGAACATGGCCATACAGCCCGAAAAACCTACAACAACCCAAGAATTAAAATTGTCGTCCATATCTGCTACTCTGCACAATTTCTAATGGTAGGACCAGAAAGTGAGCATGGTGTACTGGTTTGGACTATGACATGGGGGATTAGGGTTTGAATCTCTGCTTGGCCATGAACTCCACTGGGTGACCTTCACCAAGCTACACTCACCCTCAGAGGAAGCTAATGGCAGACTTCTGAACAAGTCTTGCCAAGGAAGCCCTGTGATAGGGTCACCATAGGTCAGAAAGAAAGGCACACAATAGTAAACAAAATGGCAAGGGCAACCACAGTTAGTTGGCATATTCCTGTTTAATTTTTGTTGGAATGTATAGATAGAGAACCCTATGAGTACACATTTATATCATACAGAGTTATGGGTGCACTGTAAGCATAAGTAGATTCATTTTAGAGATTTTATTGTTCATGTGTAGCTTTCTCTCATCTTTCATAAAACAGTGAGGTGGGGAAGCTGGAAGCGGAAAAGATTTATGAAGTCCAGGGTTCTGTTACAATCATCACAACAAAGGGATACTGGAAACATATAATATCTTCTGTTCAATCTTGATAAATATAAACACTCCTGACGCTGTGTGGAATGAATTAAAACAGATTAATCATAATCCCCTTCAAAATAGTATTTATAATGGAAACTGCTGCCGATCTTTTTATTCTTGGAACAAGAATGTGATGAATGCAATGCATTTTATTTATATATCACACACCACATTCATCAAATTGTTTGCAGCTTTATCTCTCTGAAAGCTATACATTATATTTAACATTAAAGGTTACTTAGTTTTCTGTCTGGATTGCAATGCAATATTCAGGTGGAAGGAATCAAATACCATACATAACTGCACATTGCAGTATGGTTGCATGAATTAAATGTCTGTGTGACTCTGAGTGTATACTCTAATTTCCTTGTATCTATTGTGACAGGCATCCTTCTTGTTCTAGTTCTGTATAACTCTACATTAGTGCACTTATAATTGTTTCAAGTAGTATGGTTTTACCACATCTAATGCAGTTAAAATCCTGTTGTGCCTTTCTTTCTGATGTCTTTGAAAAATTGATGCAGAAGGAGAAGGAAACAATTGAGACTGAGATCTGCATCACTGAGATTTTTCTAGAAAACTTTGGTACTAGTTTAATGAATTTGATGACATCTGCTCCCATGAATGTCGTGCTGTAAATGAGTCTTAAAAGGACCTTTAACATAGATATAAGACATGTGCGGAACAGGTATAATTAAATTTTATGTTGTAAAAGAATGAAGGACATCCCTCTATGGAGGTGAGAAGGTCAGGGTACAAAAGTTTTAAATAAATAATAAATAGGTCAGTGTATTATACTTGTTAGTACCTAAACAACTGTTCTTCTCCTGTTATCCCTAAGCTCAGGTTTTTAAATAATTAATCAGGATAATTTCTCAGCAAAAACTTTGAAATATATACCATTTAATTGAAAAGTTTCTAAACTTGGGAGATTTAATCCTTTTTTGGAGGAAGAAGAAAGAGAATTAAAGAAATAAAGAGTGAAAGTCGAATGATGAAGCAAACTTGCTATATCAGTGATGTTTTGGTTATTTATTTATTTATTTATTTTTCATATCAGGAATGACTTGAGAAACTGCAAGTTGCTTATGGTGTGAGAGAATTGGGTCCCTGCAAGGACATTGCCCAGGGGAAGCCCAGATGTTTGATGTTTTACCATCCTTGTGTGAGGCTTCTCTCATGTCCCCCACATGGGGAGCTGGAGCTGACAAAGGAAGCTCAGCCCGCTCTTCACTGGTTTGACCCACTGACCTATGTCAGCAGTCCTGTCGACACAAGGGTTTAACCCATTGCGCCACCAGTTTTGGTGAAGTTCTATTCATTATGTTCTTGTTCACATCAGTCAATCAATATTTATTATGGTCAACAACCGGCACTGTAAGGGATCCCCATACCATTAATAGGGTTGCTTAAGCATTGTAAAATGAACTACCATGCGGAAAGAGAGCAAGGAAGATGGCTTTTGCTAGTCCAGTTGCGTGTGCCCCAACATGGATCTTATCCTATTTGTTTCAAATAATAAGCAATGGGGAACAAGCACAACTATTTTCAATGACTGCATAAATCACTATTTTTAAAATGTTTTAAGTCTCATTGAAGTACACCAAATTTGACAACTCAGTCTCACTGTTCAAATAAATCCCTCAAAACTATCAAATACAGAGGTACTCGATTGCACAGAGGTAAGGAAACTTGGCCGTTTGATACCAATTCACTGTGGCTCTATCTTACACAATCTTAGGATTTATAGTTGGGTGATACAGTCAAAATTCACCCCTAGAAGACTCCATTGCTGCAATTCAGGGTAGTTCACCAGGGCTGTCTAGCTGAGAATTGTTATCAAACTGTAAACCCAGAATTATGCAGGATGGAAATCATGCAGTTAAAATAATATCAAACAGTGTGGTGTAGGAACTAGGGTTGCTGGGTCAGAATTACCCCAAGGCCTGAAATGCCAAGGCCAGAACCTGAGGAGTTAAGGACCAATTCATGCATTATCACAGGAAGCAGGCTCATTTGAAGTTACAATGGTGATGTTACATGGGAACTGATGCCGTTTAATATAATTTTTTAAAAGTAAAATTTTATTGTTTTAACTAGGTAAATAAAATACAGTGAAAGAAGGAGAACAATATAAGATTATAGAAAAGTAAGAGAAGAAAGTAGAGAATAAAAAATAGAGTCCAAAAAACACAAAAAGTTTAAAAGTACAATTTTTTTTTAAAAAAAGCAAACCCGAAAGGTAGAAAAATAAAATATATAAAAAGTGTTTTGTGACTTCCATTCTTCTTCCATTCCATTTTCATATTTCTTAATTTCCACTAAAAAAATAAGCAGTCTTTTATAATAATTTTTCTCATATAGATTTAACTAAGCTTTTTATATTTTGTTTGTTCTTCCTTCATATTTGTTAACCGTTGTCCATCTCTAATTTTATTTAAGAGGAAAAAAGATAGAAATACTGTCACAGGAAGCATGCTCACTTGAAGTTACAATGGTGATGTTACATGGGAACTGATGCCGTTTAATATGAAATGTTAAGCCACAAAGGCAGTTGCATTTGTTGTTGTTATTCGTTTAGTCGCTTCCGACTCTTTGTGACCTCATGGACCAGCCCACGCCAGAGCTTCCTGTTGACCATCACCACCCCCAGCTTCTTCAGAATTAAACCAGTCACTTCAAGGATACAATCCAACCATCTTGCCCTTGGGCGGCCCCTTTTCTTTCAATTTTCCCAAGCATCATTGTCTTCTCTAAGATTTCCTGGCTTCTCATTATGTGGCCAAAGTACTTTATCTTTGCCTCTAATATCCTTCTCTCCAATGAGCAGTCAGGTTTTATTTCCTGAAGTATGGACTGATTGGATCTTCTCGCGGTCCAAGGCACTCTCCGAATTTTCCTCCAGCACCACAGTTCAAAAGTGTCTATCTTCCTTTGCTCAGCCTTCTTCATGGCCCAGCTCTCACATCCATAGGTTACTACTGGGAATACCATTGTCTTAACTACCATATGTGGATTTTCGCTGCCAGTGTGATGTCTCTACTCTTCACTATTTTATCGAGATTGGTCATTGCTCTCCTCCTAAGAAGTAAGCGTCTTCTGATTTCCTGGCTGCAGTCTTTGCACCTAGAAATACAAAGTCTGTCACTGCCTCCACCTTTTCTTCCTCTATTTGCCAGTTATTGATCAGCCCTGTTTCCATAATCTTGGTTTTGTTTTGTTTTTTTGTTTTTTAAGTTTAGTTGGAACCCAGTTTTTGCACTTTCTTCTTTCACCTTGGTTATAAGGCTCCTCTGCTCCTCCTCACTTTCAGCCACCAAAGTGGTATCATCTGCATACCTAAGGTTGTTAATATTTATTCCAGCTATTTTAACTCCAGTCTTGGATTTCTCAAGCCCCGCACATCGCATGATGTTTTCTGCATTTAAGTTGAATAGGTTGGGTGAGAGTATACAACTCTGTTGTACACCTTTCCTAATCTTGAACCAGTCTGTTGTTCCATGGTCAGATCCTACTGTTGTTATTTGGTCGTTATACAGATTTCTCAGGAGACAGGCAAGGTAATTTGGTATTCCCATACCACCAAGAACTTGCCACAATTTATTATGATCCACACAGTCAAAGGCTTTAGAGTAATCAATAAAACAGAAATAGATGATTTTCTTAAACAGAGGATATTGGCAATTTGGCAGTTGCATGGAATATGCCATTCAGTTTTTAAAAACCAAGGTCTAACAAGTCAGGAAGATTCTCATGGCATTCTTATCCTGAGATTATTTTCAAGACAGTGCTCTCGGCCTGTGATTCCAGTCACTCATTCTGTAGACCAGAAAAGCAGGAAAGGGCCATGAGATATGAGAACCCTGGGGTTCATGCTCATAATGGCTGGAATTCATTAAATCCTATTAGAGGACTAATCCCTAGCTCCATGGTAAATAAGAAGTGGGTTCATCATTCTTCAATAACAAAAGCTGGTTTTCAAAATGAGATTCTCTTCTATAAGCCATATAGATACTTTTGACATCTTCATCTGGCACAAAAATTATATTAACATTAACTTGACAGACAACAATGGATTTAAGTAAAACAGTGCTAGGATCGCATTCCTTAAAAGCCA
Source organism: Anolis apletophallus (assembly GCA_030556195.1). Lineage (NCBI taxonomy): Eukaryota > Metazoa > Chordata > Lepidosauria > Squamata > Anolidae > Anolis > Anolis apletophallus. Next base: position 56,702,463 of record JARBWK010000012.1, on the reverse strand, counting down.
ATAAAATAAACGTAAATCTTCTCTTACTCTTTCAGAATTCAGATTCCATTAGAAACAGAAACCAACCATAGAAGGGACATATTTTTCATTCATGGACAAATTGAAACAGCGAAAAGAATTACTGTATATACTCGAGTATAAGCCTAGTTTTTCAACCCCTTTTTTAGGCTGTAAAAGCTCCCCTCGGCTAATACTTGAGTCAAGGTTATTTATTATTTTACTCTGTTATTAGTATTATTTTATTACATTTATTATGTCACTCTATTTATTATTATATTAACATTATTTTACTCTATTATTATTTTCCTGTATTTATTATTGTTTTATTACATTTATTATTTTACTCTCTTTATTATTATTGGAAGGATACGTAAACACATTTACATGGAAGAAGGTGAGAATAATGGTTTCATCAGAGTTGGACAGTCTTATCTTAAATTATCATTTTATGTAAATATTCAAAAACGTTTAACCTACTGATGCCTCAATGAAAAATATTCCAAAAATAATAATATAATTTTATTGGTATCTGTTTTTATACTTGAGTCAATATGTTTTCCCAGATCTTTGTGGTAAAATTAGGTGCCTCGGCTTATATTTGGGTCGGCTTATACTCGAGTATATATGGTATATTAAATATACCAAAACACATCCTCATATGATACATCAGCTCTAACTATTTGCTATTTATCAGCTCTATGGCAAAATCTGAAGCTGCTTTAAAAACTTGCATGTGTCCAAAATATTACAGTTCCAAATGTCACTTCTCTCAATCTGTCTCTCCATCATATTAGGTTACGACATGAGTATCGGCCGTGGCCCAATTTAACTTCAGGGCAAAGAGATGTTTAAAATTCTGGAACTGCTCTTCGCCATCCGAGACAGATGCATTGTGTAACATCTCCTTAAGATTTCAATTCTTGCTCGAGCCACAGCTGTTCGAAGGTACAAAATACATCTATGTTGTTTGGTGTCTGGCACCTGTTGTAGGCAACTTGAAATAAAAACAAGTTGTGGTTGCATGACAAGAGAAACACAGACACAAACTATCATCACTTGAAAACTGTTGCTGAGTTTTTCATTCAAGAACAAACATGTTTAGTCTTCATTTTTACTGTTTTCCCCCTTTTTCCTAAGTATGTCACATTTTCTAGCCCATGAGCCAGTGAGCAGGGCCTTTTTCACTTTACTTTTTTACACGGCCTACTATATTGTAGGAAATTTTATACATTATTTTGCATTTTATCTTATTATTTATTTATTCATTCATTCATTGTGTTATAATTTTAAGAATGCTACTTAAGATTATTTTTAACTTCCAATCAATCTTGGAAGGTTCAAATCAATATTAAAATGATGTGGAAGCACATAGATAGAAACAATACATTTGGTTTCCAACCCAAATATTTATTTGGGTTGGGTTTTTTTTTAGATATCCATATAATAGTTTCTGTTGTTCCTTAGTCCGATGTGTGTTTGTGGATATTCAAGTCATAAGTTGACTTATGGCAGTGGTTCTCAACCTGTGGGTCCCCAGGTGTGTTGGCCTACAACTCTCTGAAATCCCAGCCAATTTACCAGCTGTTAGGATTTCTGGGAGCTAAAGGTCAAAACATCTGGGGACCCACAGATTGTAAATCACTCACTTATGGCATCCCCGTGCATTTCATAGACTTTTCTTAAACAATAAATATTCAGAAGCAGACAGTTCCTTCCTCCAAAATATTACCTACAATGCTTGATATTCAATTGTGGTCTTCCATTTTTGATCCATGTACTAACCAGAGCTGATCTTCCTTAGTTACCAATATCAGACAGCACGTGGTGCCTATATGGCAGTGGTTCCCAACCTGTGATCCATGGACCAGCAGTGGCCCACAAGAATTAAAATATGGCCCACGGCCTCACCGTTACTACACCATTGCAACGGGAGTGACTGGTCTTGCAAAACCCTCTTATAGTGCCAAAGCTTATTGAATATGGTTTTCTGTGGGCGAGCAGATGGTGACTACTGGATGGCATATGTTCTGTATCAGAAACTAGAGCTGATGTGGTCAATCCAATGCAGTTTTCTGAATCAGCACCCCAAATAACCAAAACAAATCTAAAGTTGACTAAAATGGATTTGTAACCCTTTTGGTACTAATATTGGAGAGTGATTCCTGGTCAAAATGTTCCCTGGTCAAAATGTTCCCTGGTCAAGTGGTCCCTGGTAAAAAAAAATATGTCGAAAACCATTCATTTAGGGTATTTAGGCCTCCTTTATTAAACTATTCTAAATCTAGTTATCATGGCTTGACTGGAAAATACTGTTTGTAATGATTTGGCCTGCATCCTATAAATTTTATCTACTAGGTAAACATGGTTTTGTATTTCATTGTTTGTTACTTTGTAACATTGATCTCACTACCTTTAACTCTTGTGAATTTTCATAAATAAAGCATTGGAGCTGACCGAAATAGCATCTTAATCAGATTATTATGCCACTTGAGGCATAAAACAATACAAGTATCCTTGCTCCTCCCAGGCAGTAAAAGTAAACAAACTATTTGGATGCTTTTTTCATGACACCCAAAATCTGTTGCCTGAAGGCAACTTCCTTGCTCTGTCAGCCATTCTGCCTTTGTGGGTATATTCAAAGGGCGATGAATAAATCATTAATATCAGCAAAAAGAGTAAATGCTTTGATTGTTGTAAGAGTTATATCCTGCGTAAGTAAACACTGCTTTCTCATTATGGATACATGGCTACTTATGTGAACTCCATCTCATTCCTTTCATGGAAAAAGTGACAAAAACAAACACTTGGGAGAATGCTAACCTAGGCAAAAGTGCTGTGTTGTTTTAAACTGAGCTGTTTTTAAAGTTCTTTTTATTATTTTAAAGTATATATTTTAAATTCTGTAATATTATTAATAGTTTGATGCTATATTTTTTTGTATGTAATAATAATAATCATCATCATCTTTATTTCTATACTGCCCTATCTCCCCGAGTGGACTCAGGGCGGTTTACAACAGAAAATTAGCAAGCATTCAATGTCGGTATAACATAAAAACAGATCAAATCATAAACAATAAAACAAACAACATCAGGTGTACTTATAGAACAACTCAAAAATAACAAAATTAGAAATTTAAATACATTAACCAAACATTTAGGGCATGTTTACTAATAGATCTAATAGTAGCAAACAATTAAAACATTAAATGTAAAAAGGCATTTACAAGTCAACAAGGCTGAGGTAGTGTCTAAGTCAGAGTGCATAAGGTGCTGGCCAAATTAAAATTATTATATTGCACAATTCCAGAAGTTAAAAAGGACCCATATGGGTGTAATAACCCTAATAACCCTAACCCCTCCCACCCACCTCCCAATTCCCTCCCCATAATGTCCACCCTCATTCTTCATGCTGTATGAGGTCCTTGAGGAGGCAGATTTGGTGTTTTTTTCCCTCTCGTGATGGCGAGGTGTCTATCCATGTTGGTAAAAGTCTTGTAGTACCAGATCTTATTGTTTGGCTTAACATGGTTGGATTGCACATAAACTCAGAGCCTTGAGTTTGTCTAGTCCACAGGCCTTGCCCAATCCACCCTGAGCCAGAATCCAGACCCAAACTAAAATAGCCCAACCCACCCTGAACCCAAAATAACCCTCCAAGATCTCCCCCCCCCCAAAAAAAACCTTGCAAAGGCGATGGTAAAACTCCCCAAACTCTAACAAAGATAATCGTGGTAAAGTTCATAAAAATTTTAATGTGTTAGTTGCCTTATGAAAAGGTATGGTATAAATAAAGTTAGCAATAATAGTAGTATTGTTGCAGTTTAATAGCACATATTTAAAGAATTAGAGACAAAGTGACATTGATTGGGCTAACGGCCCATCCAGGCAAATCAAAATGTGCACCTTTCTGCTTTTTCCCATGGGGCGGCCAAACGATGTGCAATGTAAATGCAAGTGCATTTGGCACAAAGCAAGAATACTCTGCTTTGTGCCAAGGCAATTTGTTAGCAGGAAAGATCCGGGTCTTCTTGAAAGTCCTGCATTTTTCCTGCTGTGGGCAGAGTCTGGACTGCCCCCTCAGGTATCTTGGGACTTCTGAAAGGGCAGTCCAGATAATCTTTTCATGTTTTCCAGGCTGATTCAGCCTGAAAAACCATGAGGGCACCAACCCCTTTCTCAAACCCCTATACCACAAAAGTGTTAAAAAATAAAGTAACCTATCAGGCTGGCACTTTCCTGCTGCTGGCCCTCTCCTGGCAACTAGCAATGATGTGCCAGAAGGAGGAAGGAGGAGAGAGGGGAGCTCCGGCAGTACTTTAATGGCAACTGGGTACGTTCTTTTATTTTTAAAACGCTTTTTAAAAGGATTTTGGGAGGGGGTGGAGGTTGTCTCCCTGTTCTCCCAGAAGGTTCTGGGAGGTCATCTGGACCCCCCCCCCCCCAAGCATGCACTTTCGGGGGGGGGGGGTAGACTCGAACCCAGGAAAACATTAGTGTTTTTAAAACACAATTGCTCTCGGGATAAACGGCTGTTTGGAACTGCCCTAAGAGTAAGGGAGATAATTATTCCAACAATTCCTAATCTCTTATCCACTTATTCCTCTCAGAGATGTAAACTTATACTCTAAGGGCCCTTCCACACTGCCCCTTTATCCCAGGATCTGATTTCAGATTGTCTGTTTATCCCAGGTTACCTGGCAGTGTGGACTCATATATTCCAGTTTAAAGCAGATAATCTGAGATCAGATTCTGGGTTAAAGGGGCAGTATGGAAGGGCCCTTAGGAAACTTTCCACTGCTTATTTCATTACTCTTTTATTCTCTAATTTCTTCTTTAAAAAACCTTAGCATCTTTAGAGAGCAGTCCTGTCATTAATGGAATTCTCACAATGTATATGTTATGACATAAGCCCAGTAATAGCCAAGCCAGGAGAAGGATCAAACAAAGAGTTTATTGTCCACAGTAAAACTTAACTCAAAAGGCTTAAATTCAGCAAAAATACAACATAAAAAGTGATTAAGTCAGCAAACACAAATAAAAATGCTTTAAGCCAGAAAAAATCCACAAAAAAATAGCAAAAGAAGCAACTTCTGCCAAACGCGGATCTTCATGGCATTTGAGTGTGTTAGCACTCCAAACACCCCAACAAACACTGAGTAACACACAGAAGAGGTTGGAATCCAATGACGTTGTCGTGGGCTGGGCCGGAAGTCATCCACAGGGGCTGAAGATACAGGCGAAGTCAGGAGGCAGTTCCAAAGGTCAATACAAAGAGGCAATTCCAGAACGCTGGACCAACAGCTGGATTCAGCAACACATCCAAGAGGGAGAAGACAGGCGGAGAAACGTGAAGACAGTCCAAGGGTCCCAAAACCAGAGCTAATGCATGGAGATAGCACATAACGTAGACCCTGCAATGTCCCCACCTTCCAGCCCCCCTCACTATACAATACCCCATCTTCAAAGGCAGGCTGCGTCTCTCACTCACAGGAGCTTGTAGAGTTTCAAACCACGCCACAAGGAAAAGTCAGGCAGCCGCAGCTAAACACAAAAGGCATAACATTGAGGATTTATTTATTTATTTGTTTATTTATTTATTTTATTTGTTATTTCGGCTTGATAGACCACCCTATCCGAAGCTCAGGGCGGTTTACAGCACATAAAACACCCATCGACCCACCCATCGTCCCCAACTGGAGTGCCAGTTACAGAAAGCAGCAAAGCCCATAACTCACATATATCAGGATACAGAAGTCTAGAAGCCAAGAAGTCCCAAAATCCCAAGGAAACACCTTGCAAGCCGCAAGGATAAGCCCCAAAAAGCCCACCTTATATTAGTCCTCAGCTCCACTCGAATCAGATGATGCCCCACTTGCAGCAGCTGCTGCCCCAGACCCACCTGCAGCCTCTTGTCCAGCCCTCCAGTTTTTCCACCTTCTATCAAGACTTAGGTCACCCCAATCTTCTGGGTACCCTGAAGGCCATTCGTTGTTATCAGAGAACCCCACAAAAGTGTCACTGCTTGTAGGCTCATAACATATATCCTGAACCTCCCACACTTGAGTCCAGTCCATGTCAGCATCACTTTCCTCTGATGTGCTTCCCACACCTTGGCTTCCCTCTTCCCTAGGGAAGCCTTCAAAGGACTCATCCTCTGTAGGCTCTGTAAATATTTGCCTGATTCATTTGCATTGCATAAGATCTTCTTCACTACTGTTGTGAGGAAGCCTTTTCCCCCTTCTTTGACCCACAGAATCAGCATCAGCTGTCCCACCCACTTCCAAGCCAGAGTTAGACTCTAGAGAAACAGCCCCACCCTGTTCCCTACTACCAGTAGCAGCTGAAACTCCAGACCCAAACCCACCAGTATATTTCCTTGGTTTCTTTAGCCATCAATGTCTTTGCTCCTTAATCAGAGAGCCCATCTATACTGACATATAATATAGTTTGAAACTGCATTATATGATAAATATAGGCTCATATAATGCAGTGTAGTGTGGATGGGCCAGAATTGTTGGCCTTTGTATACATGCATTCACCATCATTTAATTTTGTCAAGCTTGCCTTTTATTTTATTTTTATTTTTGATGTAGAAGGTCTAAGCTGTGTGATATTCAGGCACAGTGGCTGTTGTTGTTGAACATGGGTCACTGTGAGGGATGGAAAGAGAAAGACAAGCAAACACTGTCTCCTTAGCTTGCCAGCCAATCTAACAGAGTGCCCTTGTCCTGATATGTCCCAGAATTACAGAGGAATGGCAACTATCTTGGGACATTGGTAGAGAAGTAAATTTGTCACTTCTTCACACTTCTCACCCCCCAGCAACAACTTCACCCAGGTCCATAATACTATAAGAGGATGGATGTTTAGCCTTTCACTAATATAGCAGGTGTTTTTATATTTATGATTTCACTTACCTATATTTCTCCTGGAAGTGTTTGCAGGCTTCTCTGGGTCCTACAGTGCAATTATGTGGTATACTTCCAGCTCAAATATAATATAAAAAAAGGTTTTGCTATTATTCATTATTTTGGGTATCCATGGTGGGGTGTTAAACTGCTTACAGATAAGTAAGTCAATCAACTTATAACACATTATTTCCCCTCCTTTAGCATATGACAATATCTTTACCATTAAACACAATAAAGACCAACAAGGTTGTAACTGAATTCTTAAAACATAAAAGTCTATTACTTGGATGATGAAAATAGCAACAACTTTTATCTCAAGGATACCACACTGATGGTTTCTTCTGCTGTTGTTTATATTGATTTGCGTATGATTATATAGACACACATAGGATAGAAATACTTGAATTCTGTCCTGCACCTGATTATTATCATGCTCATTGTAAGACACTGTAGTATAGCTCCGAGCTCATTACACACAGTAATACCCTCATCTTCACCTCTTGGCCCACTGCTGTATTCATATTTTTGGCAGAGCACGTCGACTTAGGAAGATCTGTCTATGTGTGGGTGGTGGTGGTGGTAGCAGCAGGATATCATATTGGCCTTGTCTAATGGTACATAAAAAGGAAGTATTTGATAAATGCGAAATAAAATATATGCAAAAGTTGGTGGCCTTTCTCGGCATTCCTCTGTAAATGAAAGATAAGCGTGGGAAACTCCTTACAATTTTTCTGCCATGGGGCAAGAGCATCACCTGTCAAATCGATTGCGTCTTTTATCATTTTATGGAGGAAAACATCCCCAGAGATATTTCATATATTCAGCACAAAATGGTTGTATAGCAACACTGGATGTATTTTAAAAATGAATAGAAGGGATAACTTTTTTTAAAAAATGTAAGTCATTTATACAGACTAGACTTTTAAAAAATCTCAGGCTATGGATATATCAAAAGCATTGTTTTTAATTTCCCCATAGTCCAGCTTTGGTTCTGTGTCTTGGGCTTGTAAGAGAAATATGTTGAAAAGGAAAGAATTGTTCAGGAATAGTCACAGTTTCATAGTTCTGCTGCTTTGGGGAAAGTTATGTGGTAAAGTCCTTGATTATCTTAATTCATACTTCTTATCTCTAGCCTTATATATGGCATAACACACAAAATACTTTAAGATCCCACTACTTATGCTATCTCTTAATGGATCATCCGTAGCATCCTAACATTTTCTGCTCGACAGAGAACATGACTTTTTTTTGTTCTTGGTGATTGCAGTAACACAGCTATTGGAGATAAGCACATGCTATATAGTCAATATACAGTTATGGCCCAGCTAGTTGCATATATGCCTTCCTAGTGGTCAAACATTTCACCAAGCTACTGGGGACCCGCCCAGACAGTACCTTTATTGCGGTATCCAACACAATAAAGGTGGGGCTGTCCAGACAACATTCTGGACAGTCCCAAATTAATTCACTACAAACCAGGAAAGCCCTGGTTTGTAGCAAATTAATTAGATAGTGGGTTTATTCCACACCTTCTTGGCACAGTTAACTGGGCTAAATAAGTCCGATGAACTGTCAAGGGAATAGCCACCCCTGCCCCTATTTTGTGTTAGTTGGTCCCCCAGAGTTGGTCTTAAGGTCTGAAAGCCATGAAAACTTAGTCCGGCCTCCATTACAGGGTTCAGCCAACAAGATTTTCTCCCAGCATGTAGAAATTGGTGGTGGCCCTCAAGGTCAGTGGCCAGGAGAGCGTGGGGGAGGAAATTATAAATTGCTCCCCCCCTCGCTCTCCTGGCTCATCATTTTTATGCATTGTATGCACCGGGAGAGCCTGTAATGGAGGCCAGGTAAATTTTCATTACTTTTCTAAGGGGTCTCGGCGCTTGGGGAAATGGGGAAGGGTCTCCAGACCTTCTCTCGAGATAATGTCTTGACACCCACCTCAGAAAGCATGCGCTTTCTAGGGTGGATGTAAACAGGCTGCCAGGAAAATCTGTGTTTTTAAAACACGGATTCCCCTGGGATAAAGGCCTTTCTGTATCTGCCCTGGATCAATTTAGATGATAATTCAAGGGTCTAATCTAGCCCTATAAGAAAGCCATGTTTCTGATCTCTTTTTTTTCCATCCATGGAGGAATGAGTTTTTGAAGTAGAAACAATCCTACCCTCATCGGGTAATATCATGCAGTCAGTTCTTTATACAGAATGTCAGGATTAACTACATATGTATTTTGTACATATGAGTTTTTCAGCTTTTAAGCTACACCTGGATAGCCTGTCTTTGTGCAAGAGGCAAAGGTACGCCCAGCATCACATGCTGAATCAGACCATTGATCTATCTTTCAAACAGAACAAGCCCTTTCACAGCTTCCTAACTGGACTTCCTCAACTGTCTCTAAAGCCTTCGAATTCCCCACAAAAATACCACTATCAACAGGCTAATATGGCTTTATAGACCAGAACCTACACAAGATGAACATGCCCATAAAGCATTAATCCTATTTCAAAATGGTGGTTGGAGTATGAGGTATCTGCAGTATGAGGTATCTTACTATTCCGAAACTTTGCCTATGTTGCTGTATTGCTCACTGATTCAGGGACCCAGCATCTTTTGGACCAGGTGACTCCCTTGATGAAAATGTGGACACTTTTCTCTCTGTTCCAGTGGTTATAAACCCAGGGGTCTCAACCCCAAATGGGGTCACAAAGAGTTTTCTGTGAGGCTACCAGGTAGTGCTGAGCTATGAAAATATTAAAAAGGGAAAACTAAAAGTGACATCATCGTGTCCTGCACAGAGATTTCTTTGGGTAAATGTGTACTGATCTCTTGATCACTGGGTTAACTTGTTGTGAGGTCCAGGTATATGTGCAGTTCAGTGATTGGCTCTATGGAATGTGGGCACTGCTCAGCCAATTCTTAGTGACTGCCTAGCCTAGCCTTGTTTCTTGCAGGTGGCAATGTCACCCCCCCCCCCCAATACCAGTAAATTCTGTGAAATATAATAAACCGTATGCCAACACAAAGGAATGATCCCGTTTTGGGGGATCTGATGCCCAACATATTGTGCTATTTCACATTTTTGGCCAGCCAAGCAGTGAGTCAAGAGCAATCAACCATGAGCCGAGCAGTGCTGTAATGTCCAAACATTATACTCCTCACTGTAGCAGCACCAATGGCTCTAATTTTGAATGTATTGGGGTAGTGAGTCATGTATTTTTAATGTATCAGGTTTGCGGGTCACTTTGCCTCTATAAAATGGGGTCATGACTTGAAAAAGGTTGGGAACTGCTGCTCTGCTGTACTCATGCTCCAGAACTTACACCTAACTCAAAATAGGTTCTGCAAAAAATTCAAACTTTGGGGCTACATTGCTTATAAGCATTAACTTTTGGTCGTTCACATTAAGGGAATGTATAGTGGACCTCATCTGGATCTTTCTGTGTAAGTTCAATTCCAGATCCCCTTCTACCTGTGCCAACAATGTGAATGAATTTTATTAAACAGTGGCAATGTGAACACAAATGCTTCATTCACATCACCAGCATTTTATGTATAGGATGTGACCCTCTGCTGTTAGTGGAATTCATAGGAATGAAGGCCATAGATCTAGAGGATCCCACTATATTCTGCATTGGTCAAGCCACATTCAGTTCTGGGAGCCTCATTTTAAGAAGGATATAGATTAGTTGAAATGGGTTCAGAGAAGGGCAATAAGGGTGTTAAGGTATGGAGAATAAAACATATGAGTGGTTGAAAAAGCTGGTCATGTTGAGCTTGGCGAAGAGAGGACAGAGGGGTGACATGATTGCAATCTTTAAATACTTCAAGAGCTGTCACAGAAAGATGGGAGCAGGCCTGTTCTTTGCTGCCCTGAATATTGAACTAGGTCTGGTGATTTAAGTTAGTAGAAGGAGCTTCTTGACAGTTCTGCAGTAGAACAAATTGCCTAGAGAGGTGATGGGGTTTCCTCATCTTGATGTCTTCAAAAAGAGTCTGGTAAGCTACCTGCTGAGGATGCTCTAGCTGGAGATCCTATATTAAGCAAGAGGTTGACCTGTTAGCCCATACAGCCCATTCAAACACTATGAATCTGTGCTGTTGTCAGTTTTCAATCTGCTTATGATTTAGAAACAAACACACAGCAGTATACATTAATGGCTGATTCTAAACACCAGATATGAAGCTTGCATTGCTGTTGACTCTTACCATTTGCCATCAACAAGCTGTTGTGAGGGTTTTAAGAAATCCTCTTAGTAATGATTTTGGATGCAATATTATTAATATCAGTTAGGTACGGTATTTTAGTAGGTGTGACATTTACTGATAATTGATGTTAACTGGTTTAAAATGACCATATAATGAATCCTAAATAAAATACATACTTACGGATAATTATACTTCAAAACATAACCATTAATCAAGGTAAGTAAAGACAAGGGGTTTTGTGAGAGCAGTAATTGCTATGCATGAAAACAAAGAGAAAGTTCTACAATAGAAGGTTGTTGATGGTTGACTGCCTTCTGTTCAATATGAATATCTCTACTAAGGCTCACCACGGATGTCATTTTTAGAATACTTTGAATATAACAAAGAACTTCACTACCAGAAGCTGAAGAAATGGGCCCCAAAAAGTTTTGTCTGAACCGAGGTGCATTTGTCATTCTTTATTGGTAATCTTTGTGTTTCATTCCAATATCCAGCTTGCCATTTATATGCAGATGACACAATCATTTATGGTAGTAGATTATGTGGGGAGAAATCTTAATATTATCTTCACACTGATTTAAATCAGCTTTAAAAGATCATCTGGCATGATCTAAAACTCTCAAATATTAATGAAACTAAGATCATGTTATTTGGCAGAAAACTGAAGCTGCGTAAACTAAACAACTGGCAAGCAATGTGACCTTGGAAAGAGTTTATGGACATTGGTTTTAAAGACTTTGGAGGAGAGAGAGAATAGTTTCTCCTCCTACTGCTAGTCCGCAATTGCTTGACGGGGGCCAAGTTCCTTATTTTGGAAACAGTAAACACCATTATGGTGATTTGGTTGACTGGAAAGGGGTAAGACTATGCTCATTTTCAAGTTATACTATGCACTGTAGATTTCAATGGCTGCCTCACAACATTTGTTAGGGAGGATAAAGCATCTTTATCTCGGAACCTCTAGGCAAATTTGTTTTGAATTATACATTGTATATACAGCGCCGTCTGTCAGTGTAGCAACAATTGGGAAATAAAAAGCAGCACTAACTTCATAATGATATTTTATCCTTCCACCTGCTACATCTACGGTATCCCTGCATTTTTCAATAATAATTTCCAGAAATTTGTATTTTCTGAAAGTTCAAAAAAAAATACAAAAATGAATATTACTGGTACTTTTCACTACTTTTAAATGTTACTGTTGAACGCCTGACGCATACACTTGAAAGGAACAAATAAGAGAATGATCAGCTTTTGATATTCGATATATATCTTTTGAAGGGAATATTCTTATGAAATCAAGTACAAATACTGAGTCAAGCATCCTCTCCTCTAAATGTTTTCAGTTAGCGCTCCGACTCTCAAAGCTTTGATGGAGATGATGAAACCTTATCATTCCGAGAACAAATGTTTAATGGTTTTTATTTTTAAAGGAATTAATCTCAAGGTTACATAATTTGCCGCAGACTGGTGCTTTTGCTGATTTAAGATTACTTTCTATGGTGACATTTATTGTGCTGCAAATGAAATTAGTTCTTTTTAAAATTTTCATCCAAAAAAAATTAAGAACTACGGGGAACATATATTCTTTCTCACTAATGTCCACCATCTGCAGTAATTATTTTAAGCAGTAATGATGCTGAAGTCAGCAAAAGTGGCTGTTTCATTCCCTTTGCAGTTTAGATAGGAGATGCAACTTTTATTTCTTTGTGCTTTGTCATTGATGGGAGCCAATGATATAATTTTGATCTTCCCTCGGTGATAATAGCAGAGCTGCTGCTGTGCACAAAAACACTATGAGGATGTTGCAGGGGATCACATTGCAGAGGTCCGTGGATCACAGATTAAGAAATGCTGGGCTAAAGGAAAAAAGAACTATCAGGAAGTTAAAGGGGAAAGAAATTCTTATTACAAAGATTGTAAAAGTCTTCAAATACAATGTACACATTTAATTAGCTGAAACCATCCTTGGTGAGAACAGAGCATGTACTTATATCAAACTGGGGCTACAGAGACAGATGTTTTTGGTTACTGGCTTTTGAAAATATCAGAACCCTGCTGCACCTTAAAACTTAACAAACTTCTTATCACATAATATTTCATGGAATACTCTCACTCCATCGGATGCAAGCAATGTGAGAGTGATTTGCATATTACTTATATTATCTGACGAACATGACCTGTCTTCTGCATTTTGGTATAATGGGTCCCTTGAGGATGTGAGGCAGAGAGCAGGAATTAAGGAAAATGCCTTATGCTGGCAAAGGTGGATGTTATTTTTAGATGATGCTTATGTTCATAGCTTAATGCAAGCTTCCAGATCTAAAAATGGAATAGTGTAGTTATCTAAGTTTGCTTGGGTGATTCTACACAGCCCAGTAACATGGGCTGTCAGTGATACCCTAAGCCACATGGCTGTAGGTATTTGGACTGCAATAATTGAGGAGAAACCTTGAATCCCAGTGCAAGATTTAGGCTTTCCTCTGAGTTATTTTAACCGAGGGTACAGCCACATTAAGCTACTTTCCCCAGACTAATCTGAATTAGCCCACATACATTTTATGGCCATCCATGGGTTGATCCAACCCCATTGCGACCTAAATGGTCAGTGTTGATGGGGCCTAAGTTTGGTCTATACAAAATATATTCTAGAGGAATATAACACCAGATGCTTTTGCAATATACAATATGTTATGCAAAGCTAATCACCTTTAGAATTGATTTGGGGGGGGGGCAATTGTAAGATGGTTGAAAAATATTTTAAAAATTATATATTTATGACTGTCAGATTCTGTTCTCTCTCATCGGGGTCTGTTCTTTCTTCCCACGTCCTTTCCCCATCTGTCCCCATCTCCTCTCCCCTTCTCCAATGAGGAGTTAGGTAAACACCCGACTCCTCTGGTTTTCATTTCTCTCCGCTGCTGCAATGGAGCCCCATGGAGTCACACAGGAAGTAGCCTTGCATCATGTGATGGACTCTGTGGGACTCCGTTCCAATAGCGGAGAAGCAGAGAGAAACGGGGAGAAGATGCTCCTCTCCCTGCTTCTGATAAGGTCCTGTGAGAATGTAACTTCCCCAAGATCATAGTGGATTTCCATGGTTGAGCTGTGATTTGAACCATAGTCTCTTTCTCTCAATGAAAGCATTCTTTTGCAAAAGAACTGCTTTAGGAAATAACATGGTTTTCTACTGATTTAGACAAAGAACAGTATCTCCATGTCTTGCAGCCCTACAGGTATTGGACCATTAATGAAGAATGTTAGGACTTGTGGTCTAACAATATCTGGAGGTATACGTAGTTCCTGTCCAATAAATGAACAATTATTATATCAATTCACCTCATTATTTTAGACTTTTCTACATGTGAATGCAACTAGTGGTAAGGATCAAACTGCACAATACATGAAAAATATTGTGAAGCTGCATGCAATTTTTTTAAATATGTGAGCATGCATGTTCTGCATTACATGGACTGCTGTGGGCCTCATCACACTAGAGAAAAATCCACTTAAAATCCGGTTTCAGCCTCCTGCAGAATTCTGGGGTTTGTAGTTTAGGGAGGAGCCTTTAACAGGTTCTGCCTAACCCATATTCTCGGGCTAGTATAAATTGCTTTATTGTGTTGTTAAAATGCTTTTATTGTGTTTTAAATGTGTTTGATTATGTTTTATGCCTTGTTGTGAACCTGAGCCTGTTGGGAAGGGTGGTATATAAGTTGAAATAATAAATAAACTAAATAAATTAATAAACAGCCTTGCTAAACTACTCAACTCAACTTTATTTCTTATGAGTCGCCCTCCACCAAAGGTGCTCTGGGCGACTTACACAATTAAAATAAACAGGTTATATAGTCACAGCTTGTTACTTAACAATCATAGGCTCTTCTAAAGAGCCATGTCTTAAGTGCACCTAAAAATGTATGTAAATCAGGAGTGGCTCTTTGGTCTGGCGGTAGGGAGTTCCACAAGGTTGGGGCTGCGATTGAGAAGGATCTCTGTCTTGTGGACTCCAAACGGACCTCTCTAGGGCCAGGGACATAGAGAAGATTTTCATGAGCTAACCGTGGCAGTTTCTGGTGGTGGAGTGGCATTAAACAGTCTCTTAGATATGAAGGACCCTGACCTCAAAAGGCCTTGAATGCTAGGACCAGAGTCTTATGACTCTGTGTTCAACCGGCAGCCAATGCAAGCGCTGTAGGGACAGCGTTATATGGCACCTCATTGATTTCTTGTGAGGAGTCTAGCGGCTGCATTTTGCACAATTTGGATCTTACGAATTGCTGCTCGAGGTAAGCCCACATACAATGCATTGCAGTAATCCAGCCTCGACGTAACATGGATTACTACAAACCCCAGAATTGTGCAGGAGGCAAAACCCAGATTTTAAGTTGATTTTTTTTCTAGTGTGATGAAGTAGAACTTACAACACAGGCATGGGTAGTATTAATTTCCATCTGCTTTGCATTTGAATTCTGCAGGTTCTGGAGGTCCTATTGATACTGATGAGAGTTCTCCTTCTGAAACTCTAGGGACCTATTTACACGACTGAATTATAGCAACAATAATAGCATTAATATTTTCACTTTGCCATGCTTCCCTTCTTGGAATCTTGTGTTCTATAGCTTGGTGAGGCATTGGAACCTCTCCCAGGATTGCATTGGATGGAATTGCGGCTGTTAAAGTGAAATGACAGCATGATATTATTGGTAAATTATTTGTACAATGGAATAATGTGGAATGGTTGTGTCAGTGCATGACATTGTGTTTATAAGTTGTTTATATTTTAATGACTACTCTTTATGTATTATGTTTTGTGGAAACCGCCCTGAGTCCTCTAGGGAAGATAAAGTGGTATATAAATAATAATAATAATTATTATTATTAGTGTGAACATACACCAGGGTGTTTATATATATATATATATATATATAGAGAGAGAGAGAGAGAGAGAGAGAGAGAGAGAGAGAGAGAGGAGAGCTCATACCTCCACCACTTATGTTTAGTCAGCCTGGATAGTGTATACTTGCCCTCAAAAAGGGGGAAATTTGAAGTGAGATATTTTTTAAGCAAGAAAAGGCTGCAGAATGTATGTTTCAATATTATGCACTTTGACCTTAAAGAAGATGGAAACATGGATGAAACAGCTCAGTATGTATTCAAGGAGCCAGAATAAACTTTTCAAGATTCAGGATGAATGAATAAAAAAGCAATGCATGGCAAAAAGGATCAGCCAGCTGTGGACCACATTTAGTAAGCACTACACTAGAACCTTAAATATATCAATATTTGTTTTAGATGGGGTTCAGTTGTTATTGATTGCATCCAAGCCGGATGGTAATCACTTTTTTCACATTGTATTGATTTTCTGTATTTAAGCTAGAATGATGAGTGAGCAAGATTTATGGTAGGTAAAGAGACAACATATAGACCTGCCATGCAAATGGAAACACAAAACAGCTGCCCGGGTTTAATACTGTGAAGTCCAGAGCTAAGCTGTAAGTTGTCAATATCATTAGGCAGACATGGGGATTTGCTCTTCCCCGTTCAGAAGAAACCTTGCCGAAAATCCACTTCTTTGAGCTAATCCTTATATCACATAAGTGCACAGGCATGAAAAGTAGTGGTATCTCTAGAAGTCTTGTGCAAAGTAGCATGGTCAATGAACAAACTATTTGTTTGACTTTGGCACTTGACTGCTGTTAAGTCTCATTCAGCTGAACCCCTTTCCTCTAATAGATCTATTTGACTCAAACCGCACACCCAATTCTGCTGCTATCTGGCTGGGACTGCTTCTGTTTCTTGCTAAATTGAGGCATACATGGAATAAATTTGTCCTCTGAACACTTCACAAGCACAAGATGCTAAATTTACAAAGCTACAGCTCAGCCTCAGCTCACACTTGTAAGTCTTATGTTGAGATATAAAAGCATAAATTCTGCTCATGGTAACATATTCAGACAGGCAACAAACAGATCTGATACAGCACATGTTTCAAATCCAAACAATGATGTAGATCTCACGATCAAAAGCAAAATGGCTATGGCCATTTGTCCTGTGAGTTAATCAGTCTAATCTGAAATTAAAGAGATGTTATTCTAATGGTAAACATTGGCATCCATTGCTGAGATTTATCACTAGGGTGAACAAAGCAGTATAAAGTGGGAGACACACATGAAGAAGACGAGAGACCATTTTGGCATGCGCAGCTACCCTCAGCTCTTTAGCATTTGGACACGATAATCAATCACCTGCCAAAAAAACCCTCTTATTGGGCAGCTATTAACATGTACACGACCCTAAAGATAGATGGGAAAGCCTATTTTGAGGAAAAGGGCAGCACGGAGTGTTAATGCACAATCTATAATTAAGGATAAATCAAAATAGAGCAATCACTCCATATGTGTCTATATACACATGTATCATTTAAGTAATTGGTGGCGCATCACACATATCACATCTAAAGTAAGTACTTATATATTCACAACATATGACAGATTAGATAAGTGCGTACATGTAAGTAAGCGAAGACGCGAAGGATTAAAGAGGAAAGTTCCTCTAGCTCAGGGGTGCTCATTAGGTAGATCGCGATCAACTGGTCGATCCCAGGACCGAAGGAGGTCGATCCCAGCTGTATGGGGTGCTGCTGAGGGGGCGGAGCCATGCCGCGCCAAGCCCTGCCCCTCCCCCAGCTTCAGCGCTTCCGCAGCTTCTGGAGGCAAGAGGGGGGGAATGCCAAGCCAGTAGTGGCTATATATGCCACCACTGGCTTGGCATTACCCCCCTCTTGCCTCCAGAAGCTGTGGAAGCGCTAAAGCCAGAGGGGCGAAGCCAGACCGTGCAAAGCCCCGCCCCCTCCCCGGCTTTAGCGCTTCCACAGCTTCTGGAGACAAGAGGGGGGTAATGCCAAGCCAGTGGTGGCATAGATAGCCACTACTGGCTTGGCATTACCCCCCTCTTGCCTCCAGAAGCTGTGGAAACGCTAAAGCCAGAGGGGGGAGGGGGCGGAGCCAGGCTGCACAAAGCCCCGCCCCCTTCTCCCTGCTCCGCCCTGCTTCTCTCTTGGTAGATCTTTCAGACTTGGTTTTATTATAAGTAGCTCACATGCTGAAAAAGTGTGGGCACCCCTGCTCTAGCTGTACTCACAAGGACGCAGTCCCCGAACGCTCTCAAAGGGAGTGGAAAACATAATGGTGTAGAAATATAATGTTCAAAGTTCTATCATAGATAGTCCACAAATCAATCCTTTAAAGTCCCCAAAAGGAGGCGTCCAGTGGTCAACGAGAAAGGCTAATGCTGGCGCTCGATCATTTCGCCAAGGGGCTTCATCAGGACCTGGGGCATGGTCCGAATTTCCTCTTTAATCCTTCGCGTCTTCGCATACTTACATGTAAGCACTTATCTAATATGTCATATGTTGTGAATATATAAGTACTTACTCTAGATGTGATATGTGTGATGCGCCACCAATTCCTTAAATGATACATGTGTATATAGACACATATGGAGTGATTGCTCTATTTTGATTTATCCTTAATTATAGATTGTGCATTAACACTCCATGCTGCCCTTTTCCTCTTTAGTTTGTGTGTGTGGTACAGCCACTTTTCCTTGTAAAAGCCTATTTTGAGCCCATACCACATCCACAGATCTTTATTGACAATATTTATGATATTGAAAGCATTGAATTTTACCGTTAACACCTTGAGTCGCCTACAGGCTGAGAAAGGCGGTTTACAAATACAGTCAGTAAATAAATAAATAAATAAATAAATCTCCAATGTAACCTTTCTATTTTATTAAACCACAATCAAACTATGTATTCTTAAATACATATTTCTAATAAAATTTGTCATTTTGCCCCAAAATGTGCATTTGTGAATTATTTTCTTTGTTCTTAAAACATTTGTTCTTAAAATATTCTCTTACAAAGGGATGGTTTCAGCTGAAAAACCACAAATCTCACTGTATGTTCCCTCTTCTTGCGCCACATAATGTACGGTCATCACATATGGTGTGTAACCAATTATGATGGTATTATTAATTGTGGGTCACAATTTTGTCAATCACTATGATGATAAGTAAAAGCAGCCTGGCTCCATATCAACATTTCTAGTGAATGAGAGCACAGTAGCATTACCCAAGCTTTTCTTTTACAAGAACTTGGAACAACAACATTGAGCATCAACTTTTGACATGATGGTTCTCAAAAGACAGAACTAACCCCCCCCCCCCCTGCATCGTGTTCTTTCTGTTTGCAAGGGCACCTTAAATCCTTTAAAGATGGATAAAGTCCACAGGAGTGAGACAAGAGAGCAGCAGGGAAATATGAACATTGTGTTAAAAATAATCCTGCTGTCAGCCGGGTTTAAAAAACACACACAGATGTTCCACTAGTAATTATTATTATGATAATTCATATAACTAGGAATAAAATAAAACATAATTGTTTACTGCTGCCTCTTTTCCCCAGACACCATAGGAAATGAGAAAGAAAATCTCAAAGGTTTTATATTTGGTTAAATTGGGGTTTTTTCTTCATTTAACCAGGAGTAAACAAGAAAATAAAATAGTTTTCCTACCCAATGCACATGAGATGCAAATAAATGTTTCACACATTCATTCTAATCAAAGTCACAAGAGGCAAAACAGCCATTTGAGGGGGAAGATTGCATTGAACTTCATCTTTGTTAAGGCAGAATGGATCTGCTTTCTGCCGTGAAATAGCCTGTAACGGGGGATGCAATGCAATCTTTAAAAAAGATCTTCCATATGAACCCAATTCTGAATGAAATGTATCTGTACAAGGGTTTGCTTTTCTCCATTCACGTCAAATGGGCTTCTGCTCCACACTTAATTTGACTCCTACAACCAGCCCCCGCTTAGCATAAAACCTTCTCACATAACAACATCCGATTTAGGTGCATTGACTTTTGCAATTTTTAGAAATCATATGTTCTTTCTATGTAAGAATTAGCACAGGCATTGCATAAGGGAAATACAGTGAGGACTTGCTGTGCATGAATACCCACCAGGGCAATGGATTGTTAGATTATTTGCATCTTCGGGATTGCCAAAAGGAGAATAGGAAAATAGTAGAAAGATATTTTTCTGTCTGTCAAGGCTTTCTTTTATATGAAGTACAAAGGGAAGAGGCAAAAGCAGGAATTGTGGTAACACCTTCAAGACTAAGTGATTCAAATTGCTCCATGTGTTTTTGTGAAAGTAAACCCTTTTTTCTTCAAATACAGTATTGCATGCTATTAAATCCTCAAGTATAAAGCATAAAGTGAACTTGCTGTTTAGATTGTTCCGGGCTCAGGATGGTAGGGTAGAAATTGAAATCCTAATGAAACCTCTCAAGGGATGCCATCAAGACACTGTAAGTAGAGAGGTTTGTGGGTGCATGAAGTTAAAAATTATGCGTCAGCTGCACCTGTACCTTGGGAAGTCTGATATAGCTATGGTGGTCCACGCTCTTGTTACATCCCGAATAGAGTACTTCAGTGGGTTATATGGATGTGTGGAAGGCCCCTAAGTGATTCTGGAGGCAGTTATCTTGCCTGTTGTATGCAAGTGTCATGAATGACTATTCAATAACTTTGAAGCATAGGTTCTTTTAATTGCAATTTCCAGTGTGAGAGAGTATATCAGAACTTTACAGAAAAACATTTAGACAAAGAATGACATTGGACATACAGACATACATATTCTATGCAACTACATTGGATTCACAATTACATTGGTTAACAAACAAACAAAGGGTAGTTACATTTTCACTCAAAATTAGCACACATGAACATGCATTCATCCTCATGCACCCAAATATTATTATATCTTTTTCTCCCTCCTTGGAGAAGCACCTGTTAGGCCAGACCCTGCTTTCCTGCAGCCTGCCAGTACATAGTTCCATAACTTCAAAACACTGAAATGCCAAAACTTATTTCCCTAAGAACAATGCCAAGGCCCAGATCTCTGATTTCCATACAGCACAACCTGACTCCCTGCACAAAATCCAAGACTCCAAAAGCACACTTCTTCCTCTTCCCTTGAGAAAAAAGGCCAAAGTGTTGCTGGAAATGCCAGACGATTAGAGGCACATACTACCATGTATGGTGGTCCTGCGAGGAAGTAGCAAGATTTTGGGGGAAAGTCCACAAATTTATGGAAGAATTAATTGGTAAAAATATTGAGTTTAAACCTGAACTATTCCTTTTGAATATTCTAGACCAAAAAAATCTGGGAAAAGACCTAGAAAGACTGATAACGTTCACCGTGACCGCCGCTAGGATTACCCTAGCCAGGTATTGGCGGGAAAGAAAGATCCCGGAAGTGGATGAGGTCGTCTATAAGCTATTGGACATAGCGGAAATGGACAAATTAACCGCTCTTCTGAGAAAGGGTCCATCCAAACTCTTCGAAGAGACATGGAAACCGCTGACTAACTATGTAAAAAAAAAAAGAAGAATATTGTGTTAAAGGGCTATTGGATATAAGAAATGGGAGGCCAATCAATAGGCCAGGATCTGTGAAGGAATTGCTTTCTGTTGGGTGAAGTCAACCTGTTTTATTTTAGGAATGTATTGTGAGTCTACTATGCTGATTTTGTTACCCTAACCCCATCCTCCTCCACACACCCCACTCCCTATCCCCTCCCCCACCCCCTCCCTATATTTGATGTTGTGTTATGTCATGTTAATTGTTTGTTTGATTTTAACCAATAAAACTCATTTTTTAAAAAAGAGAGAGAAAAGGCCAAAGTGACCAGACTGCTCCCTTGCAAATCTGCCACTCCATGGTACACTATCTCTCCCCTTCCCATGGAGCAGAGCATAGCGGGTAGAACAAACTCCTCAGGTCTGCCACAATTTGAGCATTATTAGACTGAGTCTTTTATAGGAATATTCTGCTGATGTAGTCCCAAAATTGTAAATTAATGATAGACGTCTTCCATCCTGGATCCATCTCAGTTTCCTGGCCAGATGTTGATCTTCCTGATTGATGTTGACAAACACAAGGCTTGTGTTGACTTCCTTCTTAACATAAGGAATGTTGCAAACATTTCTCTTAACTTGAAAGAACCATTGTCACCGTTCTTATCACAGTTTACTTTTCAGTTCTTATTAGCAACTTTAAATTATAGTCCAGCAAGCAGGTAGATAGTCATTGCCTTAATATTATACTGGTGTCTCCAAACAACATCTTCCATTTATTCCCACACATCATTATTAAATCCACATTTATCAAATTTGCATATTAAATTTTTGTGACATAAGCACAATCCACTACAGTAGAATCACCTGAAGAAGTCGTCCATTATTTCCCAGGTAGAGCTTAATTGTATTATTTATTGCAACACGCTGATGCAACCCAACTTTCTTGAGCCCTCCTTCACTATCCTCCCAATGCCAATGCTACAAAAGCACACAAACAATCAAATAAAACTGGTTCTCAACCTTTCTAATGCCGTGACCCCTAAATCCAGTTCCTTATGTTGTGGTGACCCCCAACCATAAAATTATTTTCGTTGCTACTTATTTTATTACTAATTATTTAATTTAATTATTTAATATTAAATTCAATTATTTATCAAGTGTGCTGCTATGGCTGAGTTCTCTGGCTGAATCAGTCTGCAGTGCCTTTCATGTTCCTTGATTCATGTTTTGGGGAATGCTGCTTTTGGCAATCCCTGTGTAGAATTGTCACCAGCTGCATGGTATACAATAGACTCCTGCAGAGGTCCTGCAGGACAAATCTACATAGGGACTGCCAAGCTGTGGGCAAATATACATAGGGACCGCCAAACACAGCACCCAAACATTAGTCAAGGAACATGAAAAGCACAACAGACTAATTCAACCAGAGTACTCAGCCATAGCAGAGAACTTGATGAACCAACCTGGACACAGAATATTATTTGAGAATACAGAAATGCTTGGCCACTCTAACAACCACCATGTCAGACAACACAGAGAAGCCACATGAAGCACATGGAAATTTTCAACAGAAAGGAGGAAATCATGAACATGAACAAAATCTGGCTACCAGTATTAAAAACTCTAAAATCAGGACAGTGAGGAAAAAAACACTCTGAAAACAGGGGAATTCCAGGCATGAAACAACCAAGGCCAGCTAACATCTCCCCAGGCAGGAGTCTGCCAGGCTTTGAAGCTGCAAAGCTTTGCAATGCTAATCAAGGTGATTAATTCCAACTTGCTTCCAACAGACAAGAGTTTTCCCCACCCTGGACACCATTCCACAGATATATAAACCTCCCTTGCCTAGTTTCCAACAGATCCCAAGAATCTCTGAGGATGCCGGCCATAGGGCAGTCAGAGAGAATGCTTCTGGAAAATGGCCATACAGCCTGGAAAAACTCACAGCTGCCCCAGTAATATAAATATCTGATATATATGGTGTATTTTCATTGTTACAAATTGAATATAATTAAAGCATAGTGATAAATCACAAAAATGATACTTAAGCCCTCCTGGTGTATTTTCATTGTTACAAAAATCAACTCCCATAATTCCTAACAGCCGGTAGGCAGTTAGGAATTGTGGGAGTTGAAGTCCAAAACACCTGGAGGGGGCCAAGTTTGCCCAGGCCTGGGCTAAAGTCACCTGGAGAGGCACCCCTTCCTCTTTCAATTCTGGGGGCGTCACAGAAGACAGCAGCGCCAGGCGGCTTCGCTCCCTTCCTCATGCCTTCCTTCCTCCCAAAAACAAAAGCAGAACACGAAGGAGGAAGAGGAAGAAGAGGAGGAGGGGGCAGCAAAAGCAGCCTCCCTTTCTCCCCCCCTTCCCCAACGCACGGGTGGCTGGCTGCAGAGTACACACAGGGGCTGCAACCTGATTGAGGCAGCCTGGGGAGGGGAGGGGAGGGAACTGGCGGAAAGATGTAAGCAAGGAAGGAAGGAAGGAAGGAGAAAGGGGGGGAGAAGAAAGGGAAGGAATTGAATGGGGGGAAGGAAGGAAATACTGCGCCCTGGGGGAAAACAAAAAGGGGCATTTGTCATCGGGGGCATATTGGTAAGGAAGGGAAAAACTCATAGCCCCCGCCAGAGGGTTTCAGGGAAAGGGGAGCAGAGAGGAAGTCAGCGCGAGGGAGGCAACACACAAGGTCTTGCACAAAGGAGCCCTGCTGAGCTCGCCAGGGGGCGAGGAGGACCTTTGCTTCTAAGCTCCTCTTCCTCCTCCTGACTCCCTGCAGCCCTGTGGGAACAGGAGGAGGAGGAGAGGACCTGGACTGCCTGGCTGTTTCCCCGGCACAGGGGCTGGCAGCCATTTTGAGCAAGCTGAAGGGGCGGGGCCAACCGAGGCACCTTCGTGACCCCCCGAAAATGGCTCCGCAACCCCCCTGGGGGTCACGACCCCCAGGTTGAGAACCAGTGAAATAAAAGCCTTCAGCTAGACAAGAAAATAGAGACTAGGGTGGGATCTACAAAAAGAAGTACATGGTTGTCATTTGCCGGCCTGTCCCCAGTTTGGTCCTTATATTGGAAAAGTTTCTCCTTTAGGACTATAACTCTTGGAAATCCCAGTCAGCATGGACTCTGATCATGCTTGCTGATGAAATCCCCAAAAGTAACTTTCCAGCCCTTTTTAAAAGCCAGTGAAAACTGTGTGATGTTTCTTGCCTGTTCAACATTCAAGTAGAATGAATGCAGAGCCCTTTAAATATTCATGGTGGATGAATGCAAAGCAACATATCTCAAATATACCTAAAGTTATAGATATTTTCAAGATACTTTAGCACACTTACTTTGTGGAGTACTTTCATGCCACCATGTTATGCTACCATGAAGGGAAATGTCATCTAACATGCTCAGTCTGATTAAAGAAAATATTACAAACTTGTTAAAAAGCAAACCAGGAACTGAATAGATTTAATCAAGCAAGCACTTCACTGAGGAAGAGTTCTTCCCTGATAGAGAGGGTTAATTTATTACGTGAATTCTAATCAATCCATAAAGGTGTGAATTTGGTTTACTTTGATGAGGTTTATTGCAAGATTCCAGAAAAATCAATTTTACTCTCAGCAGTATTAAACCCAAGGGAATATAAACAGTGTATGTTCTACAGATAACTTTTTGTTATTACTTGGTGGATCGCTTGGGAAATTATATGTTTACCTTGAAGAAGGGTTACAGCTTACATTCATTGTCTTCAGCAAGTCCCAGCCTAGGTCTCATAAAGAAATAAAGAAAAAATGTTAAGACCCTGAATCAACTCTTAACTTGCCTTCATGTGACCTGATAAATGTTCAGGTGGCAGCAGCCTGTTCTCATAAAGGACGTTAAATAACCACAGCATTTTGTGAGGCATAGGTTTTGTATCCTGCATGACAAAAGGCACCCATTACATGATTTCCAAAAACAATTTCTTCTGCTTTCCTTTATAGTCCATAGTCTTTAGTAGGGAGACGGAGTCAGAGAGACAGAGGTTTGAAACATTTCAAGGTCACTGTACTAAAATATGCTGACAAACAGCACTACATCCAACTATTTTATTTTATATAGTCTGGTTTGTTGTAATATGAGAAGACCATGGTTGGTGGGAAATAAGGGTATTTTTTCAAGGTTGTCCTGTATACAAACAACCTTAAACAGTAGAGATGGGGACATTCCAGATCCCGGAAATGTGCACCAACCAATTTTTTACTCTTCTGGAACTGGTGAGCCATAGACCTCATAATGGGCACCCTTTTGAGGGAAGAGAAGTGACTTATGTGTCACTTAAAACTGTCTTTTGTAGTAATTTGACTATTGGACTACATTTCTAAAGAACTGTGTAAACCTGCTATGTGAAATTAGCAAGTTACATCTCTCAGAGAAGGGCAAAAGCAAGCCTTTTCTGATAAAATCTTACCAAGAAAGCCCTGTGATAGTTCACAATAGGCTCACAATAAGACAAAAATGACTTGAAGGCATAGAACATGAAATAATTGTTTTGGATTAGGAACCTTCTCAAAATAGCATTTACAGAGTTTTTAATGTTTTGAGTGTGTGAGCTTGAAACTTGGCGGGGGTGACCAAATTGTTTCAGGGGCGCTAAAAAGATTGGGGTCCTTTGGGAGTCTTAGTGTTCATGCTAGACTTCCCATAGAACATAAGCAACCTGAGTCCTAATCTGTACTAGGAGAATCCTTAGAGTACTGTTCAGACGGGACTCCAACCTAGATTCCCTCTAAGGACCTCATCACATTTGCCACAGATCATGGCAAATATGGTGGTGCCCAGTGGGCGGGCGAAGGGAACCCACTGCTCCACGTCCTGCATTGCCCAACTTCCCCCTTATTCCATCCCATGGGGGGAAACTGCTGCCACCCAGATTCCCCCTGTTGATCCTAATGCAACATGGGGAGCCTCGTGTGTTGTGATGCCAGAGGCATATGTCAGTTCCTCTTTAGGGTCCCACCAGAAGTAGATGTACATTGTGAGATGGGAGCAGTGAGCTCCATGGCAAAATTGAAGCAGAAATGGTATTCGCCCCTGAATTTGGCCCATCTTATAAAGTCATAAGTTAGAAAAGAATACAACTGTAGCATTTGTATGACTTTGAATTCTGCAAAGAGGTTAACTGGAGCACTAAGACATATGCAAGTTACTAAGAGAGGTACTAAACTAATTTTTGTACATTCTGTTAACTTTTTATGGATTACATTAAGAAACAAAGACCCAGCTTATTTCTCTTTGCCGTACATGGTGATTATACACTCTCATTCTTTGTTGAAGATTAATTGCTTCTCAGGCTAGTAGAGATCTCTTTTGAGCTGCTTCATCTTGCTAGGTTTTTTTCTCCAGGCAACTGAAAGCGTGCCCTGCGCCATTTTTTAAATCTAACGATTTGGCCTGAGTCTGTGAATAAGCAAATAATCATAGCCAAGCTATCTGGATTTGCTAATTACTCTTGCCAACTGCAATTTAGGTGGCTACTTTTCAGTACAACCACAGATATGCTTCTGGTGAATATTGTTCATTGTGCATGATCCTGGGTGTCCAAAGAATTATATGCCATGCAACAACATATAATTTTGCAGTCAAATGGTCAAAGAGAATGGTAGACAAATGACTCAAGTCAGGCTGGAGAAAAGCACTTGTCACTGATTAATTTGAATAAAACCAGATCAATGATCTGACTCTCAAGAATTGAGATTCATTACCTTCATTCTCCACACATAGTTCACCTGAGTTAGATTCAGGACAGATACGGCTAAGGCTCCTACTTCACTGCACTTGGTGTATGATAATGGTGGCCAAAGCAAACATTAAATTTTGAGAAGTGAGCAATTCAAAGAATTGTCTTATGGGACAATGAAAATTCGGTAAGACTTTTAAAAGAACATCATTGCTGTTTATGTTGGCATTTCAGATTACCAACATCATTTTCAAAGTCAATGGTCCTGCTTTACCAGATATGACAGATTTTTAATTTGATGCTACTAAAATATATTCTGTCCATTAATCTATATTATTACTGGTGCCGATCCTGCACACAATTGGCTTCAGTGAGATTTGAGGACTGTATTTCTGAATAATTGTTCTGTAATGTCTTATATAATGGAATAAATATTCAATTCTCACCTTTTCTTTAATAACAACAATAATAATGCTGATGATGTGTCCCTGCAATTAACTGGAAATCAGTAACTGCTTCTGCAGATTGTGCTATCATGAAAGATTTGGTTTGTGAGCCGTGGTCTGCATTATCATGAAAAATTACTTTTGGCAAGAAATGACTTACACCTCAGAGGAGTTGGTAAGAATATATTTACTAAGAGTCTGGTAAACCTGAGGGTTGGGATGGTTAAATTGTTATGGGAAGAAAGGACTCATACTCCAGGGAGATACCAAGTAATGGGAACAAGTGCCTCAAAGGTACAGAGAAATGGTTCAATTATGTAAGAACCCCTTCCATGAGTAGAGGAAAATATAAGGAAGCATCTGGAGAAATTGACTTGTGGTTGCAGATGTTTCACCAATGCACAAAACATGGGAAATAAACAAGATGAATCCAAACTCCTAACATAGAAGGGCAAATACAATTTAATAAGTATCACTGAAACCTAGTGGGATCATTCTCATGATTAGAATATAATAGTAGAGGGGAGTGACCTTTGCAATGAAATAGACCAGTAGAAAAGGAAGTAGAACAGCACTGTATGTTAACGATATGAGAAGATCCATGATTTAAAGCAGGGGTCCTCAAACTAAGGCCCGTGGGCCAGATTTGGCCCTTCAAGGTTATATGCAGGGTCCCCACTCTAAACATTAGACTTAGGGTTGCCCTAAGTCTGAAACGACTTGAAGGTACACAATAACAACGAGCCTAAATAACTTAACTATCTCATCAACCAAAAGCAGGCTCATGCTTCCCGTTAAAATACTGGTAGGTTGTGTTGGTTAAAATTGTTCTTCTTTTTAAATACTGTATTGTTCTTCCAGGGGTTTTTTTTTTTTGGTTCTACAAATAAGATATGTTCAGTGTGCATATGAATTCGTTTGTGGTTTTTTTCAAACTATAGTCCGGCCCCCCAACTGTCTGAGGGTCCATGAACTGGCCCTCTGCTTAAAATGTCTGAGGACCACTGATTTAAAGCATAGAAAATGTGTTGAGAGCATTTAGATTAAAATTAAATGGGAACAAAACAAAAGTTAGCATCATTGTAGGGATCTATTACAGACAGACAAAAGGTTTGGATGATGTCTGCTTAGAAAATATGACAAAACATGAAGAAAAAAAGTAGAAATACAGAAGAAACAGAAGATTTGAACCACCCTGACATTTGTTGGAAGTCAAAATCTGTCAAGAATATAAGTTCCAACAAATTCCTTCCTGCTGGATAATTTCATGGTTTACAAGGTAATGGACTACTTTGGGCCTGATCCTAGCCAGCATGTAAGAACAGGCCAATTGAGTAGTAGTGGGGTCCTTGGGTAGAAGGAGCTACATCCTCTTGGAATTTGTAATTCAGAGAAAATAGAGAACCAAATATTGTTGGACAAACTATGGAGTTTCACAAAGCTGACCCAGAAATGTAGGGATATTGTAGCTTTGGCCTCCCCTGATCTCTTGTCCTTGAGTGCCCACTTTTAACTTCTCCTGCTATCTATAGTACAAGATTTAGGAGACAAAGAGACGGGATCTGAGGGCAGCTCTTGAAGTATCTCTCTGACCTCAGATAAGAATCCAATTTTTCTTTTGTCTCCTGGGACACAGTTCCAATCATAAAACGTTGCAACCAAGATAAGAATTAGCTGTGCAAACTAAAAACAACAACAACTGTTTTTCATTTCTGTTCAAGGTTTATGCATAAACTAACTAAATTATATTTAGGTAGCTTAACAAATAATGCAAAAATATACACTATGAATATTTTATATAGTACAACCCTAAAGCCTTTGACAATTCTACATCTGCATCAACCTGTATCGTACCCAGAAGAATTCAGTAGCAGGGAAAAAATATTTTCCCCAAACTTTACTCCTGGCTTCTTCTTTTTTTTTAAAAGAAGAAGCGGCTTTCTTCGATAACATTACTGAATGTCTCAGAGGGTTTTACATAAAAATAGTTCTTGCATTTGGCATTCTTTCTCGTTTTGCAGAACACTGGAAAGGTATTCCCAGTACGCTTTTTGATTTGATTTTAAAATTCTAATAATCACATGAAGTGAAATGATGTGTGCAAATTCAGAAACAAGTTTTAAAAAATAACCTGTGCTGGAGACAATTTAAGGTATCTTTGGTTGTTAATTTCAAAGGAGTTTCTTTTCAGATTCTATACTTTTGAAGACTATGTTTGGCTCTCCTCACCACCATCAATAATGGCATAATTATGTATACTGAGTGCTTTGGGGGTTGTCCCTGGAACCATAGAACAAGTCTACTATTTTCTTTCTTTTACCTCCAAAGTAGAAAAAAAAAGGTCTGGCCATGGAAAATGTTTTTAATATATCTTAGTATATGTAGAAAGCTCTACAAAATGTTGGTGCTTCACCTTTAGTAGAAACAAAAGGAAAAGCAGGTTGTGAGATGTGATTGATACTCTGGGAGACTTCAGAAGGACAACAGTCAGTGGCTTACTAGTCTTCAGACTTCTTGTGGTGCCGCATAATATTTTCTTTCCTTTGACTTCCAATAGAGGATAAACATTTATTTTTTAAAAGTGCAGACAGTAAGGAAAGAAAGAAACATGCAATGTCCTTCTATCTTTTTTTCATCTTTTATTGCCTAAGGTTTTCTTTTTAGTCTCAGACCTGATTGCATCCTCTAGTTGAATTGCTCTGCCCATGAAAAATTAGCAATTTGCTTATGATCTTTAGAACTATCCAGATTCCAAAGGAGCTGTTTTGAGGTACAACTCCCAGATTGCTCCGGTGAATAGGTTACAGAGCCAAGAAATACCTTTACACTCCTCCTGTGATGGTCTGGGAATCTGGGGATAAGGCTTATATTTTAGCTCATATCATTGTTGTAAAAAAAATTCGACACTCCCTCCCACCTCCCAAAAGATAAACTTAACATGAGCTCCAAAATCAAATATGAATTTTAAATATGTGTTTATGAATATAGGTAAAACTTTCCCCTTGGCATTAAGTCTAATCATGACCAACTCTGGGGGATGGTGCTCATCTCCATTTCTAAGATGAAGAGCCGGCATTGTCTGTAGACGCCTACAGACATTTGGCCAGCATGACTGCATGGAGGGCTGTTACCTTCCCACAGGAATGGTACCTATTAATTTACTCACATTTGCATGCTTTCAAACTGCTAGGTTGGCAGAAGATGGGCTAACAGCAGGAGCTCACCCCGCTCCCTGGATTCGAACTGCCAACCTTTTGGTCAGCAAGTTCAGCAGCTCAGTGGTTTAACCCACTGTGCTACTGGGCTCTCTCCATGTGTGTGTGTGTATACATTATGTGAAGTTTAGTAATAGTACTAGTAATATTTTCCCAGTCCTCAGTGGACTTCATTTCTAGTAGTCCAGCCAGAAAACCACACATTCTGGAGTGGATTAGTTACCTTTCACCAAAATAGCCTCCAAGGAGAATTGAAGAGGAAATGCGTGCCCACAAACCCCGGACAAAGACAGGGCCTTCTCAGTGGTAGCTCCTCGGCTTTGGAACTCCCTTTCTAGTGACATCAGATCGGCCCCCTCCCTCCTGACATTTTGTAAGAAAGTCAAGACTTGGATGTTCGAGCAAGCATTCGCAGACAAACTTTCATTAATCGAGATCAAAGGATTCGTATGACGACGAAACGGAAACCGATTTTAAGATTGTGGAGCTGAGATTTGTATTTTGTAGTTTTAATTGTTAATTTATATGGTTTTATAGGATTGTTTTTATCTTATTATGATGTGTTGTATGTGGGCACTTGCTGTCGCTTGTTCACCACCTCGAGTCGCCTTCAGGCTGAGAGAGGCGGTATAGAAGCATAGCAAATAAATAAATAAATAAATTTTGCAGTTCTAGTAAAGTTATCTTTAAAAGCCAAAAATTACTGTAATTTTTTTAAAGTAAATCAGCAAGGGGGAGAAGGGATATAATGAGAATCTCACTCTCTGATGTCATTTCGATGCCAGCATGGCAGCACAGTAACGGAATGGACACATTGCACAAAGTAGGTGAAGAGGACATTGAAGGGCTGGTAGCTATTGATGGACTTTACCCAACAATAATGGGAGATGGATTAATTGCAGGGAGGAGACTGGTTGGCAGCAAAATGCACATGTTGCTGTATATTCTGCTTCAATGCCACTGTGACTATCTTCTTGTGCAATAAAGTCCATAGTGGCACTGCTCAAGAGAACTACCTAGATGTGCTTCTTAACTGCTAAACTGCATTATTGGCCCACCGTCTAGCCGTGATGGGAGTTAGGGGGACTGCCCTTAAATGGGTGGCCTCCTTCCTCCAAGACTGGGGACAACGAGTGGAGAGGGGGGAGGAGGTCTCTGGGAGACTCACATTAAACTGTGGGGTCCCCCAGGGAGCCATCCTCTCTCCTTTATTGTTCAACATCTACATGTGTCCGCTGGCCCAGCTGGTGCGCGACTTTGGTCTGGAGTGTTATCAGTACGCTGATGACATCCAGCTTGTGCCGAGAATGGATGGCAGGCCAGACACTGTACCCGATTGTTTCCAGCAATGCCTAGAAGCTGTGACTGGATGGCTGCATTCCAGCCGGCTGAAGGTGAATCCATCAAAGACGGAGATCCTGTGGCCTGGTCAGCCTGGCCTGGATGAGTGCCGGTTGCCTAACCTGGATGGCGAGCAGCTAAGCCCGTCATCTTTGGTAAAAAGCCTGGGGGTTCAATTGGACCCATTGTTGGCCATTGAGGCCCAGGTCTCCATGGTCAGCAAAACATCGTTTTTCCATCTATGACAGGCTAGGCGACTGGCCCCCTACCTGTCCAGGGATGACCTGGCCACGGTAATCCAAGCAACGGTCATCTCGAGACTAGACTACTGTAATGCCCTCTCCATTGCTTATCGCGTTTGGCATTTTATGTAATTTTATCCACTACTCGTTGTTTTATTATTATTATTGTACACTGTGTGTTTGGTTTGGCTGTATGTGAACCACCCTGAGCCTGCCGGAAGGAGCGGTATACAAGATCAAATAAATAAATAAATAATGTATGAAGTTTATCTGGAAAGTAAGGTTACAAGATTTTTTTAAAAAATACAAAAAATGAAGATATTTTAATAAAACATACATCGATTGTAGCATAGGTATTACATTATTTTTCCACACAATCACCATTCAGTTCAATACATTTTGTCATCCATGGGATGAGTTTTTGATGCCTGTGTTATAGAAGTTTCCCTCCGCCTTTTTTCAGCCTGTTTGTCACTTTGATTTTCACCTCGTCGTCATTGGAAAAGTGTTTTCCACCAAGGTGTTCCTTCAATTTAGTGAACAAATGATAGTCACCAGGTGCGAGATCAAGGTTGTGAGAGAGGTGGCTTAAAACATCCAAACCAAATGAAGTCAACAACTCTTGTGTTGCATGAGTGATGTCCGGACCTGCATTGTTATGGAGACAGACTCCCACCGTCAGCATCCCATGACGTTTGTTGTGGATGGCTCTGCAAAGTTTCTTCATGGTCTCACAATAAATTCTGTACCCTTTTTGTTACATGCTTTCTTGACATTACGTCATCTCCATAAGCTGAAATGATTTCGTGATGAATTGCAGCGGTATTCAAGCCCTTAGCATTTAGGTAGCATATTACAGCGCAAACTTTGCACTTGGACAGAAACGGAATGAGGACGCTCATCTCTTTCCTTCACCATAACTCCAGTCGATGAACTACTGATGCTCATTCACTCCCGCTGGCTTCCGCTGGCTTCCCGCTACACAGCAGTGATACCAACTTCCCCCGTGAAAATTCCCTGTGAGAGCTACATGCCTTGTAACCTTACTTTCCAGACAACCCTAGTATTTGTCGAAGGCTTTCATGACTGGAATCACTGGGTTGTTGTTTTATGGCCATGTTCTAGAAGCATTCTCTCCAGACGTTTCGTCTGCATATGTGGCATGCATACCTCACAACCTCTGAGACTTGCCACAGATGCAGGTGAAACATCAGGAGAGAATGCTTCTAGAACATGGCCATACAGCCCAAAAACCTACAACAACCCAACCCTAGTATTTTCACAGAAATTTACCATCCATCTGCAAGTGACCCATGCGGTAATCTGGTTCTGTTAAAAGGATGCTTTCTCTTCCTTTGCTATTAACAATTCTTTAGGGACAGGTCTTTGTGAGCATTTTCAACATGTCGTTAATGGACTGTTAACAGCTTTAGGAATGCTTTTGAAACTCTCTCTGACATGTTTTCAAGCAGTCTAGTAGGAATAAACTATGTTATACATAAGTTTCTTTTTAAAAGCATTCTTTTTGATTGCATTCATTTATAACATTTTAATGAATCAATTTCGGGTTTGAAAAGAGTCACTAAGGTGAATGCCAACTTAAAAATTTGTGAATCTAGTAAATGCAAAACAGTATCATAAGAAAATGATTAAGAAGAACAGGAGCAAAAAAAATAAGAATAGAAAGAAAAAGTTATTAAATTTAAATTCAATTAGGTTAGATTTTAAATCTGACCAGTGCCAGGTGGAACATTCCCTGCATAAAAAGCCTTGCAGAACAATGCAACAGATTTCTGGGTGTGAATTTTGCAAACGGAATGAAGTTAAGAGGGAAAACATCTGCAAGGGGATTATGTTGTTTTGTGTTAAAATGGTTACAATAAAAGGGTTCAGCTCTTCACTTGTTCTATTGAAAACAGCTTCCTAAGGCTGATATTGAATTTCTACACAGAAAAGTTGGACCACACAATATTGCTTGTAACTTGTTTTTTGAGTTCCCTTATTGCCTTAACAAATAGTCATGAATCTTACTGCTTGAAGTTAGAAGACTTTTAAAATCTACCTAGCCTTGAAATTGTCATTGATAATAATCTTTTTATCCTGTATTCTTGTAAAAACAATAAAACAAAATCTGAAGCTGTAATACTTACACTCATTAAGGTCAGATGCACAAAGTATTAGTTAAACAGTAGGCGTTGGCGGGTGAGCAATAGTATATTTGAGTGTCTCTATTACATCTAAATCCGCCAAAGTCACCTGGTCTTATCTAATCTCGGAAGCCTGCTTAGTACTAGGATGAGAGACCACCAATGGATACCGGGTACTGCGGACTATATTTCAGAGGAGGGAAGTGGAAAAATCATTTGTGAGTTTTCCTTGCTTGGGATTTTTCAGCAACTTTCAACAGATCTTCTATGCTTCCTTTGTCTATCTTTAATGGCACAATCCTGTTTGAAAAATAATAATTGTTTGTACAATTATTTATGTTACTGTATAATTCTGAAACTGTGGACTGTTAGCTTATTCTCATTCTACTAATATTACTACACTGGAGCATTAATAATTAATTACATTATTATATTAATCAGAGTTCTCATCTATGTACCTCTGTACGAAGCTGACTGGCACAACCTGGGGACCACAACCAGACACAGTGAAAACATCTGCCCTTGCGCTTTTTTATTCTGCTGCTGAATATGCATGCCCAGTGTGGAATACATCTCACTAAGTTAAAACAGTGGATGTGGCTCTTAACGAGACATGCCACATTATCACAGGATGTTTACACTCTACACCAGTGTTTCCCAATCAGTGTGCTGTGGCACACTAGTGTGCCATGAGCAATCATCAGGTGTGCTGTGGGAAATTGGAACCTCCAATACCCTTTCTTCCCCCTCCTGCTGAACACTTTTTCTTCTCCACTCGGGCTCCCTTCTTCCCAGCCTCGCTCTGCTTGCTTTGCCTCGCTTTGCTCTGGGGCGAGTCTGTGCAGTAGCGCCTGCATGGGTCACGTCTTCCTCCCTCCCCCTCCCCTCCTGAACATGCTCACACTGCCCCCTTGGATGAAAAAGGTGGCAGAAGCAGCAGTGTAGAAGAAAAAGTAAGTGTTTGGCAGGAGGGGGAAGAAAGGGCGCAAAGGGGAAGGGGGGAGGAGATCTCTGTTGAAAGCTGGCATGGGCAAACTTGGACCTTCCAGGTGTTTTGGACTCCAACTCCCACCATTCCTAGCAGCCTCGGGCTCTTTTCCTTCCCCCCTTCCCTCAGCCATTTAAGCAGGAAAGAGCCTCAGGCTGTTAGGAATGGTGGGAGTTGAAGTCCAAAGCACCCAGAGGGCTGAAGTTTTCCCATGCCTGTTTTAGGGACCTTAAAGTGGTGAACCTCCTTCCAACATTGTGATTCTGGATAGAAAACAAACATTGTTTGAGTCCACAGTGCTCTCTGGGTGTAGGTGAACTACAACTTCCAAACTCAAGGTCAATTCCCAAGCAAACCCTTTCAGTACTTTCTGTTGGTAATGAGAGTTCAATATGCCAAGTTTGGTTCAATTCCATTGTTGCAAGAGTTCAGGATGTTCTTTGATTGTGTGTTAACTATAAATTCCAGAAACTGTAACTCCCAAATGTCAAGGTCTATTTTCCCCAAACTCCATCCTTGTTCACATTTGGGCATATTGAGTATTCATGCCAAGTTTGGTCCTGATCCAACTTTGTTTGAGTCCACAGTGCTCTCTGGATATAGGTGAACTACAACTCCAAAACCCAAGGTCAATGCCCACCAAACTCTTATAGTATTTTGTCTTGGTTATGGGAGCTCTGTGTGGGAAGTTTGTGTCTTTCTGCCATTCCTGCCAGGATATCTATGTTGTGTTCATCGAAACAGGCCCAGGTTTCACACTGAGTGTATAAATACATTTTAAAAGATATTAACTATATGTATTACTGTGTTAGAGTGTCATTTTGTGTCATTTTGCTTGGTGGTGTGCCCCAGGATTTTGTAAATGTAAAAAGTGTGCCACGGCTCAAAAAAGTTTGGGAAACACTGCTCTACACCACTGGAGAAATTACACTGTTTAGCTGATATTGCACCACTTGACATCCATCTGAACGTAGCAGCCTGTAATGAAAGGACCAAGGCATTGACATATCTAGCATGCCAACATCTTAAATCAAGAAATAGCTTCCTAAGATCTACAGAGATACTCACAGGAAGACCTCAACAAGTGAGAATCCGAAAATGGCAGGTTAAAACCTGGAACTTCAATCAGTAACTGATACCAGATAAGAAACTTCCTCCTGGGCACACAGAAGACTGGGCGACTTGGAAGGCGCTGAACAGACTGCACTCTAGCACCATGAAATGCAGAGCCAATCTTAAGAAATTGGGCTACAAAGTGGATTCCACGATATGCGAGTGTGGAGAAGAGCAAACTACAAACCACTTACTATAATGCAGTCTGAGCCCTGCCACATGCACAATTGAGGACCTTCTTACAGTGGCACCAGAAGCACTAGAAGTGTCCAGCTTCTGGTCAAAGGAAATTTAGTATAATGCCAAATTTTTAACTTTGTTTGTGGTTTTTCTATACATTATAAGTGTATTCTCAATTCGCTTCTGACACGATAAATAAATAAATCCATGTTCCTATGCCATCTTCTTGTTCAGGATAAGTTTCATTTTTAACAGTTGCAAAATGAATAATTGTGTAAGATCAGTCTCTTGCATGTTTGCCTCTTCCTGTTCATAGTTGATTAAGGAACCAATGGAGGCTTGGTTGAAAGGGTAAGGAGACGAGAGTTTGCTGCCTTAGAGAATGGATAAGAATTACAGGCAGCTTCAAGGAAGTATTGTAATTTTAAAAGCCTGATATGAATCCCACAGTACTGGATAATTTCTAGTTTATACTATTTCAATGCAAGATACTTGTGTGTTGTGGCACCTCAGCTGCAAGGTTTCACAGATGAAATGGATTATTCAGACCTATTTCAATCTAGCTTCAGGCTTGGTTTGGGAATGAAACAGCATTTATCACTATACTAAACAATTTACATGGGAACCAGACAGCAGAAATCATCCCTTTCAGTTTTTCTCAACCTATACTAGTCTGGGAATTATGTAGCCTTCCAGATGGTATTGGACATTAAATTACAACTCCCTGCAGCCCTGGTTTATTCCACCAACCACTGTGTCCTTCTGGACCAGTTGGCAGAGATGAGTCAATCCTTCCTCAGATATCAGTTCCAAACGGTGATGTTGGAGAAACTCCTGTTTGATGCCCCAGCCATTTGTGTGCTGGTATCCTCAAGGATTGATCCTTCCTACATATAACAGCTATACAAAACCTCCAGGAAAGATTTTCTAATCTAAAGGTTTGATGTGTGATGCCACCAATACAAGACTGAGACATAATTCTTTCTGTTTCATCTAATACCAAAGCTGGAAAGTTCCAGATCAATGCCTGAAAATGATAATGAGATGGATGAGGGATTAAAAATTGAATGATAATCCAGACAAAACAGATGTATTCCTGGCTAGAGTATTAGAAACAGCAAAACAGGGATTTAGTCTTTGTTTGGATGGGGCTGGCCTTTGTTTTGAACAAACAGGTTCCCAATTTGGGGGTGCTTTTGGATTTTCTTTGCATCTGAATGACCAGGTTGTGGCAATGATTTGGAAAAGTGTCCTTGTTTTGGTCAGAATGATGCAGCAGTTGCATTCTTTTCTGAAGTCTGAACTAGTATCAGAAAAACCTGGCTCAGTTTAGTCAAATCTGGCTCTCTATGCTCTTCTTTAAAAGCCTTTGGAAGATCATGCTTGCTTGAAGGTTCTGGAGAAGTAGCTCCCAAAAGTAACTCTTCCAAGCTCTGATACACATGGGGATACTGTCAGGAAGAAACATCTCTTAACTATTTTGGATCTCCTGATTCAAAGCAAGCTTACCCAGAAAGGAGTTTATCTGCAAATAATGCTGCTTGGTTCCATGGAAAGGTATTTTGGAATGTAGAGCTGCTGTATAGTCAACTCAATTGGGTTTGTTTTTGTCATGTCAGAGTGACTTGAGAAACTAAAAGTCACTTCTAGTGTGAGAAAATTGGCCGTCTGCAAGGACGTTGATGTTTGATGTTTTACCATCCTTGTGGGAGGCTTCTCTTGTGTCCCCACATGGGGAGCTGGAGCTGACAGAGGGAGCTCAACCCTCTCTCCCTGGATTCGAACCTCTGACCTGTCGGTCAGCAGTCCTGCTGGCTCAAGGGTTTAACTCAATTGTAGTCTATGGGAAATACTGCCCCTGCGTTGTCTCCTTGCTAAAACCTCACGGGTCCTATGATGATGTACATACATGCCAAGTTCTACAAGGATAACATTTGGGGCAGTTGTATGAACCTCAAAGGCAAAATATTGCAAATGAGGGTATTTTGAAGCAACTGGAAGGGAGCCGCTGGCTGAGTTCACTTGCTCCAGTCCAGCTGTTAGAATCTGGTTAGAATAAGGCTCACTTATTTTACCTATGAGCAAAGAAAGAAAAGAAGGCCCTTGTAGAATACCACGAACCCTCACCTGTGGAAAAATAATAATAATAACAACAACAACAACACTTTATTTATATTCCACGTTTCTCACCCTGAAGGGGACTCAGGTCGGATCACAGCACACATAAATGACAATCATTCAATGCCATTATTTAGACAGGACAAAGACAGACAGAACAGACTAGAATAGTTTTCTGTGGACAAGAAATATTTACATATTATGAAAGAAAAACTCTACATAACTGTGGCCAGTAATTAAGGGACAAGTTATGGATTAATATTAGGATTTACAATGCTCTTGTTTGTTTATTTATTTATTTATTTATTTATTATTCAATCTTGTATTCCGCTCCTCCCTGCAGGCTCGGGGCGGATCACAATGGACAGTAAAAACATGCTGCTTGTATCAAGCCAAGCAGTCATACAATAAAAACATAAAACATGAAACAATATACAGAGGTAAAAACTCCGGGGAGTTACAGGTTCCTTGGGACTCAAGTGCAGACACACCGGGGCAGACCAGGCTAATTAAAGGCCAGTCTAAAGAGGGCAGTCTTACAGGCCCTTCGAAAAGGGGCAAGCTCTGAGACCGCTCGGGTGCTGTCTGGAAGGGAGTTCCACAGCACCGGTGCTGCCACAGAAAAAGCTCTCTGCCTGGTTACGGACAGATGGCAGGAGCGGAGTGATGGAACGAGTAACAAGTTCTGTTCTTCTGAACGTAGTGATCTCGGGGAAATATATGGGGTAAGGCGGTCCCTCAGGTATGCAGGCCCTAGACCGTGTAAGGCCTTAAAGGTTAACACCAACACCTTGAAGACAATTCGGTACTCAATAGGAAGCCAGTGCAGTTGCCAGAGAATGGGAGTGATATGCTCCCTTACTGGTGCTCCCACCAGCAGGCGAGCAGCGGCATTCTGCACCAGCTTGAGTTTCCGAATTGTCGACAACGGGAGGCCAACGTAGAGGGTGTTACAGTAGTTTAGAGTTCCCTATTGGTAGTATTATGACTGAAATATTTAGCGGTATCATGGGAAAAATCCAGGTAGCCCAAAATAAGCTCACATACTAGGCCTAATCTCCAATGATCAAACTTTTAGAAAATTCCCAGTTTTTCACCACATCAGTTAAAGACAAGCACAGGACAAATGTTATTCACATGGCTCAATGCCTTGCTGAAAGTTAGAAGAAATATTCATTAAATATTGAGGGTTATAGAAGAAGCTGAGTAAATAGGTCCACAAAACTAAAACTTACAGAATACTATTGGTGGAACATAGGAAAAATGCTGACTGCATATGGAGCATGTGTACTAAGTGCATGATTAGGAAAGGGAAGAAAGTACAAAATAAACTAGGATGATATTCTTATAAAATGCATTCTTTTTACATTTTCCATACAGTTATCTTCATAACAATGATTTCTATAGGTGAGGTTTACTGCTCTCTGTATGCATCTTGGTGATACATACAATGAAATGTGCATCTACCTTATTTATTACTTTCATAACTTTAGAGACAGATGTAATGTTAGCATCCAACCCATAAAACATAAGATGCTTATACTGAATTATTAATTATTGTTACTACTAGTGTATTATGGGGCCAAGATGAAATAATGGCACTAAGAGTAGAACACTACACTAAAGATTATTTTCACAGTGAAACTAGATTTATCCTGAATGTGGAACAGAATGGCTCCAGCTGAATGTAATAGACTAAGTGGTGCTGTCATTAATGTAGCAATTCTATCTTGCTGTCTTGTGTTTTTGTGTAGAGCTTTGAAAAGTCACTTTTTAGAGTACATTCCCCAGAGTCCCTTAGCTGGCATGGCCATTGATGTAGTCCTGGGAGAGAAAAAACTCTTACAGGCTTTCTCAGGGCCTTTCCACACAGCCCTATATCTCAGAATATCAAGGCAGAAAATCCCACAATATCTGCTTTGAACTGGCTTATCTGAATCCACACTCAGATAATGTGAGATATTCTGCCTTGATATAGGGCTGTGGGGAAGGGCCCCTCGATGTGTTTTCATGCACATATACACATGTGTGATGAATGAAGAGTGGGACAATTTGGGATAGAGAAGCAGGCAGAACTATATCCTGTACTATACATAGCATCCCACTGACCACTCAAGAGCAACACATTGGAAAAGACGACATAGTGATGATGTACTAACAAATAACTTACTCACTAATGAGTAAGAAAATAAGGACGGGAATGTCAATAGCAGTCAATAGCTATTGACAAAGGCTCACCAGCACTGGCAAAGTAGGATTTACAAAGAAAGGATCGAGATGCAAAGTGGGTTCTATGAGCTGGATGAATGAATCAGGACTTCTTATCTTATCCTAGTAGGGTTACTATGCTTGTGAAAGTTGCATAGCTTCTATGTTCCATATTCATGTTGGTTGTAGTTTTGCCTGTCACATGACTGTAGAACAGCTTGCAAAGGTACTGGACAATACTGACTAGTGACTCAGATTTAATGGAGTAGTAAATTAACTCTGGTTTTTAGTCTGAATTGTGAATCTTATAGCCAAAATAGTATGAGCACCTTGAACAGCTCTTTTGATGTTTAAAACTCAAAGCAGATTCATGACTTGCCTTGATATCAGAGACTCCATATGCCATTGACATTATAGCCAGGGGGGAATGCTGGCAGTACTATATATTATTATTAACTTTATTTATATCCAGCCTTTTCCCCCAAGTGGACTCAAGGCGGCTACCAATCCCACACTTTAGTCAAGTTTTAAAAGTGCAATACAAAAGTTAAAAAAACAATTAAACAGTACAGTGTGGTAAAACATGTTAATCTATATAAATAAAAATGTAATGTTCGGTTGTGGGATTAACATAACTTAAAAGCCACTGGGTGAATTGCTGCCAAATTTGACCATAAGACACCTACTAACCCAAGGATTGACCATCAATCAAAAAAATTGATTTTGTCATTTGGGAGTTGTAGTTGCTGGGATTTATAGTTCACCTGCAATCAAAGAGCATTCTGAACTCCACCAATTATGGAATTGAACCAAACATGGCACACAGGACTCCCATGTCCAACAGAAAACACTAGAAGGGTCGGTGGGCATTGACCTTTAGCCTGGGAGTTGTTGTTCACCTACATCCAGAGGCCACTGTGGACTCAAACAATGATGGATCTGGACCAAACTTGGCATGAATACTCCATATGCCCAAATATGAACACGGAGTTTGTGGGAAATAGACCTTAACATTTGGGAGTTGTAGTTACTGGGATTTATAGTTCACCTACAATCAAAGAGCATTCTGAACTCCACCAACGACAGAATTGGGGTAAACTTCCCACACAGAACCCCCATGACCAACAGAAAATACTTAAGGCCATCCGGTCCAACTCCCTTCACCAGGGCAAGAAAACATAATCAAAGCCCTCCTGGCAAAGAACCATCCAGCGAGAGAGAGAGAGAGAGAGAGAGAGAGAGAGAGAGAGTATCATAGATTTGAAAGGGACCCCTAAAGAAGGACAATCATATGTTGCATGTTCCAGAGTAGTCTGACCAAACAATCTTTATATCAACACTGACAAAGAAGCAGCAAGAAA
This sequence comes from Anolis apletophallus, assembly GCA_030556195.1. Lineage (NCBI taxonomy): Eukaryota > Metazoa > Chordata > Lepidosauria > Squamata > Anolidae > Anolis > Anolis apletophallus. The sequence goes on along the minus strand of JARBWK010000012.1, from coordinate 56,659,851 downwards.
TACCATTTACCCACAAGCATAAAGACATTATATTAGAAACCAACACTTTCTTATTATTTTATTTTCCAGATCACCAGAATGGGCCACAGCAACGTGTGGCATGCGATGGCTAGTATATAATAAATACACTTAAAATAGCATTTAACATTCACAGAACCCTACCCCACCTGTCCCACCCACAACCTCCCCAAACCTGACCCGTATTCAAATGCCTGTTGTTAGAAGTAAGTCTTAATCTGACTGCAGAAGGCCAGCAGGGATGGGACACAGCAGCATTGGCTTTAGTGGGTGGTCTGCTTGGCCTAAGCATGATGTGTGAGAATGCTCTCCCATTGCTCTTATTTTGGATCTGTTCTCCTGAGAAAGAAAATGCATTGATTGAGATACCTCTTTTCCTGTATGTGTGGTGTCTCTAAGGGATATTTCCATGTTTTGAATGTAGTAAGATAGAAGGTTTCATCAATGTGTGACTAACAATAGCAATGATGGCAATGTTGCAGTATCTTGCAGTAACCAACACCAATCAATATCTTGCAGTATCTTACAGTAACCAACAGGCAGCAGAACCACCTTTCTGCACAACATGGAAGATGGTGTGCAGTTCTCTCCTATGTGGAAAATAGAATCTAGTTCCTGAAAGAGGAAAGATAATCAACCTAGTGCAATTTTGCCAATATCAGACAGTATTGAGAGAGGATGAAAAATTGGCAAAACCTACAGAATCCAGTCTTTGAGGATTCAATTCTGTAATTTTTCTAACCTGCATAGGGTGCATATAAAAGAATAATAAGTATTGCTTCCTCAACTGGGCATGTGGGTTTTATTTTGTTGCTAACTGGAGCTAGCTACAAGAAGCAGATGGTGCTTCTACTGAAGCAGCTCTGCTGGCTGCTGATAAGTTTCCAGTCCCAATTCAAAGTGCAGGTATTACCTATAAAGTCCTAAACGGCTCAGGTCCTGCTTATCTTCATGACCATATCTCCCCCTATGAATTGGCATGAGCTCTAAGATCTGCCGGGGATGCCCTTCTCTCATTCCCGCCTCCATCCCAAGCATGGTTGGTGGGGATGGGAGAGAGGGCTTTCTTGTTGGTGGCCCTCCAGCTCTGGAATTCTCTCCCCAGGAACATAAGTCCCCATTCTGTCCACCTTCCATAAAGACTTAAAAACTTTGATGTTCCAATGTGCTTTTGAATAATGCAATCAGGCCCACCCACCCCTGACATATTGTTTTGGGTTTTTTCAGCACTTTACTCCCAACCCAGGCCTTATAGTCTGCATTTTGCACAGCCCTTGTCCTGCCCTCTTGAATTGGAACACACCCAGTTTTTCCGGCTAATGGTTGTTTATTTTTTTATTTAAAACTTTTTTTACCCCAGCCTTCTCACCTCTATCAAGGGACTCAGACCGGCATAACAGCAAAGATTCAATGCTATACAATTTAAAAACTAGACCAACATATTACAATAACTTAAAAACCCAGCATAAAACCACATTTATAATGTTTTTATTTTTCTGGTTTTAACTGTTTTAATTATATTGTTTATTGACATATGTTTTTAATTTCTGTTTTACCTTGTAATTCTTGTTTTATGCTGGGCTTAGCACCCATGTAAGCTGCCCTGAGTCCCTTTGGGAAGATGGTGGCGGGATATAAGAATAAAGTTGTTGTTGTTGTTATGTCAAGATCACCTAGGGAGCGTCAATGACTTAGCAAGGATTCAACTGGTCTCCAGAGCCATAGTCCTCAAACCACTTCACCATGCTGGCTCACTTTTCTTTTATTTACTGAGGGAATTATTTACCATATATGTTCCTACAGGGTAAATGTTCCTAATGAGTGCTGTGTTGAGAGTCCTAGACAGAATATTTTAAATGCCCTCAGATTTCGGTAAGGTTTTCTTAGTGTTAGCAAAGGGTCCTTCATATAATGGTTTTGAAAACCAACTGCTAGAGTACAGTGCTTCTATGGTCCTGCTAAACGGCTTTGCACTATACTTGTGCTCTAAGTGTGCAACCATAAGGCCAGCGAGATACATGAATACTGTGTTTGGGTGCTGAGTTAATTTGAAAACCTTTATTTCATCCCACTAATGGAGGAAGGTGGAAATACAATGGCCATGTATTTATCAGGGCTGAGTCATGGCCCGCAGCTTAAAGTGAGCCAAGGGCTAAGAACCAGAAACTATTAAAGGGATGACTATTCAGGAGATAGGATTGAGGAGAAGGTCTGCTTTAGTCACAATAGTGAGATGAATCACTAATCTTATCAAGCCAAGGAGAGGGAACATTTAATATTAGTATTAGTGCTATCGAATTTGTGTCCTGCCTATTTCCCAGGACCGAGACTCAATGCAGCTCATAATGTGATTAAGAAACAATTACAAACCACAGTAAGTTATAACAGTAAAACACAATTAAGCAGACCATCATATTGATAACTACTGAATTAAAAGCCATTTTAAAAGCAACTTGGGTGATAGGGGGGCACAGATTTATTTCTCTTCCCTCATTGAAAAACCCTTCATCAGCAGCTAGCCCATTGCCAAAGGCCCGACTTAATAAGAAGTTCTTTGCCTACTGATTGAATAGGAAATGGGGAACAGGGAAGTCTATCCTCCTGTAGAGGAAAGGTTTTCCATAAAATTATATATTTCTGTTCAAAATCAAATCCAGAGGGTGCCTTCAAGCTCAAGAGCAATGCACTGTTACTGCCATCCAGTTCTGTTAAGTAATTCACCACAAAAGATTTCGAACTTAAGCGTTAGCTGTCCAAATACGTATATTCTTAAAACTGTATCAATGTCACATAAAGAAACATATATATAGTGGTCCTGTAATATACAGTAGAACATCTGTCTGTTAAACTTTGTTAATAAACATTATCTGATGGGACATTTCCTTAAAAGTATTTTGTCTCACCATTTGTATTTATTATTATTTTATTCCTTTGTGGGGCAGTGGGAGGTAGGATGGTATTATACACGTGTGCTAATATATGGGCTAGAGAGAATTTCAGATTCAGATTAAATCTGTTCTACCTCTGATTTTCCTGTACCTTCCCATTTTGATCTTTCTAATGCATAATAATCTGATGTTGTATCTTTGAACGTCTGCCAGCATGAAGTTCCTGTTGGGGATGTATTATTCTACTTCAGGTCAGGCCAGTCCCAGTCACAACCCATCAGTCTAGTCCAAGGGTCAGTACCAGAGGAGCAACACACCAACAGCCGAAGCAGATGGGAGTAATTCAACAGCACAGCAGTCATCAAGCCAAGGTCAAATAACCCTGACATGTCAGAGACAAAGCCACTCTACACTACATGCAATTGTAAAGCCAAAGTCAAAGCATAAGAAATAGAAAGATGGGCAAGCAAAGAAGAGTTTCATGAAAGCAAAATGTTATCTGAATTCAGGCAACATTTCAAGAGTCATGCACAAGCCACAAGATCTGCTGAAATTATAGGGTTATATATAAATTGGCCATAACTGAGACTCTATTGCTGAGTTGCAAAGTCCCTAGTTCAGGGGTGCTCACACTTTTTCAGCATGCGAGCTACTTATAAAACAACCAAGTCAAAATGATCTACCTGCCCACTACTCAGAGAGCCATAAAAGCAAAATATTTGGAAATTTACTGCAGTGAGAGCCATATAATATATTTTAAGACTGAATTCAACTAAATGTGAGTATAATAAGCCCCTGAATTTATTCATAATAATAATGATTATAATATTCATTCAGCCTCTGCTGCTACTACTACTAATAATAATAGTAACAACAACAATAGGTTCCTAGAGTAGAAGGAGACCTCCAAGGGCCATCCAGTCCAACCTCCTTCTGCCATAAGGGAAAAACACAATCAAATCATTCCTCAAAGATGGCCCTTCAGCCTCTGATAATAATAATAATAACAATGGGTTCCTAGAATAGGAGGAGACCTCCAAGGGCCATCCAGTCCAACCTCCTTCTGCCATAAGGGAAAAACACAATCAAAGCATTCCTCACAGATGGCCTTTCAGCCTCTGATAATAATAATAATAACAACAACAACAACAATGGGTTCCTAGAATAGGAGGAGACCTCCAAGGGCCATCCGGTCCAACCTCCTTCTGCAGCTGGGCGGCATCGGGAGCTTGCTGGGCGGGACTGAGCCTTCCTCCCGCCCAGCCTGCGATCTACCAGGACGCCTTACACGATCTACCAGTAGATCACGATCTACCTAATGAGCACCCCTGCCCTAGTTGAACTCAACTTGCAGGCATTTTCACATTGAGGGTCCTTCCACAGGCCCAAAAACCATGATGGGTCTCTGATTAACCTGAGGCATCCAGGTTAACCTGGATTGATCCAGAGTAACCCAGGATTTCCTGATTTACTCTGGATTATTTTTTTTTAAAAAAAAAACACCTGAAAAGAGCCAGGCCTTACTGGAAGGTCTGGATCTTTTCAGGCATCGGGCCTGTGGGGGTCACCTTACACAATCCAGGGAGGTCAATCCCCATTGCCATCCTGGTTCTTCAGACTCTAAGAGCTTAAAGGAGTAGGATGGCACCCCAGCCTCCACTCCCAGTCCCCCCATTTCTCCTGTAAACTTACTGGAGTGAGCCAGGTCCCTCTGGTGAGTTTAGAGGGGAAACAGGGGACTGAGGGATAGCTAGATGCCTCTGGTTTACCCGGAAGGGCATGTAACCATCTACCCCCTGCAAAATCCCAGGGTTTGAAGTTTCTGTGTGACTTCAATCCCAAGAGAAACCAGGATTTAAAATCACAGTTCCTCTTGGAATTTTGGTCCTTTACGCTAGGAAACTTCTTACTCCCAAGTATTTCTATGAGTTTTTCCTGTAGCCATATGCTCCCCCTGGTTGTTTCCTGCCATATCTTTCAGCACAATGACTTCTGAGGGCTGGGAAATAGCTGAGTGTCTTCTTCACGCTCAAAGTTATATTCAGCTTCTGGCAATACAGCTTTTTCTACTTTGAAATTCCATGACCTGTGGAACCTCATGACTCCTCAATGCCATGCTTAGCAGTTCAATCTTATCCTGAATACATGATATTTCCATTGGGGGATTGATACAGATATCCAGGCCCAGGGGATTCTAGGGCACTAAAATAAGCAAGAAGTCAAGCATTACCATTTGCGTTAATGTAAAATTTGATTATGATTGCTTACCTGGTTAAATAGATAGATCTCTAGCTATCATGAATCAGAAACCTTGGGATAACAAACATTTATTTATTATACAAATTATGCAAATGTAAATTATACATTACATAAATTCACATAATAAGGCGAAGTGGAGGTATTCACATATAACACATAGAGGGAATTCAAATAATACACTTGTATTTAGCTTCCAAATAAGCACAGTATTCTAAGTATCTTCAACACAAAACTCTATATACACATATAATGTAGCGCACAAACACAGTGAAAACAACACAGTCACTCACGATACTCTCTGTCACCCTTCACAGAGTAAATACACTCAATGTATAGTTCAGTTCCTTTATGGTGTCCTTCTGTGGTGTATCTTCAGACCCAATGGTCAAATAAATTTGTATTCCGCGGCCCGTAGGCCAAATAAATCCAAAAGCAAAGCAAAGTAAATCCTGGGTGGCCCAGGGTATGGCGTGAGTTCCAATGTGCAATTCCACTCCGTTTGTGGTAGTCGCTGGGCAGTCCACCTACGGGTTAATCCTTCTTCGGCTACCGACCCGTTTCGATATTCTCTTCGTCAGGGTGGCCCCAAATACAGAGATGCACAAGACTATATGTCTGAAATATAAACATTCACAATAGTATCCCAAATACACAAAAGAAGATAGTAACATAGGGAAATAGTAAATTAGATTCAGATCCCACGCTGAGATACGCTAAAATAATCTCCGACGTTGTATACTATGGGGAAGCAATGGGTTATGTAGATACTAAAACAGCTCAATATCTAGTGAATCAACACCCCAAAATTCCAGTATTCTATATAAATCCTAAAACACACAAAAAGGAATTTCCATTTAAAGGGAGACCCATTATAGCAGCAAACAATGGAATTTTAGAACCCCTTGCCAAGTATCTAGATAATATACTGCAGCCATTTGTACAACAAGCCCCATCGTATATCAAAGATACTACGGATCTTATCAAGAAAGTGGAAAACATTATCATACCTGATGGCACCACCATAGCCACCTCAGATATTTCCTCTCTGTATACAAATGTATCATTACAGGAAGCAAGAACAGCCATTGAAGACCTATTGAACCAGAGAGTAAAACCGTTACACCCACCCACCGGTTTTCTGTTAGAGTTATTTGACTGTATAACGGACTATAATTATTTTAAGTTTGAAGAAGAGTTCTATATTCAGAAAGGGGCGTGGCCATGGGATCCCCGGCCGCTCCTTCCATAGCCAATATATTTGTCAAATCTCTAGAAGATAAATTCATTGTAAAAAATAATGCGGATTTACCATTTTCAGACCATATTACGCACTGGTGGCGCTTCATAGACGATGTACTCTTTCTCGTGCGCCCCAACACTAACCTAAAGGACTGTGATCACTGGCTATCTAGTTGGCATCCTGATATTGAATTTACAACTATATACAGTGAAAGAGAAGTTAATTTCTTAGACGTTACAGTCTATAAACAAGGTGACAAGTTAGCGGTTAAACCATATTCTAAACCCATTGCCAAGAATGCTATGTTGCATTATAAAAGTTTCCATCCACCAGCATTGAAAAATAATTTACCATATTCCATGATGATTAGAGCCAAAAGAAACTCTACACTGGAAAGTGAGTACCAATTAGAAGCCAACAGGATTATGGAAAACTTCAGGAAGAAATGTTACCCGCAAGACATCATAACAAAGGCAAGACGTAAGGCAGACCTGATGAGAAGAGAAGATTTACTGACACCTGCTATTAGAGCGGCCCGGACAGGCTTATATGGCCACTAACTTATACACCTAAAAGTCAAGCGGTGATTCGCATTGTTAAACAACACTGGCCCTTAATATCTGACAGTAAGGGCCTCGAGAAAGTACCTATGCCAGCTTTCAAGCGAACTGAGAATATCAAAGACTGCCTCATCAGAACTGACCACACTAGAAATCGTGCCATTAAAAGCAATTTGCGAGCAGGGACATTCAGACGCGGGCATTGCAATATGTGTGACTATGTATCACCCCTGAAAACTATAACACCACCTCATAATACTACACCGATTGCTGGAACAGTTTTTCACCTGTGCTTCGGAAAATGCATTTATTTACTTTTTGCTCTTGTCCAAAATATTATGTTGGTATGACAAAAAGATCTTTAAGGAAAAGATTAGGAGAACATAAAAACCGCATTTTAACAGGCAATGAGGACACTTTCCTGTATAAGCATTTCAAAACGGTTCATGCATCAGTGCCAGACTTTAAGTTCGTAGGGATTACAACAAGTGACAGTACCACCACACGCAGATAGTCAAACCACTTTACTTAAATGTGAACGTACCTGGATAATCCGCATTAAATGCGAGCAACCAGTAGGCCTCAACGAAAATTTAAGCATTACAGACCTGCTGCTTTAAGGAACTCTGGTAATCTAACTGTATTGTATGTTAATTAGTTTGCACCACTGAGAGGCACTTAAGCAGCTTTTCAGCCTCAGCAGTCACCAGATTGCGGTCTACGCCATTTGGGCGATACATGGAATAGCTGAGATATCAGCCTTGCTATTAAGCAACATATATGATTTATATTGGTAAGCAACGAGATTATACTCCTTCCCTATGTTACTATCTTCTTTTGTGTATTTGGGATACTATTGTGAATGTTTATATTTCAGACATATAGTCTTGTGCATCTCTGTATTTGGGGCCACCCTGACGAAGAGAATATCGAAACGGGTCGGTAGCCGAAGAAGGATTAACCCGTAGGTGGACTGCCCAGCGACTACCACAAACGGAGTGGAATTGCGCATGGAACTCACGCCATACCCTGGGCCACCCAGGATTTACTTTGCTTTGCTTTTGGATTTATTTGGCCAACGGGCCGCGGAATACAAATTTATTTGACCATTGGGTCTGAAGATATACCACAGAAGGACACCATAAAGGAACTGAACTATACATTGAGTGTATTTACTCTGTGAAGGGTGACAGAGAGTATCGTGAGTGACTGTGTTGTTTTCACTGTGTTTGTGCGCTACATTATATGTGTATATAGAGTTTTGTGTTGAAGATACTTAGAATACTGTGCTTATTTGGAAGCTAAATACAAGTGTATTATTTGAATTCCCTCTATGTGTTATATGTGAGTAACGATAGATAGTAACTGCACTGCATTGTGTTATTAGAAGTGGAGGTATTATCATCAAGAAGAAATCTTGAGTATTATGAAGAAGCACAAATGTATTTACTCATATTTACTCAAGTATAATATGCCACTGAATATAATGTGCACCTCAATTTTGAAGGGTCACATTACCAAAAATGGATTTTCCATAAAACGTAATGTGCCCAACAATGTAGGCATAGCAAATCAGAGAAGTAGGCAGCATGAATGAGGCCAATTGAGAAGCCATCGCCCTCACACCGGCTCATATGCAAGAACTTCAAAACCTTCCCCTCAGTTGGAAACAGCACAGGGCTGAGCCTCAGGGAATGGATAGATGGGAGACCCTTAGGCAGTGGTTCTCAACTTGTGGGTCCCCAGGTGTTTTGGCCTACAACTCCCAGAAATACCAGCCAGTTTACCAGATGTTAGGATTTCTGGGATTTGAATGCCAAAACATCTGGAGACCCACAGGTTGAGAACCACTGCCCTAAGGGCAGCCTGGGAGGCAGAATATGTGGCCAAGCCCTGGCACAGAGGGAGACAATGGGGGTTATGCTTCCTGCTCCTCTGTCCAGACAGGCCTGAAGGCTTCACAGCTAAGGGGCAAGAATGACTGGATCACTAGCCAGGCATTCCTCCTCCTCTGAATACCACCAGTAACAGCCTTTTCATAGCCCCCAATGTCTGGCCTCTGAATCCCTCCAGATCTTTTCATACAGGTGGGTTGGTGTGTGTGATTCTAATGTGGACCTCAATTTAGGTGATGAAATGTAGTCCAAAAAGGTGAGCATTACACTCAAGTGAATATGGTATTTGATTATTCTGGTATTGTTCCATTATCTGGTCAGGCACAAAAAGGGGGCCTAGAGACAGCAAGATAGTCCATTTTAGGGTGGAGAGGGGGTTGAAGGAGTAAAACCATTTCCCTGCTATTCCCCCCCTACCCATGTTGCCGTCATGGAAATAACCCTCGATTATGACATGGGAAGTGTGTGTGTATTGCCAGGGGAGTGGATAACCAGCGAAAATGGGGAAAATAGTGTCCCTCTTTCAATTCCCCTCCTATCCTTCTCTGGACTATCCTTCTCTATCTAGCCCCTCTTTTGGAAGCAAGGTTTATAAGAGACCTGTTAAACGTATTGTGTTCCTAACGCAGTCCTGTTTTTAGAAACAGGTGAAATCACTGAGCACAAGGGACTGGATTCTGAAAATGAATATCTGGCTGAAAACAATTTATTCAAATTAGGAACAGGCCTATCACGTTTTATCCCATCCGAAACCATTCAACCCCTTTGGGCAAGGAGGGCCGATCGGAACGCGACCTCAATTGGGCTATCAGCGCCCCTTTTGTTGCACCTAGGTTTCAAAATGGCACAGGAATCACTGAAGCAACGGATGAGGGATATTGCCCTGGAAGAGCTCAGAGCCTGCTCAAATTCATCATGTTACCCTAGATCCTTGAACATGGAGCAATTCAAGTCATGTAAATATCTTAACAGCTTCACAGTGTCTAATTACTGCAGACTAAATGTATTTCCATCAGAGCTACTAAATTGTAGTCTATCTGGTATCCCCTATTCCCAAAGATAATGCCCATGCGGTGGAAATGAAATAGAATCATTAGAACACATCTAGTTTCTGTGTTGCTATTACTCAGCTCAATGAGGTAAACTCTTACACTCAATCCTGTCCGATGGTCTGACCATTCCCCGCAAGGGAAGATCAGACATCTTATGGAAGACAAGCACCACTCTCATGGTGGCAAAATTCCTTGCAGTGGCAGCAAGGCTGAGAAAGAGCCTAGTCTCCGATCAGGGTATTACCGGACACAATGTAGTATGTGTCTGTATCCAGGCCCAGATTAACACTTTTTTGTGCCCTAGGCCAAAGTTTGGAATTACGCCCCCTTTAAGACAACCTCCCACCACCTCCAAGGTCCCCATTCCCACCGGCTGGAAAGCTCCGCTGTGTTCTGAAGGTCTCCTTGGGAGTCAGGAGGCTTGGGGAGAGTGCAGCGGGTGCAAATTCCCTCCAAAGGCGCGCACGAGAGAGAGAGAGAGAGAGAGAGTGTGCAAGAGAGAGAGAGTGTGCAAGAGAGAGAGAGAGGAGGGGCATGAGAAAGGGGGAAAGAGGGGCACAGACCAGTTTTGGGGTTTTTTGGTCTGTGATCTGCGGGCCCCCCCCCCCTCGGTTTGCGCCCCTAGGCCATGGCCTCGTTGGCCTTATGGGTAATCCGGGCATGTCTATAGCACATATTTCCTTGGTTATGAGTGATCTGTTAACTCCTGTATATTATCTCTTTAACAGTTGCAGGTTCATGGAACGTAATAAAGTTATGTCTCTGGGCCCCTTTTGGAATCTGGAACAGTACCCTTATTCTAAATGTTTCTGAATCATGCACTTCTATTTAGTGAGTGCTTGAGGCAATTTACATATCTGACTCTGGGGGGTGGTGCTCATCTCAGTTTCTAACCCGAAGAGCCAGCATGACTGCATGGAGCGCCATTACTGTCTTGTAGAAGCGGTACCTATTGATCTCACATTTGCATTTTTTCAAACTGCTAGGTTGGCAGAAGCTGAGGCTACCAGCAGGAGCTCACCCTGCTCCAGATTCGAACAGCCAACATTTCAGTCAGCAAGTTCAACAGTTCAGCGGTTTAATCCATTGCGCTACCAGGGGGCCCTTAAAATAAAATTAGTGACATAATAAAATACATTTATTTCAAACAAAGGTTTAAACAAAAATGAGAAAAACATAACAGTAAAACCAGGAAACCCTCTGCAACCAATGTACAGGGATCCAAAGTTTTCCAAAGGAGGAATAGAATCTATGTAGGGCTTTAAATGTCACAACCTGTACCTTGAATTGTAATTAGAAGGTAAAGAGGAACTAAATCAGATGCTAAGATAATGGTTTAAAGGACTCTCTGTAATTCACCATCAGCTGGAACAGAAAACCACATTTTGTACCACCTGAAGCTCCATTTTACTCCACCTGAACACTCACCAAGGGCAACCCCACACAGAGTTAAGCCTTCAAATTCATATGGAGAATTCAAGAATAGTAATATGTTCTGAATGCAGGCTGTTTACACAGCAAGAGTTCTTCTAGTTTAAAGCCTTGTTGCTAAGGAACTGTAATTACAAAATGTCAAGATGAAGTATTTTTAAATAGGAAAATGTTTATTGTTAAAGGTACTTACCTTGGAGATCTTTTTTTTTTTTTGCCAAAAGCAAACTTGTACTTTGAACTGGCCCGGTTCTTCCATCAAGTTCTCTGGAAAAGACATAAATGTTTTTCATGCCATTTTAGAGAACAACATACTTTCCGAGTAACAATCCTAGGGCTTCATAACTTTTAGGTCTTTTCCTCCCCTTTTTAAACATTTATAAAAAATAAATAAAACATTTCCCCAGCTATTTGGAAGCCACAAAAAGAATCTCAGATGCTGGTGGAAGAAAAGCATCTTTATGCAGGACGAGCCTTGCATCCTGACCTTTTTTGCAATGCTGCACATCCTGGCTCATTTTGAGCTTTATTCCAGAGGCCCACACTATGGTGATCTTCATTCATGCAATAGCATTGCATCACAGATTGCTTGCTAAACAACTTTGTAAGTTTAGGGAGGATGTTTGTGATGCAGCAAGAAGAGCTGCAATGAAAAGTCAAAAAATATATATACAAAAGCCCTCTGGTGCTCTTTAAATTTCAGGAGGAGTTAGAGTTCTATACACTCAAGTCTTATGTGCTTCAGTGATGGAACACTAGTGAATAGGATCAGAACACTAAGCATTTTTAAAAATCCCAGAGTGAAACATTAAGATAGGACACAGTGGCGTCTATTGCTTGCAGCCCCTTAGGTACAGTTCCACTTGGCAAGTAATGGCTCCAGCTTTAGCCATAGAATATGTTGCCTTCTTATATTTATAGGTCTGCAACTCAACCGAAGAGCACATGTCTTGCATGCAATGAAATAAAATAAAATAAATCTCACATTCAAATCCCTAGTATGTTCAGGTAGGACTAGAAGACTACTGTTTGAAATCCGGAAAAGCCCATGCCAGTCACTCTGCCAATTGTGGTGTTTCAGCCTGGTGCTCATGTGCCTGCTAGGGATGATGGGAATGTTTCTGAAAATGCTGATGATGGAATGTTTAGTGAGAATTCTGAGATCCAAAGTGACCTTTCAGATGAGGCTTGCTTTCCTGGGAACAGCTCCCTTCCCAGGGCCTCAGTAGATGAGAGTTCTTGTGTTCAGGACTCTGAAGGTCTTGATGTCGATAACGGAACACCTGGAAATTTTAACGAGCTTACATTTAACCGCCATGATAACACTCAGCAGTCTAGGCAGGCTGCCAGCCTGCGACATAGCAGTCAGTTTGCAAACCGAAACTGAATTGTCTTTATATTAGATGGTTAGAGAAATTGTCTTCAGTTTTCAGGCTTCGTTTAGAATACCATGCCAGATCTTGTCTTGCCTCCAAGCTCATGATTTTTGCCTAGGCCTTTGTGCACGTTTACTCCATAGCTGCCTTGTATTATTCCTGGGATTTTCTTCAAGCATTTTACCATTGGATTTTGGGACTATATCTTTACCTTTGGATTTTGGGACTATTGGAACTGTGCGTTTTACCTTGGAACTGTGCGTTTTCTACTATTGATCTTCTTTTAACCCTTTTGTTGGACACTATATTTGTTTCAATAAAAGCCTATATATTCAGAGACTGTCTGTTGTGTGTGTGACTACGTGGGGTGCTCCTTGTCTGAAGTGCAACACCAATACTGAGCTAAACACACTATCCATCGGGCTTGATAAAGGAAGATTTCCCGTGTTCCATTTTCCAACAAGAATTTGTTGTTTTTCGGGCTGTATGACCATTTTCCAGAAGCATTCTCTCCTGCCTCCAGCAGACCACAGTTCCTTTTCCCACCCTGGGCATTCCACAGATACATAAACCCCATTTTTCTAGTTTCCAACAGACCTCACAACCTCTGAGGATGCTTGCCATAGATACAGGTGAAACGTCAGGAGGGAACATGGCCATACAGCCCGAAAAACTTACAACTTAAAGCCTTCGACAATATATTTGTTGCTGGTGTTTCTCGCAAACCTTAAAAGACACAAAATAAGAAAGTAAAATAAAATGGTACAATAGGTATAACATTTGCAAGAATAATCACAGGCCTGTGAAATATTAGTGAAGCAACAACCGCAAATGTAAAAAAAATAGCTACATTTGAGAGGCAAAGGAGGACATCGTGTTATTTGAATTCTATTCACACTCAATTAGTGTTTCAAAAAATGCCCAGGTTTTCTCCTTCATGTGTGCTGTTTAATTGGATTCAAGGAAGGTCATATTCGTCTATTTTGACAAACTGCAGCTGGCCATGATGTGGAGGCTATGAATGGATAAATAAAATAACGTCCTCTTATTTGCACAGATCCTCTTGTATGATTCCCGTTTACGGAGACAGCTTAGCAGGTAATGGTTATCCCTTGCTGCCACCACAGCTGGTCATATAAATTAATCCCCAGAGACTTCCAAAACATTGAAATAGTTCTCAGCAGTCTGTGAGTAACACCTTCTGCAGAAGAAATGGAGAAGGAGAATTGGAAACAGTTGAAGTACCCTTTTCTCCTTTTGCTGTAGCTTGAATGGAGAGTTCATGAGCAGTCCTTTTGAAAGGAGGAAAAAGCATTATTTTCCAAACTCTCAAGCAAGCACAGAGACAGGACAGTTAGTGCAGGTTGAGCATCCCTTATCCAGATTTCTAAAGTCTAAAATATTCCAAAATCCATAATTGTCCACAGTGACACTTTACTTTTATTTATTTATTTGTTTATCATATTTGTTTACCACCCTAAGGGGAAGCTTACACATAAGCAACTTTTCAATCTATCATCCATTAAACCAGTTTCATGCCTCCATTATTAAAAGGAGGGACTGAGAGCAGGGCATTCCAATAGTCATTGCATCTTAATCTACACTTCTCCAAAGGCCACATTTTCACTCCCTGATAGTTACAATTTTGTTTCTTGCACAAAATGGTTTGAAATATTGTGCATAAAATTACCTCCAGACCCTGCATATAAGGCATATATGAAACATAAATTAGGTCTGCCTCCTCCCTTCTGACCTTCAGGAAGCGGCTGATGTCCTGGCTTTGGAATCAGGCATTCAACTGGTAAAGACTAAGAGTTATTGGACCACAATGTTTGGATTGAGTTGGATGTTGTTTTAACTCGGCGAACTGTCTTTTATATGCATTTATAATTTATTATGTATGTTGTTTTTAAAATGTTATTTATTGGATAGCATTGAATTTTGCTGTTGTTAGCCATTCACGGAGGTAGAAAAGAACAGGATATAAAAGTTCTAAATCAATCAATCAATCAATCTTGTAGTTAGATTTGGGTTTCATCTCAAAGATACCTTAGTGTGTGTGTGTGTGTGTGTGTGTGTGTATACTGTGTGTGTGTGTATTTATATATATATAAATACAGGTATTACAAAAAGCTTTTAAAAAATCTGGAATCTAAAACACTTCTGTTCCCAAGCATCTTTGATAAGGGATATTCGACCTATTGAAAGGTGTTAGTGCATTATTTAATCACTAATTAATGTAATATGCTAGAAGGAGGAATTAGTGAATAAGGGTATGTTAATGCCATTTTAATAAGGATATGAATAATCACACAATTTTCCCAATTTGGTATTCAAGGCAGCTTATAGGAGTTAAAACAGATATGGCTAATAGTTCACATAATACAGAAGTTGAAAACACAGTCAAATGATCAACAGTGAAAAGCATGACCCTCAAGAAGAAAACCAACTAATCTCCTACACTGAGCACATTATTTGAATGTAAAATGCCATGCATGATGATTTGCACTTCCCATCCCTGCACTTTGGAGAAAAAGACTACAGCTGCATGGATTTTGAGTAAGTTTCTTGTAATTATGGCCTTTTTGTGCTCTTTTTTCTTCATTTAGATAAGGCCTGCCCAGCGTCATCAGACAATGCTGGCTTGGCCCTGCCCACATTCCTCCCAAAGTGGAGGGCAAGCATTGCACGACAGTGTTTTTTGGATGGCTCCAATGGAGCTACCTGCACTTCTCTCTCATTTTCTTCCATATGATGGGGACAGGGACAAGTTGCCAACGTGCCTTGTTGTGTCCCCACCATAGGATGGGGAAAGGAGAGAGGGTGCACGGGCACTACAAGCTGCCCTGCATATCTTCCCTTTTATCGGCAAAATGGCACAGCCCCATGGGCTGTGTGAAAAGGTCATATGTGTTCCTTTCTAGTTTAAGATTTCCTACACGGATCCCAACAAAAGTTAAAAACTTGAAAAGTGAGGTTTCCTGGGACAGGTAATGCTCCATGTAGATCACCTGAGGACGTCATTTTAATCTTGTTGCCTTAACATTATAACTCCTCCAGTCAGGGGATCAACAAATAAGAACTTTTTTAAAATAAAAAAATCAATTTAACTAGGCTTTAATTGTAAATTTCCTTGGCCTTCCAGCATTCCTTAATTAATTAATTAATGTCTATTGTTTAATTAATTGACTTAAGCTAATTCTACAAGTTCATTCTACACTTAAGTAATTTCTTCCTTTCTGTTAGAAAAATTCTAAGATAGTGAAACAGTGTTTTCCTTATCTCTGAGCATATCTATGTCTGTGAATGAAGTTAGTAGCTGCTGCTCAGCTATCTATTTGGTTGTTAAAAATCAGTCTCAATCACTGTAATTGTCATCTGTCCATCTCCTTGTCTTTCACTCTCTGTAAAACTGCATGACGAAATAATGCCTTCCTATTAATTCCACTGATATATCTAAATTGTTCTTACAAAAAGATGGGAATTTATTACATGGGACAGGGGGGGGAGCACCTTCGGTGACGTCACTTTCTGTGATGGTGGATTCGTCATGACAATGTGTACATCCCATTATTAATTTGCCTCTCCCACTCCCCCACCACACCCCATCCTTTTAAATGGATGGGCAAAAACTGTCAATAGCACCCCATCCTGCTATATTGCCACTCCTTAACTTAGTATTATGGATCCATTCTGCTCCTGTGCTGGCATGCCAGTCATATAACATCAGAGATTCTCTACCTTTCCCCTATTATTTCCAAAATTTGGCTTTTATTTCAATGTATTTCTTTTCTGGCCTGCTTTATTTTTAAAGCTAAAATAGCACAATTGCAATAATAGTAATAATAATAATAATCTGAGTGGATAAAATGCTTTCAAAATAAATTTTCAGAGAACAAAATGAGAACCTTGGGAATAACAACAGAAATTATCAGAAAGTCAAGAAGTGGACATCACCTGGCAATGATCAACTGCATGGATTTTGGCTTAAATATCTGATTACCCTGCACTCAAAAATGGCCAAACAATTCAATAAGATGCTGCAAATTGGAAACATCAGCAAATGCATAATAACTGGGAAGACATATTTGATACAGAAAAATCCAGCAAAAGGGATAACACCAGGAAACTACAGGCCAATAACATGCCTGCCTACAATGTTCAAACTGCTGATAGGCATGATAGCTGATCAAATCCAGGATTACTTGGAGGAAAGTAACATCTTGCCAGTAGAACAAAAAAGCAATAAAAGAAGAAGTAGGGGTGCGAAAGATCAGCTTCTAATTGACAAAATGATACTGGAGAATTGCAAAAGCCACAAAACAAACCTCTATACAACTTGGATTGATTACAAAAAAGCATTTGACTCACTGGCACATTGTTGGATTACCAAATGTCTAGATGTCATTGGGGTTTGTGAAAATATTAGAAAGTTCACCGAAAATGCAATGAAACAATGGAAAACTAAGTTGTGGAACTGTTAACATCAAGAGATGAATTTTCCAAGGCAATTTACTGTCACCACTGCTGTTCATCACTGCAATGATCCCACTGTCAGCAATTCTACAGAAAACAAACATAGGCTACCAAACAAGAAATTCACCAAAAAAAATTCCCACTTGCTGTACATGAATTATCTAAAACTTTACGGAAAATCAGAAACTGAAACCCAGTCACTGTTGGTACACAGTCAGAATCTTCAGCACTGACATCAGTATGACATCAGTATGGAGTTCGGCCTAGACAAATGTGCCACAGTGGCATTAAAGAAAGGGAAAATTACACAAGCCAGATCACAAGCCAGAAAAAGTTACAGAAAATGAACACGTCAAACTCCTCTGGCACTTCCGAATTCGGATAGACAGAGTTTTGGAGCATAATACTCCTGACCTCACAATTGTATTAAAAAACAAAGTATGGATTGTTGAGATCGCAATCCCAGGTGACAGGAGGATTGCAGAGAAACAACTGGAAAAGCTGACACGATATGAAGATTTAAAGATCGAATCGCAAAGACTCTGGCATAAGCCAGTAAAGGTGGTCCCAGTGGTGATCGGCACACTGGGTGCAGTGGCTAAAGACCTTGGCCTACACTTAAACACAATTGGTGCTGACAAAATTACCATCTGCCACCTGCTGAAGGCCACCTTACTGGGATCTGCTCGCATTATTTGCTGATACATCACACAGTCCTAGGCACTTGGGAAGTGTCCGACGTGTGATCCAATACAACAGCCAGCAGAGTGATCTTGTCTGCTGTGGACTCATCTTGTTATGTTTCAAATAATAATAATAACAAGAAGAAGAAGAAGAAGTGCAAGGCATACTGGGTAGAGAATTGGGGAGAAACATAGGGCAACAGTGGCTGTGTGAAAGACTGATTGTGGGTTTGCAAATTAACACGGTTGCGCTAATGAAGAGAGGTGTGATAGTAAAGGTTCTCAACTCAATATGTATCCATTATTTACAGTAACACAGCAGTTGCTAAGATAAAGTCCATGGACTATTAATAAAACCTCTTGGAGCAAGACAGAGAAAATCATGGAAATAATTTTAGTACCAGACTGAGCGGTGTTGAAACTTGCAGAATTTATCCTAAAGAATGTGGTTTATAATGAGTCTCCCTGTTTTATCAGATGGTAGAATCTGGAAAAGCTTTGAATGTGAGCTGTGAGTCATGAAACTTTCTTCTCTGTCTCATTTTGATTATTCTTTGGCTTGTATTTTCTTTTCAATTTTAGGTTCCAGGATACGTGTCCTGATCTTTTTCACCACTACAACCCCAGCGGCTCTGTTGGCACAGGTGGAAAGTCTGGTGTGCTCAGATCCCATTTACTATGCAGGGGAGTATACTCTTTTATGGAAACATCTTAAGGCTCAAGAAGTTCAGCCTGACTGATGAAAAAGTTATGTCTTCTCCATGGTCACTGTCAGATTTTGCATTGAGCCATTGGCTATCCTAGCTATTTATTTATTTATCATATCAGAAGCAAACTGAAGGTACGATTGTAATGTATTTAAAAACACAAAGGTTAAAAACATGACATTATATTAAATGTCCTTTGACCAGAAGCTGGCCACTTGGAGTGCCTCTGGTGTCGTTGTAAGAAGGTCCTCCATTGTGCATGTGGCAGGGCTCAGACTGCATTGTAATAGGTGGTCTGTGGTATGCTCCTCTCCACACTCGCATATCGTGTACTCCACTTTGTAGCCCCATTTCTTAGGGTTAGCTCTGCATCTCATGGTGCCAAGGTGCAATCTGTTCAGCGCCTTCCAAGTCACCCAGTCTACTGTGTGCCCAGGTAGGAGTCTCAGCCATGGATTGAGGTTCCGGGTTTTAACCTGCCACTTTTGGACTCTAGTTTGCTGAGGTGTTCCTGCAAGAACAAGTCACTTCT
The DNA here is from genome assembly GCA_030556195.1 of Anolis apletophallus. Classification (NCBI taxonomy): domain Eukaryota; kingdom Metazoa; phylum Chordata; class Lepidosauria; order Squamata; family Anolidae; genus Anolis; species Anolis apletophallus. The sequence continues at coordinate 56,640,734 of JARBWK010000012.1, read as the reverse complement.
GATATAGGGAGAATCAGCCATTTACAAAGACATTGCCTAGGGCAGTGTTTCCCAGCAAGTGTGCCGTGGCACACTAGTGTACCGTGAGCGATCATCAGGTGTGCCGTGGGAAATTGGAACCTCCAATACCCTTTCTTCCCCCTCCTGCCAAATACTTTTTCTTCTCCACTCGGGCTCCCTTCTTCCCAGCCTCGCTCTGCTCACTTTGCCTCGCTTTGCTCTGGGGCGAGTCTGCACAGTAGCACCCGCACGGGTCACGTCTTCCTCCCTCCCCCCTCCCCTCCTGAACACGCTCACACTGCTCCCTCGGATCAAAATGGTGGCAAAAGCGGCAGTGTGGAAGAAAAAGTAAGTGTTCGTCAGCAGGGGGAAGAAAGGGCACGAAGGGGAAGGGGGAGAAAGAGGTCTCTGCCGAAAGCTGGCATGGGCAAACTTGGACCTTCCAGGTGTTTTGGACTCCAACTCCCACCATTCCTAGCAGCCTCAGGCTCTTTTCCTTTTCCCCGCTCAGCCACTTAAGCAGGAAAGGGCCTCAGGCTGTTAGGATTGGTGGGAATTGAAGTCCAAAGCACCCAGAGGGCCGAAGGTTTCCCATGCCTGTTTTAGGGACCTTAAAGTGGTGAGCCTCCTTCCAACATTGTGATTCTGGATAGAAAACAACAACAACATAACATAACATTGTTTGAGTCCACAGTGCTCTCTGGGTGTAGGTGAACTACAACTTCCAAACTCAAGGTCAATTCCCAAGCAAACCCTTTCAGTACTTTCTCTTGGTAATGAGAGTTCAATATGCCAAGTTTGGTTCAATTCCATTGTTACAAGAGTTCAGGATGTTCTTTGATTGTGTGTTAACTATAAATCCCAGAAACTGTAACTCCCAAATGTCAAGGTCTATTTTCCCCAAACTCCATCTGTGTTCACATTTGGGCATATTGAGTATTTAGGCCAAGTTTGGTCCTGATCCAACATTGTTTCAGTCTACAGTGCTCTCTGGATATAGGTGAACTACAACTCCAAAGCCCACCAAACTCTTATAGTATTTTCTCTTGGTTATGAGAGTTCTGTGTGGGAAGTTTGTGTCTTTCTGCCATTCCTGCCAGGATATCTATGTTGTGTTCATCGAAACAGGCCCAGGTTTCACACTAAGTGTATAAATACATTTTTAAAACCTATTAACTATATGTATTACTGTGTTAGAGTGTCATTTTGTGTCATTTTGGTTGGTGGTGTGCCCCAGGATTTTGTAAATGTAAAAAATGTGCCACGGCTCAAAACAGGTTGAAAAACGCTGGCCTAGGGGACACCCGGATGTGTTGCAATCCAGTAGGGAGGTTTCTCTCATGTCCCCCAATGTTGTGATAAATGGATACAATACACAGCTGTAGATGGCCATAAATATGATCAAGAATGTTATAATTGGTGTCTTGCCCATAACAACTTTAACCTTTGGGTTCGTAAGGTTGTAACTTATCAGAGATATTAGAGTCAAGTGAAGAAATCAGTCATAAGAGGGATAAACATGATTTAAAACTTGATGTTCTAAATAGGCAAGGTTACATGCCGAGAGGTAATGTAAAACCTGGCTCAACAGTACATAATTTAATATATAAACAGCAAAGAACTAGCTTTTGCTGAGGCATGAAATCTTCCCAGAACTGAACAGAGTACAAAATGAAATAATTCATGGTTCAGAAGGAAAATAATATAATGAGTTATTATGCCCTTGTCTAGAAATACTAAACTTTTTCATCCCGCATTCAGCCAAAGCAATAAGACAATCTATAACTTTGCATGTTAATAACAGCAAGTGTGACACGCGCAGGAGCATCTTGATTAGATTTATTAGAAATGTGTTACTAGCTTTTAAAGAAATAAAGCATTTATCACAAAAGGATGATTTCTTCAGTTAAGCTCATTAGGGAATCACACATCAATTCATGCATAATTACGGGGGAATCTTTGCCACTCACTACAAATCATTACCATATTAGCTTAAAGTTGAGTTAATTAATCTGTGATTTCAAAAAGGTGGTATCCTAAATAGGAAGAATTAGCTTATACAAATGACGAGCCTATCAATACCACTTCAAAAGACTTTTCCCCTCTCAAACAAAGGTGCATCTTTTTAACGCCTTTGCATGAAAAGCCTGCTCTTTCAATAAGCACTAAAGCTTTTCTTCCCATGTCAGAATCCCATATTATGGATCCAGTGCCAGGTACTTAATGAATAGTTGATAGTCTGGGCACGTTTACTTGCGCCAGACATACTCATTGTTTTTAATGATCGTTGCAGTTTGAAATTGAATTGAAAGAGAGGGGGAGAGGCTGAGAGACAAGGAAGAAACAAGTTCTGAAAGTGCTGGGAAAACTCATGCCTCAGCAGCAAAGGAGAAAATGAAACCAAGCAAAATGTCTTGTGTTCTAGCATTACCGCTCGACCATCTCACCATTGGGAGAAAGGTTTGAACTAGAGTGAATTTTCTGCCACTCTATCCAAATGTACATTCTCAGCAAAAGAATGTGACACTACCTTAAAGAAAGGTCTCACACTTCACAAGGGACAAGTCGCCAGAAAAATATGAGGTCCTTGTCCTTGCGAACTTACAGAAGGATGCCTGTACACATGGATATAGTGGAATACAAATCTGACTACCCAAGTGATGTAGAAAAACTTGAGACTTGTCTGTGCATCTATTTTGGCATGGATGGGGAAAACTACTGCTTGCCGCCAGTATATATGCTATTCCTTGTAGAATGTTTCCAACCTTCCCACAAGACAGCAGGCAAAATTAAATGCAGTTATAATTATCTTAAACTTAAGCTTTTCATATGGGAGGGATGCAAAAGTAAAGGCTTATGAATCTGTAATGGGATCTTCAGACAAATCAGAGGGCAGTTCAACCCCATTTATCCTCACAAACCAAGTTTCACACAATCTGATTCGAGGACCTCCTCGATGTCTACTTTCAGGATGTGGAACTACCAAAGGAACCTAGCTTGGCTTGCTCTCACTATTGTTCTTTTGTTGGCAAACAAAGATATTTTTATTCCAGCAAATTAAGCTCATGTATGTATATGTGTGTTTTCAAACTGCTATAGAATCATAGACTCACAACAGTTGGAAGGGATCACAAAGGCCATTATTTATTTATTATTTATTTGCTATGCTTCTATATCGCCTCTTTTAGCCCGAAGGCAACTCGAGGCAGTGAACAATCATATAAAACCATATAAATTAACAATTAAAACTACAATTAAAACTACAAAATACAAATCTCAGCTCCACAATCTTAAAATCGGTTTCCGTTTCATCGTCATACTAATCCTTTGATCTCGATTACTGAAAGTTCGTCTGTGAATGCTTGCTCAAACAGCCAAGTCTTGTCTGTCTTATGAAATGTCAGGAGGGAGGGGGCCGATCTGATGTCACTAGGAAGGGAGTTCCAAAGCCGAGGAGCCACCACTGAGAAGGCCCTGTCTCTCGTCCCCGCCACACGCATCTGCGAAGCAGGTGGGACCAAGAGCAGGGCCTCTTCGGATGATCTTAAGCATCTTGATGGCTCATAGGGAGAGATGCGTTCGGACAAGTAAGTTGGACCAGAACTGTTTTGAGCTTTAAAGGCCAAAACCAGCACTTTCAATTGTGCCCGGTAGCAAACTGGTAGCCAGTGGAGCTGGCACAACAGGGGAGTTGTACGCTCCCTGAGTGCCGCTCCTGTTCTTTATTATTTATTTATTTATTTATTATTCCATCTTGTATTCCGCTCCTCCCTGCAGGCTCGGGGCGGATAACAGCATATAAAATAGGCTGACATGTGACATCCATGCAGCCATACAATAAAAACACAAGCATAAAACGCGACATCATATCCCCAGACATAAAATAAAATACAATAGCAAATAGCATTCCCTTGGGCCAGGGTATGTTTGCCTAATCAAAGGCTAGTCTAAAAAGGGCGGTCTTGCGGGCCCTACGGAACAGGATAAGCTCTGTAATGGCTCAGGCGTCGTCTGGGAGGGAGTTCCAAAGCGCCGGGGCTGCCACAGAGAAGGCTCTTTGCCTGGTTGTGGACAAGTGGCAGGTGCGGACCGATGGTACCAGGAGCAAATTCAACTCCTCCGAGCGTAGTGATCTCGGGGGAATGTACGGGGCAAGGCGGTCCTTCAGGTATGCAGGCCCTAGGCCGTGTAAGGCCTTAAAGGTTAGAACCATCACCTTGAAGGCAATTCGGTACTCAATGGGTAGCCAGTGCAACTGCCGGAGGATGGGCGTAATGTGCTCCCTTACTGACGTTCCCGCCAGCAAGCGAGCAGCGGCATTTTGCACCAGCTTGAGTTTCCGGATTGTTGACAAGGGAAGGCCAACGTAGAGGGCGTTACAGTAGTCCAGTCTCGAGATGACCGTCGCTTGGATCACCGTGGCCAGGTTGCCCCTGGAAAGGTAGGGTGCCAGTCGCCTAGCCTGTCGTAGGTGAAAAAATGACGCCCTGCTGACCGCGGAGACCTGGCTGCTGTCCGTTGAACCAATTGAAGCTTCCGAGCAGTCTTCAAAGGCAGCCCCATGTAGAGAGTGCTGTAGTAATCTATATGGGATGTAACCAGACCATGGACTACCATGGCCAAGTCAGACTTCCCAAGGTATGGGCACAGCTGGCGCACAAGTTTTAATTGTGCGAATGCTCCCCTGGTCACTGCCGAGACCTGGGGTTCCAGGCTCAGCAATGTGTCCAGGATCACACCCAGACTGCGAACCTGCCATCTGGTCCAGCCTCTTGTCATGCAGGAACACAGGCCCAAATCACCAAGAGATGGCCATCTCGCCATTGCCAGTAGACCTGGGGCGACTACATGAATTTTACAGGGATTTTACCCAGTGACCTGTCATAGATGAAAACCAGAATATCTAAGGAGGTTGTGAAACGGGATGAATGGTTATCTATCAGGAGTACCCCCCCCCCCAAATGTTCTTGCGTGAGTATTAAGATCTGCCGGGGAGGCCCTTCTCATGGTCCCACCACAGTCACAAGCACAATTGGTGGTGATGAGGGAGAGGGCCTTCTCAGTGGTGCCCCCTCAGCTTTGGAACACCCACTGTAATGAAATGTCTAATTATGATGTATGTTTTAGACACGTTTATTAATCTTATGATATGATAATTGCAGGCCAGCATTTACTGTGGCTACTTGATGCATTGCCATAGCGACTGAACCTGTTGTAGGAATGTATCTAAGTTAGATGAGCAAAAGTGGGCAGAGCTAACTGCCAACTGGCAGGGGCAGGCATTTTATAAATTCAGTCTTTGACCAGTAGTCAAAGGGAAAAGGTGGCTCTGGTTAGTGCAAGCCGAGCCAAGTGTTTAGCCTTCAGCCTGCTTAGTTTAAAGGGTCAAGTGGACCTATTTGAATTAGAAAATAACTTGCGAGTTAAGAGAAAGGAATTCCCAAAGGTAGTCTATACTTTCAAGTGAGGGAACTGAAGTATATGAAGGGCAAAACAGTGCCTAAGTATTAATCAGTGAGACTGAGGGTAAAGTGTATTTTGGGAGTCAAATTTACACTTAACCTATCACTTAGGTGAAGACGCCATAAGATTATATTGAGCCAGTTGAAAGACTGAGAAAAGAGTAACATTTTAAAGGTATAACAGCTAGTTATTAAAGACAGCTTAACAGGAAAACAAGCCAACTTGAAAGTTATATGGAAACTGTTGCAACATTTCTTGATATTAGAGTTATTGTAACCTAGATAAGTATATGAAGTAACCAGCAAGAATTGTAGTGCCTGAGAGTTCTTGAAAATAAACATTTTCTTGTTCAGTTCACTATTATTAAAGGCTTGTGTGTGTCTAATTATTGAGGATCAAATTTACCTCAGAAGAAGCCAGCTGAAGATCTCGAAAAAACGATTCAGGTTGGGGTAATGAGTTAGTCCTTTCTAAAGTACTTCGGGTAAAAACATTTTAAAAGTCAAGCCTCACTCATCTCTCATATATATATATATATATATATATATATATATATATATATATAAACAAAGCCTCAGCAACACACACCACCACTATCTTAGTCTCCTCATCACCCTGGTTTTATATATTTGTCATTTGTTTGTCATCTTTTACACCCTCCCTATGGAGATTAGGCAGGCCCCCACACTGTCCTCTTTCTGGAAGAAGTTGAAGACTTGGAGGTTTGGACAAGCCAGAATGTCTAGCTCCAATGGTCCACAATTAATGGCACAGCACTGCACTTTCATCCCATCTTCTAGTTCACTGATTCTCAAAGTGGGCGGTACCACCCCCTGGTGGGCGGTGAGGCAATCGAAGGGGGTGGTGGGAGGCTCAGGGAAATTTGGGAGGTGGTGAACCCCTTTAAGGGGGCCGTGAACATGCGCACTGGGTGCGCATACATGGAACCAGCTGGCTCCAAGCATGGGCACCCAGCGCGTATGCGTGGAACTAGCTGGTTCTGCGCATGCGCACCCAGCACGCATGCACACCCAGCACGCGTGCACACCCTCCATGAGGCTGGAGTCCCCCATTTAGAAGGGGTCGCGTGGCCCTCTTCTTTGGCCCCGCCCCCTTCGCTTTGACCTGCATATTAGATATTTGTTTTAGAATTCGTAAGAATAGCAAAATTATTTATGAAGTAGCAACGAAAATATGGTTGGGAATCTTATTTAGGGGTCATGACATTAGAAAGGTTGAGAACCACTGCATTAATACATATATCTTTCTGTTTAATTGCTATTAAATTAAAAAATAATAATTTCTAGGGGGCGGTGAGTAAATTTTTTTGTGGAAAGGGGGTGGTAGGCGAAAAAAGTTTGGGAACCACTGTTCTAGTTCATTAGCTACAGCTTGCACTATCCTATTCCCTTGTTCCTGTTTAACAGTTGGCCATATTTTACGACAGTTCTCACTATAGGTTATTGGGGGCTGTTGTTGAGCTTATTGTTTTACATGCTATTGGTTTTATCTTGTATTGTATTGTGTGTTTATTTTACAGGTTGTTTTAGGCACATTGTGCCATATGTAAGCTGCCCTGAATCCCTTCGGAGAGATATAAAGTTGTTGTTGTTGTTGTTGTTTGGACTGAATGGGCCTTATGGTTTCTTGCAGCTCTAGGAATCTACTATTTTAAGCAACATCAAAGTACAGAAAAGTTGCAAAAACTATTAATGAGGAAAAACACAAGCTAGGAGTGACTGCAATAATCTGGTTTTGCTTGAGTGTCCTGATAAGGGCAACATTTTGCTATATGTTGTTGTTCTGATTTTATTCTGTCTATATGTGCTGTTTTTAACTCTTTTTAAAATGTTTTAATGCTGTGAGTCGCCCCGAGCCAGACGGGAGTGGCGACGGATAAGTCCAAACAAACAAATAAATAAAAAATCTATTTCTCTTGTTGAGTGCAAACTACTTCGCACTCTGTGACAACTGAAGAACAGCAATATATCAGAGGGGAATATGGAAGAGGAAAGAGGCATTTAAAAAGCAGCTGAAATAGTGGGATGACCAGAGGATTAACTTGAACAAATCTGGACAGTTTTGGGGTGGGGTGAGGTGAGATGGGGTAAGTTTAGGTACCGCAGGAGGTGATTTTGACTAGTTGGTATTTCTTTAATTGATATGTTTTGAATTGCACTTAAATCTGTTTTGTGTTTTAATTAATCTCACCTAAATCTGATTGCTCGTGCCATTTAAAGTAGCTGCACTGAATCAATTATGTCAACACCAGTGAACATTCCATTGATTCAATGGTGGTTCTTGGGATTCAACAATTAGATTTAGGACTATGGTTTATAGTTTATTTATATTTGTTTTATATTACTTTATTACTTTTAGTTGTTTTTTTTTTCAATTGCCATTTTTGGGGTGGAGGAAAGGTATACTGCATTCACTGGTTTTTGGTTCCAGGATCGCTCACCCCATAGATACATGGATGCCCAAGTCCCCTTTTATATAACTACATAATTACATGAAACCCCTTATATAAAATGGGGGGGGGGGGTGTCGAGATTTTTAAAAAATCATCATCAATGATGGGATTCATGAGTATAGAAGCTGTAGATATGGAGGGATGACTATAAATCTTATCAAATTGTTATTAGTTTATTTTGCTAAAATGTACTGATGTGACTTTATTATTCAACTTGCCATATTCCATCACATAATAGTCACCATCGTGCAATAGTCACACTCCTCTTCCAAAATTATATTTTTGTTTTCCCTCCATGATAGTTGCACCCTTGATTTCCAGTCCATCCAGTCGGCCATCTGCCCACCCAAAGACCCACTTGCTTGCTCCACTCACTCACTCACTTGCCCAACCACCCACCAATCCGCCCAGATTCCCACCTGGCACCCATTCACTCAGTCGCCCCTCAATTTGCTTCAAGCTACATTTCTGTATTGCCCATTTTCCCCTCCAAAAAGGGAGCGAGGAGTGTGACTATTATGCAATGACATATGGCATTTGTCCATTGACAGTGTCAAAGATGTCAAGGGTGGTATCCCATGGTATAAAAAAAAGTTTACCTTTTTACACATGAGAGAAAAATACAATCAATTTCACTCGTAGCATTCTAGTGTTGAGAAAATGTTTTGATTAATTACTTCATCTTTTAACAGTTTTAAATAAAACCTTTGATGTTTTGACAAGCTACAGTAATATGTGATGTTCCTTGGAGATAAGTCTCAACCTGTAATTGAACATCAAAACTTGAGTCACATGTTTTAACATATTAATTCACATATTTTCACAAAGGAATCATATTTAAGGACCTCAGGGAAGATAAGGAGGTAGGATATAAATGTGCAAATGCATACTAACTGTGGTGTATCTTTAGCAGTTCTGAGCTGCCTTATCCAAAGGGAACACTCAGAGGAATGAGGAGCCTCTGCAAGCATCTCCTATTTGGCCTCATCCACTCATTGGCCATATCCACCTTGTAAGCCATGCCTACTGTACCCTTACCAATGTAAAAAGGGCATGGGGAATTGCTTATCCATCCCAACATTCCTTGATTCTAGGAAACCTCACCTCTTTTGCACTTGTGATCACATATTTCTCTTTCAAGAATCGTATATGAATAAGAAAGGTGGAGGTGGAGTGGTTTTCGACCCACCCATTAATAGTATGAACCCTGAAATATTACTCTTCAGCATAAAATGTACACTTGAGTGGGCAAAACAAAATCTCCGTCCAACAAAGACATATCTAGAAATTTGATTGATAGGTGACGTAGGGCAGAGCCGGTGCATGCTGCAGCAACACAGGAGGCTTCCCGTGTTGCCATAATTTGTTACATTACTTCTTTGACCAAATATTAGAGTAATTTGTTATATTACTAATTCCCTACCAGCCTTGAGTAACCTCTTCAGCTGTTTGTTAGTCAGTTGTTAAATTAAGTTGCACATAGGAAGAGTGTTGCCTCTCAGGCCCTGTTTAAACCTGGAGGGGGGGGGGACCCTTATTCATCCCATATTTTCCTCATGTGCATGAAACCTGACTTTGCCTCATTATCAATACATGCAGCAATCATATCATGGTGAATTCCTGTTAAGGAGACTTGTATCCCCTGGGTGAATTAATCTTGATGTGAACTTGCTTGTGAAAAACTCCTCCCGTTTACACTATTGGCAGCCACACAATAGTGGTCACCTCATGATTTTTCCTCCCATTATGCAGGTGAATACACATATTTCTGCCTAAAGTGTTTCTAATTATCCTGTTATGTGGAGATGCACTAATACTGATATATGAGTATACTGATCTGTGATAATTAACATATCAGGGGGCCACAGTAGCACAGCAGATTAAACCACTAGTTGCAGAAAAACTGCTAACTGGAAGGTTGGCAGTTTGAAGCTGCGGTTCGGGGTGAGCTCCTGCTGTTAGCCTAACCTTCTGCCAAACTAGCAGTTCAAAAACATGCAATGTGAATAGATCAATAGGTACCACCTCAGCGGGAAGGTAAAAGGTGCCCATGGCTGGTTCTACCAGGAGAGGTCTATGGACAACAGGCTCCTTGGCATGGAAAATGAAACAAGAGCACCTCTCCATGGCCAGAGTTGTACATCGCCTCTAGATAATAGAGATGGAAATGGAAACATTTACCCTTTTGCGTATTTCATGTCATTGTTCTTCACTGTATAAAAGGCATTGTGTGAAGTTTTGGCTCTGCCTTTTCCTCTCCTCTGCTTTAGTTCCCCCTTTTCATAGATTTTCCCAATAGTATAGATATCTTCCTTTATATTAGCTTTTGGGTGGAGCATAACACACACACCCGAAAGACCAGCCTTAGTTGATCTATTCCATTTCCCTGTATAGAGCTCTCTTGCTGGACTCCTCCCTTTTCTACAGCAGAGCTATTGTGACTTATGCTTGGAATTGTCTAGTATTCCTAGGCCCAAGCAATTCAAACAGGTATCCTTAGCCCTTACAATCAACAGTATTTTTATACCAGCAGTCCAAAGGACAACAGAAGCTTATGACCAACTTATGCTTCACAAGAAAGAAGATTGAGACAGTTTATAAACATCTATTTGCACCGGAGGCAGTGAGATAACTACAGCCAGCAAGGGCCCTTTGTAATGTATTTTTAAGTTACCTTATAATAGCCCCAGGTGGAGTTAACCCTTTATTCATCTTGTTTGCAGAAAACTCATTTTGGTTACCTTTCCAACTTGCCTAAAGTGCCTCTGTCTACTAAGGATCTTGATCTTAACAGAAGGTATCCAGATAGCCCCTTAGTTAAGCCAGACACTATAGTTTTCCCAAAGGCTCGGGTGTGCCATCACACATTGAATGTTTGCCTATACATACCGTAATCTGCTCCAAATCCCCTCAGGAAGATAGAGCAGAATATAAATAAAGTGTATTATTATTGTGTTGTCGAAGACTTTCATGGCCAGAATCTCTGGATTGCTGCCGTTTCAGGGAGATAATGCTTCTGGAAAATAACCATACAGCCTGGGAAACTCTCAGCAACTCAGTGTATTATTATTGTTATTGTTATTATTATTTATACACTTCTTTAAAATATTGGCTGCTAATTTAAACTTAAAATTCAACCGTGACCAAGTCCACTTTCAGATGGATCAATAAGGTGACATGCTGGCCTTTGTTTTCCCACAACCATTTCAGATCATCCCTAATTTCTACCAGCCAATACGAAATGCTTTTTTTTTTTGGTCCTTATAGACACCTTCTTAATGAGGGGTTTTTCTATATTTTTCTTAAAGTGCAAGAAGGGAATTATCTGTTTTTCCTAGTTTTCAAGACGGGTTCCATCTTTTCCATCCAGCTCACATCAATGCAGTATCATGACATTTAGTGGCTGCCACACTTGCTGTTGCATCAGGTGACATCAATCTGTGTTATTTTGAATTGACAGAATGGAACGGAAGCAAAGTGTAAAGTTAGATGTTTTCTGAGTGGCGTAGGAACATTCACTTAAAGTCCAGAAAATAGAGATAACACTCTCACCCATTCAGTCCATTTGGACAATTAGGGGAATATATAAAAACCTCCTACTGAGAGATACACTCCCCCAGCCCAAGTAATGACTAACACATAATGGTTGTTACTCAGGCACCTTCTGAGATAATGACTGAGATGCCATTGCTTTATTTTAAAAGAGAAATGGTGTCATGCCCTTATTAGTGTGAAAAATAACACATTGCAGGTAACAACATTACCTGTAATGCCTCACTCCCAACCTCTGCGTAAGGGTTTGCATATTAGTGAATGGAGTAGTATATTATACAGGTGAAACTGAGATCTGACAAGATGTCTTGATGAAATACCAAAGACATGACAATGAATAACACCAGGCTCAGTTGTAACAATAGCTTTTTTCATTAAATTTTGGAACAAACTTTTGTGGGTCTGCAAGTTAGTGCATTTACGTCAGAAATCTTTTATTTCCTACCCAACTCTTCTGCATCTTGTCAACCTATCAAGGTCTTCCCCAGTAGTAATGATTCCGCCTACTTGAAATATAAACCGCTGAGCTTCCGAACTTCCTGACCAAAAGGTCAGCGGTTCAAATCTGGAGAGTGGGGTGAGCTCCTGCTGTTAGCCCCAGCTTCTGTCAACCTAGCCATTCAAAAACATGCAAATGTGAGTAGATCAATAGGCACCGCTTTGCGGGAAGGTAACAGTGCTCCATGCAATCGTGCCGGCCACATGACCTTGGAGGTGTCTACGGACAACGCCGTCTCTTCGGCTTAGAAATGGAGATTACACCACCCCAGAGTTGGACACAACTAGACTTGATGCCAAGGGGAAACCTTTACTTTTTATTTGCTCATGGCTGAATTTGTTAGAGCATAGAATTGAATTTAACCCCTAGTTACATTGCATCTTACCTTCGTGCTATAAATGCACTCTATTTATCAATGTTCCAACAGCAACATGTATTTGATAAAGCTGCAAAGAGAAGCAATGCTTCCTAGAACAGAGGATAATGTATTTAACAGGAGAGGGGCAACTTTGGGCATGGGTGAGGAAGCCGTAATGATTTAAAAAAAAAATACAATGCAGTGAAAGAGAGTCAGCGCACTACTTTGTATTGAAATGAATTGGCTTTGCATAATTGATTCCAACATACTGGTAGCCTGAGGTCTGAGCTGTTCAAACCCAGAACTTATTAGCCATGCTACAAAGACTGAAGAAAATGGTGCCATCTGTTGAAGGTTAGGGAGAGAATAACATTACCGATACACCATGGGCTCGGAAAGTAGGGCAGAACTAGTGAAGTGTAGAATCCCTTTATATATGTACGACTGCTGCCTATCTCTTTCGTATTTACCTTATAAATTGCTCTTCAGAGTTTTCTGGGTGATACCGAATACCAAGCAGCCTAATCTTTACATTTGATCTTCCCATTATAAGGAGAGTTCAGCAAAGACAAACTAGGCAGGCCCATGGAGAGGAGTGATATAATAAACATTTCACCATAAATATCAAAAACTGAACTACAATGGTAAAATAAATTACTTTCTGCCTGCATTTTCATCTGCTCGTTGCCAATAATTATTTAGGAGTTGACCATTTTTGCAGCAAACGGCATATGCACCTGTTAACCTTATCAGAAGCAATGTCTATACCCCATCAAAGGCATACATCATATAAGCGGCTGAAAAATCAGAATTCGAAACCGAACATTCTTACATATTGCTTCATTTTATGAAGAAGCTAAACTGCCCAAAAAGACATAAAGCAGTGAAGATGTGAAGGTCTATCTTCCTATATACAGCACTTGGTTTTTCTCCAAATACAAACTCATAGGATACTCTATCAAGGATTGTTGTGAGTACTGTTGAGTGGTCTTTATGTGTTGCTGTGTTGACCCACGTTTAGAAAATCTCTTCGAGCTAAGTGTTACACTGATATTTTTTTCGTGTCGGGAGTGACTTGAGAAACTGTAAGTTGCTTCTAGTGTGAGATCATTGCAAGGACGTTCCCCGGGGAATGCCAGGATGTTTGATGTTTTACCATCCTTGTGGGAGGCTTCTCTCATGTCCCCACATAACAGAGGGAGCCCAACCCACTCTTCCAGATTCGAACTGCTGACCCAAGGGTTTAACCCATTGCACCACCGGGGGCTCTATTATATTGGATGGTCTTAATATATTTTTAGCATTTGCTTTTAATTTGGGATGTATGTGTGTTCCTGGGATTGTTTCTGTTGGTATCCTGAAAAATGTATCTTATGAGTGTAACGTATTTATTTATTGCATTTATATACCACTTTTCTCACCCCTGGGGGGGATTCAAAGCAGTTCACAACATAATCAATGGCAAAATTCAATGCCTCGCATATATAAACATCAAATATCAAATCAACCACATATGACAATAGAATAAAACCATTAAAACTATAAAACTGTGACAGCAATCACAGACACAACATAAAACATGTAGGCCTTGCAATAATCCCAATGCATCTTTCCATATTTCTATCATTCACTGAATGCCTGCTTGAATAACCAGGTCTTGAGTTGTTTCCTAAATGCTAGGAGGGAGGGGGCCGATCTGATCTCACTGGGGAGAGAGTTCCACAGCTGAGGGGCCACTGCCGAGAAGGCCTTGTATCTCGTCCCCACCAACCGTACCTGTGAAGGTGGTGGGACAGAGAGCAGGACCTCTCCAGTAGATCTTAATGTTCTAACTCATAAAAGGAGATGTATTCAGACAGGTAAGCTGGACTGTAAATCAATTTTCATCTGCATACAGAGTTTTGCAAAGTAAGTTGTCATAGCTGCAGTATTTCCTCTTGCTACAGTCTTTGTTCATTTGGGAAAGTGCCTTTACTCTTTCCCTATCGGAGCACTTGTTGAAAATGGCATTCTAAGAAAACTATAGCAGTTCATGTTGTGTGTCACCCACAAATACAGATGGCTTGTCTGTATTTCATGATTTCTGCATCAAAGTATTGCTTTACACACAAAGTTGAAAAACTACACCTTCTAAATGGATGGAAAGAGACAATAAAGAAGAATATCAGGAAGTATTTTATTGCTTTGACTCCATGAAAAGTTCTAGACAATTTCATAAAAGTTTCTTATTGCTCTGATGCAGGTTAGATTGCCATGTATTTCAAGGGCAGAAAAGAAGCAAATGAAATGGACCATAAAAGATGGGAACAACAACAACAAAAAGTCAGAGCAAACCAGCATAGTACGAAATATTTCACAGTACCAATTATTACCAGCATCGCCCTAGTCCTGCATGTCCCTGAAAACGCCACCGAAAGCTGTTGAACTAACCCAGAGATAGTATTCATAAGGAATACTAATGGAAAGAGACATCCAAGAATCCATCTGCCTCTGAATCCTTTTTTAAAAAAAGAAAAAAACAGTTCAACCTTGAAAGAATCACAGAGGTTGTTGAAACAATCAACATTGTCTTGTAACAGGGAATCTCCTTGGAAAGGCAATGTGATGACTCAGGGTTATTTTTAGTTTAGTTTTTAAACCACTTAAGCTTGCAAAATCCCGTACAACTAAGAAATTAACCAATGCTTCACGGGACCCTTTTCTGATAGATTTATTGATCCAAAAGACCAATTTTTAAAAACATCTTGCCTGCACTGGTAAAGCCCCCAATTTACTCTCAGTGTTGAGTCATGATTTTCCATATATATGCTGACATTGTTGAAGGGGGAAAATATATGCCAGCGATCACAGCCTTTAAAACCATCCAAGTATTGCACTTTGGAGTGCCTAGGAGAAGCCAGACGTGTGGCAGCTTGGCTGGACTTTCACAGCAGGTTTGACAGATAGTCAGCTGAAATTACTGTTAATAACAGCAATCATGACATGGTGCTAGAGGACCAGGTAGGAAATGGACATTCAGACTGATTTTTTTTTTTAGTGGGAGAGAACGAAAAGAGAAAGGACAAAATGCTTTTGCTATCTAGGTAGCTCCCCCGTTTTGTTTGGAAAGTAATGTTGTTTTTTAAAAAAAGAATGTCACCTTTCTAATAAGGTTCTATTTAGTAAAAAAAATATTGTTGCAACATTAACTCACCATGTGTTGTTATTGTGGTAGCAATTAACTATGCACATATAATATTTGGGAATAAAACGTCTGCAGAGGTGGAAACAAAGGCATTGATAGCTATTGTGTTAACTGACTACACATTTTTATAAAGCTGTCATTAGGAATTACCTTTCATCATCACCGTGAAATTCCAGGCAATGCAAGAATCCCAGAAATAGAATGGGGGTAATATTTTCATCTGCTATACAGTTTGCCACCTTCTCTATCTCCCTTCTGTCCTTGCTGGAGATTTGCATTCCATGGTGGCAGCAGCACCATGCAAGGCAAAATGGGACTGTCAGTGAAGAACAAGAAGGAACAAGGGGAGGGGTAGGAAGAGGAAGCCTGAAGCATATTAATTTGGAGGTGGAAAATTGAGAGAAAGGGGTGGTGAATGCAGAGAAAACAAGAGGAGAGGAGAGGCAGGTAGTAGATGAAGGGACTAGATCAGTGTTTTTCAACCTTTTTTGAGCCGCAACACGTTTTTTACATTTACAAAATCCTGGGGCACACCACCAACCAAAATGACACAAAAGTACACTCTAACACAGTAATACATATAGTTAATATGTTTTAAATGTATGTATACACTCAGTGTGAAACCTGGGCCTGTTTCAATGAACACAACATATATATGACTTCCTCTCACATATTTATACATGGCTATCATGTCTTCTCTCACCCTTCTCTTCTTCAGGCTAAACATGCCCAGCTCTTCAAGCCACTCCTCATAGAGCTTGTTCTCCAGACCTTTGTGAAATTTCACGCTGAGTGAAACTTGCTTCCAGTTAACTATGGATGTCATGAAGCTGTTATAAACAGTTCCTTGGGGGGGGGGGAGGCAACTCTCGAAAAATGCAGAAAAATATTTTAAAACAAACATTTCCAAGTGGAGAGGTTCAATTTGTTTCTTGGAAATCTGTGAGGGGGCTGCTAGGAGGGGGGAGAGTGCCAATTTCCCACGGCACACCTGATGATCGCTCACGGCACACTACTGTGCCACTGTTCACTGGTTGGGAAACACTGGACTAGATATTATAAGAAGCAGGAGAAATGGAGAGAGAGAAAGGGTTGAAGAAAAAACAAACATATTATTATTATTATTATTAGCAACAACAATCTGGCAACTGGGACAACAAAGCATTGCATGGGAAGTTCCTTGACAAAATGGAAGGAATAGTTGATAAGGAGAAGACCTGGTTATGGCTCATGAATGGAACCCTGAAGAAGGAGACAGAAGGCCTGATTCTTGCAGCCCAGGAGCAAGCCATCAGAACAAATGCCATTAAGGCCAGGATTGAAAAATCATCTGATGACCCAAAATGCAGACTGTGCAAGGAAGCTGATGAAACCATTGATCATATCCTCAGCTGCTGCAAGAAAATTGCACAGACGGTCTACAAACAGAGCCCAACTCTATGGCCCAAATGATTCATTGGAACTTATGTCACAAGTATGACCTGCCAGTAGTAAAGAACTGATGGGATCATAAACCTGCAAAGGTAGTGGAAAATGAATGCGCCAAAATACTGTGGGACTTTTGAATCCAGACTGACAAAGTTTTGCAACACAATACACCAGACATCACGATTGTGGAAAAGAAAAAAAGTTTGGATTATTGATGTCGCCATACCAAGTGACAGTCAAATTGACGAAAAACAACAGGAAAACCTCACTCATTATCAAGACCTCAAAATTGAACTGCAAAGACTCTGGCATAAACCAGTACAGGTGGTCCCAGTGGTGATGGACACACTGGGTGCTGTGCCAAAAGGTTTCAGGTGGCATTTGGAAACAACAAACATTGAAAAAACCATGATCTGTCAACTGCAAAAGGCCACCTTACTTGGATCTGCTCGCATCATTCAAAAATATATCACACAACCCTAAACGCTTGGATAGTGTTCGACTTGTGATTGTGTGATACGAAATCCAGCATATATATCTTTTTTGCTGTGTCATACTGTGTTTTTGTGTCGATAAATTAAAAATCTTTATTTGTATTCCACCCTATCTCCCCAAGGGGACTCACGTTGGATTCCAACATACAACGGTAAGCATTCAATGCCTTTTCCTTAAGAATTAGAATTGTTTTGACTATTATTGAATCAATTATGGTTTTTTTCTGGCGATTAAGGAAGAGTTCATTGCAATGTTAATCATCTCAAATACAGGCCTGTTAGGGTTGGGTGCCAGCAAGTCATTCCCTACTTTTAGTGGCTCTAGTTTAAGGTCATGGAGTTTTCTTGGCAAGATTTATTCAGAGGGGGTTTGCCATTGCCTTCCTCTAAGGCTGAGAATGTCTGACTTTCCCAAGTTCACCCTGATCTCCACAGTTCATAATCTAATGCTCAAACCACTATTATAATTTTATTTATTTATTTATACCCTACTTTATATCTCTCGAAGGAGAGTCAAAGCGGCTCAACATAATAAATATAAACAGTATTAAAAATTCACAGTTAAAACCATTAAAATATATTCAAAGTTTAAAAACCCACATTTCCTCTGAATATAGCCTACTCTGTCCAAACTGACATTAAAGATGCTATAACTGCGCCTGTTCCTTGAGAAGCCAGATCTGTCCAAGGTGGTACATGCCTTAGTTATATTCCATCTGGATTACTGTAACACACTCTACATAGGGCTGCCTCTGAAGAGTGCTCAGAAACTTCAACTGCTCCAAAGAGCTGCAGCCAGATTGCTAACTAGGGCTGGCTACAGGGAGTGGACTGAATGCCAGTCTGTTTCCCGGGCACAATTCAAAGTGCTGGTTATGACCTTTAGAGCCCTAGACAGTCCAGGTCCAGGCTATTTGGCTGACTGCATCCCCTTGTACGAACCTGCCGGACCCTGAGATCTTCAGGAGAGATCCTTTTCTCGGTCCCACCTCCATCTCAAGGTGGGAACGTGAGAGAGGACCTTCCTTCTCAGTGGCTGCCCCTCATCTCTGGAACTCCCTGCCCAGGGAAGCCAGAACGGCCCCCTCCCTGCTGTCCTTCAGGTGGCAAGTTAATACCTTTTTATTTGGGCAGGCTTTTAAAGAAGAAGGTTTTTAAGATTGTCAGGGGCTGCTGTGATTTTAATGATGATCAGTACTGTTTTAATACTTGTATCTTTGTATATTTTAAGTTGTATTGCAATTCTTTAGTTGTGAGCCACTTTGAGTCTCCATATGGAAAAAAGTGTGATATAAACATAATAATAACAATACCAGTTAAAAATAACATATGCATGGGATTTCATGCATCATTACTCATTTCAATACCAGGTGTTGAATGTGCATCTAATTATTAATTTCAACATTAGGTGATGCATTTACATGGAAAAATTAATTGATTTATTTATTTTCTTCCAGGTGTTGATGCTGCTGTGCCAAATATCAAGGAAAAGGTTGAGCGATAGTACTGTTCATTCTTGTTTTGTGCAGCTATAAAATAGCTGTGTCCTTCTAAAAAAGGAAGCGAAAAGACATATTGATCAAATGCAACTCTTGCTGTCATGCAATATAGTTGGTGATATGTGCAGAAATAAACTTCATTGTTCCAATGTGGGACAACATTTTATGGTTGGGATATAATGCATCACTAAGTTTCTCCTGAAAGGGAGAAAAGCAAAATTTCAGCAATTTTCATCTCATTGAAAGAAAGTCATTTCCAAATCACATGGTTTCGAAGGGTATTCACAAACTGGGATTTATTGTGCACAAAATTTGCACATCGCTGTTTTGTTCTAGAAACAGCATTTTCTATGTGGAAAAATAATATTTTCATGATGAAATTATACAGTCCTCCACAAATGCTTTCTGTTTGAGCATTTGTTCTTCATTAAATTCACACATAGTTAATTTGCATACAAAACAACATTTTCTGCAAGGAAAACATTTTTTTCAATGCAGAAATATTAGCTCCTACACAAAATGTGGTTCCCTGCACAGAATATGGTGTTTCAATCAAATGTAAATGTGATGGGGGAGAAAATATCAATTGCAGCTGCAACTAGGTCGACCACATGCTCCCTCGATCCGTGCCCCTCCTGGCTAGTGAAGGCTTGCCTGGAGGGGTTACGAGACCCTCTGTTGAGACTAATTAACACCTCCCTTGAGCAAGGAGTGTTTCCAGAGAGTTTGAAAGAGGCTGTGGTCACTCCATTGCTGAAGAAGCCGGGTTTAGACCTCACGGTCCCCTCCAATTACCACCCAGTTTCGAATCTTTCGTTTCTGGGCAAGGTAATTGAGAGAGCAGCAATGGAGCAGTTGCAGTCCTTCCTAGAGGACGCTACTTGGTTAGACCTCTTCCAGTCTGGCTTCCGTTCAGGGCACGGGACGGAGACGGTCCTGGTCTCCATCACAGATAAGCTGCGGTGCCAGCTTGATCAGGGCGGATCAGCGCTGTTCGTGTTATTGGACCTCACGGCAGCGTTCGATACTGTCGATTACAATGTTTTGACCCACCACCTAGCCGGGGCCGGGGTGAGGGGGACGGCCTTAAGTTGGCTGTCCTCCTTCCTCCGGAACCCCTCGCAGCGAGTGAGGAGGGGTGGGGATGTCTCTGGGGGTTCCCCACTTTGTTGTGGGGTGCCCCAGGGGGCAATCCTGTCCCTTCTATTATTTAACATCTATGTCCGACCACTTGCTTGGCTGGTCCGTAGTTTTGGGCTGGTGTGTTACCAGTACGCATGACACCCAGCTCGTTCTGTGGATGGAGGACAGGCCCGGAACCGTACCCGATAATTTCCATCTGTGCCTCGAAGCCGTTACTGGATGGCTGCGAGCCAGTAGGTTGAAGGTGAATCCAGCTAAGACGGAGATCCTGTGGTTGGGTCATCCGGGTGGGGTGTAGATCCAACTTCCTCCCCTGGATGGCGTGACATTATGTCCGTCGTCAGCAGTAAAAAGTCTTGGCGTTACTCTGGACCCTTGACTGACGATGGAGATGCAAATCTCCACCGTCAGTCGAGTTGCTTTTTTCCACCTCCGTCAGGCGAGGCAGCTGGCTCCCTACCTCTCCCGTCACGACCTAGCCACAGTGGTCCAAGCCATGGTCATCTCGAGGCTGGACTACTGTAATGCTCTCTATGTTGGCCTTCCTCTGTGGGTGATCTGGAAATTGAAGCTGGTCCAGAATGCGGCGGCTAGACTCCTGGCTGGCGTTTCGACGTCCTCCCATATAACACCTGTCCTGCAAGAGCTGCACTGGTTACCAGTGGAACACCGGATCACCTTCAAAGTGTTGGTTCTGACCTTTAAGGCCTTAAACGGTCTGGGGCCAGCGTACCTTAGGGACCGCCTTGTCCCTTACTGCTAGGCCACTACGCTCTGAAGTGGGTCAACTATTAGAGGTGCCCGGCGTCAAAATGCACCACCTGACGGCCACAAGGCGGAGGGCCTTTTCAATAATCGCTCCGATACTGTGGAATGCCCTGCCTTCCGGAGTCCATGTTCTTACGGACTTGGTTACATTCCAGAAGGCATGCAAAACCCTCCTGTTCCAGCAGGCCTTTGGGTTCTAATAATAAGATTGGTAGGCTCTTACCTTCCTGTGTCCTGTATATCATATTGATGTACTTTTATTGTATCCTACTGTTTGTTTGTTTTATGCTGTTTTTAATGGTGTTTTATTCTGTTTTAATCTTGAATTTGCTGTAAGTCGCCCCGAGCCACCCGGGAGTGGCGACTCACAAATTTGAATAAATAAATAAATAAATTCTGTACCACAAACATCTTTTTCTGCACATAAATGAATATTTTTGCATCAAAATTATATTTTTCATGCAGGAAATGTTGTTGAATCCACACTGCGAAATAAAGAGACCAGACACAAGATATGGAGAAAAAACGGGCCATTTATTGACCTAATTAAAAACTGGTGATTGAACTAAGTAACTACCGTAGTTGTAGGGAAAGCCCTGTGACATTGGTAATGGTGTGAGGCCAGATATCATTCTCTGACTATTTGCCAAGCCAACCACTTGGTGAAGCACTTTATCCCGGGGGCACCCCACATTGGTGGTTTGCTATCCTGATCATTACTGGAGGCCCATCCCTGAGGACCTCCCCCTGATCTGTATAACCCAATAGGAGAGAGGTAACCCCCCCCCCATGTAAGCCCTAAAGAAGATGTTTTGGCAAACCCCCTAAGCCACAGAACCTATAGAGATTGATCCAAAAGTTCCCCTTCACCTCAAAATGGAGGGGTGCCAAGGTGAACACTGATCCATGTCTTCCCCCACTTCCTGCCAGTGACAGCTAGTGATGACAGTTGCTTCTCCTTCTGTCTTCATTGATCTTCAGACAGCACATTCCAGGAAATCTGGGAAATTATTTCAGGACAAGTGTAGTTGAACAACAACTTGATGATAGCCCCGGATCCCCAAGAAACAATAGGTAATGGACAAATGAGCAGTGCAGATATTGAACTTCTTGTTTCTACAAATTACTTTTGAGCAAGGACATAGAGCAGGGTGCTCATTAGGTAGATCGTGAGCTACTAGTCGATCTTCGGCCCTTATCCGGTCGATCTTCGGGCTTCACCAGCCGGATGGGGCGCTCCTGCCATGCGTGCACACGCACGCACGCACGCTCCCACTGCTGGCCTCCCCTCCTGCGGTGCTTTTTCCACCCACAGGGCATTGCAGGAAGGAGGAAGCATGAGGTGGGGCCTGCGAAGGCTCCGCCTCACACTCCCCCATTCCTGCAATGCCCCGCGGGAGGAGCCGGCAGCGGGAACGAGGAAGCGCGAGGCGGAGCCTCATTCTCCTCCGCTCCCGCTGCTGGCTCCTCCCGCAGGGCATTGCAGAGGGCAAGGGAGCGCGAGGTGGAGCCCTCAAAGGTTCCACCTCACACTTCCTCACCCTCTGCAATGCCCCACGGGAGGAGCAGCGAACGGGAGGAGCAGCGGCGCGCGGGAGGTGCAACACCCGGTTGGTGCATGCACGCGCAAGGTAGATCTTCACTTTTTTTAAAAAAAAGTATCTCGCATGCTTAAAAAGTGTGGGCACCCCTGACAGAGCTTGTTTTTGTTGTTTTGCTATTATTATTTTTAAAACTTATTAAGCTGTATGTGATTTTTATCATGGGATAGTGATAATTGCGTGAGCTGGCCTTTTAGTCTATATTTCCTGATAAAGACATATATTTCCTTTGCATTTTTTAAAAATTCCCTTACTCTCTTTAAGTGGATGACAAATGGGTATTCCAAACTTCTTGCACCTGTTTTTCTCTCTCCAAAGCTAAAACAAGGAGAAGGAAACAGTAAAATCCTGGATGGGATTTTTCATCTTCATTTTCACAAGGTTATTAGAGTAGTAATATAATATAAATGTAAAAACCAATTATATTAGAATTAATGTTAAGTGTAATAAACGTCCCTTCTTCAGGGTAAACATAATCAATGTAAAGTGTGGTTTAAAAAAGGTTTTTAGCATAATTATAATATAGTGGTGGTTTTTCACTAACTAAATGTCATAGAACACTACAACATTATGAAATATTTAGGTCCTGTTTTCACTTTTACTACACAACCAAAAAAAGGCATCCAAGCTGAGATGCAATGCTGATTGCTGAATCAACACAGCATCATGACCAGAGCTTATGCACAAACTAGGATGTTGGGTTGTAATACTGTCCAGTATTTATTTCCTGGAACACCACTGAACATCTCATCAAGTTTTTTCTGCCCCTTGGTTTGATCTTTTCTCTTAGTAAAACCCTTGGTTGCCAAGCTAGAGAAGTGATTATAAGGAGTTTGTACCATTTATACAGTGGTAGATAGCAGGGTGGTTCTGCCATTAACCATGGCGAGATTATCTTATTTGAAGAAACAAGATGGACTAGAGAGAAAGTTCATCCTGCTACCCAAGATTTATTATACAGCAGCGACCAGTTTTATAGAGTTAATGCAGTTTGGCACCACTTTAACTGTCATGGCACAAAGCTATGGAATTATGGGCATTGTAGTTTTACAAGGTTTTTAGCCTTCTCTGCCCAAGTTCTGGTACCTCACCAAGCTAGGACTGCCAGGATACCATATCATTGACCCATGGCACTTAAAGTGGTGACAAGCTGCATTAATTCTATTGTATAGATACTGCTGTGCTTTCTGCAGCCGGACTTGCCTATCTTGGGTTGGCCTTCTTAGTCATCAACGCGCTTGTAGAAAGCGTGGGATGAGTCCTTCCTGAATCTTCATTCACGAAGAAAAGCCAAGAAAAAAGAAAATAGATACACCCAGGGCAACAGGCTCCTCTTCCTTTCCTGAGTTGCCAATGGTGAAATTAAGAAAAGAAGGTGGAGGGGGATACATAGGGATTACCCATGTCCCAATACCCTTGGAAAGGAAGGTTCCTGAGGAAGAGCATTTTTACTCTGCTTAGAGCTGGCATCTGGAACAGAGAAGATGCAGGTAGACTCTTATGTGTCCTGATATAAGAGGCTCTGTAGTACAACTGGTCTCTTGTGTGGTGGAAGCCCTGTGATTATGTATTCCTAATTCTTGCAATGGGCATGCATCGTCTTATTCTTCAGGGGGGGATGGGCACGGACACATAACTACATCCAATTCTTTTTCTGGGGTATAGTGGTAGTAGGCTGCTTGTGATGTTTCTGCTTCTTCTCCTTGGGCTTTGGGAAAGTCCTCCACCACTGAAAAAGTATGGTAAGTGCTGCTATGCATTATCTATGGAAGGGTGACATGTCAATTCCCATCTCATAAAGTGTAAGAGTTTGGAAAAGGTTAGGCAAAGTAGGGCTACAGCGACAGGAGTCAACTTATTGTGACAGCAAGTGCAGACTGGTTGTGCCTATCCCATCGTCCCCTTCCTAACCAGGTGTTTAGACTTTCAGAGGTCACAACAGGTCTCGTGTGGCTGCTCAATGTGATATATCTAGTAAACAAAACATCAACCACCTAGTTTCTAATTTTAGGATGATCTTGTATTCCTTTAAAAATATCCTGCCTATATAACGAACTTTATATAGCATCCACCTACAATTGAATCTGTGGGCTTGAGAAGGAAATATTTGAAGATATCTGGTGCCTGACTTCTTAGGAATGCACATTCCATGTCAGAGATGTTAGATTAGGAGACATGCTACATTTCTTGATCACTCCATTACACAACAGACTCCTTGAACAAACTGCTTGAATTTGTCTCAAAAGCACTGCCCATTTCTGAAAGAAAACTGACAACACAATAAACATTTGACTGGAGGGTGGTAACAGCCTTTCTCCTTTCATGCAGAAAAGTGAGGCTTACTTGAGGATGTTATTTGTACAATATAACACCACAAAGGTATTTGAGAGCTTGTGGATTAAAGATTTATTCTATACATTAATGGAACTTCATTTTGGCCGTATTGTATTGGTGGATTATGATATTTAGTGATTGTTGTTGTTACTAGTAGTTCATAGTATTTATTATCAATTGCTTTCCTGGCCATGAGGGTAACAAAGTGATGCATAAGAAAATATGGCAGCAATTGATATTCACAGTTATGAATGTGTAATCTAGAGTTACACACTCATGACTGGTTTATAATCAGTTTCTACATATTCAAGAATGTGAAGTCTTGGCTCTGGCTTCTCCTGTCCTCTGCTTCAGTTCAGACCTTTATGGTTTCGGCCCATATACCTGTCCAAATGTATCTCCCTCTACGCCCCACCTTGAAATTTAAGATCTTCTGGGGAGGCCCTGGTCTCGGCCCTGCCTCTGTCGCAGACACGTTTGGTGGGAACAAGGGACAGGGCCTTCTCAGTGGTGGCCCCCCACATGTGGAATATACTCCACAGCAAAATTAGGTTATCCACATCCCTACTTTCCTTCAGAAAGAAGTTAAAAATGTGGTTGTGGGACCAGGCCTTCGGTTAGCACGCTGACAATGACAATGGTAATAATGACAATCGCTATGGAAATGGACTACGGACAAGCTTCTGATAGAGCCTCTGGTCATAGAAATTCAGCTTAGATTAGGCCACCAGCCTGTAATGTTGAAACAATTTTTAATTGAATTGATTTAATGTTTTATCTATTGTAATTATTGTACTTTATTATGTGTATATAGGGGTATTGAATAGTTGCCGGCTGTAAGCCACCCCCAGGAGGTTGAAAAGGGCAGGGTACAAATATTTGAAATAAAAATACAATAAAATTACCTTCCCTTGTATTAGTTTTTGTGTGGAGCTTAAAATCCCCCCAGAGGCCAGTCTTACTGGTCTTTTCCATTTCCCTGTATAGAGCTCTCTTGCTGGACACCTCCTTTTTTACAGTCACTAGAGGCTTGGGGCATTGTCTGGTAATCCTAGGCCAAGCAATTCAAAAACAGGCATTCTCAGCACCTGCATTTAGAAGTATTTTTATACCAGCAGTCCAAAGGACAACAGAAGCTTTCGGCCAGCCTAAACTTCACAGGTAAGAAGATTAAGACAGTTTATAAGCAACAAGTTGTAATCCATTGCATTACATCAGAGGCAGAAGATTCCAGAGAGATGATTGCAGCCAGCAAAATCTCCTTTTGTAATGTATTGTTTTTAGTTACCTTATGATAGTCCCGGGTGAAGTTAACTCTTTATTCATCTTCTTTCAGTAAACTCATTTGGCTATCTTTTCACCTTGCCTAAAGTGCCTCTGTCTGCTAAGGGTCTTAATCTTAACAGAAGGTATATAGATAGCCCCCAAGTAAAGCCAGACAATATAGTTTTCCCAAAGGCTCGGCCGTGCCATCACACAAAAAAAAAAAGGCAGATTTCCCAATCTGAATATACCAGACAGCTATCAAACAACATCAGTCTGCTCTCCTAGATGTTGCGCTGGAGATAACCCTCTCCTGCAAGTTATCTCTAGTATCTAGGGACCCTGCTTTTGAATCTTACATTAGAGATCACTGGATGGTAGGAGGTGGAAATGTCAGTTTGCAGTGTCCAAAACAACAGGAAAGCAGATTCAAAACAACAGGAAGCCATGCAGATTCTAGTCCAGCATTCTGTATCAAATGGCCCACCAGTCTATATGGGGAAGGGCAAATGTCTATATGGGGAAAAAAAAGGAGGAAGGGAGAAAAGGGGGAAAGTAATGTGGTAGCAACTTTAAGACTTATTATTATTATTATTATTATTATTATTATGGGTTTATATCCACAATATTAAGATATGTATAGTGGATATAAACCCACTGCTTTAGATGCAGTGCAGAATAGTTGTTTAGCTAAGTAGCTGATCTAGTATCATATCCTATATTAAAACAGTCTCCACAAAGACATTTAAACAATTTTAAAAGCCAGTTTTAAAAATGAAAAGAATAATATTTCCTTTTTGATTGGGCAGCAATAGAGGACCTGTACAACTGAGCTGCTGCTACAGAGAAAGCTGGGACTTATGTAGCAGCAATTCAATTGTACAAGAGAAAGTTTTGCCTTCTTTATTCACCTTTTTTTCTCAAGGTACTGACAAACACATCAAGGCCTCTGTTGAAGATCTCATACTCCTAGAAGACCAATATTACAACCTGCAGTTTTTCAAATATTGTGCCTCCCAGCCATTTTGGACTTTATTGAACCAAACCAGCACTTTCAAGACTATGGCATATTGGCATAAGTTCTCTCTTAGCCTGACCCATTGAAAACATTAGATTTCTCTTTGTGTTAATTCAACAATTGATTGAATAGATCTACTTTAGTTGGAACTAGCAAGGACAATGGCAACCATTATCTCCAAAGTTCACATCAGACAAGGTTACCATGTTTTGCACTTGGTCCTGAACATGTCTGAAACACAGATATCATGCTACAGTAATCTAATCTGCAGGTAATTAAACTAAGAATATGTATTTTCCCCGAATATGGGTTTCCTCAGTCAAAGTTGGGGAAGACAAAGTATTTCCAATGTTATTTTCAGATACCACCCACTCTTCCAAGTCAATGGGAAGAGAACCCAGAATGGATTGAATTATTTTGGCAACCAAGGCAGGAAATTATGAATAGGCAAAACATGGGACTTCAGGTTTGGTTGATCACATCTGGAAGTGACTCCAATAGAAGATGTTAAGTCTTACCTTTGAAAACATGTAGAACTGGGTTCCAATGCTATTTTCTGTCATTGCTTTGATGTGTTGGATTTGTACTGATTGAGTTATATTTCTGGACATTTGCTGCAAGAGAATATTCAAGGTAATGTTAATAATGGCATTATTTACAAAGTCTGTATGGTGTACACCATTGTGGAATGGCATTTTGTGGTATTGCGGTTCCAAAGTGAAACAGAAGCAAGTAAAGAGCTGGAAATGTTTCCTTGATTGTTTCTCTTCCTCCAAAAAAAAGTAGCGTTTTTAGTCCTAGCATGTAATACTTCTCATTTTAGGTTTTTGTTCACTCGTGGATGAATGTCTACCAAATGGGTGTTTTTGAAATCTGTTATTTTATAGCATTTCTTCCCATCCAGTTTTGTTTGACCCATTTCAGAGATTGAAGTTTTGTTTTTTGCTGCCTTTTAAGACAGGAAAATTGAGCTCAGTTAAAAACAACAACATAGACGTACGCATCCAAGCACACACCAACAATTGACTGAAATGTCACACTGAGGCAGAATTGAACTTATATTCAGGCCTAACCTCCCAAGACCAAGGCCAGAATTTGTAATTAGACAGCTCTTGTGGAGAATTGTTTGGAAGGAGTGAAAAAAAGGCTCTCTTGCTGTTAGCTGAATACCAGAAAAGACGGAACAGATTTCCCTGGCAGCAGCTGTTCCATTATTTTTTGTAATTAATCTTGCTTCTTATTATTTCTGTCCTACTCAATGCTAACTTCAACTAAAGGCATCTGACCTCCAACAAAGACAGACAAATGGCACAGCTTGCTCCACTGTCCTGAAAAAAGATTGGACAGGGATTGCTAGAAGAACAGCACAACTGTGTAGTTTCTCAACAACCTATAGTTGACAAAACGATTGTTTTCTCAAGTGCCAAGTGGTGGAGGACCAAGAATATTAACTTGGCGCCTAGACATTGGAGGACATAAAAAGAGCGGTTGACAAATGTCGCCAGCATGTGGCACCACCTGGTGGATACTGTTGCAGTCTAGTCTTAGTTCACTTTCGATAAGATTAGAGTTCTTTCCACCAAGCAACTAACTAAAAGTGAATTATTTTATCAGAAAATAGCTTTACTTATGGAGGCCATAGAAGCATTTCATTAAGAGATTAGGAAGAAGCAATTTTGCTCATTGATGTCCATAGAATCAAGGAAGGAACTTAGATTCAGGCCATTTTGGATTAGGACTCCCAGAGTCCTAGTCCAGCATAAACCACTGCATCACATTAGTCTAGAGCAGGGCTGTCCAACTTCTACCGGACCTGTGGCTGGAATTCCGGTTACTGATGACCTGGGGGGCCGAAGGGTCTGCCTCTGCCCCTGGCTCTGCCCCCTCCCCGGCTCCACCCCTGCCCCACCCCCAGCTCCGCCCCCTCCCCGGCTCCACCCCTCCCCGGCTCCACCCCCTCCCCACCTTGGAGGTGTCTGTGGACGACACCGGGGCTTTGACTTGGAGATAGAGATGAACGCCAAAATCCCAGTCTCAAGTCCCAGTCCTTGCTTTGAACTGGATTATATTGCAATGTGGACTCAGGGCCCTTCACACAGCCATATAACCCAGAATATCCAGGCAGGAAACCCCACAAAACCTGCTTTGAACTGGATTATATTGCAGTGTGGACTCAGGGCCCTTCCACACAGCCATATAACCCAGAATACCTGCTTTGAACTGGATTATCGGAGTCCACACTCATATAATCTGGTTTAAAGCAAATAACATGGGATTTTATTCAGATGTGTGGAAAGGAAGTCAAATAAGAAGCCAGGGCCCTTCCACACAGGCCTATAACCCTGAATGATAAGGCATAATATTTATTCTGCCTCTGCTAATAATAATAATAATAACAACACCAACAGGTTCCTGGAGTAGGAGACCTCCAAGGGCCATCCAGGGCCATCCAGTCCAATCTCCTTCTGCCATAAGGGGAAAATACAATCAAAGCATTCCTCACAGATAGCCATTCAGCCTCTGATGATGATGATGATGATAATTACAATGGGTTCCTAGAATAGGAGACCTCCAAGGGCCATCCAGTCCAATCTCCTTCTGCTATAAGGGGAAAACACAATTAAAGCATTCCTCACAGATGGCCATTCAGCCTCTGATGATGATGATGATAATAATAATAATAATTACAATGGGTTCCTAGAATAGGAGACCTCCAAGGGTCATCCAGTCCTACCTCCTTCTGCCATAAGGGGAAAATACAATCAAAGCATTCCTCACAGATGACCATTCAGCCTCTGATGATGATGTTGATGATAATAATAATATTAATTACAATGGGTTCCTAGAATAGGAGACCTCCAAGGGCCATCCAGTCCAATCTCCTTCTGCCATAAGGGGAAAACACAATCAAAGCATTCCTCAGCCATGTTGAATCAAACTTGGCAGACTAAACTCTCACGAGAGCAACGGAAAGTACTGAACCTTGAGTTTGGGAGTTGTAGTTCTCCTCCATCCAGAGAGCACTGTGGACTCAAATAATCATGGATCAGGACCAAACTTGGCACGGATCCTCAAAAGAGGAGGAAGCCGAAAAGGGAATGGATGAGCACCCCCGCCCGCACGCTCTGAACTCGGCCCCGCCCCTTTTTGCTCTGGCCACGCCCCTTCTCGCTCGGTGCACTCTCTCTCCTTCCCTCTTTCGTTCAGGTGGTAGAAGGGGGAAGGAATGAAAGGGGGAAAGAGAGAGAGGAGGGAGGGAGAGGGGGGGAAGGGAGGGAAGTAGGAGGAGGAGGATGAAGGGAGCCTGCTCCTCCTCCCTGCCCCGCCCCACCCCTCACCTCCCCCTGCCACGAAAAAAAATATATTCAAACAAATATTTAAAAAAATATTTTTTAAAAAAAATAATAAATATTTTTTAATCTTAAAAAGCAGATATCTTGCAGGAGGGTAGGGAGCCGTGGGGAAGGGGCTGGGGGCCGTATACGGCCCACGGGCCGCCAGTTGGACAGCCCTGGTTTAGAGCATTGATTTTCAACCTTTTTTGAGCTGCGGCACATTTTTTACATTTACAATATCCTGGGGCACACCACCAACCAAAATGACACAAAATGACACTGTAACTGTCATTTTACTAACTGTCACCCTCCCCCCTCGTGACACCGCTGCTTCCGCCAAACCCCCTCCCCCCCCCCCCCAGGGAGGCCCACACGCAGGAGGCCCTTCACTGTCCCGCGGGGGAGGGCTGCGCTGAGTGGCCGAAGTGTACGCGGGCTCGGCTGAGCAGGACGAATAGGAATTGATCACATGGGGTGGCTCCGAGCCTCGGAACAAACTGCGGCAGAGGCTCGCAGCAGTTGCCAGTCCCAGCTCTCCTTCCCAAAGGGGTTCAGCCGCCCCAGGAGTGCCTCCCCCCCCCCCCGCATCCCTTTGGCTTCCCTGCTGTCGCCTTGGGACCAGATCGGGAAGGAACCAAGCTGGGCTGTGGAGCTGTGCATCCCGGCCTCTGCTCTGCTCTGCAGCAACCCCGGAGCACAGCCAGGAGAGGCCAGGAGGTGAGGGGTTGCTCCCTTTCCCCGGCGTGGAGGGGCTAGAAGGCAGAAAGCCTCGCCTCAAGCCTCCGGGAGTGGGGTCGGACCGGGGCAGCTCCTGCGGACTCCTCCTCCCTCTCCTCTTTTTTCCTGCTGGAGGGGAGGAGAGCAGAAGAGCACCCAGGAGCCAGGAAGCAGGAGGAGCTGCAGTCCGGCCAGGTACCCCTTGGCGCGCAGAGGAAGGGAAGGAAGGAAGGGAAGGAGAGAGAGAGGAAGGAGGGAGGAAAGTTCTGGACTCTGAAGGAGCTGGGGGTTGTCACAGCTGGCAGTGAGCTCTGGCATGGGGTGATCAATGAAGTCATGAAGAGTTGGAAGCAACTGAACGAATAAACAACAAAAATGGGCACTCTGGAATAACTTCCATAAAGAAGTTGTAACCTGATTTTTCATGCTTTCTAGACAGTTATAGAGTGTTATTCCCATCATCTCTACTTCTTATAGACATATGACCAGGAAAGATGCCAAATAACATTTTCATTATCTGTGTAGTGTTGGCATTACTCTTCTCCTGCCTGATCCCAATTTAGCTTTCCCCTCTCTCTCTTATTTTTTTTAAAGCACCAGGCACATGTTGAAGTTATTCTGCCATGCACATGTGTGATCATAGTTAAGAAAGCACCTCTGATGAAAGCAATGTTGCAAGACTGTCATGAGATACAGACAAAGTTGGGACTATTGAGAGTGCTCAGCAGTTTATCCATGTACACAAGGTGTTGCAATATTTTCCAAAGCATAGATACATAGAAAACCATTGCAATGGCAGCTGTAGGATAGCTGAGGCAAAAGAGGAAAGTCCAAACAGCTTTTCTAGCATTTTAAAGATAATACAGAATGCAGAATTTAAGGCCAATCTAGGTCTTCCCTGAGGATCTGAAGATCTGAACAGGCTCATATATAAGAATATGGTCCTTCAGATAGCATAAACCATGCTGTAAGGTTCTGCATTCTCTTTGACCAGTTGTGTTTCTGTATCAAATCAAAGCCAATCTTCATCTGTTCCAGGCAACTGTCTAAGGCAGGGGTGCTCATTAGGTAGATCGCGATCTACTGGTAGATCGTGTAGGGCGTCCTGGTAGATCGCGTAGGGCATCCTTTTAGATCCAGGTGTGCGGGAGGCAGGCTCCTGTGCCCTGCAGAGCTCAGGTGTGCCGCCAAACTTTTGCCGGCCCTGGGTTATCTGATGTCCTTTCCACACAGTTGAATAAAAATCCCGCTGTTATCTGCTTTGAATCCTCCTCCAGTGTGGACTCAGAAAACTCAGTTCAAAGCAGATATTGTGTTATAGGTTTCATTTTTGTTGTGTGGGTGGGCCCATTTTGACTTGGTTGTTTTATAATTAGCTCGCATTCTGTAAAAGTGTGAGCACCCCTGGTCTAAGGGGCCTGCACTCACTCAAGTGGGCAACCTGAAGTGATATGAAATCAGTCTTGGATTTGTCTGTTCCTGCGCTCTGGCACCACAAGGTGCAAAGGTGCAGAGGAGGCAATGGGTGGCTCCAAAATGACGCCCGTGTCATTTTGGAGCCGCCCACTTGTGGATAACTTTTGGAACCGCCCACTTGCGCTCCTCTCCTGCTTCACATGCTGCCCTCTGTTTATGGATAACTCCCATATATTGAACTTCTATATATTGCAGATTACCCAGTACAGAGCCTAATCCAACGTGGTAAGGGAAGATTTTTCCTTTTTCTCCCATGGAGGTGCCAACATCATGTGGATGCCAAACTGTACTCCGTTTTTCAAATTCACTATATTGATACATTAACTTTATAAAACTTTTGTAATTGTGCATATTGCTAGTTTCACTATATTATTATTATTTTAGTAAAAGAGGTGCAAACGCCATAAAACATTTTGTGTCATTTTGGTTGGTGGTGTGCCCCAGGATTGAAGGCTCAGTCCCGCCCTGCAGGCTTCCACCGCCCCCCAAGTGCTGCCGGCCCTGGGTTATCTGATGTCCTTTCCACACAGTTGAATAAGCCAACTTTAAGTAATGGGGCCACAAAGTGGAGTCCACGCCATGCAAATGTGGGGAAGAGAAAACCACAGAACACCTATTACGATGCAGCCTGAGCCCTGCCACATGCACAATGGAGGACTTCCTTATAGCAACAGCAGAGGCACTCCAAGTGGCCAGCTACTGGTCAAAGGACATTAAATATAGTGCCAAGTTTTAAAAATAAATTACAAGTATACCCTGGTTCACTTCTGATACAATAAAGAAATAGCCTTGGATTTCATATTGCTTGATTTTGGGAAGATTTTTCAAATTTTTCTTTGGGTGTTTTTGTGTGTGTGGAGGTTTTGAGAGCTTAGCAGGGTCAGGGAAATCAAACTGCTATGATTTGGGCACATTATCGACAGAGTTCAGGCAAAAATGCATTAAACTTGCATTTTCTTTACTCTGGAGGCTTCTGACGAGTTCAGGAACTGCATTTAGAGATCCCAGGGATCCCATGTCCACCCTTGACTTAGTATGTACATAATTGAGCAGATGGCACAGATAAGAGTTAATCATACAAATAGATAATGGGATGTTGTGAGTTTTCCAGGCTGTATGGCCCAGAAGGAACCCAGTGATTCCGGCCATGAAAGCCTTCAACAAAATTAATAGATAATGTTTCTAATTTTTAAAGTGATGTGGGAATGTATGGTTTTTTTGTGTGGAAATATTTATTTACTGTATACCCTGCCCTTCTCCAACCCATAGGGTTACATATATAGGCAACAATTGGATGCCAAAGCACACATAATAAAAACATATACATTAAAACAATCAATTAAATACATATAAAACCTTATAAGTTTTTAAAATAAATATCATGATAATTGACAGGTGAAGGCTGCTGCAGCTTTGGATGACCGACCCCATTGGCTCAGGACAAACTTCAGTAGATCAAGCAAAGATCCCTGAAGTTGTTTTTGGATTCATCCCAATTTGGAGAAATATTGAGCAAAAATCTGAAAAGAAGAAAAGGGCAATGTTTGAATATGCAGTGACACGGATTTCAAAGAATACAAATTACAGTAAAATATCTTTGCTTTCTTTGTCTTCACTTGCGTAGGAGTTTCATTTGAAGTACAATCCCCTAAACACTGATGGAAAGAGCATTAAGCAAAGAATGAATGCAGAAATGCTCTTTCAGGGAGGGGCTTCCTATGAGCAACACACAAATAGGTGAATTAGGGAAAACATTCCCCTCATCTATTAATTTCCTTAGATCTATCAGAAAGGTTCATTAAACTCCAAAAGGCTAATGGAAATCTCTTCATCTGAAATATTCTTAATTATATGCAAACGTTCATAAATGCATCTCACACCCCCATCTTCAGAACTACAAAAATGTTATGTGCTTCCTAAAGAGCATTCCTCCAGAATCATTTTTCATCATTAAATCAAATTTGTATATTGCAGTTTCCCCATATAATGGGAAATGTTCTTGGCAAAGAACATCAGCGTCAGTATAAACGTATTGATTTAGATTAGAATTTCGAAATTACATTCAGTTGCAACATGGAATTGTTAAAAACCCCAACTCTTTACCTCAAGAAGCATGGCATGACTCACTTCCTTCCCTGTAGATAATATCTGAAATAACATATTTAGAGATAAGTGGTGAATAAAGCATAACACTTCCACAGATGAGCTCCTCACCCAGGTAAGAAATACATTCTAAAATTAGGATAGAATATTTTTTGATAAATAGACAATATAACAGAATCATCATTCATAATGCATTGCCTAGCAATTATTCAGCACAAAAGAATGATATGTATATTTGTGCAGTAGATTGGCTCCCACTGCAGAGGTTGTCTTTATGTTCCTATGAGTCACTACCAGGAATCTTTGATTCTTTGGATCACAGTTTTGAAATCTAAATAACAAGTGCGTCAAAGTCTGGAAAAACAATCTGGAATTCTTAACTACCATAGGAGTTGAGTCTAGATCAGTGTTTCTCAACCTGGAGGTCAGGACCCCTGGGCGGTTAAGGGGTTTTCATAGAGGTCACCAAAGACTATCAGAACACATATATTTCTGATGGTCTCAGGAACCCTTTTGGCAGAGAAGGCTGAAGGTCTCTCCACCTGTCCTTCTCTTCCTTTTTGGTAACAGGTGGTGAATCCTCCCACCAAAAGCCCTCCTCCTGCTGTGATTGGCTGGCCTCTCAGGCAAGGGGAGAGCTGTTTCTAACACTTCAAGTGGGGAGGGGAGAGCAGGTGTGCTAAGCGCAATGCAGCGTGGTGCGCATCTGCAAGCAAGGGAGAGCGTGCGAGGCTGGAGAGAGACTTGCACCAGCAAATCCTTTCAAAGCATGTGGGCTCTGTGTGGGAAGCGTGGCCCAATTCTATCATTGGTGGGGGTTCAGAATGAACTATAAATCTCAACACCTACAACTCCCAAATGCCAAGGTCTTTTTTTCCTCAAACTGCACCAGTGTTCACATTTGGGCATATTGAGTATTTGTACCAAGTTTGGTCCAGATCGATCATTGTTTGAATCCATAATGCACTCTGGATGTTGGTGAACTACAACTCCAAAAATCAACGTCAATGCCCATTAAACATTTCCAATATTTTCTGTTGGTTGTGGGAGTTCTGTGTGCCAAGTTTGGTTCAATTCCATCGTTGGTGGAATTCAGGATACTCTTTAATTGTAGGTGAACTATAAATCCCAGCAACTATAACTCCCAAATGACAAAATCAATTCCCCACCCCCACCCCCAACTCCACCAATATTCAAATTTGTGCATCTTAGGTATTTTCATTCACTGGACCAGATATCAGATATTTACCTTACAATTCATAGCAGTAGCAAAATTAGTTATAAAGTAACAAACAAAAATAATTTTATGGTTGGGGGTGACCACAACATGAGGAACTGTGTTAAGGTGTTGCGGCATTAGGAAGGTTGAGAACCACTTGTCTAGAATTCTAGATCAATGCAAAAGGCTGGCTATAGAAACTTCTGAAAACACACTCATGCACTTAACCTATGGGGGGAGGAGGATTAGGCCATTTTAATCCATTGGTATGCTGGCTAGCCCACTTGTATTTTATGGCTGCTATGATACATCTTAAATGAATACTGGTGTTAATCATTTTAAAGCCATTTTAGTGTAATTGTATCATAATAGCTTTTAGGGTATATGTTGTAATGTTTTACTCATGTTTTAGTTTACTATGTCTTATTGGATTGTTTTTATTATTTTCATCTCAATGATTCTTTGTTGTAAATTTACTGTTGTTTCTGTGCATTATCTTGTATTATTTGATGTGTTTGTATTCATTTGAGGCATTGAATGTTTGCCTTTTGCTTTGTGTCTGTAAACTGCCCTGAGTCCCTTCAGAGGGAAAGGGCGGTCTAGAAATAAAGTTTTATTATTCTTTATTATTATGATTAATATTATTAGAATCATAGAGTTGGAAGAGACCTCATGGGCCATTTAGTCCAACCCCCTGCCAAGAAGCAGGAAAATTGCATTCAAAGCACCCCTGACAGATGGCCATCCAGCCTCTGTTTAAAAGCCTCCAAAGAAGGAGCCTCCACCACACTCCGGGGCAGAGAGTTCCACTGCTGAACAGCTCTTACAGTTAGGAAG
The DNA here is from genome assembly GCA_030556195.1 of Anolis apletophallus. Classification (NCBI taxonomy): domain Eukaryota; kingdom Metazoa; phylum Chordata; class Lepidosauria; order Squamata; family Anolidae; genus Anolis; species Anolis apletophallus. The sequence goes on along the minus strand of JARBWK010000012.1, from coordinate 56,603,970 downwards.
TTCTTTCTAATATTCAGATGAAATCTCTTTTCCTGTAGTTTGACGCCACTGTTCCGCATCCAAGTCTCCAGGTTAACAGAAAACAAGCCTCCTCCCTCCTCCCTATGACTTCCCCTCACGTATTAATACATGGCCATCATGTCTCCTCTCAGTCTTTTCTTCTACAGGCTAAACATGCCCAGCTCATTAAGCCACTCCTTATAGGGCTTGTTCTCCAGACCCTTGATCATTTTAGTCGCCCTATTATTCATTCAAATAATTTATCCATCTGGTTTTGTACCATCTATGATTGACAGTGACTCTCTAAACTTCTAGACATTAGTCTTTCTCAACCCTTTCTGAAAGTGCCTAGGATTGAGCCTAGGACTGTTGGCATGCAGACGTCATTTCTGATGTATGGGTGACTCTAAAGTTAACATGTCATAGGGTTTTCTTGGGAAGAGCTGTTTTTTTCCAGAAAGAGGTTATAATTGCCTTTCTCTGAAGCTAGGAATGAGATTTCTCCAAGGTATGCTAGTGAGTTTCCATGGCAGAGTAAGAATTGAAACCTAATCTCTGAGAGTACTAGTCCAAGACTCAAATATCTTAACTTTCTTTTCCCGTAGGCACTCAGGGCAGCTAACAATCCCACACTTTGTTCATAGTTTTTAAAATGCAATACAAAATTTCAAAAATAATTAAATAAACAATACAGTGTGGATTGAGGCAAAAACTGCTATAGCCAAGTCTACCATATACTGTACAGCTGTAGACAAGTCTACATAGGGATCACCAAACACAGCACTCAGACATGAACCAAAGAACATGAAAGGCACTGCAGACTAATTCAACCAGATAAATCAGTTATAACAAAATACTTGATGAATCAACCTGAACACAGCATATTATTTGAGAACACAGAAATTCTAGACCACTCTGACAACCATTATGTCAGACTCCACAGAGAAGGCACTGAAATCCACAAGCATGTGAACAATTTCAACAGAAAGGAGGGCACAATGAAAATGAACAAAATCTAGTTACAATATAAAAAAAACACCAGAATCAAGACAGTAAATAAATAAATAAATAAATAAATAAATAGGAGGACTCCAAACAGCTAACAATCAAGTGCCAGTTAACAACATCTCCAAACCGGTGGATGCCTCAAGGCGACAGAGGCCAGGCTACCTCTATGGAGATACACTCACTGATTGACTTTGCAGCTTCATAGCTACTCATGCTATTCAAGCTTGCTAATTGCAACATTCACACTTACTTTAAACGGACAAGGGTTATTTCTCCCAAACTGGACATTCAACAGGTATATGTATACACTCCGCTTGCTTCACTGCCAACAGAGCCTCTGAAAATGCCAGCCACAGATGCAGGCAAAATGTCAGGGGAGAATGCTACTGGAACATACAACCCAAAAAACCTCACAGCAACCCAATGATTTTGGCCATGAAACTTTCGACAACACATTCATTCTAATACTTACAATGAATAGCAAGGCACAAAAACAGAAAGAAAAGAAAATAGATCATAATGTTCTCGAAGGCTCTTGAGTATAATATCTAGTTTTTCTCTACATACAAGAGTACAGTTAACAAGATTGCAGGCTTTCAAAAATAGGTTGGTTATAGAATATATTGTATAAAAAGGTTAAGGTGAAATGTCTTCTCTCAACTATCTTCCCCATTTAATCAAAACTCATATTGCTAGAACAGAAGGCACTTAAATTGGGAAAGGAACACCCTGTTGCCTAGTTCAGTTGCATTTCTCATTGGCGAGCATCAGTGCATAAGTTAAAGAATGATATACAGTAATGATAGGCACAAACTGTAAGCGTTTCGTAACAAGGTAGGAAGCAAAGGTTATTGAAAATAGTGCCTTTGGCTGTTTTATTATTACGTGTGCATTACTGTGAGAAGGGGAGAATTATTAGGTGGATCAAAGGGCAAAAATCAGCTCTTAATTGTATTTCTGTTTCCTGGGGTTATGTAAAATGAATTATCGGATTTCACTGATGATGAGATCAAAGTATTTTCTGCTTGTTACTTTTCATTTAGAGTAATTGATTCACTGATTTAGTGTGTTTAGTTTTTAGCATTGCACTTTTAAAAATGCCCAAGAGCTCCTGTATGTATGTATGTATGTGTGTGTGTGTGTGTGTGTGTGTGTGTATATATATATATATATATATATATATATATATAAAATTTATATTCCACAATTGAGATGTTCCAAGCACTAAGCATTCCTAGGTGGTCGGTCGCCCATATCAGCAGTGAACTTGACTTACACCTGCTTTGGGCTATTCGCTGAGGTCTCCTGCCCATATGGGGCTCCCCATGACAGTAAATGTGACAATGTGTTTATCAAGCAATTGTATACTCGCTGAGATCCTAAAGTTCAATTTAAAATTTATTCAAATGTGAAAACAGAAGGGCTATTAATAAAATGTATTAAGAGGAAGGGTGGCTTTTTCAACATATGAACTCCACTAAAGGCATAAAAAATTACCTTCTCAACTTTTTGGGTTCCTGGATGAGGCAGATTTTCTAGAGCAGGGGTGCTCACACTTTTTCAGCATGGGAGCTACTGATTAAAAAACCAAGTCCCAAAGATCACCTACCCAGAAATGTAAAACGTATAACTATTTTCTTATTTATTTATATTTATTATTCATTTTTATGTACCGGCCCTTCCAGCAGGCTCGGGGCAGTTTACATAAAATGAAGTTATAAAACATCAACATTTCAATTTAATAACAACAATATAAAACAGAGCATAAAAATACATCCAACCACCCCATTTCTCCCACACTGCCATATTACCACACATATTATCAGCCAGAAAGTAAGAAGAGAGGCTTTTGAACTGCAAGGCCATTTAATACTCAGCAAGGTAAACAAAGGAGCATGCAAAAATACATCCAACCACCCCATTTCTCCCACATTTCCATATTCCCCAACATATATTTCTCAAGGAACAAAGCAAGCAGAGAGGCTTTGGAGCTAAAAGGCCATTTTTAAACATTAAAAATAAACAAAGAGACATGCCACAGAACAATCAAGCACCCACCCCAAAGTAAAAAGACCGACCTTTGAGATGCGGTAAGGAAATTACCCCAAAGCGTCCTTCTTCTCCTCCTCCGCCATTGCTCCTATTTCCACGCCGCCAGCATGCGTGCTGCCTCCAAGAGCTCATGAGAAGTCTGAGAGGCAGAATGGGCGCTTCTGCGCATGCGTGGGGCCAGCCATGCATCACGTCATCCAGGCCCGCCCCCTTTGGTCTCCTACGACTCTGAGTGGCTGGAGAAGGACGGAGGGAGGGAGGAGGAATCCAAAAGAGGGGGCCCATTCTGCCTCTTGGGCTCTGCAGCTTTTGGAGGCGGCGCGCGAGCAGGGAGCAGGGAGGAGCAACGACGGAGGACTTCTTTGCAGTGTGCAGGGGCGCGTGAAGAGGACAAACTGCAAAAAACCTGGTCAGGGGCCTGAAGATCACCAGGATGAGGCCCAAAGATCACCCTGGTGATCCCGATCACTATTCTGAGCACCCCTGGTCTAGAGCCATTTCAATTTGTTTTCAGACCTGTTTATGGATAGAGAAAGTTTAGTATCCTTAGTGGATGACATACACAGGGAATTGGATAGAAGTGGGTATCCCTGTTGGTTCTGCGGGACCTCTCAATGGTATCCTTCTATGTTGCCTGTCTGAGATGTGACTTGGAAATACTGTTCTACACTTCCTATTCTTTCTTGGAGTTTTTGGGGGAAATGGCAATCATAACCTTTTGGAAAAGGAAAAATGATGTCATATCCATTTGGCAAATGTGAATTTCCATGAACATCTGGAGACCACCTTTTAAAAAAAACTACTCAAGGAAAGGCATGAGCTTGTTAGAAGTCAACCCTTTGAAAAAGTGATGTTCACAAGCATTCATGTAATGGCCCACAGGTAGCTCAGCTATTAAACTGATAAACCATGTATTTGAACTGCCAGGGACAAAGACATGCCTCTACATAAAAATATAAATGGCTAGCAAAAATTTCAAATGTTTCTTTGAAGTTGAAGTTAAAATTGCAGTTGCCCAAAACATATACTCCCCCTTGAAACCTCTTAGTTCAAAATATGCACTCAAAGATTTAAAAAACCAAAATCTTCTTTAGAAAAAATAGCATATCTTGTTTACTCACAAACATCTATTAATTTACCATACAAGCACATTTCTTATTACAGTTCAGTCATAGATAGGATGTAGTTTCTCTGTGTTGAGAAGATAGGGCACCTTTCTTAATCAGTAGTCCATAGTCCAAAGCCTTATGAAAGTCCAAACTGCATCATTGTACTCACTGCTTCTCAAAGCAAACATATAGTAAACTGTTCCTGCATAAGTCCAAATGAATCTACTTACATTGAAGTCCAAAAGCATACTGTTTACATTGAAGTCCAAAAAACATACTACTACCATTGAAGTCCAAAAATATGTATACCATTAACAAAATAGAGTCTTGAATCAGATGACCTGACATTCCCTCTGAAAATGCAGGTTACTCATAGTTTGGGCATACTCTGGATTCAGTGACCAGGAGCGCTTTCATGCAACCAAATCAAGGGGAGAAGTCAGATCTGGTCACAGTGGTACATGCCACAATGGGGCATTCAGCTTGGATACTACCATGAACTCCATTAGGATTCAGTTGGACCAAAGAGCTTCAGCTAGATTGTTAACTGGGGCTGGCTACAGGGAACACGCAACTCCCTCTTGCAATCGCTGCATTGGCTTCCAGTCTATTTCCTGGCAAAATTCAAAGTGCTAGTTAGGCTTGCTAGGGCATGTAAGAAATCAGTTGGTTGTGTGTTAACTCTAAAATGCAAGGCACAAAACTGCTTGGTTGGGCCACGCCCAGGGAGCTAGCTGAGCCTGGGAATTTTGGCAACAATTACAGCTTCAGGCTTGAGCTGTCACAATGCTGGGTCCTGGCCCGGCCCCTTAAACACACAGACAGAGACAATGATCAATTAACTATTTATTGAATAATAAAGAACAGGTGAAAAAGTAAATTGTCCAATTGTGAAATTGTCAAATAGTCCAAAGTGAAAACACGTGAAGTTCAAAAAGCAAAAAGCATGGAATCAAAAAGCAAGGTAATCCGTAGAAACAAAGCAAGGCAAAGTCCATGAAAATACAAGGTCCGAGGCAAGGTACTTGGCAAAGCAGCCAGACTATGACTTCTAGGAACACGGTCGCTTCACTCCCTTCAGATCAGAAGTGGCCAACCAACTGAGGAACTGTTCCCAGGGAACGTATACTTAATCCCCCCCCCTTTGGGAACCCAACGCAGCTCTAGGCTTCGTTTCCATTCCCTGCGATGGGACTCAATGCTTCTCCTACGATCAAAACACCCTCCAGGCCAGTCCGCAGCTGGCTCGCTATCTTCCTGAGAACCTTCCTCCCCTTCGGTTTCCATCAACTCATCCCCCGCAGGTTCCCAGATGCGTTCCTGGGAACCATGCCCTCCTGGTCTCTCATAACTATCAGAATCTGGGTCATCCTGACCTTCTCCGTCCGAATAAGCCTCAGGCCTGATGTCATCCCACTGCAAACTATCTGTTGGAGATGCGGGCCCAGCAGCTCCATCATCCACTTCACCTGTATCTACAGCAATTGGGTCCAAAGCGATTGGAACCCCCGGGGCGGCCCCCTGGCCCCCCGGCTGGAATGGAGGCTGGGTTGCTACATGAGCTGTGCACATGCTAGCAGAGAGAGGGGGGAGGGAGAGAGGGAGAGAGAGAGAGTTCTTGCTTCATGAGCTGCTGAAAGGGGATTTTCCACATGGAGACCAAAAACCATTTTGAATATCTCTAAAAGGTCGTTGTGTGTGTCTATGCAACTGTTCACATGAATGTATATATGTTGATCTGCATTACAAAAAGTAAACTTCTTGTTTTTTATTTATCATCTGCGTGGCATATTTTCTTTCCCTGGCAAGACAGTGTGTTGGCTGATAAAACATAAACTACGCATGATTTTCATTATGCCAGCAAGGCTTGGGTCAAATTATTAGAAGGACTACATCTCTCTTTATGAGCCTGGAATTGTCTGGTGAGGTCTTTTTTCTGTCCCACTTTCTTCACAGGCTCATTTGATGTAAGCAATGGTGGGAAACAGTCTTCCCAAATGATCTATTCTGTGCCCTTTTCTTCTGTTCTTGTGTTTTTATATTCCTTATCCTTTGGGTTAACAAAATGGAAGGGTACTTCTATAAATCTAGTGGATCTCCATTGCTTATAATAATAATATAATAATAAAACTTTATTTATATACCACTCTATCTCCCCTAGGGTATTTGGGGCGGTTTCCAAATCGTAAAAACACAAAAACATACGAAGTAAGCAAAACATAGGCATAAAATTATCAACACAACACATATACATTAAAACCAATCCCACCTTATTCTTTTAATGCCAAAAAGACATTTTTAGCTGTTAGGGCTGGAATTTCAGAAAGGCCTAGACAATTTGAGATGGCCAGGCCAGGTCTAGTGCAAAGTAAGAAATAGGAGGTCAGAGGAATTGGTAAAGTGCAATAACCGGACCCAACAAAAGTAATAGTGGGGCCTGTGGCTGCTCAACTCCTGAACCTTTTGGGGAACTGACCAGGGTAATAGATGGGGGTGAAGGGCCAGATTCAACTAGTTGCCAGAGGCTGAAGCTTGTACTAGTTGTTCTCGAACGCCTGGTGAAACCACCAAGTCTTCAAGTTCTTACAAAAGAAGAGAGGGATGGGGTCTGTCTTATTTCCCCAGAGAGGGTGCTCCAGAGCCGGGGGACCACGACCGAGAAGGCCCTCTCTCTCGACGCCACCAACCATGCTTGTGATGGTGGGAGCAAGAAAAGGGCCTCCCTAGTGGATCTTAGAGTTTGTGCTGGTTCATAATTTGCGCAGGTTCATTGCTTGCAGATCTTTTCCTCTTATGTACAGCTGGAGTTGTTTTCATTGCATACGTAGAGACTTGAGTTCACTATTAGCATCTCTGCAGATAAAGTTAACTTTTGCCATGTAAATTTATAGAAAGCATTATTAAAATGTAATGTTGAGTACTCCATGCTGAGAAAGAACTAACATATTTCACGGAGAAGTGATCCCTCAACAACTTTAGGGCTTTCAGCAAGCATGCAGAAATGGATAAGACTGTGGATTTATGCACTTGGATTTAACAAATCTCATTAAAACTCCTGATGAACCATCAGCCATGGTTGCTTTGGGAATAAATATATGACGATTCCAATTGGCAGAGATAAACAGTGAGGTATTCAGAAGGATATGTACCTTTTAACTTATTTGTAAATGGTCCAGAGATTTATTTTCATCACAGAAGTTATGATGATGCTCATCATGAAATGAATTAGGGATGAAATGATTACATCACATTTCCCTCAACGTCCTCTTCCCACCCTCCACCACTACCTAATTCTAGCATGCGTTTGCATCTTCCTTTATTTCATCCAAAGGAAATAAGTTACCCACAGGATGCCTCATTGGCTCATTCCTTTGCCTGTTCTGTAAGCACCAGCTGTAATGGGATTGTAGTGCTCATTCTTCTACAAAGAAGGATTGAGATGTCTCCCAAGAAAGGCACTTCCTCTGACAGATGGTGAAATGTTCAGAATTAATTCGGACAAGAGAGATCCAGTTTCAGTGGATGAGTTCAGCAAAAGTGAGATTTTTTTTAAGGAAGAAAACTATTTACAAAAACCCAACCACAGTTTGCTCAAGAAGAATTTTGCAGGACTCCATTCTGGCGTTACATCTCAGCTCCAAGAGCAAGCTATAATGATTGTTCCTGCGACTGTTCTTTGTGTCTCCTTATTTATGGAATTCTACTCCAGTCATCTGGAGTTAAATTGATTTAACCAGAACACTTTGTTCTTCCAAACAGTGCTTCAGGACTTATGGTTAGATACAGCTGGTACAGACAGAGATGAATTCACTTCCTTTGGTCCTCTACAGGCCTGTATATTCTTTGAGCAGGTTATGTGATATGTTGGTATTTCAGCTATTAATTAAATGTATGCAGTATGCAAGAGGCAGGCAAACCAAAATATGTTATAATATAACAGAGCCACAATAAAAAAGTGGAATGCATAAGAGCCCAAGGGAAACTAAATAAAACATAATACTTTAAAATGCCTAAGCCCGGCATCAAAATAGTTGCAATGCTAAACCCAAGGAACTGATGCCCCGTGCACATGCCCATGCACAAGCTTGCATAGACTTCTGCAAAGGGCAGTGATTGCATGTCAAGAGAGAAATGCTGAAAGGGAGGACAGCTTTAGATCTTTTCCTGCTTACCTTCCACAAGGGATATTGCCAACTACTGTCTATACCACCTCAATTCCCCAGCTTACAGCAAATGAAAAGTTAGGCAGCCCACTGGGGACAGTCTTAACCACTGTGAAGATAAAACCTTTGCAAGCCTAAAGCAAAGCCAGCCAACTACAACCTTTGAAATGCTGAATGGATGGGTCTATGGGTGAGGAGGGGGGGGAGTAAAAGCAGAGATTTGTCATAAAGATTTCTTAATAATCAGAGGTGGTTTGCCATTGTCTTCCTGTGAAATATAGCTAACTAAACAGATATCTATACAACTGGTATAGACAAAGTTGTCCTGTTACTGTATTCTTAATTGTGATGATATGAAATTCATGATAGAATAATATACATAATCTGACTATTATTCATAAGTAAAGAACATGGGAAACAAACAAATATATTTAAGCATGATTTACACAGAGTCAGGTATGTAGCTGGGGGGGGGCTTGAGGGGTTTCACCCCCCTCTCCCGAAATTCTCAGGGTGGTCCACAAGAAGGCCTTACTGGTACATTATTTAAACTGTTATGTTTATTCATATCATGATCTGATCACCATGCTCAATATATCCCATATGCATGGGGGTATTGAGATAATGATTCAAAAGGTTTGCTAGGATAGACCCTCTCCCCCCAAAATCAAAATCCTGGCTACAGCCCTGCACAGAGTTAAGAGTTAATTCTCAGAGAGGAAGTGTTTTACCTTTTTAAATTGTTGTAATAAGGTTATTGTTAATTGTTTATTGTTACTGGGTGCTGCTAGAGCATATCTATTATGTTATCTCTTTAAATCTATATATATATATTTTTGAACGGTCGTGCAATGACGCTCATGGACAACGAAACTATACATCGCAGAAGCACGAAACTCGGCAACATAACCAACCATACCACGAGGTACCTATAGGGCCAAAAAAACAGGCGTAGGTACCTCGCAACACCCCCAAACACAAGCCCCAAAAAACGGGCAACGTACCTGCCATCCCTGCCTCTTCGCTGCCAGCGCGCGTTTCGAACGTTCACGCATGGCAGCCAACACTCACCCGCCTCCGATCTGTAACGGCGGGGGCCGGGAGGGAGAGGGGCCCGGGCAGGAGGCGGAGCCGCCTCCCTTCCTCCTCCTCCACTTCCTCCTTTCGGCGCCCCGTCGCCGATTCAGAACGGCGGGGGTGCCGGGGAGGGGGGGCCAGGCAGGGAGGTGAATCCGCCTCCCTACCTCCTCCTCCGCTTCCTCCTTTCAGCACCCCGTTGCCAATCCGGAATGGCGGGGGGCCCCAGGGAGGGAGGGGCCCGGGCAGGGAGGCAGAGCCACCTCTCTTCCTCCTCCTCCGCTTCCTCCTTCCGGCACCCTTGCGCCGATCCGGAATGGTGGGGGCGGGAGGAGGGGCCCGGCAGGGAAGCAGAGCCGCCTCCCTTCCTCCTCCTCCGCTTCCTCCTTCTGGCACCCCGGCGCTGATCCGGAACGGCGGGGGGCGCCGGGGAGGGAGGAAGAGAGAGAGAAAGAAAGAGAGAGAGACAGAGAGAGACAGAGAGAGACAGAGAGACAGAGAGAGATAGACAGAGAGAGAGATAGACAGAGAGAGAGAGACAGAGAGAGACACACACAGAGAGAGAGGGAGGGAGGGAGGGAGGGAGGGGGAGGGAGGGAGATAGAGAGAGATAGAGATAGAGAGACATGGCACAGCAACGCGTGCACAGGTACAGCTAGTTTAGCCTATAACAGGCCTGCCCAACAGACGGCCCGCGGGGCATACACGGCCCGCCAGCCGCTTGAACGCTGCCCGCCTACCCTCCTGGGATAAATAATATTTGGGGAAAAATTGGGAAAAAATTGGAAAAAATTGGGGGGGCGGGGCCGCTGGGGGCGTCGCGGGCATGCACACGGAGGGTTGGAGGGCACCTCGCCTCTCCCGCCTGGCATCCTGCGTGCCAGCCTGCCCCTTTTCGGCGGGGCTGGGTGACGCCAGACGCCGGCGCTGAGGAGGAAGAGGTGGAAGCGCCGTCGTCTGACGTCTCCCAGCCCTGCCGAAGGGGCAGGCCACCGCGCAGGACGCCGGGCGGGAGAGGCGTCCTGCGCGGCCTGCCCCTTTTCCGCAGGGCTGGGTGATGTCAGACACCGGCGCCGAGGAGGAAGAGGTGGAGGCGCCAGCATCTGACGTCTCCCAGCCCTGCCGAAAAGGGGCAGGCCGCGCAGGATGCCAGGCGGGAGAGGCGTCCTGCACGGCCTGCCCCTTTTTGGCGGGGCTGGGTGACGTCACCAAGCCCGGCCGAAAAGGGACGCCGCGCTTGGTGACGCCGGCGTGGCACCGGGTTCCTTCCACCTCTTCCTCCTCACCGCTGAGGAGGAAGAGGTGGAAGGAACCCGGCGCCACGCTGGTGTCACCAAGCACGGCATCCCTTTTCAGTGGGGCTTGGTGACGTCAGCAAGCCTCGCCAAAAAGGGGCGGGCTGCGCAGGACGCCGGCGTGGTGATGTCAGGCGTGCTGACGTCAGCACGCCGTCAGGAGCGACCCTGCCCCCCGCTGCGGCCCCCCCAGGTCATCAGTGACCAGAACTCCGGCCCCTGGGCCAAAAGAAGTTGGACAGCCCTGGCCTATAAATTTAAAGTCACTATCTCAAACACATGAAGCAAGCAACCTGAAGAAGGGATTTTTTCCTGAAACAAGGATAAAAGTACCTGGGAACCCTTGTTATTCCTGATCACATTCCTGATCACCACTTGCATCAAAAAGTTTTTCTACCACAATTTAGAACTTATATGGGACTGTGCTGCATTAATTTAAAATCACCACTACTGAGAGTATAGAAGAACCAATGAGTTATTTTGGAAAGAACTCAAACATGGACAGAATGTTTGTTATATCTGTATAAATCATGCCTAAATGTATTTGTTCATTTCCTATGTTCTTTACTTATGAATAAGAGTCAGATTCTGTATATTATTCTATCATGAATTTCATATAATCGCAATTAAGAATACAGTAATAGGACAACTTTGTATCAATACCACTTCCTGTGAAATGCAGCCTACTAGGCTTGCGCATGGATTCCATTTGCCGGTTCCCTTCAACTAATCCAGATAATCCGGTTTGTTTATCTGGCCATAATGGCAAGGGCTCGGCCTCCATGTTTCTTTCAGCCACAATAAAACAGTGGCTGTCAAAAAAACAGCTGCCTTCATTTACAAGTGGAGTGCGGGAGGGAGGCAGCCACTAGAAGGAAAAGCAGGAGGGGAAATAGGCACCACTCCAGGGCCTGCAAATCAGAGGGGGCTTTTTAAAGGAAGCCCAGAGTAGAATAGCTTCAGGTCGATCACACTTCTTTCTCTGGGAAGTGGGGACGCCTCCTTAAAATGCTGCAAGGAGAGCACCACGCGTGCCTGCAGCGCCTGTCTCCTCTAGAGTAGAAACAGCTTTAATGAAGCATTAAACCCAGTCTCCTCTATAGACAGATGGGAAAGGATGACAGAAAGAGTGGTATGTTAACTTTGATGCTTTTAATACAGATCTTAATAAAGGATATAAGGAGAGATGATGCCTAAAATGATGGGAAGGGGTGCCTGGGAAGCCCCCCCCCCCCCAAAAGAATGGGCCAGATAAAAACTGAATCTTTCGGCTTCCCGGAATGAAAATGGATTTCTGTCCTCCCGATTTTGGGAGTCCCACTGAAATCCAGGACACCGAAATGGACTGCAGTTTACCTGGATTGCACAAGCCTACAGGCTTCTGGATCTGATATTTCTTGGGTGACATTCAGTCAAGTTCTAATCAAGCCTGACTATATGCTTAGCTTCCAAGATCAGACTGAATCTGGAACCTTCAGGATAAAATAAATCTGTACGGTGATTATTTTTCCTAGACCTCTTTAAATGCTTTAATTTAAGAATTGGTAAGGCAATTGAGAGGTGACATACTTTAACCATTGTACTGGAGTGATTTGAGATTGGACTGTGACTCTGTTCCTTCAAGTAGTGTTGCGCCCTGTGCTAAGCTTGGCCTGTTTATTTTTAAAGGCGTAGGAATTACATCTTGTGTATGTTTGCTAGGCCTTGTCACTGAAAAGGCCTCTTTACAGTTTGGGGCTGAGTTGTTGTTTTTTCCCTGGTTGGGAGGGGCTCATCATCTCTGTTTCCTTTCCAGAAATCCCCTCATAGCCTTCCCCCAATCACCACTTAGTATTTTCCCTCCAAATGTCACCCCATAGGCCATCCAATCAGTGTCTGCTTGGATTTCCCTCCATTTTAAAGGTTATAAAAGGGGGCAAACCACTCTGTTTGCTCAGTCTGCCAGGGACATTTTGGCTGAGTTGCAGAGCAGTCAGCTCTGGACTGCCACCTTCTTTTAATACTTAAATTCTGCCAGAGTCCATCATCCATACTGGGCATATCGGAAGGCCTGGGTGAAGGTTGCAGAACTTTGGCCACCTTCAACAGCCCTGGATTCAACAGGAAGGATTCGCCCTTCATTTTATAGGAGTCCAGTGGCTGAGGTCTGTCTGCGAGACAAAGAGAAGGAGAGGCGTTCACCATCCACCCTTCACAGACTGGAGAAGAGGATTACGTAAGACTGTTTTGGATTCTTCAAGCCCCTGAACTTTGTAAAAGATTTAAGAGCCAGGCACCTACATTTTTGTGCCTTGCAGAAAATAAATCCAGTTAACTTTCTTAAGAAACTTTGGTCTGTGGAGCTTTTGGGACCCTCTCCAATAGAGGAAGGCAATCAGCCTCCCCTGGGAATAGGATCTTCAAAGCAATTCCTCCAGTCACTCCCTTTAGGCCCAGGCGCGACCGCCACAAGTAGTTTCCAGCCTATAGTGACTCAGTCTAATGTAAACCCATCACAGGAAATGTATCTGCATGGTTTGTTCAGTAGAGGTTTGCCATTGCCTTTTTATGAGTCTGTTAAGAGTGCAACTTGCCCAAGAACACCCAGTGAGTTTCCATGGTACAGCATGGATTCGAACCCTGGCATCCAGAGACATAGTCCAATGCTGAAATCTGCAGTTGCAGAAAATTCCAGTTCACCTTCCTTCCTCTTCCCACAATCTCCCTTGATTTTTTATACCATCACCCTCCCTTTAAATAAAAAAACCCCCAACCTATCACAATATTTCACAGGTCTTTCAGTCACAGTCTGATACTTTTTTTGAATATACTTTTATCCTGCTCCTAACAAAAGTAGAGACAGTATGGATAGTACCCTAACACAAGACAGCAACACAGGGGCTATAAATTCAACCAGTGGGAAGTAAATAACGTTAACCATTTGAACATGTGATTTAGTTTGGACAGTTCAATGTACAAGTTTTAAAAGTGAATACAAATTAGTCATAAAACCAACTCATCTATTATTTACTGAGTTTGCTGTGCTGTCATGGACTGAAATACATTTTTACTGGTGTGAGAGCTTTTGCAACAGGGGAAATATTAAACCTATACATTGCTCTGCTCTTCAAAGGCCTTATTTTTGTCTTTGATTGGTACCCCTGATGCTATTAAAGAGCTTTGGGTCGGGAAATGAAAATATCTGTCATAAAATAAATTGGAACAGCAGACTGTGTTCACTTACTAACTTCTTTTTTTGTAATATTCTTTCTTGCCTGTTGAGAGTGAATACTTCACAGGTAGGTCTTTGTCTTTTTAAGAAGGGTCTTGATAGATGTATTGCTCAGAGCAACATCTGTAATTTATGAATATAAAAAATCTACACCATCGCATTGTCTTTGTGGCACAGATGTGCTTCAGGGCAAGTGAGATGCTTGGATAATGGAAAGGCAGAGTGCTAATAAATCTCTCAGCTATGAAGGCAATGCTTACATGTTCCCTTTAAAATAAATTCAATGCTAAATTCAAAATTACGTCTTTAGAGAGCTTCGTGTTATTGCGATTGTTACATCAAATGTGTGCGTGGTAATATGTTCTAGCTGGGGTTTGATTTAAAAAGGATCTAATTAAATGGAGAGCATCTGACTCGCCACCCCCCTGCAGCAAAAATAAAGCCAGTAAATCACTTGAACCATATAAAAAAGGCGATACTGTTCTGCTCTCTGAATCATTTAAGTTACTATCTGCTATAACAGCAGAACGGCTGGAACTATTACAATATGCTGCAAAAATTTCTACTCTGGTATAAATAACTTGATCCCAATCTGTGCAGACTGCGAAGAAAATTAAGAACATAGAGAGATTGATGCACTGGAACAGACCAATGATCTATCCTGTCTCATATCCTGCTTCTGACAGTGGCCCAGGTATGATGATCAGGAGAAGAAATACACACAGACAGTTGTGGGTAAGGTACCAAAGGGAGACATTTTCTCTTACTCCCAGTTGACGAGCAGAATCTGCTTTAAAGCATGAGGATTGATGGCAGTTGTATATTTCACCCTAACTACTACTAGATTAAATCATGTCTTATTGTCCCCAGCCTGCCCTTCACCTGTACTCCTCAAAGCTACAATTCTGTCTCCAAATAGCTAAAAATGCAGTTCTTTTCTTATTTCTTTTTCTTTCTTTTTTTTAGTACGAGGTATCCAAAGAAGGGTTTCCATTTTCATTCCCCAACACAAACTTTTCACCTTTTTGTCAGATTAGCGGGCAATATAATCTCCTTGGAGGAGATAATAATAATAATAATAATCAATATGCAAATTGTGTTGTCAGAGGTTTTCAAGGTCAGAATCGCTGGGTTGTTGTATGTTTTCCAGGCCGCATGGCCTTGTTCCAGAAGCATTCTTTCCTGGCGTTTCACCTGCATCTGTGGCAGGCATCCTCAGAAGTTATGAGGTCAGACCTCACAACCTCTGCCATAGATGCAGATGAAACATCAGGAGAGAATGTTTCTGGAACATGGCCATACAGCCTGAAAAACACACAAGTCAATATGCAAATTATAACTGCAATTAGGGCTGGAGCTACTACTATGTAGAGTTGATGGTCAGACTGTAAATGAAAAGTCATATTCAATATACCATACAACCCTAGTATCTGTAGTGAATATGTTACCAGACTTCACCCAGGTATATGAAACCATGGATAATACCAAATCAATATTGAAGTGAAGAATAACTGTCCCAAGAAAACCATAAAGCCATGCTGAATGACCTAGAAAATGCCTAAAATATTTTGTTGGTTGTGAATAGATCAAACCATGGCTACCGGTCCTTCATCATAGTGTATAACTGTTGTATTTTAGCACCATAAACGAGAAGAGGCATTTATGGAATTTTGCGCTTTTAAGCCTGGGACACAGTCTACCATAACTTGTTGATATGGCAATATTTGCTGCTCTTCCTTAGTCAGTAAAATATCTTACGCTGACTCTGACAGATGCGAACCCCTCTCTCACTTCTCTGCTATCTACCCAAATGTTTCTGATGTAAAATGAATGCATACTAGCAAATGGTTAGTAGGAAAGAAGTTTTCATAGGGCCCTTAGCAGATTAAAGGCAGAAAACATGTTTCCTACCATCTCACTTCTGGATATAATAAAATTTCTTGGGGGGGGGAAAGGTGACTTCTATTATATTATGTTCATTTGAAACTATGTGACTTCATAACAATATACATATTATATAACTTTTTAGTTTCCTCTTCTTCCTTAGCAGTAAACTAACTGCAAATGAATAGCAACATACATCCTGTGAGACCTGGGGGTCCTCCAGAGGTCCATGAAGGTGATGTCATTGCTGTGTGTCCCACTATGGTGAGATGCTTTTCTGCCACTTTTCACATTCTCCACTAGTCAGGAGATGGCTGTGCTGATGGGCACGGCATAGAGAGGACAGCACCTCTTCGATGGATTGTTGCCTTGTCGTGGTGAGAGGACTTGTGTCTTCCAATGAACCTGCAGGCATAACCAATGGAGTTATGCACTACTGGGGACATAGGTGAGGTTCCAGACCGAGTACAATCCAAAGACCTCAATGGCGGAAGAAGGCTGCAACAGATTGATAAGCCACTGTCATCATATTAACCACACCACTGGTTAGGACCCTCACTCTGTGAAAACTGTGCATTGATCAGCTGTGCACCAACCTCCATACATTAAAAAAAACCTCACACATAGGCATCTTCCAAAAACCTGGAAGGCCATCATACTTGGACAACAGGGAATCACCTAAGTAAGTAAATAAGCAGTAAACCAAACTTGGCACTAAAAACTAGCTAACTTTTAGACAAACTATTAATGTATGTCTACATTATGCAATAAGCTTTACTCTGATAACAAGGAAAGCAAGGAAGAATCCATGCAACCACGTCTATCCTTGTCACCTAATAACTACAACAATATTTTGTCACATTCTAGAGGAAAAGGTATGCACGTTTTAGTTCCTTTGAATATAAAGTCATTAATATTCTGCAAAAAGAAAGCAAACACTTAAGCAACTTTCTCTGGGTTCCCATGACATGTCTCCCTAAGAATTGCTAAAATATTGATTTTTTAAAATGTGCTTTCTCCCTATGGCCTGAAAAGCAAAGTTTAAAATTTAAATGTCATAAATATGTATATTTTACTGTCAAGTAACCTTTCACTGCCAAAATATTAATATTTCCATAATTCCAAAATTCAGTCTGCATTCCCAAAGCAGCGAGATTCCATTCTAACCTAAAAACAGTGCCACTAGCAAAGTCTGATAGTAGATGAACTATGCAAATTTACTTCACACTAAAACGTATTGTGAGAAAATATATGTAGGTAATTCAACAGTGTAAAAAGGCTGTCACAGATATAAATCCCCATGAAAGTATCTTCGGGCCATTAAAGTGGACAGTTTATTGATCGACTGATAAACTTCTCTCTTGATAATTGATCACTTCACCTTGATTTAATAGGTTCTCTAAACTACAAAAAAACCCCAAAACAAGCCAACCCTATCTCAGTCAAGTTATTGAGTTGGTATACTTCTATATCATAGAAAAGTATGCTTGTCTGCAAAACTGTACAAAACTTGCAGAGCAGTGCATAGAAATGTGAAAACTAAAGAATATTTTAAAAAGCAACAGTAAATACAAATCAAAAAACAACATTAAACAAAAATCACCACTACATAATTAAAATAATTTCAGCAACAGATAAAACATCAAGTTAAATTGCAGATAAAATAGTGGACCAAGCAGCCAATTAAAAAGTAATAGCATTTTTTAAAAATCTGTTTACTAAAAGCTTGGATAAATACAGAAGCTCTTCAGCAGGCTCCCCCTCTGGCTGCCCAACGCTACTCCTTTTCGGCCGCGTGTAGGGCGATTTGCGTGTCCGGCGCGCTGGAGCCACGCCGCACCAAAAAGGAGGAGCCGAAAAGGAGGAGCGTTTTGCAGCCGGAGGTGCCACCGCACCAAATGTGTATGTGCGGAACCTGGGAGCCGCATGCACCCCTTACCATGTGGCGCCCTACGCGGCCGCATAGTTCGCGTAACATTAGATCAGCCCCTGGTGTCATCTGCAAACTTGATCCCTTATAACCCTTCATCTAAGTCATTAATAAAGATGTTGAACAGGACCGGCCCTGGACAGAACCCTGCGGCACTCTGGGGGTTCTTTCCAGCATTGGTGAGCACCCTCTGAGTTCATTCGCTTAACCGATTACAGATCCACCTAACTGTAGTTTTGCCTAGCTCATACTTGACTAGTTTGTTTGCCAGAAGGTTATGGGGGACCTTGTTAAAGGTGATATCAGAGGTGAACCCCCCACCCCAGAACTCTGTAAAAGATGGTTCAAAACCAAGAAATGCATAGTTTACCAAGGACACCAGGCTGGAATGATCCCATAATCCCCCATCTCTCCCCCATGTGGGAACCTAAGTCTCTTTCCATAGCCCCATGGCCCCACATGGCAATGCCCCTGTAACCCAAACTAGCATCTGACCAATTTGGTTATTATTTATTAATTGGATTCTTTTTTTATTGATAAAGCTCTGAATGGACTCTGGCTACCCAGTGTTCCTGAGGCTTTCTACACCCCTCCCCAATGGACTCTTATGGACTTTCTATGAGCTTTGGAAACCTTTAATCAACTTTTCATGGACTTTGGAACTCTTATGGACCCTATACTAAACCCTTATGAACTCTTACGATATTTCACTGATCGATATGAACCTTTGGTGGAGGGAGGGCTGCCAAGGCTCCCTTTTGGTCTTGTATGATTTATCCCTTATGAACTGCTTGCATGTTCCCTTTCCCCATATGTATATATGAAATAAGAAGAAAAAGCCACTTTTTCCTATGGATCCAGAACCACATGGCTTCAGGAAGTTCCCTCATGCTTCCTGAGCTACTAATCTCCTAACAAAAGGTCTCACCAGAAACTGTTTGCATGAAAAATAAAGTAATGGCTTTTATCACCCCAGGCCTCGGAGGGCGAAAAAGGCTAGCCCACCTGAGAGACGGGACTTATGGGCAATTTAATCACCTCACACAAAGGTGCATTCCTGACTGTGAGGAATTTGGGATCACCACCATTTCTTTTCCTTTATGTTCACACCTCTGGCCAAAACTGATCCAAGATATCATTTACAAATCCCATATCTCAGGATTGTAAAAACAAAGGATGTAGTCTCTAGGGCAGGGATTTTCAACTTTTTTTGAGCCGCGACATATTTTTTACAATTACAAAATCCTGGGGCACACCACCAACCAAATTCAAAATGACTGTCAGGATTCTGTCTTGGAGCCTTAGCAAGAGGCCCCAATACAGAACCTTGACATTCCAAAACACTAGATAAGCACTCTCTTTCCCCTGGGAACAAACGGTCCAAGTCTTGGCACGCAGGTTTGTGTCTGCCTGTTTGAATGTGGGGGAGGGATGTTATAAAAGGAATGTGCTTTGCTTTGCAGCCACTTTCGACTTTAACACTGTTTGGATTCCTTATAGTAAAGTTCTTGAATAAAATCCAGGAGACTCCCTGTGAGTTATTTGGGATGGCTATTGAGTGAGCTGACAATGACACTCTAACACAGTAATACATATACTTAATATGTTTTTAAATGTATTTATACACTCACTTAGTGTGAATGAAAGATAGCTTTCGCTGTATTGCCTCAAGCTCACCGTCTTTTCTTTTTTCTTTTGTCCACCACTCATATTAGGACCTTTATCTGTGACATAATTTTGTCCAGGGCCCTGTTCGGCATTTGCATTTTCCCTTCTCAAAAACTTCTCCATCACTGTCACTCTCTTGTCTTGCTGTGATCCCAAATTGCCACTGTCACTTGAGTAGTTGCAGTACTAACTCTAACTTTGTTTACTTAGCTGCGTCTGAGTGAATCCAAGATGGTGCGACCATAGCACTCTCACATCACTTCTTAGGTGACGCGAGAGTGCTATGGTTCCATTTCTTAAAGGGACAGATGCGCCTTATAGTTTATATATGAATGAAGTTCGAAAATAATTTCCCACGGCACACCTGATGATCTCTCATGGCACACTAGTGTTCCGCAGCACACTGGTTGAAAATCACTGCTCTAGGGGCTAGACCAAGACATTAATCCAAAAATCAAACAATAACCTTGGATAGGTTTGAGGACCTAAAGGTTAATCGGCCAGCCATTTGGCAAGCATTGGTCATTTTAATCCAGTCAGCTAGACATTTTTTCATTGTCTCCCTGTTGCCCACCTCCCTTCCACCCCATTGGCTGAGAGGCCAAAGCAGGGCTCAGGCTGCCATTGGTTCTCCTGCTGGCTTGCTGATGTCACAGCCAATCATAACAACGCTAGCTCGGAGGGTGGGTGGGCAGGTGAGCATGGGAACTTTTGAATCTGAAGCCTATAAATACTGTATCTTTTTGTCCAATGGGCATGTCGATTTGTTTGGCAGAACAAATTCCTTTCCAGCTGGAATGAAATAAACATCTCGGTGGTTTTCTCTTCAACTTGGTGAGATTTATTCTGGAATATTGGCTTCTCTTTTCTCACCAGACTGAAATCCAGGTATGCTACATCTACGGCATTCCCTGCATTTACCCAGCTTGTAACTTAGGATGTTTAAAGAGACAATGACTAAACCAAATAAATCAAAAATAGCAATAGTCCCTCCCAATGTGTTTTTCTCTCAGTGTGAACCACCCTTCTTATTAGTATGAACTACTATAAATTATGCACTAACCTCTAGATATCTATGCAACCCTAAATGATCCCAAATTCATGTCACCCTATGATCCATTACAATGTACATGAAAGGTCGAGCCCCGTTTCTGTTCTGTTTATCCATGAGCAGCATTTGAATGGTCTTATTGTAGGAAATAACCACAAGCGTCAATCTCTGGTATTTCACCTTAAAAATTAATAAGGCTTTCCCGAGACAGACTCCCTCAACTGTCAAAACCTTAACAGCACTGAGCAATGAAGCCTTGAGGGGGTTGTGGGTATACTTTCCTCAGCACAGGTGCAATCATTACCATGTCAGGCCTAGGCAGAATCAGCTTAGCAAACATAAAATATGTGCTGTCAGTTTTTAAATATCCTGAGACAGAAATGGCATTTCCTTCTCCCCTACCTTTGTGCAGACATCGTTCTTTTGCCTGTTTGTCATAGTAAGGATGCACTGGCAAAACACCACGGTTCACTCTTCTCAGGAAATGAGAGGGTGGTGGGGATGAAGAAAGTCAAGTCTAAGGTAAGTGCATGACTGTTCTTTAGTAAGAAGACAAGGAAAAGATGAGGAGACTTCCATACGGATCTTTGCCCTCACCATGCTGCTCACAGTCAAGCTCATTGACGTTTCAAATAGTCAATCAAGTGGCGCAGTGGGTTAAACCACTGAGCTGCTAAACTTGTTGACCGAAGGTCACAGGTTCGAATCCGGGGAGCGGGGTGAGCTCCTACTGTCAGCCCCAGCTTCTGCCAACCTAGCCATTTGAAAAAATATAAATGGTACTACAATAGGTACTACTCTGGCGGGAAGCTAAAGGTGCTCCATGCAGTCATGCCAGCCACATGACCTTGAAAGTGTCTAAGACAACGCCGGCTCTTCGGCTTAGAAATGGAGATGAGCACCAGGTTCGAATCTGGGGGAGTGACGTAAGCTCACGCTGTCAGCCTCAGCTTCTGCCAATCTAGCAATTCAAAACCATATAAATGTGAGTAGATCAATAGGTACCACTCTGCTGGAAGGTAACGGCGCTCAATGCAGTCATGCCGGCCACATGAACTTGGAGGTGTCTACGGACAATACCGGCTCTTCAACTTAGAAATGGAGGTGAGCACCAACCCCCAGAGTTGGACACAACTGGACTTAATGTCAGGGAAAAACCTTTATCTTTACCAGTCAAGCAGGGCCTCTAAAAGGTTAAGGCCGTGGTGATTTTTTTCCAGGTCTTGGAAGTTTACTCGTTCCCTTGAGTCTTTTCCAGGGATGGCAGGGAACACACAGTCACTGCCACCTACAACCAGTACCCTCAAGTGTGACACTTGTTTAATTTGACCAGAGGCTGTCCTTCTCTTCCATCGCATGCATCTTAGTGACCATTCATGGTGTGGCACGCAATGTTTGGGAGATGTTCTCAGGAGCAGTGTTGTTGGTGAAGAATTGGGACACTTGCTCACTTGGACTGTGAAGGTGGAACAACAATGTCTCCACTCATGCTCCTGCTCACTTCTGGGTCTCTGGTTCCATTGTTGGAGGTTTTGTGGTTTACTCGAGGCTTCTTCTGGTAACATGTACCTGTCCTTCTTATTCCCTTGCTCCTTTTCACAGCTTCCTTTCCCATGCTTAGTGCATAGTCCTACTCTCTCTACAGCAAAAGGCAAAACAGCGAAGTATCTTTAGTATGTTGGGATACAAATTTTGTGTGTTATTGTTATCATCTTTGGAATTTTATAATAAATATCAACAATTAGAAATAATGATACTACCAAAATGACCAAAAAATGGCAACATAGTTCCCAAGTCCTCTTTCAGACTAATAGACTCCAGTAATTAGTATCAACTCTTCCATTTACTTCAGCAGAACTGAAGCTAAGATCCAAATTTAGCACTAAAATGTAACATCTGGAAAACATTGAAAAAATTGTTAAAGGTGCTCATTCACCTCTGATTTAGCCCCTGGTGGTGCAATGAGTTAAACCCTTATGCAGGCAGGACTGCTGATCGATAGGTCAGTAGTTCGAATCTGGAGAGTGGGTTGAGCTCCCTCTGTTAGCTCCAGCTCCCCATGCAGGGACTTAGAGAAACCTCCCATAAGGATGGTAAAAATCAAACATCTGGGTATCCCCTCGGCAATGTCCTTGCAGACGGCCAATTCTCTCACACCAGAAGTGACTTGCAGTTTCTCAAGTTGCTCCTGACACGAAAAATAAAGCTCTGATTTGTCATACCAGGAGTTGATTTCAAGGAATTCTGAATATAATAAATTAAAGGCTTCTACAATTAGAAATGACTTTTCCACTCTTTCAGTTTTCAATTCATTTTGTTTAATATCATGTAATCCATCTGGGTTTGCCAATGGTGGAACAATAATATCCTGAATCACTCCTTCCTGAATCATTTTTGGAACGCTACTGAATCCTCAACAATCTGTTATGTACCCAAGACTGAAACTCACATGTTGCTACCCAGTCTCATAGTGAAAGTCTTAGTTCTTAATTTAACTTTTCCTCTTAAACCCTCCAGTTAAAACAATCCCCCCAGCAAAACAAAGATTGTTGAGCAAATTATGCTAGCTGCAGATAGGAAGAGAGTTCAAACATGTTACCTTCAAGTCTCATGACAAGATGTCATGAAACGTCTGACAACAGACCTTTGGTTGCAGAGTCAATGATAATTTCCTTCTACACAAGAATACAGCAAGGTCAATTGGAATGAGGCAGGAAAACGTCTGAATGAAATAAAAATCAAAACCAAAAGGAGATAACCATAAATATGTGTATCATGTGGCAGTCTCACCTTTCTTTTCTCACTGGTGGAGTGTAAAGAAGCACAGTTGAAGAAACAGTCAGCCAGATAGACATGAAAGTTTAATCTCATTTTCATTGGCAACATTTATAGCCCTTCTTTGTTAAGAGCAGAGGTCAGGAAGGTGTGTACATCAGGATATTGTTGGACTGTGTTGGAACATGCAAGGAATCAGGAAGCGTGTGTGTGTGTGTGTGTGTCAACTGTAAAATAAAGTGCATGAAACTGATTGGTCAGGCAATGCCCAGGGAGCAGGCTGAGCCTGGAACTTCCGGATACTGTTACATTTTTGTTCAGGCTTGAGCTATGCAAGTGCAGAAAGAGACAGTTTGAAGAGAGAAGCACAGAGAGACAGTTTGAAGAGAGAAGCACAGAGAGACAGTTTGAAGTTTGCTCTTGTCTCATGAGCCGCTGAAATAAGGTTTCTCTACATGAACAAAGAAAGACTATTTTAAACCCATGCCCGGATTACCCATAAGGCCAACAAGGCCATGGCCTAGGGGCGCAAGCTGAAGGGCGGACGCAGATCACGGACCAAAAAAAACTGGTCCGCGCCCCTCTTTCCCCCTTTCTCATGCCCCTCCTCGCTCCTTCTCCCGGCAAAGTCTGCTCCGTCTCGCGCTCCCTCCCTCCCTCTCTCTCTCTCATGCTCTCTCTTGTGCACACTCGCCCTCTCTCTCTCGTGCGTGTGCTCTCTCTTGTGCGCACGCGCTCTTTCTCTCTCGCACGCGCTCTCTTTCGCTCTCTTGCTCTCTCATCCGCGCTCTCTCTCGCTCTCTCTCATGGGCGCTCTCTCTCTCTCTCTCTCGTCCACACCTTTGGAGCGAGTTTGCACCCGCTGCGCTCTCCCCAAGCCTCCCCACTCCCGAGGAGACCTTCAGAGCACAGCGGAGCTTTCC
This sequence comes from Anolis apletophallus, assembly GCA_030556195.1. Taxonomy (NCBI): domain Eukaryota; kingdom Metazoa; phylum Chordata; class Lepidosauria; order Squamata; family Anolidae; genus Anolis; species Anolis apletophallus. The sequence continues at coordinate 56,579,824 of JARBWK010000012.1, read as the reverse complement.
AGGTGGTGGGAATGCATGGGGACCTTGGAGGTGGCGGGATGGTGCCTACTCCCCTTTCTCTTCTGCTCCGGAGGCACCATGGCGAAAGCCAGCCAAGTGTGGGTCTGAGTGGTGTGTGTGTGGGGGGGGGCGTAATTCCAAAGTGTGGCCTAGGGCGCAAAAAAGTGTTAATCCGGGCCTGTTTAAACCACTCATAAAAGGACATTATGTGAGTTGATGCAACTGATCACATTGTACATATGTTGTTCTGAATGGCGAAGAGTAAACTACTTGTTTTTTACTGTTTACCTGCATGGCATATTTTCTTCCTCTGGCAAGGCAGTGTGTGGGCCGACCAAACATGAACTACATGTGGTTTATTACACACTGGAACACTGGCTTGACTCCGAAGGAGCTGGGGGAGGTGACGGCTGACAGGGCGCTCTGGCGTGGGATGGTCCATGAGGTCACGAAGAGTCGGAAGCGACTTAACGAATAAACAACAACACTGGAACACTATAATCAACCAGCAGAACTAATGGTGAAGGATTATGGGAGTTGATGTTTGACAACAATTGAAGGATCATATGTTTTTATTCCTTGTTTTTCACCATTCCTTACCCTTAGCTATGCTGCTTAAGGTAGATGGAAGGATTCCTGGTGCTCACTATGATGTCATCTGAACTGGAAATTTACATTTCTGAGTACACAATGGCAACCTGCTCTTCTTAGTAGTACCAGATCCCAGTGTGGAACACAAAATCTGACCTGTTGTCCTACTTTTGTTCATTTTAATACTCAGAATGTGTATTATAAGCACCTTTGGAAACCAAGATGTATTGAATTCACTTTTTAAAAAATCACTATCTTTTTTAATTAAATACCATTTTATGCAATGCTTGCAAAATGCTGCTACTTAGTAGTTCTACAATTGGTTCCAATGGAATAGGGGAGTTATAGGAGAAAATGAAGGCTTCATTGTGGCTTGGAATGCAGCTTATAAAAATATTTTGCTTGAAGTGATTCAGATGCCACAGTTAAATTATTTTCTAACAGATCTTTTTCTAAGATTTTTAAGTGTTGTGTATTTTATTTATATCCCACCTTTCTCTGGACCCAGGATAGCTATATATTAGATTTGGCAAAATAATATATACTCTTTTAATGCTTCGCGCAGGAAAGGACCCAAGCCTGCATTATAAATAGAAGAGGCAGCTTGATTTATGGCTGGGCCTATATTACAATAACACTAGGGATGGACAGGGTGATGGTGTTTACTTCTCCAAAATGCTTCCATTAGCATAGGTTAATGCCAATGTCTTTACATTTTCAGTCTGTATTGATGTGCCATGGTTTATGTAAAGGATTCTTTATTGCGGTGTTTCTTTTGTCTATGTAGCTGATTTAATCTAATCTTTCTGATAGATATCCTTATATTATATACAATCTATTATTTAATATTTCTCAGATCTTGACATGTTATTTTTCCTTCGTGAAAATTTCCAAGCTAATCCAAAGTGTTGGATTGGCTTTATTGCCAACAGACGAGTGGTACTTTTTCATCCCGTCAAATAGTGCTGAGAAGGAAGGCAAAGACTACTAGAATATATTAGCTGTGCCCTTAGCTTGTCTCCAAGATGTTCTCAATAATCATACAAGTGTGTTCCATTTTCTCATAAAATTGCAGGAAGACAACTTTTCCAAATGGGCTGAAAACGCTATGCTTGTAAATGTGAAAAAAATAATGTCTGAATGAAATAGTAGTGCATTTTGTGCAAACTGAAAACAGATTTAAACCAGTCAGCCCAACTAGCATGTCTGATGTTATTGAACTATATACTCCAGAATAACTCACCATTGGCTCTTCTGGCTGAGGCTTCTAGGAACTGAAGTCTAGCAATACTTGGGGATCCATGATTTTGAACTATTGATTTAGAGCTTATCCAGATAATCAATAGAGTTAGCCATTATTTTTGCACATTTGCTAATTCTGATGTTTGAGTGTGCTTTACAGAAGCCATTATTTACAGTAGCTTTTCCATGTTGAGTCACAATGAATGGGTGCATACAGTGCATTGTATGCACCCATTTCTGAGAAGGATGTTTTCTTTAGCTGTGCTTGATCCTGGCTCCAAAAACGTCACATATAATTGAAATCAAACATTGGTGTACATCTTTATCTGGACAAACAGTTGATCAAAGCCCCCGGTGGCACAATGGGTTAAACACTTGTGCCGGTTGGACTGCTGACCGAAAGGTTGGAGGTTCAAATTCGGGGATTGGGGTGAGCTCCTATCTGTCAGCTTCATCTCCTCATGCAGGGACATGAGAGAAGCCTCTCACGGGACGGTAAAACATCCAGGCAACGTCTTTGCAGATGGCCAATTCTCTCACACCAGAAGCAACTTGCAGTTTCTCAAGTCACTCCTGACACAAAAAAAGCCAAAGCAATCCCAAAATAAACCACATCATATTGGTGAGATAGGCTACACCTTCCTATCTGTATTGCAGCACGACTAAAGAACTAGTGCTTTATATTATTTTTCTTTCCTTGCTCGCTTTCATGTGATCCCATTTTGTTTTGTGGCATGCAGTTGAGATATTTATGCCATACACTTTAGATTGTAAGACGGAGGTCAGAGTGTGTCCTGTAATTCATCTTTGGGAGTCACTCAAGGAGTATTTTTTTATCTAGGGCATTGTGTAAAAACCTTTTAAACAAGGAAATCAATACATCCCCTTGTATATTTAGGAACAGCTTACTGTTCAGAAGAATCCTCTAGTTTTGCTCACTGATTTCTGAATCAGAGATAGCAATATACAACAGGCGCTTGGTGTCCACTGGGGTTTGGTTCCAGGACTACCTGTGGATACCAAACAACATAGTGAAAAGCACTCCTTATATAAAATGGCAGAGCCTGAAGACCTGTAAAATGGTGGAAAGCTACAGTAGGGCATAGCCAGTTTTGTGTCCAGCAAAATCAATATTTCCTTTTTGTATCCTCCCTCCCCATGCCATGGTTGGTTGAATCCATAGATGTAAGAATCTATGGATATAGAGCAGTGGCTCCTAGCCTTTTAAAAAAACAGAGACCACTTTGATTTTTTGTTGTTAGCAGGGACCACAAGAATAATAAACTGTGTTAATCTAAACATAAACTTTAATCAAAACTTTTAGCATATTCATTAGACTTAATAGTAACATGAATTAAGAGTACTATTATAATATAAAAAAAACGTTTAAATAGAAAATTAAATTCAGTTTGCATCAATCTTCTTTACAAGTTGGGTAATCCTAGGGTTAATATTATTGTTCAAAGCTATACACAAAACCACTTATTTTCAATTCAATTCCTTGACTTGTTTTTAATTACCAGCAAAGCAGAAAACCCTTGTTTGCATAAATAAGTTGTGAGGAAGATCATAAGACTAAAATTTTAGTATAAAAAATTGCTTTACACCAAAACTCTTCAAGAGAATCAGATTCAAATGCATCCTTGTGGTTTCTGTCATTTTGAATTTCAATGAGCTCTTCTTAGATTTCTTCTGCAACCTCTCCAATTTCAATCATCATCAAATAAAGCAAAAATTAATATGAATATCGAGGACTCATGGTCAGTAAAACTACTGGAGCCATTGAATCACTAATCACTAAGGGCCAGGCTGGTAGCACAGCTAGTTAATTGGCTGCAATAAATCACTGCCAACCAAAAGGTGGCAAATTCGAAGCTTGAGTTGGGGTTGAGTGCCTGACTGTTTTTTAAAAAATAGCTGTCAAAAAATTGCCCAGCTCACTGTCCACCTAAGCAGTTCGAAAACAGCTGTGAGCGGTGAGTAGAGAAATTAGGGACCGCTTACAGCGGGGAAGTTAATTTATGACACCATAGAAATGCCGGAGAGGAAGGAGGAAATACTCAGGCTCAGTGTCATAGTGGCTGAAGCAATAGCTCCCCCTGTGGATCCGAAGTGGAAGAACTGCTGAACGGCCTCCATCTGTCTGTATGTTTTGTGTGTTTTGTATGTCAAAAACAGCATTGAATGTTTGCCGTGTATGTGTGCATTGTGATCTGCCCTGAGTCGCCTTCAAGGTGAGAAGGGTGGAATATAAATACTGAAAACAAACAATAAATAAATAAACAGCAAAACGGAATCACTGACACAGCCGAGGAAGACAAAAGAATGCATGTTACTGACTGACGCTGGTCAGTGTGACTATGTGTAGCACCCATGGGTCCGTTCGTGCCACTGGGAGGGAGTGAGGCGCCGGGGGTCCCGATGCCATTGGGACCCGCACATGCTGAAGGGGACTCGGAGGATGAGTTGGAAGGCCCAGAGCAAGATTGGTCAGCAGTGCCTTTGCCCAGTTCACCTGTAGAGAGTTTAGCATGGGATCTCGAGTGGGAGCATTCTCCCGGGGAAGGAGCGGACCAGGTGGAGATGGGAGGCAGCGAAGATAGTTATGAATTCCCAAACGGCCGAGGTTCCCAGGAGCTGGCCGAGCAGCAGATGGAGGCCAGCGGCTGGGAAAGTTCGGGGGGAGGCTGCTTCTCAAGGAGATAGCGATACTGGACTGGAAGAGCGGGGCCGTTCCCATAACAGACGCAGGGACATAGAGCAGGGCAGGAGGAGCTGGCATCTGTCCCTAGACCGTCGCCGTTCGGAAAGTAGAGACTGGAGACGCCGGGCCCTAGATCGTCGAGGGGCCCGGCCGAAGGATTAAGAACGGCTCCGTGGGAACTGATCCTCAGTTCTCCGGCCACGTCTGATCTGAAGGGCGTGAAAGTGAATCTCGGAGCCTAGTTTGGCTCGCCTTGGACTAAGACCTTGCCTTGTTATTGATTCGCATTGCTGCGGAAACCCTGCTTTGTTCCGGAGTGAATCCGGAAACTTGCCAAGCTTTTGCCACGTTTGCTTTTGGAACTATCTTTTGGAACTTTGCTTTCTTAATTGGACTTCAGCTTTGCTGACTGCTTTATTCTTTGATCTCTTCAAGAGAATTGCCTTTTGGACTTTTTATATTCAATAAAACTAGTTAGCCTTTGCTACGTCTCCGTGTGTGTGTTAAAGGGGCAGTACTAAGTCGGTGATTGTGACAGTTGGCCGGAGAACTCCACGAACCCCTTTTTTGCACCACGGGACGTACCAGGAACCGCCGGCTGCGTACCAAGGCTCCCATTGTCTCCACGGCCGCCATGGCGAAGCAGCGGGTCCGCAAGTGGTGGCGTTGCAACAGGAGGTGGCGGAGCTGCGAACCCGAGCGGGGCGGCACCCGTCGGTGAATGCCCCGGCTCGTTTCAATGGACATCCGGCGACGGTGGAAGTTTTCATTGCCCAGGTTCGGATGTACCTGGAGTTGCGGCCCAATGAGTTTGCCACCCCTCGAGCCCAGGTGGGGTTCGTGTTCAACTGTATGGAAGGGATGGCAGCGACGTGGGCAACTCCCCTCCTCAATGCCGCGTCTCCTCATATGGCGACTTTGGACACTTTCCTAGATGCGATCCGGGCGACCTGGGGACCCCCCGTCCATGAGGACCTGGCGGAACGGGATTTAGCACGGCTGACCATGAAGGACATAACCTTGTCTCAGTATATTTCCCGTTTCAGTATTGGCCAGCCTGACCAAGTGGGAAGGGCCCCCCTTGCGCAACACGTATCTAGCGGGACTTTCGCCCGAGATTCAGCAACAGATGTTACAATTGCCCCGGCCGGCCGACCTGGAGGAGGCCATCGCCTCGAGTTTGCGGGCGGAGGCGGCCGCGCAATACAAGAGAAGGTGGGGGGCCGGCACGGCCGAGAAACCACCGACCAAGCGGGAGGCCGGGACCGGCCAATTTGTGCCCGCCAGATCCCTGCCCCCACCCCTTTCGTGGATGACTCTGAACCGATGCAACTGGGTACGGTGCGGCCCAAAGTAGATGCCGCCGAGAAGGCTCGGCGTCAACGACTTAACCTTTGTTGGTACTGCGGGGGCTCGGGTCATTTTTCTCGGGATTGCCCCCAGAAACCGCGGGGGAAGACCCCTCGGGCCTCTGCAGCGGTGGCCGGCCCTCCGGAGCCTGAGGAAGCCCTCCAGGCGTAGGGGGAAGGGTGCGGACGAGTGTAAGAGGGTTCGCTCACTCGGCCGACGTCTCTAACCTTCCCCCTGAACCCAAGACTGGACAATTGTTCCTTGTCATGGTCAGCTTGTGGTCGCCCGAGAAGGGGCCGATGATGGTCCATGCCATGATTGACTCGGGAGCGACCAACAACTTCATTGATGCAGACTATGCCAAGTCTGCGGGATTAAAATTTCTGGGGGCTGTAACTCAGTATACCGCCCCTACCAGGATGTGGACTAGCTCCCATAAAGAGGACATTTCGTTTCTTGTGACCAAGCTCCCGGATTTCCCCATTGTCCTGGGCATTGTGTGGCTCGCGCTCCACGACCCCCAGATCTCCTGGGCTAAAGACAGTTGATTTTTCTTCGGACCATTGCCAGGGCCACTGCATGACAGCTCGGGCGTGCCTGGCCCACGAAGTGGAGAATGTGGTTACCCTGCCCAAGAAGTATGCCGGGTTTTGGGATGTTTTCAGTGAAAAGGAGGCAGAACGCTTGCCTCCGCACCGGCCCTACGACTGTGCCATTGACTTGCAGCCAGGGCCCCAATTCCCGCAGGGGCGCCTCTACCCTCTCTCGGATCCGGAGCAACAGGCTCTCCGAGACTTCCTGGATGAGAACCTGCGGAAGGGTTCATTCGGCCCTCCCAATCCCCGGGGGGCTCCGATTCTTTTTCGTCAAGAAGAAATCGGGGAGTTCTTGACTTTGCAATGACTATAGAGAACTCAATAAGATCACGATCCGGAACCGATATCCCTGCCCTTGATCCCGAGCTCTTGGAGCGGATGCGGGGAGCTAAGGTGTTCACTAAACTGGACCTGAGGGGGCTTACAACCTTGTCGGATCCGCCAGGGTGATGAATGGAAGACAGCCTTCCAGACCAAGTGGGGCAGTTTCGAATACCTGGTGATGGGATTCGGGTTGTGCAACGCCCCTGCCTGTTTCCAACACTTCATGAATGACATTTTCCGAGACCTGTTGGACCGCTATCTGGCGGTCTACCTGGATGACCTGCTGATTTTTCTCCGGATCAGGCGACCCATGATCGCCATGTCAGGAGGTCCTCCAGAGACTCAGAGCTCACGGGCTCTATGCCAAGCTGGAGAAATGTGCGTTTGATCTGCGTGAGGTGGACTTTCTGGGGTACCGCATCTCTCCCTACGGGCATTGCCATGGATGACACCAAGGTCAAGCCGTAGTTGACTGGGCGGCCCCCGCCAGCAAAAAGACATTCAAAGATTCCTGGGCCGCCAACTACTACAGAAAGTTCATTCCTGACTTTGCCAAGTGGGCTGATCCGATCACCCAGTGTTTGCGAGGAAAGGTGCCGTTCCGGTGGACACCGGAGGCGGATGTGGGGTTCCGCAAGTTGAAGCGGCTGTTCACCACTCAGCCGCTTTTGCAGCACCCAACCCCCGCACCTTTCATCGCCCAGGCCGGCGCTCGGATGTGGCGGTGGGAGCGGTCTTACTACAGCCTCAGGGTACGGATTTGTTGCCCTGTGCCTACTATTCCCGGCAGCTGACGGCTCCGGAAAAGAACTATACCATTTGGGAGAAGGAACTTTTGGCCATCAAGGTGGCCTTCAAGTCTGGAGACACCTGCTTGAAGGGGCCAAGGTTCCGGTGGAGGTTCACACCGACCACCGGAACCTGGAGCATCTGAAGTCCCAGCGCAAATTGAACCAGAGGCAACAGAGATGGTCCCTGTTCTTTGAGCGATTCAATTTCCGCATTCACTATGTGACCCCAAGCAGACCAAGCAAGCTGATGCCCTGTCCGGAAGCCGGAGTATGTCCGCGGCGGGGAGGTCCTCTCTGAGCAGCCTCTGCTCAAGCGGAGAACTTTGCGGCCGCCCGAACGGAGCGCGCCGGCCCGGCGGCCCCGCCTGGCCCCGTGGATAAGCGGCCGTTGAGTGTGCGGGTCCAGGCCCGCCAACGGGACGATCCTGGGGTGCGCGAGCTGCGGTCCAAGGGGGTGCAGGCTCCGTTTCAGGAGCGGAACGGGGTGCTCTATCCTCGGGACTCGGTGTATGTTTCTCCGGGCCCTGAGGCGGGGACATTCTCAAGCTTTGCCACGACTCTAAGGCGGCGGGCCATTTGGGCTCTTCAAGACGCTGCAGCTGGTTCTACGGGATTTTTGCCGGGCTAAGAACCAGGGGGGCAAGCCGGCTGGCTTGCTCCAGCCCCTTCCGACTCCCTCCGCTCCCTGGAAGATGATTTCGGCTGATTTCATCACCGACCTCCCCAAGTCCAAGGGTTTCACCACGATACTGGTCGTGGTGGACTGTTTCACCAAGATGGGACACTTCATCCCCTGTGTGGGGGTGCCTACTGCCAAGGAGACTGCTGATATGTTTGTGCAACATGTGTTTCGGCTGCATGGACTTCCCCAGAGCCTGGTGACGGACCGGGGCACCCAATTCACTTCCCAGTTCTGGAAGGCTGTCCAGAAGCTGCTGGGGATTGATGTGCGGATGTCCACGGCTCACCACCCGCAGACCGATGGGCAAACCGAAAGGGTTAATGCCACTTTGGAGCAGTATCTGCGCTGCTATGTCAACTATCAGCAAACCAACTGGGCGTCCTTGTTGTCTTTGGCAGAGTTTGCTTACAACAATGCGACGCAGGAATCCATCAAAGAGACTCCTTTCTTTGCCAACTATGGACACCACCCTCGGTTCTACCCTCCGGTGGACCCGTCTGGGGACGTTGGGAGGCCAAGGATTGGCTCCAGGAGCTCACTGCGCTTCAAGACTTGCTACGTACTCAATTGGATCAGGCGAAGGCCGACTACAAGCGGATGGCTGATCGGCGGCGCCAGGAGGGTCCTGCGATTCTGTTGGGGCATAAAGTGTGGCTGTCCACCAAGAATCTCCACGCAACGCCCCAGCCGCAAGTTGGATGCCCGGTTTTGGGGCCCTACACAGTTTTGGGCGGGGTGGGGCCTGTTTCCTTCAAGCTCCAGCTCCCTGCGGACATGAAACTCCACCCGGTGTTTCATCGCTCCTTGCTCCGCCCGGCGAAGGGGTGCGGCCTGATGTGGACGCCGCCTCCCCCCCTGTGATGCGGGAGGGGCGGGAGGAGGTCGAAGTGCAGGACATTTTGGATGCTCGCATCCGGTACCGGAAGTTGGAGTATTTTATTGACTGGAAAGGTTTTGGCCCCGAGAGCGTGCTTGGGTCAAGGCTCGAGATGTCCACGCGCCCGGAGTTGGTGGCCCGTTTCCACCGCAAGTATCCTGACAAGCCCAAGCCCGGGGCGGCCCAGGGGCCCTGAGGGGGGGAGTGTAGCACCCATGGGTCCGTTCGTGCCACTGGGAGGGAGTGAGGCGCGGGGGTCCCGATGCCATTGGGACCCGCACATGCTGAAGGGGACTCGGAGGATGAGTTGGAAGGCCCAGAGCAAGATTGGTCAGCAGTGCCTTTGCCCAGTTCACCTGTAGAGAGTTTAGCATGGGATCTCGAGTGGGAGCATTCTCCCGGGGAAGGAGCGGACCAGGTGGAGATGGGAGGCAGCGAAGATAGTTATGAATTCCCAAACGGCCGAGGTTCCCAGGAGCTGGCCGAGCAGCAGATGGAGGCCAGCGGCTGGGAAAGTTCGGGGGAGGCTGCTTCTCAAGGAGATAGCGATACTGGACTGGAAGAGCGGGGCCGTTCCCATAACAGACGCAGGGACATAGAGCAGGGCAGGAGGAGCTGGCATCTGTCCCTAGACCGTCGCCCGTTCGGAAAGTAGAGACTGGGACGCCCGGGCCCTAGATCGTCGAGGGCCGGCCGAAGGATTCAGAACGGCTCCGTGGGAACTGATCCTCAGTTCTCCGGCCACGTCTGATCTGAAGGGCGTGAAAGCGGAGTGAATTGAGACCCTAGTTTGGCTCGCCTTGGACTAAGACCTTGCCTTGTTATTGATTCGCATTGCTGCGGAAACCCTGCTTTGTTCCGGAGTCAATCCTGAAACTTGCCAAGCTATTTGCCACGTTTGCTTTTGGAACTTTCTTTTGGAACTTTGCTTTCTTAATTGTACTTCAGCTTTGCTGATTGCTTTATTCTTTGATCTCTTCAAGAGAATTGCCTTTTGGACTTTTTATATTCAATAAAACTAGTTAGCCTTTGCTACGTCTCCGTGTGTGTGTTAAAGGGGCAGTACTAAGTCGGTGATTGTGACACTATGTGACATGTGATGTCAATTGCTTGCCCTTCCCCAGCCTCCCATGCTGCCCGACACCCTACTTACCAGCGCTGCTCACATAGCAGCAAATTCGTTAAAACAAATAAAGGTTTAAAATTTAAAATGTTTCTGTTGGTAAATTGAGATCAATCACCTTCCTTATCTCAGCT